>OV656817.1:60000-2560000 GCA_927399485.1 Calamotropha paludella | reverse complement strand
GATTTACGCCTCTAAAATATAACCAAAGTACAAATAGGCGCAATCGTTATAATTATGATAGATATACCAGAGTCGCACTAAGCGGTTTAGTTCTAATTTTGTAATATGTACCGCTAAGTGGAACTCTGTCTGAATCTGTGTTTCCTGACAAATACAATTTAAGGGCCTTCAAGTCACACGTAAATAGGCATGTTCTAGGCAAGAGCGTCACTTCCTTGATCGCATCGTCGCTTATCATCAGGCGAGATGGTGGCCAAGTAACTACTTTAATAGTAGTTTATGATACTGTTGCATAATAAGGGTTCTTATAACATGAGTGTGTTTTAAAAAAACGAGCCGTAGGCGAGTTTTTTTATAGTATCACACGAGTGTTATAAGACCAAGTTATGTACAGTGTCATACACTACTTTATCTACTCTCATACTATATTACGTAAAACAATGTTGCAAACAAAACCAAACTTTGTTTAAATATTGAAAAGATTTTTTAAATGTCAAATGTTGGCGCCAAGGTGCAAACATCGATTGTGAATGCGTGTTGCGTCGTCGCGGACTCGTTCATTGAAACCTTTTTAAAGTAGAGGTTCAACCTCCTTGGTCCAGCTGGAGGTTGTATAGGTGTATCGTTATGATTAAAAAGTTATATTATGTTACAGGTGTCCATACAAGACCTGTATCGTAATTAAACTTTTTTTTTTATTATTTTTGGCCTGTACGTAATGTTTGTCATAAGCATTTTGTTTTCAGTTTTAGAATCTTTGTATTATAGTATCAGAGTAGATAAAATAACTATTACTTTACTATAAAAGAACACATTTCGGAGTTCTCAGGTGGGATGGGTATCTCGGAGATGTAGTTATTTTATAGACCTATTAAATCTTATAGAAATATGGCATTATGGATGCAAACAAATAAATTGAATACAGTATATATTTAAAATATGTTACGGTTAGTGTGATTAATTGAAAATTATTAATAATTACCAACAATTATTAATAATAAAACTTCAATAACCTAACCTAACCTAACCAAATCATGAGGTAAGTATTAATAGTTACTGTTTATTATTAATAATAACCATAGTAATCACATTTATCGTAACATATATATTATTTATGATCTAATACTTAAACTATGTTTTTTAATTTTGAAAACTGGCAGCATACAGGTTGTGTAATAAAAAAGCGCTTAAAACGACTTTATCTTAGACCATATTTTTTATCTAGAAGGAATTCACATTTTATTTAATACAAGGACAATCATTATTTTACATTTCATCTTTAGCATTAAAAAGCGAAGATTCACAATAATGAAAAACTCTTCAGCTATATTATTACAGCGTCTATCTTGGATTGCCAAAAAGACGCAAGTTTGAATGTCACCTTTTATTATACCTTATATTTTATACAATTTTTTTTTATAAAAAAAATTAAGTCTACTTCCTACGCGATAGTGATCTACTCGGATATATCTATATACATATATATGTATGTTTATCTGTTGGTAAATGAACAAAACTCGGCCGTGACATATACCTATAAATAAGATTTAATAGACTTAGAATACCAGACAGACAGTCTGTACGTGTTAATTAATATATACTAATGATTTAATTAACGTGTTGTCCGGTACAGTAAATGACACACACCTATCGCACTTAAGGGTGTCGCAAAAGGCGAATAATAATAATAATTCTTACATTCATAACAATTAGCCTAGCCTAAAGTGGGCACTATAAGATATACATATATTATAAACTAGCTGTCCCGACCAGGTCCTGTGGCTCAGTTATTACAATTTGCATTTTTTAAATATCAAAGGAGTACAAATTAATGTTTTCAAATAATGGCTCTGGCTGTTATGAATATTGAATAGTAACAGCTGATGTCGATAGTTTTAGAAAGGTTAGACATCTGTCAATAATATTCAGTTCATATTGCTATGAGTTTTTTAAAAAAACCTTGTTTTTCATTGTGTAAATTATGAGCAATTTTGTGTTAACTAAGCAGCATTTGCGGGAGGTTTTAGTTTTCTGTTTTAATTGGAAGAAAAGTGCAGCTGAAGCGCATCGAATGCTTGTGGAAGTTTATGGTGACAATGCTCCAACTGATAAATCATGTAGGGTATGGTTTCGACGTTTCAAGAATGGAGATTTCAGCGTTGAAGACAAGCCTCGCTCTGGACAACCAAAAAAATTCGAAGACAAGCAGAACTGAAACTGAGAGATATTGAAAAGCGACTTTTCACTTGCGAGCAGCTGGTTCAAAGGCAACAAAGAAAAGGTTTTTTACATCGAATTATTACTGGGGACGAAAAATGGGTATTCTATGATAACCCCAAGAAGAAAAAATACTACGCTTTGCCCGGTCAATCGTTGCCATCCATCTCAACATCAACACCAAAGCCGAATATTCATGGTTCGAAGGTCTTGTTGTGTATCTGGTGGGACCAAAAGGGTGTTGTGTACTATGAGCTGCTACAACCTGGCGAGACCATAACGGGCGATCGGTATAGGCTGCAATTAATGCGTTTGAGCCGTGCATTACGAGATAAACGACCGGAATATAAGCAAAGACATTACAAAGTTATTCTCCTGCATGACAACGCTCGGCCTCTTGTCGCAAAAGTCGTGAAAAAATATTTGGGAACGCTCAAGTGGGATATTTTGCCGCAACCGCCGTATACTCCGGACATTGCTCCTTCTGATTACTGGTTGTTCCGATGGATGCAGCACGATTTGGCAGGTCATCGGTTCACTTCTTTCGCAGAAATCGAAAATTGGCTTCTAACTTGGATCACCTCAAAAGACGAGACATTTTTTCGAGAGGGAATTCAAAAATTGCCTGATAGGTGGGAAAAAGTAGTAACTAGCGATGGACGATACTTTGATTAATCTTTTAATTCTTTTTATTTTGAAATAAATGCATTTTTGACCACAAAAAAACGGACCGAATTAATTTGTACTCTCAATATAAATAAAAATTAATTCGGTTGAGTTGTTTCGGAGTTCGTCACGGTCAAACACTGACAGAGTTTTTTTTTATATAGAGAAGATGTAATGATCAGGGATTTTAGCGGTATCCGAATAGAGTGTTCTGTACACTGTTTTTCATTTCTGTTTTAAAAGTTAAACAGAAAGAAACTGTAACACTTTGAATCTGTTTTAGAAAATACCGGTTCATAAGTGTTAATACCTGTTACAGTCAATAAGGTTCACATTGGCATAACTATGCGACAGCTAACTAATGATTTGAAATGCCTATGTTGGTGTACTGTGTATACACATAGATAGTTAAACGTAAAACAGTTTCTAACAGATTGGTAACAGAAAACATTATATCTGTTACACTTTTATAAGTGTTCGACGCAAAACAGGTTCAAAACACCCAAATAAGTGATACAGGAATAATTCTGTAACAGATTCAATGTGTAACCCTTATGAAAGTGTATCCTTATAAAGGTGTTTTTGAATCCCTGGTAATGATCATAGCAACATATATTAATATCCATGACTCATGTACAAGTGCTCGTATTCAACACAAACATCTGCCCTTCCGGGACTCGAACCCAGGACCGTCTATAGGCGGGATCGCTACCGTTGCACCAAACGATAGTCAAAATGATACCTGGAGACAATCACCACACACTTTTTGTAAGTCACAGAATAGGCAGCAGAGTTTTCCGAATGACTGTCTTGGTCCAACCTGCCTGCAGAGCGGAGCAAATACGGCATACATAATCTTAGCTGTAAGGAGACCACTGCTGCACAGAAATTTACTTTAAATTCTCTTTGAAACGTACGTGTATGTTATGCCTGACATATATGTTATGCCAAATTACATATGTTTCGAAAAATAATGCATAATACATTTTTGCATATGTAATTAATATGGGATAAAATTATGTCATGATTGAGAACTATATAGGATGCATTGTACACCTAGATTCGTTGCACTATCTGAGCATTGGCTCGGTCACAAGTTTAGCGAGTGTTGCGCATTGCCAACGTTTATACAACAAGCGATGTGACGGTGTAGTGTTAGGTCGGAATTAGAGCGAGTGCCACTATGCCATCGTCACCTGTGTTGTGATACGTTGACATAATCAAGTGTAAAAGTGTTTACAAGTGAGTGTTTTGTTTCATACCAGTTTCAAGGTTAGTGAACGATTAATTTTGTTTGCTTTTTTCGGCAGAATACAAAAAAATGGTCTAAGATTAATAATTATATTGTAAGTGTCGTTACTTCTGTTAGGCTGACGAGTTTCTTGCGCCCATTCTTCTTGTCAGTTAAAAGACGTCCCGAGTGGCGTTGGACGATTCAAAACAACTTATTTTAAGAGCATTTTTTTATTATGTTAAAAAAGTAAGCAAGGCTTAACGAATAGACACATATGACAATTAGATATGTAGTGTTCATACAATTATATATAAATACACATGACTTAGGTACAAATGCTCGTTTTTATCACACAAACATTTGCCCCTTCCGAGATTCGGACCCAGGACCGTCGGTGCAAAGGCAGGATCGCTATCATTGAATCAGATGATTGTCAAATAACAATACATTGTTACAACTTACACCTTCTACTACTATTACTACTACACATGTGTCGTTCCCACATATTCAGTACATTTATTTGCGGGCATTTAGTTATGATAAGATTCTTTCGCAACATAAATTCATCCAAACATAATATAATAAATAAAAAAGATGATTCCAAAAATCCCGTTTTCTAATATTACTAATAATAAGAAATTTTATGTTTATCTCTAAAGAAATTTAAAAAAGGCGGGACTGGAACCCAAATCCCTCTGTTATTCGGGCTAGTACTCTTCTAATTGAGGTGTCGAGATCTATAACATGAAGAGGACGCTGATGGTCATCTTAAGAAATATTTGATATACATAGTTTGACGGGTCTCTACGATCTCGGTCGGTTTGGAATTGGATGAGTACTTCCCCGGTTAGCAAGGGGATGTAAGTTGGATCCCACACGCCACCTGAGATTTTTTTTTATTTTTTCTTGTAAGAATATTTTTACATATTTTATAGTTAAGTTATAAATAAATAAAAATTATTGTCCAATAATAGTACAAAAGCAATAATCTTACAGAAATAATTTAAAGTACCTACAATGCTAAAAATAAACAATATTACTCTGTCCCCTAGGTTAGGTCAACTTGTATTCTAGGAGGCAGATCCTTCCCTTAAGTATCGTCTTGCATTCGCACAAATAACTATAAACTATGATAGTCATAAGTTTTATATTTATCCTGATTTCCTAAGTGAATTCGGTCGCTTAGATGCTTTAAAATAACAACCTCTAAGTAAAGCTTTCAGTATATCTTCTTACACTGTAAACGTGCGGCACGTCCCATGCGGCATATCGTAGCAGAGAATAATTTTTCGATGGGACTACTGTATGCCGCCCATTTTCTCGTTGTATCGTGAATGCAATCTCAGATCTATCTCCGGGGAGTTAAGACTTAATTTCCTATATAAGATTTTTGTATCTTATCTGTGTTACGATACACAGTAGCAATTCCTGATGGAATGTACAAAAGTGTGTGTTATTTTCCTAATCTTCTTTGTATTTTGGACAAATAACCGACTCTATTCTCTTACCTTAAGGAGCTTCAAAATTTTTAAAAAGCGGCCTTAACTTAGGGAAGTGATGTACATTGATAGGGATGTTTGTGCTTTTCAAAAGTCCTTATTTACACACATTTAAACCTTTTTTTATTACTTATAAGGACCACTAACAAAAAGTACACTATAATGTTAAAAAAATACAGATTTATCCTAGAGCTAAGTGCTATCGTAAGTAAAGGTATCCACGACACGCGCTAACAAAAATATACAAAAGCCTTAAGAAAAAATTTCAATCATCGACTTAAATAAAACAAGATTTTTTTAATAATAGGTTTAATTTATATTAACATATACTTATCTATCTTATCTTAATCTTAATATATATAAGTTACATGTCACGTTGTTTGTCCGCGATGGATTCCTAAACTACTTAACTGATTTTGATCAAACTTCGTAACTAGTTATTTAAACTAACTTAAAAGATAGGATAGGTTTTATTTTAATTTATAACACAGCAACGCGTGGCCAGGGCAGCTAGTATATATATATATAAATTCCCTGTCACAGTATTTAACCGCGATGTACTCCGAAACAACTCAACCGATTTTAATGTTTTTTTTTTCATTTTTACCGAATTTGTTTCGACTTAGGACATGGGATAGGTTTCATTTATAACACAGCAACGTGTAGCAATTCAAAGTATAATATCAATATCAGGTCATGTGTCATTCGAAACGGCTGGTGATGGTAACCAAAAATGTATTATTCCTTGCATGATAATTCGTTGGCGCCGAATTTTTGTGTTATATTATGGATTAAAATTTTTCTTTACGATACAAAAAATACAAGATATTGAATATGATTTTATAATTGTGAATTTTCCAACAAATTTTCAAGTATATTAAGTATCAAAAGAAAAATACTATAATCTACCATGTGTACAGAGGAGATAAGTGAATTTAATACGCTCTATTTCAACCAAAAGTCCATCCTAGTTTCAATATCCGGAGAGAAATGGTCGAACGATTCGAAAGAGGCGGCGTATAATAGAAATGCGGAATCTTCTTTTCTCACTTTATGATCCATATAAATCTATAGATTCTGTCTGTTCATTTATTGTTCTGGACAAATTTTATAACAAGTATTAGTTTTATGACAAACTGATACTAATTTTACTGTTTTTTAAATTTTTTGTCTGACTGTCTGTATGTCCTTCTATAAGTCAAGAACGGATTGACCGATTTTGATGTAATTTGGTATATGGTATGAATATATGATTTCGCAAATGATAGGCTATAATGATATATAGATAATAAACAAATTTACTGTCGTATTTATAATATCAGTAAGGACTATAATATATAGAATAGAATGTCTCAAATTGGCGCGAAGTGAATTCCGTACGAGTTTTGACACAAGTAAAGCCATCTAGTTTATGACTTTTGCACTAAAATGCATAGACAGGTATGTTACCGATAAGAGATAAAATGCGTGTAGTGGAAAGTCTTAGGAATTATTTGATTTGTTACAGTAATGTCACACAGGAATATATAGGGTTAATACAATACAAGTAGGAAGAAAAGGATTAGATATTGTTATTACTGTATTTTCTGTGCCCTAGCAGGACTGGACAGCACTTGTTCTGACCCTACCAAATATGTAACATCTTTTTCAATCATAATTTCAATTTAAGAAATAAAGACAAGCTAGCAATGCCCAGGTATAGGCTCCATAAAATAAGCAACTCCTTTGCAGGTCACTGTATACGAATGTACAACACGCTGCCACGTAACATGCATGACTTGTCAATGAATAAATTTATTTTTTTTATTAAAACTCAGTTATGCAAAAAGGCTTATTACAGTGTTAAAGATTTTTTGAATGATAATGCAGCGTGGACCTAATAGAAATGAAATGCTCGTTCTCTGAATCGTTTTGTAATATACACAATTTGTGAGTCATTTGGCGATTTTATAAGAGTTTTGGCACATGAGTTTCTTGCCCGATTCTTCTCATGTTAGCCCCTACGTTCGGAATCGGGTCGCTCGTGGCGATTACATGCGCGGCACCAACTCCGCGGATGTACTTGCCGCTAGCGCACGGGCTATCTTTATTATAGAATAATATTTTTTTGATTCTGTAAAATTGACGATTTTAAGTGCCCGCAAGGGCCTATGAAATAAAGTTATTTTGATTTTGATTTTTCAACCTGTTACTCGCAATAAATAATAATGTACTTCTTTAAATGATGGGTATGAAGGGTATACTCCCTTTGACCAAAATAGGACCTCATAATTACTCCAAATAACTTCTTTTAAATGGAGCTGTATGCTAATGCTTAATGAGAGTGATCACGCTAATTATACATTTATAACTTTTCTTTTGGTGTAACGGTAGCGATCCTGCCTTTCGCACCGACGGTCCTGGGTTCGAGTCCCGGAAGGGTTAGATGTTTTTGTGATGAATACGATCATTTGTACTTAAGTTATGAGTGTATATTTATATTTATACTAGCTGACCCGGCCGCGCGTTGCTATTTTATAATGAAAGCTATCCTATGTCCTCAGTCGAAACAAATTCAGCAGAATGAAATAAGAATCATCAAAATCGACTGAGTAAATTCGGAGTTCATCGCGCTCAAACACTGTGACACAGAATTTTTTATACATATAGATAAATATTAGCTGTCTATGTATCATATATGTATATATGTATGTTTGGGCTAGGCTAATAAGAGAAACAATAAGTAATAGTTGGGTTAGTTAGGGATAAGAGTATTCTCAAGGGGGGGCTAAGTATTTATTAATAAATAACCAATTCGCAGTTTACAAAATAAATGTAAAGACCAAACTTATTAATTTTGTTATAAGTTCTCATCAGATGTCTTGCTTTTTTTCTATAAGCATATTGAGGATAATAAAATTACCGATTCGACTTATTTCTCTACTAAATGGATGACATAATAACAACATTACATTAATCTTTTTTATGCATTGATTTGGTTTTAATTTGATTATATTTTGTTATGAAGTCTTTGCTAAAAAAAAATATTTTAAACATATAATTTGAATACAAAGCAATAATTCTATTTTTTTTATACTAGCGGTCCGTCCCAGCTTCGCGTGGGTGGACAAAATTCTTTAATTTTTTTCTATTAATAAATATTTTTCCGTTAGCGCCATCTAGCGTCCGGTAAACGACCTACTTGCGGTTATTGATACAATGGAAAAATAGCGGACAGACAAACACACAAACCACTGTGATCTTATATTATAGATTTAAATTAAAAATTTTTTGTCCTGAAAAAGCCAGGTCGGAAGCATCCTTTACCCTTAGCTTGTATGAAAGGTTATATGAGAGTTAAAGAAGTGACAGATGTATGTCAGGACCTTGGTAAGTGGAAATCTGTGATCTCTACCTACACCTGCGTGAAAAAGGCGTCTTTAAATCCACGTAATTCAATAAGTATACTTATTTAAAATTGACTTGCTGACTTTGTTGTAATCAACGATGTTATGAAACCATAACACTTCTTTCATTGTGACTAGCTAACCCGGCCACGTGTTGCTAGTATAAACCGGCCACGTGTTGCTAGTATAACCCGGCCACGTGTTGCTAGTATAAACCGGCCACGTGTTGCTAGTATAAACCGGCCACGTGTTGCTAGTATAAACCGGCCACGTGTTGCTAGTATAAACCGGCCACGCGTTGCTATGCTAACGTTAATTTATTATAAAAACTGTTATTCTTAGGCTAATGGTAACTATATATGGTAACGAACCCACAAAGTCCTTCTTTTATATAGTAGAGATAATACAACAAAATTATTTTTTATATGTTATAATGTTGTAAATGTCGTTACTTCTGTTAAAGCTGACGAGTTTCTTGCGCCCGTTCTTCTTGTCAGTTAAAAGACGTCCTGTATTGGTAGAAATGTTGGCCGATTCAAAACAACTTATGCATTTCAATAAAGTTTATTTTCATTCATTCATGTGTAAAAAAAACAAAAAGCTCTCTAGTATTTCCCAGAAAGTCCACTGGTGTGGAAAAATCTATTCACACGGAATGAATATGACCCAATATTGGATCTGTGGCCAAATAACTGCAAGGCATTATTATATTAATGGATTTGGGAGTTTGCGATAAAGTATGAAGATTTAATAGTTTTTCATACTAGTACATATACTATGTTTTTTGAACGATCGTTTGGTGCAACGGTAGCAATTCTGCCTTTGGCATTTACTCAAAATTGCAGTGTGATGAATAAGCGGATTTGTATTTGTCATGGTTTAAAATTAAAAAAATACCCCTTCATAAGGTCAATACTTAAACACAAAAAACTATTTGAGCATATCTGTTACCCTCTAGAAAATAGGCTAATCGATTGATCTATCTTCGCGACGATCTATTACGCGATGAGACTACAAAATAGTAATTAGCTGAGTAGTTATTATAGTGAAGGCCATTTACTTAATCCTTTGAATAATTATTAATTATGTAATAGTCTCAGATTATAAGGGTAGTTAACAACTTTTTTTTAAATTTCGGCATTTGCGGCATTTTATTAAAAACTAGCGACCTGCCTCGGCTTCGCACGGACGCAATGCTCTGCTATATTATGCATGTATTATACATATAAACATTCCTCTTGAATTACTCTATCTATTAAAAAAACCGCATCAAAATCCGTTGCGTAGTTTTAAAGATTTAAGCATACATAGGGATATAGGGACAGAGAAAGCGACTTTGTTTTATACTATGTAGTGTTTGGCAAATTACTAGGCAATCCTTGTGTTTGGCAGAAAAAATCGCTTGCGAGCGATTACCAGCGCTGAGTAACAAACTGTCAGTTTTCGGCAAGGACACGATTGCTAACTTCAGTAGCGCTGACACAATCCGCCATTTTGCTTAGATAAGTTTGTTTACAAACTTAAGTTAACCGATGGTTTCAAATAATAGTAGTAAACGCGTCTTCTTCAATATTGTCATTGACAAAATTATTCAATATATTATTCATAGTTTAAAACTTTTCACTGCATTTGATAAAAATATATTTAATTGAGGTTATGTTCCCCAGTGACCGCTAAGTTTGCGTCCTAGAGGAAAATAGCTATTTACCATTTGACAGCGCTTACCGCATACGATCGCCATTTTGTTTACAAGCGCTTATAAGCGATTTTTTCTGCCAAACACAAGGAATAATTGATGATTGAATTTTATTAGGCCATTTGCAAACTTATTTGAGTAAATAAAACACAGTTTGAAAGTACTACGACAAAAGTTCTGGACTTATATAACAGCACATCATCCATTCTCCTCGGTGACAAGAATTTGGCGAAGGGAAATCGTAGTGAAGCGAAATTGAGTGACGTTCAAGAGATTAAAGTATCGTAATAGTTCAGAAGCGTTTTCCAGAAAATTGGAAACTTTTATGTCCATATAAAAAAGTTGAAAGTTTGTATCGTTAATCATAATTCTATTTATTTATAAAATTGATCAACAAGATAAGTTACAGTATTACTATATAAAAAAAATAACAATATATTGCTAAGGGATAACTGCATTTAAAATTACAGGTAACCGCAGCATGCATTGTAACAAATAATGATTTAATTACATTAAAATTAACATAAAAAATTAAACAAAAAATATCTATTCATTTAATCTATAATCTAAGAACACCAATTTGTTGTATGTGTGTTTGTCTGTCCGCTCTTTTTCCCGCTCTTTTAAAGTTACCATAGCAATGCGTTACCGGGTCAGCTAGTATTTATTAAAAAACTTAAAAATGAAATGAAAAAAATTAAAAGTTTATATTTAAATTAAAAAGATATATAATTTACAAACCTAAGGTAGGTTTTTAATTTTATATTGTAATACACATGGAAATTATAAATAACAAAATAAAACAAAGACGCCAGTTTGGTGCAACGGTAGCTATCCTGCCTTTCGCACCAACGTCTGGACCGAATCTCGGAAGGGGCAAATGTTTGCTTGATGAATACGAGCATTTGTACAAAAGTCATATGTTATACTAGCTGTCCCGGCCACGCGTTGCTGTGCCGACTGCAGTGCCATCTGCCGGACTGATTTGTGAATCTAAACCATTCTCAGATCCCCTTGAACACACACAAAAAAATTCATTCAAATCGGTCCAGCCGTTTAGGAGGAGTTCAGTGACATACACACTCACAGAAGAATTATATATATAAAGATATATATGAATATTACATATCTTTGTATGATATAGGTAAGTCTATCCGTTACCTTAGCACCCATAACACAAGCGATACAATGCTGAAAAGGCTTTGAAAATGAATGTCAAGATCAGGCAAATTGTTTGTAGGAGTGTATAGGTATATATGTGTGTAGGTAAGATATATGACATGTGATATGTTCAACATATATTTATTTAAATATGAATTATTTATATTTCGCACAGACGGTCCCGGGTTCAAGTACCGAAAGGGGCAGATGTTTGTGTGGTGAATACGAGCATTTGTACCTGAGTCATGGGTATTTAATATCTCTGTATCATATACGTATGTCTATCGGTTACCCTAGTATCTATTAATTAGTAATTGAAATACTATTATCATTAAAAGAACTTTAATAAATAAACTTTTGTGGTGTTAATATTTTCGTGTCTAATTTATTAATACATGTGTTTAAGTGTGGGTTTTATATCAACAAGATATAAATCCTGATAAATACAATTTAGGGGTCTTCAAGTCACGATTGAATAGATCTAGGCAAGAGCGCCACATCCTAGATCGCATCGTCGCTTACCATCAGGCGAGATAGCGGTCAAGCGCCTGCCTATTCACGATAAAAAATAATCAAATATAGGACATAACGAACTAACCAACCACTGCATAATAAAACTCAGATTCAAGTATAAAACACGATTACGATGAAGTTTACTAAATGAAAAATTAATTTAATATCTTTAGCTGTTTCGTAATAGGAAGATGCCTAAAAGATAATTTAATTACAAAAACTTTTCTCTTGCTCTTTAATGTTGTTATAGGATTTGTAAAATGTTAAGTCGAATAATAAATAATTCGAGAATCATCTCTTAAAACTTGTGAGATAATCCCGGGAGATTATGTTTTTAATTCATTTTTTTTTTCTTCTTATCTCAAAGTCGATAGAAAAATTTCTTTTGGAAAAACGCCTTAAGTAAAAGTCAAATTTTATTATAATATAATTCTTGTGCTTAAAGAAACCAAAGAATTTCGTGGGTACGTGAAATATTAATTTTCTTATTTAATTTTGACGTTTCGACTCCTTTTCAGGAGCCTATGTTTGTATATTTTCAACGAGTGACCGCAAAAGTAATAACTAAATAAATGTTAATAGCTATGTAAAAATTAAGTCGCGGTCCTGAGTTCGAGTCCCGGAAGGGACAGATGTTTGTGTGATAAATATGAGCATTAGCACCTAAGTCGTGGGTATTTATAAATCTATAATCTAATAACACAAAGTTGTTTGTGTGTTTGTCTGTCCGCTCTTTTTCCTGCTCTTTTTCCATTGTATCAATAACGTTACCATAGCAACGCGTTACCGGGTCAGCTAGTATTATATACTCATAAAACACAAATTTGTTGTTTATTTGTTTGTCTTTACGCTCTTTTTCCATTGTATCAATTAACGTTACCATAGCAACGCGTTACCGGGTCAGCTAGTATTTCTATAATGATTACTTATTTATGTAGCTATCATATGTCTATCCGTTACCCTAGTATTTATAGTTATAACACAAGCATTAGAGTGCTTATTTTGGGCTAGGCTAATTAGTGTAAATGTAAGAAATATTATTACATATTATTATTTTTATTGTAAAATTATATTTAAAAAAACATTACTTTATTATGTGGCATTAATTTTCCTTTTTTTCTCTTAATTAAAAATACTGACTAGATATATTGGACTTATAAAGATGCTTATACTTTGTCCAATGTAGGATGATACTTTTGACAGATGACACATATATAAAGGGTATAAAGTTGCTATTGCAATGTCAAGCCAAACATAAGGAAACAAACGCAACCTTAGTACGTAGCAATAAGGAAGTGACACCTGTCAAAAGTATCATCCTACATTGGACAAAGTATAGCGAAACCCCATCTCTCGCTTCTTCAACTCTCATCAGACTATTCATACAAGATCTTCGGTTAAGGGTGGTTTTGACCCTCTTTTCAGGACATCTTCTAATTGGTCTGAACGTTCGCCTTGATCTGCCTTCACCGACTTGCCCATACCTATTTAAACTTGTTTTATATGATAAATATTACTATATAATACTTTTTCCCCGCTCTTTTTCCATTGTATCAATAATGTTACCATAGCAACGCGTTAACCGCAAGTAGTTCGTCTACCGGACGCTAGATGGCGCTAACGGATAAATATTTGATAATAGAAAAAATTTAGAGAATTTTGTCCACCCGTGCGAAGCAGGGACGGGCCGCTAGTTATTTTTATAAAAAGATATTAGAAAAAATCGACTTGAATCACAATTGAATTTATCAGGATGGAATCTAATCCACAACCATTGGATGTCCGGTCCAATGCTCTCCTTATTGAGCTACCGAGCCTTTTGTCGGTCTTTCGTCCATCCTCCTTTTGAAAGCAAGTAGTTAATTAATTTAGATATAAAGCAGGTTTAACGAGATTATCTTTTTCTTTCATGTATTAATCGCATTGTAAGATTTCTCTTTTCATAAACACCACATTTTCACTTATTAATATTGCAAAGGATGACAATTATAACATTTGTTTTATACTTATCTCTCGGAAATGAGAACTCTTGTTATTTAATGAATGTATGAAGTGTAAAAAATTATTCATTGCGACCGTTATTCTGTTGAAACAAGATAATGCATGGATCACATTAAAAGTATTACACTAATCCCGGCTGAGTTTTAAATGCAAAAATAGAAAGCTTTTTAAAACTTTAAAGAAATTTTGTTTTTACTTGCTTTACGGTGATGTTTGTTTCATTTGTGCTACAGGTTGTTTTAGCCTTTATTTCACCGTTATGAAAAGATCGATTTCTTAATATAATTAGGTAGGTAATAGAAGTGAATTAGGCAATACTTATATTATCACACGTACAAAGGTAAAAAAGTATCATTTAATTAAGTAACTCTTACATAGAAAAGATTTCTTATACTCGATATTATTTCACTTTCAACACTCAATTTAGGAATCTATAAATAGTATAGGGTATTTAAAAATAAAATATTTCAGGAATAATGTTTTATACCATATTGGTATAAAACATTATTCCTCATTGTAAGCTAAACAGTTATATTATGAGTGAGAGCGAGGATTAAAATCGGTTTACTTGGGTTTAAGCTGACATTTCCACCAATGGGCTCCGGCATATCTCTCTCTTTCTCTCAAGTATTATGAGATATGTACTATGACACGGCTTTTATTGCCACAAATGAAAAACATTCTTATTCCTTTCCAAATAAAGCAATTCAGCACTTAGCAACGCTGTAAAAGATTGAGTTTATTAAATGATGTTGTATCCTTTTACTTCCAGTACCGCAACAAACTGAACGAGCAACAGAACGGCAGGCTGTCAGCTCAGCGAGCGGCGCTGGGCGCGCGACAAGAGGAGATGCGCAGTATAGACCGGCGCGTCTCCGAGCTGCAAGCGCGTCTGCTCAGGAAACGAGCCCTCAACAGACAGCTCGCTGCCGCGCATAGACACCCGCAGCAACAGAGGTAATAGAAATTTACAGATGTGCAGTATCGATTCTGACCAGCAGGTTTATTTGTTAAGTGACAGCTTCATCCGACAGTTCCCTGCCTATAACTATACACCCGCTGCAACAGAGGTAACAAAAATAAAAAGATGTGCAGTATCAATTTGGAACACCAACTTTATCTGTGCTGTATCTGAGGTGCTGCCTATAGACACAAGCAGCAACAGAGGTAATAGAAATAGACAGATGTGCAGTGTCGATTGTGAACACCAGGTTTGTCTGGTTTTTAAGAGCTAAAATGATAGGTGCCGCCAATAGATACCTGCAGCAACTAAGGTAATAGAAATATACAGATGTGCAGTACTTATTTTAAACAGCAACTTTGTCAGATAAGCCGTCAGACCGTTCATAATAAGTCGCAGCAACAGAAGTAAATGATATATAGGTACAGATGGTTAAGATCCGATTCTGAACTGCAGGTTTGTCTGTTTAGTGAGAGCTCAACCTACACTTGAGCAGCCCATGGACTCTTTAGACTTATGTGCAGTATGTTTAAAACAATTGAAATATTTACCGCTGCTTCTCAATAAATCTATTCATCGTCCCAGCCAACAACGTCTTTTGGGTGAACCTGAGCCTTCTTATTAGGCCATAGTAAGGGACCACGTCTCCGTTCTGTACGTCATCACTGGCAACACACAATGGTCAAAGACATTCTTGAGATGTTGCGGTATTTTGGACGAGAAGATGACGCCAACTTGCCCAAAATTCAATGATCTATAAACATATCGTCCCTTAGCTAACAACACCGCTTAAGTCATTTTTACCAATTTTACAGGAATCGAAAAAATCGGTTGAATTTTAACTAAATTATATATAATATACTTATTATAATATACTTATTATTATAATATACTTATTATAATATACTTAGTTAAAATTCCACCGATTTTTTAAAAAAGTTAGTTTTTTTCGTCTCCTGTAAAGTTGGTAAAATGACTTATGCGGTGTTGTTAGCTAAGAGACGATATTAAATTCTATTAAGAATTATTAAGGTATTTTTATCTAAAAATGAAGGTTCATACATTCAACACTACAGATTTCTTATAATAAACTTTCTGTTCCAAAATTCACACTTAAAGCAATAAAACCACAGCTATAAGAAATCCTGAGTCTGCAGAACCATGCAAAGTCACTAGAGAGAGACCATGATGCAGTGAAAATCTATAAGTTTAGATAAATGATTGAAAGATATTAATAATATTGTTACGAAGTTTTTGTGGTGTTATTTTCAAGGCAGTGTTATTCAATCTTAAATAAATTTTAATACTTTACATGTTCACATGATAATTTCCCTGGGAATTTCACATACGTTTTACTTCTACAATGATGTAACTCGCCCACATGTAAAAGTAAAAGTGCCTAAGATAACAACCATTGTTTTCTAATAATTTAATAGACTTACAGATAACTGACGTAAAGTTTGCTCAGTGGATACTTAAAATATTGTTTCCGAACTATTTGTTATTCTTGGCAGTAGTTTTAGGGCTGTGGATATAGCTTAATGCTTCAAATTATCTTTAACTATTCAAGTCATGAATATTTAAAGGAATTTCTATTCTTGCCTATCTTGAATTTTTCATAAGTTTTTATAAGAGACATTTCTAAAAGTCGAACTTGCGAAGAGAATTCATGTCTAAAATTTCTTGTTTATTTGAAAATAATCTTATTTTCAAATAAACAAGAAATTTTAACCCCGTAAAATGATGCTCAATTGCTTTATTTTATATTTGACAATAATATAAAACGAAGCCTGTTTTCATATTATCAATTCTTTTTAATATTAAAAATAAATCATTAACACTTTAACACATTAACCACACGCCTCCCTAATAAAAACATCATGTTATACTTATCAAAGCAAAAATCAAAGTTGAAATCGTCGTAAGAAAAATACGTACTTAAAACTTCATAAAAGCAATTTATAACAATGCCCAATGAAAGGAGGAGAAAATGAAAATAACTATGAATGATAAATTTCTAATTACACTATAGCAACACTTTTTTGATTGAAGTTCTGTTAAGGAAATCTTAACAGAAATTTATTATGCCAACTTTATAGCATTGCCACTATTAAAATAATTCTTAATAATAATTACTTTAAAAATCTGGATTTTCATATATTTTTTTGGAAAAAATAAGTGTTGTCATTCGACGGCAACCTGTAAAACTCTCTTTCCCAATTACCAATGTCAAGTACATCTTCGTTTTCCAGAAACAACAACCCAACTCCGATGCAGCAGCTGCCGTACACCAGCGCGAGCAGTCAACCAAAGAACCAGCCATCCAGAGGCAACGTGGCGGCCATAGAACCATACAACCACGTACCTCATGCGCCTAGCGTTAACCACAATAACAACTTTCAGGTATAAAAACTGTGGAACTTTGTCTTTGTCTGTCTTTTATGTTTGTGTCCTGTTCAAAGTAAGCAATAACATTGCAAAAACTCTTCCTGTTCTTAAAGATCCTATAGTTAATTGTCAAGTATATTACTTTCGTTCCAAGCATGACAACTAAACGAACTATCAGATTTATATATAATTTTCATTTTCAAATAACCTACTTTATATTTTTCCAGGCTATGAAGCAAAATGTAATACAAAACAATGTGCCATTAAAACAACTCACACAGAGTGACAACATTCAAGCCCATATGACGCAGCAAGAAACATTGTATCTTCAACAGAAACAAATGATGAACCCGTTGTACAACGGCAATTACCCTCACCTGCCACCTGGAGATAGTCAATACCAAGGGCAGTATCCAAATAAACATGATAATAATATTAACGCATATAACCACGTCCAACAAGGAATCACCAATGCTTATGATCAAAAGACAGTATTTGATCATATGAATAAGTACCAAGATTACTCAAAGCAACCCCAGTATAGTCCTAATAGTACAAACAGCTCCAACAGCAACCAAACCGGCAAAGAACTTAAGATAAATGAACAAGAGTTCTTACCAGAGTTTGCTGCGAGCAAATCCGATCCCAAATATCAAACTTTGCCATACAACACAAAATTCCCTCAAAGCACGAATGGTAAAACGAAATCAGAAGTCAATAACAAAAATAGCGAAGTGCAAGATAAGAATCTTAACGCCGCTAATATTAATGTGAACCATATGACTGTACATTCTACGCCTTTGACGGTCGTGAATAAAAGTCTAGCAACGCCTTTGAGTCAAACGGAAGGAACATATCAACAGGAACACACATATCAGTTACAAAAATCTGATTCTTCAAGTAGATGTAACCAAGAGGGTAAAGAGAACCATGCATATCCACAGAATACTAGATTAAGTCAAAATAGTCAAAGCAGCGATGGCTCAAAGATCAGTGTCGCGAAGAGTCAACAGGGTAATTTAAAAGGTTGTTCACCTAGTTTGGGATCAACAACAACTACATCAAACAGCTCTATGGGTTTTGGGGTAAGTTTATTATTTTCTTCTTTTTTATCACAACCCTCATTACTTATAAGTTGGCTTACATCACGTAGCTTATACGCTTACCATGTGTAAATATCATCGCCATTAATTCCAGAAACCCGTATCGAGCGTTGCACCAACATCGGTTCAGGTCTCTAGTGGAAAACCATCACCCATTTACCAGACATCATCCACTAAGATCCAACCGGTCCAGCCACAGACCGTTCAGACACAAAGCATCACTGTATCATCATCAAATCATGTAGCTAGTAACGTGGTAACTTCCCAACCCCAGATCATTAGAAACACGGCTTCGGGATTATCGTCAAGTGCAGGAAGTACCTTCAGCGGACAGAATGCATCGACACAGAGTATCCTGTTGTCTCCTCCACAAAGTGCCAGTACACCGCTGTCCACGCCAGATGTCAGCGGAACAGACAAGTCACCTAAGCCAGCTTTACCACCAAAACCTACAATTAAGGTAAACATTAAACATGGAAAAATAAGAATAAGTGCATTCAAAACAATTTTTGAGTAGCATTTTTGAGAGGAATTGTGACAATCTAATAGTTACGTTATCGTATTTTCAGACACCACCGCGACAATCGGCGAACAATGACACAAATTTCAACCAAAACACGGACGCGATACCTCTACCCACCATACCCATACCGGACTCATCAAATGATAGCGAACAGCAGTCGAATCAAAAGGAATCCAGCAACGGCAGCAGTAGTAGCGAGATGATAATCAAGGCACGTCCATTAACAATAAGGAAACCACCTATGAGCGAGCAACCCAAACTAAGGAATTTAAACTCTGCCAAGAATGGTATAAGCGTTAGCATAAATCGCCGCATAGAAATGCCTCCTGCATTTCTATTTCCCGAAATGGATCACTTATCAGACGCAAATGAGGTACAAAACGGTGTGAAGGAGAAGGCGAAACAAAAGGACGAGGTCGACAGGGCCCTCAACAACAACATATCTTTGAACTCTAGCGACAAGCAAGACGACAGCAAGGACAATGTTGCTGATATCGCCGAGCAAATCAGCTCGGTGGACTTGAACGGTCAGGATTCTCAGGGCTCTGAGAATGTTCTGAGGCGGTCAAAGAAGGGCAACCTGAAGCAGGGCGGCAAAGCGCCTCTCGCCAGGCGCGTCAGCTTCGATCCCCTGGCGTTGCTACTCGACGCTAGTTTAGAGGGCGAGTTGGAGCTGGTTAAGAAGACTGCAACCCAGGTAATTATATTTCTTTAGATCATTTTCAATGCAGTGAAAATTAGAGCTTTATGTAATTTGATGGATAAAATAAGGAATAATGTGTGAGCGGTGTGGTGTGGAAGATGATATAGTGACAACGATAGAAAAAGGGATGTTTAGACAGTTTGGACATGTAGAGAGGATGAACGAAAGGAGATTGACGAGACAGTATATTAGTCAAATGTGCTTGGGCATATCGGTAAAGGCAGACCAAGGTGAATTTTCAGGGATCAAATAGATGTCCTGAAAAAAGGCCAGGTTCAAAGTACCCATAACCGACGTACTTGTTTGAGAGTTGAGAGAGAAAGGTTTAATGAGAGCTGAACAGTGATGTGACTTATCTTAGATAAAAGTATCTGAAATATAGATACAAGATACAAAATACGTATTTACATCTTGTATTTGAAATACTTTTTAAATTTTGTATTTTGTATCTTATATTTAGATACATTTTCCTGGTATCTTAGTATTTTGAAGATACTTTGTTGCCTAAGATACTTTTACTCATATAAACTTCGCAGTTTTCTTTCCGAACGCAACTGAACGCAGTGCATCGTTTATTTAAATAGTCGATATTGGACTTTTTGGCTGAAGCGCGAAGCGTCACTTTAATGGTTTTGGTTTCCTTGTTAAATTTTGTGTTGTGGTGGATATTAGTGTGTAATAATGGCGTGTTATTAACCACCGAGTGTTTCTGAATATGCATGAGTGTTGGCAAGTGTAACAAAACAGGATGGAAGGTGTCTTCTCGGGCTCTCTCAAGAAGGCCACGAGGAGGTTTCAATAAAACCCCACTTCTTTACTAAAACCTAGGAAATTACTCAAGAACATAGAAGAAAGATTATACTTACTTGACACTGGCTAAATGCACAAATTGTGCAAGTCATAAATAAAGAAAATGGTCGATATTGTCGGGAACTAATGAAGACAAGAATGACAGATGGCGAAACCATCTATCTACAAATATCATCGGTTAAGATGTCCCACCCACCGTCACTCTTGGAACTCATTCTGGAGGGGATCTGAAGTACGGTACGGTGGCCGACCGCAGTTGGCAGGGGGCGTAACTAGCGCGCTAGCCACGCGTGAAAGGCTGCCCCGCCAACTTGCGGAAAATCCCTAAATGCTCTACCGTGCCAGTTGGCGACTGGACGGGAAGACCCGGTGGCCATTTCGGGGGGATTCGGGCGTCCCCGCAGTCTCCAGGTGAGTTCCCTTTTTTGGTCAGCTTAGCCCAAGAAAACTGCCATTAGTCGACTAAGTAGCGTCTCGACTAAAAATCTTACCCCCCAATATTCACCATCATGAAAAGAAGGAATAGGAAGAATTTTCTCTTCCTTTACATCTGCTCTTCCTTCCATTTAAAGTTCACCTTGCGAACATTAGAGGACTGCACTCAAATCTCCATTCGGTCCATAACCATCTGAAGACCGAGAAGCCGCGCCTATTCTTCTTGAAGGACGTCCCAAAATCCTGGAAGCTTGCCAATGTGCAACCAGTACCCAAAAAGGGTAGTCGTGCCGACCCATGCACTTACCGATCGATCGCCATAGCTTCCATACTCTGTAAGGTTATGGAAAGAGTGCTGAACAGCAAGTCGCTCTCATATCTAGAAGACAACGATCTCCTCACTGACCGTCAATATGGCTTTCGCCGAGGATGCTTAACTGGGGATCTTCTAGTTTATGACGCATTCCTGGGGCGAGGCCCTCGAGATGCACGGCGAAGCACTTGCCGTGTCAGTTGACATCTCGAAGGTTTTTGACAGGGTCTGGCACGCAAGTCTGCTCCGCAAGCTTCCTGCGTACGGTATCCCCGTTGACTTTTGCAGTTGAATAGCCGATTTCATGACTGAATGATTGATCAGAGTAGTTGTCGATGGCTGCTCCTCTGACTCAGTGGCTTTTGATGCCGGAGTTCCTCAGGGGTCTGTTCTTTCTGCGACGCTTTTCCTGCTACACAACAATGACTTGTTAATACCAGGAATTGTTGGGTGTGCAGATGACAGTACTGTTGTAGAGAGATACTGTAGCGCCCTACGCGCGCTCCGGGATCTTTATCTTGTTAATTCAAACGGCTTATTTCACTTTATCATTTATTATTTTATTAATATAATACAACTCCGATTACACTCTCAGACACTACTCGTGATTCTCCTATGTTCTCTAGCCTTCAGGAATATTCTATATTTTAAAAGGGTGACATTCCTTGCCATAAAGCAAATATACGTAAAGAGGTGGAATGCGGTGTCAGATGCAAGGAGGTCACCACAATACCTACCATGTCTAGCGCAAAAGCCAGCGGTGTCGACATGATGTTGATGAGAGAGGCCATGGTTGAGTGAATATACCTCCGCCTCCAAAACACAAGCATATCTTTTCACGGCAAAAAGGAGTTCCTTCCACCTCACTCCTACTTTCCGAGGTACATATGTACTTGTGACTGACGGCCTCGAGCATCTTGGCATGGAGTTGTCTTCAGACCTCAACTTCGGCGCCAACATCGGATCGAAAGGTTAAATTGCAACCAAGTGTGCTCAAGAGTTGAATTTGCTCATACCGCCATCTCCTTTTTTCCATCGGACATCCAGACGCACTGCAGGCTACCACCCTTTCTTGGTTGCTATTCCTACCTGTCGCACCAAGCGCTTTTCAACATCCTTTATAATGCGCACAGCAAAGGAGTGGAACTCCCTCCCTGCGTCTGTATTTCCGAGAACTTATAATGAAAACTTATAGTGAATAGGCACCTTCTGGGTTAGCTCGTTTCGTTAAATTCTTATCCTACAAAAAAAAAATATTTCTAAAATATAACACTTGTTTGCCCCAGCTCTGCCCCTGTAGAGCGAACCTTCTCCTGGCCTCATCGAAGGAAGAATTAGTTTTACTCAAATCTCAACTAAAACATAAAAAGTCTTAATTTTAATTACCTTCATATTTTGTCTTGTCACATTTGCCTGATCCTTGTTATCAACGCGATCTATTCGAAAATTGTTTTCTCGAACAAATAAACTTAAATTCAATTAAATGTTGTTTTCTTACAAAAGTATTTTATCTTTAAAAAGTATTTGAAAGATAGGTATTTTGTATCTAGTATTTCAGATACCTTTTTAGAAAATTATTTGTATCTGGTATCTAAAATGCTTTTTTTTTTTAAGTATCTTGCATCTTGTATTTCAGATACTTTGTATAGGGTATCTTACACATCACTGGAGCTGAAGAAGTGAGAGATGTATGTTAGGATCGTGGAAAGTGGAAATCTGTTATCTCTGCCTACCACTGCGAGAAAAAAAAGCGTGATTATATGTTTTTTCAATTATAATAATACTGGTACAACTAGCGGCCCGTCCCGGCTTCGCACGGGTGGACAAAATTCTTTATTTTTTTCTATTATTTAATATTTTCCGTTAGCGCCATCTAGCGTCCGGTAGACGAACTACTTGCGGTTAAGGCATTGCTATGGTAACGTTAATGGAAAAAGAGTGGACAGACAAACACACAGACCACTGTGATCTTAGATTATAGATAAGCACGTCTTACATTAAGAAAAGATGAACATTTAAATTTTATTTAGTAGTAAATATATATGACAGATGACTATTATAATGCCAAGTTTGAGGATTATCAAACTTTAAAGCTCGAGACTTTTATACAAGGATAGAAAGCCAGAACTAAAGTAAAATTATTTATTTTTTTAGGTGCAGAATGCGAGCGCTGCTAACGACGAAGGTATCACCGCTCTCCATAACGCTATATGTGCTGGTCATTTCGAAATTGTTAAGTAAGTATAACTTTATGTCTTTTTTAAATCGTGATACTAAATTGCCTATTACTATCAAGAGCTTAGTAAAAGTATTACTCCCAAAGATACTAGACTAAGCCTTATTAATTTTGGATACTGTGATACAAGTAATAATTATGCTCTCCAAGAAACTATATATATGAAGATACCACCATCCCACTTAATATTCACTCTTATGATGATTTTCTTACACTTCAGGTTTTTGGTGGAGCTTGGGTGTGACGTGAACGCTCAGGACTCGGATGGTTGGACACCGTTGCATTGCGCTGCTTCCTGCAACAACTTACCTATGGTTCGATTCCTCGTCGACAATGGTAAGCGTACAATTTTTTGGCATGCAGATCATAAAGATAGATAAAATAATTAAAATATAAGCTTCACACACATGTTTGAGTTTTAGCTTATGATTACACTAAGAATAATCCTATTTTTTATGTACCTATATTACAGATTTGTTTATTAATTATAGCTAAAACCACTAGCGACATCTATTTCCCACACGAATTTTTATTTACTATGAATTCGGTGCTTTTTGCAAGTAATGCCATCTAACGGTATTTGTCAACTTTTGCAGGTGCGTGCATATTCGCAACGACACTGTCGGACCACGAGACTGCAGCAGAAAAGTGCGAAGAAGATGAGGAAGGTTTCGACGGTTGTTCTGAATATCTCTACAGTAAGTACACTATGTATTTTTATAAAAAAATGTATGATGTTAATATGACACTGTAACTACAGCAAATTCTGCTGGGTCTGTATCTTGGTGACATTTTAACAGTTAAAGGGGTAACCCAGTGTTTTTTTTTTAATTTTGAATGGGTTCGCTCTATACATACTATTACATTTTATTTTCAAATATGACTTCAATTCTCTTGCTAACCGTTTTGTCTATTCCTGCTACATTTGTTATAATTATTGTCCTTGTAAGTGTTGTCCTGTTATGTCCAATCCCATGTTGTCAAGAACCCTTAAATATCCAGTAACAAAAGCTTTCCATTGTATATTTCTGTACTTTTTTCAAAGATACTCGATGAGGATGCACAAAACTATTCACATTTTTTAATTAGTTTAGTTAAAAATAGATTGTAGAAGATTGACACTTTAATAGTAAATGTGTTGACTGTATCCTTTTCAATCTGTGGTTATATAAGAAATATTTAAGTTTCCTACTTCAAACGCTGTTCTTCATGAAACTATCAGGCATTATAATTGTTGATACTATTTGCCATTATCACTTCCAGAAACTAAGTCACTCTTTAAGACAATGAAGAACAAAATTTACTAAGTTTTTAAAATTTTACATGTCCAGTTCACTATTATCGAATTATTCTAAGTCTAATCTTACCACTGTCCTATGCACAACACTTTACTCACTGTGAAATCCGAAAGGACCACTATAGATAAACACAATTTATTTTGCTCTTCAACTTTATTTACTCCACTTCAAACTTTAACTTCTATATTACAAAATATGTATCAGTTAAAGGTACTCAGTGCAACCAAACCAATTTGAGATGTAACTGAGCACAACGCCATCTATCATCACATTGTGGAACTAAAAATATACATTGAACGCTATTAGTAAGTGCTATAGTTTACTAATAATTGACAAATTAAATAGCGTCGGAAATCTCATTAACGCACTTAATTTGCAAGCCTTGTGGTCCGGAAGAGTCTTAAGAGTCTCGTAAAACGCCACGTGTCTCTTAGACCACAAAATCGGCAGCAGCGTTTTACATATAATAGTCTTTTACTTCTAACCCGTCTGAAAAGTGTAAAGATTTTGGCAAAGTCCCTCCATTTTAGGTGGAAACTTCCATCAGCAGTGGAAAACGTCCACTGAGATTTTTAATTTCTTAAGTATGTTGTCTGTCTAAGTATAAAGTTTAGTTTAGGCACTAGACATTTTAAGATTAAACCAGTGGAAATGAGAGCTTTAAGAAGTATAGCTAGGGTGAATTTGATGGGTAAAATAAGGAACGATGTGATACAAGAGTAGTGTGGTGTAGAAAAGGATATAGTGACAAACATAGAAAAGAGATGGTTCGGATGTAGATAGAATGGACGAAAGAAGCTTGACAAGATAAGTATATGAGGCAAATACGCACGTGTAAGTCAGCGAAGACAGACCAAAGCGAATTGTCAGGGAATAAATAGAAGATATCTTGGAAAAAGGCCAGCTTAAAAGCACCCTTAACTGACGAACTTGTATGAAAGGTCTGATGAGAGTTGAAGTAGCGAGAGATGTATGTCAGGATCGTGGAAAGTGGAAATTTGTGATTTCTGCCTATCCCTGTGGTAAAAACACATGATTGAACACATCAAGATGTCTTTGGACACTAGTTATCAGTCACGAAACATTTTAGCCTATTACCTATTCTAGGATATGAGACATTGCCTTTCTGAAGGAAAATATCAGATTTCCTCAAACGTTTTCCCACTAAAATTCCAAAGAAAAGGTATCAATTGTAATAGGTTTTGGTAGACCAATCAACCTTAGCTCACCGCCGCAAAGTTGCCTGTCTGTCGATCTTCTACAGAAAGTATTTTGGAGAGTGTGCTCAGGAGCTGCATATGCTCATACCGTCTTTCCCTTTTCCCATCGGATATCTAGACTTACTGCGGGCTACCATACCTTCTTGGTTGCGATTCCTATCTGTCGCACCAAATGCTTTAGAACAACATTTATAATGCGCACAGCAAAGGGGTGGAACTCCCTGCCTGCGTCTGTGTTTCCGGGTACTTATAATCCGTCCGTTTTTAAGGCCAGGGTGAATAAGCACCTTTTGAGTTAGCTCATTCCATAGTCCTGATCCTGTCTTGGCCTTCGGGCTAGAGTGGAATCCAAAACGAACCCAATCTGACTAATGAATGTTATCATCCCCACAGGCGTCCAGGAGAAGCTGGGCATAATGAACGGCGGCGTGGTGTACGCAGTGTTCTCGTACTCGGCGGCGCGCAGCGACGAGCTGTCGTTCGAGAGCGGCGCGCGGCTGCAGGTGCTGCGCAAGGGGGACGACAGCGAACGCGAGTGGTGGTGGTGCCGCGACCACGAGCGGGCCGAGGGCTACGTGCCACGCAACTTGCTCGGGGTACGTACGGAGCGCAACTATCAACTCTTTTTTTGTTTTGCGAGGAATGCCTTACGCATATGCCCGTGCTGGGACCGCATGGGGGATTCTCCTCCATGCCTAGTGCCCGATAAAGGCTCGCTACTCTCGGAGTCTCGGCTTAAGGTCCCTTAAAGGATCTCGCCGTCCCAAAACCCGGTATCGATGTTGAGGTCTGCAACTAACAACAATCACAAATTAAAAAAAAGTACCACCACGTGCGATACACAGCGCGACCACGAACATCACTCATGCAATACAAAGAGAGCGCGATGTGGTGTTGCTTTAAATTTTAATATGTTTTAAATTTTTATATCAGGAGTGAAATATCCAAAAAGACTATCTGAACATTCATCACAACGTATTGTTGTGAAACAGGCTTTTCAGCCTAAGTTCTTTTTCAGTAAAACAATTTCTTTCTTTTCATTAAAACTTTAAGTTGGGAATAATATGTTTTCCATTATGTATTTATTCATTTTAGTCAGAATACCAACAGTGTCTTATAAAACTAATTGATTTCATACATATAAAAAAATGTAAAAAAAATCTTATGCATAAATATCAGTGTTGATTTGTAATAATTTTATATAAAGTTCCCTAATAAAAAAGTTATTTGGTTGGTGTTCCATTTTCTTTAAATTTTAGGAACCTCTGTTATAAAAACTTCAAAGTACGTATCAAAAGTTGACAAATTCCATTTCAACCCATGTCTCAATAGCGTAGTGGTCTACACAGCCCTCTTTTAGATTATTGTTGGTTCGATTTTCTACCGAATGCTTTAATTATACTTTATTTTCTGTTTCAGTTATATCCAAGAGTAACCCCGCAGCAGGAGTAAAGAAACGGAGGAGAGTTTTAATATTAGAAAAGTAATGTTTGAAAATATGACCTGAATATCATGTAAATATTGTTCCACTTATAATTTTTTTATGTATTTATAACAACTGTAATGTAATAAAAATATAAATATTGTATACAATTTTATCAGATCTAATATTTTGTAAATATTTAACTAGGTTCAAAACGAATGAGATTATATTGTACATTTTATAAATACGAGAGTCATTTAAGATATTGGTCATACAATTTGTATATTGCTGTAGTAACGTCTGCAAATATTGTGAGATAACACATAAACTGACAATACGAATAAATGAAGAATTATCATTATGTCTTACTTTGTTTTCTGTTTCACCCTATTTTCCTACTGCATTGCATTTAACTATAAATGCAATCAAAATTGCAGGTTTTCCCATAAATGAGTCGTTAATGTGTTTAATAATTCTTAAGTGCTATTGAATATTACCGCTTGAACATACCTCTGATAATCCAATTTCAGGAAAAACTGTATTTGTGGTGAATTTTGTAGGCGAATATGACCTTCTATTTGATGCGACCCTAGTATTTGTACAGTCAAGAGCGTACCAAGTTTTATATACACACTTAAATAGTAAAAATAGTTTATTTAGTTAACATTTATATAAAATATATTCAGTAGCCAATCAACCCAGGAAGCGTATGAAGTGCTTGTTGTGGGAGATCCTGCTCGTCCCGAGATATACAGTAGAGGTATACAAAGGAGTAGAATCAGAAGAAAAATAAACTATTTTATCTCTATCTAAAACTATTAAAATTTTATGTGTGCATGTTTGTGTGTGTTTGTGAGTGGAAATGTGAGCGTGAGCATGTGTATGTGAGTGAATGACTGTGGGTGTGAGTGAATGTGCGTGAGTGTGCGCGCGTCTATATGTGAGTGGGATGAATGGGTGTATTTAGGTTTAATATGGATTTTGTTAGCGTCAGCATCCCAGTCACATATATACCCTAAAGTTAATAATAATAGTTCCTCTGTCTCACAGTATCCAAGTGACATAAGTGCTTTAAGCAATGTTTTTTTGCACTCATGGAGTTGAAGATGGTGTATCTAATGTTTATCATTTAGTTTATTATAGAGGTAAGCAGAGTGAGCCTGATACTGGCGCCTTGCCAGTAGGGTTCTACAGAATGGTACTGGAGCTATTTTACGCTATCTTCTACGTATTTGAACATTAGGTGTATAAGCAAAGATTTTATGAAATTTTAGTACAGTGTTGGAGACAATATATATAGTTTCCTTATAGATAATATCTTGAAATTACTATAAAGTTCGTCTGTGTGAAATCTAAAAGGTTTGAAGAACAATGTCTTTAGTAAGCATCTTTGGGCTCTTTCTGCTTCAAGAATTTTAATTTTAGATGCACCGCCCCATATAGGTATGCAATAACTAATAACTGATTGCGCTAGTGCAATGTAAATACATTTAAGTAGGTCATGAGGGGTGATATGTCTTAACTTTTTAAAAATCCTGATCAGTTTTCAAATCCTGTTACTGATAGTGTCAATTTGCATATGCCAGGACATACGGTGGTCCAGGGTAAATTACATCGCACGCGCAATTTGTCGCATCGCTACTATTGCAGTAATGGAGTTTTAGTTTTAAGTTAGAGGGCCCTGAACGTTTATTCATACCGAAGCAAATAAAATTTGTTTTTGCAACATTTAACATGAGAAGAGCAGACTTAAGCCAGCTTGCGATCTTACGAAGACCATGCTCGGCTGCCTCAAAAACTGAGTGAGAATTTAGTATTTCTTTGTGTGGATCAGATCTTAACTTCAGTTGCATTTTATTTCTTGTCCTAATACAGCGCAGCACACCACTTTAGATTGAAAGGGTCTATAAGGCAACTATTTTCACGCGTAGGAAGTGTGTGTCCTGGTAAAAGACCATGTGAGGATAACATGTTAAGGTACAAGGCCCGATTGCTGGTTTCGTAAGAGGATACATTTTCTTTTGCTATCAGATTTATTTTTATATCACCAGATACTAATTTTAAATATAATATTTGGATCGCTTATTCGTAGGGTTTATTTTATTGAATTCTTGACACTGGGCAGCAAGTAAGGATGCGAACGTGTCATGCATTTCTTCCTTAAATTCAGACAGATTATTGTGGCCAGTGCTAGTGCAGGTTAGTGCCAAATCAGCGGGACTATCATATTCTTTTCTCTTTTTAGCGCGACTAAAAACAAAATTTGGTGGGGTAACAGTCACAAACCATCGATGAGTCGGTCAAAAGATTCGGATAAGGATTTGTTCATTTTAAAATCAGAAAACCACATGTGAAACAAGAGCGCTATGAAGTGGTCCCAGGAAGACATAAGTTGTTAGCAGATTAACGTGGGTGACTATCGAAATAAAGAAATTAATATCCAACAGCTTTCATGACAATATGTACTAGGGTCGCATAGGTTTGAAGCGATGTACTGTTGGTGCAAATACTATCGAGATAAATAAATTAATATCCAACAGCTCTCACAACAATATGTACCAGGGTCGCATAGGTTTGAAGCGATGTAGGTACTGTCAGTGCAAATACACAAAAAATATTAAATTAATATTGACAGCTATCGGATAGTCCACAGATAGAAGCAAAATCAATGTCATATTTGTGTCACTTTTTTTCCTTTTTTCTCTCTCTCTTTTTATTGAATTTGATGCTAAACTGTAGCAAAATGCAACAAATGGTTATCAGCCCCGAAAAAATCAATCTGTTTAAAGGAACTCTTATTGTTGTTTAATTTGATTCGTCAATATACTCTACTCTGTATCAATTTATTATTGTAGATTATGCAGCAAGGTACTAGGGTCTCATAATTTTAAGGCAGTAGGACCGCCTTCAAAAATTCTGTCAAAAAGTTTCGATTTCAAGAATGTAGTACCAGGATTGCATAGATTTGCGGAACAAAACACTTGATCGTGCAGCGGTAGTCGGAGGGTCGGTCGGTATTTACGCACACAGACGCAGACGTAGCTGGCAGGTCCTTACGCACACATGCGGGAGGCGGCGACTGAGCCACAGCAATTAGCGAATACTCCTGGCGGCTTATACACTCCTAATTTTTGCACTGAATTTATGGTATTAAATTTTGTTTATTCTTTAAAAAATAATGAAAAAATATAGTTTTAGATGTCTACTCGTAGTCGAGGTCTGGAGCAAGGTGAATTACCTACATGTGAATTAAAACTAAATAACACTGCGTGCTTGATGTGTTCTCGACTGTACAATCATTAAGAGGAAACGCGTCAATTTCCTTTACCAATTGACGACTTTTAAGTCTAACGTAGGTATAGTTCAATGTACGATACAATATCAATTTTTTCATTACACCACAAAGACAGGAGGACACACAACACTGATAATATAATTGCTAAACACTAACGTGTAACACTATGGGCGGCCTTATCGCTAAAAGCGATATCTACCAGACAACCTTAGGATGAACAGGCCTCGGAGTGGCTTTACCGTTAAAATGGGTATGAGAGCCACTTCATCAAATAAACGACTAAATAATGAGATGGTGATCTTTGTCTAGGAAACGTGGTCCCATTTTGGCAAACTATGTAGGTACTTATTAGATAAATTGAAAATAACGTACCTGCTAGGAACTGTCCCTGCAACTAACTTATTTTCAACCCCACGGGTGGGGTGGTTGGTTCAAGTGCGTCGAACGGGTCAAGTCTATAGACCGTGCCATGGCTGCACAGCGTTTTAAGCTAATTAAGCTTTTCCTGTATAACTGCTCATCCGACATCAACTCTGCTGCCCAGTAGGCAAGCAAGCTAGCTAAACAAAACTAAGTGTGATGACATATGCATCGGTGTATGCATTTCTTACATCTACACCAATTTCTTAATTTAAAAAAAATCTTTCACACATTAAAGGGAGAAAATAGTTTATAGTTTATAGCCAGTTTGAAATCCGGCGATTTGTCAGCGCTATTATACCTTTTGGCTTTGTAATACAGCTCTGCCTTAGCGTCGTATATCAGGCCGATAAACTTAAGAGAATAGCATTATTGATGTAATGATAAAAAAGAAATATAAATTAATAAGGACAGAGCCTTTGAATTTTTTGTGTTTTTTGAACTGACTCCAGCGCCATCTCTTCATGTTATACTAAAACATCGAATGTTATACTTATCCAACTATTGATAACGAAGAAACAGCTACGTAATTATTACTAATTACATAATTATGTTGTATGTAGAAAAAAATCAACTCGTCAGAAAAGACAGGGGGGATTTTAACTTTGACGTAAATATAAACTTTTATATTAAAATAATAATTTGGACATGTTTGACGTGTAGGTAATTGACGGAGATTGAATTGTAGAATTGCTAGCCGTCCTGTTTTCTCAAGACCTTGCTTTTTCGGATGTCATGTGAAGTCCCTGGATAGTTTTTAAGTAGCGTCCTGGTTTCTTTTTAACCACAAACGTTAAATTTTATTGAAGTTGAAAAGAATAATATTTTTTTATTATTTTTGTAAAATACTAATGTTACCTATTTAAAAATTAGCCCGGTGTATTTTATAATTCATTTGTGTCATTACATTTCTTATAACATAATTTCAATTGATGATATTTTCATTAAAATTTATATATATACAAAATGACTCTGTTTTAATTGCGTATTGCCACTGTTAAACCGAAACGCTTGGTATTATAACTTTCTAACCTGGATTTTATAATTTTTGGTATGGCAACTCCACACATTCATGTGAAAAAATAAAACACACTCAATTTTGTGTGTAATAAAAACTTTAATAGCTAATCCGTTCACATGTCGGCGTCGTCGGAATCCTCGATGTCGGCCAACGCCTGCTTGGCCGTATTCTCGGCGTCTGCAGCCACTTCTCGTGGAACCACCTCGTGTCTTCCTCCAGTACCTTTAGACACCCACGACATTTCCAACTCGAATTGCTTGTCTTTTAACTCGTCGTGGACTAGGTAGACGCTGAGAATAAATAAATAAATTTTAAACAATTCTTATTATTCTTAATTTATATTCTTATTCTCCTCAAGGATCTTGTCAAGCATCTCAATAAATATGAAAGCACCAAGCAAAGAATAAAACGTCATAACCAGTGGTCGGAGTAGGTATATTGATTTTAGATACTTGCGTCATGATATCATAACATGGACATGCATTTCTTCCGGAATGTACCGGAGTTTCCAAAAATTTGGTAAATAGAGTAATAAAATAAAAAACCATATGTAAGCAAACAAAATTGTTTATTGTGAATACAAATAATCATTATTACAGTTTTATTAAAAACAATTATTTTTAATCCTCATCGGTTACAATTTCTACATTTTGATTTTCTGTCTCTATACAATTAAAATAAATAACTATAATTTTTTCAATATTTTCGATTTTTAAGCTATTTCTTTTAACATCTAAGATCCATTTGTAAGTGGAAAATGATCGTTCAACATCTGTAGATGTCAATGGAGCGAATTTGAAATAAAGTTTCTGATTATTTGCTACGCTTTTTTCAATACTCTCGCTGTATTCTCTAATTGTATCTAAATCTGGATTTCGTTCCATAACTGATTCTATTTTATTTTTTATATTCTCATTATTGCACTCGTTAAGCGTAGCCCTTACTTGATCAAATACTAAAAGTGAATCAGCTAGAGATAAATTTTGTTTTTGTAACTCTTTTAGGGCTAGTAGTATAATAGAGTAATTTTCTTCGATATATTTTAAATCATTTTCTAAATTTTGTTTTTCCAAAATGTTTTTTGCGTTTCGTATGGCTATAGCATCAGAACTGCTCAAGCAGGATAAAACTTCTTTTATTTTATCTAAATGTTGAGCGTAGTAAGATGTTGCCTGTAACCAAGTACCCCATCTGGTAATGACTGGTTGCGGAGGCAACGGTAAGTCAGGATATTTTTCTTTTAAAATGTTTACCCTACTAGGAGCCTTTAAAAATACTTTTTTAACATTTGATATAAGAATATCAATATCGTTGTATTCTGACCTTATCTGCTCACTTACACGATGAAGAGCGTGCGCCAAACATGTCACATGCTTCATTTCAGGTAAGTAATGTTTTAAATTTCGCCCTGCAGATAGCATGTACGCGACACTGTCAGTGCAAAGCATTAAAATATTGTCAACTTTCGCTTCAAAAGTGTTTTGCCATAAATTTTCTAGACATTGCAGTACAAATTGTGTTATTGTTTGTCCATTTACTGCTGTTAGCATTTTACAAGCAATCAAATAAGGCCGGCCTGCACTATTACTAGGATGCAATGGTTTTATTAGGAAATTGACTATGTATCGACCAAAAATGTCTGTTGTCTCATCCAGCGATATCCATAGTTTCTCATTTTTATTAATTTCATAAATCGAATTGATTTTATTCCTATAAAACTTCTCCAAATAAACTTTTCGTAACTGTGATTCGTCAACCACTTTACGATTGGTACAAACGCAACAACAAGTACTGCACATATATTTCTGAAAAAACTCTTTGAACGCTGGATTTTTCATTTGCGACCAAGGAATATTGCATAGAATCAGGAACTTAATGAGGTCGAAGTAAAATTCCTCTTGCGGTCTCTTAAATTTTCCTTGATGTACAGCGCCTTCAATGTGTTTGGTAATGTTGCCTCTATTCACAGCTTTCAAATGACTTTCACACTTTGTACAGTATATAGTGCCACTAGCGTTATCGTAAAGTAGCTCAGGATAGTGCAATAACCACTTTAGCACTGTTTCAGCCTTGACCTTTGCCATATTTATTTATATGTCACCTAAAACAATGATTTAAATTTACAATATATACATACACAACTGTAAAGTCGATAATGAAATTCTGTTTCATATAAAGTGATTTTTTTAACTGAAGCGGTGATAGCCCTGCGGTGTGCGTACCGGACTCTCATGCGCTATGATGATTGCTATAAAGTGATATTTTAACTGTTTCCAAGTTCTAAAACCTTCTTAAATAGTGAAAATAATTAAAACTTACCCGTACAAAAACAACTTCAAATGGGCCCAATCCAAGAGTAATAAATCGATGTCCGTAGTTATAAGCCAAATTCGTCGTTTTAAGTAGATTTCAGAAGACAGTACACAAGCCAGGGTCAAGTCAAGATATTCACAACACATAAAATAAGCGCACTCCACGAACCGAAATAAGTGAGTGAGCCACTTGGTCTGGATGTCGGTGCGAGCATTGTTTTCGAACAAACAGTCAATGAGTCATCCAGGATACTTGATTCTAATTGGTCAGATGCGTTGAGCATAGACATAAGAGGACAAAAGACCCTGTTTGCCGGATGTCGTGTGTTGAAATGAATATTATTATTATATCATTTTATAAATGAGAGCGAGTGAGAGGCACGCGTCCCTTCCACTCGGGCATGGTTAGCCCGCCTAAGAGCGAGAGAGACAGAGCGAGAGAGAGAGTGAGAGAGATAGGCATACACACCGGTTCATGTCTTGCGCTTCTATTTCGCTTAGGCGGTGATATATGAAATTCAGTGCGAGATTCTTTGTATAAATTAATGTTTTAAATATAATTCTTTGTATAAATAAATGTTTTAAATTGTTACTATTATTTCATCCTTCTTCCTACTATACGAATGAATATTCACATTAAAATTATTTTACCACTCAAAGTCGTTGTCACGTAAAACTTTCGCCCGTATATCGACTTTACAGGCAACCAATTTTTTTTACTATTAAATTCTGGCCATCTACGCCACTAGCAGCATAGCGTTGAGAGTATTGATACATTTTTAACTAGTTTCATGTAATAATTTCGATGTTTCGGTATTTTTATCATAATAATCCGGAAACTCGGAGGCGTATCCATATTAACATATACGTTTGATGTCAGTGACCTTAATTCAATATACCTACTCCGACCACTGGTCATAACACTCGGAAGAAAGATTTAGCCAACATAATATTCTTTTACTGGATTCATCACCATGTTTTTTTTTATCCTGACGTTTTGACACTTACAGGAGCTGTCATCTCAGGACGATCAGTCATTCGAAACGAAAATGTCAACTATATCCATCTTTTTTGTTGCCTCCTTACTATTAAATAATATGTGTTTTAAGTGCAAAAAAAAATATAAACTACTTTTGTTCAAGAAAGCTATTGACTTGCGAATACATGTTTAAGAAACAGCGTAGCTAAGGCTCAAAATTGAGCAGCTGATTAGTCAACTTTCACCAGCTTATGGGATAGGTGACCAAAAATTTACAACATTCAAAAGAAATTTATAAATACTTTATGCCTTTGGTCGCGACAACGTTTTAATTCGTGAACATCCATCAACCTGCTTTCTGCCCACAAGATGGCGTATGGATTCTCCCTTTAATTTCACCCTTAGCGCAATCCTGTGTCTTCACAGTTAGAACACTAATTTGATTGAAATACAAACAAAAATCTAACAGAGAATACCTTAAAATAAGCTTATCCCTAATATAACTTTATAGAACAGCAAACGAAAGTGAAATATCAACCTTAAAACCAGTGGCTCCATCTATAAATTACGAAACGAATTACATCACAATTTTTTTCAAAGAGACAGGTAGGACTTTGCTTTAAAAGCATAAGTATTATTTGTGCGTCGAAACAACAATAGATGGCGCTTATATGTAAACAATTGGAAAATTATTTCACACATCATTGAGATTTCAATATTTGATTGCCGATGATTAAGCGATTTGAAAAGCATACTCACATTCTGGCAGCTTCTTTTACAAGTTCCTTTACTGTCATGTCAGCTAGTTTCAGCTTCTCAATTTCAGTCTTAGCAGCTTGCTTTGCTTTACCTACTGCACAGCCAAAGTAAGACTGGAAGATACAAAAGAAAATCAGATGAATATATGAATTTAATTAATTTTAATTCTGCCCTTTGCAGATTTTAGACTGATTCGAACAAAGCAATTCTACAAACACAAAAAAATCCCTCAGAAAATAAAAAAGTAGGTACAAACAAGCCACAAAAACATTTTTTGCCTCAAAACATAATCGAAAAAAGATGAATTATACACTAATGATGTTTAACATAAGTTTTTTCTTGTATTTTATAATAATGATTTTCTAATAAAAATAAGAATAATTTGTTTAAGACCAATTTTTTACTTTGTTTCTGATGTTTATCTGGCAATGTTATAAATTAAAGTGGCATGCATTAAGAACAACTGGAGTATAACTGCAGTTTATAAGTTCATATTTAGTAGAATATACAGTATTATAATGTTTTAGCTGATAAGGTTCGTACTCAAATCCACGCATACAAAGTCGCTTGTAACAGCTAGTATTCTATATCAATTTAATTATAATTGGTGATATGAAACATAGGTACTTAAATTAAGATTAAAATAGACAACCACATCTCAGGTAGGATTTGAACCCACAATCTGTCCCTATCCCGGTAAGTGTTCTGACCATGAACTGTCAAGATGTTGGCAAACACCTCGAAACTAACGAGCGCATTTCAACTTCTACTATAAGCTAGAATAGTTATATCAATGTTGAAGGTCAACTTACAAATGCAACTCCACTTGGATCGAGCATATACATTTGAGGTCCTTCATACTCCGTCCATGTTCCCATGACAACAGAGCAGCCATATGGGCGGACAGCACTGTATAATGTGTAAGCATGCATGTACATAGAAACTCGCTCATTTAAATACTTCAGTGGCACTGGAATACCATACTGTGATCTGTAGTTGGATGCCTCAGAGCGAGCAGTTTCTACTATCTGTCTTGCATCTGATATGAGACCTGCTACAGCCTGGAATCATTTAAAAAAATCTATTATTATGATGTAAAAATATAGATTAAGTGACTCAATTTATTGTATGTATGTTGTAAATAAACTATATGTTTTTTTTTATTTTAGTGACAAGGAGCGAGATCCTAAAAATTGATACCTTTTATAATATGACTGCTATACTTTTTCCAATATAATTGATCCTTATTATAATTGATTAAATTGATCCTACTTTTCGCTTAAACTGTTTTGGGTTTGTGTCCCGGAAAGGGCAGATGTTTGCATGATGGATATGACCATTTGTAGCTGAGTCATAGTATTTACAAATTTTTCTATCAATATTATATATCCATCTTTTACCCTAGCATCCATAACACAAGCCTTACAGTGCTTACTTTTGACCAGGCTAATTGGTGTGAGTGTAAGAAACATCATTATACTATTATTATTAAAGATTTGCAATTTACTGCAATACCTAATTAAATATTATTCTGAATGAAGTAATTTAATCTTAAACAATAGGTTTCCTGAATGAGGTCAATTACAAAAAAATACTTTCAATCACAAAAATATGATCACAATCGACAGTTACATACCATTCCAACATGTTCATCAACATGGAATATCCTTTTGTTAGCGCCGGGCTCATACAATTTTGAAGTTACCAGTTTTTCAACAGCAAACACTACTCCATCCTTTCCTCGAAGACCAATCACTGTGCCAGAGTTTTCAACTGCCTTCGCTGCATATTCTACTTGAAACACTCTGCCATCGGGGGAAAATTGTGAAGCGGAGAGATCATACTGAAATTTTATAGTAGATTAGTCTATACAGGATATAGAAATAAATCATCTTATGAAAGTACAAACAATAGAATGTTCTAATGTGGAGATATCTATTTTAAAGATATAAATTATAATTAATATATTTTACAGATATAAATATGAACAGTTTCTTTGATGAAAGAAGTAATGAATGAAGCAATGAAGGATAAAATAAAAATTCTTAAAGGTTTACCAATAACAATATCAAAGGAAGGTTTTTTTTTTGATAAAATAAATGTAAAGAAAGAACAGAAACCACAATATTCAAAGAAAAAATAAAAAAATACCGTTGTAAATAATTATAACCTCTTAGTTACAGAATTAATACTTACTCCTGTGCCGATTGAACTCATAGCTTTGATTTATAACAAACGTATATACGTATTTAATATGAGGGTTAGCAATTTCACTTTTAATTCTGTGTAAATAATACAATTTGAACAAAATCACTTTTTAGTTCGGCGGCGATGACAAGCAAAGTTGAATTCAAGCCTGTTCTCTTTGGCAGAAGCTTTTTACAGGCAAACGTTTGCGTTTCGTTCCACAGAATAGAGTAAAAAAGAGTGAATTCCTCATTATTTATAACGAACCAAACATACTCACAATCATAAATCACTTACTTATTTACATCAAATAATACTAAAAATATGGAACAAATACGACATCAATTTCTTTTTTTGGAAAGAAGTTGAATTTTTATGCCACTCTGGACCAAAACAGGACAACGTTACGTATGATGGAAATTGCAACCGCCATATTAGCCAATCGTTACTATATCCACAAATAAATAGTACACGACCGTATCGTTTATGTTAATGCAGTGCATTGAAAACAAACTCATTCAAATTTGACAAATCATTGCTTCGTAAAAACCTCAGAACAATAACTAAAGCTATAGAAGGAGCGCTAAAATAAAACCTGTATAACAGCTCTCTTATTCACTTAAAGTAATCTAACATACATGGGTAAGAGCGAAATAGACAACAATTGTAAGGTTTTATTTTCACGTCATTGTCACAAACTCTCAAAGTACAAATGTCAATTGGTTGTAATTTGGTTGTATATTATACTACCAAATTAAAAGTACGTCTTTGATGAACGTCGTTTCTGAAGTAAGACCAAATTCAATGCGGTCGTATTACAGTGGCCGAACAGCTTTGTGAGCGGCTAGAGTGTAATTATATTATTTTACAAGGAAGTTCGTAATAAAATAACAGGAAAGTGTGCATATAGACGCTTCAGACATCTTAGAGTCCGTGTCCAGGATGGCTTGTGTTGTTCCAGACTGCAAGTCTCATACATCACGAAAAGAAAATACGGAGGATGTGTTATCATTTCATCGGTGACTTTTGTTTCTAAATTCTCATATTTTGGCAATATAACGACGGTATATTCAGAAAATTGTAGTAAATTAATATTACAAATAGATTTCTCCATGAGTTTTGGTTTAAATTGTCTTATTTTCATGCCTTTTGATTTGTATATGATAGTATGATAGTGATGTGTTTTTTGTTATCGATGTCAACATTATTTGAGAACTCTGGAAGTTATGGCGTAACAGACATTTCGTCATTGTAGCTGATCCATGGGAGCTTCGCTCACTTCGTTCGCTCCGCTCCAATAATGATAGCTTGTTTACAATAATATTTTTATGTTTCAGAAACCACTATCGGATTCAGAAGGAATTATGAAGCACCAAGTAAACGCCCCAAGTCTATGACCACAGTTGAAACAAATACTGATTTCGATATCTCTGAACTGATATCTAATTTACAGAAAATTGTAGCAGATTATAAAAACCAAATTGGAATATTAAAAAAGAGTAAGAAAGTTGGTGTCAGTGTTTCGTTTCTGAAGGAGCATACTTTGAAGTTGATGAAAAAAATTTGGATGAATAACAAACATTTTGTATATTATTGATCTTTTCCCGATACTTTCTCGACAGAGTGGTATATAAAAATAGGTAAACAATAAGTAAATATGTAAAAAATAATAGTTTGTTAATTTAATTTAAATAATCGATTAATTTTCTTTTTTTTCCTCTTTTTTTATCTATACCTATAAAAAATATAATTTTAAATGCAGTGTTCATCAAGAGCTAGAGGTCTAACTTAAAATATAAACATGTAGCCTAATAGGATATGCCTATACAAGGTGCAATTTTTTAACTGTACCTACCTGGTTTCTCTAGATACAAGCAAATTCTAATAAATAAATTGATACGGGTCAAAAATTCTACCCATGAATACTGCATTATAAAATGTTCATATTGAAGATTCTACACGTGTTTATTATGACACATCACCGTCCGTTCTAGTGTCATTGACATACCAACAGCATAAGAAAAATGTTATGTTTTTGATTTTATTTTTATCGATAGTAATATCGATGCCATTGCATCACTGACGTAAGGGAATCTAGTGACGACCTTGTAAATTACGAAACAAAATCTGTATACTCATTTCTTTCTTACACATTTGCAACTGTATAAGTAAAAATAGTACGAACTAACGTATTGTGTTGTTATTTTAGCGCGGCTTCTATAGCTTTAGTTATTGTTCTGAGGTAAAAACGTTCCATGTTCATCTTACTCAGAATGATTCTGTTTTCAATTGTAATTAATATTACATTTTTGATTATTACAATACAGCGTTGAAAGATATTTAATATATAGGTATGTAAATTGTGGATTGTAAAATAATGAAATTACCAATCTGGACCTCCGTAGTGTTGTCCTTGTTGGCCTGTGCTTAGGTGTTTTCTTCCATATGGACGAACTGTTGTACTTACTACATTAATATAGTAATTCGACATAACGAACATATACTAACTACTTATTTTTATTTCTTAGTTAACTATTCAAGTGGTACTTATAAAATCAAAGTAGGCAGAGATTTCTATAATATTTACACCTTTTTTTCCCATACATTGAAAATATTAAAGAAATTACATTATTTTATTCAATTTTCATTCAATTTCATGTTAGTAATAGTTTTTTTAAAGTAGACTGACGGGAGCGTCTCTTTAACATTTTAGTTTTTTTAGTTTTGTGGCGAATATTTGTGTGTAACAATGGTGGATTATTTAACTATTAGTTGTATTCCGAAATATACATCAGTATACATGTACTGGCCAATTGTAATGACATCATGAATCGACGCCATGCTGTTGATTTGTTCCGCAATATACTGTCCAGGGCCATAATGTCAGAAATCGATGCCATGATATTAAAAATAGTGAGAGAGCAAGAGAGGAAAAAAGCACGGCATAATATGTCAAATTTACTGACCAGTACAAAATGAGGACGAATTCATGACGTCATTACAACTGGCCAGTATACTGATCTATTTTTCGGAATACAGTTATTATGTGTTCATTAACAACATGCACGAATGTAAAAAACCAGTTTATTTTTACACGCAGGTATAATAATCATTCATAAACCAGCTCTCCTCATGATTCATGATCATGTAAATAAAAAAGAAATGCTGAGGACGTGGCTGTATGAGGTTCGTACCCTTTGGATTTTTGTGCAACACGGAAATATACAATCCGAAATCGGAAATGAGTTTTTTACTCATGTGCCGGTAATAAAACGGATGATTCGCTTGTGAACTTGTCCGTAAAAACGGGTCCAGTCCAGCGTATTTATAGGCTTCTTCTAAGGGGAACTTACAATATTACGTCTTTCTTACCTACAACAACAAACAAAACAAAATAATATTTTTTGGCGATTTCCTTTTATTGACAATGAAGTGATTGAACGTGCTCGACGCCACTTAGAATTGCTGCGCCCGTGTGCAACGCACACCCTGCTACATAGATAAAGACGCCTCTGAATTTATTATAACTCCTTTTTAGTGGGCGTTTTCCATTTAGAAAAAAAAGTAGACACTGTGTTGCACTGTGTCGACCATATTAAAGCAAAAATTAGATTTTTCAACTTCACTACAACTTAACCCTTTATAACTCGACAATATATATTTTCAATATATAGTTATTATGGTAGGTAAGGTATAAATAAAAAAGGGTTTTTGCTATAGTATGGTCGACACAGTGCAACACAGTGTCGACTTTTTTTTCTAAATGCAAATGCGCAGTATTACTGCTATTCTGACATGACAGTGATAAAAACATACTGCATGGTACGTGAAAATGAGAGGAGATGGGCACCCAACAACTCCGCGAGCGAAGCTTCTGACGAATGCGGTATTATATAACAGTAAAATTAGATTAGGTTAGAATTGTCACCATCAATCTTGTTATATGCCTGCTAAACAAGGGGAAATGAAATTAGGTCAAACAAATTTTGGGGAAATAAACCTTTTGTCATGATTGCTTACTAAAATATGTCTGTAATATATTTCGTTTGAATTAAATACTCAAAAAAAAATTGGTGGTCCGTAAAGTCAGTTTACGGACGATAATTTTACGTGATAGCGTTATAAGAAAACATTGATGAAAAATTGCATACTTTTATGAATTGAATTTAATTATTATCAATCAATTATCATTATTTTGTATAATACAAAGAAGGAGTTAATTGAAAATTATTTATTTAATTTTTGAATTGTTTTTCAATAAATAAACATTAAACTGTTGTAATAAACAATGGAAACCACATAAACGTTACACTGCATGAAGTGGAAGAGAGATAGATGCGCTACAAGTCGAACGCTTAGGCCGATCGTGCCTCTCTATCGCTTGTTCCACGCTCTCGCTTGCACTCTCGGCTCAGGCGGAACATTAGACTTTTTCGTGCATGCAGCCGGTGTTCATCGATTTATAAGTCGTTATCACGTCAAAAATATAATAATAACGGTCATGTGATGTTTGTGTGATGTATACGAGCATTTTTACCTGAGTTACATATATTCGTATAAATATTAAATATTTATGTATATATCCGGTACCCTAGTATTCATAACACATTCCTTAGAGTGCCTACTTTGAGCTTTATTCATTGGTGTAAGAAATATAAAATAAATACATCTAACATAATGTGCACATGTAAGATTACCTATATCAATAATAATAAAAATATTTCTCATATCACTCCAATTAGCCTAGCATAAAGTAAGGCTTGTGTTATGGATAGGTACATTTCGCCAATCTTAAACATAGTCGATTGCCAATACTTACCATATAAAATCTAACAAGTTTATTACAAAAATAACTAACTTAAATGATTCGTTTTCCCATACTTTTTATACGCTTAGGCTAGAATAACCTACAAACATATCGTAACCAATTTACTATCCAGTCAATTAGCTCTCGCCTCAACAAATACTAGCGCCAAATTAAAACCACTGGTTTACGACAACGATCGTCCGCTTCAAACAATACTCAAAGTAATATCATCCTTATACCCTGCCTTAAAGGTTCAATATGGGTCGTGAGGTGGCTAAACTAAGGGCTGTAACAAAAAAACCTATCTTATATTCTAGCACTTCCATATTGCCAGGTTCACTAAACATAAACCGCACGCCTCTGGCGGATCAATAGCAAACTCATTTTGTTTTATTCCAGCCTCTTGATACCCTTTCGAGGGCTGTTTACCTACAAGAGATAGTGAAGATCCGAAACGCCGAGCAATTAGAAACTATAGGCCAGAGACTCTCAAAGTTACGTGGAAGACCCCCAACAGCAAAAACCCGAGTCACAAAATATATTTCTTCTATTAACAACAATTAACCTAGTCCAAAGTAAGCACTGTTAGTCTTCTGTTATGTATACTAGGGTAACGGATAGACATATGGCTCAGGTACAACTGCTCGTATTCATCTTATTATCACACAAACAAACATATATACTCTTATCGAGACTCGAACCCAGGATTATAGATGCGAAAATCAGGATAGCTACCGTTGCACCAAACGGTAGTCTACAAAATGAAATAATATTTTTAAAAGTTATAAGCAAAATGTGACAGTATCGCAAAAAGGAATATTCTAAAGCGCACAATATTCAGGCAAAATACTTTTTTACAGTCAAAGGCTTATAATGCCTAAAGATAAAAAGTGTATAATGACTTGCTCTTCATTAAATCAAATAGTTGATAAAAAATTCAACAGTTTTTTCAAACTATTTTAGTGCCATCTAGAAAAAGAATGGAAACACTTTGTTACCTACTTTGAATTAAAGATTTTTTGGTCAAAACCGACCTTTGGGCAACCATAAGTTAAATTACAAATGATGATGTTCTATTGTTTAGATTAGAAGAATTATGGTTTATAAGACAAAAACTTTGATAACCTCTATCCTAAAGTAAAGAGAGAAACATTCGACAGTGAACATTGGCAATGGAATTGTTATTTAAGCAGCTGCAATATTAAAGTAATGGGAACTATTTAAATTTATTTTGGTAATGAAGTTTTATAAAAATAGTAGTACCTAATACCCAATATATTTATGGCATACTTTATTCCTTGTCAAAGTGTTTGACCTCCATGAACTCTGAAACTACTCAATCGATTTTGATGTTTTTTTTTTCATTTTGCCGGGTTTTTTCCCACTTAGGACATAGCATAGGTTTAATTTCAATGGCGCAATGTCTGTTACGCCATAAAATCCCGAGTTCTTAACCGATTTTAATATTTTTTGTGTGGAATCGAGTCAACAGGCTTAGGACCAGATAGTGACGTAGCCCGAATTTTGAAAATTGCAAAAATTCAAATCGAAACATTTTTTTTTCTTTTTTAGGTATAACGCTCCGCTCCAATATATGGTGCTAGCGTAGCTTTATGCTTAGCGGCTGCATCGCCTAGTTTATAGCACAGCAACGAGTGGCCAAGTCAGCTAGTAATATTACAAAAATGTTTTCTTTAAAGAAATACAAATTATGAAATCTGCCCCTGAGTTTTGAAAGGAAAACAAAATAATTCGGTAAAAACTAGATTTATTAACCCCAACTGGTGAGTCCAGTATTCTTAACCAGCGCTTGCTGTAAGGACAGCAAGCGCTGGTTAACCGTACTGTCCTTACAAGCCACTAAAAACTCCTAAATGTACTCTAGTTCCGTCGAAGTCCAGTATGACCGATGGAGCAATCATACCTACCTTATGCCATCTAAACCAAAAACTATTATCGTAATAAGGTTTCATAAAAATGTGTACCTACTATTTTAAGATTCAACTAACTTTTCCTTCTATACAAATCAATTAAAATAAACTGTTTTGAATAGTCCAAAATAATTGTCCTCACTACTTAAGGACGTCTTTTGACCGACAAGAAAAACGAGAGCAACTAACTCGAAAATGTATGTTTTATGTCAGTACGTAGGGACAATAATTATAAGTCTGTAATTTTATAAGCATTAGCATTATAAATTACAAATCCTTACTAGAAAACAAAGATTTATTTCTATAACACTACTCAAAGCTATAGAGATCAGGAATCATCCTATTTTCAATGGAAATGAAAGTTGGAGCATTCCATCTGCTTAGCGTTTCATAATTATTTCAAACAAAACACACACTGTGAGACCGATTGATGTAGTGAGCTCTTTTTGTAAATAAGAAATGTAACTCAGTCGCCATGTTCCAGTTTCCTTTTTTTTGCCCGAATCTCCGAACTGGGGTTGGACTCAGTAGTAATCATAAACATTGAGATAATAATCTAATCGCAAACACCAAGACAGTAACACTCTTTGCATCTTAACCAACTACTCTACACGTGTTTCGTCCCCACACAGAGCATCATCAGAAGCTGTTAGACCATATAATATCAAGCACTTAGTATATCTGCATTTAAGTTTTTGCATTTTCAATGATGAATTTTAAATAGAAATTAATGGAAAAATCGACTAGAATAGCTTATGAGTCGAGTCGATTATATCTAGTGTTTTCTATTAAAAATTTATTGTAATATGCATTTGCACGTTTTTGCGGAAGCAAGCTTCATATTTTCGTTTCTATAAACCAATAAACGAGGTTTGAAAATTTTAAACTTTATAAACCCCACCCTTCAAATGTTGTCTAATCTCAAAACACCCGTGTGAACACATCCTTATAATTTCCTCGCTCTCAAGTATGGATTTCGCGATAATAAAGTTCTCGTAGGTTTTTCGGCGTACATTGCGACAAAAACGTGTAAACAGGGGAAAGGGGGGGAGGGAAGAGGCGCTCGTAAATTCCTTTGACATGGTAATCTGGTGCTCGGCAGACGTAGTGTTTTTCACATTATTCACGTGAAATGGTGATGAATTGCAATCGTGTATGTATTAATAGCGATTCGGCCATGACAATCACAAATGCATGATTGTTTTGTCGAAATTATGAATGGGTTTAACAGTATTGATGCCCTATTATCACCTCTTATCGCGATTCAAGTTCAGCTGTTGAAGGGAGACGCCAATATAGACCGCGTATAGCGGTGTCTCACTTTGACAATCGAACTTGCATCACGCTAAGAGATCATGGTAGGCCCTCTGGATGGATTGAGTTTTCCACATGTTAATAGGAAAAGTTAAGAGGAAGCTTCCTATTATTGCTACTAACTTAATACTTGGATCCATTTAATTTATAAAAAGATACTTTATATAAAAAAAAACAAATGAAGTTTAGCTAAAGCTCATATTGTACCTATTCAATGATTTTTGAACTTATTTGAAGTTTGATTCAAATATTGGCTGCGACATTGCTTTACTGTGTTAAGGCATAGGTAATAGAAAACTCTATTAATCTGTTATCTTGATATAATGTCAATTTTAAATTCTAACGCAATCTGTTATAGACTCTCAGTGTCAATGTGTAACTGTTTACATATTATAGCTTTCAAATGTTTAGGAAATGTTTGGATTTGGCATATTCACTAGGAAACCAGGAATTTAACATATAAAACAAAACAAAAAACCTTTCTCTCTCTCAGTAAAAAAAAAAAAATGTCACACGGCAAATTTATTATGAGTAAATGAAATGTCTGTCGAATTCAATGACAATATTCCGTGATATAGATTCTTAAGATTGCCTTTCTCCACTTTTGTATGTTATGCAGGTTGTAGTAGACTCTCATTATTTTTCTTTTGCTAAGTAAGGCAAAGAGGTGTAAAACCTATAGAGCCTAGTCTTTTTTTATAATTTTTTAATTAGATCATGATGTACGATGTTGAGATTTGATTTATGAATGATAGATTATCAATGGATGATATATGAATAATGAAAATTTAGTCAAGCTGTGGGGTTTTACTGAAACTTCATTATGGACTTTTTAAAAGAGCGTCAAAAAACACCTGTCACTGTTTTGTTTCACTCGCCAACATTTGTGCATGTTCACAAACACTTTACGGTAAATAATCTACGAATATTACACTGTAATATCCACCACAACACAAAATTTACCAAAATACCTAAGCCACTAAAGCGACGTTTCGCGCTCCTGCCAAAAAGTTTTTCATAACTTTTTCTAACTCGTTAAATTCTTCAATTTTATGCAAGGAGGTTTATTCTCACTGACCTTATAAGTAATAGTTATTATTCAGATTGTTTTTTTATTTCACCGCCACTATTTCGAAATAGAACTCGATAAATTACTAACACTTCCATTCACAGCTTGGCGCCGAAACAGGTTGAGTTTTGTTTTACCATTTTTGCACAACGCATTACAATCATGCGGCCTCCTCTTAATACATTAGCAATCTGTTTACCCGGCGGGGCGTTACATGAACTCGTTAATATACGTCTTGTGCCGACAAAATATTACCCCGGAACATAATAAAAGGGATATTTTGTAAGCAATAGGAGATGTATGACCTATGGTTTGGAATGCTCAGAATTCTTTCTGTCTGTAGAAATGAGGTTTCATATTATATGGAACAAATATCAACAATTTTATTAGTGTAAAAAATAATAAAGAAAACTACTTACTTAAACTGTCAAAAGTGACAGATTATTTTCTTTTTTGTAGCTCCAATGGGAACAAAAGAAGGGCAAAGGAATTTATATCAACCTTTATTCTATAAATGTGATTGAAACATTTTTTTTACACGTTAATTATGGGAAAGCTTACTAGTCCATAAGCGTAATCATTATAGCGTATCATTCGCGTTATATTATAGCGTAATATACTGATCGGAGGGTTTGCTTCATTTTAAATAATCAAACGTTATTGTCACGTTTGAATTAATTATTGTGTAATAACCTATAAAAATTCGGAAAGGGTTCTGAATTTAAAACCATAACTTAAACGCGGAGATATCTTAAACATTTAGACTTAGCCCACTAGTATTAAACACATCACCTAAACGTCAAACCTTCAATGGCAGGACCGTGATATTGTTTTCTTAAGTAGTTTCATCTTATTAGTGATTTCATTTTTGATTATTATATGCAATAAAAGTATAGTACAAGTATTATTTCTTATTTACTTCCAAACTACCAAAATAATATATCCGATTACAAACATAAGAAAAGAACATCAAAAATAAATTACTTTTTTAGCATATAAATTGTATACAAAGCGTGCGCGCTATTTATAAAAGCAGCTTAGCCCGTGAAAGACTAAGGTAAAAGATATACTGGTGTTTCAGAAGGTTTTGTCGTCAATAACATAGAATCAAAATGATAATAAGTGTGTGCTACGGAAAATTATCAATTTTTTCTCAATTTTATGTTGAATTTTTTTTATTTGACCTTTAACTTAATTACTTACTTAATCGAATGGAGTTTACAGTTGTGTATAGTTTAATGTGTTGTTATGTACAACATCAAACAATACAAATATCTATAACACAAGTCTGACAGTGCTTGCTTCGGACTAGGCTGATTGGTGTCAATGTAAAAGAAAACCGGCCAAGTGTGAGTCGGACTCGCGCACCGAGAGTTCCGTACAAACCTGTAGGTATATAAGTAAAAGTCAATCATTAAAAATATTTTTATTAAATGATGTAACTAAAAATTTACGGTGTTCGCATATTATTGTTTTATTTGTGCTATAAGACGTTGCTTCGTATCAAATTTCAACATTCTGAATTCAGGGGAAGTACCCTGTTGGTTTTGATTACCTTGCGAGAGTCGAAGATTTGTGAAAATTTGCGGCATAAACGGCTGTATCTTTTGATTGCGGTGGCTTAGAAGTTTTATTTTTTCACAGCTCCAAAGGACAGTAGACCTGAGTAGTTGATATAAATTCCATCTTGATACCTCCACCCGTTTCTAAGAAAAAGGGTCTTGACAGATAGACAGACAGACGGACGGACAAAGTGATCCTATAAGGGTTCCGTTTTTTCCCTTCGAGGTAACCCTAAGAATGATAATGCTTCAATAAATTCCAGACAACCCACATGCATTATTTAGTCTTAAACTGAGCTGAGCTTGTACTATGCTATGGGTACTAAATAACGTAATAAATAAATAAATATCTATATAAACGACCTTGACTCGGGAACAAATGCCTTTTCATCACACAAACATATGCCCCTACTGGGATTCGAATCCGGGACCTTTGGCGCAGAAGGTAGGATAGCTACAATTGCACCAAGCAGTCGTTGGCCGTTATTGTATATTATTATAGTTATTAAAATTATAATATGCGTTTATTGTTTAAAGATCAGAGACTTGAGCGTAACATTTGTATGATAGGTACACCTTATTATTAGAGAAATAAGGTCTGAATTTAAAATCTTAACTCAAAGGCGATACTAACGTGTATACGAATAATTAAAAAAATAGACTCAGGCGTCAGATCCCGTGTCATAAAAAACAAAAGAATGTTACATTGCCAGTCATTTCTTTGTCTATTTGGTTTTTAATTTAAAAAGCAATTAGTATTCTTAAAAATCGAAATTGTCATTGAAACTTAAAGACTGAGCGAAGTTCAAATCTCTTGAGCACCTTCTTGTTCCGTCTGATCGGAAACTTTTAACCGCTCGCGTATTCCAAATGATCCTTAATGTAGGAAGTTGACTGAATAGCCTGAAGATCCCTGAATTTCTAATATACGAGGAAGTTTTAATTGTCTTCCAACTTGGTGGGTTAATAGTACCTCTTCAAATTACGGAAGGCCCCTGGCCAACGAGACGTAAAAAAGTGAAAAACTTGTAAACAAAATTTAATGAGTTGGGCAAGTTTGACGGGAAATGTTTTTGAAGTAATACCTATGTATGTAATAAATAATGATTTTAAGTATGATAATCTTCCTTAAAAAATATAAAGTAAAAAAAGAAACCTCAGTGCTCCGAAAGGACAGTACATTTGGGTTAATAAGAGAAGATTTCCTCACCTGTTAAAAGAAAAAAAGTAATAAAGTTCTGAAGCGTTTGGAGCGCCCACATAGGCGCTCGCCGCGCTGCCACCCTATCCTTGCTAAGCGTCATATTTTACTGTTACACGAGAGCGTCAGATTTAGGAGCCTTTGCCTCAGTGTGCGTGGCCTTCTGTCTCGCTTTCACTCATGTCAATGTGTGTGGCTGGCGTGCCTTTCTATCTCTTCTTTTTTAACGCTTAATTTTTTACTGTTGATAGTAACTTTGGATATCTCCTTTATTGACATTTTACAAGCTTTTATTTATTTTCGCCTGTTCCGGTGTCTGTAATGAAATCTTGCAAATAAAATTTGAGGCACTTCCCAGTTTCCTATTGAGCTGAAATTTTGTATGCAAGTGTATATCGCGTGACAATGCATTATTATGAAGACATGGAGCTGACCTGATGCTGGAGCTGGAAGGTGGCAATAAAACGCCGCAATAAAACGACACAATCCCATCGAGTTTGGGAAAACAAGTGCCATTTGGTATGAATATGGATTCTGTTTGATTAGATGGGTGACCCAATGCCAAGGAGAGTTCGTGCCGAGAGCTGCATGGTATGGAGGTGTATAAACATAATTAACTTTTTAGTTCATTTCATTAATAAGTAATAATAAAAGATTGTTTTTAGATTTTTTTAATTTTTGTTATTATGTACCGTAAATAAACTTTAATTTTTATTGTTGCTTAAGTTATTTAAATATTAACCTCAGTATATCGATTGTTTAATGAACTAATATTGATCAATATCGTACACAGTTGTTTTTGATTCCAAGCTAACCTATATATTTGTCTTAGTGTGAATGTATGTGTTGTGTTCAAAACTTGTGAATTGTAATTGTGTCTAAATAAATTAATAACGACGACCGTTTGGTCCAAGGGTAGCGATCCTGCCTTGCACACCGACGGTCCTAGGTTCGAATCCCGGAAGGGGTAGATGTTGTGATGAATACAAGAATTGTATCTTAGTCATGGATATACCTATATAATTCTATTAATAATACATATTTATGTATCTCGTTATGTGTATCTATGCGTTACCTTAGTATCAAAGTAAATTATACTTTGGGCTAGGCTAATTGGTGAGAAAGAAGGAAATATTATTATTAAATAAACGAATAGTCGATTCACACCCTAGTAAAATAACCATTACCAAAAAATGCTCAGTTTAAACTTAAATCAATCACCCCCCTTTCCGTCAAGTGATCCACTTTTTACAACAACACAGGGAAAAATATTATATAGAACACCTCGCTCCAATAAACAAGCTAACTCCCGAAATTACATTATTATCCCTTCGAAAATATAAACAACTCAAAACAGTTCGTTGAGTTCACCCGAACCGACTAGAACTTGGTCTCTGGTTCAAGCGGTTTAATTGTTCTTCAGAGCTTTAAATTTGCCTCAAAATTATCACTTCTCTCCCTTTGTCTGTCCTAGAAACTTTAAGACAACATTAAAGAAAGACCAAGTTGTGAACTTTGGGTGAATTTCGAAACAAATATTATTGGTTGGCATTATTTTTGCACGCAATTAAACGAGAATAAATTTTATTTAAATGTACTTTAAATAATAAAATCTTTGACCAGTGTATGTATTGTCCCTTGCTATGGGCCTATACTTTGTCCAATGTAGGATGATAATTTTGACAGGTGTCACTTCCTTATTGCTACGTACTAAGGTTGCGTTTGTTTCCTTATGTTTGGCTTGACATTGCAATAGCAACTTTATACCCTTTATATAGGTGTCAACTGTCAAAAGTATCATCCTACATTGGACAAAGTATAATAAGAAAGCTCAAGGCCACGCAAAAGTCGATTTACGTGATCGAATCAGAAATGAGAAAATCCGTAGGAGAATCAAAGTAACCGACATAGCCCGCGGAATTGCCAAACTTAAGTGATAGTAGGCGGGGCACATAGCTCGTAGAACTGATGGCCGTTGGGGCGGAAAAGTTCTCAAGTGGTGACCGCGGACCGGAAGAAGAAGTGTAGGCAGCTCTCCCACTAGGTGGACCGACGTTCTGGTGAAGGTCGCGGAAAGCACCTGGATGCGGGCAGCGCAGGACCGGTCATTGTGGAGATCCTTGGGGGAGGCCTTGGCCCAGCACTGGACGTAATTTGGCTGAGAAAGCTTTATATAAATTATTGGAAAACTCTATTTAGTGTTATAGCTGGCAATAGTAGGCAATAATACGTACAGTCTTATTATATCTTAACTGATTTTCCAGATTAATAACGGTCATTCATTTTCAGATTATCTGTAGATAGTGGATCTATCGGTGATTCAGTAACACTAGCTTTAACAAAATACAATTAAAAAAAAAACTAATTATCGTATAAAATTACTACATCTTTTCAATATAAAATCAAGAAGTTCTTATTTAAATTAAGACATACATACTAAACATTGCTGTGAGGTTCAAATAAAAAAAACTGCAAGGAAGATGAAAAGCAGAGTAGACCCACATACTCGTAGGTGTGGAGATCCAGAGAAGTACCCGTTCACCAGCGAGGCCCATGGTGCCAGTCAATCAATTTTAGGATATGCAATGACGTACCACACACACTAAACAGATATTTTAAAGGAAACACCAGTTTTCTGTTTTCATAGCGTAACAATATAACAAGTATAACATCAGTAGAGAATGATCAAGACATCACCGACTGACAACGTCAGTGGTCAACGGTCTTGCATACCGGGTTTCATGATAAACCACTCTGAGGTTCGGACCTGGGATTCAATCTCCGACCGGAGCAATGAAGAAAACGAACTTTTTTACATTCGTTGTGGTACTATAGCGTTCAGTAGGAGACGTACATATGTCACGCGGGGCTCAGGACTCGTTGGCTGTGAGAGGTATCTTAGGAATGGGCTTGACACGACGGCTATAATATTATATTCAAAGTAATCTTTAAAAACATATATATTGTATATTTGACGACTCATATGACATTAATAACAAAACAATATCTCTTATACTTCAAATGATATTTTAAATAACTTATAAACCAAATAGGTCTCATAGCGCGGGCGCTACAGTTCCGTGGTTGTTTTTGAATTCCACAACACAAGCGCTTTAGCTATTTAACTTGGTTTCAGAACATTGTATGTAATGTTGTATTGAATTTATTTATTTTTATTTAGTCTTCGATCTCAATGTTGGAGTACAGACTTTCTCTAAGGAACATCTTAGGGAGGTTGGGCTATAAATCTCCGTGGGCCTATATCGGATTGGTGGATAAAATTTGTCTTTTTGAATTATCTGTTGTGAGGTCGGCCCTGGTTGTCATTTTTTAAAAAAACACACCTTTCAAGACAAAAAGACTACGTAAATTTGGTGAAGAAATTGATACTTCTCCATTAAATACTAACTGAATCCTTGATCCTGTGTGCGGGAACGAGAATAGTTCCGCTTTTCGCGAGCTCCAGAGTTTAACTGCACTATAAAATGACAAAATATTATAGTAGTAAATAATGCAATTCAGCAGAAAGTATATAATAGAAAATTTTACTTTAAATTGTCTATTATACTAGGTAAACAGTTGAATAATTATAATATATCCTTTTTTTTCATCGGACAACTAGACTTACAAATAAGCGCCACCATTATAGGGTAGATATACCAAAGAGCGCTAAACGTTTTAGAGCCAATATTGTGATATGTATCGCTAAAGAATGGAACTCTTTGCTTGAATCTGTGTTTCCTGACAAATGCAATTTAAGGGTCTCCAAGTCACATCCTAGATCGCGTCGTGTCGCTTACCATTAGGCGAGATAGTGGTCAAGCGCCTGCTTATTTAGTATATAAAAAAAGATCGATGTGAAATTAAAATTCACCTTTCTTTCTTTCCACTGTTCTGTGTTTTTTCTCCGAAGACGTCATTACATTGTTTTAGATAACAGTCCGGGAGGATCGGAGGTATTGTGGCAAAGAGTAATTTGCCTTTGAATTTTGAATGGAGGAAACTTTTGTTCAAACCTGCTTTACAGAAATGTCGGGCAATAAACGAAAATGATCCTTGTTGACCTTTGAAAGATTTATACTTTGTTAATACTTATAATAATTATTTTTACATAAATTATTAATGTTATTGGAATATCTTCACGCGTCTTTGTTTTAACCACACATAGAATTAAAACTCTAATTTGTACCTATGCGAATAAGGAAGTATCGTAACATTTTGTTTATTACCACCTAACTATATAATATTTAGCTTATCTCATATTTATTTAATTAAAAAAAAAACTTTATTGACCATGAATATAAAATGGTACAAAATGCGGACTTAATGCGACGGCGTAACTGCAGTCTCTCCCAGTCTCTTTATTATTACTTTCGCATCGTTCATTAATTGTAATAAAACAATTTTAAACCGAACACAAAAGGCGTTCATTTTTTGTGTTTTTTTTTAAACCTGATATTTCGTCTACTTTTCAGAAGTCGTGTTTATAGGATGATTCTTTATCACATAGTCCCAGGCTGATAGCCTGTTAATGTGATGGGACCCAAGCTGTTATTATGGATGAAAACAAAGAAAACAGATGAACCTTCAAAGTCAGACCACTATGGATTATTTAGTCACATTCCAAGGACACTCAGAGAACTACAGAGGTATTATTACTAGAAAAAGCTTAGCTCCTTGACTAGTCTTTATACATATTTCAGTTTTTTTTCTCGGTTAATAAAGGTTTTGTAATAATTTATATTAGATATTGTTCTTTGGTTGTTGTTATACATATTTATTATTTCTTAGATAAAAATTTTACAAATTAATTAGAGCGAAGCTACTATGGTTGAGCTTCAATGACGCAATGTCAGTTACGCCATAACTTCCCGAGTTCTAAACCGATTTTAATAATTTTATGTGGAATCGATTTAAAATTTTAAAATTCACAAAAATAAAAAGTTATGCCCAAAAAGCACTTTTTTTAGTATTAAGCTCCGCTCCAATATATGGTGATAGCGGAGCTTTATGCTTAGCGATTGCATCGAACTATACGACCCATCGATATATTATCTTTTGAATTTAAACAATTTAACACTAGGAATTCGCATAAATTCATCCTTCTACTGATTATACAATTAGCAAATAAATTATTTAATTTAATTTCATATGAAACAATATACGGACATGTTTGAAAAATATCTTTAGTTTTAAATACGAAGAATATATCAAATACCAAAAACTTTATTCGCTGTTTAAAAAGAGTTTTAATACTTAAAGATACTTTGTCGTCATTTTATTTTTACAATAGACAATTTAAAATAATAAAATATTTACATTTTAAGCCCCTTTTTTGCATTCGACTTACGTCACAGCCCATTATTATCCGAAAGCAAATAATTTGAGTAGAAGGACAATGAAAAAAGTCATCTTAATTAGGATGTCGGCTTGCAAACAATAATCCCATGGTGGCTCATTTCGTATGCGGGCCCGGGGCTCACAGCGGAAAAATTTATCCGGAATTTTTTAGCAGACACAATTACAGGAATATTTACTTAATGTCGGGACACTGGGATGAAAACATGTTGGCCGTTTTAATTTGGGGGGTTACTTTCAGGTATATGTATTGTCGTAATAAGAAAATGACTTCAGTATATAATGTTGCAAACAGAATGAACAAAAGTGTCACTGTCTTAAAACGGGATCGGTCTTATAGTGTGGATCCAGTCTTTAGTGGTCAACCTATACGCTTAAGGCTGGATCCACATTATAAGGTCGATCTCGGTACGATCGCGGTCCGATCTCAATTTGGTAAAATATTATTAAATGAAAAACAATGCGTGTATTCATACTATCGGTAACAGTCAAGTTCAGTCGAATCCTATTCTAGTCCCGATTAGTCTTGAAGAAATTTTGTTTGAGCGACCCGGTTCAGTCGGCTTTCCGTTGAAGCGACGATAGCATCAAATATAATTAATATGCATTTGAAAAATTTTATTCAATTCCTATTGAATAATTTAAAAAAAAAACGATAATTTTAGTTTATTCTTAGTAATAAGACTTAACCAGTGTGGACTTTTGAAAAAAATAATTTATGCATTAATGATTGATTTTTATATTTTCGGCCGCGAATATTTGTAATATTAGCAATTAAATACTTTAACGTTTATTTTATTATATTTAGTTCTTACACTTCCGCGCACATTACACATCAGAATAAAACACTTTTTTACGGATTTTTGCGCATGTTTTATTTTATTTTATATTTAATCCTACAAATTAATACCTACAAAAACACACACTGCAAGACCTGATGATGTAGTTAGCTCTTTTTGCAAATAATTAAACAGTAAGATGGAGGTCGGTCCCCCTGCCCGAGTTTCTTTCGCCAGTTCTTCTCGGAAGGCCCTCCCAATTTCCGAACTGGTAGTAGACTCAGTAGTATACAATGTAATCGTAGTGAGAATTAATTAAATAACTAAATAATGTTTTAAAATAAAATAAAACAACTTGATTTCTATAAAATAATTTAATAATTAGGAACGTGCCCGATTAAAATATTGTGAAGGTAGTAGAAAATACATGACAACCATCATCTTAGTCATCCTGTGATCACGGCTTCTGTAAAGGAGTCGAAACGTCAGGATTAAATATAAAATAAAATAAAACATGCGCAAAAATCCGTAAAAAAGTGTTTTATTCTGAGGTTTATTTTATTATTAATTATGAGCCATACATCCGACGTGAACTTAGTCAGATTGTCTAATGTGAACATGATTAGATTTTAACAAACCGAGATTGGACCGCGAACGAACCGTGATCGACCTTTTGGTGTGAATTCAGCCTTAAGCGTATAGGTCGACCACTTAAGGCTGGGTCCACACTATAAGGTCGATACTGGTTTAAGACAGTGACACTTTTGTTCATTCCGTTTGCAACATTATGGCGACATAGGGGGTACGAAAAAAGGTTGGAGTGGGTGCACTATGCGCACCTTTTGCCGCTCCTCACTCGATCGCCTATGTCGCTGTACCCCCGCGCCCCTGTAACGCGCGGACGAACACTCGTTTAAGCGGTCAACCTATATGTACTTTCGGTGCAAACTTTGAATCCGCTAGTGGTTATTACGTGTAGATTGTATTGAAACAGAAGACATCACAAAATACAAAACTTAGAAATACTGTAAGCTTTTTTCACTTTTTAAATCGTTAAATACTCGTACTTTTGCACACACAACAAAACACTCACACACACTCACATTAGTGGTAATATCTGTCTCCTTTATTGTTTTTATGGTGATAATATATTTTCATTTCTTCTTTATCTAAGTTTAAGGTTCAATTTAGTTAATTAATGAATTAATTATACCGTAACTTAATGAGAGACTGTGAGAGGCCGCTGACAGCTGTTACACAGTTTTTACTAGTAAAGCTGTCAACGCAAACTGTGTTTGTAGCAAGTTGTTGATAAGTTAATTTAAAAAAGATTTCTGCAACTTTGTAAATGTAATTCATTAATGTCTGCAAGATAAGGGAATATATTGTATTTAGAAAGAGATTTTATGTCAAACTAGCTTTTACCCGCGGCTTCGCTCGCGTTAATAAAGACTTTAGATCAGGGATTCCCAAACTATTTTGGACAAGTGACCCCTTTTCCAAAATGAACTGTTACTTCAGACCTCCATGGCCAAATTACCTACTTTAAAGATCAACCCTTATTCGTAATGGTCCGCTAACTTAAAACAGCTGCTAAAGTGTTATTTTTTATTCTAATCTAAAGTATAGATTAATAGTTATATTTCTATACCTCGGGAACAGTACTTTTTTTCTAGATAAAAGGTACCGGGTACTTTTTTGTACCTCTGGGAACGTTTTTGCAAAATTTCATGATGATCAATTGAGTGATTAAGGCGGGAAAGTGTAACAAACAAACTCACTTACGTATTTATAATATTAGTTAAGACCATAAAGTTTTTACTGATATGATATAGCCTATCATTTGCGCAATCACTTGTTCTTACCATATATCAAATTTCATCGAAATCGGTCAATCCTTTTTTGACTTATAGAACACAAAAAAAATAAAAATAGTAGAATTGATTTCAGTCTATCATAAAACGGATATTTATCATAAAATTTGTCCAAAAATACATGTACAGACAGAACCTACAGATTAATATAGTAGTATAGAGTAAAAATTGTAATTTGTTATATCGAAATAATAATTTAAATATTTTTGTGAATCAAAAGCTGCCTTTAAAAAAACAATTTTGGCCTGTTGTTATAGTTTTTATTCTCTTATTAATAATGTCCTAATTTCAAGTAATATTTAATAATTAATTAATAATGTACGCAACTGAAAACGTCTTCTTCATATAATAATGTTGTGCTTACCTTTAAGTTAAATGCATATATGATACATTTTCGCTAAGTGCTGTACTTACTTTTAATGTAAATTATCTTCATGTATATGTCGGTAAGCCTTATTAAATGAATAAATATCATCTTGCTATAGAATGAGCTGTTTTCATCTATGAAGACAAACAGAAGTATTTATAATTATCAACCTTTTAATGATTTATGGGTGCTAACACTTGCAGGTGCAACCGGGATCAAAGGTTTAACAAGCCTTGCCATAATGTTTTTCCTTCGTTCGTTTTGTAGTATTCTAATATGTCTTTATGGCTGGAAAGGTCTATTTTTAAGCGCAGCTTAAGAGGGCTTTGGAACGAGAAAAGAAAGGATGGCAATATTGCGCCTCTTTCTTAAACTAACAAAACTGACCTTAACGCTGATGAATTCATTTCACCTAAAAGATATTCTGAATTGGTAACAGATAAATAATAGGGGACGATTAAAAATAATTTATTTTAATTGCATATACAGGGCGTCCCAAAAAATAGTGTCAAGCGTAAGTCCAGAGTTAGGGCACCTCTTGGAGTTCCCGAATCACCCCCATGTATGTTCCGCGATTATTCGTAGTTTTCGAGTAATAATTTTTTTTCTGACTTTTTGAAAATTTTGATCCAAAGAACTTAAAAATTTTAAATAAAAAAAAGTAGAACATATTTTAATGTTTTTCTTTTTGCCACTGAATCATCTTTAGTGCTTCTTTTATGTCTAAAATAATCAGCTTCGTAACTTTAGTGGAAATTTAGAAAACAGGTATATTTTTTATTACCAATTCTACCAAAGAAACGGTTATCATTGAAATGCCTGCACTGTATTACTTGTCAAAGCGTATTGAGGTTAAGCACACGTTTTCTTATAAGAATTTATATAAGAACAGATTTGCAAAAATGCAAATGGTTTACAGGCAGTTAATTACAATTTGCAACACTTTTGTGATAATTAGATTCTAGAATAATTTATCTATGCCCGCTTACTTGATTACTGATCTTTTCCTACGTATAAAACACTGTAGGTAGAATTAACTAAAACTCATCACGTAGACCGCACTGAATGGGTTCGAGTGCCTTGAAAGGTAGTTGAGATCAACGGCATGTCGAGCTTTAAAGTAAAATAAAGCTCTTCCCACCCATTCACTGACCGGGCCTTTGTAAAGATGCTTCTGGGTTAGCTCGTTCCACCGTGGATCCTATCTTGGCCCCCGGGCTTGATTGAGATCAAGAGCGAACCCATAAAAGATGCTAAACAACTTGCCTGTTTAATGAATCTTATATGGACTCATCCAGAAATTTAGCAATACGTTCAGGAGTCACAGTCATTTTAGACACAATTTTGGGATACTTATAAGCTTACTAAGTTTGTATGTATGAGTTTGGTAAGCTTAAAACAAAAAGATATCCCAAAATTGTACCCAAAAATGACTCAACTGTCACTCTTGAACTTGATACTTAAGTTCTGGATAACTTATTGGACACGCAAGCTGTTAATCTTCGCCATCGCATGCTTAATGCTCTAAATCCACTTGTTCATAAAACTGAACTGACCAAACTCCTGACTGATCAACAAATTATCTTTTCAAATTGAGGAATCAGTTATTCGCTTGAAATCATCAATAAGACGACGACCCACGACCGACCCTATGAGACAGATGAGATGACGCAAAGGCCCTGAGGTATTTTGTAGGACCTTGCCATAAAGATTCACATAGAGAATTTCCATGGGGACTCTTTTAATGGAACGATTTTCCACATTTACGCATTTCATTTTTATTTTTTTAATATTTGTTGGATTATAATTTTAAATCGAATAGTAATTGTTTTCTGATTTTATGGGGCAACCCTCCCTATCTTGGCAACAGAAAGATTCCATACTTTTAATAATAATAATAATAGTTTATTTGATATTTTTAAAATCGTACTGTCATTGACGTTGATATGATTTTAATCTTGAAATGTTTGAGTTGTATTTGTTATAATAGTCAATGAGAAGGCAACTTTAAATTATTTTGTTGTTGGTCTTACTGAGAGCCTAACTTTATCATGTTGGTAACATCTTCTATTTTGGTCTTTCTGTGCTGAGTGAGTTCATCATTAAATACGTTGAAGAATTTTTTTTGAGTTTTAGTTATTTTAACGATTTCAACTTCCGATATCAACAGTATTTTATACACTTCAACCATTATTACCCTCATCACCATCTTCCCAACTAAATGATATCTTCTGCTGGATGCCCTTCAAGAAGAATGAGAGCTTTTTTCCCAGTTTGGCAGGCAGTTTCACAGGCGAATAAGTTGCTGACCATTTTGTAGTCCACGGGATGTGTATGGAACCACCATATACCTTCCATAGACCTTCAGTATCATTGGGCGCATTTTTCGACATCCTTACTTTACTAAATACCAAACGGCGAATGTTTAATACTCTTTATTAATTAAAAATAATATACAAGGTGTTACAAAAATCCCCGTAAAACGGAAACGGAGTTAAATGGTCCCTTATAACGAGTCAATTTACAATATACAATGTATAAAATAATATGCAACCAATTTCTCAATTATGTGTACTAATAACTATTTTAACTTTATAAAGATGAAATATAGGCATTTCTCGCTCTTCGCTCATTTCACTGGGTCTAAAAGCGACGCCTAAAAGGTTTTTGTCGTAAAATATCCAGCATATTCTTCCAAGAATTGGAACAAAGTATTGTACTATAACCCGCAGAAAGGACACTCCCATCTAATATTATACCCGGGTATGTCTGTCGTAAACTAGGACATCAAATTGAAATTGGAACTCATTCAAGAAGCTACTGAAATTTTATATGAGTTTTATATTTTTCCCGCTCAATGTCTTACAAAGGGGCACATTACGGATAATGCATGTGGCTCGAGACCTAAGATTTCCATTCAGTCCTCTCAGAACTTAGAATTAAGTTAGTTGTGAAATTTAAAATTCATCAGTCTCCTTTAAAATTTTAGATTTCAGACTTGGTGGCAACTAAAAAATTATTCGTATTGTTTCGATATCAGATAATGTTACTGTTTGTGTACAAACTATTAAGGTATTCCTAACAGATTCGTGAAGTTAATTAACTTATTTAATACTGTGTCTGATTCGTTTTTATCATTTTTGGTTTGTTGATTACTTTTAATACAAAAGATATCATCATTAAGTTCTTAAATAAATTGTTAATTATTGTTGATATGCTGACGGTTCACTGACGAAGACCATCTGATGACATCCGTGGTCGAGTGACTTGCATATCGGTTTACAGATCTTCGATGTCCTAGATTCGATCCCCGCCCGGGTGAATGTAGAAAACTAACTTTTCAATTACTGCTCAGGTCTGAGTGTTGTGGTTTCTGAATTCTATAGCACAATTGTTTCGTTACTTAACTTGTGTCCAGAACAACGTATAATGTCTAATGTTTTATTGGAGCGGAGCGAGCAAAGCTCCCATGGATCAGCTTCAATGGCGAAATGTCTGTTACGCTATAACTTCCCGAGTTCTTAACCAATTTTAATATTTTTTGTGTGGAATCGAATCAACAGGTTTAGAACCAGATTGCGACGGAGCCCGAATTTTGAAATTCGCAAAACTTCCCCTCGAAACAAAAAAAAAATATTTTTTTAGTTATTACGCTCCGCTCCAATATATGGTGCTAGCATAGCTTTATGCTTAGCGACTGCATCACCTAGTATTGAAAAAATATATCTAACCAGAATCTTTGAAATCAAATATAAGCATAAAGCGCCTATGCTTTTGAGAAAACCTTATTTTCTCTGAAAGTTTGATTAGTGTTGTTTACAAAATGTTAAAGGTACACATGTGTACCTTACATGGCAGACTTAGGGTTGGCAACGATTATTAAAAGTAAACGAATTCCTTGCGTTCATAGTCAGGGTTTTGATAAAGATACCACACGGTCAGGGCGGGTCGAGGCGCGTGGTTAGCAAGCGTTGAATTTTCTTTTGGGTCACAAAGTTCCCAATAATAATAACATTCTTTCTTGATGAGATAAATCCATATAAAAAAAAAAATACTGTCTCATTTTTTTTGTTAAAATACTTCTCAAGCTTCACCACATTTTGTAGGATTTTTATTTCAATTTTATATTTCGAAGAAAACACGTAGCGGAATCAATGGGATGTTAAAACAGCTTTTACTGCAGAATACAAAGTTTAAGTAGACGAGGCGTTATATTGTATGTTTTATAAAGGTGTACTTCTGGGGTACTAAGATTTTTTACTATTGGATGGGAGTACGGGCAAAGCAGCAATCACTATCGCACACGAAAGATGCTCACATCTGCACATGAGTTTTCCCCAAAAAAAGGGGAGGGAGATAGTTATTATTTTTCATCGGTCATCACTCGGCAGACTATACTTTAATGACTAGATGTTTCTATTATAAAATACTTGCCTAGTAACTGTAATTTTATTACGATCGACTCGATTGATAACTTTGTTATAAGTATTTTGTTAAGTGTACTATAAGGTAAATTTAAATCAAATGATCACGTACATACAACACACACACACACATACTCACATACACACATACTGACATACACACACACACACACATTTTTACATAACTTCTAATGTTGTCTCCTTAGGTAGAGTAAGCACTACAGTGCATTTGTAATCATGTTGCTTGTCCGTAATATGGTGGGCGCTAATAACTGTAACACAGTCTCAGACTTCTACAGTTGTTAACGCAAAAAATATTTACGTATCATAGCTTGATTGTAAATAAATAAATACAAATCAATGAATAAATGTATTTTTTAACTAAAATTCTACATTCATATCTGTTTTATATTCACGTTGAAATTAATATCACCTATAAAAACTTATTTATTGTAAAGGAAGGATCGAAGTCCAAGAATTAGGAAGTTATTAGAAAGAAAATATTACAGATCAAGGCACTAAAATTAAAAATCAATTCATATTTTCATCGAAGGATAGAAATGGTAATTTCATTTATTTTGAAGTGTTTTGTGACCATACATTGGTTAGTTACATTTCATTTAAAAGCTATGTCATTTGTCAGAATAACTATTCCATTTTAATTAAAAATATAAAAATTAAATTACGTAGCTATTAATGATCTTTAACCTTTTATGTTATCTCAAAGGCTTAATTGATAAATGAAACTTAAATAACGGATAAGGCTTCTCAAAAGATGTAATTAAAAGCTTAATTAGAATAGGCGTAAGATATAAAATTAACCTTTGAAGACAAAACGAGAAGATAAAAAATTTATAAAAATCGATTGAAAGAAATTGTTATATTCATCTATTAGATTCTGTATCGAATCAAACCTTTTATTGGTTCAAACAGATTTCCGATCCAATAACAATTATATTGGCATTATTGAAAACACAAATAAAATTATTTCTCTTGGTCGTTGAAAGTTGATTTCAGAGTGTTTGTAAATACCCAATTCCCAAAATAACGTAATGTCCTATAAGAATTTGACGACTCAGTAGAACGTATGCCGTACGTAGCGATGTGCCGAGTACGGCTTGACTCGAGTCAGACTCGATTCCTGCTTTGGACTCGCATATTCGAATACCAATTTATTTTGATTCGAGTACGCCGGACTCGATTCCGATACTCGAGTCAGGAAGAATTGATCTTGTACTCGGTGTCTTGAAACTATTATGCGAGACCCGAGTCTCGAGTCTAGTATTCGAGATAGCTTGACACGCTCGTACTCGATTTCTGTTTACTTAAGCAATAAAGTGACAAGTGTGTGAAAATAAAAGTACATGCTTACTACCTAATAGAACAAATACCCGAAGTTTTTAAATACCTAGCTTCTAAAATGATCTCTTTTTATTAATAAAACAAATAGAACTTGACCTCATTAACAGAAATTTTCTAGTTCCTAGATATCTCCTTAGTATTCTATGTTTATTTGTTATGTTTAAAAATATTTTTCATTAAAATGTTTGTAGTGTTATAATGCTAAACCTAGATACTGTTTGAAGTTTACTCTTTTCCAATTTTTCCTTTTGTACTTAAATCGGTAACAGACTCGAGTTCTGGACTCGAATTTCCAGACTAAGGTTCTAGACTCGAGTCCAGGACTCGAGTCAGCATTCGAATACCAAACATAGAACTCGAGTACTGGACTCGAATCGCGGAATCGAGTCATGATTCGAATACCGTACAAACTGACTCGAGTCGACTCGATCCTATAAAACAACGACTCGGCACATCACTAGCCGTACGTGCTTAACACGTTTTCGGGAATTAAGCAACTTCAGCAAGAGCTGGTCATGGGATGGGTGATCAAACGAGTCTCTTCGTGTTCGGAAGAGAACATGAACAAATATATAAAAAAAACTGGTTGGTTGCCTGTAAAGTCGGTATACGGGCGAAAGTTTTACGTGACAACGACTTTGAGTGGTAAAATAATTTTAATGTGAATATTCATTCGTATAGTAGGAAGAAGGATGAAATAATAGTAACAATTTAAAACATTTATTTATACAAAGAATTATATTTAAAACATTAATTTATAGGCACGCGTCCCTTCCACTTTTTATGTCTGTCTCTCTCGCTCTTAGGCGGGCTAACCATGCCCGAGTGGAAGGGACGCGTGCCTCTCACTCGCTCTCATTGTAAGCGCATAACGTGAGCGGAGCGTAACGCAGTTTCTTGAAGTGTCACCCGGCAAACCAATTTATAAGACGTTGTCACGTCAAAATAGGACGACTGTTTGGTGCAACGGTAGTGATCCTGACTTTAGCACCATCGGTCCCAGAAAGGGCAGATGTTTATGTGATGAATACGAACCTTTGTATCTGAGTCATGGGTATTTATATGTTTTTCTATTAATGTTACTTATTTATGTATCAAATTTAATTTATAATTTAATTTTATTTATTTGGGTAGTTTTTTTTTTATACCAATTATAGCAACAAATATTGCAAACATCCCCTCCATTACTACATTGTTATGCCCCACAGGGCCCATAAAGGTCATTATCATGTAACATCCTATTGTAATTATGGAATGCAATAAATGATTTGGATTTGAATTATCATTATGTATGTATATCCGTTACCCTAGTAATCCTAGTATTATAACACAAGTCTTACTGTGCTTACTTTGGGCTAGGCTAATTGGTGTGAATGTAAGAAATGTTATTATTAAATACCTATTATGGGCCGCTCATGCCATAAGTATAAGTATAAGGACTTAAACCTCTGACGACCTCAATGGTTGAGTGGCTCGCATACTAGTTCTAATGGTATTGTCATTCCGAGATCCCTGGTCCAATCCCCGGCCGGTTCAATGAAGAAAAAACTAAATTTTCTATTTTGGATTCGGGTCTGGGCGTTGTGGCACCGTCATTGTTTGTGAATTTCATAACATATGGATCTGATGTTGTTTAATACTTATTTATTTAAAACTGGACCGAACATGTCCTAACTTCTTTATAATTAAATATTTAAAAACATATAAATATGTGTGGTATAGTTTATGTCTGTGTTTGGGTGTGTGCGCGTGTCTGTTTGCATGCGTTTGTGCGCCACGACGATCACTTACCCTGGATAATGATCATAGGAGGAATGTGCTGTGGAAGCCATTAACTGTTGATGCTTGAATACTGCAGTCCTCAACACCCACTATTTTGACTGTCTCAAAGTCTGCCCTTTATCACTACGGCCTTTTCAGCTTTAGAGACAGCCTGTGCTCCAACAGTGAGACCATCAATAAGCCTATGATAAAGATTACCTTTCTTTTTCTTAAAGACAAGTTACAATCTCGTAAGGATATCTAAAATATAATGAGCAAGGCCAATCTATTCATCGCATCAAATGACGATAATAAATGCTAAATTTAATAAAATTATAAAGATTATATCCATGGTTTCCTGGAAATGGGAGAGGTATTTCACTTTGGATGATAAATATATCTTCAGAATATCCTTGATTTAAAACATACTGTTGATAAACTATGGAGGAAGCCTAGACCTTTGTTGATTTTTTACCTAAAAACCCCGTACTGTTGTACGATAGCAAAGTTTAAACTCAAAGTTCTGGTTAGTCTGTATATGATAGTCAACATAATGTAAAGATGTTCCAAAGCGTCAGGAAGACCTTTTAGTGTTTGAAAGACTTCAAGCGTAGCTAGATACAAAACCTATTTAGAACTTAGCCTTGTATTAAGAAGAAAAGTATGATTGCTTCACCTCATTAATAGAAAAAATATGTCTTGATAGATCAGATTATTAATTATAAATCCAATTTAAAGAAGCTTATATTTAAAGCTATTTTATGCTTTATTTAAATGTGGTTAGAGTTTTTAAGAATGCAGATTAAATTACTTTCAAGTTTTCGTCTTATGAAAGTGATAGATATAGGGACGAACGCACGTCCTTGGCAATCAATAGAAACGTAAAAATACAATTTACCCCTTAAAATCCTCGTCAGACGCTTTACAAATTCAACAAAATCGTATTCCTCAAACGTTTTATTTCGTACAAACTCCTAAACGGACACACAGAATGAGGCTTTCAGAATATATATTTGAGGGATTTCTTTCGCATTCACGGATAATTTAACTTTTAACGTAAAGAAATATCCATTAATTCTGAAGATGGCTATTTTCCGCCCGGCTGCCTGTCAAGACGTTTGGATTTTGGAAGAGCTTCTTAGATTTTAAACGTTTCATATTTAAGATGTTCTCGAAGACATTGAACAGTGCTTTTTGTTCTTCGAAGTCCACTTTTGTTTCGTTCAAAAGGAATTCATTAAAGGGTAGTTGTTTTATTTACCTTTTCAAATGGTAATCACTTTTGAGTTTCATTTTTGTTTAAACCTTTTAAGGAGAGTCGATTAGAATAATTAACAATTGAAGATAGTTAAACAATCGTGAAACATTTTTAGAATAATTTAATGCTTCTAAAATTTAACATTAATGATATTATTTTAAAATAATGTCCAATTCAAAAAGTAAATCGTCACTCTCTTTAAGAAGGGATTGTATTTAAATTGTACGTCGTACTTATTCTAGTTTAATCAGCAATATTACTAATCACAGATCATATTATATGTTTTCAAAATACGAACTAATGTGAAGACACACAAACCAACACTGCTCTGGTGCTGTCATTGGCAAAATAGCCAAAATTTAAACCTTAGCCCCTTAAAACCCGAGAGCATTATATCATGCGCGCGACAACGATACCTTATATACGCGAGCATTATATAATGCTCTATAGCGCGCAGTCTGATTTAATCCTTATTACGGCTTTGGTAATGGTTCCTTTTGATTGAATGATATTTTTTTCCCGATAGAGAGAGAAATAACGCATATAACACATAGCTGGGCGTCAAGGAGTTAAAGTAATGAAAGACCAACATATCTTTGGCATGCACTGCGGGCTACCGCCCTTTCATCGTTGCCATTCCCACCTGTCGCACCAAGTAGTTGTCAACATCTTTCATATGCGCACAGCAAAGGAGTGGAATTCTTGGATCTGTATTTCCGAGTACTTAAAACCCGTCCGTTTTCAAGGCCAGGGTCATTAGGTACTTTCTGGATTAGCTTGTTCCATCGTGGATTCTGTCTTGGCCCCAGGCTTGATTGGGATCAATAGCAAACACATTCTAAATTTAAAAAAAGACATTATTAGGAACACATTTTTGATGGATCTTTAGAGTTTTAAGAAACCGCAGACGTAATTTTTAAAACATTTATACACATTGCTAGCTCAACACAGTCCTAACGCATCCCAATGTGGGGAAGAGTCACAATAACAAATTTTATAGAGAACAGGTACAAAGACCTTTATTTAGTTGTTACATTTTCGCACCTATCCCATTATTATTTAAAATCACTTTTAATAGTAATATTTTCTTACATTCACACCAATTAGCCTAGCTCAAAGTCATACTAAATATATATATAAATAACCATGACTCAGGTACAAATGCTCGTATTCATCACACAAACATTTGCCCCTTCCGGAACTCAAATCCAGGACCGTCGGTGCGAAAGGCAGGATCGCTACCGTTGCACCAAACGGTCGTCAAAGGACCTTTTACAGGATCAACGACGAGTTTAATCTTGTTTTTTTAATTATCCTGAAGATTCGAATCCTGTAAAGACTCATTTAATCTGTAACAGTTTATTCAAATAAAGATCTTTGTGTAAAGTATATCGTTATTTATATCTTATAGGTAAGATAATAATATATCTATTTTATAAGTCATATAGGAATCTGACTGCCTTAATTCCCATTTAGCCTTATCTGTGGGATGAAACTATATTTATTTATTCCTTGATTTCTATTTACAGTTTATGAATTTCATCATGAGTTTATAGATGTACCTATTTATATAAAACAACGTTACTTAGTTTTTCCCGCATAATTTATATTTAATACTGACATTTTGACTCCTTTACAGGATGACTAAGGAGATAGTCGTCATATAAATAAACATAGTACTGTTGGATAGTTGTTAATATAAGCTATGTCTCCACTTTTGTGTACCAACACAACTTTAGCTAGCTTCTGCTTATCTGGAAATATACCTGACTTTATTAATGGATTTTAAAATGTCTAATAGATCAACTAGGCTTTCCGCACATTTTTTGTAATAAGACTATGACTTTTGTTAGCATTTAACGTCTGAATTTTTATAACATATCATCATCATATCAGTCGTACGACGCCCACTGCTGGACATAGGCCACCCCCAAGGATCTCCACAACGATAGGTCCTGCGCTGCCCGCATCCAGCGTTTTCCCGCGACCTTGACCAGATCGTCGGTCCACCTCGTAGCGGGCCTACCTACTGAGCGTCGTCCGGCACGCGGTCGCCATTCGAGAACCTTTCCGCCCCAACGGCCATCAGTTCTCCTTGCTATGTGTCCTGCCCATTGCCACTTCAGCTTCGCAATTCTTTGAACTATGTCGGCGGTTTTTGTTCTCCTACGGATCTCCTCATTTCTGATTCGATCGCGTAGGGAAACACCAAGCATAGCTCTCTTCATTGCCCGCTGTGCGACCTTAAGCCTTCTTACAAGACCCATAGTGAACGACCACGTTTCACTGCCATAAGTCATCACTGGCAACACACACTGGTTAAAGACTTTCGTCTTAAGGCACTGAGGTATTTTGGACGCGAAAATGTATCGCAGCTTCCCGAACGCTGCCCACCCGAGTTGGATTCGACGAGAGATCTCTTTCTCGAAGTTGGACTTACCTAACTGTATTGAATGTCCTAGGTAAACATAGTGGTCAACAACTTCGAGTGTAACGTTACACTCGAAGTTATAACATATAATAGAAAAATACTAGAAAAAAATGACTCGGATTACAGGTGAATCCTCAGGCGGGAGGATGTTCCTCTCATTGATGAAACAACGCCGGCCTACAGCGTAAAATCAGAAAGGTACTAGAAAATTTTGACGAGTGTTCATAAGGCTCGGTAGCTCGATTGGGAGAGCATTGGACAGGATTTCCAAAGGGTGCGGGTTCGATTCCCGTCTGAGAATTCACTTGAGACCCAAGTTTATTTTTGCTTGTATTTTTCTATTATAATAATTTATCTTATAAGATCGTATTACAAATGCATAAAATATATAAAAATTATTAACAGTCTTATTTTTTTTTTAAATTTCTGATTATATTTGAATTGTATGAAGATTATTGTAGTACACCTCTTCCTACTTATTCGTATTAGTGCTATAACTGTTTGAAATATTGTAAGCAGAAGCAAAGTTATCAGCAAACAGCCCGCATATCACTTCCCCACTAGAAAAGTTTCAAGATGCGGCATGCATTATACTGGGGTACGCACCCTTTTGTTTACGGTTTCTTGTTGAAAAGGACCAGAATATTTTCGTGTTTACTTTTATTGAGTCCTCGACTCCCTTTAAATAAATCTTTGTAGCATTTAGACCTTAATTTATCGCATCAGTATGTCAGAAGTTTAAATGGTATTTCGTCTAAAGCATTTTATACCAGCCCTAATGCAATTCCTTGCGCGTAATAAAATTGATAAGATTTTTCGTAAACAAAGGATTTTCATTTATACTGGATTATTTTAAGGGTCACATTAGTTTAAAGATTCCTAAACAACCTTGTAAAATATATCATAATTATTAAAATCTGTTTGGGTAACATATTTCTTTTCATTACTTAATTTCTATAAACTTATTTATATTTTGCCTTATAAGTATAAGTTTTACCTTAGAGTACGATAGTTGTGGGTTACGACTTTTGGTTAACTGTACCTAGGTTTATCTCGAGCGATCAAGAAGTTCTTATAGTTTTTATCAAGCACGTTTTTCTGTCTGCCTTTCCGCGATTAGAATCAAAGACTCTTTGTACTAAAATGCTGTAATTAGTGAAAATATAATCCAAAAAAAGTTATCTAAGGGTTAACTTTAACACTGTGTTGGCACTGACACTTTTATAAAATATAGCGATCAACACAATAAAATACAAAAAGTGCTGTTCAAAGTTTCAGTGTTAAAAAAAGGTTGTTTTTGGGTAGCAGTTTAACTTGTTATAACAAAGTTTCACACATTATCACTAAACTAACTTTTTGAAAAGTTTAAAATGTACTTAAAATACACTCAGCATAAATATCACTGATTAAAGACAAGAAAGCGTGGAATTAATAGTCATATCTATATTAATTTTGTATTTTTTTAAGAATGATAGTAATATATAAAATCCTTTAATTGTAATATTTATTATACGTTTTAATAAGGAAAGTTCTTTTTAATTTTTTTATCTGTCATGTAACAAGCAATCAAAGGAAGAAAATTAAAGCCCTTGCCGAATCTCTTGCGGCTTCTTCTCGGTATAAGATCCTTCGACATAGGACATACGAAGCCATGACGTACATAGCTATTGACGTTCCATATGCTTATATGCTTATATTTCGTATGCTCATATAAAAAAGAAAGCATTTTATCCTTATTTTTTATCTTATTAAATCTCAAAGCTATTACTTGTCAAAATATGTACATAACTTAAAATTTGAATTATCATTGGCATAAACACTTCTAAAAAAAACGCTTAATCTACAACGTTTTAACTCACACTGCTATAATCTACTCCAGTTTTTTGGTTCTACAACTCGTTAGTGTCGCTGTTAATTTCTATGTTAATTCAACTATTTTCGTTAGTAGCGATACACTGGAGGCTAGGCAAATATATATGGCAGTGTAAAATCTATGTAAAACCTGTGTACTATAGCCACTAACATTAAAGAGCATATAACTCCATTGGCGCTATAAAGGTGTTCACTGCTACTGTAGTAAAGTTAAAACCGAATAAATCAAATGACAAGTTAACGATTCATTAAACGAAAGTACACTCTAAACGTCTTGACATAAATCTCAAAGAACAATACCGCAGAAAGAGAATAGCGCAGTTCCTGGCCACGTCCGTTCCATTACCGGGTTTTCGAGTGTGAAAAGCGAATACCACCAAACGTAAGCATCCGACAAAATTTAATTACAAAATGCAAACATTCGTTGAAGCTATTCCGTTGTTACAGTTGCTATAAAGCCGAATGAAATATAGCAGAAAACACTCAAGAGAAGTACTTTTGCAGGAAACTAATATCAGTGTTTGCCAAGCAGTTCGCATTTGGAGAATTGGGGTGACAGTGTAGAGCTAGGAATCTACAATAAGTGGCTTTGCTTTTATTGTAATAGGGTGTTTGACCACAATGAAAATATTCTATAGCACCTTAACATACATGTAGGCAAATCTATTTGCCCTGAAAACAGCTACCAATGGGATGTGAAGGAGTGGCCCACTACCGCGCGAAGCATCTCGATTCGGTGGGCAGTCTCCGGGAGATTCTCACCAAGGAAAAGGGGGTTGGAGCGTTCCTGACAGAGCTGGGATGGCTGGAATAAACGAGTAAACATTCTCCAGACACAAAATAGGCGCTTAAAGTCGTCGAGTTGCGGATACCGCCCGTATTTAATTAATGAAGAATGAATGTATATGTATAAGTGACTGTGCAATAAGTCTAAGTACTTTAAGTTTAAAAACCAGAAAGAGATTAGAACCATTTTTATTTTAAACTTTATTTTAAATATTAAATTAATAAATATAGATCAAATATTTGTTAACTTAAAAGTAAATATATTTTTTATCAATTTAGCCTACATGTTATTTTTAAATATTTTATACAAAGATTTTTATAACAAATTATTTATAAAATATGACCTGTAAGAAAACGCACGGGGTTGGCTGAATCAGAAGTGACGTCACTTGCTTGTTTACAGTAAATATCTGTCTTTGTTTTTGTACAGTGTTTCGTAATACGATTTGGCAGCTAAAAATTCGTTTACAAGCAGGTGACGTCATGACATTAGGTAACCTGTATGAAGGTGTCTTTGACTTCGTCGTTTTGGCGGTTTTTTCATTAATTTAAAGTTTGATGGTGATTTTGTAGGAAATTAGGAAATTAACAAAGAATTAATCAAATGGCAGATGTATTATGCTATAGCAAACAATTTGAGATATTTTCGGTCACCTACCCTATTGTTTTTAAAGAAATGAATTTTACTGTGGCATTTGTATGTTTTATTAACCTCACATACACGGATTGGTAGATATTCCCGAAACTGTTACGAAAGAAGGTAATGGTGATTTCATGCTAAGAGCATTAAAGCCACGTCACGTTACATACAAATTTTGAAATACGAATGCTTTAATTGCTTTTTTTCTTGAGGGTTCTCAGTACAAGGTCTTCTGACATAGCTCATCTTATATATATATATATATATATATATATATATATATATATAAATTCTCTGTCACAATGTTCGACCGCGATGAACTCCGAAACTACTCAACCGATTTTGATGATTTTTATTTCATTTTGCTGGATTTGTTCCAACTTAGAATATAGGATAGGTTTTTTTAATTTATAACATCGCAACGCGTCGCCATGTCAGCTAGTATAGAATAGAAATAATTTATATTTTATCTTCACTGACTTATATTACCATACAGCCATTTCTATAATCTAAGTAAGTCTTAGTTCTTCGCCACATAGTATTATTTATCGGATCAACATGCAACATTAGTCAAACAGTCTCATTTTCTCGAACATTTCGTTTTTTATTAATGCGTACGTACATTTTGTTATGCCATAGCATTTTTGAGGACTTGATAACGGTTGCGTTTCTTGTGCGGTGACATTTCCTTTCCCTAAAATCAAAATGGCACAATTAAGTTATTATTATTGACAATCGTTTGGTGGTACGGTAGCAACCCTGCCTTTCCTACAGTCCTGGTATGTTTTGGTGATGAATACGGGCAATTGTAGCTGAGTCATGGGTATTTATATATATTTCTATAATTTTTACATATCAATGTATTATACAAGGTGTCCCAGAAGCCGACGTTAAGCCGAAAGCGGGTGATAGACTAACTCATATAAGTTATCACAAAAATATTAAAAAAATATATTGTTGGCGCATTTAATAATAATCTTTGTTAAATGTGCCAACTTTTGAAATTACTTGCCAAACTCGCATAATACATTTTTTTTCAGTACAGCTTGTTAAAGCTATGCGAAAAATTAATGTTAAATATTTTATTTAGATAAAAATGGCATATTCTTCTAATCTAGAGCAGCTGATTTTAAATTTTAGGTTAGATTATACAGAAGCATTATTCAGGATTACAAAACAAAATAAAACGTTTAGAAAAGTCAAGATTTGTAGCAACAAGAGTGAACAGGCGTCACAGGGTGTAAATTTTATCGATTATTTTAAATGCTACATATTTTTATACATATGACTTAGATTTTTTTATATTTTTTTTCTTGATTAGTTCTATTTTAGTTATCTTTGTCATGGAATGATAGTCATGTTATTTTTAATAGGCGTTACAATTAAAAATTTACCTATAAACAAATACAATTTTTTTTTCATTCTGTAATTTATTTTGAGACAATTTGTATGCAACAGAAACTATAGAAACAGGTATGCATGATGAATGTTTCTTTTTTATTCTTATTTGTTAAGTTTTTGGGCAACTGATTCGAATATTTAAAAGATTTTTACATTTTCGGTGGGTTGTTATGATTGTTGTTGCATCTGGGGGTCGAAGCTAAGGATACTTCTCGCCCTAGAGCAAAAACACAGAAAGAAAAAGAATTTAGAAAGAAAGAGCAACAGATCGATAGGAAAGAAAGAGAACAGAGAAAGAAGGTAATGATAAATTAATGACAATAATATTTTTTTTATATAAATAATATGGTTTACGTTAATTTTAATTAATGCTGTTATTATAATACTTGTCATGTTATATTGCATTGGTTTCTAGTCCAAATAGTGCTAGATTTTTTACTAAAACGATTTCTATGAAAAAAATAATTTGTCTCAGTCGCTAGACATCTCTCGAACCCTTAAATCCTCGCTATTCGGGCGGTTGCTCCCAATTAAGCTACCAGAATCCTTGCGGAGTTGTTGAATTTTTTCAAGTGTAGCTTCAGCGGTAATACGTAGCAGTTACTCTCTAAGATTTAATATACGTAAAAACAACCGCATCTCAGCGCACTACGACTTTTCGCTATCCGGGTGAGTGCTCTGACCGCTGAGCTACCGAGACGCTGGTAGACGCGTCGAAATTTTCAAGCTCATTTCAACTTCTACTATGTGCTAGTATCGTTTCACCAATGTTGAAATATATAGTAAGTAGTAATAATTATAAAGGGTATAATAACCATTTTTTTATTTTATTTTTGATGGTCTGATATTTCGGTGTTAAACACGTTTTTCGGAAGAACTTGTCTTCAGTACTTCTGTGACGATGGTGCATTCAAGAGCACTTAAATTTTGATGTCTCAAAATAAAAATACCAAACGTAATAACAAAACAAATATTCTACTGAAAACTGATTTAGAAATAAAACACTGGTAATAAAATTAAAAAAGATTCTTAAAAGTTTTATAAAATATTAATATTTAATATGGCTGTATGTTAAGTTTATCACTAATTAAGCTGGGATAAAATACTAAAAAATATAAGAATTCTATTGATTTATTTTCACACACAAATGAATACAGTGCAAACGAAGCGGAAAAAAAAACAACAAAACGTTCAGAGCGCTTCATGCGGACAAAGAAGTAAACCTTTTTTTGATTATACTATTTCAACACAAGATAAAGGCACACAAACATATCATACAACAATAAACAATATGTAAACAAAATATAAACAATTATGACGACCGTTTCGTACAATGGTGGCGATCCTGTCTTTTGCACCGACGGTCCTGGATTAAAGCTCCGGACAGGGCAGATATTTTTGTAATTAATACACGCATTTGTACCTGAGTCATGGGTATGAGTAATTAAGGACCGTTGATGCGAAAGACAGAATCATTACCGTTTCACTAAAAGCTCGCCAACAGTGCTGAATTTACACAATTGCCGCCCCAAAGCTATAAAATTTTTGCCGCTCCTACTGACCTCTATATATGATTCACTGTTCACAATAACGTTATTTCTTTTTTTAGGGAATAATCTAGTTTCAAGATTATTTTTACAACTTTTTGGGTATATTGTTATGCTAAGAAAAGCAAAGCTTGGTTTTGGCTGCACTATTTTTACTTTTTTCTGTATCAATTTTGCCGCCCCATAATTTTACCGCCCTTAGCTTCAGCTTTTGCAGCTTCTATGGTAAATCCGGCACTGCTCGCAAATATATGTTATGATAAAGAATATATATTTTTTTTTAATTTAGGATGGGTTAGCTCTTGTTCCTAATTAAGCCCGGGGACCAAGACAGAATCCATGATGGAACGAGTTAACCCAGACATTCAGCCTGGCTTTGAATATAGGCGGGTTATAAGTTCTCGGAAATAGAGACGCAGAGAGGGAGTTCCACTCCTTTGCTGGGCGCATTATGAAGGATGTTGAAAAGCACTTGGTGCGACAGGTAGGAATGGCAACCAAGAAAGGGTGGTAGCCTGCAGTGTGTCTGGATGTCCCATGGAAAAAGGAGATGGCGGTATGAGCAAATACAGCTATTGAGCACACTCATATAATATTACTCCTTTTATATAAACATCTTTCACCTCCCAACTGTAACTCTGATATTTTATAAATATCACATATCTATGTGTCATGTATGTATGTTTATCCGTTACCCTGGTATCCACAACACACGTTCTTACTTTGGGCCAGGTTAATTGGTTTGAATGTAAGAAATATAATTATTATTAACCGGCGCCGGTCAGATCTAATAGTTTCTTAGTTCCTCTTGAATCCGTACAATAGTGGCGCTTATCGGTACAGCACAATGTTATTAAATAAACAGCTTCGCACCCTCCTAGCTGGATTACTCAAGCTATGTATTGGAATCCGTCTGACTTGTAGTTGCTCTTCATAGTAATGATGCATTGTTTAAGTCTTTCAATCTCTACAGTCTCTACGTGTAGATAAAATGGTTTATATTCGGAGTTTTTAAATGCACATAAAAAGTTGTAAAGCTTGTGTTACGGATATATACATTCACACCAATTAGCCTAGCTCAAAGTAAGCACTGTAAGACTTGTGTTATGGATACGAGAGTAACGCATATACATATCTATACTTATATTATAAAGAAGTAAAGTTTGTGTGTTTGCATAGTTGTTAAATTGTAAGGGGTAATCTCGGGATCTACTGAACCGATTTTAAAAATTATTTCACCAATTGAAAGGCACATTATTGCTGATTGTCATAGGCTATATTGAATGCTAGAAAAATTTTAAAGAATTTTGTCCATCCGTGCGAAGCCGGGACGGGCCGCTAGTATATTATACATAGATATGTAATATTCATAGAAATATTTACAAACATCCATGATTCAAGTATAAATGCTCGTATTCTTCATACAAATATTTGCCCCTGCCGGGATTCGAACTCAGGACCGCCGGTGCGAAAGGCAGGATTGCTACCGTTGTACTAAACGGTTGCCATACTTATCGTCGTCATATATACACATATAGATATATAAATATGATATAATCATAGGTATATACATATATAAATATACATGACTCAGGTACAAAGGCTTGTATTCATCACACAAACTTTTACCCCTTCCGGAATTTTAATCCAAGATCCGTACATACAACTTTATTAGATTCGAATTAGATATTTTTAACGGCTTCAGCAAAGAAGGATTTAAAATATTTTCCTTTGTGATACCTTTATTATTATTTATTAATTTAATCAAAAGTAAAATTGAATTATTAATGTTAGAGTACTTCCTAGGCCGGAAATTAGTCCGTTCTTATTAATATAGTCTCCTGAAGCGAGTTGGGCTTAAATCGAGTAGGTTTATACATAGTGTATATTAAATACATTTCAATATAAATACATTTATAATCAGTACATTATATTATGATAATACTTTGTGTGTTTGTTACCATATATAGTTATCATAAGCCTAAAAATAGCAGTTTTTATAATCAATTAACGTCACCATAGCAACGCGTGGCCGGGTCAGCTAGTAAATTATAAATTTATTGTTATTTGGTTTTTCTGATCAATCTAAACTTAAGTTTTGTGAGCCTAATAAAAACATATTCCGTAAATTGGAATATGAAAGTAACTTGATAATTTTTTTAAATGATTATATTTAAAAAAATTATCCTGTAAAATTGAGGTAAATAAAAATTGTTGGTAAATAAAAGTTTGGTTGATTTAAATCATCAAATTCAAAGGCTTTTTGGAGTTTATTGGAGTTTAACTCCTTAAGAATCGTTTCATATATAGCGCTCTATATGAAAAATAGATGGGTAATAAAATCAAATGTTAACAAAAAGTGAAGGGTCACATTTCCTCTGCGTAATATACTCCCCGCTCCTCAGTCCCAAGTACACATTTACTCTCTCTCTCTTTCTTTTTCACTATATCATTCAGTATACATGTAAAATATCATAAATAATAAAGTAAAATATAAAAAATGATAAAATGTAAAAAAATATATATTAATAATAAAATATTTTACTTATTGTGGTATTATCTTATTTTATTTTATACTAGCGGCCCGTCCAGGCTTCGCACGGGTAGACAAAATTCTTTAAATTTTTGTCTAGCATTAAATATAGCCTATGTTACTCAGTGTGAATGTAGCTCTCTAATGGTGAAAGAATTTTTGAAATCGGCTTAATAGTTTTTGAGTTTATTCATTGCAAACATACAAAACTTTCCTCTTTATAATATTAGTAATATATATTTTAAGATAATCCTTTTTCAAGGAGTAAACTCCAGTCACGCGTCGGAGGTGACACGTACAATTTTAAACAGAGTTTCAAAATAAAGTATAGTTTTACAGACATTCTCCGACTATTAAGTGATTTAATGTTCCTTATAGCTTCCTTCCTTCCTTATAGCTTGCTATAAATCACTGATTCTAACAAAACAATACCAAAATACCTCCCATAATTGCAATTTTAAAATAACAGGCAAAGATCGGCGGGAGTTCACAATTCATTTACAAAGTAAACCACAAGTTGGCGAAACTCATTAAAAGTAAATCCGGTTGCATTTTCTAGAGACGCTGAGTTAAGGTTGTTTAGAAATCTTTTAAAGGTTGGATTTCACCTACCCACACACAAACATATTTTTCTAAATCTCTTTTATGAAAGATATAAAATATATATAGATTATTGTTTGACTAAAAACAAATGACAATCATCATTATAAAAAGTAATTATTTCACAAATATATAGAAAACATATCTTCTATGTTATATTGTGCTAGTTACTTTGTAAATAAGTATTTACCAAAATATAGATTTCAGCAAATGATTTACTCAGCAAAAATGTTCATTTGAGTACGTAATTCGTTTTTTAAATTTACAATTTAATAAAATGAGGTTAGATTAATTGTACAATTCGGTTTAGCTCGTTTGTTATGGTTGCAGATCTAACCTAACCTAACCTAACCACCTCAATTCAAATGACCTAATTTAATCTATATGATTTCCAATTGAAAGTAACCTATCCCATTCAATGTATTTGTCAAAAGATAGTTACGCTTTACTTTGTTTAACGATTATTATGTTTAAACAAAAAGTTTTTGAAACATTAAAACCTATCATATCTTTTAAGTTAGATCAAATCACAGATAGTTACGAAGTTTGATCAAAAACAGTTCAGTAGTTTCAGAGTTTATCCCGAACATACAGCGCGCCACGAAATTTTTATAGATATTGCCAAACGTTATTTTTAGAATAAAAAAATGTGAGTTTTATGAAAAGATAGGATATCCTTTTTTGATTATTCTTGTAAAACTCATGTTGTAATGTGATTTATTGTTGTTGATTTAACAAACGAAGTTTAATAGCAGGCAATACCTTTTTATAGCCATTGTCAATAGCCTATTCTCAATCAAAGGTAGATCTATTTTGTTCCTGTACAATCAGGCATTTTCAGTAATCTAAAGGAAATATCCAAGCAATAAGAACTGTGAGTAACACTATCTCTTCTCACTTAATTCGGTTCGTTAGAAAGGCATGAAAAGAAGAACAAAAAAGGTACCGTTAGTTGTTTAATCTATAATCTAAGAACACAAATTTGTAGTTGGTGTGTTTGTCTGTTCGCTCTTTCCCCGCTCTTTTTCCATAGCAACGCGTTACCACAGCAACGCGTTACCACAGCAACGCGTTACCACAGCAACGCGTTACCACAGCAACGCGTTACCACAGCAACGAGTTACCACAGCAACGCGTTACCACAGCAACGCGTTACCACAGCAACGTGTTACCACAGCAACGCGTTACCACAGCAACGCGTTACCACAGCAACGCGTTACCACCGCAACGCGTTACCACAGCAACGCGTTACCACAGAAACGCGCTACCATAGCAACGCGCTACCATAGCAACGCGCTACCATAGCAACGCGCTACCACAGCAACGCGTTACCATAGCAACGCGTTACCGGGTCAGCTAGTTAATATATAACATCTCAAAATTACATAGCTGCTACTTTTTTATCTATTGGTCGATACTCGTAAAATCATTGCATTCGATGTTGTATGTAGTAGTTACCTAACACATGAAGAGATGGCGCTAGTAGTCAGCTGAAAAAGTATTAAGGAAAAATCAACGCGCTTGTCAAGGCCTCGGAGGCTTAAATGGAAGAGAACTATCCTGGAAAGGGATAGGTTGTGGGTTCGCATTCCACACTGAGACAAGTAGAGTTATTTTTGGAATTCCATTTATTTAACTCTATTTGTCACTTTTAAAATTGTTTTCTAGTTTATGTAAAGATCTTGTGTAAAAGACTGCAGGACTTGTATAAAGTGAATTCCTGCCCTAAAGCAGCAGTTGCGGTCGCCTCATTTGCGTCGATTGAGGCGCTCCAAAGCTTCCTTCAGATGAAACGCTGGCGATTCGCTTTTTTTAAAATGCAAAGACAGATAATTTGAAACGTCTTCAAAAAGATTTCTTTCAGTGGAAATTCTGGACTTACTCTAACAAGCAAGGGTGTATTTATAATTTTAAGACGAATAAGATTAATTTAATGAGGTTCTTAAGGATTTCTTCTACAGTATCGGCTAAGGAAATTGAAGTAGATTTTAAAAATAGCTGACTATTATTTTTACAAACTTACTTCCGAAAACGTATATATTCAAATACAAAAAGTAAGTTAGGCTAGCAGAGCGTGGTTTCGATCCACGGACCTCTGGGTTATGGGCCCAGCACGCTTCCACTGCGCCACTCTGCATTAGGCATTCCCTATGATCAAATTTAAAGCCTGGATTATTATCATATCATTGTTTTTCGATGTAATAATTGTTAAGTTACTTTCACCTGGTCCGGTGTCTGTAATGAAATCTTGCAAGTGAAAGACCCACTTCACGGTTTCTGAATGAGCTGAAATTTGGCATGCATACATACATATATCACGTAACAATACAATATTATGATGACATGGAGCTGATCTGACGCTGGAGCCGGAAGGTGGCCAAAGGAACTTCGCAATAAAATGACACAACCCCATCGAGTACGGTCCTGAATCCCTTCCGAATGCAACACCATCAAATTTCGGAAAATTATTTTATTCCATTTGGTATGAATGTGGCTTCTGTCTGATTAGTTTTTACACTTTTTAGTTCGTTAATAACAAGTGAAAAAGCTTGTTTTTTAAGTTTTTTCATATATTTATTTATGTGACGTTTAGATGTAGGAAAGATCTCGTATGAAAGCTGCAACTAAAATATTTTTATCAGAAGCGTTTAATAATATATTATGCATATTTATCTGCATATGGTGTTTAATTTTGTAGATGGATAATAACTAAATAAATAATAAATAAAATAAATATTTCCTAAATTCACACCAATTAGCCTAGCCCAAAGTAAGCACAGTAAGGCTTGTGTTATGGATGCTAGGGTAACGGATAGACATACATATATAATACATAGATATGTAATACTCATAGAAATATATATATAGACACCCATGACTCAGGTACAAATGCTCGTATTCATCATATAAACATCTGCCCCTACCGGGATTTGAACCCAAGACCATCGGTGCGAAAGGCAGGATCGCTACCGTTGCACCAAACGGTCGTCAAAAATAACATTTTCACATTTCTAATAACATTTTTAATTAAGTTATTAGTACCTAAAATTAATGTTGGTACGTTAGATAATACCGGTACATTTTTAGACACATAAAATATGATATATATGTCGCTTGAAAGATTAGCCATAAATATAATAACTTATCCGATATTAAAGCTATTGAACTATATTTCTTACATTCACACCAATTAGCAAGTAAGCACTGTAAGGCTTGTGCTGTGGATATTAGGGTAACGGATAGACATACACATATGATACATAAGTATGTATAAATACCCATGTCTCAGGTACAAATGCTCGTATTCATCACACAAACATTGGTCGTGTGGACTCGAACCCAGGACCGGTGGTGCGAAAGGCAGGATCGCTACCGTTGCACCAAACAGTCGTCATTATTATTTCTTATTAGGTTAGATTATTATTTTTCCGTGAACGATTTGAACGAACAAACTTAAATTTAGTTCAACTGTCAAATAGACAGCAAATATATTAGAATAGTAATATATTAAAATATTTGCTGTCTGTTGATTGTTAAATATAGTAATATATTTAATCGAATGTTTATTAAATGTTTCTTTTTGCTAGTTCACTTTTGTTACGAACTCTAAGTCTCTTTGATTAATATCAAAGAGACTTAGAGTTCGTAACAAAAGAGAACTAGCAAAAAGAAACTTCTAAGAGAAGTGATTTTGTCGTTTACAGAAAAAGTGTTTGTGTTTCTTCCTTGCAATGACTTGGAAATTACATTCAGTTTATCAAATATGTCTGCCAAATACGCCAGTTTCATTAGCCATTGCTCGTCTCGCAATAGTTGAACAAGACCACTCAAAGATGAAGAAAGCGATTCTTTGGAAAAAAATACCATTAGTTCGTTGCGCAATTCAAACAATCATGATAATACTTCTACTTTGGAAAGCCATCTTACTTCCGTGTGAAGAAGAAGTGACTGATGCAGACTCCCTATATCTTCACACACTTTTTAAAAAAGTCTCGATTGGAGCGGACGTGATTTAACGTAATTCACGATTTTTACGGCTTGATCGTGAACATTCTTTACCTCGTGTGGAATTTTTTAACGACAAGAGCATGTCGATATAAAACACAGTGACTGCTATTGCATTCAGGTGCAAAATTCTCAATTCTTGTTACAGTACCTTTCATTTTGCCAGTCAAAGCGGCAGCTGCATCGCTACATACATCGATACATTTGTTCCAATGAATGTTATGTACATTCATGTAATTATCAATGACTTTAAAAATTTCTTCTCCAGAGGTGTTGGTCTCCAAAGGAGCACAAATAAACAATTCTTCTTCTATAGATCCTCCGAAGGGGTATCTTACGAAAACAAGTAGTATTGATAGTCCAGTGGCATCTGTACTTTCATCAAGTTGCATTGCAAACATCTCACTTTTCAATATACAAATGAAATCATTCTCAATGTGGTCAGATATTTTATGGATTCGATCAGACATGACGTTATTGGAACTCTGAACTGCTGCAACTTTCTTCGCTGCGTCTTCGCCAAGTACAAACTTGACAATTTCTGTCATACAGGGTTTTATTAAAGTCTCTGCAATCGTGTGTGGTTTGCCAGCACGAGCAATCCTGTAACTAAGCAGGAATGTTGCTACTGTGCCATTTTCGTTATCAGTTTTAAAATATTCGTGTAAAGCAGCCACACTGGTTTTATCTGCATCTTTGTATCTTTTGAAAAAGTCTAAACTTTTGTCTTTTAATTGCAGATGGTTGGTATTAAGATGTCGTTTTAGCTTCGCAGGTGCCAGAGAGCTATCACATATGATTTTGTTGCAGATAACGAATTGACCATCCGGATTCTCAAGCATTCCTACAGATATAAATCCGAAGGACAAATAGTATTCGTCATATTTTTTCTTTTTTGAAGTATCAGAATAAAACACTTTTTTACGGATTATACAGGAGCCGTGAACGGCTCCTGTAAAGGAGTCGAAACGTCAGGATTAAATATAAAATAAAATAAAACATGCGCAAAAATCCGTAAAAAAGTGTTTTATTCTGATGTGTAATGTGCGCGGAAGTGTAAGAACTAAATTTTTTGAAGTAGTTTTTTTTTTGTTTTTTAGATTGTCCAGCCCTTTAAGTCGTTGATATGTTTCGTCTATCCTGCTCAGGACAATATCCGTCAGAATTTACGATATCCTGGAATTAAATAAAAAAACCATTAGTATCGTAATATGACGGCAAGCTGCAGTTTGTTGTTGGCTAAAAAGAACACTCCCTCCCTAAATCTTCCTTTGGCACAGTCTGGAATTTGACCCCTTTTTTGGACGTGATTCGTTTATTTCAAAATTAGATGGCATTTGCTGTTAAAAAGGCTAGAGTAGAACACCCAAGCGTCAACGATGCATATTTTGGACATTACAGGCCTTGTTTTGAGCCAGTTATCCATTTTTTAATAAAGGCTGAAATATAAAATAACATGAATATGAATAAATCCTTTTTATTTGTTTTGGCTAGTGCCAATATAGTGCAGATAGTATCTGCAATTGGTAACAAATAAAAAAACACTTACCTTAAACGGATATCGCAAGTACAAGATTTTAAGAACAGGAATAACAATATTACTGGTATATCACCTTTGGCAGTTTACGCGAATTAAAAGAGAACGAGAGTCGAGAACACGTACGTTTACTTTTGTCACAGTCATAGACTCAACTGAGCGGCGCGGCGCGCCGCCGACAGGCGATACGGGACGCGGGTGGCGTGACGGAGGAGGCAAGCGTGCTCGATCGAGCTCCCGTGCGCATTGTTCTGTTTGTTAAAAACATACGTACCTTTATAAATCATAATATATACCTATAAATACGCGCAAGCGATAATTAATTTCACTTATACATATGATTTAATGTATTTACATACTTAAAAAGCACTACAAAGATTACGCGTTAAATCCGGACGGGACGCGGAACCCTTGTGATGCTTCTACGGAACCCCAGGGTTCCGCGGAACACCTTTTGGGAAACGCTGGCTTAGACTACACGCTGGCTTTTTAATGTAACCGTTTGAGATTAGATGACGTTAAGAACATTATTTCTCTGTTAAAATATTATTTTAAATGATAAAAAATAATACAACACTAATAAAATAATAAAAAATTAGAACATAATTTAACCTATATAAAAATATATATAAGTTTTCTGTTAATGTATTATTAACAGAAATGGTTATGTGCGGACGTAGAACATCTAGGTATGGAGTCGGGCAGCTACACGTATATAAGCGAAGCTCACGGTTGTAGACGCTGGCTGGATCACTATTTAGTAACGGGTGCAGCATTTGAGTCTATACTAGAAATAACTATAGACTATGATATACTGGTCTGACCATTTTCCATTAGAAATAAAACTTAATATTGGTAATATTAAGCCTAAGGTTACCATAAATAACAACAAGTGTAATAAGGTATTATGGGGCGAGAGAGATAATACACAAATACATAGCTACACTACCTTATGTAATGATAGATTAAGAAATATAAATTTTCCCATGGAGTTTGAATTATGTTGTAATAGGATGTGTCTAATTCCAGAGCATAGGGTGGCAATTGATAAAATGTATAAAGATATTGTTCACATACTTAGTGGGTCAGCAATCTCTAGTTATGATACAAGGCAACGTTAGAAAAGAAATTATGTTATTGGGTGGAATAAATATGTAAGCGAGGCTTACAGGGAAGCTCGACTTTGTTTTAAGACATGGGTTATGTACAATAAGCCAACGGCTGGTCCTATTTTTGATAATATGAGGAAAAGCAGAAAATCCTTTAAAGTAAAGCTGAAATGGTGCCAGAACAACAGGGAGCAAATTAAAATGGACATTTTAACCAGACATCAAAACACTAAGGACTTTGGAAAGTTTTGGAAGCAAACCAGTAGGCTTAATCCGAAGTCGAGCGCTCCTGTAAGCGTAGAGGGTATAAGTGAGCCTGAACGGATAGCTGATTTATTTAAAACTTACTTTCAAGTGCGTTCCCTTCGGGACCCTGCTCTTCGGGAGCTTAACACTGATGAGGACGTTCCAATAGAACAACAGGTGAGATTCACTACTAAAGATATTGAGCAATTTATTAAAAAACATGACTCGCGGGAAGTCTCCTGGACACGATGGACTCAGTGTTGAGCATCTGAAGTATGCAGGTATCCATCTACCCAGAGTGCTCATGATGTTTTATAATTTATGTATTGCGCATTGCTATTTGCCTACTGATTTAATGAAAACCATTGTGATACCAGTGATCAAGAACAAAACAGGGGATGCCTCCGATAAAAATAACTATCGACCTATATCACTGGCAACCGTCTTAGCTAAGATTCTGGAGTCACTTTTGGATTGCCAGCTTGGCAAGTACTTGGATCTACATGACGCTCAGTTTGGATTTCGTCCCGGACTTTCCACTGAAAGCGCAATTCTTTGCCTTAAACATACGGTCAGCTACTATACTAGCAGGAACACCCCTGTCTACGCATGTTTTCTTGATTTATCGAAGGCGTTTGACCTCGTGTCATACGATCACCTATGGTCTAAGATGGCAGACACTAACCTGCCAGCAGAAATTGTGAACATGTTTAGATACTGGTATCACAATCAAACCAATTACGTTAGATGGTCGGGCTCTCTGTCGGGCGTGTATGGGTTGGAGTGTGGTGTAAGGCAAGGTGGAATAACCTTGCCTAAACTCTTTAACCTTTACATGAACCGGCTTATCGTTGAGCTCAGTAACCTAGGTCTAGGCTACTCAGTCGACGGAGTATCTTTTAACAACATTAGTTACGCAGACGATATGGTCTTGCTGAGTCCCTCGATAAGTGCTCTCAGAAAACTGTTGCAATGTTGTGAACAATACGCAGTGATTCATGGTCTTGGGTACAATGTAAACAAAACGAAAATAATGATATTTAAAGCGCGACATAGAAATGTTCTTGATATTCCACCAATCAAACTCAATGGAGCGTCTCTGAACAGAGTTTCTCGTTTTAAGTATCTCGGCCACTGGCTTACTGAAGACCTCTCAGATGATATAGACATGGAAAGAGAGCGCAGGGCATTGGCAGTAAGATGCAATATGTTGGCCCGCAGGTTTGCGCGATGCACTAAAGAAGTAAAAGTCACCTTATTTAAAGCATACTGCCAATCTTTTTACTCGTGCAGCCTTTGGGTTAAGCATACACAAAAGTCATACAATGCCCTGCGTATCCAATATAATAATGCGTTCAGGATACTGTTGGGGCTGCCGCGGCACTGTAGTGCGTCAGGCATGTTTGCCGAGGCTCGCACACAAGATTTTTATGCCATAATGCGCAACCGAATTGCCTCATTGATGCACAGAGTCCGCTGCAGCGCCAACAGCCTTCTATCAGTGATTGCGGACCGCTGCGACGGTCCTATATTAAGACACTGGGTCACTGTACACACGCCTCTTGACGTGACTCGGTGATATAAATATTGTTAATTGTTACTAACATAGTTTTAAGTATTGTTTTGTTACTAACCCATTAATGGACTCTGTCTGAATGAATAAATATTATTATTATTAAATATTATTATTATTATATATAATCACTTACGCTGTCAAGATGCACCTATATTTTACCTCTGAAACAACATAATGACGAGCAATAATACCATATCACACTAAATCGGCCGAAAGCAAAGAGAAAATAGTATAGAAATAAATAATTGACGTAAGGTGACATAATTCTATGGTGTCAGTGGCGGATTACCCCCTAGGCACACTAGGCACGTGCCTAGGGGCCCCGGTGTAGAAGGGGCCCCATAATGTAAAAATATAAAAAAATGTAAATATTAATTTTTTATTTAAAAATATTTTCTGATTTTGTATTGTATTTGATTGGCAATTTGTCGATAAAAATGCTATATTTCACACCATTAAAGGCTCCGACACTGGTGACGGGACACATTGTATAAGGGGGCCCCCAAACATAAAGTGCCTAGAGGCCCCAGGCGACCTTAATCCGGCACTGTATGGTGTATATATTTTATTGCTCGTGATTGTACAGACGTTAATAACTTACTGCTTTAGCTATGTACTTGCTGTGACCTATCTCTACTACGATATACCTACTGGTAGGGACCGATCGTTCATTTCATAATTATTTTGCTGTCCATATATTAAATAAAAAAATAAATTGAGGACCTAATATTAATTTACTTCATACACTTTCACGCACATTTTATTAAATAGAACAACTTAAAATAATTGAATATTGTGAAGGTAGTAGAAAATATATGACGACCATTGCCTGAGTCACCTGTGATCACTGCTCCTGTAAAGGAATCGAAACATCAGGATTAAATATTAATTATGCGCCAAAAACCATAAATACGTTGTTTAATTGGAGTAAAACATCTTGTCGCACGTTTGACTTGGAAAGTAAGTTGATGAATGCGTGACGAGAGCGTTACGAAAAGTGTGATTGGATGAGGCGAACGGAAGTTGAGAGGGAGATATAAGTTAGTGAAGATAGAAAGAGAGTTTACTTCAGTCGTGTGCTCTAAAGCATTCTCATTTTTTAAATGACCTGATATTAAGCCACAAATTCGGTATTTTAAGTGTAATATGCTCTGCTTCAGCAAGGTTCAGGTTAAGCCATGGTATTACCACTTCATAGATGATCGACTGCAGTCATTCTGAGTGACATGAGTATGTGGAAGCGAAGGGAGGGCATAAATCTTCATCAATGGTTGGTTTACATGCCGTGACCACTTATATTAATTCAACATTCTTTGTGTATAATTTTATGTGCGCGTGTATTATTATTTGTGTTTATTATAAACGTAAATAATTGCTCGCATGAATCAGCTTCAATGACGAAATGTGTGTGACGCCGTAACTCTATGAATTCTCAGCCAATTTTTGTATTTTTTTGTAATGAATTGAACCAACAGGTTTAGGATAAGGTCGTGGCGAATTTTGAAATTCGCATAAATCAAAAAGTTATACATTGGCTCTATAGGATTTCCCATTGAAAGGAAAAGCGCGCGCTTTTTGAAAGTTTTCATTCTTATAGAATTTAAAAATTTACAAAACATTGTTTTTTTTTTGTATTACAATGATAATTAAATTTATCATTGCAATATTTAACTTTACTTATTTAAAACAAATACTTGTTGACTTTGTTGCAGTTAAAGATTTAGGTAATTAAACTATTACAGACGACCGTTTGGTGGAACGGTAGCGATCCTGCCTTTCACACCGACGGTTCTGGATTCGAATTCCGGTAGGGGCAGATGTTTTTATGATGAATACGAGCATTTGTACCTGAGTCATGGGTGTTTATATATATTTCTATGAATATTACATATCTATATATCTTATATGTATGTCTATCCGTTACCCTAGTATCCATGACACAAGCCTTATAGTGCTTACTTTGGGCTAGGCTAATTGGTGTGAATGTAGGAAATATTTATTTATTTATTTATTTATAACTATTATGGAGATAACAGAATAATATATATTTTTTAAAGATTATTTATGCTGACGAAGTATAATATCGTTAATATCGTTACTTCTATTAAAACTGACGAGTTTTTTTGCGCCCATTCTCTGTCAATTAAAAGACGTCCTCAGTGTGTGGTATGTAAAAATGTAGGACGATACAAAACAACTTATTTTAAGTGCATTTGAATAATTTTCATTATATTTCAAAGTGTTACCTGATTTTTTGACAATTTTATTAATATTTCCGTACCATGTAAACCAACCTTTCTAAACTGGGGGTTAAACGTTGACGCGGATGTCAATTGGGCAGGCAGATGATTGATGGTGGTGGGTGGTGTGCCAAGCCCTTCAAATTACTTAATATCCTGCGAACACACAATTTTTAACATATTTACTGAGAAATTCGTTACTGCTAAAGGTTAAAAGTGAAATTTTCGAATACAGCAACTTTTTTACGGAATTTGGGCATAATTTATTTGATATTTAATGCTGACGTTTTGATTACTTTACAGGAGCCGTGATCACTGGATGACTAACGTTTAAAATAAGACTTTAAAAATAAATTAAATTAAAATTTAAGGGGGAACCCCATACAACAAACTATTTCAGAATAAAACACTTTTTTACGGATTTTTGCGCATCCTGTGGTCACGGCTCCTGTAAAGGAGTCGAAACGTCAGGATTAAATATAAAATAAAATAAAACATGCGCAAAAATCCGTAAAAAAGTGTTTTATTCTGATGTGTAATGTGCGTGGAAGTGTAAGAACAAAATAAAAAAACTATTTTTTATTCCCGCGCTGAACTTTACTTAACTAAAAGTTTGTACAGAACCCTCGATGCATAAATCCGCCTCGCACTTGGCCGGTTTTGTTTCATAATATTCTAGCTACTGCTGTTTGAGAGCTTCTTATATTTGTGCATGAGGTGTTTACCTGTAATTGTTTGTAACACTTAGTTATTATTGTATTTTTTACTTGTTAATGAGCGTTGGTAACCCAGTTAATAAATAAATATACATATATTCAATTAATCTTTACCAACAACTTTTGTTCTCATCTTATTGATTCTACATTAGATTCTACGAGCGTGGTACCCCATCCCACTACTTGTCAGCAGTTGTCGACACGTAATTGAGTTAACAGGACATATGTACGGTGACGTGTCGGTAAACTCCTTTGTTCGCTATAACATGTGGGAGAGATTTGATAAATTAAAAGTATTTGGAATGAATTAGCAACGTTGTTTGGCAAATATTGTTTGTTTCGATCGATGAAAAGCAGTTGACGACCATTTGGTTCAACGGTAGCGATTCCTGCCTTCCGCACCGACGATCTTTTGTTCGAGTACTAGTAGGGGCAAATGTTTGTGTGATGAATACAAATATTTGTAACTGAGTCATGGACAGTTATATATATTTCTCTAAATATTAAATATATATGTATCATATATGTATGTCTATACGTGACCCTAGTATACATAACACAAGTTTTATAGTGCTTACTTTGGGCTAGGGTAATTGGTGTGCCTCCCTGGGAGCTCGAGGCCCAGGTTCTCAGGGAGACGTACCAAGGACGTAGGACAGCCAGGATGAACGGCCAACAGCGACAGGAGCATGAGGTACTCGTAAGTGCTAGGCGCCGAGCAGAAGAGGAGTTGCTGGCAGGGCGGGAGAGCCAGCTAGAGGCCCCTATATATGGGGCGCGAACTATAGAGGCCATACGCCCTATTTTAAGGAAGTGGCTGAAAATGAGGTTATGGTCCCTAACTTTCCGTTTGGTGCAGGTATTTTCCGGGCATGGATGCTTCGGAAAATACCTGTACCGGAAAAGATAGAGAGGAGACCCTGCCTGTCACGAAAGCAGCGCTGCGGAGGACACCGCACAGCACACCCTGGAGGTGTGGCCGGCATGGTCTTCACAGCGCGGCACTCTGGAGGCGGTGATAGGAGGTGACCTCTCGCTTGCTGCCGTGGCTGAGGTCATGGTGATAAGCGAGAGATCGTGGGAGGCGGTGGTCTCCTTCTGCGAGGAGGTTATCTCGCAGAAGGATGCTGCTGAGAGAGAGCGCTAATGCAGCTTTCCTAAGGGGCAGGTGGGGTAATAGGAGAAGGCGGCGCTATGCGCAGCAAATCCAATCCGTAGCACGGGCCGCAGGCTGTGATAAGGAGGTGAGCGGGTTGTCCGAAAACATTTTTACAAAAGAAATTTTTTTACAAATGTTTGGGCAATCGACTAAGATGAAACAGCCATTTAGATTTTGAATACGTGAGGATGTTCCTCTCATTAATGAAACAACGCTGGCCTACAGCGTAAAATCAGAAAGGTACTAGAAAATTTCGACGAGTGTTCACAAGGCACGGTAGCTCAATTGGGCGAGCATTGGACTGGATTTCCAAAGGTTGCGGGTTCGATTCCCACCTGAGAATTCACTTGTGATCCGAGTCGATTCTTTTTAGTATTTTTTATGATAATAATTTATTTTATAAAATAGCATTGAAAAATGCATAAAATATATAAAAATTAAAACTTATTTAGGGCTCTTTTCGCATAATTTATATTTAATCCTGACGTTTCGATTCCTTTACAGGAGCCGTGATCACAGGATGACTAAGGCAATGGTCGTCATATATTTTCTACTATCTTCACAATATTTTAATCCGGCACGTCCCTAACTGTTAAACATGCCCAAGCTTCTGTAAATGAGTCGAAATGTCAGGAAAAAATATAAATTACGTGCAAAAAACCCTACATAAGTTGTTTTATTTAAATAATATTAGCTATTATATAGTTTAGAGATTATATTATCCCCAAACTCTTAATAATAGCTAAACAAAACCTCAGTGAAATCAGAAGGTTGCTTTTATATGTGCAAATACCCGAATTGTGGTTAATTATTGGGATCATATTGAACTTCAGTCCGATTGTGTTTGTGTGACCAACTTTGCGGGTGCTCGAGTGTTTGGCGTCATTGACGTTGGGGATCAATTAGATCTTGCCCAAATAAATTTGAAGGGCACAGCCAATATTAGCGAAAGATTCTACGAATTGTTAACTGAATAATGAGCGGGTATTGTTTTTCATATTGATCAGTTTTCGGTTGTTGAATGAGAAGAATATTTTGTTGAATAAATTAACGAACGTTTGGTTTTCGGTCTCAGATATGTATATATATAAATACTAGCGGCCCGCTCCGGCTTCGCACGGGTGGATAAAATTCTTTAAATATTTTCTATTATTAAATATTTTTCCGTTAGCGCCATCTTGCGTCCGGTAGACGAACCCACTAGGGAAAAGAATAAGAGGTAGACCTCTCACAAGATGGGAAGGTGATATAAAAGCAATAGCTGGTCCAAACTGGAGACAAGTAGCTGAAGACAGAGTCAAATGGACATCACTGGAGGAGGCCTTCACCCATTCTGGGGTTCCGATAGATTAAATAAAAAAATTAAGTAACTACAAATACTATGATATAATACATAGGATACAAATTAAATAAGATTAAGTAAGAGACAAATAAATAATATAGGATAAACTAAACAAAACTAACACGTACATAGATTTTAAGAAATGTAAATTTACTGATTATAAAAGGTTTTTTTATTTTATTTTGATTTTTATTTTATTATCTTGTCGTTTTGTATTAAATTCGCTATGCTTGCGTACAAATTTCTGAAATATACAAACACGGTAGAGGCAGTATTAAATATTTTTTGATATGCGGTTTGCAGCTCTGAGTCTGTTCGATGTTGGCTATAATGCGAATTAATGTCACGGTATCCATACAGGGAAAGTCAAAGTAACGTTGCCTACTATTGGATAATGGAAAATGATAAAAATGTTAAGACTACATACAGTAAGATAACTCCGAGAAAACTTTTTAGAGTGTCGCGACCAGTCTTTAGCAGAGCCGAGGGAAGGCGATTTTTTTCCAACAAAACTTGGAAGAACTGTTCTCCATTAGTGTGAACCCGACCGTGCGAGAACTTGTCGGCTAATGCTTAAGTTTCTGAAAAGCTTCAAATACAATTTTGCGGCGCCGCTTAATGTTGGATTTGTGTGGATATGTTACGAGTATATATATATTTTTTAATATATATACATATACTCGTAACTTAGCAGCTTTTTTTCTATTATTAAATATTTTTCCGTTAGCGCCATCTAGCGTGTCGGTGTCCGTGGTCTAGTGGCTCGCGTACCGTTTTTCATGGTAACGCTACTTCGATGTTGCGGGTTCGATCCCCGGTCGGGTCAATATAGAAAAGCGAACTTTTCAATACGTATTGTGGTACCGTCATTGTTCTTGGAATCTATAACACAAGTTCTTTAGCTACTTGAGTTCAGATCAACGTATGCGATGTTGTCTAATAATTATTTATAATATTTCGTTGGCTTAATCTTTTGACTTTTTATTTTTAAAGCCACATTCACTATTTTCTCAAAACTACAAAACTGAATAAATATAATGAATTTTCAAGAATACTAGGTAATGTCACCCAAATAATAAGATCGGTTAAAGAAAGCATGTGTGCAATTCACACGTGGTAGAAGTGAAACCTTCAAAAATAATACGTAAACGTATACAAAATGCCACGGTTGTTGTGATGCCTTCTCTCAAGCTTTGTCGCATGCGCACACAAACACGTATTAAAACGTACATAATGCTTTCTATCTCATTTTCTCCTACGTTAAATCTTATGAATTTATGTGTCTGTCTCTTTTTACGCCTTTTCGTTTCATCGACTTTCAAATTACAACGATGCTAAAGAAGTTTTCACTTCAAAACAGAAAATAAACTTTAAAAATGCTTTCCTGAAAAATATGTGCTTTTGAGAATACCTGAGCACGCAAGGAGAGGCATCGGTCAGAATCGAACTCGGCCCGCTTTGTTAAAAGGTGACATCTCAAATTAGAACTGTCAGAGTCCTTACCATGATCTCCTAGTGCGATGCAAGTTCAATTGTTAAAGTGAAACAACACTATACGCGGTCTATAGTAGCATCTCTTTTTAACAATCGAACTTGAATCGCATTAAAAGGTGATGGTAGGGCATCTGGTCTAATTATTGAAACATTCGCGAATTTTCACGTCGCGTCGTATACAAAATTTTGCGATTGATTACAAAATATAAACCGCCCCTCCATACAATCGCTACATGCATTTGTCTACGTTTCTTGTTAATTTCATTCGATGTCCCGATTGAAACAACTTTGTCATCCGGACAAAATATTTCTCTGATAAAACGTAACTTGTTATGATTTGTTCCAGAGTTGTTTTTTCTTCGGGTATCTTTAGAACGGAATAAAGTATTGATTCATCCGAGCTTTTAAGCTAATACAAATGTTATTCTATTATTTCGTATCGGTTATATTCGAAGTATCTTTATACACGTGGTATTTCTTATCAAAATATTTAATGTTGGTAACACCGTGTTATTACTGAATCCATTTGATCTACCTTGGATCTTTCAAGCAATAAATAATAACAAACAGAGAAAACAACGATATTTGAACACACCTGTACGAAAAACACCGGAAAAATGTACTCCGTTATATAATTTGCTGAAAATACGCTCAAATGAGTCTTCGCGTACGGAAAAAGGAGGGACGGGGCGGACTGTCAAAAATATTGGTTTAATAACGAGTATAACCTAATAAATAGTGCACCATGTCAGCCTTTATTGGTTTGTATCTTGGAGCCTAGATCTATTTATGAGGTGTGATATGGCTTTGAAAAACAATATAAAAAAATTAACCCTTCCTTGCCTTACAGTTTTTTTATGAGACCAAAGTGTTTTGTAATTAAAAAGACCACATTTTGACTTTCTTTTTATGACGTGCCGAAAAATACCGAGTACTTATAACCCGTCCGTTTTAAAAACCAGGGTGAATAGGCATCTTTTGGATTAGCTCGTTCCATCGTGGATCCTGTCTTAGCCCCTGGGCTTGATTGGGATCAACAGCGAACCCATTCAAAAAAAAAAAAAAAAACCTTTAATTAAGACATCACTTTAGATTGTATCCCCTATCTAACTTAAGCTTTAATTGTGTAAAGTGAATGATCTTGTTGGTTGTCCCTTTGTCGATGTAACCCCGCGCTCCTGTACCGCGCGGGCGAATACTCATATAAGCGATTGATTTAAGCCCTTTGGGGTTAGATTGGTGGCCAGACCCAGATTGCGTTATTAGATCATGGGATTTCGTTATAAAGTTAAATATTGACAAGTTTATGGGGCTAAAGTGTATGGATAGGTCGGAATAGGCAGTCCAAATTAAATTTTCAGGGACTATAAAGGAGATGAATGCCAGGTCAAACGAAGCCTTAAACGACGAGATTGTATGAAAGGTCCGATGAGAGTTGAAGATGCAAGAGATGTATCATAAAATGTGGAAATGCGAAATTGTATTGTATACATACGTATATATAAATTCATCTGACTAGTTCTTGTAAATACTCTAAATTAAATTCAATACTCCTAAAATTTTGGATTTGATTTCATAAGTCTAAATTGGAATGAAATTCAAATGAAAAAAAAAAACAATTTATATTTTATAGATATTTTTATTTGTAATCAATACGTCGTCACATCAATGCCATGTTTTAGTCAGACCAAAACGATAGCGCGTTTGAAAATACCATTAGTGCCAACAATCGTCAACGTTGCGCAAAATATGAGTAAGTCTGCCAGCCAGATTGTATGTGTGTATTTCTAAAATTAATCATTGATATCTAACCAAAGAGTAATATCATGTAAACCTATTTTGTGCCCTATGTCTTAGTAGGTAAATTTTAGAATGGTTAGATTAGAAGTTAGTATTAGGTACAATTTTGAACAATCGTAAATCAATCGCTTATTTTTACTTGAACATATAAAGAGGATGGACGAAAGGAGATTGACAAAACACGTTTATGAGACAAAGGCTCGTCGGTAAAGGCGGACCAAGACGAACTTTCAGGAACCAAATAGAAGATGTCCTGAAAAATCCGGCCAAGTGCGAGTCGAACTCGCGCACCGGGTTCCGTACAAATCTGTAGGTACATAAGTAAAAGTCAATTATTAAAAATATTTTTATTATATGATATAACTAAAAATTTACGGTTTTCGCAATTATTCCTTTATTTGTGCTTTAAAACGTTGCTTCGTATCAAATTGCAACATTCAGAGTTCACGGGAAGTACCCTGTAGGTTTTGATTCCCTTGCGAGTGTCGAAAATTTGTGAAAATTTGAGGCATAAACGGCTGTATCTTTTGATTGCTTTGGCTTAGAAGTTTGATTTTTTTCACAGCTCCAAATGACAGTAGACCTGAGTATTTGACGTAAATTCCAGCTTGATACCTCCACGCGTTTCTGCGAAAAAGGACGGACGAACGGACGGACAACAAAGTGATCCTATAAGGGTTCCGTTTTTTCCTTTCGAGGTACGGAACCTTAAAAAGGTCTAAAGTACCCTTAACCGACAAGCTTGTACGAAAGGTGGGATGAGAGTTGAAGAAGCGAGAGATGTATGCCAAGATCATGGAAATCTGTAGCAGGAAAAATGCAGGAAAAAGATCTGGTTATTTGTACGAGGGCGGGTCAAAAAGTTCGCGGAATGGAGGGTAAAAAGTAAGAAATAAAACACAAAATTATTTTTCCTTCTCAATGAATTCCCGCTTAACTCTAATACATTTATTAGACCAATCAATTAATTTATTAATACCTTCGAAAAAAATTATTTCTCTTTGTCTTCAAAATAGGCCGAAATTGCGCTCTTCACTTCTTCATCGCTGTATGTATGCATATATTTTTATTTCTAACAAAATTATTCAACGTATTAAAACTTCGAAATGCATTTATCGTCAATCTTTTCTACCTGGAACTGAATAGAAAACCACTCGAAAATAGATTAAAATACCTATTTCCATTTAAATAAGCTGGAGGGTTCGTAATCGAACCTTCGCACTCTATTTATGGGATTCCTATGAAGTGGGGTAACATTTAATACGCCAAGTTTACTAAATCGTTGGATACGGGTGCGTTCACACTGTAACATAAAAGTTGGTCACAACGTAACATTTTTTTTCGAATCATGTATGTTTATTTACTTATTTGTGTTTGCTGACTTTTTGGTGCAACGGTAGCGAACCTGCTTTTCGCCTGTCCTGGATTCGAATCTCGGCAGATGTAGCAGCAGTTATGTGATGAATACAAGCATTTGCACCTGCGTCTTGGGTACCTATATAAATAGTTCGTATCTATGTATAATATATGTATGTATATTGGAGTGCTTACTTTGGCCTAATTTAATTGGTGTGAACGTAAGAAACGAAACTTCTTTTTACTATTACTTTATTCATGTATTATTACTAGCCATTCTTTGTCACGAGACAAAGACAAATAAAATAAACTGATGATACTTTATAATTTTATATATTTTTTGCATTTTTTAATGATATCTTCTAAGATTGATTTTAATAGAAAAATACTGGAAAAAATCGACTAGAAATTTGATATCGAAAAAATCGACGCACAAAATATAAAACTAAATTACTGTTTCATCTTAATCGATTGTCCAAACATTTGTTAAAATGTTTCTTTCGAATATGAGAGGATGTTCCTCTCATTGATGAGACAACGCTGGCCTACAGCGTAAAATTAGAAAGTTACTGGAAAATTTCGACGGATGTTCACGAGGCTTGGTAGCTGAATTGGGAGAGCATTGGACTGGACTTCCAAAGGTTGCGGGTTTGATTCCCGCCTGAGAACTCACACTAATGACATTGTAACAATTACAATGAGGTCGCATATATATATTATATATTTCACAGCCAACGAGTCCTGAGCCCCGCGTAGGATACGACTCCCACTGAGAGCTATAATACTTTGTTTCTAAATGAAAGTTACCCTATGTCCTTATCTGTACCCTAACAAAGTGTATATTCATGATGATTAGCTGATTAGTTAAGGCGTGAAAGATTATTAAACAAACTCATTTTCGTAATTATAATATTAGTTAGTATCAATTTTTACGCAATAATGCGAACACGCTGCGCATCTATGTTCTCGAGACTGAGGGCTAGCCCGAACAGCATCCTGTTTACCATAACTGCCAGATGGGACAGTTTGATACTGCGCCGCTGCACAAATTTGCATGTGGCCTTATAATAAACATACACATCTGTTCTATTAGTTCCTTTTTCGTGTATTTTTTTTACTAACACTGGCATTTTAAGTTTATAATTGTAAGTAACAAATGATATGGACTTGTTCCGAAATAAACATTATTATTATTAACAAAGAAACCTGCAGGTAAAAAAAACACCAGTGTGGAAGTAGCCTTATAGCGAGTTGAATTGCTCCACCGATTGGGGCTAACGTCTCCTATGTAGCTATCCAATTATTTTTCTAAACCCTTCAAAGATTTAGCCTTAATGTGGAAGAGTTTCCTCTCAATCGAAAAACGATATTGTGGCTCAGCAATATTATTATTGAAGGAATTGAATGCTTAGTCAAATTCTTTTCGTGGTTCACTTTGTTCAAGTTATATAGATTTTTTTTTAAAAGAACATCTTTACGTCGACTGTTGTTAAAATTACTATTGAAAAATGTGTTGGAATTCTCTTCCGTTTAAAAATAATTGGAAAATCATATTAAAATAAAAACATGTGTGCAATTCACACGTGGTAGAGGAGAAAACTTCAAAAATAGTTCGTACACGTATACAAAATATTATCACGGTTGTTGTGATGCTTTCTCTCAAGCTTTGTACTACGCATGCGCACACAACCATGTATTAACACACGTACATAATGCTTCCTATCTCATTTTCACCTACGTTAAATCTTATGAATTTATGTTAGGTCTGACGACCGTTTGGTGCAACGGTAGTGATCCTGCCATTCGCACCAACGGTCCTGGGTTCAAATCCCGGAAGGGGCAGATGTTTGTATGATGAATACAAACATTTGTACCTGAGTCATGGGTGTTTTTATATATTTCTATGAATATTACATATCTATGTATCATATATGTATGTCTATCCGTTACCCTAGTATCCATAACACAAGCCTTACAGTGCTTACTTTGGGCTAGGCTAATTGGTGTGAATGTAAGAAGTATTTATTTATTTATTATTTATGAATTAATGTGTCTGTCTCTTTTTACTATCGCTTTTTCGTTTCAAAGAGACACTGTATAATGCTTCCTATCTCATTTTCTCCTACGTTAAATCTTATGAATTTATGTGTCTGTCTCTTTTTACTGTCGCCTTTTCGTTTCATCGACTTTTAAATCACAATGATGCTAAAGAAGTTTTCACTCCAAAAACTTAAATCAATATATTTTCCATGTCTCGTAATTCCCAATAAACTCTTTTATTTTTCCCACTGGAAACAGTAGCTGTTATAATATGTCATACGCAGACTTGACCCACTTTGCCATTATTGCCGACGGGTAATTGGAAAAAAGTAATAGCAAAAACGTTACAAGAGATATTAAAAAAAAGGGGCGAATATACCAACGTTACTTAATTGAGACCTTTTCTGCGTTATAAGCAATACCCTATTTTCGCTTAAACCTTTTTTTATACTAAACTCAAAATGCATAATTTTAAATTACATAATCTTCATTAAATGACGTAATCGACGATGTGATGAAACCATAACACTAATATTATTGTGAATAATATTGTGTTATTATGTATGGTGAAGACGTATAATATTGTAAATATCGTTACTTCTGTTAAAGATGGTGAGTTTCTTACGCCAGTTCTGTTTGTCATTTAAAAGATGTCCTAAATTTTGGACGATTCAAAACAACTTACTTTAAGTGCATTTGAATAAAGTTACATATACTCTTGCATTTGGCATAATATTATAAAGCATAATTTTATGGACATCATTTTGATAAACAATTATTGAAACTTAACCTCTTCGTCGCTTCTTTTTGATGTTTTCTTTAGAGACTTCAAAATGAAATTAAAATGTGCGTAACTAAGATAAGATAAGAACGTTTTTAAATACACGACTTTCAAAATTTATGTTGAGTAATGAATTTTGTTGTCCAGTTATGCAAAGTTATTCCAGGCCAATATATAGGGGTCCATATTGGGGTGCATAAATTTAAAAAGCATAATTTTAGAACGCATACTAATCATTTGGCATAATTGAGCGAAGCTCTGAAAGAGTGAAGCTCTCTTTTAGGCAACTCACAAATTTTGCTTGTCTCCCTCCTGCTACCTACTTCACGGTTCAACCGATCAACCTTGACGGACATAGGCTATGTAAAAAAAATATAGACTCTACCATGGAGGAATAATCACCGAAAAAAAATTCAAAAGCTGATCACAGCCAAACCGCTGATACTACATTGATGAAATTTGGCGCCAAAACTCACCATCGTGGTCGTGACTAATGTGCAAGAATGTTTTGAAATCGGACATACCATGGAGGAATAATCACCGAAAAAAAATTCAAAAGCTGATCACAGCCAAACCGCTGCACTATGTGGAGGTGCCTAAGAGAGTTTGGCCATAAATACATTTTGTAAAAATCGGCGCAGGTACTTGTATTATACCTCAAACTATAGCTAAGAAGTTGATCTACTATATCATGTATAAATTATGTATGTAACTAGTACTTTTTCATAGTAAAGAGCATCTAAATACGATGATTGAAAAATTATCACGAAAACACCATAATTTGTATTTTTTTCAGGATGATTTTCTAGTAAGCTAGCAATGAAAATTATTCAAGTAGTCCAGTCATTATATACATTTAAAAGTGAAAATGAACCGAGAAAGCCAAATTTTGGATATCACGTGGGGGGTGGCTAGAAAAGCTTAAGTTCAAATTGTCGACCAAAATAACCTTGTGCAATTTCCGCCATCTTGAAAAAACCCTTAAATTCAGTTTTTTCATCATAACTCTATTCCCCGTTGAGATACGAAATTTTTATACAATACTTTTTTGTTGCTCTTCTCGCGATCTACAATTAAGGTCCCATGCATTTTTCACGTATCGATCGTCGTTATTGAGATATCGATCAAAAAATCAATAGGTATATAAGTATAACTATTGTATGATATTTAGCTGGTTTAACTTTAATTACTTTGACATAGTTTAGGAAAATTATAGTATTAAGTAATAGATATTAGGAATAATTTTTTAATTTTTAGTTTTTTTGTGTTCACGCATTTGAAGTCGGTTTTTTTTTTTAAAGTTAATTATTTTATTTTTAAAATTTTTAGTGTTACTTTTTTGTAGATACTAATCGTTCAAATTGGTTCATAATCGGCGGAGATATTGCGTATAAAAAAGTTCATCCCCAATTTTCCACCCTTGGGGGTTGTTTTTTCTTTATTATTAAATTTAAATGGGACCACCTTTGAGGTATTACCTATACGCCGAAAAAAGATTTGTTCAAATCGGTTCATAATTGGCGGAGTTATCGCGTAACAAACATAGAAAAACATACGGGTCGAATTGAGAACCTCCTCCTTTTTTTTGAAGTCGGTTGAAAAAGGGTCTTTTATACCTGACCCACGCCCAAACTCTAACGGTCGCATAGTCACGTGCTCCATGGCGAGACGCCATGACGCGTGACATTAAAAAAGCTCTTAATTACTAAATGCTACTACTCAGTCGACGAATATTTTAAAGATAAATTTTAACAAATGTCTGCCCCTCCCTCTTCCTTGTTGCTGTGCCTATCAAGGTACATGCGATTGTTTAGAGCCTAGAAACAATGTATTTAGACTGCTATCAATATCGCATGTAACGCAATTATAAATGAATAAATGAATAAATAAATGTATTAATTATAACATTTAGGTCACATTGTTTAAAATTAGTCGTAAATTTATGATAATTTTTCAATATTTCATGTTTTGTATTTTTTTTACAATTATTAAATATATTTTTACCACGTTTTTCTTATCTCACTTTTCTTATTTGTTTGTTTGTCTGTCCGGGCAAAATCTTGCAACTTAAATTTGAGGCACTTTCCGATAAGCTAGAAAGCTGAAACTTTCAGGATAGTTCAGAACCCGATGACAATGCACTCTAAAGCAACTTTCAACTTTCCAGATGCACTTTCAGGTCCACTTTCGGCAACTTTCACTTTTGTATGGGGCTTATCCGATTGTTGCGTAACACATGGTTACTTCGTTGAGTTAATAATTAAAAAGAATAAAATAATTATACCTACTAGATTTAAAAAATCTAAAAATCCCACGTTTTTCAATGTCCTAAAAAGAATAAAATAACCCTGCGGGGCAAAGCGAGGGGCCACTCAAAACGTGGGGGCGCATCTTTACAATAATCGGCATCAATGCATGTCATTCATCTCTTTAAAATCTCCTCTTAGTAATATGCGCCCCCACGTTTTGAGTGGCCCCTCGCTTTGCCCCGCAGGGTTATTTTATTCTTTTTAGGACATTGAAAAACGTGGGATTTTTAGATTTTTTAAATCTAGTATAATTATTTTTCATATGCATAGACTGTATATTATTTTAAAGTACGTTTATCTCAGATTACCTAAAAAAAAAATCAGCTGTATATCTATAAAAACATGGAAGTTATAGATTTATGACCCGAAACCGACTCGATTTCCACATAGTGCGCTGAGACTACATTGATGAAATTAAGATGAGGTTAGGTAAGGTAGTGCTTCGCTCAGTATTTGCAAACAGCAGCAGCATTGCAGACCTTGTTTTAAATTGCTTGCTGGCTATTAATGAATAAAGGAATCTTCATAGAAACTGTCAGAACTCAGATTTTTTGGCAATTTTTTTATAAACGAAGGGAAAAGTTACGGAACCAGCAAGATCTCGTTTTCACTTATTTGTTTCCTTATTATGACAATAAGACTCATCGGGGAGCTTAAAGTAAGCAATATCAATGTGTTCCTCCAAGTTTGCGAATAAATCTTTTGTAGTGCAGCCAACTTGACTTTGAGATGATCTGCCTGTTTCGATAAAACAAAACAATAATTTTTAAATGCAAGTCAAAGATTACTACTACCATAAGCTGTAGATATAGAACAAAGCAACATGTATCATGTCATCTAAAATAATATATGTAAGTGTATTTTGTATATAATTTTTTAATATTATTAATGACAATATTTTTTATATATTTTATGCATTTTTCAATGCGATCCTGCAACATAAATTATTATATATAATAGATAGATATATATAATAATAGATATAATAGATATAATAGATAGAGAATATTATACAACATAATAGAAAAAATCGACTCGGCTCACAAGTGAATTATCAGGCGGGAATCGAACCCGCAACCTTTGGAAGTCCAGTCCAATGTTCTCCCAATTGAGCTACCGAGCCTTGTGAACACTCCTCGAAATTTTTAATAATAATAATAACAATAATTTTATTTTATATAACTAGCCGTCCCGGCCACGCGTTGCTTAGTTATAAATCAAAAAGAAACCTATCACATTTTAAGTCGGATAAAACCCGCAAAATGACGAAAAAAATCTTTAAAATCGGTTGAGTATTATCTGAGTTCATCGCGGTCAAACACTGTGACAATGATTTTTTATATATCTGTATATTACTATATGTATATTTTTATAGTTTGTATTATTAAAATCGTAATGGTAAAGAGTTATAGTGGGTGAGAATGATAAATAAATAATTTAATTAAAAAAACTGCCATTTGTACTTTTCTTTGTGTTTTTCTCTCTCCTTCTTTATTAACGTTGTGCATGGTGTTTTTACAGTTTCATTTAGCTCTTATCAATTTCATTTAGCTTTTCAAAGTTCTCATCACCAACCATCAATATTACTTTTAAATTAAATGTAAATTTCAAATTATTTTTATGCAATATAAGCATTTACAATGCATTTATTGAAAGTCAACTATGCTATGGCTTCGTAAGTCTTACGACTGGAGACTTTGTACCAAGAAGAAACCGCAACAAACTTGGCAAGTGCTATTTTTCTCTCACTTTAATGTACTACAGATTTTTATTAATTTAGAAAACTTTTCCAGCGTTTGTAAAAATGCCTTAGAAAAATTAACTTCACAACATATTAATTAGAAGTATAGTTCTTAAAACAAAGACCATTAACTCCATGCCTTCTTGTACTTAAAATAAACATTAATTCTGTAATTGTCTTTTGTCATAAGGGTGTTGAACAACTTTTTTCAATTTCTCTAAAGACAGCTCATTTTTTATAATTTTTACATATTTTTGCATTCTTCAATGCAATGTTATAAGATAAATTATTATAATAGAAAAATACTAGAAAAAATCGACTCGGGTCACAAGTGAATTCTAAGGCGGGACAAAATATGTAAAAATTATAAAAACTAAATGGCTGTTTCATCTTAATCGACTGCAAACATTTGTAAAAATGTTTCTTTCGAATACGAGAGGATGTTCCTCTCATTGATGAAACAACGCTGGCCTACAGTGTAAAATCATAAAGGTACTAAAAAATTTCGACGAGTGTTCACAAGGCTCGGTAGCTCAACTGGGAGAGCATTGGAGATTGCGGGTTCCCGCCTGAGAATTCACTTGTGACCCGAGTCGATATTTTCTAGTATTTTTTATTATAATGACAGTTCATTTACATTGTGCGGCACGTAATACATCTTCGTAAAAATAGGCAATTTAGGTCTACTGTCGAAACACAGGTTTTCTTTAAAGATAAAAACATCGCAGGCGAAATAAGGCCATAACCACGTAGGTCTATTCCGCAATCGGCGATGACGCCAATAAAACTATCGCAAAAGATTTTACTACAATTTTATCAATAACCCAAACGACAATTGAGACTTCCACTTCAAAGATTGTATATAGCGAAATGATTGGGAATTCAATGGGCGTAGTTTCCCAAACAGACGTTGGTCGCGATCGTTCCAATTCCAGCCGTCCTGTTTCTGTATTCCGACGAACAACAATACGTTTGCAGAGTTAGGCTGGCTCGAAATTTGGCCCGTTCTCGGAATTCTGTCTCATTTGGATCCAGTCAAAGTTTAATCACGATCCAATATTGGTTACTTCAAGCGATGTTTTTATCTAACTTGGAGAAGTGTTGGATTTGCATTGCGAACAGAAAGTGAATGATATCCAGGGATTTCGCCTGGATTACGGACGTTGAAAAGTTGAAAATCCAACTTTGGTGATTAAGGAGTACTGACATTTAAGTCTTGTTGCTAATTTAATCTTTACTTTGAAAGTTTTATAAAAATAAAACTTAAACTTAAAGTATTTTTATAGCAAAAACGGTCTTGGGCTTGGATACCGAAAGGGGCAAATGTTTGTATGATGAATACGAGCATTTGTACCCCAGTCATGGGTGTTTATATATTTCTATGAATATAGCCTATCTATGTATCATATATGAATGTCTATCCTTTACCCTAGTATCCATAAAACAAGCCTTACTACTTTGGACTATGTTAATTGGTGTGAATGTAAGAAATATTATTATTAACACCCACAAATCTGCATAGGATCAGTGGGGTAGGTTGATGCTTTCTCTAGTATTTTCCAATATGGGGAAAATTTTCCCTAATTGCTGTGACTATTGCTTCCTACATTGAGGACTGGGGCTCATGTTAAACACTTCATTAAGCAGAATCAGCGTGTACCTTTTCTTCTTAATATCTATACTCAGTGACTAGCGGCCCGTCCCGGCTTCGCACGGGTGGACAAAATTCTTTAAATTTTTTCTAGTATTAAATATAGCCTATGTTACTCAGCGTGAATGTAGCTAAGCAATGGTGAAAGAATTTTTGAAATCGGCTTAGTAATTTTTGAGTTTATCCATTGCAAACATACAAAAATACAAATCTTTGCTCTTTATAATATTAGTGTAGATTATACCAGATACATAAAGTTTTAACAACAACTGTGATATTGTCCCCGGCAAATAAGTTGAACATGATTTTGAAATCACGTGACACGCGCAGTACTGAATAATGTACTTAAACTTGTTACTGCGCATGTCACGTGGTTTCAAAATCATGTTCAAATTACTTGCCGGAGACTACACCTTTTTAGCGACAACGCTGCGTCACGTTTCATGTAAACTGTAGTACAATTTTTTTAATATAAGGCAACTGATTCTTTTGAATTATATCTAAAAAGATAACATTTTAAATGTAATTTAATATAATTTTAATTAGAGCAATTGTAAGATTTCTAAACTAAACTCCACCCGACATGCTTTCTGATGCACTTTTTGCTTATAAACTCTCCCTGGCATACAACAATTAAACAAAACTTTATCAGAATCTGATCAATATTAACATACATAAGAAACAAACATACAAACATCGATTATTATTTATATCGATTAAATATTCAAAAATGTTTTCAGCTAACAAAAAAAATGTATTTTTATTAAAAGTATTTGGCTTTTATAGTTGGTATGAAACGTGTGTGTTGATACTCTTAATTATTTAGTTCGATGAGGAGTAATTCTATTTCTTTTCATATGCAATGGCCGCTTGGAGCATCGGTAGCGATCCTACATTTTGCGCCAAAAGTCCCGGTTTTGAGTCCCGTTAGAGGCATATTTTTGTGTGACGAATAGAAGCATTCATTCGCGAGTCATGGGCGTAAAGCTGTAAGGCTTGTCTTATAGATACTAGGGAGACGGATAAATAATACAACATAAAATATAATATATATAAATGTGATTTAAGTAAGATTCTCGTATTCATGACACAATGATCTACCCCTTCCGGTACTCGAACCGAGAAACGTCGGTGTGAAAAACAGGATCGCTACAGCACCGATCGATCGTCAAATGACTTCAAATGCAGCCAGGAAAGAACGTGCCACACAAAACGGAGTGCCGCTCAAGACACCACCCATCCACCGACCAGCTCTTGCAAAAGTTCCTTAACGCAATCATAAGCCCAACACACTAAAAAATGCTCCTTAACACCATGATAATAAAGATCAACTTCAATATTCAAACAATTGGACGAAGAAAAACTTTATACGAAAGAGAATAACGCAACAAATCCTCAGCGAGCAAACTAAAAAGTTAGCACTAAGAAAAATCTGAACTGAAGTAAAAGAAGCCATTTACAAGAGAAAATTATTTCCAACCGCAGTAACAAGTAGTGGGTACTCCTAGAAACTTCGACCTTAACATAGCAAGTTGCTGGGAAACTATCGCATTTAAAAGAATAATGTGTTTGAACAGGCGGATGTTGCTGTATAAGGGTGAAATGCAAGGCACTTGGGAAATAAGGGGTAGCTTTGTCTCGCTGAAGGTGGAGCTCCGTTTATTGCGAATTCCTCAGCTCACCTTGCAACGCTATTAAATCTTGTAGTATGCAATATAAGGGACCGGGACCCGCTTTTGGGATAAAATTTGCCTCTTATATACTGTTTGGAAGTTAGAATCTCGAGTTCTCTGTCTTGAGCTCGAGATTCTAGCTTTCGAGCTAATGAGATGGAATGTCTTTATTTATTTATTCATGCAAATTCATATAGTATTAAACATACGAGTATTTTTATATAATAATCGACGAGGGATAATATTTAGATGGTTTTAGCTTACTTATTTTTTGGATTCGACTCTTTGACTTTTCATCGATTTACTTTAAAAACCTTTGCCCGAATTTATTTTGTTCGGTGGGTTGCTAACGTAACTGTTTAGGTCATTATTTTTTATTATTCTTTTTTTTTTATTTCTTTGACGTCAAAATAAGAACGTGAAAAGTTAAATAGGAAAACTTAAGATGTCAGTCCAACAGTTTAGTGAAGAAACTTTGCTTATATGCTGCCGTCATCTATCCGCTTCGCTGGGCGTAAATTTTTGTAAAGATTATTGGCTACCAGTTGTTTTAAACCATCCAAAATCAGAATCTACCTTAATGTATCGTAAAAGTCGACTACCTGATACTGGATTAAATCAGCGCACACCAGAAGACCAGTACAGGACCACCGTAGACCAGAATATGGGCTGCAGCGGGTTCGGCATATTCGTATTCGTATTCGTATTCGCCCACCCACCTGCCAAGCATAGAGATTATGCCGCGAGTACACTTTCATCTTGCAGTGGTCGTCCTTCGTCTGAGTTGAAAATTTTTGTGAAAAAAAATAGCCATTCTTAATCTATACACAGACAATCAGACATGGATAATTACGTTTTCGGAGAAATAGTTGCCAACAGTAAAAAAAATTACAATACGCTTAAAGCAATAAAGTAGGTAAATAACAAATTAACAAAAGCGGTACAAAGATTATTATTAATAGCACTTAATCTAATAATATTCTAAATAATAAAATGCGATTCTGAGCTGCGACCCTTGCGTACTGCTGCGGCACACACACGCATTTTTATTAAGAACGACTTTACCTTCTACTAATCTTTTTAAGATATGATTATGGCATTTTGTTAATAATGTATGTATATATGTGTGTGTGTGGAGCGAGAGCTTTTGTTTATCTACCATCTATCAATCGTAAAATAGTATAAAATATATATAACACCATAAAATACATACAAAGAACCATAACACGGTATAAAAGTGCTGGAGACTATAAAATAAAACACGGTTATTAAGTGACAAGGTATAATTTTAGCACACAGGAATACAATATTAATGGTTCTTTAAACGGTTCATTCTACTGACAACGTTGATAGAATGTAGCAAGGTCTTTACTTCTCACGAATATACTTTTATGTTGAGCAAATATAGAGATTAAATCATAAGGTAGGTTAATATTTACACTTCTTAAGTTTAGTTATTAGATAGATAAAGTAAACGTCTATACTTCGTAACAATAAAGTAGGAGCGTCCACACCAGACGACGATCAGGAGCGTAATGAATCGCAAACAGCGCGCGGTCAGCCCACGCCATAAGCGATCGAGGCAGAGGAGAGTCGAACGCGCGTCTACAGGATGTGACGTCACTCCGACGCACCACAGACGAGTGATAACATCCGGCCGTTCTTGCTTCCGCGCTCGTCCTTGAGCAGCGATTTCGTCTGATGCAAGAGCTGAGAACAATAGACACAAGCACATTTAAAGATTTTACTACGACTGGATGCTTTAGGAATCAAAGCACTTGATGTTCATATCGCACATCCGCCCAGCAGAGTAAAGCACCAGAATTTGGCAAAGTTAGTTATCCCATCGCCGGCCAACCAACTCAACCAAATGGTTTAAACCGAGTGATGTACAGAATCATCTCAGTTGTATATCACCATGTAGGGTAAAGGCACCAGTGGCCAGCCAGGCACCAGTGTTCAGCCTTTTACATCGTTTATTGGTCATAAATATTGCTAGAATCAAATTAAACAAATCACTTGCACTTAAATAGACGCTCTGATTCCTCATTGCTTAATGTGTCACGCGACAGGAGCGGCAGGGGATCAGGGGGTAGAAATAAACTCGTTCATATCGGTGCTGTCCAAGGACAAGAGCAAAAGTGTCAAGTCCGCCATATTTTTTATTACACGTAGTGTTCTCTTAACAGGTAAGAAAGAACCTATTTTATTATGAAATGTGATTGTGTTTTCTAAATGGTAGCTTTATACATTAGTTCATGTATTAAATTATATTAAATTTTGATAAAAATATCGCTTTTTTAGGTATAAATTGAGGGGGCTGACCATTGGATACTACTTTTTTACAAAAGATCCAATGGACAGCCCCGGTACTGATAACTGAGTTTTTCGATTATTTTTGACGACCATTAGAACCGATAAATATAAATTTCCAAATTTAGTACGACAAACATTTCCTAATGGTCGAAAAACCCAGTGATCAGCCACATTTTAGATTATTTTTTCATGCGGCTGATCACTGGGTGTTGAAGATCCAGTACTCAGCCACGATCTTATTTAAATGGTATTTTTAGGGACGATTGTGGTTATTTGTATGAGAATCTGTAAGCAATATTTAAGTTTTACCTGAAACTGTTATAAAATGTATATTTATAATCAATGATTATAAATATACATTTTATAACTATTTCATACTTACAAGGGCTGAGCACTGGGTTCATCGAGGCTGTTTACTGGTTTTTAGAGGCTGTCCACTGGGACAAAGTGCTATTTTTTTGTTTAAACGAAATTATATATTTTATTAGGAAAATTCTTGTATTTGACATATATTTTTTAAAAAACTATAATAAACAATAAATCCAATCATGTTGTACATTTCATTATCTGACATATGCTGTAGAAATGGCAACTGTTCAAACTTCAAAAAGTCGTTATGAGGCTGACCACTGGTGCCTTTACCACTGCAGCTAGCAAAAGTTCGAAGTGATTGCATTTGACTCTTTTGTTTATTAACTCATCATAGGGGTTTTGATAGGTAAGTTTTAATGGCGAAATTTTCTAAACTTTATATTAATAAAAATGTTTTTACGACATTATTTTATTGAGTTTTATTTTGTTATTACTTTCGGAAGAAAATGGTAGGTACTACGTTACCAACTTACTGTTATTAGCAATTGAAGTGTTCTTGTTATCTTCACATGTGATAACATCCGGATCCGCAATTCTGATCCATGGAGTCATGTTCTCCACACACGCGACGCCATTGTAACGTTTGGAACTCCTCTCGGCTTCTCTCATGTCTGCAACTTTATACCGTTCGTGGCCAAGTTATTCCATGATCTGAAACGGACCCTTGTAAAGAGGCATTAGCTTGGTACTTTGTCCGTCATTTGACATGCTTGGTATCGTTATTACAACCAAGTCCCCGACTTTATACAGCGGCGCTCCCTTTCTTTTTGCGTCAAAAGTGGCTTTTTGTATTGCCGCGTTTTTTTTAATATTCTCATCAACCTTGCTTCTCAAGGCTGTAAGATCAATCGTAGCCTCCGCCGTATTATCATCAGTAACCCCATCATTATTCATTCGAATTCGGTACCCAAAAAATACCTCGCTAGGGATGGCAGCAGTAGTTTTATTGATCGTGCTATTAATACCCTGTTGTATGCTTGTAATATGTTGATCCCATTTATTATTGTCAGTGTTAGCTCCCATACAACGCAATGCTCCTAAAATTGTTTAATTATACCGCTCAACTTGTCCGTTCGATCGCGGTATAGCAGTGGCTATAACGTGAGCCCTAATATTCCTGTCACTACAAAAGGTCTTAAAACAGCTTGAGGTAAAGGCACTACCGGCATCACTGATTATGCGCTTAGGGTTACCAAATACTTTAAATATTTTGTTTAATTCAGAAATAACAATTTTAGATTTAGTGTTTTTTACTGCAGAAATGAAAACGAATTTAGTAAACGAGTCAACTATAACCAGCAAATAAGAGTTCTGTTGTGTGGATTTTACAAAAGGTCCCAAGTGGTCTAAATGTAATGTATGAAATGGCCTTGCATATTTTGGGATTGGATACAGCTTACCGGGTTTCTTTCCGTGAATATTTTTATAATAAATACAGTTTAGACAATTTTTAATGTATTTGGTGAGAGTTTTCTTTAAACGTGGAAACCAATATTTCGATCTAATTCTCTCTACTGTTTTATCCACTGCAAAATGTCCCAGGTCATCATGATTGGCCCTAATGATCTGCCAGACACATTGCTGTGGTACTAGCCATCCCCTACCGTACTCAGTTTGACGATACACTTTATTACCAAGCAGCTCATACTGGTTAAAAATCAATTTGTTGGCATCGGCCTCACCTGACCGTAAAATATCTCTAATGCTGCAAATACATGGGTCCTGAAGCTGCACGGACAGAAGCCAGTCTCCTTCAGTTATGGACATCACGCTATCGGTTACTAAGATGCTATTATCCTCGACCGGATTGCGACCTAATGCATCAACGTGTTGCATCTGCGTTCCTGGTTTATGCGAGATTTCAAAACTAAATTCTTGGGTTTGTAATACCCACCTACCAATACGTGGAATGATTTCTTGTCTTTGTAAAGCGTATCTTACAGCACTGCAATCCGTAAATATTTTAAATTTAATTTCTAGTAAGTAATGTCTGAACTTTTGTACAATAGCTAATCAAGTTCGAAAGAATGATATTGTTTTTCTTCGACAGTAGTTTGTCGACTATAAAAGTGTACAGGTTGTTCACCATTCTCTGTAACTTGAACCATTATGCACCCTAAGCCGTCACGACTGGCATCAGTATATAAATAAACCGGTAAATTAGGATTAAATATCTTTAGAACAGCGTTTTCAATTAAGGATTCTTTGATATCAAGAAACGCTTGCTCCTGTTGAGGACCCCATTTCCAGATTGCTTCTTTTTTTAACAAATTTGTTAGGGGGCTACATAAGATTGCACAGTGCTTAATAAATTTTCGGAAGTAATTTATCAAGCCTAAAAATTGTCTTAATTGGTGGACAGTTTTTGGAATCGGGAATTCATCGATAGCTTTTAGCTTTTTTGAACCGGGCCGAATACCACTTTCAGAAATGTCATAACCAAGAAATGTGATGTTATTTTGGAAAAATACACATTTATCTAAATTTATTGTTAAACCATTTATCTGGAGAATTTCTAATACACTTTCCAAGCAAGTTATATTTTCCTTTAAACTTTCTGTTCCAATTTGTAAATCATCCATGTAGCAGATAACCTTACCAAAACGGAGGTTACCCAAGACCGTGTTCATCAGCCTTTGAAAAACTGTCGGGCCATTGCTTAAGCCAAAGGGCATTCGAAAAAATTCGTAATGACCATCAGGAGTGATGAATGCAGTCTTGGGTATCGCATCTGATTTTGAAAATGAAAATAATGAAAATGAAAATAACTTTATTCAAATGCACTTAAAAATAAGTAGTTTTGAATCGTCCAACATTTTTTCCTACCACCCATTCAGGACGTCTTTTAACTGACAAGAAGAATGGGCGCAAGAAACTCGTCAGCTTTAACAGAAGTAACGACATTTACAATATAATACGTCGTCACCATACATAATCTACAAAAAAAAACAAAATTATTTTGTTATGACAATACTAATAGTGTTATGATATCATTATTTCGTTGTTTCGTTGATTACAACAAAGTCAACAAGTATCTGTGCTTACTTAAAGTAAGTATCCCTGAACATTGCAATAACATACAGGGAATAAACGACAAATTTAAGAAAACAACAAGATTTATGTTTAGTATACTGAATACTGAAGGTTAAAGCAGACCCATTTCCCAAGGCAGCACCCGTTCACGAGCATGACGCATGATACAGCCATCGCTTCGCTCAACCATATCTTAGGGAACTCAACGATCCGCACCACATGCCACCACCCAAGAAATGTATTAAGAGAGCATGTCATACTCTTAACTACCAGTAATAAATTAGTTTAAAAAAATTAACAAATGCTAATGCTGTATGATACAACCTGTAATAAATAGTGTCATGTTGAAATGACACATATTACTTCCATGCATCGCGATCTATTAAATAGTCGTTGACCTTGTAATGACCTTTGGACATGAGCTTATTTTTAACATACATTTTAAACTTATGATAAGGCAAATCTACTATACTTTGTGGAACTTTATTAAACAGTGCTATACCTTTCCCCAAGAAAGAGCCTCCTGTCTTTTGAAGTCTAAATCTTGGAACGGCAAGTCTATTCTTATTTCTGGTGTTAAAGCAGTGTACGTCGCTATTTTTGACAAAAGTATTGTAGTGTTTTCGTATATAAATTATATTCTCATAAATGTACTGTCCCGCCACAGTAAGAATATTAATTTCCTTAAAAAAATCCCTGAGAGAATACCGAGGCCGAAGGCTGTATATTGCGCGGCCAGCTCTTTTCTGTAATACAAAAATGCTTTCAATATTAGCAGCTGAGCCCCACAACAACAACCCATAAGACATTACAATATGAAAATAACTAAAATAAATTAACCTTGCCGTTTCAATATTACTTAAAAGCCTTATTTTTTTTACAGCATATGCCGCAGAACTGAGTCTACTTGACAAGGCCTCAATGTGAGGGTCCCATTGTAGTCGTGAATCTAATGTAATACCCAGAAATTATGTCTTTTCAACAAATTCGACTACTTCATCATTCAACTTTATATGTAGGTCAACCCTCCTTACATTCGGTAACGTAAATTGTATGCACTTTGTTTTTTTTTAATTTAGTGATAAATTTTTACTGGTGAACCATTGTAAAACTTTTGATAGGGTACTATTTACATCGTCAGAGCAATCATCGTGTCGAGAGACTTTAAAAACTAAGGAAGTGTCATCTGCAAATAGCACTGTCTCACATAAATTTTAACATAGTAAGGAAGGTCATTAATATAGATCAAAAAAAGTAAGGGCCCTAATATTGATCCTTGGGGCACGCCCATAGTTATGGGGGCTCCAGCAGACTCACTCTTATTAATGACAACTTTATGAATTCGATTTGACAAATACGACTGTAATAGGCTTTTTGACATATCAGAGACACCATAATGTTCCAACTTTTTTAATAGCGTGCGGTAATCAACGCAATCGAACGCCTTAGAAAGGTCGCAAAAGAGGCCAATTACATCTTGCTTGCCCTCCCAAGCATCAAGTATGTGTTTAATAAGTGCAACTCCAGCATCAGTAGTACTTTTACCTTTAGAAAAACCGAATTGATTTTTATGAAAAATTTTAGTATCGGTAAAGTGAGCCATAAACTGCATATAGACATTTTTTTCAAAAATTTTACTGAACACTGGTAATATAGTTATAGGTCGAAAGTTAGCGGGATCATTTTTTCTCCCGATTTGAAAAGGGGAACTAATTTACTATGTTTCATTAAGTGTGGGAATACCCCCTCGTCAACACTATTATTAAAAATATAAGCTAAGTAAGGCGCAATTATGTCAATTATTGATTTAATATTATTAGTTGACATACCCCATAAATCTTCTGTTTTTTTAATACGAATAGTTTTGAATGCTTTAATAATATCTTCTGTATTAATATGTGTAAAATTAAATTTGAACATTGCACCTATCAACACTCGATTCTAGGAGGGCAGCAGCAACATTAGGACACGAACGTAGAAAACTTGTAGTTTCTAATGGTAATCTAGAAAAAAAATCCTCAAGAACACCAGCAACAACTTTGTCAGAATTTACAATATTTTTGTTAATTTCTAGTGAAAAAGATTGTATTTGAGATTTGCTTTTGCCTGTTTCTTTATTAATTATATTCCACGTAGTCTTTATTTTGTTCTCTGATAACTTAATTTTGTTAGCTATGTACATAGATTTAGCAAGAGAATATACTTTTTTAAAAGTTTTAGAATATTTTTTAACATATTCAATAAAGCTAGTATCACTGGAGGTAGATTTTAAAGCATAAAGTTCATATAATTTCCTTCTGCTTTTATAAATTCCAGGTGTAGCCCAATCACTAAATTTCTTTTTTACATTATCTTTTTAAATACCCTTTGTCTAAATATATTGCTAAATTCATTATTAATTATATTAAACAAATGATTATAAAGACTATTAGTTTCAAAGTTGGAGACCGGTAGAGTTGCAAGTTTGTTACTTACATTGTATCTGAATTTATCTATACAATGTTTAGATAATGGTCTACAAGTTATTTCGCGTTTCGAAGGAACATGATGGTACTCAATAGAGGCAAATTTTATATGTTTTACAGGGATTTGGTGGTACCCACTTTTCAAATCAAGAGAAGTGAAATATTTACAGCCTTGTAATCTGTCAACCAAGTCCTCCACTAAGGGCATAGGATATTTATCCTTAATAGTGATTTTGTTGAGATGGCGATAATCAATACAAAGCCTTTTCTCTCCCGTTGTTTTGTCTACATCAGCATTCTTAGATATTTTTGAATATGTGTGAATCGCCCCATTTAAATTAAAGATTGTCTATTCTACTATTGACTGTCAATAAAAAATCTGAAACCTTATTTATCTGCTTTCTTTGTCTATTTTGTTATAAAATAAAATAGTGTTCTGTCAAAGTTATAGGGGCCCCGTTTTCACACCGAACGGTCTTGGGTTGATACGAGCATTGAACCTGATACATGGGTATTTATATGTATTTCTGTAAATATTACTTATTTATGTATCCGTTATCCTAGTATCCTTAACACAATCTTTAAATTTCTTACTTTGGGCTAGGCTAATAGGTGTGATTGTAAGAAATATTATTGTTATTTTTGAAGTGCAAAAGTGTCAAGAATTAACAAGCTAGACACAAACAGAGATAATGTCAGGAATAAGTAATATCGTAAGCTTTTGTCATTCTTTGGATTATATCGCTTTGAAATGTATGTATAGGTAGTGTATTTGATATAGCGCCGATCGACCGAAAACTGTTTTTTGTCTTAGATTAATGGGATTTGATGTATCAGAATGAGAATTTTATTGTTTATCGTGTGATAACAGTTTACACAACACATGAGCCCTGTAAGGATATAACAATACAACTTTAAAATTACTTGAAGAATTAAAAAAAATGGATACAAAATTTACTTAATTAGTAATTACCATAAAATTAAAATAAAGTCCAATAAAAAACATTCCTTATTTAAGTCTATATTAATACATCGAATTTGTTAGATCGACGGCTTGTATTATCTTCTCTATGTTTATTAGATCGATCGTGCATGATATCGAAAGCTTTATTGAACACTTATCGAAATCCTATGTTGATAACATCGAGGTGTTAGGAAGTAGACATGTCTGGTATCAATAGCAAGAATTCTAGATAGATATAGAAACAAAAAAGTAAAATAAATAAAATCTAGAAGCGTTGTTATTAAAAAAGTGGGCTAATATCGAATCGACGACAGAAGGCCTTTTAAGTACTATGAAAACAATAAAAAAATACCGATAAAATGCTCTTTATTTATTAATAGACATGCCTGGCGTGCTTTCCAAAGATTTATTGTGCTAATATTTTTTTACTAAATATAATTAAACAGTGTCTAGCATGTACATAAGAATATCTAACACAGCCACGCGTTGCTGTGTTATGAATTAAAACAAAAACTATCCTATGTCATAAATCGAAGCAAATCCAGCTATTAGTATTACATTGAATGCAGCTGGGCCATGTCATCACGAGTCATTTCATTACACCTTTTTTTTCTTTATAAATATTAACTTACGTTGTGCCGACAGATTCGAACACTGTTCAAGTTTAAAAGGTAAAGTGGTAACTTTTTTCAATGATCATTTAAATTATCTCAAAGAGCAAACGCTCCACGAAATCCATTTTACACACCCAGCACATAAGTTCCCTTATAACTTATACCAAAATGAGCGGCGATCAACGAAAAAAGGTTTCTAAACGACCCACGTTCACATCCCACGAATACCATCAAAACCTTACCGCGTTCAGTCATAAAAATATTCATCTGGGCCTCGAAAAATCCACAATCAGGTCGCCTGAGGCAAACCGTACAACGCTCTCATTAAACATACAACGTGGTTTTTTGTAGGAAAAAATGCTTACTTACCCTGAGGCGCCACCCCTCAGGAAGGAATGTTGTCGCTGCGAAATTAGTTCGTAAAAATAAATTCCCTCCACACATACAATGACAGATGTAATCTGCCCTAGCCGAGATTATTTCTTCTCTGTTCGACAGAAATTTATTATTTTAATACGCAAAGAGGATTAGGTTTCGTAGTTTGAATCGCAGGATTCCTTTTTCCTTTTTGATTGGCATTAAAACTCTTTTTACTAGAAAATCTATTTTTGTATGAGTAAAACAATTTTTTTACGGATTTTGCGTATAATTTATTATAGCTTACGTTTTCGTCAGCTCTTTTTGCAAATAATAACAGTAAGATGGAGGTCGATCCCCCTGCCCGAGTTTCTTTCGCCAGTTCTTCTCGGAAGGGCCTTCCAATCTGCGAACTGGTAGTATACTCAGTAGTATACAATGTTATCGTAGTGAGAAGTTAATAACTAAATAAAATGTAAAATAAAACAATTTCATTGAATTTAAACAATTAGGAACGTGCCCGATTAAAATATTGTGAAGGTAGTAGAAAATATATACCTTAGTTATCCTGTGATCACGGTTTCTGTAAATGAGTAAAACGTCAGGTTTAGATATAAAATAAGTTATGCGCAAAATTCGTACCAAAGTTATTTTATTCGAATGTGTAATGTGAGCTGAACTGTAAGAAGTAAATCTATATTTGTCTATTTGAGTACTTGTAGTTTAGGCCTTCCGCTTAGATTAATTCCCAGAAGGTACGTTGTCCGTTTTTGGTATTGAATAAATCTTTCGTAATATAAAAACAGAGACAGTTTCTATGTTTTTATATTACGAAAGACTAGCGGCCCGTCCCGGCTTCGCACGGGTGGACAAATTTTTTTAATTTTTTTCTATTATTAAATATTTTTTCCGTTAGCGCCATCTAGCGTCCGGTAGATGAACTACTTGCGGTTAACGCGTTGCTATGGTAACGTTAATTGATACAATGGAAAAGAGCGGACAGACAAACACACAAACAACTGTGATCTTAGATTACATATTTATTACTGAAGAAAAAGCTGCACAGATGTTAATGTGAAGCGAACCACGAAAGAATTCGAACAGTTTGTGTCGTTTGATCTTATACCTATTTTATTCTCAGAATTGTTTTATTATTAGGTTAAGGTATTCTTTACAAGTTATATAGTTAACAAGAAATATTCAACGTTGATAAAGCATTGAAAGTAGTACGGTAGTATAGTGAATTATGACTCCCGTTAGAATGAAAATGTTATAATGAAGTTCTTGGAATTGTCAATGAAACAGAGTATTTCTCAGTACTCGATTAAGTAAGTTTTTATCTTTTGCCGTACGGTAAATCCATAGAGAAAGGGAGGTTAGTTAAATGTAAAATGAAAACAATTTAATTACACTTAAAATAATCTGTTTTAAATCGCCTTACATTTTATGTACCAATCTTTCAGGACGTCGTTACCTACAAGAAGAACGGGCCCAAAAAACTCGTCAGCTTTAGCAGAAATAATGACATTTACAATATAATACTTCATCACCATACATAATCTACTAAAAACCAACATTATTCTATTATGTGTGGTGGTGGTTATGGTTTCATTACAACAAAGTCAACAAGTGTAATAAATATAATATTTCTTACATTCACACCGATTAGTTTAGATCAAAGTAATGTATGTAAGGAATATGTTATGGATACTAGGGTTACGGGTAGACATACATAATTATATGATACATAGATATTTAATATTTATAGAAGTATATATATTTATATGAATAAATACCTATGACTAGGGTATAAATGCTTTGTATGTTTGTATTCGTCATACAAACATCTGCTCTTTCCGGAACTTGAACACATGACCGTCGGTGCGAAAGGCAGGATCGTTGCCATTGCATTAAATAGTCGTAAAAGATCTATTCTATGTAAGTGTACTTCAATACATAATCTAAAAGACAAAAAGATGTAAAATAATTGTGCCGCAACGGTTCCTCCAAGGCCGTCGCTTAGATGAAGCCTATACAGCCTTCCTAGTCTATGACACTTTCTAGGTGGTGTTTAGTCAGTACGAGTCTGACTTAAATTCAAAGCTGGGCCTGAGTATCCATGCAGGATTCACTACCTTCTCAAGTTGCCAGGGGCGCAAAAAAAAAGTTAAATCATTGGTAATACTGATAGTTTTAAGCAGACCCATCTTCCGAAACAGAACACGTTCACGAGAAGAACGCATGACGCAGATTCCAATATAGTGGGCAAAAGAAATCATTTATATCAAATTTTCTATTAAAAAAAGGTATAACAAACGCAAATAATAGTATTGTTCGCACTAACCATTTAAACCACCTACATAACTATCCTGTCCGCTATTTTCATTTGCTATCCCTTCCCGTGCAAAATATAAAAGATCTCTACAAGAAAAGAATAATATTTTATCCCTTTTAGGAGTAGGTTTCCTATATCAAACAAATTCCCAAATACCCAATACCTGTGTACAAAGAAATAAAGTCACGTAAATCGCCTTTCTAATCAGGGATCTATAGTCCCTTCAGACGAGTTTTACTGAGGACTGGTCAGATTTTATTATGTTTCAATATAGCCGCGACACGTGCTGACAACGGGACGATAGGACCGCGAGGAACAGGGGACACTTACGAAAATTGCTTGCACAGAAAACTAATATCAGTGTTTGCCAGGCGGTCGCATGTTGTGTCTGCAAGTTGCAAGCTTAAGCGGCTATAAGCTTTGAACGTTTCAATGTTAAAATCAACATTTCCAGATATTATAACCAGTGTATTCTTAGTAAGGGACATATCTACTTTGGTAAATTATAAGCATTGCTATGCGTGGTCATTAAAGATTCTTTTTAGGGTTCATTACCCCAAACGGGAATAACGGAACCCTTATAGGATCACTTTGTTGTCCGTCCGTCCGTTCGTCTATCTGTCAAGACCTTTATCTTGGGAACGCGTGAAGGTAACGAGTTGATATTAAAACTGTGGGAGTCGTCGCATCTACGGGCGCCGCGCGCATACTGGAGGGCGACCGTCGAGGAACCGGCTTATATTTATAAGGTCCGCTCGAGAGGTCCGATGTTGCCGTCTCACTCGCACACCGCCGCAGGAGCTACGAGCCGCACCGTCGCACGTCACTGTCCGCCTATAAATACGTGTGTTTTCTGGAAAGTAAAATCCTCTCAGATGCCGACTGGCCCCCCTTCTGGGAGCCAGCCGACTTAATTTCATTTTAACGACTGACCCCCCTTCTGGGAGTCAATTGTTTTTTCTATGCGCTCTCTCACCTAGGTGAGTAGCGCTTGCGCTACCCCTCTCTAGAGGGGTGGTCGCCTCAGACGACGGCTTATGACCTTCTCCGGGTGCAAGCCAATCCCAGGTGGTGTTTAATAAGTACGAGTCTGACATAACTATCGGGCCGGCCCGAAGTATCCATGGAGGATTCACCACCTCCCTCCCCCGTGTCCGGAGGGTGCATTTAGCATAAAAAAAGGAAAATAAATCAGTCTGAATCCTGACCCCGATTTTCACTCATCTCCGAGTCTCCGCTAGGAACTACTACTACGGACAGGCTCCATAAAACAATATACTCAGGTCTACAGTCCCTTGAAGCTGTGAAAAAATTCAAACTTTTAATTTGAATAAATCACTTTTTTACGGATTTTGCGCATATTTTATTTTATATTTAATCCTAACGTTCCGACTCCTTTACAGGAGTCGTGAAAAAAATCACGCATTAAAAATTATGCCGCAAAAACCGTATATCTATAGGGTATTTACCGTTGACCTAGTATCATGAAATTTGCATGAAGCGATGTCATGCAGTACAAGTAAAGGGATAAATCCGAAAACCGCAGTTACAATATAATTTCTTTTCTGTGAATTCAAAGTTTTTTGCATTTGGTAAACTAACCGCGACCTACGTCTATATAAGGGGACACCAGTTTTCCGACGTCAAAGTTAAGTTTATTCTTCAATCCGTTGATTTTTTCGTTGAGATTTCGTTAGAGCAATGTTCGCTACTTACATAATTTACTTAACGAAATGTTTGTACGGAACCCTCTGACCCGGCCACGCGTTGCTGTGTTATAAATTAAAATAAAACGTATACTATAATAAACTATATCCTAAGTTGAATGAAATCCAACAAAATAAAAATCATCAAAATCAGTTGAGTAGTTCATTGCGGTCAAACACGGTGAAAGGGATTTTTTATATATAAAGAAAAATTTCGTCACAATATTTGACCACGATGAATTTCGAAACTACTCAACCAGCTTTGATGATTTTTTATTTTTATTTTGCTTCTTTTTTATTTTCTTATGGGAGGGTAAATTGCAACGTTACGTAACACGTTACGGGGCCAGTCTGTCTGGCTTCCCTTCCTCACAAGCATACGGCAGCGGTAGGTAGGCTCTTCTTTTCTCAATCTAACCCGCAGAGCTAGCCGTATTTCGGACAGACGGTTACCCCTCACTCTACTCAGTGTTTAGTGTATAATAAATAACCTTTCCTTACATTACAATAAATATAAAATTTAAGTAATAACCTGAGCTTTTCTCAAGTTAAACAATTACAATATTGAATAGTTCAACTTAGATTAGTTTAAGTTATCACTTCTGTCGTGCGTCCCGAGACGCGTACGCTTTTTTATTAAATTATCATCTTTGACTTTAGTCTTGTGACTTGAACCAAACATCTCTAAAATAGGTCCGCTTACCTTATTGTGTAGGTCTGCAGATAGGCGCGGTTTGGATTTAGACCACTTATAAGATCACATTATGTTTGATTGTGTGCTCACTTATGTATTGATACAAGGGAAATAACAAGAGGGAGAAGCTTATAAAGGTTTTGTTGGAAAACCTCTTTGAGGAGATCCGGTAATCTTCCACGTGCCTGTGAAAAGTGTGTAGGAGGGTAACCTTCTAAGCATTTCGGAATTATGTCCCCGTAAAATTGTAAATACCGTTAGATTATAATCTATCACGCGAGATTATAAATTATCAAATGATTGTGAACCGTAACAAACTGCTTTCAATTTTATGCGGTATTTTTCAGTAGAAAACTGTCGCACGTTAAATTGTCAACTGTCCGAAGGCTGTCTCTGATTCGTCAGTCTTACAGTCAGCCGTTCTATTCGATAGAGTTGGGAATGAAAAAAACAGGTGTCAGTCAAATTCAAGATCAATTCATATAACTAATTCCTAAAGCTGTGAGTTATTATTTACAATCATCAAAACACTGTTTACATTAGATAACAAACGAATTAACAAAGAAATATGGCGGCGCAGCGCACATGAAGTTCAACCAATCAGCGCGCGATTTGCGTTTCGTCGCATGCCATTTCACGGTTTGAAAGTTTCATAGATTATAATTTATTGAAATTTTTTTTTTTTTTTTTTTTTTTTTTTTTTTTTTTTTTTTTTTTTTTTTTTTTGCCTGTAAAGTCGGTTTTACGGGCGAAGATTTTACGTGACAACGTCTTTTTCTCGGTAGAATATTTATTGATATGAATATAATTAAATTGCACAATGCGCGCGGCAGACCGATCATAGTTGAGTGGGAGAGAGACGCAAGGCATTCGGCGGGCCTCTCTCTCGTTCGGTGACTCATCGTAACGTTACCGAGCGTTACACTTTTTCATAAGTGACTCCCAGCCGCAACCTAATTTAAGACGTTGTCACGTCAAAAAATTTACCGTTTAATTAAATTTTATAGTGACATTGATGACGTATTCCTCTACTGAATTAAGCAATCAAGTTAAGCAGTGGGGAATTAGGGCTTATTCTGGATTGTTGCTGTTTGTACATACTTAAAGTTTACCATATCAATTTTTGCTATTCTCTGCACACGACACAACTGTTTCACATAGATCTCATTATATATCCAAGAAAAATCTTGTTGACAATTTGGTTACATAAAAAAATAACTCTTGGACAATACAAACACAGAGTTATTATGATTGGCACTTTTATCAGGCTGAATGTCTCTGGCTGGCGGCCGTTTCTAGATATAAATAAGAATGTATTTTTTTTCTGGACACGTATAGTTTCTTATTATGGGAATAAGTAAAAGTAATGTATTTATATGAGAATAAGTGAAAGGAAAGTGACTTTACCTAGACAAATTATTCAAAGTGGTTTTGTATAGAGAATTAAAAAGAGGCCTCAGCAATTACCGTATGGATGGAGTTAAAGTGATTATTTGAATAAAATTTTCATTTAAATCAAGTTCGTTATTCCGATATTAATCTCGCCTCCTTTTATCTCAATAGCGTGGATATTCCAGCAAATTCCTTTGAGATTTCCTGTATACAAGAAGCTTTGATACATAATTAGTACGTAATACATATTTAATTTTATGTATTTGAAATATTTCAATATTCATGGGAAGATTCTTACTTTGTGTGGGAGTAATGATGTTTAAATTAGAATGAGTTTACGTTAGGGTTTTATGCTTTGATAATATGCGGATAACTTTTTGCTTTTAGAAGTTAGACAAACTTCTTTGTTAAGAGTTTTGAGTTTACTTTATCCAAAGAATTTGTATTATTTAATTTTGAAGGAACTCGATGGCGCAGTATTTGGCCTAGCATTGTTTAGATTAGGCCACCTTTGCAAAGACTGGTGCTTTTATAAAAACTGAAAATTATTTTGATTTTTGACAAAAGTGTTATATAATTTTGATGAATTCCTAAATGTGAAAAAAACATGTTTATGTTATTTTTGGCTAATTTAAGGTTAATTGGTGTGAAAGAAATAAAAATGTGTTATTGTTTATAGTAAAACCTTCATTTGCGAAATATTTTCACGTCAAAAAATATACAGAAAAATAATTTTAGCAGCTTTTTATGTGTACCATATTTATTTGCAAATAAACGAATTATCATTTGATCACCCATCTAATGAACAGTCTTTTCGAAAGTTGCTTAGCCATTAATATTAGGTCAGCCTAATATCAGTCACGTTAACTGCGCCATTGAATTCTTAGCTTCGAAAAACTAACGTTTTCTTAGGTTTATCTCCGTTAAAGTTTCCACATTAATGTTTCTCGTAAAGATATTAACTGAATCCCCTTTGAATCGAATTATGATTTGAAAATTGTAAAAAAATAGAAAAGAATAGAAAAATTTAAATTATCATAAAAGTACGACAGAATTGTGTTTATTTTCTTTAAAAAGATTAAGCCTACTCTGTACTCAGGTGTGCGTGAAATTGGTATTTTGGGGTTCCTCTTGTTACATCCATGTGTGTACTTATGTACGCACTTAAGAAGTTATACTTCTTTAGCGTAACTAAACAAAAATTCTGTGGCCGTGGTTAATTTGTAAACGGTGTTACTGTTTCATGTCTGCCTAAAATTATTCTAAATAATTATTTAAACATCGAGATTTCAGTAAATAGTTGTTGAAATTTAATAATGTACAAACAGTGAACGTTTTTATTATGATATTTTGTCGCCTACATTGTTAATTTGAGTTTTAAGTTAGTGAAATTATAAGATACAAATCATTAAAAGTTGTCTACCGCCACCTGATAGTGTAGTGAATCATCATACAAGTGCAAAGGAGTTTCGTGCGTCGCTGGTTGTTGCGCGTACCCCACAAGGTCCAGAACCGTGTGCTGCGTTGTGCGACGAGTGAGTGACGTCGCTCTGCTACCGCTAATGCGCATGCGCCGCCGCGCCTATAGATTAGGCACACACAGAACGGACACTCACCGAGCACTTGATCACTGCCTCTGAGAGGTTGCAGCTCAGCTTTTTTTTTTCCTTCCTGATTTTTTTTAAGTACACGTGAAACAATGAAGTTTGCTTGTTGCAATTTGACTTCGGATGATAGAACCGAAACGATAACTTGCATGAAATGTAGAAACAATTTTCACAGTCAATGTATTTTCCCTACTAAACATAAAAAGGATTACTCTCATGTTTGTAAAAAGTCTTGGTTGTGCCCTAAGTGCGCTGCCGCTCAACCTAGACAATTCAGAAATGATAATACACCTATTAAGTCTATTAGTGGCGAGAACAAGGCTGCATATGTGGAAAATATTACAGTGAGAAGGGGTGGTTCTGTGTCTCAGTAACAAGTGCACCTCTCTAATCAAGAGGACATTAACACCAAAGATATTTCTGCAACGGGTCAGGCTGTAGGAGATGGGGTGCAAGGTCGGATAGAACCTCCACGTGTGCCCGGCCCATTGTAGGTCCCACTTCATACGTGCGGTGGGAACGACAATGGTTGCGGGCCGGTGCATCCTGGGCGCCGTCGTATATAATTCCTTAGGGGATTGCATACGACGGCGGCTAATAATCCGACAACAGGGGGGGAGCTCGGCTGGCGTCCTGGGTATCCCGGGTAGCGGTAGCCGAGTATGGGGAGTTTTAGGCGACGCCAGTTCTGGTGTCGCCGAAGGAGCTCGTAACCCTGTACGTAGTGCAGGGCCGAGGGCCGCTACCTTCAGGTGGGGGCCGCTGGGAAGACAACCCCTCTAAAAAATCACCCGCGGGGGGCCTTCGGGCCAACAAGGGGGAGCTCGGCTGGCGTCCTGGGCATCCCGGGTAGCGGTAGCCGAGCATGGGGAGTCTGAGGCGATGCCAGTTCTGCCTGGTGTCGTCGAAGGAACTCGTAACCCTGTACATAGTACAGGGCCGAGGGCCGCCACCTTTGGGTGGGGGCCGCGGGGAAGACAACCCCTCTAAAAAATCACCCGAGGGGGCCTTCGGGCCCAGCTCGCGTCAGCGGGCAAGTCGGGGCGTGTTCCGATCCGAGGATCGGTTCCGGCCCAACCGTAACCTCGTACTTGGTGCGGGAGCGGGGGCCGCCACTTAGGTGGGGGCCGCGTGGAGAAAACCACTATAAAAAATCGTCAAAGTCCCGGCACTGGGATACGTGGTGTCGGGGCGCCTCTCGGAGGTGGCCGGCGGAGCGCAGTCGGCCCATTAGCGGTCGCCCTGGGGTACCTCCCGACCCCCCAGGCGTAAGTAGGGTTACCCGGGTACAGGGATCTCTGCCCGGGTGGACGTCGTTTCTCCCATACTCGTGGGTACAAAAATGAATGCCTTTAAAAATAAAAACAAATCTAGACGTGGTTCAAAACCAGTATCTGGTGAAGAACGGAAGATGGACAGCGCACAGGGTCCGGGGCAAAACAGTGCACACAAGAAGACTGCACCCCCAAAGGAGGGTGAAGCGGAAAGGGAGCGCTCTCCCGTCTTATCCGCAACAAAGGGCGGCGGAAAAAAGGTGGTTCTTAGATTCCCTCCACCCACCCGGAAGGAACAACCACCTCAGGAGGCCATGTCGGAGGACGAACCCGAAAGTTGCTCGGAGGAGGAGTCGGAGCAGTCGGATCAGACGGAGCAGTCTGACGGGTCGGTGTCGACGCAGACGGCGGAGGACAGGTTTTCGAACCTCAGGTCTGTAGACGAGGAGGAACGAAAGCGATATGCGTGGTTTCGAAACGAGGGCACCACTAATTTGCGGGATATCGGCCGGGAGCTCTATGACGAGGAGAACGGTCTGGGACCTGAGACCCGGAAGTACCTCAAGATCCGGCTGGGCGCCATGTCGAAAGCCATGAAGGGTATGTCGGAGCTTGCCAGGGTGGTCCTCACCCGCGAGGCGAAGAGAATGGCGCAGCTGCTCAAGATGAACCGTCAGCTCATAGCTACGGTACAGCAGCTAAGCCAGGACGTTGACAAGCTGAAGGAAGAGGCGGCTAAGCCCCTGAAGCCTGCTGAAGAGATGCCCCTGAGCAGAGATGGAATACTGCAGGCAGTAACCAAGGCTGTAGACGAGCGGTTCGCGGCCAATGATGGCAAGCTGCTCCAGGCGGTCAAGCAGGTGGTGGAAGAACGCCTGACGGCGTGGGGGAAAAAGACCACCCTCCCACCGAAGCCAGGGACTGGACAACAGGAAGCCAGAGCGACGGGACCAGTACGCAAGGAGGTTGTGGTGGAACCTCTACCGCCCAAGCAGGGAGAACTCTGGTCAGAGGCGATTGGCCGCAAAAAACGAAGAAAGGAGGTGAAGCGCGTGGCGGCGAAGGCCAGTCAGAACGCGGAACCAAAGGTGGCGGCTACCAAGAAGAGGTCCAAACGGAGGGTCGACCTAAACCCACCGAAGACGGCAGCAGTAACGCTGACATTAAAGCCGGAGGCGCAAGCGTGTGGTGGGACATACTCCCACATGCTGAGACGGGCCAGGACAGCGGTTTCCCTTACTGACATAGGCATCACAGCCGAAGTCAGGACAAGGGAAACTCAGACGGGTGCACGAATAATCGAGCTGTCGGACGGGAGCGGAGCACTAGCGGATCAGCTGGCAGAACAGCTGCGCAAAGCTGTCGGGGGCGTGGCAGTGGTATCCAGGCCGGAGAGGACTGCAAACCTGCGGATCTCCGGCCTGGATGACTCGGTCGAAGAGTCAGATGTGGTCGAGGCCATATTGGCGAAGGCAGGATGCCAAAGATCGGCGCTAAGGATGAAGGGGTTGAGACCTGGATCCAACGGTCTCGGGTGGTTGATCGCTAACCTACCAATTGCAGCCGCCAAAGCGATCAGCGCAGACGGGAGTCTCCGCGTTGGCTGGAGCACGGCAGAGGTGAAGGTGTTGACTGCCCTCCCTCTGCGATGCTTTAAATGTCTATCTCTCGGGCACACGAAACCCAAGTGCCCCGAGGCGACGGACAGGAGTGGCCTATGTTTCAGGTGCGGGGCGCCTGGTCACATGGCCGCCTCCTGTAAGCGGGAGCCGGCATGCTCGGTGTGCGCCGCCTTCGGGCGGCCGGCCGACCATGTCATGGGCAGTCGCAGGTGCGACCCACCGGTGGTAAAGGGGAGGGCCCCTCCACCACCGGTGGTCCCCATGGAGGAAGGGGCACCCAGCCCATCGGGTGCCCAACCCCCCCCCGTAAAAACGCTCGGGGGGGAGAGAGCGTCTTCCACCCCTCCCTCGCGGGAGGGGCGTGAAGACGCCGGAAGCGCGGGCGCGAGCGGGGGTCGCACGCGGAGCGCTTGAGGAGGACCCTTGATACCATCTTCCGAGGGTAGAGCCCCCTCTCGCCGCCCCCGGGTGGCATCGGAGCTTTTCTCCGAGGCCGCGTGGGGGGGTCGAGAGGGGTGCTCGGCGGGACGGCGGCCGCGGAAGCCCCCCGGGAACTATTGTTCCCGGAGGACTTCCGAGGACGCACGTCCCGGTTGAGGTGGAGAGGGGAATTGACTACACACCTCGGCCGCCACTAGGGTCGGTCGAGTGGTGCGGCGGTTCTTCTCCCCACCAAAAGAGGGCCAGCGGTTGTCGGAGCGGGAGACCGGCAGCTGCATTGCACTTGGCCCTTAGGCGTGCGGGGTGTTCAGGGCGTCACGGTTCACCCCGTTGCTCCGTCCCTCACGGAGCATAGGCGAGGTCCGCCCACGAGCGCGGACCCACACTGGTTCGGGTCGCGGGAAGAAGCCGTAAGGGGCCACGCGACCCCCACCACTGTGTTGCGGGACGCCGCAGGGTTTTAGTGGGTAGGCCTCCAAGCCTTTACCGGGCGCTAGGCCGGGTAGGGGCATGGAGGAGAGTCCCACATATCGTCTCGTGCTCTCCCGGCACGAGCGAATGCGTAACGCATTTACTGCGAAACCAAAAAAAAAAAGGCTGTAGGAGATCTACCTGAAATGATAGCTAAACAGCTTAAGCTCTCATTACGTGCCGAAATGCCTGTTATATTAAGGGAGCTTTTAGGCACAGTGTTGAAAATGTTGGGTGATCAAATCTCGGAACTAACTTCATCTGTAGAATTTTTGAATAAAAAATATGACGATGTCCATGAGCTGGTCAAATCACGCGAGGAGGAAAACAAGAAACTGAGGGATAGCAATGAGAGGCTTCAGGTCACGGTGAAAGACTTAAGTAAACGCATTTCGGCCTTGGAGCAGCATGGACGTGAGGCCAATGTTGAAATACATGGACTTCACGAGTTTAAAACTGAAAATATTGCGCAAACAGTGATCCAAATTGGTAAGGCGGTTTCTCAACCCATTGAAGATGGTGATATATTGTCATGTTTTCGTGTGGCGAAGTCAAACAATGATATTTCTCGTGCACGTACCGTTGTTGTAAAGTTGCGTAGCAGTCGCTGTCGCGATACTCTACTTGCGGCTGTGTCTACCTACAATAAAACCAATAAAACCAATAAACTGAACACTAGCACAATTGGCATTGGTGGAGACAAACGACAATTATATATAAGCGAACATTTGTCACCTGAAAGAAAGTCTCTTCATGCAGCAACCAGAATTCGAGCAAGGGAATTGTCGTATCGTTATGTATGGGTACGCAATGGCAAAATTTATGTCAGGAAAACTGAAACTACTCAAGCTAAGCAAGTCCACAGCTTGGATTGTCTAAAAGCTTTGGAATAAAGTCGTTTATGAGCCCGCTTAATGGTAATTACATTATTGCTACCATCATGCTCACAATCTACTATCAAAACTTGAGAGGAATGCGGACAAAAACGAACGATGTCTATATCAAGGTGCTTAGTTGCAATTACGACGTAATCATCTTTACTGAGACTTGGTTAAATGAGCATATTCACAGCAACGAGATTTTTGACAATAGATATATAATATATCGCCGCGATAGGAGTAGCTCTGAGTCCAGCAAAAAAAAGGAGGGTGGAGGCGTTTTGGTTGCTGTCATGAAAACACTGTCAAGTATTCGTCTAAAGCACAAAGAGAGTGGTTGCGAGGATCTTTGGGTGGCAGTCGATGTAAATCTTAACAGAACATTTAAAAAACTTCTTATTGGCGGTCTATACATGCCGCCACCAGTGAACGTGAATCATCTTCAGCAGTTTCTTGTAAATGCTAGTGATGTTATTAATGAGTTTGATAGTGTAATATTGCTCGGTGATTTTAACATGAGCTTCATTTCTTGGAAGGATTTGAATGGTGATGGTATATTAACTGCTGAAAATTATCATAACAACCTGGGATTTCTATTGGCTGACTTCGTGTCTCTGTCAGGCCTTAATCAAATCAATTCTGTAACTAATGACCAGGGTAGGATTTTGGACTTAGTTTTAACAAACGTACCATGTAAAGTCAGTAAACCTAATACTCTTCTAAGTAAGCTGGATCCTTTGCACCCCCAACTGGAAATTGTTACAGAATTCGATGTGGATCCTACATTTAAAAACTTAAAAAATGTTTCTAGAGTAAATTACAATTTCTTTAAGGCTGATTATACTCAGGTCTTGGACGCTTTAAGTTGCATAGACTGGTCTCAAGTCCTGTCTCAGTGCTCTAATGTTAATCAAATGGTCGCAATATTTTATGAAAAAATTAATTTAATTATAAAAAACCACGTGCCTCAACGTAAAGCTCGAAAAGCTATGTACCCGCCTTGGTTCACTTTGGACTTAATTAAATTGTTAAAGGAAAAAGAAAAGCTCCGACTGAAGGTTCGCAAGTATGACAACCCGCGGGACAGGTTTGAGTTTAAGATAATTAGAAAGCGCTGTGATAGGCATATTAGAGTTTATTACAGAAATTACATTAATAACGTGGAATGTAACATTAAAAAAAATCCGAAAGCTTTTTGGACGTTTGTCAGTAGTAAAAAAGGTGGCTCCAATAATATACCGTCAGTAATGTATAAAGACTCCAGCCATCAGGACTTCGCTTCAAACGGGTCTGATATCGCAAATTTATTTGCTTTTCATTTTTCGAGAGTCTATAACAAATCGCATTTACTTGATGATTCTCCATCACTCAATGCAATAGATTCTGCAACTTTGTGCTCTCCTCTTGATCGGATAGTTATTAATGAAAAAGCTGTGCTTAAACTCTTGAAGCAGTTGAATCCGAATAAGTCTATGGGCCCAGATGGTATTCCTCCACTTTTCATTAAGAGATGTGCGCGATTTTTGTTACTTCCGCTTACGGTAATTTTTAATAAATCTTTATCTTCAGGTGAATTTCCCTCTGTTTGGAAGGAGACACGAGTAACACCTGTTCATAAAAAGGGTGAAATTGATAACATACAGAATTATAGACCAATCTCTATTCTTTCTGTTTTCTCCAAAATTTTTGAGGCTGTTATTTGCCCAATCATTACAAGCCACACTGGGAACCAAATAGCAGTAGAGCAACATGGGTTTCAATGTAAAAGATCGGTTTTAACTAATCTTACATCTTATTTGACTGAGGTCATGGACTCAGTTGATAAGGGTGATCAGATTGATGCTGTATATACAGACTTCGCCAGCGCGTTCGACATGGTAGACCATAACATTTTGATTACAAAGTTACAATATCAATATGGCATATGTGGTTCATTGTGCGAGTGGTTCAGGTCATATCTGAAAGATCGCAAACAAACGGTTGTGATAAAGGGCTATGAGTCTGAAAAGTTTTGTGCTTCTTCCGGAGTTCCACAGGGCTCGCATCTTGGTCCAATATTGTTTCTGTTATTTGTAAATGATGTTGTATCTTGTGTGAGGTATAGTAAATGCTCGCTTTTTGCGGATGACATGAAGATTTTCCGACCTGTCAAAACTATGAGCGATGCAGATTTGTTGTAATCTGACCTATCTAGGGTTCAAGTGTGGTGTGAAAGAAACCACATGTCTTTGAACGCTTTAAAATGTCACCATATCACATTCACAAAGAAACAAAATCCCATCAAATCGAATTACAGAATAAATAACGAGATAATTCAAATAGTTTCTCAAATACGTGATTTAGGCGTTATAATTGATTCTCGCTTATGTTTTATTCCTCACTATGATGCTATTGTATCTAGGGCAGCTAAAACATTAGGATTTATAAAGCGGACTACAAAGGACTTTAAGTGGAATGACAGCAGAATCACACTATTTAACTCACTCGTTCGAAGTACATTAGAGTATGGTAGCGTTATATGGAATCCGTTATATGAAGTTCACTCGACCCGTTTAGAGTCTATCCAACGATCCTTTACAAGGCACTTGGCATGCAGGACCCCTGGGCTCAGCAGTAGGTGTGCCTACGAGGACAGACTTCGGTCGTTCTCAATGACTACGTTGGCGCATCGCCGGAGAATGTTGGATCTCACTTTCTTGCATAAGGTCTTAAATGGTGAATCTGTGTGTCAAGAGGTTCTTGATCGTTTAAGCATTAGCGTACCACGCTTGTTTTCCCGTCGCTGTTTTCCGGGATCTTTCTTTAATGTCCCAAAAAGCAGAACCAATGTGGGTATAAGTGCACCTGTGTCAAGAATGGTAAATACCTACAATAGCTGGCATACAATTTTTGATATTGATATTTTTCACGACAACTTGCGTAAATTTAAATTTAAAATATTGCAAAGCCATAAATGAAATAGCTATTATTTATTATAATTGTAATTGTCCATCGTATCAATACATAATGTCATATTATTTGTCCTTTCTGTTTTCTTTTTGTTTATTCATTTTTATTTTTATTTGTATTTTTATAATGTAAGAATAAGCTGTAAAACTGTTGTAAATTAACCTTTAGTTGTAATGCTGTGCATATCTATGATAGTTATATGCACTAGATATGTAATATGGAATGCTATATATTTTTTTAATGTACTGTGTATATAATGTTGATGTGCCAAAATAAAATAAATAAAAACAATTTAAAATTTCCTCTCGTGTGCCAGTAGTCTTTGTTTGTAAAAAAAGAAATAGACAATTAATTTTATAGTGAATAGTAAGAAAGCATCATAATATTAATTGATTTTCTATATATCTGTGTACAGAATCAAGTAATATATCAAAAACCATTAAAATAAACGTATCTAATAATAATGTAATAATAATAATTAATATTGCAAAAAATGAAAACATTACATACCGACAGTTTACCTCAAATCAAAAATTATTTATTTATAACTTAACTTACAAGTGACTAAAAAACTTAAAAAAAAATCAAGTAAACACCTTTAAAACTATACAATACTATAATAATTTCCAATCTAATACCTACTTTTGTATGACACTATCAATATTGCCGCCTTTGTGAATTCACTGATATGGCAACATAATAGATCCATTTCATCTGCTATGATGTTAAGACATCCCTAATAATATTATAAATGTGAATGTAAATTTGTTTGTTATGCTTTCACGCAAAAACTACTAAACCGATCATCATGAAACTTCGTACATATATTCTTGGAGGTATATAAAGTAACATAGGATACTTTTTATTGAAAAAAAAAGTATAAAAAAATGCGGGCGAAGCCGCGCGTAAAAGCTAGTCATATATAATGTTTTGAAATTTTCTGCTACGTTAAATTTTTACTGTCGCTTTTTCGTTTCATCGACTTTCAAATCACAGCGACGAATTAGTCTAAGATGTCCTTTTGTCCCAGTTCCCTGCCTTAACTAGAAAAGGCCCAGTTTCGTTCCAATTCACCTATTTTACTGTATCAATGGTGTGAAGCTTTTATCAAGTTCAAAGTTAGATTCTATTTCAATTCTTTTTCCTTTTTTTCCTTTATTGTTGAATATATAAATTCACAATCAGTTCAACAGAACTCATTAGCAAAAACCTCGAGAGTTTATATGCTAATGAGAGTTCGCAATAATATTATAGAAAAATAAAGAGAGACCTCAAAAAAAACATGTAACTTCGGAAAACCCAGGCACGCGCATGAACATCTGTCGTGGTTTATGTTATTTCTAGTGTTAGGTAACATGTAATGAATCTTTTCGAATTGTATTATGTCAGTTGAGGTTTTAAAAAAAATAGGTTTATAATTTTCAAATATTTAATGCATTTTTCAATGCTTTTAGACGACCGTTTGGTGCAACGGTAGCGATCCTGCCTTTCGCACCGACGGTCCTGGGTTCAAATCCCGGAAGGGGCAGATGTTTGTATGATGAATACGAGCATTTGTACCTGAGTCATGGGTGTTTATATATATTTCTATGAATATTATATATTTATGTATCATATATGTATGTCTATCCGTTACCCTAGTATCCATAACACAAGCCATACAGTGCTTACTTTGGGCTAGGCAAATTGGTGTGAATGTAAGAAATATTTATTTATTTTATTTATTTATAGCTTCTATCTAAGATAGCATTGAAAAATGCATAAAATATATACAAATTATAAAACTAAATGGCTGTTTCATCTTAATCGATTGCCCAAACATTCATAAAAATATTTCTTTCGAATACGAGAGGATGTTCCTCCCATTGATGAAACAACGCTGGCCTACAGCGTAAAATCAGAAAGGTACTAGAAAATTTCGACGAGAGTTCACATGACTCGGTAGCTCTATTGGGAGAGCATTAGACCGGATTTCCAAAGGTTGCGGGTTCGATTCCCGCCTGAGAATTCACTTGTGACCCGAGTCGATTGTTTCTAGCATTTTTCTATTATAATAATTTATCTTTGAAAATAAGTTTGACAACCTCTGTGACCGAGTGGCTCGCATACTGGTTTTTGTGGTAACGAATCAAGTACGATCCCCAGCCGGGTTAATGTAGAAAAGTAACCTTTCCATATATATTCGTGTCTGGGTGTTGTGGTACCGTCGTTGTATCTGAATTCCATAACACTTAGCTTTAGCTTTAGCTACTTAACTTACAGAACAGTGTATGTGATGTTTTCTAATACTTATTTTTTTTAATGGGTTTGCTCTTGATCCCAATCAAGCCCGAGGGCCGAGACAGGGTCTACGATGGAACGAGCTAACTCAGAAGGTTCCTACTTATTTAATACTAGATGGCGCTGTAACCCGTAGAAACACGCTGTCGTATTGTTTTTGCGGGAGTACGTAATAGCAAGTTTAGTTTTCCAATGCTTGCGTCGCCCTTCATTCCCGGGTGCGATCGCTTCTATTAAGCCTGTATAGCCTTCCCAGGCTAAGGCACCTACTTTAGGTGGTGTTTAGTCAGAATGATTCTGACATAACCTCTCGGCCGGCCGATGTATCCATGTAGGATTTACCACTTCCCTCCCTCGCGTCCGGAGGGAAAAAAAAATCCAATTCTAGGATAGTAAGACAAAAGACAAAATATGCTAACAAACACATACACAAAGTATTGTCATAATATAATTAGTATCTGGTGAGTTGCCAGTGTTTTTTGTATGGTTTTATTTTCATTCTGTCTTCTTCATTCGCAGACATTGTATCAGCCAAATCGGTAAGTATCAAACACACACTGTAGTATATTAACAGACTCAACAAACAAAACTTACCAGTACTTGAGAAAAAAAACCAGTGCACTTTTTTAAACTTACAGTGAGGAAATGGAAAAGTTGGTTAGGTAATTCATTTTTCCATAACAGGGGAGATCAAATAAAAAATTACAGTGCTCTGGCCAAGTTCGCAACGACTCAACGTAACTTATATTAAAAATTTATACAAGAAATTGCTATGGCCCCATCTTAGTTCTTGGAAATCTTCCAGTTTATTGAAAGCACCCATTTTACTTGGTTACGGGCAAGAATACAAGTTTTGGATCTCAATATTTCTTCCACGGGGAGTTTCCGTTGCAGTTACATGTTTTTCGCTGTTTTGTAATAGAATAACAAGTTAGTATTGGATACATTACTTACCTGGACCTTGATTGATCGAGTCATAGTACTGCATAATCCCCGCATTTGTTTGTAAGAAAGAAAATAGCGCCTAAACATGACGTGATGTTTATTGTTACAGGAAACCTGAAACGCGCTTGCAAAGTGATTTCACTTACTAATTCATTCATATATATTGTAAATGTCATGAAAATTGCAGTAATTAGTGACCGTATGGTGCAACGGTAGCGATCCTGCCTTTCGCACCGACGGTCCTGTGAAATACCGGAAGCGGCAGATGTTTGTGTGATGAATACGAGTTCGAGTGAATATATGCTGACCCATTCTCATTTTATCAATGAAAAGCCTTACACGTAAGCTAGATAATGCCAGGCGTTTCTCTATTTTTATACAAAACATAATAATATAATATTTTTTACATTCACACCAATTAGCCTAGCCCAAAGTTAGCACTATAACGCGTGTGTTATGGATACTAGGTTATACTTTGTCCAATGTAGGATGATACTTTTGACAGGTGTCATTTCCTTATTGCTACGTACTAAGGTTGCGTTTGTTTCCTTATGTTTGGCTTGACATTGCAATAGCAACTGTATACCCTCTATATAGGTGTCAACTGTCAAAAGTATCATCCTACATTGGACAAAGTATAACAGATAGATCAATTATTAATTAATACTTATGACTCAGGTTGTACCTGTATGCACGTATTCATCACACAAACATCTGCCCCTTCCGGGATTCGAACCCAGGACTCTCAGTGCGAAAGGCAGGATCGCTACCGTTCGGCATATATTCTTTATTATATAATAATGTGAAGTCTTTTGTCCAATACATACCAATTGATGAAAATACTCTGCATGGCTAATGCATTTATGAGCGCAGCTGAAGTTGCCAAATCTAACCATGATACCTACATTTAAAAGGCAAAATGAGTTCTGGTTTTGACTCGCAGTACTTTATGGAACTACTTAGTAATACCATACATCATACAAAACGTTCACACGGTTATATGCACGCGAACCATAAAGTGAGACTGCACAGCGGTTGCATAAAATATCGGAGTACTTACTTACCCAAGTTAAAATGGAGATTTGTAGCCAAAAACCTTTTCTTTCTGTATCCTTAGTTTGTTTAGTTTTCTAGAATTGAATTGTTTTCTTTAATATTTTCATTTGTACACATAATTATTAATATTAAGAGAGGTATTCTTAAATCTTGGCTTCAAAAACATTGAATGATGCTTTATAATTTGTTCTCTTTTGAGTGGAAGCTGTGTCAGTATAAATTAAGATGGATTTGAATCTTGCACTCTACACGTGACGAGCATAATAAATAAACAAGAAAATTCACAGCAGCTATTAAGACTTAAATTGAACTGAGTAAGCGTCAGTTACACTGAACGCTAAATTTTTATTATATTTGCTTTTAACTAAATCACCTTTTTTACAGCAGCTTTTGCTCATAATTTATATTTAATCGTAACGTTTCGTCTCCTGTACAGGATCCGTGATCTCAGGATGACACAGTCAGCCTAAATCGGTTGTTAATAAATTATTCGCAAAATACCGTAAAAAAGTTGTTTTATTTGTGTAATGTGCGCCGAAGTGTAAGAACTCAATATATTATATGCTCTTAACGAAATTCAAACCAGATATTTTTTTAAGTGGTAGGCGCTCCATTTAGATCAAACAACCATGCAATAATAAACCAAATTTATCTCTTTAGCATGCACAAGTACACTGGCAAAGATTAGATAGAGATTTTAACCAATTTACTCTACGCTACAGAACCACTGCATTTTCAAAATAGCAAGAAGATTTGGAGGGAATAGAATGTGTATTTTAGTAGGAATAACATTATCATAGAGTCGAGATAGCCACATCAAAGGAAACACTGTGTTCCCAGTTAAAAGATAAACATGTTAGAGAAAATACAAAAACGGAGTTTCAACATAAATTCGCGTGGTGAAATTACAAATTTTGATACGCGAAATTATTTAGTAAACTAATTTATTTAAACTAGCTGCCCGTCCCATTTTCGCACGGGTGGTCAAAATTCTTTAATTTTTTTCTATTATTAAATATTTTTTCGTTGGCGCCATCTAGCGTCCGGTCGACGAACTACTTGCGGTTAACGCGTTGCTGCTAACCCGGCCACGCGTTGTTGTGTCTTAGTTATAGATGTCACTGTACCGAAATGAATCGCGCTAACGTTTCGGTTTTACGACTACACATATAGCTAACCGTTCTTATTCTCTTGAATGTTATTCTTTAGCACTATGGGAACGCGTATATAATGGAAAAAGAGCGGGACAAAGAGCGGGGAAAAGGGCGGACCGACAAACACACAAACCACTGTGATCTTAGATTATAGACTAGCGGCCCGTACCGGCTTTTCACGGGTGAACAAAATTCTTTAATTTTTTTCTTTTATTAAATATTTTTCCGTTAGCGCCATCTAGCGTCCGGTAGACGAACTACTTGTGGTTAACGCGTTGCTATGGTAACGTTATTGATACAATGGAAAAAGGGCGGGAAAAAGAGCGAACAGACAAACATATAAACAACTGTGATCTTAGATTAAGATATGATACGAAAATTTAACAGCTGTTTTTAATACATAGGGCTTCATAATTGAGTTTTGGGAAATAACATAGGTAGCTTGATGCAACTACCTAAGCGCCAAAGGTCCCAGGTTCGAATCCTATATTCTAAGTAGAAAAAAATAAATGAAACGGAAAAAAAAACACTAAAATCGTTTGACTAGTTTCGGAGTTTATCGCGGTCGAAGTTCAAAGTTCTGAATTATAACGACGTCAACATCTGCAAAGGAAGTGTGATTAGAAAAAGTTCTCTAATCCTAAATCTTATTTATCCAGGTACTCAACTTTTTGTCCCTCTTTTATTAACAACTAATAAATGTTTTTTTTTCGTTTTTGTTATATTTCTATCATTACAATCATCAGAGTGATTAAAATATTGTTATAAAAGAAAATATTGTAAGGAAAAATAACATTTTTGCATTTAAATTTTGGCAGACTGAATAAATGGCTGTTCATATAATATCATACCGTGTCTATATGACCTGGTTATTCAAACGACGCAAACTGGAGTTTAATCTCGGACAGCAGGTAATAAAATAAGGGCGCAACTCAAGAGGAGATGGCGCCGAACCTGCCACTCGCAGACAGTCATCGATAGGGTTCGAAACGGTGTAAAATTTATACAGAGCTGTTGATACCACCACAGAAATAATAAAGTAAAAAGGCCAGGTCAAAAGTACCCTTAACCAGCGAGCTTGTATGAAACGGCTGATGAGAGTTGAAGAAGCTAGAGATGTATGTCAGGATCGTGGTAAGTGGAAATCTCTGCCTACCCCTGCGGGAAAAAGGGCTAGTTTTATGTACTCGTATGTATGTAAAAATCAATGTTTGTTTGTTCCCTATGAATTACCAAATCATTGATCAGATTGTAATTAAACTTTGTTAAGTTGTTGTATACATGATAGGAGGTTTATGTGTATAGTCAGCAAAAAACGTATAAGAAAAAAGAGCATTGCAAAGCATGCCGGGTGGAGCTAGTTAAATAATAATACATTTTAGTTTGTTTTTTTTACGTCGTTTACCATTTTTTACCACATAAACGTGTTTATTCTTGTTTTTTGGTATTTAATCCAGACGTTTTGAACTCCTTTACAGTAGCCTCGATTGTCATCTAATGTAATCTTTAAACCTTAGCCATCCTGTGACTCTTTCACGGGAACCGTCCCGGGAAAGAGTCGAAATGTCAGGATTTAATATGAAGAATAGGAAAAAACCCGTCGTTTTATCGGTAAAAAGGTTTTATTTTAATGTGCGATAGCCGTGGATGTGTTATGTGTAATGTTTTATTAAATGAAGTATTACATAGTTTTTATCTTAGAATGTTTTGAGTTTTCACCGTGTCACCCATCAGACATCCACTGCTGGGCGGAAGCATCCTTATAGATTTGGGTTAGGGCGTTGTAGTGAATCTATGCTGGTTTGTAGACTCCCTCATGGGAGATGCCGTTCATCTAGAAAACTGCTATGGTGACTTGGTAACCCGGTATCGTTGTTGAGGTCATCTGCGACTAACAACAATCACACGGATGTGATATCTACGGAGGGATCTCTAGAATGGGGGATTTCCCTTATAATTTCCTCGCTTGGCAGGGTTGGAGTTCGAAGTAAAAGAGCACAATTCGGAAAAGTCTGCTGCTCATTTAATGGCCTAAGGAATCTGTATGGTAATAATTATCGCTACTGTCATTACTCGCCTTTACGATACGTAAAGGTTGATGCTGTTTTACACGGGCGGACACTATATGTCTATAGTTTAGTGGTTAAGTACGTATAAAATTTTCGATTTGTGTGGATATTTTGTTAATGCTGCCGATACAGATAATTATAAAATAAGATAATAGATACTAAAATTATTAGAGTGCAATAATTTAAAGTCAACAAATATGCCATGATTCGTAAATTTATTGTCAGGAGATTTTACATATATTTTTCATTTTATTTTATAATTTATTGCAAACTTCACTGCTTTTCTCAAACATAAATACAAACTTCCATTTAAAAACATGTATAGCCAGTTACGAAGTTTAATATATTACAATTCTTATTTTGATTCGATCAGTGGACAATGTTATATATCGTCGTAGTGCTTTTTAGCCTTGTATGCCCACGCCATAGCGCACAGAGCGTCGGCGTGGGCATACCCAAGGCTATAAAGAATTATGACGTACCATCACCATCCGTCAGGTTCAATTGCGAGATCGAGTTACCACACCTCGCCCTGTCGCATAGTTGGCCCTACAGCTCTTCAATAGGTTGGTTCTAATGACCCCTACTCTGACGTACGCCCACCTTTTGTTGACAAGGGAAACCCCGATCACCTGCGGATTTATCTAATCAGCCTGGCTACAAAGTGAGCTGGCTCAAATCCAGAAATTACAACAGAGCTAGTTGGGACAGTCAGTCCCCCGGCCAGCCTAGTTAAACTCCTGCTAAAAATCCCCCGATGTAACCTCAGTTCCGTCGAAGTCAGGTGAGGCCAGTGTTGGTCTTCACCTGACTTCGGGGATAACGACGGGGAGTCACGTACGACCTGATACTTAATAACTATGGCCAAGAATCACGATAAAGAATTACTTATTACCTATTACGACAAACACGTAAGAGGTATTCGCTGCTCTCTGAAGATATATCACAAACCGTTCCTCTCTGTCATAAATTTGAATAGAATCGATTGCTGTCTACGCCTCGGGCGAAGTTAGATTTCCCCCGGGAGACCACGACACCTGACCGAATGTAAAATATATCAGATATTTTTTTACCCCTCTCGGTATGATGGCAGGACCGTTGTTACTGAAGCTGATATCCCAAGAGTTCGTCACATGTATTTATTAGTTAGTGTAAGTAGCGTACGAAATATTGAAGATTTGGTAGGATAATGCCGAAGGCGTAATTTATGAGTGTTTTAGAACAGCTACGTATGAAGTAATGGTATTGTTTAGTTTTCCGTAAAAGTTAATTTAAGACTGATCCTTGTTTTTAAAATTCGTTGGCACTATTTGTCAACCTTCGTAGTCAGGTGACTCGTATTCTGGTTCTCACGGTAAAGTCATTCCCAGGTACGCGTTACCAGCTAGGTCTGGCTGCTGCACACAGGTACACCTTCGTTCTAGCCTCTCGCATATAGGTGCTCGCCGCACAACCACTCTATCCGTGCTAAACATCCGTTACTTCCAGCCAGCTGCCTCCCTATCTCAGTATGTGTGGCCTTCTGTCTCGCTTCACTCATGTCAGTATGCGTGGCTAGCCTGGCTTTCTATATCTTTTTCGCTTTAAACTATAAAGCTTCGCTTCTTTCGGGCGTCCCAAGGCGCACTCTTCTTTTGTTCGCATTTTTTGTGAGATCGTGAATATTTTATTTTTTTGAGATGTACATGTGTGCTAGGTGTCAAATAAACGAATTTATTATTATAATTATCTATGAAGTTTTCATCCCATATTAAGTCACACGTTTGTCATATATAATATTTTATTTCTATTTAATTTAAATTTCGTACATAAAGAGTCTTATTTCTTATTACCGTGTGAAGAACAGTTTAATGCTACTGTAATCCTGCCTTTCGCAGAATCTGGTTTCGAGCAGATTGGATTGGATGGATTCTGGTAGATGATTGTGATGGATACGAGCATTTGTACCTGAGTCATGGCTTTTATATATTTCTATGAATATTACTTATCTATGTATAACATATGTATGTCTATCCATTACCTTAGTGTTTATAATATAAGGTTCACAGTCCTTTCAGCTATGTCCATTTTCGATTCGTCGCGTCATATCTCTACTAGCCTCACTAAATATTCTCAATTTCAACCTATTACTGCAACAATCTTGCCTACCTCAACAACGACCCTGGCATCGATTCTAAATGCTTGCTAAATATTAAGAAAGTTCAGGGAGATTGATGAAAACACTTCAACTCCATAACTCTGATCAAACTTATCTCCGTCTCACAGCCTTTTTCCGCCATTTCCATTTTTCTATCGGTCAACCTAACTTACAAATAAACGCCACCATCATTTGGTTGAAATACCAAAGAGTAGCACTAAGCGTTTTGGTTACAATTTTGTGATCAGTACCAGAAGGGGAACTCTTTGCCTGAATCTGTTTTGCCTGACAAATACAATTTAAGGGTCTTCAAGTCACGAGTGAATAGGTATCTGATAAGCAACCACGTCACATCTTAGATCGCATCTTCGCTTACCGTAAGCGAGATAGCGGTCAAGCGCTTATCTATTTACTATAAAAAAATAATTACTAGACCTTGTAATTTACTTGGCCTAGGCTCGCAGTTAAAAAGTAAACTAGCTTAATATAGGATGATGCGAAAAAATAGTAATAATAAAAAAATATTTCAGATCATCAAATTCCATCCCTATTCGATAGAAAATTCAGATGTTTTTATGTGACGGACAATAAGCTTTTGTTTCTGGATCATTACTGTTATATACTTATTTATGTATCACAACCATTATTTAATATTAATAGTATTAGTTCTGCTTAGGATAAGACTAAATATTATTATTTTTATCTCTGTCGCTCATACGTGTAATGTCATGCACATCTCTCTCAAACAAAGAAGTCATACATATTATTAAAATATAATAAAAAAGTGTGTTTCAGCTCCGACGCACGACTGGAATTTACTCCTTAAGAACGAAATTAACTTCTTAAGAAAAAAAGAATTATAACTTTGAAGAGACACAGAAAATAATAAAACAAAACTTCAAAATAAAAGTTAAAAAGTGCGCACGATAGATTGCGCACAGAAAACGTAACACTATCATTCGATCACTAAATGTTACTCTTCATATTTTTTCATACCGGGCGCTTCTTTCTTTGAAATTAATTCTTAAGAAGTAACCTCCAAAAAATTTGGTTTTACTACTCAAGTATAAAGGCTAGATTTTCTCCTTGTTTTCTTTCGCTCGGCGAAAGCTGTAAATCGAAATGAGAAATCCAAAAGAACCAGGTTAATTGGGCAATATGTTTTGATATAGAATAAGCTAAGGATAACAAGTTGCACTGAAAGGCTCGTTGGTAAAAATAGTATTATGAATAAATATGTGTTCTGTGAAAAACAAAAACATTTTTCTTAGTGGCCCTATGTTTACACAGAGTGTTTGCTTCCCGAGACCCAGATGTTATTCGCCATAAGCCGTCCTTATTAAGGATTCCGTGCGCTCAGTCACATGTTTTCGTCTTTAATATTTTTGCGACATATTAATCTTTCGTAAGTTCGTTTCCAGATGAACGGATCAAATGTTCAACTTCAAAAGACTTATAATAACATTAGGAAAGTGAAAATAAACTTTATTTGTATACACCTTAATACAAATTATTTTGAAAGGTCCTACATTTTCTACTTGCCACGTATTCACGGTGTGTTTTATATGACAAATTGGATGGGCGCAAGAAACTAGTCAGCTTTAACAGTAATAACGATATTTATATCCATAAATAATCCACAAAATTCTTTTATTACAATAATAGCAGTTTTATTACATCGTTGATTTCAACAAAGTTAGACGGGCAGATAGATAGGTAGACAGATATACGGAAAGATGGAGAAACGAATAGACAGATAGATGGATAAACGGACAGACGGGCATAGAGAAAGTAACTCTTTCTGTTGCGTTTTCTGAAATAGCTGATGCAATTTTAAATTTTCTTAGGGAAGAAAAGTTTCATTACCTGTGGCAAAAATCGTGCTTTATCAAGTATTTTTTAAATAAGTAATAAAAATGTTTCTTGCATTGACACCAAATATCTCAGCCTAGTATAAGCGTAGCAAGGCTGCGTCTGTATTTCCGAGAACTCATAACCCATTCATTTTCAAAGCTAGGGTGAATAGGCACATTCTGGGTTAGCTCGTTCCATCGTAGATTCTGTCTTGGCCCCCAGGCTTGATTGGGATCAAGAGTTAACCCATCCTAAATAAATAAAAAAATTGATCGAAAAGCCGAGCCCAAAGTAGGTTACATGATCATGTGATGATGATACAGCAGTGCCTAATTTGTACGTAAATCGTATACCCTGAGAGATTTTAAGTACCGAATAAGGTTTTGGGTTAATAAAGCTTTCTTTTGAATAATGGTCGACCTCACTGATCGAGTGGCTCGCATACCGGTATGATTGGTAATGCAACTCCAAGGTCCGGAGTTCGATCCTCGGCTGCGTCAATGTACTTACATATTGGCTTGGGTCTGGGTGTTGTGGTACCGTCGTTAATTCTGAACTCTATAACACAAGTGCTTTAGTTACTTAACTTGGGTTCAGAACAATGTATACATGATGTTGTAATGAAATCATAACACTACGATTATTGTCTTCGCACGGATGGACAAAATTCTTTAAATTTTTACTATTATTAAATATTTTGCTGTTAGCGCCATCTAGCGTCCGGTAGACGAACTACTTGCGGTTAACGCATTGCTATGGTAACGTTATTGATACAATGTAAAAAGAGCAGGAAAAAGAGCGGACAGCCAAACAACAAATTTGTGATCTTAGATTATAGATTGATTTTTGTGAATTATGTATGGTGTCAAAAGTACCCTTGACCGATGAGCTTGTATGAAAAGACTGATGAGAAAGAGAAACGAGTGATGTTTGTCAGGATCGAGGTAAGTGGTAATCCGTGATGTCTGCCTACATAAAAACAAAAAGACGGAAAAAGGTATGCGTGTATGATGATATTTTATTATATTGTAAATGTCGTTACTTCTGTCAAAGCAAACGAGTTTCTTGTGCCAGTCCGTCTTGTCAGTTAAAAGACGTCTTGAATTGTCCAACATTTTACATATCACCCAGATAGAATCATTCAATCATTCATCAGCGCGTGAATCATTCGGTGCTCGCTTGCAATTTTTCTTAACTGAGGGTAAACAAATATTAGGGAGGTATGCATGCACACACACACCTACACACACATTCACACTTTGTTTAATCCATACATTTTTGTTAAGATTATTGTTGATGTACCCAGTATTTTTATAATATTGATTGTAAACGTAATGAGTTTCTGTAAGTGGCTGCCAAACTGAATTACAGTTTAATATAATTTATAAGTATACGAAAGCTGTAGAAACTTTGTTTATTAAGAAATAAATAAATAAATAAATAAATAGGTAAAATGTTGGACAATTCGAAACAACCTATGTTAAGTTTTTATTTATTTTTTTGCATTAACAATGCAATATTTTATAAGATATAAAATACACGTGTAAAAACAACTACGCCTTCAAGCCCTCAGGTGGGCATTTTCGAACCCACGATATAAAAACATAGTTATAGCTGGTCCCATCTTAATCAATTGTTTAATATTTGTAAAAAAATATTATTACTTTCGATGTTAAAGGTAGTAAGCGTTCAACATTAGTGATACTAGCTCATAGTAGAAGTTGAAATACGTTTGCAAAATTCGACACGTTTGCCAGCGTCTCGGTAGCTCAGCGGTCAGAACACTCGCGCGGATAGCGAAAGGACGTGGATTCGAATCCCATCTGAGGGCTCGGAGGCGTAATTAGTAATTTTTTACACGCGTATTTTATATCTTATAACCTATGTTAAGTACATTCAATTATTAATCTCATATATATTGTTCATACTTATATAAGACTCTCTATATAAGACTACTACATACGATATACGACCACCTGTGCCCTTGTGGTGACATAAGAATTACTTACTGGTACCCCTAAAAGAAATTATTATAATTGGGAATACAGCAAACGCAGCAGCAGCATCCCAATTATCTTTATCCATGACGTTTTCATCTCGAAATAAAGAAAGGTCCCGACCGCATATAAATCAATAGACATCTAATAAATTATTGTTATCACCACACCCCTGAGATTTTATGCTCGAATCGGTAGAAAATTCAACGAGCAAAACTATCGTTATTATTTCTATAATTCTCTACTGGTTTTGTGTAAGTATTTTGTATGTAATATTTCGTGTTGTAAATGTATTGTGTTACAAAATATTTTAATTTGAATGGCAAACATTTTTAATATGGCCTAATTACGAATGAACTTAAAATCTTCTCACTTTAATAAATTAAACATAACTTGAAAAAAATATCAAACAGCTCTGTCAATAAATAAGGAAATCATAAACTTACATAAGCCTACTATATCCACACATGCATACACAAACACTAAGTTATAAAAACACTTGTAATTGTTACTTTAGCAATATTAATTGTTCCTACTTACTTACTATGATGGCGTAGTGATTCAAAATGAGTCTTGGCCTCTGATAAAAATACGTATAAGATAATTGTTTCTACTACTCGATATTAATCGATTGTCTGGGATAAAACTAGTCAACACCAAAACGGGTAATGTATTTCATCATTTGGCATAATTTGAAAAAGCGTGCTGGCTGGTAATGAATAAAAAATACCTAACCTAACTTACCTGCTATGTATTTCAATTTATGCCTTTTGATTAGTATGCCAATTGACTTTATGACAATTAAAATTATGCGTTATGAATACTATCTGGGGTTTCAATACTTTGTCATATAGATTTATGCAGCAATTTATTTTTATTAAGTACTAGCTTTTACACGCCGCTCGTGTTAATGTAGACTACCGAATAAAATTTATATTTATATCCCTCGGGAACACTTACTATTTTATAGGATGAAAGATACCCTATTTCCTTTTTTGTAAAGTGTGTGCAAGACTTTTTGGCGGGAGCGCGAAGCGTCACTTTAATTGTTTTGGTTTTCTTGTTAAATTTTGTGTTGTGGTTGATATTAGTGTGTAATAATGGTGGGTTATTAACCACTGAGTGTTTCTGAATATGCATGAGTGTTGGCAAGTGAAACAAAAGAGTAGGTGTCTTTTCGCGCTCTCTCAAGAAGGCCAGGAGGGCTTTTCAGTAAAACCCCACTTCTTTACTTTCTTAGGTTTTTACCTAGGAAACTACTCAAGAATTGGCAATAATACTTAATTGACACTGCTACAAGTCACAAATAAACGAAAAGAAAAAAAGTTTGTGGAAAATTTCATGATAATTGTTTGAGACGTTAAGGGGTGAAATAAAAAAACAAACTTTGGTTATTATAATATTTCTAGTTACGTTTTAAAAACAAGTAAAAGACTACCTTACGCTATAGATCTGGAACAACTGATTTTATTATATATGTTCACTAGCTGACCCAGCCACGCGTTGCTGTGTTATAAATGAAAATAAAACCAATCCTATCTTTTAAGTTAGTTCAAATAACAGATAGTTACGAAGTTTGATCAAAATCGGTTAAGTAGTTTAGGAGCCCATCGTGGACAAACAACATGACACGTAATTCATATATATTAAGATATGTATATTTATTTCTAATAATGTATTATATATTGCCGTGTAGTGCCGGCCTACAATAGCACTACTCCCCTCTCATCCCGTGGGTGTCGTAAGAGCCGACTAAGGGAAACCTCACCTAAAGAGATGGGCAGCAGCATCTCTTTATGCGTACGGGTCATACTGCGATCGCCAACCCGCCTGCCAAGCGTGGCGATTATGGCAAAACCCCTTATGGAAAGGCACACAAAGAAACGGCCCCTAGTCCCCGGCAGCCAAACCATTCCTAGCTACGGTAGCGGCTACGATAACGGTGCGGCAGGGGGTGCGAAGAATCACCGGGTAGGTTGCGGCTACCAACACCGACGACTGGACCTGGCAACATATAACACGCGCACATTGAGGACCGACGCGAAAATTACAGAGTTAGAAGAAGTTATCGGCAAGTTACACTGGGACGTCATCGGGTTGTCTGAAGTCCGAAGAGAAGGGAGAGGACACGATAATTTTGGACTGCGGTAACTAGCTGTACTTCCGGGAGGGCGACCAACTGTCCATGGGTGGTGTCGGGTTTATCGTCCACAAGTCCCTCGTCAACAACGTGCTATCCATCGGTAGTGTTTCCAGCAGAGTGTCATACTTGGTACTCAGAATATCATCACGGTATTCGTCGGTCATCCAGGTATACGCTCCAACCTCGAAACACGACGATGACGAAGTGGAGGCTATGAATGAGGAGATTTCTAGGGCCATACATAGTCACAAATCCCACTACACGGTTGTGATGGGGGACTTCAATGCAAAGTTGGGGAAGCGCTGCGGTGACGAGTTGAGAGTGGGGCAATTTGGATTTGGGGAACGGAACGACAGAGGCCAGATGCTGGCGGACTTTATGGAGAGGGAGAACCTCTATATGATGAACTATTTCTTCAGAAAGCGCGTAACTCGCAAATGGACCTGGATAAGTCCCGACGGCAAGGTCAAAAATGAGATCGATTTTATCATGTCAACGAGGAAGCAAATTTTCAATGACGTCTCTGTGATCAACGCTGTTAAGACAGGGAGCGATCACCGACTGGTCAGAGGCACATTGAATATCAACGTGAAGGTTGAAAGATCGCGACTGATAAAATCTGATAAAATCTACGCTCCGACCAGTGCCGACCCAGATTCAAAACCCCGAGCGCTTTCAGCTCGAGCTCCAGAACCGCTTCGAGACCCTTGATAACAGCATAGATGTGGACGATCTGAACGACCTGGTGGTGGATGCTGTCCGTACGGTAGGGTCAAAATACTTCAAAACCTACCGTCTCAAATTGAAGAAACTCTCCGCACATACACTCGAACTCATGGATAGGAGACATGAAATGAGACTGCAAGACTCAGCGGATGCCCTACGTTATAGACAGCTTAATAGACAGATTTCGAAATCGCTGACGAGCGACCTTCGCCAATTTAATACCGAGCGTATCAAAGAGGCCATAGAGCGGAACAAACCAAAGTGTTCGCTAGAGATCTGTCTATTGGGCAAAGTCAACTGACGAGGCTGAAAACTGAAGACGGCAGTATCATTTCATCAACTCCTGAAATCCTGAGAGAGATTGAGAGTTTCTATAGGCAGCTGTATTCCAGTATCACACCAGGTCAAAGCAGAGCTCGAGATCCTAGAGCCAAGCTTACCCGACACTATACCGAAGATATCCCGGCTTCAGCCTGTACGAGATTAGAATGGCCCTCAAACAGCTAAAGAACAACAAAGCGGCGGGAGATGATGGAATCACAACAGAGCTTCTGAGAGTGGGCGGCACGCCGGTACTTAAAGTCCTCCAGAAGCTCTTCAATTTTGTCATCGTCCAGGGCAAAACGCCGAAGGCATGGAGCAGAAGCGAGGTGATTTTGTTCTTTAAAAAGGGCGATAAAACCCTACTGAAAAACTACAGTCCCATCTCGCTTCTGAGCCATGTCTACAAGCTGTTTTCGAGGGTCATCACGAATCGTCTTGCTCGCAGGTTTGACGACTTCCAACCTCCCGAACAAGCCGGTTTCCGAAAAGGCTTTAGCACCATAGACCACATTCATACGCTGCGGCAGGTTATACAGAAGACCGAAGAGTATAATCGGCCACTTTGCTTGGCGTTTGTGGACTATGAGAAGGCCTTTGATTCGATCGAGACTTGGGCGGTGCTGCAGTCACTCCAGAGGTGCCAAGTGGACTACAGGTATATCGAAGTGTTAAGGTGCCTGTACCAAAACGCCACTATGTCGGTCCGAGTACAGAGCCAGAGCTCTAATCCTATCCAACTACAGCGAGGAGTGAGACAGGGAGACGTTATCTCTCCGAAACTGTTCACTGTTGCGTTGGAGGATTATCTAGGACATACAATACAGTTAGGTAAGTCCAACTTCGAGAAGGAGATCTCTCGTCGAATGCAACTCGGGTGGGCAGCGTTCGGGAAGCTGCGATACATTTTCGCGTCCAAAATACCTCAGTGCCTTAAGACGAAAGTCTTTAACCAGTGTGTGTTGCCAGTGATGACTTATGGCAGTGAAACGTGGTCGTTCACTATGGGTCTTGTAAGAAGGCTCAAGGTCGCCCAGCGGGCAATGGAGAGAGCTATGCTTGGTGTTTCCCTACGCGATCGAATCAGAAATGAGGAGATCCGTAGGAGAACAAAAACCGCCGACATAGCTCAAAGAATTGCGAAGCTGAAATGGCAATGGGCAGGACACATAGCAAGGAGAACCAATGGCCGTTGGGGCGGTAAGGTTCTCGAATGGCGACCGCGTGCCGGACGACGCTCAGTGGGTAGGCCCGCTACGAGGTGGACCGACGATCTGGTTAATGTCGCGGGAAAACGCTGGATGCGGGCAGCACAGCACCGATCGTTGTGGAGATCCTTGGGGGAGGCCTATGTCCAGCAGTGGGCGTCGTACGGCTGATATGATGATGATGATTATATACAGTATGTATGTATAAACATATTAGATATTGCTTTTAAGTCTGTATATTTGTCTCTCCTTGTCTTTCTCGTGTCGTATTTGATGTACAATAGAGAGTATTATATTACTATTTAGGATTAAATATAGTGGTAGAAAATATTCTAGCGATTCTGAATTAAAGTACATGGTTGCATCTTCATTCGCCTCACGTTCGCCTCCCGGGGAGTCTAATTCCTCTCCTAATTTCGCACCTTATTGTGGGGGAATAAGAAAATGGGAAATTTTTCATAAAAATTCAAGGCATGACCCAATAGGGGATCGTCTTGATGGACCGTTGTCTGAGTTTTGGTGGCTCGTGACTTCTGATTTTGCAACTTCGGGTAACGAATCAGTTTTAATGTTTTTTATTTAATTACGAAATTGGATTGTTTGTGGGATTTCATTTAGATTTCGTGTGGAATTTTGCTTAGAACTTTATGGGAATGAAAATAAAATTTTAAAAAGCTTCTTTATATTAAATAGGTTAGTGCATAACCGCTTTCTCGTCTGATGGTTCGGAATGATGAGATTTTGAATGTGACGAGCTTGCCTAGAAGATATCTATTAAAACACAGACTCAGGTAAAGAGTTCTACTCTTTAGCGGTAGGGATCATAAAATTGGCAAAAGAGGCTGTCCAGATAGAGACGACGAAGGAAAACCTGAGCGAAGAAATATTTCCGATAGTGAATTGAAACGAGCTTCGACGCAAGCAGATCGAATCTTTTATGTACAGGCGTTGGCGGTGAGCATCTGTTTGCGCTCGTTGGACGACGTGGACGTGACTCGGGGGAAGCAGGGCGAAATATCCCATACTGTGAATAAACGGAGAAAAATCGAGGCTTATAAATGCAAATTTTAATATTTACAATATATGTATATCTGAAACTACTGAACCGATTTTGATGTTTTTCTTCAGTTTACGAGATTTTTGTCAACTTAGGAGATAGGATAGGTTTAATTTTAATTTATAACACAGCAACGCGTAGCCGGGGCAGCTAGTATATGTATAAAAAATCCGTGTCTCAGTGTTTGACCGCAATGAACTCCGAAACTACTCACCCGATTTTTGATGTTTTTCAATTTTGGACATAAGTTAGGTATCATTTTAATATATAATAAAAAAATATATTACTGAGACAAAGAAACGCGTGGCCGGGGCAGCTAGTTATTAATAAATAAATTAACAAAAGTATTGACAAAAGAAATGTTTGTCATTTTACATATCATAATAATCTAGAAAAAGAGCGTCTGCCATTATAACAGTATAATTTAAGAGGTCTGATGGTCACATAAATAGAAAGCTACACACATACTTCTTCTTAGAATTCATTAAATATTAATCTTTGTGGGTATCTTTATCTAAAAATATCCGCTTTCCTTAATAATTCTCCTCCTACGTAGAACCTTATTTCTCTATATAAGTCGCGCCATTTGTTTAGGAACCATACAATTGTTTTTTTACAAGTAAATATTTCTGTTTATTCTATTATAGCTGCTTACTATAATAATAGGCAAAGGTCATTGTAATACTAATACTAGTTTTTAGGGTTCCATACCCAAAGGGTAAAACGGGACCTTATTACTGAGACTCCGCTGTCCATCTGTCTGTTCGTCCGTCTGTCACCAGGCTGTATCTCATGAACCGTGATAGTTAGACAGTTGAAAATTTCCACAGATGATGTATTTCTTTTGCTGCTATAACAACAAATACTAAAAACAGAAAAAAATAAATATTTAAGGCGACTCCCATACAACAAACGTGTTGTTTTTGCTCGATATAGATAACGGCAACAGATTGAAATATTTACAGTTGAAATGTTTAAATTAAATTAATTAATATTCCCATACAACAAACGTGATTTTTTATTCCCGAGATGAGCTTTACTTAACTAAAAGTTTGTTCGGAACTCTCGGTGTACGATAACGTCTCACACTGTAATGTAATGTTTGTACGCCACACTCACGTATCGAATTTTAATCTCAAGCATCATTTATATGCACTAACGAACACATTATTACTTAATACACATTATTTGTGGAACTTAACTATTTCGAATAGCTCACCACCATAGATTCTTTTGTTTTCTTGGGAGCTTTTTGAATAAAAGACAAAATTCTTTGCTCTATATTCATGCCATGACCAAATTTCTTTGTAAGAAAACCATACAAGACTAGTTAAAAGGCAAAAGTTATGACGATACAGAGAAATTGTTGCAAGTTGTTATCGAATAAAAATTATGGATAAAAAGCGGATGTGAATCGCTCATGTAAACACAACAGATCCGATTTTGTTATTAAAACAAAAATATTAACTTAGCAGTAACACATTTGAAGACCGCTGACGCCGCCCTTGCAATTAGGCCATACCTAAATGTTGCAACATGAAGGAAATGCCAACGCTGAACGTGCGTGCTGTCGCCTCGTGCCATCATCGAGGCCATCCGTCTGGACGCCATCAACACTCACTTGGAGTCTATCATCGATTGGGTCCATTAGTCTTAGTTTGTTATAATAATTTTATTGTAATTTTTCTATAATTAAATTTGTTACTAAAACAATTTTGGTTTTTTAAGACCTGCTGTTGCGACCTTCGTAATTTGGCTAAGATACAAATAATCAGTTTTATTTATTTGAAGAAAACATCTTTTTTACGGATTTTGCGCATTATTCATTTTATATTTAATCCTAACGTTTCGACTCCTTTAGAGAAGCCGTGATCACAGGATGACTAAGGCAATGGTCGTTTTATATTTTCTGCTACCTTCACAAAATTTTAATCGGGCACAAATTTTACTAACCCCTATTTATTATATGTTAATTCATCGACCTGTTTACAATACAATAATAATAGAATGTTAAGTAAATATTTTATATTGGTAAGTGGTTATTTAATAAACTTATTTGAGAATAAATTTATTATTATTATTTAAGGAATGGAATCCACAAAATTGTTACCCCTACCATCTAGAAAATGAAGTTCGCGAAATATCCGAGACATTTGTCAGTCAATTACATAAGGGCCCGAAGGGTGCCTCCCCCAATATTACGAATTTCATCCCCCTACATCTTCGCTTATGAATATAAATTTCCTTACCTGTCTTTATATCTTCAAGATAGAAGGCAACATTTTCGGTAACATCAATTTTGGTATCACTTTTTTAACATTTTGATATTTGGCGAGCGTTTTGTGCAACGGTATCGATCCTGCCTTTCGCACCGATGGGTCTGCGTTCAAGTCCCGGAAAGGGCAAATGTTTGTGTGATGAATACGAGCATTTGTACCTGAGTATTTATATATATTACTATAAATATTATTTATATGTATGTCTAGCCGTTACCCTAGTAATCCATAACCCAACCCTTACATTGCTTACTTTGGATAAGCTAATTGGTGTGAATGTTAAATTTATTACAATAATTAATTGGAGTATATCAGCTTTTTATGCATAAAATTGGAATCCAAACCATAATATCAATAATAATTATAATTATAATTATATTTCTTGGTTGAAACTGAGCACTGTAAGACTTGTATGGATAGGGTAACGGATAGACATACATATACGATACACAGATATGTAAAATTCTTAGAAATATATATAAATACCCACGACTCAGGTACAAATGCTGGTATTCAGGACACAATCATCTGCCCTTTACGGGACTTGAAACCTAGGACTGTAGTCGTGAAAGGCGCGCTCGCTATAGTTCTATCAAAAGGATCAAGAGGGAACCCATACAAAAAAACACAGTGCCGTCTAGAGACGCCTGCTTTATAGTACAAAATCGAAAAAGAGATAGAAAGCCACGCCAGCCACACAGCCAATATTTCAGTACAAAAATATTATGATACTAGCTGGTGCCCGCGACTTCGTCTGCGCAGGATTAGTATTTCGAACAATATGTTTATAAATTGTAGCCTATGTGTTATTCTGATGTATAAGCTATATTATTGTAAAGGTTCATTAAAATCCATTCAGTAGTTTTTGCGTGAAAGAGTAACAAACATCCATCCATCCATCCATACAAACTTTCGCGTTTATAATATTAGTAGGATATTCTTGTCATTTTGATTTAAATACATATTACTTACACGTTATGAATGCATTTTAATTAAGAAATATTAAATTACAGGGCATATTTATATACCGGGTCAATTTATAAACACCATGCAAATTTATATATGTTATATTCTTTGAAGAAAGTAACGAAACAAGTAATTTTTCTTTTAATTTTTACCATTACAAAAATATTAAGTTAAGGCTATACAAAGTTATCCAAGTAAAACTACCGATTGTTGTTACAATCACGCTTCGCACGGTGTTGTAGTGTTGCGAGTAGTGTTGCCCAAATGCAAGAACAAGACGAGACTTAGCCAGTCTTGGTCTTGGTCTTGCGCCAATACACCTGGTCTTGGTCTTGGTCTTGGTCTTGCGCTTGCAGTCTTGGTCTTGGTCTTGGTCTTGCAGCAAGAGTCTTGCAAGTCTTGCAATTACCTATTAGTCTATTGCTATTTATTAAAGTTTACTTTAAATCTTAGAAAAACGTATTAGAATTGGAACATTGTGAGCTTGAATTAACATAGCCATAGTAAAGATCAATCAGATTAATAAATAACTGAAGATTTGATAAGAAAGTCGAAAAATCAACTGACCTATATGTCGTTTTCCATGGAAGTAACTGTTTCTTAATAAACATTTATGATTTATAAGCTTACATTTGCTAAAACATGTAAAAAAACAAATTAATTACAATAACTTGACTGTATTTTAAATAACAATGTCTGTCTAGAAAGAGATTGAACCCTCAACTTGCATGAAATTTAATAAAAGAGTTTTATGATTTATCATTTATTTCAATCAAAAATAAAATACAACACAAATCAAACATAACAGTACACAACAGCTTTATCATTAGGTTATGTTACTTTATATCAATTCTTTTGACCAAGAATTAATACAAAGTAACCATCTGGCTGACTCATCACTTAACCTATTTCTATGTTTTCTAATTACTAATGATGCTTTAGAAAATAATCTCTCAGCAGGTACTGAAGTTGCAGGTATTGAGAGAAAATCACGGGCCATCTTCGATAAAGTCGGATACTCTGTCTCATGCGTCCTCCACCAATCTAAAATGTCTTCCGAGCTGGCAGTTCTTGGTTTTCTCAGGTACTCCTCCAACTCGTCTATCACTAAGCCTTGAAGACAAGATCCAGATGACGTCGAGGGACATTCATAGAGTTTATCAAAGTCTATAATGTCTTCATCTTCATCACATACTTTATTTTCTTTTCTTGGCAATTCCAGAGATTTGTTCAGTGAGTGTAGACTTTTATATTCTTCATAAAGTTCATTGAACTTGCGCAGACTTTCTGTTTTAAGTTGCTTCCCCCACATTGTCAGGTCAAAAGTCTGAGCCTTATGCCTTGGGTCTAAAATTAAAGAAGTACAATAAATCCAGTTGCTCTTCTTATAATGTTTAAGCATTTTGTCTCGAGCTGCTTGGAAAGCTAGAATGAGCCTTTCATCCACTTCAGATCGATTAGGTTTCTCATCTAACTGTTTTACCATGGATTCAATTTTATCTAGCAAGAGATTGAATGATACAATGACTAGCGGTAATGTAACATATTTGTCTCCACCAAGTTTTGTACTTAAAAGTTTAAAGTTTATTAGAAATTTATGTAATTTTTCGAGTACCTGCCATTCACTAGCTGTGATTTGAAAATCATTCAATTCGGTGACAGAACTGCACAATATGTTAATGCCCGCTCTCACTTTTAAACCAAATCCAATCATATCATGTGTGGAATTCCATCTTGTTGGACAGTCAAGAATGGCATTTAGATTTGATGGCACGCCAGCTGCTTCACAAGCAGACTGAAACTTCTTCTTCACTATCTCACTTCTTTTTATTTTACTGGAAATACTGCGTAACTTTGTTACAGATGTACGCGAGTCAGCAATATTTGGTGCATATTCTTCATCTTCCTCAGTTTCGTCTGCATAGTCTTCATACTGCTGATCTTGCGCGTTAGTGTCAGACTCACAGTGTAATGCTAAGGTCTCTAATAAATCTTGTACACCAAGGTTTAAAATGTGAGCAAAGCACCGGAAATGTTGATTGTCTGAATCAAAGTGTGGCAACTGTTTGCCCAGTTCATACATAAATTTGGTATTTGCAGTTGCGTTGTCGACCGTGATACCTTGTATTTTATCAATTATGCCATATTCCAATAAACATTCATGGAAAATCGTTGCAATATCTTCCCCAGTATGTCGACCGCGTGATGGTATAAAATCAAGAACTACAGATCGATACTTCCATTCGTTGTCTATATAATGCATAGTAACCCCGTAGTAACTCCTACCAGCAATTGACGTCCACCCATCAATGGTAAATGACATTTTAGATGATAATTGTTGAAGTCGTTCCTTGAGATTAAATTGGAGCTCTTCAAATCGCTCTTTGACTTTCCTTCTAAGTGTAGACCTTTTAGGAAACTCCATATTAGGGCAAATACGTCGAAAATATACTTGTGTAGCTTCGTCATCGAAAAATGAGAAGGGAAGATATTTTTTCACTACCCAATCAACTGTAGCTGTCGTGATGTTGTCACTGCTGTTTTCCGACTGAAATAAAACAATAAATCTTGTGTTATTATTTAAAACATACTAGGTTTGAGCGTTTAGGAGGAGGAGGTTTGTTGTTGTTAAATCGAGAAAATCGTTAAATTGACATTTGTTATATTAAGGTTGCACTGTACTGTAATTTACCAAAATAAAGTACTTAGTTGTTACTGGCCGATTATGAAAACAAATGAAAATATAGGTGTTTATAAAAATATTTAAGACGATAATTACATACTTAATATGTCGCACCCCTAGATGAAAACACCACTAACTCAAAAATACTTACGTAAGTTAATGGCGTTTTTGAAAGTATCGCATGAACAGCTACGCGGAGTTAAAATTCCCGTAGCGACAATTTCGACCATTGTTAAAAATGACGCGAAATATGTACCTATGTATTACTATTTTATCAATATCTATAAAATATTCCGAAGTCAGTTTAAAGTCATTTGTTCAAAAAAGACTTTTTTGAGTTCCTGGAGTTTTCATATAAAAAAAATATATTCTTACCTGTCCACTTCTTCCAGCGGTTACTAAAAAGCTTGTGATATCTCCACTTAATTTTGGTTTAACAGGAAGAAATATTTGTGATTCCTTTTTGTGGAAAGATATTAGATGTTTCCTTAAGCCTGAAGTGTTTCTGTTTTTCATTTTTATTTCAGTCTTTTTATGTTGGCACAATTTACACAAGGCAGTTTGGGATGCATGAATTATTTCGAAAAACTCCTCAAATTTGCTTTTGGGTCTTTTAGATCTGTGACTCAAACTCTCGTTACTCGGACTAGAATAATTTGAATCTTCGTCACTCATATTAAATTGTACACGTGATACGTTTTTAGAAAACAACAAGAATTAGTAAAAACAATTATTAAGTTAGACTCGAAGCACAGCTCAATTGGAAATGACTGGAATTAAAATAATTCCTTTGTTTATAGTACGTTTCCTTGCTTTCTACCGCGCCGCCTCGCCACGTGCCGGCTCTATTAAAAGGATGCCGCCGCAAATCAAACGATGCCGCGTGCGGCGTACAAACACAGATTATTACCTACTTGTACAGACGCGACGCGTGAATAAAATATATGTAAAGAATTAGTGCCAATCACTATTCTTTACATATAAGTGAATGTTTTGGCGTACATCTATACTAATCTATACTAATATTATAAAGCTGAAGAGTTTGTTTGTATGTTTGATGACAGAAGTTTTAAAATAAATAAATAAATCCTGAACGTCACTATACCTCCAAAGTTACTATTCTTCGTGGGCGAAGTCGCGGGCACTGCTTGTAAATACTTTTTTTTTTTTTTTATTTATTTTTTTTTATTTATTTATTTCATATACAAGAAAAAAAAATACAAAGATACAATTTAGTCCCACAAAACCGACTTGTCGGTTTGACTGAGGGATCTTTAGTCTCTTAGCTTATAATTATAATTATGTAGGTATATAATACAACTATAACTGTATCAGGTAAAGTTAAGTGCACAATAATTGGATTTAGACTGAATTACAACAAACTGAAGGAAAATTTAGCGGTGATAATAATAAGATACAATTGTTGTAAGATATAAAATACGTGTGTAAAAAACAACCACGCCTCCGAGCCCTCAGATGGGCTCGGAGGCGTGGTTGTTTTTTACACACGTATTTTATATCTTATAGAAATATTGCATTGTGAATGCAAAAAAATAAATAAAAACATACAATTGTTGTGTTAAATAGTAGTCATCAGATAATCTTTTAATATTTTTTTAAATTTATTTTTATCCGTTTCACATCTAATAGTTTCGGGCAACGAATTAAGAAGATATGGTATACGCTTCTGTAAAGTTCTGTCACCAAAATAATTTTGAACCCTAGGAATTACAAATTTCTTTTTTGAAGTGGCTCTAGTGATCTGGTTATGATTTATGTATTCAAAAGTGGAGACACACTCTCGGCTGCCGTGATTATTTACTAATAATAAATCGCAGGCTTTTTATTTTATTAGTAGGTAAGTACCTACGCTTTTTATATTATTTTATTAATTATGTAGAATTTTTTTACACGTTTCAAGTATATTTAAAAGTGGCTACAATATTTATCAAACGGGTGATATTTGAACACTTTTTTGCTATTTTTTCTTGTAAAAACTTAAGAAATATAATGACTAAATGTACAATAATAGTACCTAAGTAATTAGTTTAAAACCATATAATCAATATTATAATATATACTTACTAGAATAAATTATTATGACATCTACTACCTATCCTTACCATTTTATTCTAATCATAATACTACTTGCGTGATCAGTATAATGTATTCATTTTCATTATAAGCACTCTGAAACTTATTTATTCTTTGGAACACCTGTAGGTACTCTTAAAATTCGAAATTATTTTGCATGAGTATACCTACGCCTACGCCCTGTGGCGGCAATCAAATAGTGTCAAATGTTGTGATTTCGGCGCGGCGGCAACGATTGTTGTATATGATTTCAAAAGAAGCCGCCGGCGCGTGTATTATAACCATGTGCTTCCGAAAAGCAGCAAATTTCTTTGAGAAGTAAGTACAAAACCTTTGATGCCGCATTATCAAAGTGCCGATGGTTAAAACATAACTATGCATGCACTCAGTTTGATTTTAATGGATATTTTTTTATTCGCTATGTAGGTATGTTTATGGTATTAGTCGTAATGCGCATAGATCCAGTTTTTCATATTCTTTGATACAGTTTTTTGCGTCTCATAGAATTCCTAAGCGTACCTATACACCGAACTGTTACACCTAACTACTCCGTGAAATAGCGCTAAGTCCTAGCTGCAAGACGCAAGAGTCTTGCAGGCTTAGTCTTGTTCTTGCTCAAGTCTTGCACGGTCAGTCTTGGTCTTGGTCTTGCTAAAAATACGCGGTCTTGTTCTTGGTCTTGGTCTTGCAAAAACGCAAGAACAAGACCAAGACTGCAAGACCAAGACTGAATTTGGGCAACACTAGTTGCGAGAGGTCCCCGGGTTACTGATTTCATTTCACAACTGCGTGGAGCGCTATTTTATTCAAAACATTACCGGCGGTCGTAGAACTGAAGATATATTTTACCAGTAACCAGCTGCTGTAATCATTCGCTCGGACAAAACATTTTTTGTGGAAATTTAACCTACTTTTTTTTTAAGTGTTTGAATGATATCTTATGCCTAGAAAAAATGTAGATGGTGTTTATAAAATAACGCTGTATATACTAGCTGACCCGACCACGCGTTGCTGTGTTATATATAAGAATAAAACCTATCCTATGTCCTAAGCCGGAACAAATCCTGCAATGTAAATAAAAAATCTTCAAAATCGGTCTAGTAGTTCCGGAGTCCAACGCGGTCAAACACTGTGACAGGGATTTTTTTTATATATAGATAGATTAGGACACGCCCTTCACTTGACTACATCGATCCCAGTGTTGCCAAATTCTTAATTTAAAAATTTTATAATTTTGTATGTTACCAACAATACTCCTGGAATTTTTCGTTGAATCATAATTAATCTTATTATACGGCGCTTGTTATCTCTCTTATTATAACAACGAAGAAAAACTTGAAGCAAAACAAATAAGGCTAAGATTTATAAGTCCCCTAGTAACAAAAGAAAGTTACTAAATATCCGTAGAATCCGCTTAATTTTGCTAAAGATAGGCCTTTTGTATATTTAGGGTCCCTTAGCAAGACTTTATTAAGATAATTTCAACTTTATTGTGTTATAAATAAGATACTGATATAGTATTCCTTTTTACGGAACGGCAGTATAATCTATTATCTAAGATCACAGTGGTTTGTGTGTTTGTCTGTCCCCTCTTTTTCCCACTCTTTCTCCATTGTATCAATAACGTTACCATAGCAACGCGTTAATTGCAAGTAGTTCGTCTACCGGACGCTAGATGGTGCTAACGGAAAAATATTTAATAATAAAAAAATTTAAAGAATTTTGTGCACCCGTGCGAAGCCAGGACGGGCCACTATAATTTAAGAACACAAATTTGTTGTTTGTGTGTTTGGCTGTCCGCTGTTTTTTCATTGTATACGCGGTACCATAGCAACGCGTAGCCATAGCAACGTGTTACCGGGTCAGCTAGTGCTTTATAAAAATCAGGAGACACTTCCGAGAAGAGCTTACATTTTTATTAAACTTAAATTAACAAAAAAAGTGTATGTGTCAGCTCCGACGCACCAATGGAGTTTACTCCTAAAGAAATATAGTCTTTGAACAGGCACAGAAAATAATAAACCAAAACTTTAAAATAAAAGCGAAAGGTGCGCATGATAGGTTGCGCACAAAAAAACGAAACGCTGTCATTCGATCACAAAATTTTACTCTTCATATTTTTTTCATAACAGGCGCCTTAAATGAAAATAAATTCTTAAGGAGCAAACTCCAACTACGAACGTAGCTCATGAAAAGGCGTCACAACGCCAAATTTAAACAACAATAAAAATTCTTAATATTCTTCAAAGTGTTTCAGCACAATTGCAACTGTTTTTCCCCAGACGCTTAGATTGAAAAATTCTATAAAACAAAAAGGATAACAACATGCGTCTTTATCTTGTCATAATTTCTTAGATTAAAAATATAAAAGTAAATATTTAAATTATAAAAAAAAACACCTGACAGAATCCTGAGTATCGGCTCTGCTTGGCCAATTCATCAAACTACATTTTTGGCTACTGGCTGAGTAGATGCAATAGTAATGTATCAATTAAAATATAATAATATAATTAAAATATGATAGTATAATATAATAATTATTTTTCAAATTGAATAGAATTATAATAAAACACCTTTTTACGGATTTTTGCGCATGTTTTATTTTATTTTATATTTAATCCTGACGTTTCGACTCCTTTACAGTCCTCCTGTAAAGGAGTCAAAGAGTGTTTTATTCTGATGTGTAATGTGCGCGGAAGTGTAAGAACTAAATATGAATAGAATTAAATTAAAAATAAAACAAAGTAAGACTATCATAGAAATTAAGTAAAATTGTCACTAACATCTATGGACTCCGTACGATTTTTTTTAAATTTTATTTATAACTGTGTTTTCTTTATGGTCTGTTCGATACTGGTAACATCATTACCTACATACGATGTTTAAGGTACCTAGAACACGAAGAGACGGAATTGGCGTCAGCTTAAGAAATACTTAAAAGAAATTTATGGGTCCGTCAACATTTCGGTAGCTCAATCCAAAGAGTACTCGCATAGAGAAAAGTTGGTACGAGTACTTTTGACACCTGAGTCAAGTAAAATATTTTCTTGTAACAATTTCTTTAGATAAAAATTTTTCGTATGTTATTTAAAAAAAAATATTTAAGTTATATGTAATTCTTGCAAAATACAAAATGTTCATGGTATCAGATAGCATTCGTCGTATCAGCTAAATGACTTCCACTGCTTGACAATAGCCCCCAAGGTTCTCCACAACGATCGGTCCTGGTTGGCCTGCATCCAGTTGCTTCCCGTGACTTTCACCAGATCGTTGGTCCACCGAGGCCAGCCTACAGTCGTCTTACAGTCTTTTTACACAAACGGACTACTGGACACTGCGGGCTACCACCCTTTCTTGGTTGCTATTCCTACCTGCCGCATCAAGCGCTTCACAACATCTTTCATAATACGCAAGCAAAGTTGTGGAACTCCCTCCTGCGACTGTATTTCTGGGTACTTATAATCAGTCCGTTTTTAAAGCCAGGGTGAATAGACACCTTCTGGATTTGCTCGTTTTATCGTGGGTCCTGTATTGGCCCCCGGGCTTGATTGGGATCAAATGCAAAATAAAAAAAATCTAGACACTAGACTGTTTAAACCCGTCTTAAATAATATAGTATTACCTTCTTTAAATCTAAAGTTATGTAGCGTTTCAGGATGATGGAGTGGAAACATATTTTCTTTATTCTTGAAAGTATTCCAATCCCGTAAGTGGACGCGGAAGTGGAAGAAATAAAGATCTTAAGTTATAGCTTAAGCAGATGCATAGTCCTGATTATTTTTTTAAACTTAGTGCACACAAAAAATGTAAAAATTGCGGATTTTATGCCGATAGGCATTCTCTACTAGTTAAACGGAGAGTTGGAAACTGATACCGCATTGGTGGTGCCTTGTAAGGGAAAATAGAAAATGAGAAATATGTATTACATCCAATTAATTTGTACATAATTTCGTTTAACTATAAAACTAACTAATCTTTATGGGGAAAAGTATTTTGATTATGTAATATTATTGTGAGGCTGAAAAATACAAATTTTGTTTAATTATGATGTAAATGAAGTTTTTGAAGTTATACTTCTTTAAATTTAAATTCTCTTCTGAGAGGTCATATTTCACTATATAATCGTTACAAACCAACTGCAAATTAGCAAATTCTTAACAAATAAAGAAAATCATAGAAATATAAATATGTTAAAATCGCCAGCATCGGTTTTACTTTTTTACAAATGTTTGGACAATCGATTAAGATGAAACTGCCATTTACAACGCTGGCCAACAGCGCAAAACCGGAAAAGTACTAGAAAATTTCGACGGGTGTTCACAAGGCTCGGTTGCTCAATTGGGAGAGCATTGGACCGGACTTCCAAAGGTTGCGGGTTCGATTCCCGCCTAAGAATTCACAAGTGAGCCGAATCGATTTTCTCTAGTATTTTTCTATTAAAATAATTCATCTTATAAGATAGCATTGAAAAAATGCAAAAAATATATAAAAAAAAATGTTTTTAATAATCCATAATTTTTACCTACCATCCATACAGGACATCTTTGAACTGACAAGAAGAACGGGCGCAAAAAGCTATTCAAAAATAACGGAAGTGACGACATATACAATATAATACGTCGTCACCATATATAATCAACAAAAAACCAATATAATTGTGTCATCACAATAATAGTAGCGTTATAGATTTATAACATCGTCAATTAGAACAAAGTCAATGAGTATTTGTTTCAAATAAGTATACTTAATGTTATGACACAAATTTAAAAAGCAACACAAATTGTCGATAATAATGATAGTTTAAATCAGACCCATCTTCGAATACCTTTTTTATGTGTGATTACTGTCACAGGTGACTACATCAGCGCCACTGGGTTTTGGATGGCCCTCAAGACGAGAGCAGCAAGCCACCGTAGTAGTTTTCTGGACGGACGGCATCTCCTATGAGGGAGTCTCCGAATCGATATAAAATTAAATGTATTTAATTTAGAAACAGTGTCCAAATGGTTAGTAACAGTTAATCTTACAAAGTATGTTAGTACCTACATGATAATTATAACCTTAAATAGATAAATCTGATATCGACATATTTAGTTCTTATACTTCCACGCACATTACACATTAAAATAAAGCAATTCTTTCACGGTTTGTTGCGCATAATTTATTTTTAATCGTGACGTTTCGACTCCTTTACAAAAGCCGTGATCACAGGATGAATAAATTAATGGTCGTCATATATGTTCTACTACCTTCACAATATTTCAATCAGGCACGTTCTTAACTGTGAAAATTTTATATGAATAAAATAAGTTTTTGTTTGCATTTTATTTTGATACGCGCACATTAAATAATACAACATTTTTACGGATTTTGCGCATAATTTATTTTATATTTAATCCTGACGTTTCAACTCCTTTATAGGAGCCGTGATCACAGGATGACGGAATCACGGCTCTTGTGATCATAAGATCACGACAGGTTGAAATATAAATTATGCGCAAAAAATCGTGAAAAAGTTGTTTTATTTAAATGATATCGACATATTTAATGACCACTTCAAAACCTTACACAACTCTAAAATCCATTTGATGTGTAAAGATTTATTAATGCATGTTAAAATATTTTATATTTCCTTTGTTCACCTAGTTATTATTTTTTTAAATGCTATAATTTCTTTTATACCTATAATAGGCATTCGTGTAAGAACTGTACATTTAGGTTATAAATTTAATAAAATAAAGTGTGTAAATGTTTGCTGTCAGTGTACCATATTCAAAATACATAAATGCGGTGTCACAGTTCTTGACCGCGATGAACTCCGTAACTACACAACCAATTTTAAGGATCCTTTTTTTTATTTTGCGCGATATGTTCCGACTTAGGACATAGGATTGGTTTCATTTTAATGAATTAACATAATGAGTTTCTGTAATAAGCTGCTATACTGAATTACACTTTTATATATTTTGTTAGTATACGAAATCCGAAGAAATTTTGTTTATAAATAAATAATTAGTTTTCCTCGTAGAGCGCCCCGCGAACTATTAAAATTAATGCAGGCAAGCGAGCACAATTAAGACGTCTAATGCATGAATATGTTATCTTGTCTTTTGATATAGATATTATGTACGATACGCCTTCAAATGTTTTTTAAAAGAATATCTTGGTAATTCTTAATGAATCATTTTAATAAGTGCATTTGATAAGGTCGTACTCATGATTTGCAGTTTTGCATAAATAAAACAAATAAAAAAATATGTTTGTTAAAAGTTAAGTTATAATTTTGTGCAAATAATTGTAGATAACGGTGTTAACTGTACTAATATTTAAAGAACCAATTAATGTTACTTTGTTATATCGTTCGGTTGTTAGTTGTCCAAAATAAATAAAAATTTTTGCTAACATGCTACTCATGTACTATAATAAATAAATAATAAAAAAATCCGGAAAACTCACAACAATTGTTTGGTCCTAAATTAAGATGAGCTTGTACTATAGGTAGTAGATAATGTATATAAAACGTAAATAAGGATATAAACGATCATGACTCGGGAAAAAATGCTGTAAAATAAAATAACAAATAAAATATGTTCATCACACAAAAATATGCCCCTACCGGGATTCGAACCCCGGACTTTCGGCCGAGAGAGTAGGATGCGTAGCTCCTTGCACCGGGCGAGGCTAGCCGACGGCGCATGGGTGAAACTACCGTCGGCATTGCACATGCTTCGCACGTTTGGGGGGATTACCGATATTTACCTGGAAATCCGGTAAAAAAAAAATGGCCCGGGCCCAAACCGCAAATGCCGCAAACGACCCTAGGCAGAGCCTAGTTAGTCAGGTGGTACGTTCTAGTGCTTTTTAGTTCGGGTATGTCCCGCCTACGCTCCGTGAGCTAAGATTTGGTAGAGTCCCACATATACCCGCCATCAACCCGTGGCGGGTGAATGCATAAGAGATTTTCCAATGGGAAAAAAACCATCGCTACCGTTGCTCTAAGAGGCTGTTGTTAGGAATAGGCTTTAAAACAGTATAGCGTTCTAGCCGGAAAGAGTGCTGCCTGCACCCGTTCACGAGCATGATGCAGCAACTAGAGTAGATAGATAGATAAAAGCTTTATTTCCTACTTTACACACACACACATATATTAACAAAAATAAAAAATAATCATATCTTAGGTAGAACACAAAGCCATCCTTAAAAACTATGTGTGTGTGTGCTGCAGCAGTACGCAAGGGTCGCAGTTCAGCATCGTGTTTACCCGCATAGCGAGTAAATTGCTGATTTTCAGCTACAACCACGAGTGACCAACAAAGACGATGACCAGCAACATCAGTGTGTGTGATATTTAAAACATATATAAAATTAAAGCTCAATAATAAAGTACTTATATAATGGTGAATGTGTAACATATTTTTTAACACATATTTAATAAGTGTTAAGTATATGCCTATTATAAATAAATAAATAAAACTGTGATGGATATTATAAGGGACATAAACGGACAACATCATTAAAAAACCATAAATTACGGTAGACCTATTTTTATTTAAATCGACATTTAGGTTCCGCTACCTGCTAAAGAACCTGGGAATACCTAACTTTTGCTTTGAAAGAAGATATGCCTTTCTTTGGCATTTAAAGTTGTTCTTATTCTTTAGGTGCCTCAGTGGAGGTAGAATATTGTTCCAACATTTGGTAGCGTGGTATCGAAAGCTCCCAGTAAAAGCCACGGTCCGGTGTAATTGAAATTTAAGTGGCGGTCGAGAAGTTGTAGGGGTCTGATTATAAGATGTATGAAAAATTAATTTATAATAGAGGTAGTCTGGACACTTAGAAGTCGTGATGTCAAACATTAAGGATGCCAAATGCAGTTGTCTACGTGATTCCATGTTCAGGACCGATTCAGCATTAATAAAGGGAGAGATATGAGTACGCGGCGGTATCTTGTAACAAAATCTGAAACAAGCATTTTGTACACGTTGTATTAAGCGTTGTGATTTACACAAAAGGCGTGGTCCATAGACAAGATCAGCGTAATTCAGTCTCGAAAGTACCAATGCTTCGACAGCGCTAATGCGCGCCTCCTGGCTCAATAGGTTACGTATCTTGTACAGTATCTTTAGCCTATAGAAACAATTTCGAACCAAGTCCTCCACATGGGCCACGAAACGTAATTCACTGTCAAAAGTGATCCCCAAGTTTTTTGCAGTTTCCACACATTTAATATGCTGACCAAGTATAGTAACAACAGGAGACAAACTTGTTATCCTGCTTATCTGAGTTTAAGAGCCAAGTATCATAAATTTCGATTTAATCGGGTTAAGTGTAAGACCATTTCTATCACACCACTCAGCTTTCCTCCCCAGATCTTCATCCAGCAATTGTAGAGCTTCTGGGAATCTATCAGTAGCCTCAGAAATGTACAGCTGAACGTCATCAGCGTAGAGATGATATCTACTGTGTTTAGGAACTCTAGCAAGATCGGTGCAGAAAATGATAAAGAGAAGAGGTCCAAGTATTGATCCTTGGGGCACACCACGGTTCACCAGCTTAGATGAGGAAATGTTAGTGACTCCATCCCTTCCCACCAGTTTAACTGATTGGCATCGTTCATTTAGGTAGCTACGAAACCACTCCAGAGCCTGATCGTCCAGACCATAGTAACCCAACTTCGAAAGCAACAGAGGCACACAGATATAATCAAACACGCGCGACATATCGAGTAGTGTCAAGACCGTGCCTCTACCAGCATCCTGCTCCGCTAATATATCATCTGTAACATCAAGCAATGCAGTAACCGTTCCACGACCCCTGCGGAATCCAGACTGACGGGAAGGCAACACCTGACTCCCCTCAACATAGTCATATAGCCGGTAGTATACCACCTTTTCCAAGATCTTAGATAAAAAGGGTAGTATACTTATGGATCTAAGGTCTTTGTACTCGGCGGGTTGTAGGCTGGCTAGGGACTACACCCGTGAGCAATGACTCATTAATAATCCTGGTTATAATTGACAGAGTTCTAGGCAATGTAAGAAGGACCATATCCTTACTAATACCGTCACTACCCACTGCATCAGACTTAACAGACCTAATATATCGTGAGACCATGAGTTGGTCAACCGGTTGAAGAGAAAAAGAGGAAACGCTAAAACGATAAGGCTGAAATGATGCGATCTCTGATAAACACCCAGAATCACACCCAGGCACCTGTAGGAAGAAATCATTGATAGCGTTTGGATCACATATACAATCAGGCACACAATCACTTTTGCCCGGATCAATCAAAACTTTCTGTTTGAGGTTTTTCCAAAATGTTTTGCTATACTTAAGATTAGAATTAACATAATGGTTGAAGTACGTGGTTGAGTACGTAACGTAATAATAAAGTAATCAATGTTATTATAATATTTTTTTTTAATGACGGTTCGCGCTTGCCTCATCTTCGTTTATAAGGCATGTTATGTTTTGAGAAAGTTCCCTCGAGACTCGCGGAGAATTTTAATAGAAGAGGGATGTAAGACGGAGGGTCAAAGCATTCCCGACCAAGACTCACCGAACGTACCAAAGGGATGCTGTTCCCACCAAAATTGAGATTATTATTTTCAGAAGAACTTCTTAATTTGTTAGTATTACGAAACTTTGGAGAAAAATTATTAGAAGCTCTTTGTTTATACAGGGCGTTATAAAAGTAACTGTTGAGCTTAAAAAGTGATTGACTTGACACAAAAGTAAAAAATATTCTATTATGTATGCTATAGTTGTTTCTAATAAAAAAATATTTAATATATTCAAGCATATCGTTAAAATTTACGAAAAAAATCCAAATCCCTCCAAAGCTTTTTTAACAGAGATCTCTTTAAGAGATAAGACTACCCTTTGTAATATTATTTTTCGTTTTCTCCTGTTCTGTTATTTACTCAATGTTGTATTAATAATAAAGTGTTTTGTATTCTGTTTGTATTATAAAATTCTGCTGTTTAGTAGGAAAAAGAAATAAATCAATAAATTAATTTTGTATAATACTGACGAAATTCTATATTTATAAATTTCTCAGCGTACTAATGAGCGTGACTTTGTCATAATGTATCTATTGTAGACAACCTAGTATCTAGACGAACCTAATAAGCCTATATTAGGTTCGTGTAGATTAGTGTTGCCCAAATGCAAGAACAAGACGAGACTTAGCCAGTCTTGGTCTTGGTCTTGCGCCAATACACCTGGTCTTGGTCTTGGTCTTGGTCTTGCGCTTGCAGTCTTGGTCTTGGTCTTGGTCTTGCAGCAAGAGTCTTGCAAGTCTTGCAATTACCTATTAGTCTATTGCTATTTATTAAAGTTTACTTTAAATCTTAGAAAAACGTATTAGAATTGGAACATTGTGAGCTTGAATTAACATAGCCATAGTAAAGATCAATCAGATTAATAAATAACTGAAGATTTGATAAGAAAGTCGAAAAATCAACTGACCTATATGTCGTTTTCCATGGAAGTAACTGTTTCTTAATAAACATTTATGATTTATAAGCTTACATTTGCTAAAACATGTAAAAAAACAAATTAATTACAATAACTTGACTGTATTTTAAATAACAATGTCTGTCTAGAAAGAGATTGAACCCTCAACTTGCATGAAATTTAATAAAAGAGTTTTATGATTTATCATTTATTTCAATCAAAAATAAAATACAACACAAATCAAACATAACAGTACACAACAGCTTTATCATTAGGTTATGTTACTTTATATCAATTCTTTTGACCAAGAATTAATACAAAGTAACCATCTGGCTGACTCATCACTTAACCTATTTCTATGTTTTCTAATTACTAATGATGCTTTAGAAAATAATCTCTCAGCAGGTACTGAAGTTGCAGGTATTGAGAGAAAATCACGGGCCATCTTCGATAAAGTCGGATACTCTGTCTCATGCGTCCTCCACCAATCTAAAATGTCTTCCGAGCTGGCAGTTCTTGGTTTTCTCAGGTACTCCTCCAACTCGTCTATCACTAAGCCTTGAAGACAAGATCCAGATGACGTCGAGGGACATTCATAGAGTTTATCAAAGTCTATAATGTCTTCATCTTCATCACATACTTTATTTTCTTTTCTTGGCAATTCCAGAGATTTGTTCAGTGAGTGTAGACTTTTATATTCTTCATAAAGTTCATTGAACTTGCGCAGACTTTCTGTTTTAAGTTGCTTCCCCCACATTGTCAGGTCAAAAGTCTGAGCCTTATGCCTTGGGTCTAAAATTAAAGAAGTACAATAAATCCAGTTGCTCTTCTTATAATGTTTAAGCATTTTGTCTCGAGCTGCTTGGAAAGCTAGAATGAGCCTTTCATCCACTTCAGATCGATTAGGTTTCTCATCTAACTGTTTTACCATGGATTCAATTTTATCTAGCAAGAGATTGAATGATACAATGACTAGCGGTAATGTAACATATTTGTCTCCACCAAGTTTTGTACTTAAAAGTTTAAAGTTTATTAGAAATTTATGTAATTTTTCGAGTACCTGCCATTCACTAGCTGTGATTTGAAAATCATTCAATTCGGTGACAGAACTGCACAATATGTTAATGCCCGCTCTCACTTTTAAACCAAATCCAATCATATCATGTGTGGAATTCCATCTTGTTGGACAGTCAAGAATGGCATTTAGATTTGATGGCACGCCAGCTGCTTCACAAGCAGACTGAAACTTCTTCTTCACTATCTCACTTCTTTTTATTTTACTGGAAATACTGCGTAACTTTGTTACAGATGTACGCGAGTCAGCAATATTTGGTGCATATTCTTCATCTTCCTCAGTTTCGTCTGCATAGTCTTCATACTGCTGATCTTGCGCGTTAGTGTCAGACTCACAGTGTAATGCTAAGGTCTCTAATAAATCTTGTACACCAAGGTTTAAAATGTGAGCAAAGCACCGGAAATGTTGATTGTCTGAATCAAAGTGTGGCAACTGTTTGCCCAGTTCATACATAAATTTGGTATTTGCAGTTGCGTTGTCGACCGTGATACCTTGTATTTTATCAATTATGCCATATTCCAATAAACATTCATGGAAAATCGTTGCAATATCTTCCCCAGTATGTCGACCGCGTGATGGTATAAAATCAAGAACTACAGATCGATACTTCCATTCGTTGTCTATATAATGCATAGTAACCCCGTAGTAACTCCTACCAGCAATTGACGTCCACCCATCAATGGTAAATGACATTTTAGATGATAATTGTTGAAGTCGTTCCTTGAGATTAAATTGGAGCTCTTCAAATCGCTCTTTGACTTTCCTTCTAAGTGTAGACCTTTTAGGAAACTCCATATTAGGGCAAATACGTCGAAAATATACTTGTGTAGCTTCGTCATCGAAAAATGAGAAGGGAAGATATTTTTTCACTACCCAATCAACTGTAGCTGTCGTGATGTTGTCACTGCTGTTTTCCGACTGAAATAAAACAATAAATCTTGTGTTATTATTTAAAACATACTAGGTTTGAGCGTTTAGGAGGAGGAGGTTTGTTGTTGTTAAATCGAGAAAATCGTTAAATTGACATTTGTTATATTAAGGTTGCACTGTACTGTAATTTACCAAAATAAAGTACTTAGTTGTTACTGGCCGATTATGAAAACAAATGAAAATATAGGTGTTTATAAAAATATTTAAGACGATAATTACATACTTAATATGTCGCACCCCTAGATGAAAACACCACTAACTCAAAAATACTTACGTAAGTTAATGGCGTTTTTGAAAGTATCGCATGAACAGCTACGCGGAGTTAAAATTCCCGTAGCGACAATTTCGACCATTGTTAAAAATGACGCGAAATATGTACCTATGTATTACTATTTTATCAATATCTATAAAATATTCCGAAGTCAGTTTAAAGTCATTTGTTCAAAAAAGACTTTTTTGAGTTCCTGGAGTTTTCATATAAAAAAAATATATTCTTACCTGTCCACTTCTTCCAGCGGTTACTAAAAAGCTTGTGATATCTCCACTTAATTTTGGTTTAACAGGAAGAAATATTTGTGATTCCTTTTTGTGGAAAGATATTAGATGTTTCCTTAAGCCTGAAGTGTTTCTGTTTTTCATTTTTATTTCAGTCTTTTTATGTTGGCACAATTTACACAAGGCAGTTTGGGATGCATGAATTATTTCGAAAAACTCCTCAAATTTGCTTTTGGGTCTTTTAGATCTGTGACTCAAACTCTCGTTACTCGGACTAGAATAATTTGAATCTTCGTCACTCATATTAAATTGTACACGTGATACGTTTTTAGAAAACAACAAGAATTAGTAAAAACAATTATTAAGTTAGACTCGAAGCACAGCTCAATTGGAAATGACTGGAATTAAAATAATTCCTTTGTTTATAGTACGTTTCCTTGCTTTCTACCGCGCCGCCTCGCCACGTGCCGGCTCTATTAAAAGGATGCCGCCGCAAATCAAACGATGCCGCGTGCGGCGTACAAACACAGATTATTACCTACTTGTACAGACGCGACGCGTGAATAAAATATATGTAAAGAATTAGTGCCAATCACTATTCTTTACATATAAGTGAATGTTTTGGCGTACATCTATACTAATCTATACTAATATTATAAAGCTGAAGAGTTTGTTTGTATGTTTGATGACAGAAGTTTTAAAATAAATAAATAAATCCTGAACGTCACTATACCTCCAAAGTTACTATTCTTCGTGGGCGAAGTCGCGGGCACTGCTTGTAAATACTTTTTTTTTTTTTTTATTTATTTTTTTTTATTTATTTATTTCATATACAAGAAAAAAAAATACAAAGATACAATTTAGTCCCACAAAACCGACTTGTCGGTTTGACTGAGGGATCTTTAGTCTCTTAGCTTATAATTATAATTATGTAGGTATATAATACAACTATAACTGTATCAGGTAAAGTTAAGTGCACAATAATTGGATTTAGACTGAATTACAACAAACTGAAGGAAAATTTAGCGGTGATAATAATAAGATACAATTGTTGTAAGATATAAAATAGATATAAAATAAATTTTTTACACACGTATTTTATATCTTATAGAAATATTGCATTGTGAATGCAAAAAAATAAATAAAAACATACAATTGTTGTGTTAAATAGTAGTCATCAGATAATCTTTTAATATTTTTTTAAATTTATTTTTATCCGTTTCACATCTAATAGTTTCGGGCAACGAATTAAGAAGATATGGTATACGCTTCTGTAAAGTTCTGTCACCAAAATAATTTTGAACCCTAGGAATTACAAATTTCTTTTTTGAAGTGGCTCTAGTGATCTGGTTATGATTTATGTATTCAAAAGTGGAGACACACTCTCGGCTGCCGTGATTATTTACTAATAATAAATCGCAGGCTTTTTATTTTATTAGTAGGTAAGTACCTACGCTTTTTATATTATTTTATTAATTATGTAGAATTTTTTTACACGTTTCAAGTATATTTAAAAGTGGCTACAATATTTATCAAACGGGTGATATTTGAACACTTTTTTGCTATTTTTTCTTGTAAAAACTTAAGAAATATAATGACTAAATGTACAATAATAGTACCTAAGTAATTAGTTTAAAACCATATAATCAATATTATAATATATACTTACTAGAATAAATTATTATGACATCTACTACCTATCCTTACCATTTTATTCTAATCATAATACTACTTGCGTGATCAGTATAATGTATTCATTTTCATTATAAGCACTCTGAAACTTATTTATTCTTTGGAACACCTGTAGGTACTCTTAAAATTCGAAATTATTTTGCATGAGTATACCTACGCCTACGCCCTGTGGCGGCAATCAAATAGTGTCAAATGTTGTGATTTCGGCGCGGCGGCAACGATTGTTGTATATGATTTCAAAAGAAGCCGCCGGCGCGTGTATTATAACCATGTGCTTCCGAAAAGCAGCAAATTTCTTTGAGAAGTAAGTACAAAACCTTTGATGCCGCATTATCAAAGTGCCGATGGTTAAAACATAACTATGCATGCACTCAGTTTGATTTTAATGGATATTTTTTTATTCGCTATGTAGGTATGTTTATGGTATTAGTCGTAATGCGCATAGATCCAGTTTTTCATATTCTTTGATACAGTTTTTTGCGTCTCATAGAATTCCTAAGCGTACCTATACACCGAACTGTTACACCTAACTACTCCGTGAAATAGCGCTAAGTCCTAGCTGCAAGACGCAAGAGTCTTGCAGGCTTAGTCTTGTTCTTGCTCAAGTCTTGCACGGTCAGTCTTGGTCTTGGTCTTGCTAAAAATACGCGGTCTTGTTCTTGGTCTTGGTCTTGCAAAAACGCAAGAACAAGACCAAGACTGCAAGACCAAGACTGAATTTGGGCAACACTAGTGTAGATACTGGTTTAAGAAGAAATAAAGTATCTTTTAATATTGTAATATTTAATATAATAAGAGTATGTGTAAGCTCCGACGCAACTTATTTTTTTATTTAATTAGTTTTTTAGTTTTTAGTTAAATTGTATTGTAAAATGTTAATATATTTCTCATATAATTGCTTAATCTTTGTTATTTTAATTTATTTTATTAGACTATTTAGGTCTAAAAAAGAATTTATTTCTCATAAGAATATACAAATAAAGTTCACTTGAAAATGATTTGCAATTAAATAATCTCCACAGCGCAGCTATTTTTAACATATCATTGTTAAAACTAATTATAAAATTCGCACATATAAATAAACGATTTTCTTTAAACAGGCAATAAATAATAAAACAAAACTTCAAAATAAAAAAGAAAGGTGCGCCACGATAGTTTGCGCACAAAAAACGTAACGAATCACCAAATTTTACTTTTTATATATTTTTCATACCGGGCGCCTTATATGAAAATTATAACTGATTTTACTGTTTAATCTAATAATTAAACAGTAAAATCAGTTAGGTGGCTTGCTCGGATATGAAAGCACTCTAAAAATATATCCATACGTGCCGTTATCATTAGGGAATATTCCTGCATTCCATATGCTTCAATGGAAACGTAGATACACGTGATCTGAAACACGGACCAATGAGTGTACGCATAGGGTGTGTTTTGTTTGCATTATTTTAGAATCAGTCAATTTATATATACATACGATGCCCCCAAGCAGAAAGTAGGTAATCGAAAAATGTTAACTTTACAAAAGAAAATATTTACTGTTTTGTATTAGGGTTTACCAAAACCATAATGAGCAATTCTTGAGAAAGTTGCGGGTTCGATTCCCGCCTAAGAATTCATTTGTGAGCCGAGTCGATTTTTACTAGTATTGTTGTATAATAATAATTTATCTTTTAAGATAGAATTGAAAAAATGCATGAAATATATAAAAAATATAAAACTAAATAATAGCTTTTTATAAATAACATATTAATTTCACAATAATTCGGCAATAACGTAACATTTACATTTATTCAATTTAAAAAAAATATCTATACTAATTTAAAATTAGAAGTTTGGTCTAGTAAGCTTTACAAAAGTTTTTTATACTGACATTTTTGTCAATATCTGATTATACATAACATTCTCCTATACAGGGTACCTTTCGTCCCGAACGCTCTTTGATATGGTAAACTCTGGTAGGAAGCGATTGTAAGTGGACGATGCTCAGCCTTTGGAAGCTTATCTTACGTCTGTGATGGATCATGGTTGAGTTTTTTATTATATTTTTCACTATATCATACCTACTCGTATTTTTATAGTGTTTTATTTTTGACTATCTGTGGTTAGCGGACTTTGCACCGCTCTTTTTTGTCGACCTTACAAAATATTTCTCTTGTATGCAGGCAATTTAATTAAGTTTCTTGACTTCGCCATCGATTATTTTATGACTTTTCGTAAAATTAAGTAATGGCAATTTTTATATATATTAGGGCTCCGTAATTCAAACGGAAGCAACGAAACTCTTGTCCGATCACTTTTTTGTCTGTCCCTCCGTCAGTCCATCTGTCTGTCTATCAAGATCTCAGGAACGGTTCGAGCTGAAATGCAAAACCATATACTCAGGTCTACAGTCCCTTGAAGCTGTGGAAAAATCTAACTTCTAAATTAACGTAAAAAAAGATACGGCCGCTTATACCACAAAGAACGTATATTTCGACTCTCTCGACACTCTCAAGTGAATCAAAATTTATAGGGTATTTTCCGTTGACCTAGAATTATGAAATTGGCATGGAGCAATGTCATGTAGCACAAGTAGAGTAAAAATACAGTTCTAAATAATAATAGTACATTATGGTACAAGTGTGTAATGTTGGTGATTACCGCTGAGGCGCATTGAGGCCCGAGCCGTCAGGCGAGGGTCTTAAGAAGCCGAGGACGGTAGCCATCAATACACACGTGTATCATACAACGTTTTTCAACACACTTCTGAATAAAACAATACTTAAATAAAAAACCATTTTACATAGTAGATGAAAAGTTTACTTAGAGAAACAATTAGTAAATGTGCAGTTAGTAAAATTATAATTAACTATTTTTGATGACATAGCGGTCTCATCAGATAGATTATTTATTGAAATACTTTCATGTTCTATTGTTATTTGTGATGGTTCATTATTCGTGTAGGTAGGTGAAATCCAATCATTGGACGTACTTGGTATTTCGCCAGTAGGATGCGTCTCAGAATCAGGTTTAATTCTTTTTGTGATTTTTGCACAAATTTCCTTCTTGTTTTGTATGGAATCTTCTACGTATGATTCTGCTACATTGCTAGATCGCCACCCGCCATGTCGCTTCAAAGTCATTATATCAGCTCCTGAATTTGCCAGCAATGTAGCTGAAGTTCTTCTGAAACTATGTCCAGTGTAGCTCTCAGCATCTACTAAACCCAAAAACTTAGCGATTTCTTTAGGCATAGAACCAAATTTGTTTATACCTATAGGCTGACAGGTACATTTACCATTCTGGTAATTTAGAAAGAAACGGTCATTTTTTGTTTTTGGCGAACGCAAACTTCATACTTCTTAACAATATCATAGAATGGACCGTGTATGGTGAATGACCTAGGTATTTTATTTTTCGTGATAGGTATCTTCACTAAAAGCATCTGGCCATGGTTCTCTATATCTTTTACAGTTATATTTGTTAATTCTTGTATCGTACAGGCACCAAATATTAAAGCAACCTGAAACAAAAGAAACAATAATTAAGGTCAACACACAACACAAGCTGCTATTAAATATTTAATTAAAATTAATTTAACTAACCTTTGTAGCCAAATATTGGTTATCTGGAGCATCTTTAATAAATTTTTCAATATCATCAGATGATAAAACCTTTGATTTTTTGCTTCTAAATCCAACAGATAGTCTCTTTAGATAAGCTGACAAATTCGAGTATGTTTTTAAGTCCACTCCATTCTTTGTTCGGACTGTACTTTTTAACATTGAGTAAATACACCACAAAGAGCTAGGTTTGTACTTAGAAGATAATTCTTTAAAGTACGCCATGAACACATTTTCTGAAAAAGACTGCGTATTCTTGTTGTTCTGCCATTGTATGACATTTTGGTACGCTAATAGATATTTTTCCTTTGAGTTTTCTGGTAGTAAACTTACCATAACGTTCTGGGCTTCACATCTTATATCGGGCGGTGTACAACATAAATCATTTTCTTCATAAATTGTATTTGCAGACATCTTAATTAATAACTAACTAAATAACTTCAAAAGAGAAAACGAGACCAGAGGCCCTACCATCACGTCTTATAGCGATTCAAGTTTAGCTGTCAAAAAGAGACGTCACTATAGACCGCGTATAGCGGTGTCTCACTTTGACAATCGAACTTGAATCGCGCTAAAAGATGATGGTAGGCCCTCAGTTGTGAAAAATGTTTCGTAATGGCGGGAAAAATTAATCAGTTTTCCTATGCGCGCGCATCGGCCATAGACTAAAAAATGAGGTTTCTTTTTTTTGGGCTTTTCGCGGATAGCATTTTAGCGCAAGTGTAAGCGTAACTCAACCAATAATATTAAAAAAAAACTATTACTCACTCGTGAATAATAGTAATGGAAAAGTCACAGTTTGATTATAGGTGTCATTATGTGCCTAATTGCCATGGGATTAGAGCCACTTTATGAGGAAGTGTGTTGAAAAAAAAAATTATTTGCCGTTGGTAAAGTAACCGCGACCTATGTCGATGCATGGGGACAATAGTTTTCCATTGGCAAAGTTAATTTTGTCCCTCAATCCTTTTATCTTTATTCCCGTGATGAACGAACTATTTACTTAACTAAAAGTTCGCTGCTTGAGTCCGACTCGCACCTGGCCCGTATTTTTACATTTGAGGTACGGAACCCTAAAAAGGAGAATATTATGCTCAGAGGAAATCAACCCCTTGAACAAAAGTAATTATCAGTTAACTGTAACACAAAACTTTTTCGTTATAGAAAAAGAGAAGCAACTGTGCGCACCTGTACCATTTTTGTCTATTTAATAATTTGTCCTTGGGTTTTGGAAACTAAGGTAACGGATAGATCTACGTTTATGATACATGGATATGTAATATTAGATAGAAACAGATATTAAGGTACAAATGCTCGTATTCAACACACAAATATCTGCCCCTACTGGGACTCGAACCCAGGACCGTCGGCATGAAAAGCAGCATTGTTACCGTTGCACTAAAAGGTAGTCAATTATTATGTAACTCATTATCTCTACATATTACAAAAACAAAGTTTTCGGCCGCGTCTATTTGTCATTCTGTTCGCGATGAACTCAAAAACTACTGAACGGATTTTCATGCAGTTTTCACTAGCTATTATTTGTTGAGGAAAGTTTAGGTATACTAGATTGATGCAGTCGCTAAGCATAAAGCTTCGCTAGCACCATATATTGGAGCGGATCGTAACACGTAATATAAGCTAAATTCAATTAATTTAAAAAATTCAAGCAAATTGTATGATTGTTACTTGTTTTGTATGCCAATAAATTAAATAAATAAATAAATTCTGCCTTACAAATTAATAATAAAAATTGGTTGCCTTATTGTATGAGTCCTTGCTAAACCCACACACCTTAACTGCTAATGATAAGGGCTGCTATATCTTCAATAATACGAGATGCAGATAACTATGATGTTTTAATTACGTGTTTCCACAATTATAAAGCGGATTAAATTATAATTAAATATTTCATTTACAAAAGTGCTGATTGACAAATTGATGCTATTGTGCGGTTAAATGACCGTACACTTATTATAATACTAAGAAATTTAGATCCACCAATAGTATGCAACAGTAAAGTTGAAGAAAAAAAGTCTAATGTTTCATAATAACTGGCAAAGAAACTGATGAAACTGTTATAATATTAGATATTTCTATGATACCCTCAGAAGTGGCTTTTCAGTTCAAGCAGCTTCAATATCAAATAAAATTAGTGGTTGCGGTGAATATTAACAAAACACAAGGACAACCTTTAATAGTTGCTAGTATTGACTTAACTACTCAGTGCTTTTTACACGGACTATTGAATGTTGTATAAACGTGTAACTTCTAAACAAAATATGTTCGTTTTCACACGTAATTATTCTGAAATTATCAATTTTGTGTTTAAAGAAATATTTAATTTTGTTCTTATGTATACAATATCTACATAATACTAGGCGAACTTTCAGGAACCAAATAGAAGATATCCTGAAAAAAGGCCAGGTCAAAAGTACCCTGAACCGACGATCTTGTATCAAAGGTCTGACGAGAGCTGAAGAAGCGAGAGATGTATTTAAGGATCGTGGAAAGTGGAAATCTCTGCCTTCCCCTGCCTTCCCCTGCAGGAAAAGGCGTGATTATATGTATGTGTAATACGTCAAGTAGCATAGAAATTATATTACACTAGCTAACCCGATAACACGTTGCTATGGTTATGCGTAGCTATGGTAACGCGTTGCTATGGTAATGTTGAAAGAGCGGGAAAAAGAGCGGACAGACAAACTCACAAACAAAAAATGTGTTCTTAGTTTAAAAACTAGCTGACCCGGTAATGCGCTGCTATGGTAACGCGTTGCTATGGTAACGCGTATACAATGGAAAAAGAGCGGACAGACAAACACACAAACAACAAATTTGTGTTCTTAGAGTATATATTTAAAACTAATTCACGTATCCTAGCGTATCCAACGTATCAAGCTGATGCGATCCTGCCACAGACAAAATATGTAGGAATAATATGCTCTACTACCCGTGCGAAACTGCAGCGGTTCGCTAGTATATGATAAAATAAATTGGTCTAGCAAATTTCAAAGTCTGAAGTCCTCTATATTTTTTTCTTTTTACGTTATACTCGTAATAAAATGTCATATCTCGTTAATCGCAATAATGGCATCAGCTTTAATTAAAGTTCCGTCAGAGGGCGCTGCGAACTTCTTTGAAACAAAAAGACGGTTTTGGCAGCCACGTTCTTATTAAAGTCTGCCACGCCGGGAATCTTGTTGAATAGAATTATTTTTAATTCATTTAAGGAAATTAAATGTCTTTAAGATGTATTGAATCTCAAATTTCTACGTAGACAGTGTCAAGAAAACAGTCTGCTTTAAGAATTCTTACTATTTTTAAATAGTATAAACTCTAAGCTTTTTAAACACTTTCCGAATCATTAGCCTAACCTACGGGTTAGGTGGGGTGAACTAATAGAAACTGGTAAATAGTTTTGTTTGTGATTTTTTGTTACTAAGATTCAATTCTTTTGATTTTTTTTGACGTGATAACATCTTATAAATCGATGAACGCCGGCTGCACGCACGAAAAAGCATGACTCATTGTCACGTTCCGCCTGAGCCGAGCGGGCAAGCAAGAGTGCGGAACAAGCGATAGAGAGACAAGATCGGTTAAGGCGTTCGGCTAGTGACGCATCTATCTCTTTTCCACTCCATAGGCCGATACGTTCGGGTAGAAGTGAGACAACGGTACCAAGCATCCTACACGTGAACTGTTTTGTTACTATTAAAGAAAGTATCGGTCGACAAGTGCAGTAATAATAGGTTATGTTACAATTTTGCCTTAATAAAATATTATGACTCATATAAACGATCGTATAAGAAGTCAACTGTTAACTGTAACAATGTGCTGTAACAGCACATGAAGAAAACAGTAGGCAACTGAGAGGACTGGGGTAGACCTAAAGGGTTTTTTTTTAATGGAAAATAGGCATGCGCTTGACCACCATCTCGCCTTATGGTAAGCGTCGATGTGATCTAGGATGTGACGCGCTTGCCTAGAAGGTACCTATTTACTCGTGACTTGAAGACCCCTAAATTGTATTTGTCAGGAAACACAGACTCAGGCAAACAGTTCCTCTCCTTAGCGGTTCACAAAATTGGAACCAAAACGCTTAGTCAGGGTCTGTACTGATTCTACGTTTGGCTGATTCCTGTGCCTCTGAGAGGAAGTTTAGGGCAGCCGAAAGTTGATTGGGTTGATCTGTCAAGACAGATGTAGGTCGTCTGGGCAGAGGGTTTAAGGATGAGGAAGGCGTGTAGTCTGAACTTCAGAAGCGCCACGGATAAGTGGATTGGAATCGCTCTCTGCCGTTTTGAAGAAACGTTCAGAGGCCTTCAAGAAGTATTGTTGTAGAGTAGGGAGCTCAAAGTCTCTGTGCAAGTCCGCGTTGCGGACATACCAGGGAGCATTTGAAGCCCTCTAATGAAATTGTTTTGGATAAATCTTATTATAATACCTAGGGTCTTATACAAAAGATAAACCGAAATATTAGCGTGATCTAATTTAAGCGTAGCGCCATCTAGTCTGAGCAAATCGAACTAATAATGTAAACAACGTAAATAGGAAAGCTACATGGTTTTTTACCCTCCATCAAATGCATCTCGCCAGAAAATAAGCCGAAAGAATTTTAAGTTTTGCAGTTTTCAATTATAAAAGAGAATTTTTTTGGCGTGAGCGATGTCTTCGGGTCATAGTACAACTCATGCTGTATAATTTTTTTATTAATAAAATATGAATTTTCTCTTAATATTAATCCTTTACAACTTTCGAAGAATTCAGGTTTGCGTTGTTTGTAAAGTTCGACCAAGTTGTAAGCGGAATTTATAAGTATTTCGTTTCGAGAAGCACTAGGAAGTTTCTTAATTAACTCCGAGGTAATTATAGGATTGTTCTTGTTTTTTATTACTCGAGTTAAAAGATCTTAGTATTATTTTTAACTGATTATATTAGCGTGGAATTGTTTTGTTATAACGTTCGTGTTTAATTTTGTCCATTATATCTTTCAGTTTTTTGCTGTAGAATTTCTTTTATATTATAATAATGATATTTCTTATATTTACATCAATCAGCCCAGCCCAAAGTAGAAATCAAAATATAAGACCATAAGACTTGTGTTAGGGATACTAGGGTAATAGATATACATAAATATATAATAAAAAATAAGTATTATTAAAATGAAATAAATATATATATATAAATCCATACATCAGGTATAAATGCTCGTATTTATCACACAAACATCTGTCCCTTCAGGGACTCGAACCCGGGGCCGTCGGTGCTAAAGGCATGATCGCTATCGTTGCACAAATAGTCGTCAATGTTTTATTCTTACCATTATTCCTGCATTTAATAATTGCCTGACAGATTCTATTAAAATGACGAATAACAAACTTTTGCATTTACAAAAAAGTTTCATGAAAGAAGTAGCGAACCCTTCAGATGTCCTGCCAATCAAAATTAAACCAGAAGTTTAGACTTTTAGTGATTATTACACGTTATAGACAAATTATGGGGGAAAGTCGATTATATCATACTTTACTTTAACTTAAGCATAGTTTAGTGTTGCTAGAGTTAAAAATAATTGTTGGCTTGTGGGTAATCTAGAGGTGGTACGATTAAAATGCCTGTACGATTTTTTTTTTTTTATAGAAAATAGGCATGCGCTTGACCACTATCTCGCCTGATGGTAAGCGTCGATGCGATCTAGGATGTGACGCACCTGCCTAGAAGAAACCTATTTACTCGTGACTTGAAGACCCCCAAATTGTATTTGTCAGGAAACACAGACTCAGGCAAAGAGTTCTACTCCTTAGCGGTACGTATCATAAAATTGAAACCAAAACGCTTAGTGCGACTCTTTGGTGTATCCACCATATAACGGTGTCGCCAATTTGTAAGTCTGGGTGTCCGATGAAAAAATGGGGATGGCGGAACAAGGTTGTGCAATTCAGCTGCACACTCTCCGAAATGTATCCTATAAAATACGATTGCAACAACTCTCCCCTATATATAAAGATAAGCATTAAGCAACCTTCTTTTTGCTTTTGAACAGATTGCATGTTATCTATGGCTACAGTCACTAATATCAACTCGAGACTGCTGGTGTATTTGATATTTTAGAGCGTTTGTTGCGGTCGGATAATAAGAGGCCTGACGAAATGTCGCTTGTGTCTTGATTCAGGGAAGAACCCTAGTATGAGACGCGACATGTGTGGACAATGCCCCGTGCCATATTGATGCGATAGCAGCTCGACCAGGCGGCTTCAATCACGTTCGAATGAAATAAAGCTCCCAAATACAGGGATTTGGGTGACACATACTTTTTCCTCCCTTTTCCAGTAGAGATGATGGGCCCTTGGGAAACTAATGCTAAGTTATTTTTGAAAAACATAGCTGCTCGCCTGTTTCAGGCAACGGGTGACCGGAGAAGTGGCAATTTCTTCAGCGCATAAGCTTAGCCATTCAAAGGGGCAATGCTGCCAGTCTTTTGGGTACCTTGATTCAAACAGGCGATTTAGTTAAAATATTTTATATGTGATATGTAACTGACAAAAAAATCTATTATTAAAGTAAAAAAGAATTCACAGTTCTCAATAATCATTAAACTCGACTGGTTGCTTAATAGAATTAAACTATGTAAGTTAATTTAAAATTTTAGCGATTTAAGAATAAATTCTTATGTACTACTGCTACATGCTAAGGAAGTTAGCCTCTGGACATTATATTTGTATCTATTTTACCCTATGTGTCAATGTATGTGTTTGGTCAATCGATTAAGATTATAAGATCGCATTGAAAATGCATAAAATATATAAAAAAAATTATAAATCTAACATGGCTGTTTCATCTTAATCGATTGACCAAACATTTGTAAAAATGTTTCTTTCGAATACGAGAGGATGTTCCTCTCATTGATGAAACAACGCTGGCCTACAGCGTAAAATCAGGAAGGTACTAGAAAATTTCGACGAGTGTTCGCAAGGCTCGGTAGCTCAACTGGGAGAGCATTGGACCGGATTTCCAAAGGTTGCGGGTTCGATTCCCGCCTGAGATACACTTGTGACCCGAGTCGATTTTTTCTAGTATTTTTCTATTATAATAATTTATCTTATAAGATCGCATTGAAAATGCATAAAATATATAAAAAAAATATAAATCTAACATGGCTGTTTCATCTTAATCGATTGACCAAACATTTGTAAAAATGTTTCTTTCGAATACGAGAGGATGTTCCTCTCATTGATGAAACAACGCTGGCCTACAGCGTAAAATCAGGAAGGTACTAGAAAATTTCGACGAGTGTGCGCAAGGCTCGGTAGCTCAACTGGGAGAGCATTGGACCGGATTTCAAAAGGTTGCGGGTTCGATTCCCGCCTGAGATTCACTTGTGACCCGAGTCGATTTTTTCTAGTATTTTTCTATTATAATAAAAAATCTTAATTTTTTTTTTAGCATTAAATATAGCCTATGTTACTCAGCGTGAATGAAGCTTTCCAATGGTGAAAGATTTTTTGAAATCGGCTTAGTAAACTGAGTTTATTCATTGCAAATATACAGAAATACAAATCTTTCCTCTTTATAATATTAGTGTAGATGTCATAATTAATAATTACTACTTATCAGAATTAATAATTATTGTAAAAAATATCTTTCAAATATACGTCAACTGTATAGTACACTTTTATGGTGTTTTTTAAGGAGAGTACCTCAAACCTTAACATATAACTGATTTTAGCATAGCATAAAAAGTGAATACATAAAATTTGTATTTAATTCGCTCCAGGAGATTTGATCCAATGCTTTCTCGGCGAATCTAGCCCATTCCCAAGCTGCTCGACTTCATACTCACTCTAGCAAATCATATATGTTGCTTTCTTTTTTTGTTATATAAAATAACCTTTTTTTATTCCAATGATTATTAAACTGCAGCAGACTAGAATAGCACAAACTTTCCACAACTAAGGGTACAAAAAAGGCGTGTAATGATACTGAAAGAAATACTGTGCACCTACCGTATAAACCCTAAAAAAGGCAGCACTGTTTTCATATAATAGGTTTTACTGCTATCTCCAACCTGTTTCCCAAGCTTAGATATTATGGCAAGAATACCACAGAAGACTTCTTTCTGTTGAAATGAGATGATGATATTTTTTTCTGTTTATATAAAATATACCAAAATAGGTAAAAATACTTCTTGTGCCAAGTAACACTTGACCTAATTTGGAATGTGCACTTTTAACAATAGTTTTAAAATCCCCTGCCGTGATTTCCGTCACCACAAACATTAAGGGCCACACTTACATGCATATCAAATTTTATAACCACTGCCTCCAAACGTAACTAACTCTTTCACTAATCATTGCTTAGTTTTACGAGCTTAGTCACGCAGGGTTTGATTGAGCAATTTTCTTCGACAACCAGAAATTGCGATAACCCGCTCTGATTAACACGTCAACGATTCTAGAAATTGACTCGTTACCACTTGTTTTGTTATTTTTAAAACTGTAACTTTTTCAGCCTTTTGAGGTTTTTTCGGACGTTCTTTATTCTACTGATATACCAGTAGCCTCTCCGTTTCTTATAGGATACATTTCGAAGAGTGTGAAGCAGAATTGCACAGCCTTGTTCCGCCTTACCCATTTTTTCGTCGGACAACCAGACTTACAAATAGACGCTACCGTTATATCACAGCCGGGTATATGTAGAATACGAACTTTTCTATATGAGTTCGCGTCTGGGTGGTGTGGTACAGTAGTTGTTTCTGAATTTCATCACACAAGTACTTGAGCTATTTAACTTGAATTCATAACAATTTATGTGATTTTGTGTATTATTTATTATTGTTATTTAAAAAAATATGTGGGAAATATTAAATAATCTGATATGTTTCTATTTCTCTAATTGATCGGCTATTTCATGATATTCTGGCAGTTTCCCCCCAGATTGTGGAGTATAAAGGAAAGAAAATGAGACCTTGATTTTGATCCAGAGCAAACTAAAACTACATTAGCGATCGTGATTAGCAATCATTAAAAATTATCTCAATATGTAACTTAAAATAGTAAAAAAGTTCCATATAGTTTTTGAAGTGAGCTGTTGAGCTGTCAAGCGCTATCGGCAGTCATATAATCCTAGTCAACAAACAAAAGAAGGTATGCAAAGCAAAACCTAAATTATTCCCTTTACAACTTTTGTAAGCATAGGGTTGCCAAACGTTAGTCTGCAAAAAGCAGTTTTTCAAAAGTCCTGATATTACAGGGGGCTTATATTGAGGTTAAGGTTAAGGTGTGAAAGACAAATTGTATTCTAGATACAGTTTTTGGTAAAACTGTACTGTAATTAGATAGTATATAGTAGAGAAAAATAACAAATAAAATAGTTCACGCCAAAAAATGTAATTGCAAGTGTTTTTTTATAGGAGCTCGCTGCGTCATCATTTTACTTTATTAAAATCGTAATCATTTTTTTCAGAATGAATTTAACTCCATATTGTGTTAGAAATTATAAATTTAAGGAATTATGTTAAATCTCGTATTTTGCAGGATATTAACATGTTATAATAGTGGATTGTTTTGCTTTTAGTCTTCACGAACATTTATCAGTGTTTAAAGTGAATCAGAACAGCGGAAAGTGTTTTTTCGCATTTACGTAAATCCTTATTTATTGTTTAATTAGTAAAATAAACAAAGAAATAAAAGCAGTCAAATACAAGTAGTTTGAATCAAAATTTTCACAATAGAGAAGATATATCTATATGTTTAGAAGCTGTACCAATGGCATTAGTATGGTGATCGAAATATTTTACAATTTTGGTATTAAAATAAAACCCTTAGGTTTCATAATTTAGAGAGATAAATATAACCTCAAGTATAAATAAACTATTATAAATATCTAAATAATATGAAAAGAGTAATATTTTTCTTATACTTATGCAATTTTTTCTGACTTTGGTATTAAAAATCATTGATTATTACGAAAGGTTTATAAAAAATAATATAAAACTAGCCTTTTTTTAAATATTTATTTGGATAACCAACATCGTTACGTACCTTAATAGCTTAGAATTATAAGATCACTGGTATTAAAATATATGTGCTTACTTAATTTAAAATTGTCACGGAGGCTTCCCTGAATTTATAAATAAAAAACTAAAAAGAAAAAACTATTCCAATACTAATAAACAACATTTAGTTTCTTTGCTTAGTGATTATATTTTTAAATATAATTATTCTTTGAAAAAAGTGGATTGAATAAAAAACCAACCTAATTTCTCAGCCCCAACCATTTTCTATAGAAATGGGAAAATTCTATCTGAATTTACATTATATTTACTATTCCTTGATGTTGCGACATTATAAAAAAATGAATATCCTTTTTTAATGTATATTTCCATTAAAAACTGGGAATAAACAAAATGGTTTCTCAATTTACATCGTCCGTTCTAGTACAACTATTGCTCAACAGATGTCGCTGTAGTTCGTTGACTCGCGCTATCTTTTGTTGCCAACCGTTGATATGGGTTCCCTCAAGCATCGTCATACGATAAATCGGTTCAGTAGTTTTTGAAAGTATTTTTGGTAAATGCCGTCTCGAATTCCGCGGAAGTCGATGATTGGCATCAATTAAGAAAAAAAATATGTAATAATGACATATTATGTTATAAATATATATTTTATTAATAATTATAATTCAGGGTTTCATACATAATATTTAAATGTCATGGTTATGTATAATAGCTTTAATTGAACACGATTATTGTTTAAAATCTTCTAATCAAGGAAAGAATAAACTGATAACGAGACTGCACGGGCTTTCACCTGCTTTAAATTCTTTGATCAAAAAATCAAAATCAAAATAACTCCTTCTTCTTCTCCTCTTCTCTTCTCCTTTGTGGTTCTTTAGAAATTAATAAAAGAGTAAGAAGAATTAATAACATCGAAACAATAATAAATCGATTACAGTTAAATAAATAAATGAAACGATACTAGCTCATAATAGAAGCTAAAATGCGCTTGTAAAATTCGATGCGTCTGCCAACGTCTCGGTAGCTCAGCGATCAGAGTATTTGCCCGGATAGCGAAAGATCGAATCCTACTAAAGCTCTTGGAGATGTGGTTGTTTGTAGTATGCGTATTTTTATCTTATAGAAATAAGGCATTGTGAATGCTAAAAAATAAAATAAATACATTATTGGTCAAAATGTTGTCTACGTCACAAGAATTGCCCATTTTCATTGCGCCTGTCATTACTGTCATTTAATTACTGACCGACATTGGACATTATTGAAGTCAGACTGTGTTTAGCTGCTTATAAGACTTCGATATCGTTATATGTCAACGTTTGACTGAAAACAAATTCTGTTTTTTTTTATATCCCGATAGCCCTGAATCATAATAAGGGCTCTTTGCCATTGGCGCCATTTTGCGACATGTTAATTTAATCGTGTATTGAAAGTCTCTATCTCCACGAATCTTAAGTCCCACATCGTATACCGAGAAGAAGTCGCAAGGAACTCAGAAATTCTGTTACACTTTATCAGGAAAATTTTTGGTAGCCCTACATGCGCCACCCAATCCCATATCCCGTATACAATCATTTTCCCGCGTACGGAGCAGGGCAAACTTGCCCGAGTGACGGGCTCGCAATAGCTGATTCCCTCTGAGAATAACAGAATATCCGATCAGTCAGAAGTTACCTTCTTCTGTGTTACGGTTGTTTTGTATGAGAATGTGTGTAACGTGAAAAGTGTTATCCGCACAAAAGCTATTGTCTGCTTTTAAAAATTGAGGGTAAAAATATGTTTTTAAAATAAAGGTTTTGTTTGAAAAATGCAGACATTTGTATAAAGATTATACTAAAATAAAACTGATAATAAAAAACGAATGGATAAAAAAAAATAAAAATGAGATACTTTTACTTTGTCTGTTCTGTGTGGGAGGATGGGCATTGTCCTGAGTGGTCGAGTCATCGGGGGCATCTAGGACGTGCCGTGGACGTTGAAAACGAAGTCGTTGAGGGGCTGCATAGTTGCGATAACCTTAAGTGTGAAGAGTAAGTCTTTTCTACATTGCCAGAAACCACATGGCGTGACCATTGGTGGGTTCTAATAAGTACAGGTGTAACCGCGATTTTTCTAAGCACGAATGTTTTTTTTAGTCACCCATCCAACTACTTGCGAGAGTTGCTTAGACTTCGCAATCAAAAGTCATACTAGCAAATTACTGATCTACCGAACTCCTTAAAGTAAGCAAGATAATACCAAACTAGTTACATTAGTTTCTTAAATTATATTTTTAAAATTTTAAAATTATAAAGTAGTTTGATTATAACTTGTTTTAATCAGAACTTATATCTTATCTTATCAAAGTTTGTTTTTTATGTTTCGGTGCTGGATAATGCACGGTCAAATAAACCGGTCTCACGGTTTAGCATTATCAGAGAAAATCCTCCCTGTGAGGGCGAAACGGCTTGAAAATTGTTATACTTACGAAATAATATGTAAAAATTATCTTTAACATAAACATAATTATATTTGCGTGAAATCAATTATAATCAAATACGCTCATACCCATGCTATGTGTAAATGACAATAGTCGGTATCTAATAATAATAATCAACTATTAATTTTCCAATGAGCTTACAAAACATACATGACTTAACTAACCCCACATTAGGCTATGCCTGTTCAATGGGGAAATATACGATAAACACGATACGATATAAAGCTAAACACAAACACTATTGAACAATTTAAAATTGATAAATAAAAAACACAAAATATAGAAACGTAACGGAACGGAAAAAAGTTATTTTGAATATAATATAATTTTGTTTTGGTGCGTATGTCAGTGTGTGCATGCATGTGTGCGTGTGTGTGTGTGCGTGCGTGTGTGTGTGTATATACAAGTACAAAAGCGAGTGCAAACTTAACATATGATCGTCAACAAGTTTTCTGTTTCCTTATAAGTCCAATTAGGGATATTAGGTATATACATAATAGTATATATATACATATTATAATAGGAAGATATTTACCAAGTAAAAGAGTTATAGAGTGAAACATTTTATAAAACTAGTCAGCAAGCCAAATATTTATGCAAGAGTGAACGCTCGCGAAAATTATCGGATGAAATTTTTGGTCGAGACAAAACGTTTTTAAGGCTAGCACTCGCTCCGTCATTAACATGATGGCGTTAAGTCGTCGTTTTGCGATTTTTCTTCTTTTTTTTCTTTTTCGACGGCGAACGCCACGCTCTTCAGACATCTTTCGGCGGTTTTGTAAAAAGTAAAGTTGACTTTAGTGATACCATGATTTCGGTTATTATAAAACCGTACACGGCGAAACTATGTTACCTATTGAAAAAACTAGTATTACTCTGATTTCCGAAAGAATTATATAAGGTGAACCGACGCATGATAGATATATATATATATATATATGTATATATTGTTACAGTGTTTGACCGCCATGAACTCTGATACTTCTCATTAAATTTTGGTGATTTTTTTTAATTTTGTGGGGTTCGTTCCCACTTAGGACAACGGATGAATTTTATTTTATTTTATAATAATAAAAAAAAATGTTTCAAGTTATAATAACCAAGCCACAGCAATGCATCGCTGTGTCAGCTAGTTTATTATTAAATTACATTGTTGCTATTCTAAAGTTCCTAAGTGCTGACGACAATTTTTTTCTTCTGCATAGGCTAATGAATGGTAGTCAAGTTCTAAGCTTAACAGCTATCATTTCATTTTAACTGTATAGCTAAATATTTGGCAATCATTCCTGCTTCTTTTGAGCTGGAAAATTTTGACATAAGTATTTACACTTCGAAATATGTTCCAAATAACAGCAGTATATCGAAGCTAACTAACTTTTGTATTCCCTAGTAACTTTCTTTTCTAGATACCTATTTTTTACTAGCTTTTATTTCTTCTCTTACCTGAGCTATTAGCTAGGGTAACAGTTGAAAGTCGATGTTTCATCTATCTCCTGCATGCAACTGGATGAAACTTAGCCTTGACCGTATTCCGGCTACTGCACATAGGCACAGCATTGATCCCTTTTAACCTAATTATTAATTTTTGTGTGTGATTTGATATGTTTGTGTATTGGAATCGGAATTGAATGTTTTATCTATGTATCTCATATTTTGTTTAATTAAGATTAGGATAAATTACAGCAGAGAATGCCTCTAGTCCTGTGATGACGAAAGTCAAATTATTTCACTAAAATATACAATGCAATATGGCAAAAATTAAGAATTAAGTTTATTGTTGGTTGATATGAATGTTGACATTTTATTTATTATGGAAAAATGACTTAATCATTAGAATTGTAAATATATTTACTAGACAAGTCTATAATTACTTATTTCGAAAGAAGAACTTAAATTTAGAGAAGGTAAGTTATTGTTCTATTGAAACAAAATTGAACCGTCATATGTAGAACTCGATGAGAGGAATATGAAATAATACTTTTAATAGAAACATTCTAGTTAAATCCTCAGTAGCGTGTAGATTTTTAAATTTGTTTAAATTATTTGATATAGTAAATACTTCTTAGAACTTATACGAATTACACCGATATCAGCTGCTTGATAATAATTTGTTATATTCAAGTAATTGACAAATCTATATAAAATTGTGTTAACTCTGATTATAACTTTAGCTTTAGCTTTTGAAAATTGAAAAACGTATTAGAACAATTAATTTAAGGTACATGGGCCACATAAATTTAAAAACTCTTTTAATATAGATAAACTTTGGGGCATATCAACTACCATAATTAAATAAATAATTATTTCTATTGTACCCAATCTTGCTTTAATTTTCAATAAATTTATTCATGATGGAATTTTTCTAAAACCTTATAAAGTATAACATAGTTATTATAAATTATCCTGCTTTTCAAGTCGGGACCAGTTTTATCTAACCTCACTATCCTCACTAAGTATTTTTTTTTATTTTAATTATGTTTAGTCAATTATTGAATATTTTTTTATTACCAAAATATACAATTTGGCATTACTAGATGAAGATCCACTATTGACGCCAGGATTAAATTTTTCAGACACATAATTAATATTTGAAATGATGTCATTGGTATTTTTGATGACCTTTCAAAGGCATTTGATTGTGTTCACCATGAAATATTATTAAAAAGGATATAACATTATGCAGTCCCGAAACTATTACCAGACTTCATAGTACAGACAATCTCTCTACAAGAGTTCACGAAGTAATAATTGGCAAAGCTTAGTCTTGTAGAGCATCAATCACTATGAGCGTTCCCCAGGGATCGATTTTGGGATCATTATTATCTTATTTATCTTAATAACCTCAAACATAATACAAAAAAAAACTTGTGTGAGACGATATTTTATTTTATTTTCTTTATTTGGTTTACCAACAATTGTTACAATTATACATTTATTACATAACAGTTAGTAACTCAGTTCTATAGCTAAATGCACAATTCATTAAAGGCAAACACAACATGCTCAGTATATTGTTACGAGTAACATAAAAACGAAATTACAATTGCACTTGAGGATAGAAATAATTCTTAATTACAATAAAACAATAACAATAATCAAAATCCTATAAATCAACGATGGTTTCTTGCAAATGCTTACGAAATGTATAGAAAGTTACAGCATTTATGTCAATAGCATTTCCATAGCAGTTCAGAAGTCTGCTCGCTCTGGGGACAAATGAACTTGAGCCCAATACTGTTGAGCGGAATGGTGGAACTAACGGTGAGATTTGATTTCTAGGCAATTTACGAGGTACTTTGAAACTAAATTTACTCAGTAAGCTAGGACAGTCTATCTTATTGTTAAATAATTTGTTTAAAAATGTGAGATCATTTATTATCCTTCGTTTTTCTAGCGAACTATATTTAAAATATTCTAGTCTATCCCCGTATGAGAACCCTTTCTTACACACGTTGGCTGAATAAGCTAGGTGCCAAAGATATCTCTTCTGAATACGTTCTAACCTCAAAGAATGACATGCATAGTGCGGTCTCCATACAACGCTGCAGTACTCCAGAATGCTTAAGACAAATGAGTTGTATAGCAACCTTTTTGTTTGCAACCTGCGGAGTCCCCTGCCAATTCTAATAATAAATCCGAGCATCTTACAGGCTTTCCTTACAACGCTTTCTATATGGGTAACAAAGGTTAACTTTCTGTCAATTATTACGCCAAGATCCTTTATGTGATTAGCTTCCTGTATTTTTATACCATTAATATAGTAACTTGATTTAAAAGTGTTCAGTTTTCTTGTGAATTTAACATGAAAACATTTATTTATATTTAATTGCATTCCATTCAATTTGCACCAATGATTCAAACCATTGAGATCTTTTTGGAGTAGTACGATATCTACTTCCGTTTTAATTATTCTCAATAACTTCAAATCATCGGCGCACAAGTATGGGATAGAATATGATATATAATCGACAAGGTCATTAATGTAAATATTAAATAATATAGGCCCCAAATTGGAACCTTGAGGTACTCCGGACTCTATGTAAAATTTTTGGGACTGAAATCCATTTATTACAACAAAAAAATTTCGTTTGTGAAGGTATGATTCGAACCAGTTAAGAATACTTCCACCAAAACCAAAGTTTGACAATTTCCTAATTAATATCTCGTGAGGCACCCTGTCAAAAGCTTTGCTAAGGTCAGTATAAATTACATCAATCTCCTGGCGAGCATCAATGGCTACGACAAGATTCTCAACAAATGATACTAAATTAGTGGCCGTTGATCTTGACTTCAGAAAACCGTGTTGATGATCCGTGATTAGCTGTTTTACATGTTCAGAAATAAACGGACAAATCAGACCTTCGAAAACCTTGGACATTATAGAGAGAATAGAAACTGGTCTATAATTAGTCACTAATTCATTTTCACCCGACTTAAATATTGGAACTACTTTAGCGACTTTCCATTCATCAGGAAACATGCCACAAGCCAGAGATGCATTGTATATGAAGCACAAAGGCACAGCAATACTAGAGGCACAATTCCTCAAAAAAATGGATGGAATACCATCAGGCCCCGAGCCTTTGTCTATGTCCAAAGATTTTAATGCACGAACTACTGCCTCTAGTTGAAAACACAGATCACCGAAAGATAAGCTGCAAATATAATTACTTTCAGCATATGGCGGGTCCTGTCGTTTTGTATTTGTGGTATAAACTTCCGCAAAGCGACTTGCAAAAAGGTTACAAATGGTCGGACCATCACTTGCAGTCATCTCTCCATCCGTCATAGTAGCCGGATATGAGCTACATCCTCCTCGCTTACTTTTGATGAAAGACCAGAAGGCCTTAGCATTTCTAGATATTCTATCCTCTATGTTGTTAATATATGTATTGTAACAGATAACAGCAAGCTTCTGACACCGCTTAGACAAAATGCCCAACTCAATCTTGTCCAAGGGGTTACAGTATTTTTTATATCTATTTCGAATTTTATTTTTTTCACGCAGTCTACTGATCAAACATTTACTAAACCAAGGCGGAAATTTTTCAGATTTGGGCATTCCCTTCCGCGGCACAAATTTAGATATAACTTCTCTGATCATCGTATAGAAATGCGCGACCATCCGGTTAATGTCATCATAGTGAGATAATTGGGTGACCCAGTCTATTTTGGAAAGACAGTCATTAATGGAATTGTAATCAGCTCTATGAAAATTAAGTTTAGCAGAACTATCATTATATCGCAGTTGAGAAACATTTTCGAAATGTGCATCTATTTGTATTGGAGGATGATAAGCATCAATTTTGCTAAGTACATCCAGTGATTCACACACCCTGCAGTTAACCATGTCGGTGAACACTAGGTCTAATGTTTTATTTTGAAAATTAGTGATAGAATTACATTGCTTTAAATTGTTAAGAGAGGCAAAGTCTATTAATTTTTGATCGAGTACAGGTGCCTGATAATTTACATCAATGTCATATACAAGTTGCCAATTAATATTACGCATATTGAAGTCCCCAATAATACAAACATGTCCTTCAAACCTCTCTATTACCGAGCTACAGTTGTCTAAAAAACTGTCCAATAAGTGATGGTTCACTGGTGATGGAAGGTATACAGCACAGAATGCTATTTGCTTAACTATACCAGCAACCGTAATATCTACCATTACCCACAAGTCCTCACATGAACTCTTCCACCCTGAGATTTCTTTAGCTTGTATACTTTTTGACACTGCAATCAGTACACCTCCGCCCATTTCTTCAGTAGAAAAACGGGTTGACTCTCTGTCTCTTCTAAATATATTGTATCTATCATCAAACAATTCAGCACTAAATATCTTGCTATTAAGCCAAGTTTCAGTTAGTACAACAATATCAAAATCGCAAATTGCTAAATTCCTATAAAATATGCTAGTTTTAGTTCTTAATCCTCGAGTGTTTTGGTAGTATAGTTTTAACCTGAATTTTATTTTTGTTTTAATTATTTACATTCTTAAGATACAAAAAAATCAAAAAACCTATTCATAAATACAAATTATCGAATAGCAGCTAATGTCTGTAAATCTTTGACAATGATATAACTCGTGTCTTCGTTCTTCCTTAAATAGATCTTACCCCCTCTGACCCAAACAAATTTGAAACCTTTCTCTTTGGCCGTTTTTCTTGCAGCTGCATGTAGTGCCTTGTTGGCCACTGATAAGTGCTCAGCAATAAAGATTGGTGATTTGTTTCCAACAAGTCCGAGATGCGAAGCATTTAATTTACTGTTTGGGTTTTTTCTATTAAAATTAATGCTGGCAGCCAAGAATGCGTCTCGTAGTTTTAGGTCTTTAAATTCTACAACAATAGACCGGGGACGTGAACTGTCTTGTTGTTGTTTGGCTATTCTTGTTATACGAGTTATATGCCCGTCTATTACTTCACAGCCAATTACACTTCCCAATTTTTTAATTAATGTCACTAAATTTTCAGACTTATTTTCGGGCAAACACTGTATTTCCACATTTTTAGCGCGGGAATTCTGTTCCAACTGATTAACACGAGATTGGAGACTCACAATGGTAGATTGCATAGATTCATTTCTCTCTTCCAATTTTTTTACCTTTTCCTGGGCTAATTTATGTTCCTTATTAAGCATTTCAAATGTTCCATTCATAAAGTCCATTGATGCTTTAATATCCTTCAATTCATCCCTAAAAGACTTTAATTCGGCATCCAGAACGCCACGTATACTGCGGTTAATTTCCATTGTAAAATCTGCCAAGTGAGTTCTCAGGACATCGCCCATGATTGCGCGTACATCATCGTGCGTTAAAGGGCTTGGATCATTATTTGGAGGTGATGATTGAGCTTGCCTCTTAGAACACCGGACAGTAACGTTGGGGTTAAAACGTACCGGAGTATTATCATTATTGCCACGTTTCGAAACAGTACTGATACAAGTGGGACAAATCCAGTTTTGTTTTATCACAGTTCCTTCGACAGAAACACATGCTAGGTGGTATGCTTTTAAACACTTTGTGCAACAGATGTCATCATCGGTTCTTTCTTGAAGGGCACAGCAGCCCCAAACAGTACTAATAGCATCAGTCATATTAAATTTTTCAAAAGTAAGTTGTTAAAAACACAAAAATAATTATATTTTGTGTATATCTCCTATAAGTGTCTCCGCAGTAAAGGCCCTCACACAGAAATATAATCTCACTATCTCAGAGTGCACTGCAATAAATGCCCCGAGTCGACGACTTGTGAAAATTCTAGCGAGAAGAAGGTCGTAAGCGCCGTGGATCGGGCGTCGCTTACGCGTTGCAATGAAGTAGCGTTTCTGGGGTAGAAGCAACTTTAAAATTATTATCTCGGCAAATTGCAGTCTCTTTACACTATAAAATCACTGTAAATTTCTCCTAATAAGGTCCGATAAGACGTCACTACACACAATAATCACTTAATAGATCAATTGTATCGAAATCAAACACAAAACACAGTCTATTTACACTATAACAATTAAATTTTTGGGACAGATTTGACATGAATGCCACTCGTACAAACGCCGTCACGCCTCTTTTCGCCACGATATTGTCAGATCACACACTTAGCACTATAAGAAATTAATGTTTTCGTACATGTTTGTAATTAATGCTTCAATACATATAGCGAGAGAAAGCAGCCCTTGCCGAATTTCTTGTGGCTCCTTCTCGGTACAAGGTCTCAAGACGTACTATTATACTTACGAAGCATGGGCGTAACTGTTGACATTCAATGAATGCCTCTAATACCCGAGTCAATGTTGAAAACGAACTTTTCTATAGTTCTGGGTGTTTTGATATCGTCGTTAATTCTGACTTCCATTACATAAGTGATTTAGTTATTTAAATTGGGTTCAGAATAATGTACGAGTGTGTGACGTTGTCCAATATTATACATTAATTTCAAATGCTATTAAATACATATTGCTCTGTAAGCTTATCATTGACGTAGGTCAAAATGTATTTTATAATTAAGGAGAATTATTTAAGTTAATAAGTAGTGGGATTCACCACTGCTGCGCCGCTGGTTGGAGCTCCATGCCCCCCTACCTCTAGCTATGATTATCTGTAGCACAGGAGGTGCATTAGTGGTCTAGTAATTTTTTTATCGTTTTGTGTGTGTGTGTGTTTAATTCCTTTCTAACACTAGAAAAATAATAATGGAAATAATAATAATAATGTGTCTCAAGGAGGCACGTAATCATCCGATTCCCCCCAATAGGTGCTTTGAATATTGCTTTTGAATGTATCTTACAAAAAATTAACACTTGTGACACTTACCAAAGGCAGTGCACGAGTTGTATTACTTTTTTTATTACAGCAAAAAATCATTAAGGTGGCCATATTATCTAATACGTATCAGAACCCCACAGTTCTGATACGTATCATTCAATATTCAGTATTCAATTTACAAATTCATGATTGTAGCAAGAGAGATTGATCATCCCTCGTTTTTAATTATAGCTTTTCAAATTCAAACAGGATTAAAGATTGCTAATTTAGTGTAGTTTATAAAAGATTATTAACAATAAATGAATAAGTATTTATGAATACTATTTTATATTAAAAAATTATTAATAATGTTATTTATAAAAGGCAGGGTTGATTAGCGGAGAGTGGCGAGTCCAGGGCTATCTGCTGAGGATCCAGCCAGCGTCAACTTAATGACGTGGAATGTGGAACCTCGGTGACAATACCCTGTAAGCTCCATGCCTACTATTAAGCTATTAAGCATGGAATTAAGCTGCTAAGCTTATTTCCTCTGTAAGACTTATGGGCCTCTATATTTTGATCTACTTTTATCCCACAGTGATATCAAAATCATGGTCACCCTGTAATGTCACCGGCAGTAGATGTGATCTGACGTTGCACCTCAACAGAACAATGACCTGAGCCAAAAAGTATTTTGTAATTAATACGAAATCAGCCACTTTGCTGATTAAGATAGTTGTTTATAGTGGCGAAATTTATGGTAGGTTGTAATAAGACAGATTTTTAGGCATGATTTGATAAAGTTTTTGCGAATGTTGTTATTTTACAAAAGCCGCGTCTTTTCCCAGGTGTCTAATATGAGATTTCTAACGTAGAGTACGTTAGTTACTGGGTTTTTGCTAAGCTTTAACATAAAGGCAGGCAAAGGGTACAATACCCATACATACTCGTCTTCAGCAATTTTTTAATTTAAAAATAACGATGAATGGATGATAAATAAAGATGAAGGCTAGTTTCTCAAAGTTTCAGTGGAGGTGTGGTGACTTAATAATATCTTGTGGACATCTAGAAAGAGACCCCTTTCATTCTTTAGTTTTATTTATCGTTATTTCTAATAAAATAGCTGGGTTAGAGGTGGAGTTCAGAGCAACGCAGCCCCGGCATCACTAACACTACATGACGTGGCGCTTCACCGACTTTCGATTTGTATAGAGCTGCCGTCTTTAGTCACGCGAGTTAATAATTCGAAACAACAGGAGGTTGAGGAACATAAAAAAGATATATATTTACGAGTATAAGCTTAAACCTATGAACAGAGCAAACCAGATGAGCGAATAAACATTGTAATGGTGTGCACGCAGCTCTTATACAATTTAAATTATCAACTAGTTTCTCGTGCAATTTATTATCCACCCTAATCTCATGATGTGTTATCAATAAAAACGACAGTTTCTTGAGAGTTATCTCTCATGCCCTCTACTAGGAATATGGGTTATTGAATCATCGCTTTCTTTATCATATCATTATAAGTTATTCATAATGAATGATAGTGTCCTGAGGTTTATCTCTCATACCCTTTTTCAGGGATATGGGTTATATTTTGTCATGTCAAATGTCAAAAACATGTGCGCAATTGAAGCGGCCGAGGGTCGCGTGTCCGAGCGAAGTGTATTCGTTATCGCGAAGCTACTATTGCTCTGTCACCGTGACAATGGTCGCTGCGTCACTTAAACCGGAGCCGCATTACTCGAAAGTCCAACTTTGAATTGAAAAGCGAATTAAAAACTTTTTGGAATTAATTAGACACTTTATTACCCTTTCGTTAACAAGATACCAAAACTGCATGCATTAAGATAGAAGGCACCAAAGTGTTTATTTTCTTTTAGAATTACCAAATGAATTTAGTTTAATAAATGTAAGTAGCTAATGTAGACAAGTGAGAGTATTCAGACCGAGTTGCCTTCAGGGTAACAGTCTGTATAGCGGCCAATAACCCCAATATAGATAAAGCAAGCTCAACTAACTTTATTACGTTTTCTAATGAAATTGCGATAATAGAAGAACAGATAAAAGAGAAATGTTTGCTATTTTACAAAGTACTTACGTGAGTGAACTTACTTTTAGATATTAACTTCAATATTTCTTTCTTTGTTTTAAATAAAGCGAAAGTTATTTTGTATATAAGGAACAGCGGGGTTCGTATATAAATTTCTCGGCAAATTGTTAAGGATTCCCAATGTATTTATGTTTGTGTATTTCTGCTTTTCTGCGCAAAAAATACGCAAAGGAAATTTCCGCTAGAGTGCGCCACAAAACGGAAAATAAAGATCACCTTCAGAAAATAATACAATAGTATTTATTTAGTTGGCCGGGAATTGTTGTTCCGAAAACTTTGTCACAATGAGCTTCCAAATGAGTACTTATTAGTATTTTAGCAAAAATACGCTGAGTCAGTGGATGAGGGAACGGAGGGTACGAAATCTAATTAATTTTTCATAATTGCTATAGTTTTAATAGAATTATACAAGAAAGTAAATTTGAAGTTGGAAGTGATTTGGAAGTTGAGCTACCGAGTTTGTGAAAATGGGAGAGCATTGGGCCAGATTTACAAAGGTTGCGGGTTCGATTTCTGCCTGAGGATTCACTTGTGAGCCAAATCGATTTTTTCTAGTATTTTTCTATTAAAATAATTTATCTTATAAGATAGCATTTACTGCGTTTCATCTTGTATGTTACATTTAATCCTGACGTTATGATTTCTTTCCACAAAGGGCTCTGTGCGTGCTTACAGGACGAATAAGGTAATGGTGGTTACAAGTGTGCACCCTCCATGGGCTCTCTCAAGCATGGGTTCTGTCATAGCTCTGGCGATGCGGGGCTTCGGTGGCTTCACGTGTGCTTATCCTCGCAGATGGTTTTGGCTAACCACTGCAGCTTCGGCTTGTTGGCCTGTCTGATTCAGCAGCGGTGGCGAGTCTTAAAACCACCTGCACCTCAGCACTCAGGCTACCACGCCCTGCAGGTAGTACGTGAGAGGGAAGCGAAAGACTTTTAAGACAGCCGCTTATACAGACGACGGCGATGACGTGAGAGGGACTACGCAACCACGTTTACATGGAAGCGGAAACCTCCGAAAGGATACGAAGGTTCACGAACAGTGGACCAAAGGGAAGAGGGCGCATATCTCCTTGGTACTACTGATCGAATGCGACAGCTAGAGGGGTATAAAGATCTTTCGGTTGCAATGCCTTTTAGGTGGTACGCTAGAGGGACCAGGGAAAAGCGAAGAAGGCACACAATTCCCTTGGAACCTCATTCGAACGATTGCGAAGGCCTGCTTGCAGGTAGTACACCAGAGTGAAGCAAAAGTCTTTGTTCTAAAGATATTCGCACACCTTGTGGTCGAAGCGGAGACTAGTCAGAGACTACGCGAACATGTATAGCATGGTAGGGGAAACCTTTCAGGCAGTACACATGCCCAAGTGAGCCCTGAGTTTGGTTGGGAATCCCTGCTCTGAGGTTTATGGACCACATAGCTAGCTCGGTACGCTAATGTGCGGTGTGCCTTCTGGCGGGCGATTGGGAGAAATCGCTGCTTTGGTAGGAGCAGTTTCAGCATCTCGTGGTGGTCTTGCTTCGGCGAACATCCGACGGTTGTGGGTTTGGTAGTAAACAATCTTCCCGAGACAGGGCCGATATTGGCTAGTGGCAAATCGTGTAGGCTACCACGCCCTACGTAGGTTTCAGGTACTATAATTCGATACTTTATAGCGAACGCACCCTGTACCCCTCACAAGCTCCAATATCTTCCATTTCGTCCAGTTCCTTTCGTCTCGGTTATTCGGCAATTATTTTCTGTCACTGAAACTTTATCTTTAGCAAAGGACACCACGAACTTTATGTTAGTTAAATAGTTACATTATTACTTATGAAATTATGTAAAATGATATGTTGCTATCTTCATAATAGGCCATTGAAAATTCAAATATAAAACCATTCGGCCAATCACTAATTATAATAAAAAAGTTTTATATCCTAAAAATAATCGTCAAAAGAAAATTATGCCATTGTGTAATGCCATTTAAGTTTTCTAGAATCAAGCATCTGTCAGATGGAGCGAACCCCTAATTTTTCACAAAATCCCTAAGTAGATACGGAATTTCTTCATTTATTAAGTATAAGCGGGTCTAAAAATAATCTGACCATTATAATCAATTATGTCGAAACAAAACAAACGATTTCTTTACCTGCTATTAAAAGCTGCTCCAATTATTAAGCTATCAGTTTCGGGGCATTTGGTATCCACTCATCACAAGAACAATAGTCTTCTGTCTCTAATGTATTTTATATAAGCCTATGTCTGCAGCAAAATAAATTGGTTGAATCGAAAAGTTTAGAGGTCAAAAGTATAAAACAAAATACCAGAAACAGGAGGAGGAGGTATCTTAGCTTATCTACCTTTTTTTGATCCATTCTTTGAAAAGATTACATAAACAGAATTCAACTTTCCACATTAATTTTCTTTAACCTTAACTTTTCTTTAACGAATTTCGATTGAAGTAAACAAAAGTATTCCGTGAATTTGAAATATATATATTTTAAATGGTCGCCATGACTAAGAAGTTTTTGACTAAAAAATATACGGACTTGGAAATTTTGTTTTAAATAACCATAGACAAAGGCACTTTTTAAACAAAGAGGTTTCTTGAATTTAATTGTACGCCTAACATTTAATACATTTTTTTGTCATTTAGACTATATAGTGTAGCAAAAGAGTACGTATCCATCCATTGAAACAAAATGTGCGTTTTATTTACCTACATGATAGTAAAAATAACGAAAATTGACTTAGGTATATTTAGAATTTAGCCCTTCTATAGAGTCCTATAAAAGTCGAGACGTCAGGATTGAACAGAAAACACATTTAACACAAAATTGGTTTTATTTAAATATTCATATTATAAATATTTCCTTACCTTCCATTTCAGCTACTTGAAATAATTTATGGTAGGATAGACATTTCAAATCTTCTGTGAATGAAATAAAAGCATGATTGTCCTTTTAACGTTTAATAGTATTTCAGTGTCCTATCGAGCTACAGGTTGCTTATGACCTATTCTTACTTCTGTATGTTTATCCTATCATATTTATTTTATCCGTAGGAAAGGTTTGTGTTCTATTTATCGCTACTCTTAGGCATAGGCGTTTTCCTAAAGATGAAATCAATTAGTTGATAATTGATTCATCTCATTCTTGTTTTTGAATTTGAAAGAGTTCTGATCACTAATTCCATCGATTATTCGAAACGTAAGAAAAACGTCTCTATTCCGACGAAGGTAAAAAAGTTAATCAGAGTATGCACAACACGTACCACCCAGTTGGCTCATTCTGACGTCACGTCCGTTGGAAGTTTCACTAGTTCCAACCGTAATTGTTACGAAGAGACTCTTAGTTTGTACTTCTAAAAGTACGCTAGTTGTGTACTCAAATAACCAAGTTGGGTACCAGGAAAATCGCGAGTAAAGTGAATGTAGTGCTGGATGGAATAGTGGACCCTGCGATCGCGGAAGTCAAACGCATCCGGAAGATCCAGTAAAAAAATGACATATATCTTTAGTATCTTTAGGGAACTAAAGATAATAAGCTATTTGTCATTTTTGCTTCAGAAAACGAATTAAGCCAAAGACCCGTTAACTTTAGGGTATAAATTAATTAATTAATTTGATATTGCAATAATGACTGAAATAAATATAATTTCATCTGTAAAAGACTATATATAACCACTTTTCAGTCCACGGTAAAAGTTGCTATCGATAGCCAACACCCCTCGTTAAGCCCTGGTAGCAATTGCTACCATATTCAAATTCCCACGTGGCCTGCTGTTTTATTTAAATAACGATTAATTTTTGAGTTACAGAGATCCAAATATTCTGTGGTGGATTCTTTATTTAATCAACTTTACGTTAATATTTTTTATTTGGTCTTAACTCCATTATTTAGCGAGAAAATGGCATTTTTATCTAAGAGTCCTACATTTTTTTTTCACAATTTGTGCTGCATTGGGACTGTTGAGAGGGGTAGGGAGCGCGCTGTCGGACTGACAAGTGGATATGCAATAAGATTTAAAAATACCTGTAGTATTAATACATATGAACTAGCGGCCTGTCCCGACTTCGCACGGGTGGACAAAATTCTTTAAAAAAATGTCTATTATTAAATATTTTTCCGTTAGCGCCATCTAGCGTCCGGTAGACGAACTACTTGCGGTTAACGCGTTGCTATGGTAACGTTATTGATACAATGGAAAAAGAGCGGACAGATAAACACACCAACCACTGTGATCTTAGATTATAGACTACTACAACATACAATCACAGGCAGAGATCACATATTTCCACTTTCTACGATCCTGATAAACATCTCTTGCTTTCATACAAGCTCGTCGGTTAAGGGTGCTTTTGAATCCGGATAGCATATCAGCATGCCAGGTATATTGTAATACAAGAAACTATAAATATATTGAATAAGATTCGTGTCTTTAGTTTTTACCTTTTTCCACCTTGTTTATTGAGATAAAATCTAAAACATCATCCACGTAAATTATAAGGGCGAAATTGAAAGGTTCAGTATACGATATGCGGACCGCGTATCGAGAACACCACACTTGGTCACGTTCGCCGGAACTTTTATTAGTTCCCTGCACAGTAATTGTTATGAGGAAACTCAGGGTTCCGATCCAAGAGTTTGACGATATCTTTCTATAGTTGTTCCTTCATAATAACAATCCATGATATTAGTTGCACGAAGGGTGCAATGCTGTGAAACAAAAACCAAGAATTCAAACCCTTTTTTTGAGAAGAAACGCTATTATTAACTTCTGACGGGTGGGTAGTCCGACAATGAGTCTGGCCTAGCAACTAGGGAAGAGACGTGTACGTTACAACATCCTTCATAATGCGCACAGCAAAGGAGTGGAACTCCCTCCCTGCGTCTGTATTTCCGAGTACTTATAACCCGTCCGTTTTTAAAGCCAAGGCGAATAGGCACCTTTTGGATTAGCTCGTTCCATCGTGAATCCTGTCTGCCAAGACATTCTCATCTCAATCAAGCCCGGGGGTAATGGTAAATGGTAATCCTATGGATTCTCTATAATATAATGAGAACTGGTCACACATAAGATAGATAATGTATTTATTTGATGCTACAGACACACATACATGAGAAATATTATCAGAATTTACAATGATTACAATCTAAAAGAATAAATTTGTACGTCTCCTGCAGCTGCACAAAAAGGTCGCAGCTCAGCGGTACATTTGCTCAGGAGTCCCGCATCAGATCGCTGATTTTCAGCTACGACCAGAAGGGATGGTCGTGCGGTGACATTAATTAATTATCTTATTAATTGTACTATCAAATTAAATAAAATTAAAAATGAAGATAACATGCCAAAACACGCTGTTCGGTTTTTTATTTTTAAAAGCGATGTACTTGACAATTTAATTTCGTTAGTGTTTCATTATTGTTTCTTTATTATTTGGGACTTCATCAGACGGCTGATAATTTCTAATTGACCTTTTTTTGCTAAATAATTATTTCCTGCTGCACCATCAATTTGATTTAGTTTTTTTGAAGTGAAAACTTCTTTAGCATCGTTGTGATTTGAAAGTCGAAGAAACGAAAAACCCACAGTAAAAAGAGACAGACACATAAATTCATTATATTTAGAAAATCAACAGTGTATTTTATAGAGTTAATACAAGTAAAACGATATAATGCGATATAATATATGTGAATTATTTGAGAGATAAATTCCCCTTTGACGTATTACTCAAAGCTTTTGCACACATAAATATAGTAATATTTCTTAAAAGTATTACTATATTATTATTATCACTACATAGTATAAAACAAAGTCGCTTTCTCTGTCCCTATATCCCTATGTATGCTTATATCTTTAAAACTACGCAACGGATTTTGGTGCGGTTTTTTTGAATAGATAGATTAATTCAAGAGAAAGGTTTATATGTATTATACATGCATAATATAGTAGAGCATTGCATCCGTGCGAAGCCGGGGCGGGTCGCTAGTTTGTAATAAATTGATGTATATGGATGGAAACAGGGCAATTAACAAAATATTAAATTTTGTGTTCAAGCTTATAAACTTGGGTGAGTAATTTTTATCCGTGTTTTTGTACTCAAAGAATATATGTGGTAACTAATTAAACTTCCGCTTAATATTAATTTCTTTATTAAGTTAGTGAGCTAAAGTAACTCTCTAATATAACAAAAGCAAAAATTAGTTATTTGTAATAAAACATTGTTAGTTTTAAAAATAAAGAGAAATCTTAGGTTTGTTCGTAAAAATTAGGTTTGCAGTTGGTCCAAACTGACGTTATCGATATTTTTTTCTTTCTTCTGCATGATCGAGACGGTTCGCGAACACTGTTCGAGAGCTATGTCGATTGCCTGAAACTGCGTGTATTTAAAAGGCCCTGTTCTGATTTGGAAACGAACAAGGTGACTTAAAAGTAATCAAGCACCGATCGCAACTTATAAAATCGTATACTCACGACGGATTGTTTAGAATCCGTGATAAGTTAATCAGAGTTTACACAAAGGAGTAAGTTAGCCAAAATTCAGTCTAAGTTCTATATCTCGATTAGCCAAAATCTACTGCTTAACATTGGAGTCTATTAACTAAGTACTAAAGTCTATTCTGCTTCGCAACCATTACGCAATGGCTACTTATTCTAAACCTAAATAACGCTCATTCGTGTTTTGTCAACGAAAATAAAGCGGGAGATAGCTGGAGTGCTCCCCAGAGCGGCACGTGCAAATCGGATTTGTCTAATTTATTGCTTTTGTGCGTAGTGATGGAACGTTAGCTTGGACTTGTCGATAAACTGTCGATACTCTTTGGAATATGCATGAAATTTTTAAACTGTTTATTTATTCTATAAAAATTAAACAGTCAAAACCCACGAGAACTTGTGCCTTTAAAAGTTACGGGATCGTTTCTGAGAATTTTGCTCACACCGATCTAGCTATCTGTAATGTAAATTGTTTATAATTTTGTATTTTTTATATTTATTTTAAATCATTCATATTTCACTATTTTGAATAGTTATTACAAGTATAAAACAATCATTATATCTAATTTTTGGTAATAATTATCCAAATAAAAATAGCCAGTCTCGTAAGGTACAAGGACTACTTCTAAAAAATGCTCGCTAAAAAAAGATTTAGAAATGAGTTTGCAATGCTCTACCCCTAAGGGGATGAGATAGGGGATAAGTTGTTGTATAGATTACTGTTATTTTCAAAGCAAAAGGCATCAAATTCAATACGCGTGCTAGAAAAATGCCGTACATTTTCCTGTTGAGTAAGAAAGCACCAAACATCTATAGTGAAGGAAGTCGTAAAAAGCGACAAATAATAGTGGTGGTAATCACATTTCTCGTGTGCCAAAATGAGGCGTAGCGTTTTCCAAATTATGGTATTTTACATTACATTTTATATGATTCTACCTTTGAGAAAGCGAAAAAGTGTTGAAACTTCGTATGAAACCTCTAAAATTTTTGGGTTGGTAAAGTGAAGTCGAAGTGCAAGCCATCTCGGTGTCCTCCGAATCTCTATTTATTTGCAGATGGACTGGCGGTGCATCTTGTTTGTTTCTTACACAAGTAAACAAGATATCGCTGTTAGCGAGATATAAATAATTTGACTCAATCCACGTTACTTGAAATGGGTGAAATATAAAATAATCTAAAATTAAGTAGATACCTGCTTCAACTTCTTATAAAATTACCCTCAAAAGGATATGAAATATATAGGATAAACCGATCTATGAAAATCTGTTTTTATGAAAGTAGATGGAGCGAAATTCAAAATATATGCTCCTGATTAAAAAAATGTACACTTGTGTTAGTGTTTTAGAGAATTCTTCCCCTAAGAGAGTAAAAAACCGTTGAAATTTTATATGAACACTTCATAATTTCTAATTTAGAATGGTGACGCAAAATTTTCTGGTTTTTGATAAGACATAACGTTCATGTATTTCATCGTTTCTGGTAATATTACACCTAAGCGAGCGAAATCGGGAAATAAAATATTTTCTAGAAAGTAAACTTTTTGAAGCACGTAACAGCAATACTTCCTGAATAGATCCTAAACAAGTGGATTCGTATTGCAACGTTTTAGAAATATGTAATCCCTGGTGATAAGTATCAGTTTAAACTGCATATTCTAGCATTTATGTAAAAGAGAATCGATTTATCTAATAATTTTCATCGATTCGGTCATTCGCACATCACTACCAGATGCCACGGTTGCTTAGGCCTCAGCACCTCTCTGTAATAATGGGATCTTGGGGATTTGAAACGTATACTGTTGCAGATTCGAGGTATTTAAAGCTACCGAAAGGAACCTCTATTGTTTTGAAAGTTTAACTTAAGATTTAGGTCAACGGTGCTTTTTAATATTGAGAAAAAATTAAGATACCATGTTTAAAGATTATCTTTTGATCGGTTTTGGGAGCGTCTTTACAAGCTTTTATATGTCTTAACCTGTCCCGGTGTCTGTAATGAAATCTTACAAGTTAAATTTGACCTACTTCCCGGTTTTCGACTGAGCTAAAATTTTGTATGCATATGTATATCGCGTGACAATGAAATTCTATGATGATATGGAAATTATCTGATAGGAACTCCGAAATAAAACGACACAACCCTATCGAGTTTGGGCTCGTCTGATTTGTGTTAACGAGTACTTTGATCCAATACGGTAAGCAGGGTCTGATGCTGGAGTTGGAGTTGGTATACTAAATAAGCAGGAACTTGACCACTATCTCGCCTGATGTTAAGCGACGATGCGATCTGGGATGTGACGAGCTTGCCTAGAAGATACCAATTCACTTGTGACAAGAATTAAAGATTAAAGAATTCACTTGTGACAAGAATTAAAGTTTCTTTGGAGGCGGATTCTCATCGTGCTTCTTTTAAAGGAGTTGAAATGCCATAATCCCAATAAATAACTTGTGAGCCGAGTCGATGTTTTCTAGTATTTTTCTATACAAATAAATATCTATGATATTACTTCATACGTCATACTACTAGTGCTGAGACAATGCCGCAAGAAACACGGCATAGGCTTATTTCGTTTGTGAGACTGTTCCTTTTGGCCTCTTTTATAGTCTTCGTCTATTTTCTGATTTAATTTTATTTTCAATTTTGTAATTACTATTAGATTTGTTGATATTTTTAACTTTAATAATTAGTAATAATAATAATAGACAACATCACATACATTGTTCTGAAAACAAGTTAAGTAGCTAAATTACTTTTGTCATGGATTTTAGAAACAATGACGGTACCACATCACCCAGACCCGATCGAATGTAGAAAAGTACGTAGTAGGGTATCGAACCCGGGACCTTGAAGTGACGTTATCATGAAAACCAGTATGCGTGTCACTCAACTACTATTCTATTCAGTCCAGCCATACCTTTTTCTCTCTTTTTTATATTTTCATTTTTTTTTAAGAAACGTCCAGCTTCTAAAAGGCCTAACGTCAGCAATTTTCTTCACTTTTTATTACAGCATCTGTCAGTTGAACATCATTTTCCCTACACGGAGGTGTTTCGCCATTTTCGTTTATTTCCACGTCAAAGTTCCTGAAGGGTCTACGCGATCGTTCAACGCTTATTTTCATTTGGTAGTTGGCCCTTTTCCACCCTTGTCTTAGTTGATACATCGTTGAAGGGTAAATGAAATATACTCCACTTTTGCTTTTTTTTATTAAAACAAGGGTCAGTTTGAGAAGTCGGGCGTTTTTAAACGACAGATATTTGATTCTTTAGCCATTTTGTTCTGACTAAAACAAAGCCATTTAAAAAACAGTGACAAAAAAGAAAGATCTTTGGATATTATAAAAGCACAGTTTTCAGAAAAAAGGCTAAGTCAAAAGTACCCTTAACTGACGAACTTGTATGAAAAGGCTGATGAGTGTTGAAGAATATCTATACTTATAATAAATCTGTAGAGAGGTCATTTCTGTACATGAAATATATTTTCAAAATAACTATCAAGGGGTGATTAGTGATCGATACTGATGCCAAAAATGCAATCAGTAAAAATTTGTCTGTCTGTCTGTTTGTATGTTCCTTATAGAAACAAAAACTACTCGACGGATTTTAACGAAACTTGGTACAATTATTCTTCATACTCCTGGGCAGGTTGTAGTATACTTTTCATCACGCTACAATCAATAGGAGCAGAGTAGTAAAGGGAAATTTTGGGAAAACGGGAGAAGTTACTCCATTTTTTAAGCTTCCGTCGCGTGTCCAGCCTTATTGGTTAAAGTTACATAGAAATCATGTATCACGGAAATATTCTACATAAAATTGTCTAAAAAATATCCCGCAACAGCATATGTCTATCTTTTATGGTTGACTCACAATAACACGTGTCACTCCTGATAGCTTAGCAGTTCGGAGCATTCTGATTATATTTGTTCACTCTTACGTTTATAATACTCTCACTCACCCCTAATTTAAAAAAGTTATTATAATATATAAAAATCTATAAATAAAATCTATAAAATCAGAATAAAACACTTTTTTACGGATTTTTGCGCATGTTTTATTTTATTTTAAATTTAATCCTGACGTTTCGACTCCTTTACAGGAGCCGTGATCACAGGATGACTAAGATGATGGTTGTCATGTATTTTCTACTACCTTCACAATATTTTAATCGGGCACGTTCCTAATTATTAAATTATTTTATATAAATCAAGTTGTTTTATTTTATATTAAAACATTATTTAGTTATTTAATTAATTCTCACTACGATTACATTGTATACTACTGAGTCTACTACCAGTTCGGAAATTGGGAGGGCCTTCCGAGAAGAACTGGCGAAAGAAACTCGGGCAGGGGGACCGACCTCCATCTTACTGTTTAATTATTTGCAAAAAAGAGCTAACTACATCATCAGGTCTTGCAGTGTGTGTTTTTGTAGGTATTAATTTATTAATTATGGGGTCCCAAGCAGGTGGAACGCTCCAACCTTCGTCTCTATTGAAATTAGGATGTTTCTTAATTTCAATAGCCTCGCGTAGCATCCTAGGAACAAATCTTTGTTCTCTAGCGAGAATTTGTGGTTTATCAAAACGAATATAGTGGTTTGGCCCCTCAAAAGCATGCTCACACACTGCAGACCTATTATCGCGCCTATGTTTCATGTCAGCTACGTGTTCTTTAATGCGCGTCCCTATACATACATAGCTGACATGAAACATAGGCGCGATAATAGGTCTGCAGTGTGTGAGCATGCTTTTGAGGGGCCAAACCACTATATTCGTTTTGATAAACCACAAATTCTCGCTAGAGAACAAAGATTTGTTCCTAGGATGCTACGCGAGGCTATTGAAATTAAGAAACATCCTAATTTCAATAGAGACGAAGGTTGGAGCGTTCCACCTGCTTGGGACCCCATAATTAATAAATTAATACCTACAAAAACACACACTGCAAGACCTGATGATGTAGTTAGCTCTTTTTGCAAATAATTAAACAGTAAGATGGAGGTCGGTCCCCCTGCCCGAGTTTCTTTCGCCAGTTCTTCTCGGAAGGCCCTCCCAATTTCCGAACTGGTAGTAGACTCAGTAGTATACAATGTAATCGTAGTGAGAATTAATTAAATAACTAAATAATGTTTTAATATAAAATAAAACAACTTGATTTATATAAAATAATTTAATAATTAGGAACGTGCCCGATTAAAATATTGTGAAGGTAGTAGAAAATACATGACAACCATCATCTTAGTCATCCTGTGATCACGGCTCCTGTAAAGGAGTCGAAACGTCAGGATTAAATTTAAAATAAAATAAAACATGCGCAAAAATCCGTAAAAAAGTGTTTTATTCTGATGTGTAATGTGCGCGGAAGTGTAAGAACTAAATAAATCTATAAAATATAATTTTTATATAACCCAGTGAACTCTTCACCAACTCAACCGATATTGATGAAAGTTGGTATTTATGTGTAATTTGGTCCAACTGAAGAGATAGGATAGTTTTTTTTTTCTAATTCATAACACAGCGTCGCGTGGCCGGATCAGCTAGTATATAATAATTCGTTATAGTATATAAGTCACTCATCCTGCCAACACCCTTGCAGGGTGTCACATGTACTTTTAAATCAAATGTTGTCAGCTTCATACCATGTGACTGTGCTAAAGTAACAAAGAATAAAGAAGTTAGAGACCCCTGCGGGAATGTGATTTTTATAAGTAAATGAGGCGAGACTTAAACCTGTAGCCTTTAGGCAGCGGTCACTTGATCTCAGTGATTTCGGTAAATAGGATATAGGTAGTTATACAAAAACATATTGTTCTCTTTTTTTACATAATTTAAGATGATTATGTAAAAAATCCTTATTCCTTCATATCAAAAGTCCTGTTTACTCTGAATATCAAAACAAAGACCGTTATAAAATTCCATTTAATTTTACCTTATTATTTTTAATACCTAAAAAAAGATTCCAATTTTTGTGTTCTGTTCAACGAGACTGGTCTTACAAAATAGTTCAACAGATTGCGTCCATCGCCAATCAAGTGTCGGACCATATTGACTGGGTTTTTCAATTACAAAGCACAATAAACACTTCCGCCATTACAATTTCTGTTGGCAAGGGATTCATGTTGTAACCGCTCGACTTTAATTAAAATTATCATTCTCACAGTTATTTTTATTACACCTTTTATTTAATACTGTTCCTTAAATTCCATTACTTTTGTATCTAAATAATCAAACATTATTACGCTGAAATTCTTCTATAATCTTAAGCATTTCCTGCTGATAGCAACTTACATGTCTACAATGGATTTTTCCTATAATTGATTATGCTAGTAATATCCACTTGTCAGTCCGCTATCGCGCGCCCTACCCCTCTCAACAGTCCCAATACTACACGAATTGTGAAAAAAAAATGTCGGACTCTTAGAAAAAAATGCCAGTTTCTAGCTAAACAATGGAGCTAGGACCAAACAAAAAATACTAACGTTAAGATGATTAAATAAAGAATCCAACACAGAATATTTGGATGTAAATAATTTGATTTCACAATACTTTTATAATTATCCAACAATCAATCGATTGTGTTTGCCTGGCACCTTTGAAAACTAAAATTTTGTCTAATAATAATTTCTTTACATATTAAAATCTTGCGTCAAAAGTAACCTTAACCGGCGAGCTTGTATAAAAAGGCTGATGAGAGTTGAAGAAGCGAGAGATGTATGTGGTGGTATTGCGTGGTAAATGGAAATCTGTGATCTCTGCCTACCCCTGCGGGAAAAAGGCGTGATTGTATGAATGTATTTATAAAAAAACTAGCAGATAAATGCTTAAATAACAAAAAACTGGTTGGTTGCCTGTAAAGTCGGTATACGGGCGAAAGTTTTACGTGACAACGACTTTGAGTGGTAAAATAATTTTAATGTGAATATTCATTCGTATAGTAGGAAGAAGGATGAAATAATAGTAACAATTTAAAACATTTATTTATACAAAGAATTATATTTAAAACATTAATTTATAGGCACGCGTCCCTTCCACTTTTTATGTCTGTCTCTCTCGCTCTTAGGCGAGCTAACCATGCCCGAGTGGAAGGGACGCGTGCCTCTCACTTGCTCTCATTGTAAGCGCATAACGTGAGCGGAGCGTAACGCAGTTTCTTGAAGTGTCACCCGGCAAACCAATTTATAAGACGTTGTCACGTCAAAATACAATAGGTTATGGAACCTATTGTATTTAAAAAAAAAACATTAAAAAACAAACATGTGTTTGTATTGTTTTTTAATGGTTTTTTATGATTTTATAATCTATATGTTATCCCAAATGGCCATTATACACTCGCGAGCAACCAAATCGACTCAAGCCCTCATTCTGCTTACAAACTTTGTTTTTACGTAAAGTATACAAGGTATTTATAAAAAAAGACTGTCATTAGAAAGCTCAATATACAAGCTTTCATAAAACACTAATATTGTTTTTTTTTTTTAAATCTAACGCATTCATTTTTACATCAATAGCACTATGAGTCGTTTTGCTCATTACGCTATCCGCGACTTGCGCTAACTGCCACCCCTATAAAAGCTCTCGCAACCGGCACACCTTATCAGTCGCTTATCACAAGTTGACATGTACACATCTCCGAGAATTGCAATCATTTTTTCCACGTTACCATGGATACCACACCTGAAGAAGCCGCTCAAGTTGTTGCCTTGTTGGAACAAGGACTTAGCCAGCGAGTAGTCGCTGCCCAGCTTCGCTTGAGCCAGTCTGCTGTGTCCCGGGTCTACAGACGATTTCGAGAGACCGGTGCCTTCAATCGAAGACCAAGAACCAGCCGCCACCGGTGTACTTCTGACAGAGACGACCGTTTCATTGTCTCAACATCGCTGCGCAATCGGCATCTGACGAGTGTTGATGTTCAACAAGAACTCAGGCACGTTCGTGGTGTAGCTGTAAGCGAGTGGACAATAAGAAGACGACTGAGAGCAGCCAATCTCACTCCAAAAAGGGCTGCGACGGGTCCCAAATTGACTGCAGCCCACCGACAAGCGCGTCTTCAGTTTGCTCGAGAGCATGTCAATTGGACCATTGCCCAATGGCAGTCGGTTCTCTTTACTGACGAGTGCAGAATGTGTCTGCATGGCAACGACAGAAGAGGCCGAGTCTACAGGCGTCCGGGCGAACGATTTGCCCAATGCTGTTTCGCTGAAACAGTAGCATATGGCGGTGGTTCCTGTATGATGTGGGCCGGCATCTCTTTAGAGGGAAAGACGGAGCTCGTTTTCGTGCCTGGTGGAGGCCGAGGAGGCGGGCTTACAGCTGATCGGTACATCACCGATATTCTCCTGGAACACGTTGTTCCCTATGAAGGATTTGTCGGCGAGGACTTCGTCTTAATGCACGACAATGCTCGTTGTCATACAGCGCGCATTACCCAGCAGTTTTTGAATGAAGTCCAGATGCGTACAATGGACTGGCCTGCGCTCAGTCCAGACTTGAATCCGATCGAGCATTTATGGGACCAGTTAAAACGAAGAGTACGAGCCAGAAATCAAGCCCCTTCGACGGTGGAAGAGTTGAAGGCAGCATTGTTGGAAGAGTGGGTTAACATACCTCAAGAGGACGTCAAAAAGTTGATCAGATCAATGAAGAATCGACTTCAAGCGGTGATTAGGGCTAGGGGGGGGGAATACCAAGTATTGATTTATTAAATTGTTATGTATTTTCTTAATCAATTTTCTTTTATTTCTAAAATACCCAACCACAACATCTTCTCACAAATTCCTGTTTTTCCTGTATTTATGTTTAGATATCATTAATTACAAAGATAATGAACGGATATTGATAATGGTGATATCTTATTAAAGCTGCAGTTTGGAGCTTTCAGATGATATATAGTTTTTAAAAATATCTCCTATAACTTTCTTGAAAACAGAGTCTATACTCAGAGTTAGGGCTTGAGTCGATTTGGTTGCTCGCGAGTGTAGATATCTAATGACTAAAAAGATTAATTAATTTAGTCCTTACACTTCCGCGCACATTTTAATAAAACAACTTTTTTACTGAAGTTCCGATTACTTTACAGGAGCCGTGATCACAGGATGACTAAGGCGCTGTCTTCATATATTTTCTACTATCTTCACAATATTTTAATCGGGCACGTTCCTAACTGTTAAATTTTATTATAAATCTAAATTCTTTTATTTCGGATATTTATTGGATCAGCTTAATTCAGCTTCAATGACGCAATGTCTGTTACGCTATAACTTCCCGAGTTTTTAACCGATTTTATTAATTTTTGTGTGGAATCGAATCAACACAATTAGGACCAGATTGTGACATAAAAATAAAAAGTTATTACCAAAAATATTTGCCATTGAATGAAAAGCGCGCGCTTTTTGAAAGTTTTCATTATTATGGAATTTTAAAATTTACTGAATATTATTGACGTTTCTTTTTTCTTAATTTTTTGCGATCCGCTCCAATTTATGGTGTTAGCGAAGCTTTATGCTTAGCGACTGCATCGCCTAGTTATAAAATGCTTAAAAAACCGTAAAGAGTTGTTTTATTTAAAAGATTAATTAAACTCTATCGTTGCCTTTATTGGTCCCAGATCGAATAAAATTTACTACGAGTGTGCCGAAACGACGTGTTGCTCGGTTTTAGTGTCGATTTAACGATAAATAGGCCATTTGTCGAACATTACGGCATTTCGAAGCGGCGAACACGTCAAGATTGTCTTTTGCCAGTTTTGGACCGACTGCGCTTGTGGGATGAATGCAGGGGACGCATCGACACTGTTATATTTATACAAAATGCGATCTTATTTTTGAGCACATCGTGGTCATTACTATTTGTTATAAGTTTCAATAGTATTAAAAAGTATAAGTTGAATCCGATTACACTTCTCTTTGCCTCAGTCTGTAATACTATTTGATAAATAACTTTGTTAAATTTTTTAATGGGATGTCCGGAATTAAAACAATTTGAAACCACTCTTTCATCAAAATGTAACGTTATATAAAAATTATAAACTAATCATTTGATTACATGTTTATTAGTAAGATTGAATTTTTGGTCATGGTATAAGAATGCAAGGTCTTGGTAACTCAATTGAAAGAGAACTCGCGCAATATCGAAGGGATGTGGGTTGGAATGCCGTTTGAAACTTGAGGCAAGTTAATTTTATATTTAGTATTTATTATAAACATTGAAATTAAAAACAAATATTAAATCAAAATAAAGAAAAATATATGGGTCCGTAATCACAAACCATGTACCGATGCTATGACACGTCATAATGATAGGATATGGGTTTGAATCCCGCCTAAAATAAATAATAATAAATAAATATTTCTTACATTCACACCAATTAGCCTAGCCCAAAGTAAGCACTGGAAGGCTTGTGTTATGGATACTAGGGTAACTGATAGACATACATATATGATACATAGATATGTAATATTCATAGAAATATATACAAACACCCATGACTCAGGTATTAATGCTCGTATACATCATACAAACATCTGCCCCTTCCGGGATTCGAACCCAGGACCATAGACGCGAAGGGCAGGATCGCCACCGTTGCACCAAACGGTCGTCAAAACTTGAGGCAAATTATTATTTTTTGTAATAATTTTTTTTATAGTAATAATAGGTTTCACTCTTTCTCCCTGTCCACCCCTAGTTATTTTATGAGATAAATTTCCATACGGTATATTTGTTTTCAAACATTTTACCGTGCGTAACTCCGCGTAACAAAAAGTACTATATATACTCCCGACACAGCAATTTGTCGAATAAAACGACCCAAAAATGGGATAAAAGCCTTGAATTTATGTCCAGGGCTCATCGGCTCCCATTAACACGTAGTACCGTTCTGCATAAAACATTAAAACGTCGAGTCGTGCGCTTGCAATATTATTTACGGTTGTGTTAAAATTTTGCAATTATTTTATGGGACTGTCAACTGAGACTTAACGTGTGGAAACACCTTTACTTTAGTAGGAAATGGTTTTTTTATTTTATTTTTGATGATAATAGCTGTGTGGTACGCTCCTGGGAAGTTTTTAATTATGTTAGCTAATGATTTAACGACCATTTGGTGCAATGGCAGTGATTCTGCCTTTCGCACCTACGGTCCTGGGTTCGAGTCTCGGAAGATGCAGATGTTTGGGTGATGAATACGAGCATGTGTACCTGACTCAGAGCGAGGCCACACGGTAACGGCCACATCGTAATGAATTCGAGGTATAGGGTGCCACAGGGCGCCGCACTGCACCGCGGTGAACAGCGTTGTGCTGCGGGCGCATTACCCCTCCCCGCTTCGTTTCTCAGGTCCCAAGCCCGGCGCGCTTGCGGTGCGGCGGCGCCGCACGGCGACCTAACGCTTCGTCTGACATGGTAAAGTGATTTATATGTAGGATGACGCAGTGGCACCGCACCGCACCGTTAACGCATCGTGTGGCCTCGCACTCAGTGGTAATGAAGTTTTTAAATATGTTAGTCAATGATTTGGATTTTAGGTTCCCTAAAGGTTGTAATGTTTGTGTGATGAATACGAGCATTTGTACCTGAGCGATAGTTTATACTTATATATATTTCTGTGAGTCTTACATATTTATGTACCATGTGTCTATTTGTTACTGTTGGAACTAAAATGTTTAGTGCAAGTCTTTAGTATATATACCATATAATGGTGGCGCCTATTTGTAAGTTTGGTTGTCCTATGAATAAATGGGGATGGCGGAACAAGGTTGTGCAATTCTGCACCCGAAGAGTGTCTTCGAATTGTATCCTATAAAAACGCACAGCTAGTTAATAATAATAATTTCCTTCTTCTTCTTCCAGAGCCTCTCCAACTAGTGAAGCTTCGCTGTCAGTTCTGTATATTTATCCGGTCTTTGAAAGCTGATAAGCTCGTTGACACTTGTGATTCCGGTCTATTCGCGCATATATATTTTTTTTATTTTGAATGGGTTTGCTCTTGATTCAAGCTCGAAGGCCAAGATAGGAAGGAGCGAGCCAACCCAGAAGGTGCCTATTGACCCTGGCTCTGAAAACGGACGGGTTATATGTATTCGGAAATACAGACACAGGGAGTTCCTGAGCACACTCTCCGTAGTATAATCTGTAAAAAACCGATACAGGCGCAGTCACGACTTCTTTCTACGTCTAACAGCTCTTCCTCCTACTTATTTCTTTTTTCTCAGTTCTTTATTACACCAAAATCACAAAAAAATTAACAAGAATTACATATCAAGATAAATGCACTTTGGCTGTATTTTTTGTCTAAATTCTCGAAATGGTTTTTATTTCTAACTGATTTGGTTTGCCTTAAGAGGCGTTTTGTTCCGTATCAAACTTTCCCTCTAATTAAATTAGGAAAGTCTTTTAATTGAAAAATTAACGTCTCAAATTCTGGCTTCGTGAAAGTAAAGATTATAATTAAAGAGTTGATGTGTCGGTTTGAATGTTCTTATAGAAGTTGGGAATAATTAGAAATGGTTACTTTATACATCCTTCTTTTGCTAAAACGAATGCTAATCTGGCATGTTGGAGAAATCAAACTCTTTCTGATATTTTTTTTTATGAGAAAAATACTAATACTTTGATAGAGAATCACTTGTGAGCCAAGTAGATTTTTTCTAGCATTATTGTATTAATATAATTTATCATATAAGATAGCGTTAAAACTTTTGCACGGCTGCAAATTTAAGTGCAGGGCAAGTCCTGCAAGGCCATCCCGTTAGAGCCAGCCGGCGTTCGTTGCGTTCGTCGTCGTTCGTCGAAAGACAAGCCGGCGTTCGTTGCCTCGAGGCCCTCTTCTAGCACTATGTCTGCGAAACATAAAGAGGCGATAGAGATAGCCGCTACATAATGTCCTGAAATACAGGAATTTCCTAGTTTAGACTCCAGTGTGTAGACGGACACGTCTAAAGTTTTGTACCTATTGTTTTGCCCATGTATTTGTTTCTTTGGAGGAAAATAAATATTTTTTTCAAGCTATAGCGCGAGGATCGCCCGAGTAAGTATTCTGGCTGATCCTAGTGGAGAAAGCCGGGTGGCAGAAACAGGGAATTTTAATAACCCAATACAGGGCTTTTGTGGTTAATATGGCGCGTAGTTTCGGTTCGCCCACACCTAGGGCTTTTGAGTTCCCATAAGAAGGATCTTCTTTGGACTGCCGGCAGCGGGTTGTGGTAGTGTCATTGTTCCTCAAAGCCCGTCGTATAGCGGCAGAGGAAACACTGACAAATTTTAGTGGGTATGCCTTCGAGCATCCATCGGACTTGTTGTCGGGTAGGTGCAGGAAGAAGATCCCCACATAACTGCGCTGCAGTCTCGTGGTAGCGGGGTATGCGAAGGAATTTTCTCCTAATTAAAAAAAAGGTTACAAATTCACTAACGAACAAAGCAGTCAAGCAACTGAATTTATTTAAACACGCAGAGGGCTTACAATGCACTGCGAGTCCAGTATAACAATACCTTCAGGGTGCTATTGGGATTGCCTAGGTTTTTCAGTGCTTCCAATATGTTCGCAGATGCGCATGTGGATGGTTTTCATGCCATAACCAGAAAACGCTGTGCGGCGTTGCTAGACAGAGCACGTAATAGTCCCAACAGCATCCTGAAGGCAGTGATTGATCGATGGGACTCTCCACTGCTGAAACATTGGTTGAGCCTGCATGCGAAGCCTTCGGCACCTACGCGTGTATGGAACGTATCTTGTGTCGTGCCCATCAATTGATCTTATTTTATTTTTATGTACTAATATAGTTTTTAAGTATAATTGTTACTAACACTCTATGGACTACCTTTTATCTGAAATAAAATTATTATTATTATTATATAACTATTAAACCAGTACCTAAAGAGCATAATTATCGTTTATGTTTAACTGTGTTGAAGTTAGATATGAAAATCAACTTATTATCAAAGAGTAATTATAATTGTTGCAAACAAACTATAAAATTAAAATTAAACTATTCAAGTGAACTTTAAGTATTTTTTTATAAATTTATCGAACTCACCTTCCATCAATTCAGGACGTCTTTTAACCGACAAGAAGAATAGGCGTAAGAAACATAACAGTTTCAAGAAAAGTTATAATATTATCTATCGTTACCACATTTGAGGACACGGACTTTAAATGGTCAGGGTTTTAGAGGTCTTATTGTGTAAAAGAATGTTGAGTTATGTGTATGAATATTTATTTACCACTTCAGCCTGTGTATATAAAATTTCGAAGAAATCTATTAACGTACACAAAACCACGCCTTTTTTCCGCAGAGATGACAGATTTTCACTTACCACGATTCTCTCATATCTCTCGCTTCTTCAATTCTCATCAGTCTTTTCATACAAGCTTGTAGGCTAGGGGTACTTATGACCTAAATCTATTAAAACACCCGTTTTTGAGACAGACGTGGTACAGTAACACATACAGTGTGATGTTTTTTTTATATGTATGTATAACAACGATACCGGGTTTTTAGGACGGCGAAATCCTTAAATAGACCTCAAGCCGAGAGTAGCGAGTCACCATAGTGGTTTTCTAGCTGGACGGCATTTCCTATGAGGGAGTCTCCGAACCAGTACAGAGTGAGTGAATGGTTAATGTGACAATATTAAATTGGCGACTGATAAAGTGATAAATTAAAAAAATACTAGAAAAAATCTACTAGACTCACTTGTTATTTTCAGCCAGGACTTGTATATGCAACCTTCGGATGTCCGATCCACTGCTCATCCTATTGAGCTACCAAGCTCTGTGAGTACCCATCGATGATGATAAATTAATTTAAAAAAGTCACTTTTTTTCTTTTTTTTTGTCACTGGTCTGAACTCTGTCAGAATAACGCCTTTGTGTCTATTCTGCCCAGCTTTGAAGGACACAGAGGCAAAAATGCTGAGGCAGGGTATTTGTTGACCCCACACATTAGTTTAATTTTTTTTACTTTTGTATTTTTTTAACATTGTTCGTCCCTTATTTTTTTCTGTTTCTTTGAGTGTGGGTGTGTCAACAACTTTTATTCTTTCTTTCTATTTTAATTTATCATAATTATAAGATAGCTAAAAATAGATAGATCATTTGTCGTTTATTCCCTGTATGTTATTGCAATGTTCAGGGATACTTACTTTAAGTAAGTACAGATACTTGTTGACTTTGTTGTAATCAACGAAATAATGATATCATAACACTATTGGTATTTTCATAACAAAATGATTTTTTTTTGTGGATTGTGTATGGTGACAACGTTTTATATTGTAAATGTCGTTACTTCTGTTAAAGCTGACGAGTTTCTTGCGCCCATTCTTCTTGTCAGTTAAAAGACGTCCTGAATGGGTGGTAGGAAAAAATGTTGGACGATTCAAAACTACTTATTTTTAAGTGCATTTGAATAAAGTTATTTTCATTTTCAGCATTTAAAACGCCAAATATAAAAATCATAGACTGTTAAAATGTTTTCATTCGAAAATTCACATTTAACCCTTTTTAACATAACAACGTATAACCCTATTAATCCAAAACCGCCAAAACCGAACGAAACAGATAATTCAAGAGGTACATTTAAATCGGTCTGTTAATTATCATTCGAGTCACGCGCGGTAATGAAGCGTTTATCGCGCGGAGGCGTGTCGTTGTGAATCTCGATAGAGGCCAGATTTACGGCGCCCTAATAATCTGAACTGCGAATATATCTTGGGCCAAGCGCTTTCGGGACCAGTGTTGCCAGCCGATAGCTCAAAAATACCATTTTCACGGGGTTTGGTTATTGTAATGTAAACGGAAATTATGTCAACTTTACCACGCTGAAAAATTTGTATTTCTAATGAAAAAAATACAATCTGAAAAATTTAAAACTGGGCAAAAGGTTGAGGACGTGCTGCATTTGCTGATGGAGTGTAAAATAACTACGAGAGGCAGCTAATAACAAATGAACTCTTTTAAAAAGACTCGATGTTGGGCTTATTTAAAGTATTTTTGTCGGAACTAACGTCGGAGGTTGCTGAAAGATTTTGTCGCTTGGTTACGGTTTTCTAATAGTTACCTCTATATTAAACGGAGTAGAATAAGGTTAGGATGGTGTTGCCGTGTCTAAAAAAACCAAAACCCCGGTCTCTTAATTTAGATTTCTTATTGAATTCTCTTTTCGCTTCCTTAAAATATTTACTTAGGTACTAATTATTGTTAATACACACAAGTCAATAGTAAGAAAGTCATCCATTTTATATGAAAGTTTTAAAATTTGAAAAGCAAGAAAACACAAAATTAAATCACAGATTACATTTTTTTGTCTTTGAATCTTGTTTTTCACTTTTAAAGCGAAGCTTCTATACAGAGGTTTGCATATAGATGCTTGCTGAGCGGCCACTCTATCCATGCTAAGCATCAGATTCTACCGTTACAAGAGAGCGTTAAATTTAGTACCATTACCCGATATAAATAGGAGCCAGCTGCCTCCCTGCCTCAGTATGCGTGGTCTTTCGCTCATATCGGCGTGCGTGGCTGGCGTGGCTTTTTATCTTTTTTCGTTTTATACCATCAAGCTTCGCGTCTTTCGGGCGTATCTAGACGGCACTGTTTTTTAATAATTCTTACTACTTGTGTAAAAATAACATTTACAGCCGTGTAACATGTAGGTAATATGAGAAGGTCAAAAGTAACGTAAAATGTTACAAAAATGTCATTCTGGCAACACTGTTCGGGACATTTGCGGCCACGAGCGTGATTAGTGTATCACAGTTCATTATGGAAGTGATTTCAAGTAAATCTTCTTCTTATTGTTCGGAAGCCCTTTCTATAAGGAACTGGAGGGAGTTTTCCGAAAGTCTCATTATTGCTCTGAGAATAGGGTTGGTGATTAAGTTGATATACAGCAAAAACGATTCTCGAAGATCGTGGTGTTATAAAGGCAGCAATGCTCCATAGTAGCACTATAGTTGTACAATATAATTGTACGAGTTATTAATTTCCCTTTTTTTAATTGTTTTAAATTTTTTAGGGTTTTTTCAAAAAAAATACCTTTTTTCACAACTAAATTTACTGTTTTTCTTCGATTATTTTTTGTTCAGTTTTCACCGATTTTGATTTTTTATATATCAGTTTGTAGATCTTAGCAGGGCACATTTTTAATACACTTTTTTCTCTATTTTCTTTAGTTTTAAAGGAAAAAAAGTCCTGAAATTTCACCAAAAAACTAATTTTGGCAGTTACAGAACACTCTATATCTTCCGAACCCTGTTAGATAAATAAGTTCCGTTTGTACATAATTTATTCGAAACTTTGCGCATCGTATAAAACCGGTCTTTTAATGGTTAGTAGTTTTACATAGTTTTATAGTAATTTAAACTTAGCACTTTTGATACATAAAATTTGAAACCCTTATAAAATCTCTTTTATTACTTCTTTATTTATTTATATTAGTTTTTAGCACACATACACTTTTTTTTTTACTTTTTACCTCTAAGTGCTAGGCGATAAGTCGTGTGCGTGCAGTCGCTAAGCATAAAGCTAGCTAGACCATATATTGGATCGGAGTGTAATACCTAAAAAAAGATTTTTTTTTTGTTTCGATCGGAATTTTTGTGAATTTCAAAATTTCACATTTTGGTCCTAAACCTGTTGATTCGATTCCACACAAAAACTATTAAAATCGGTTAAGAAATAGGGAAGTTATGGCGTAATAGACATTGCGCCATTGAAGCTGATCCATGGGAGCTTCGCTCACTTCGTTCGCTCCGCTCCAATAATAATTTCTTCTATCTTACCCTTTTAAAATTGAAAATTTTTGTTTATATAATATTATTTAATATTCGTGTTTAAATTACTTGTATTGTCCTAGCTGACCCGGCCAGGCGTTGCTGTTCTGACTGCAGCGCCATCTGTTTTGCAGAGCGCTAACATCGTTTCGCGTTAAAACAGAGTCAAAGCAATTGACCTTGTAATCAAAAAACAGTATTAGACCTTCTCAAGCATTTAAATCTCGACTCAGACCAACCTATAGATCAAACCCAGCATTGCTGCTGTATTAACCCGAACATAATCACAGAGGAGGTCAGTGCTAGGAAGGACGACCTAGACGCACGTACAACCGCCAACGGCTGAGCCATCTTACACTCATATGGCTGCCGCACCTAAACGGACCTTACCTCATCGCACACCTGACTCTTTGACCTGCTTTAATCATCGACTCCGAGGACGCTCCCCGTGAGCAGGCCGTAACCGCCCTAAAACAAATAATCAACTTTAAAGAAATAAAGTACACCGCCGCTAAGGTGACGAACCTGTCGAAGGGCAAGACCAAGGTTGACTTCGATAACAGGTCCAATATGGAAGATGCCCTCAGCAGAATTAACAATGCCCCGTCTTCTCTCGGGGTGACTGCGGTGGAAGAAAATAAATTAAAACCAATGGTCATCATTAAGGGCATTACCGATACAAACAAGGATGATCTCGTATCCTCTATTCTTCTCTATAACCCTGAGTTAGAAAACTTTACCGACGCTGACATAAACCTACGCTTTACAGGAAAAAAATGCAATCCCAAACTATTTAACGCGGTTCTGTCGGACTCTCTTAACTGAAATGTTTGTATGATTGTTTCCCATGCGTTCTGAACCCATTGATTAGATTGTAATGAAACTTTGTTATTTTATGCACGCCAGGGAAGGATTGTAATATGTATACGAACGTCTGGCATTACGGTAGCTATCCTGCCTTCACACCGACGGTCCTGGTTTAGAATACCGGGAGGAGCAAATGTTTGTGTTATGAATACGAGTATTTATATTTGAGTCATGGGTATTTATATTACATATCTATGAATCGTATATGTACGTGTATCCGTTACTCCCCCGGATAGCGAGAGGTCCCGAACTCGAGTTCCACTTGACACCTGAGATATTTTTTTTTCTTTCTTGTAATATATTGTACAAACTTTAGTACTAACAATTCTCTTAAACATAGCTACTCAATTTGGGGCGTTGTATGTTGCGTTATCATTACTAATGCCGTAATCTCTTACAAACCAGCAAAGACGATCATATCGAGTATATTGGAAAAATATATTTGAAATTTTCATATATTTTCCAGGAATTTCAGAAATCTAAAAAGAACTCTTATCGCAAATTGTATTTGATTTCATCAAAGCGTGAGATGAAAGAGAGTTGTCAGAATCTAGATAATGCAAATATACGGCTGAATAGGGCTGTCACTTCTCAATTTGATAAATTAAAATCATCCACTTCGTTTGTGTCAGTCTTTTTGTAAAATTTCATCTTACAAAAATATAATGGCTTTTAATAAACTGATTGACAATGGTAAAAAAATATGAAACAATAAATTCCTTACAGTTAATACTTATTATTTAGTCCCAACAACATAACAAATAAAAATACATAGTTAAGTAGGTATTTAACAAAACAAATGCTCATTTTCCAAACATATGGAGTGTTAATATGTATTGGCTCCTTTGCAAACCACGTTTTTTTAAATGCGCCGTCGACGTGCACTTGTATCGATATAAACGCGATACTCACGCGAGGTAAACGTAGCTTAACTATGAATATACTAAGGTGTTAAAAAGTCTACCTTTGAATACCTGTATAAATTCAGCCTCGCGCTTGAATCGGTATTTGTAGCGATATTTTATCGATAGAAATATATTAGACATGCAAATATTGCTCTATGGAAGAAAAAGAAACGCGCGTTTCTAAGACGCAGTGTGCAAAGGCCTTTAGGATTGGAACCTAAGACTCATAAACTCATAAGTATATCAATGACATTTATTAATGTGTAAAAATAGCCTTTGTTTAGTTACTTGCCGGTTCTTCCAAATTTAATTTTTTAATAAGCCTGAATTAAATAGATTCATTAAACTATTTATTCATAAACTTTTCTGCGTAATTATACAAGTGTCAAAGGCTTTGGCTCTTTCTGTAATAACAGTTTCTAAAAAAAAACAAATGCTCCAAAACTTTATGCTCTAATACGTTAGCTAAAGTACTAAGTAGTTTATTAATCAAGACTGCTTCTTAAATGATAACGTAAAACCTCATTCATAATGGAAAACCAAATTTCTTTACAGGCAGTTTCGAATCTTAAATTTGAAAATGGAATATATTTTCTTGATGGTAAACCAAATTTCTTTTGCTTGCAGTTTCGAATTTTAAATTTGCAAATGGAATATAATTTTGTACGTGCTGCGAACCCTAGCGTACTGACCACGAATGCTTTGCTGTGAACTCTTTTGATACCGCCCGCCCGTATAACAATTTTTGCTTTGCCAAATATGCTAGAAGCTCGGAAAAGTTTGAAATTTTATTTGAAACTTGTATGGTGCGAAAGCGAGATGGATTTGCACGAGTTTTGAAATAAAAATCATTGCTTAAATCACAGAAAGGGAGGCTACAGATTTAATATATTTTGAAAGAAAATTTTGTATGAATTCATTTAAACTACAGGACATAGTGACGTGATTAGCTCTTTTTGCAAATAATAAAAGTAATATGGAGTTAGATCGGTCCCTCTGCCCGAGTTTCGTTCATCAGTTTTCTCGGAAGGGCCTCTTAATTTCCGAACTGGCAGATTTAGTAGTGTTCAGTGTAATCGTAGTGAATAATAAATGAAATGCAAAATCAAACAATTTTGATTTATATAAATTTTAACAGTTCCCGATTCAAATATTGTGAGGGTAGTAGAAAATATATGACGACCATTGTCATCCTGTGATCCCGGTTCCTGTAAAGGAATCGAAACATCAGGATTAAATATTAATTATGCGCAAAAACCGTAAAAAGTTTCTTTTAAAAAAAGAATTTATTCTCTAAAATTTTAAATTTTTGCTTTGTTTGTAGTAATGTTTTCGCAGTATACTTTTGGAGTCAGTCCCGCTCTTTCATAATACTTATTTACTCACATACTTAGAACATGCTAAACATTTCCGAGAAATACAAGAAATCATTATCGGTTGATTTCACCAATTACTGATCGCTTAAAAATGTTACCTTATGAACACTTCTTATAATAAAAAAAAAACACGCGTGTATAGTTCATTAAGTACTTAACGAAAAAATTATAGAAATAATAATTTTCTCGTTACTTACTTAATCGTAATATTGAAATTTATAAACTATAGAAGCGAGTTTTATTTAATTATGCATATCATTTATTATATTTTTTCAGGTTTTCGTATTTTCAATAGCTTTTCCGAATTTTTTTTTATTACATTGTCATCTGTCTCTGTTAAGTTTACAAAATATCAAATTCAACTGACGGAAATTTGACTTTTAGTTAACTTAAAATATTAAAATTCGGACTAAATATATTTGATTCTTATTTTTTTAGAAGTATTATAAGACTTGATTTATGATTTTTATATTTTTTGAATTTTCCAATATTGCTTTATATGACAAATTATTCAAATAAAATCGACTCGGCTCATAAGTGAGTCTCAAGTAAGTCTCGTTTTCCAAAGGTAGAGAATGTTACTAGCATTAAGTCCGCCCATTGTGCCAATTTTATAAGTATAGTTGTTACGCTTTTTACCCAACTGCACTAGAAGGAGAGCTATGTTATTCGAGAGTATGTATGTATGTATGATTGTTTGGCACGCTCTGCGACCTGAACGGCTCGATGGATTTTAGCTTGAGAGGTGTCGTTAGACTCGTATTTACTGTGAGAGTTAGAGCAGCCTGAACGGCTCGACTCATTCAACAATAAAACTGAAAAAAAGGTAATTTAAAAAACCAAAAATCCGACTGCGCTTCTGTGTAATTTAGAAAAAGTAAAACCCTAAAGCAAGAAAGAAAAATTGTTACAGTCGGGTCCTATTCTAGAAATGGAGGCTTAGTGAATTGAAAACATATACGTATATTACATTACAGATTACTCCAATCTACTGACGGCTGACTTTCTATAACAACAATCACTTACGATATGTAGTTAGGTTAGCCTCTTTCAGTTTTTTTCCATGAATATTACATATCTATGAATCATATGTATGTCTTTCCGTTACCCTAGTATACATAACATAAGCCTTGCAGTGCTTACTGGCTATGCTAATTGGTGTGAATGCAATAAATATTATTATTATTTGATTTAACGCGTCTGATACATTGTTGTTACTGGTGCCCTAATATGCTATGCACTGGACGTAGGGTGATCTCAATTTTTATGGTAAAGCCACTCCTCTCGGGTTCGATTCACAGGCGAGTCAATGCAGGAAACTAACTTTTCTATATCGTTTATTAGAAGTGTTTTAGCTACTTGAGTTTGAACAAATCTTGAGATGTTGTCTTATATTTATTTATGAAATAAAGAAAAAAGAACAACGTTAAATGTTTCATTAAAAATATGTGACCTTTGTACGCAAGATAAAAATAAAGCGAATATGCAATATTTTCGCCAGGGCACACAACAGTGCTTAACGATTGCTAGTTTTCATTCCCAATATTGCTTTTGTGCATCGATTCGACCGGATTACACATACTGTGAGCTTTTATAAATGAAACATCGCATAGCAATACTTCATCACATTTCAACGTACGAAAATTAATTTCTGAAATGCGCATACGAGAAACAACGCTTCTATTCCGCTTGGTCGGATGCGAAAAAAAATTGGGATATGTTGAATCCGTCCCGATTCGGAGATTCTGGCACAAAATGAATATGGAGCTGGTTCGTTTTCTCATAATATTTTCGGAGTTTAAAAGGGCGAATGATATCGCAAATTGTAAGAGGAAAAAGTGAATATATCGCTCGGCAACTTGACATTAAAATCATTATTGCTATGGTTTTATTATTGGATGTTAATAATAAGGAATTAAATATGAAATTGCTGTTTTATTTTTTTCTCGTATTTTTCAATTTAATGAACCTTTTAATAAATAGTTATAGGATGTTTATACAAGTTGACTTAATTGGAGCGGAGCTCCCATGGATAATCTTCAATGAAACAATGTCTGTTAGCCATAACTTCCCGAGTTCTTAACAGATTTTAATAATTTTTGTGTGGAATCTCTATGGGATTTTCCATTGAAACAAAAGCTCGTGCTTTCTGAAAGTTTTCATTGTTATGGAATTTCAAATTTTTTAAATATTTTTTTTAGTATTACGCTCAGCTCGAATTTATGGTGCTAGCGAAGCTTTATGCTTAGCGACTGCATCTACCTAGTTCTTTTAAAATTATTTCAGCTTATAATACCTTAACCGAATTTTTGATTGAGAAGTTATAGTCTTTACATGTGTATATCAGTTTTGTGTTTGTGTGTCGCCATCAGATATGCAGGAGTGTACAACTGCACGCTAGAGGCCGATAAATAACGAATCAGTCACGAACATAATGGGGCCGTTGCTCAGCGCCAAGAAGTCGAAGTTGGCCTCGACTCAAGCGAAGTTCCTGAACAGGGACGCCTGTAAGTAAGTAGTTGGCTTTAAATAATAATATAAATAATATTGAATTGATTTTTTTTAAAGACTAGCTGCACCCGGCATGCTTTGCTGTTCTTTTTTGCTGACTATACATATAAATCTTTCATATGTATAGTCAGCAAAAAGTATACAATAACGTAACAAAGTTTCATCACAATCTATTCAATGATTTTGGAACGTATAAGGAACAAGCATTGATTTTTATTTATATAGATAATTATAATAAACTTAAATGAACCTAAAATAAAACATAAAAAGAAATATTCCAAACGACCCTCAAAAACAGTGAAAATCTTTAACATAATAATTTAAATACAATAAATATTGACATGATTGGCGACGCAAAGGCGGTTATAAAACAAATATCTATGTTCTATTGAGAACATAGCGATTTATATCAGTCGCGACCCATAAGAAACCTTAGCTTAGCTTATCGTGCTTATCAAAGAAATCTGATTCTGTTTTTAATTTTATTTTTTGTATTCACAATGCCATATAAATTCTATAAGATATAAATTCTATTCTATAAGATATAAAATACTGAGAGCGTCTCGGTAGCTCAGCGGTCAAAGCACTCGCACGGATAGCGAAAGGTCGTGGGTTCGAATCCTACCTGAGGGCTCGGACGGGTGGTCGTTTTTTACATGCGTATTTTAAGTCTGATTCTGTCAAATCGAAAAACATATGTCTCAAATCTTTTGGGACTTAGCCCTTTTGAAAGCTCGAGTATTTATTAAGACTCGTAGAAGAGCTCCAAATAAAACTCCTTCCACAACCTTTATTATTCTTCTTACACTGTCTTTTTATTACTCTATTTACTCTTATTTTTAAGTAACAAATCTAGACACAAGCACTCACTGACGCTGTCGTACTAACACTGACTCAACTTGCGGTTCCCCTTTACGGCGCCATATAACTTATTCTAGTTTATCAATTGACAATTGCTTTATTTGAAATTGGTAACATCGTAAGAATTTATTGCTCAAATAGAAATGGTAATTTTTTAATAAATATGGCAAACAGAGAAATACAAATATCATGAGAAATTTACGAGAGACCTTTCAGGCTCAAGATAAGGCTCAGAAACTTGCTGACAATTTGAGCCACAGTATCGTACCACAGCTCTACTCTGTCCACATTCGTATATGAAACATTCAGTCTCGTACAGTCGATTCAAGGCTGTGAACACAGTTTTAGCCTGAAATTGAATACATGGAGATAACTATTTGGAAGATTATTTTTAGGTGAGATGAGATGAAAAGGTAATCCGATTAACGACTCCAGATTAAGTGCATAACATATCAAGATAATTCTAATAATAGTTTATCTCAATTACATATCAATAAGCCTAGCCCAAAATAAGCATTGTTACATACTTCTCAGAGCTGTGTGTTTCAAATAGAAATAAACTACGAGAGTTAAGTTCTATTGAGACTTGTAAGTTAAGTCCTTTTCAAGACTTAAATACTCTTAAATACTCAAAAGCTTGCCCTACTCTGCGCACATTCGCATATGAAACATTCAGTCTAGTACAGCGAATTCAAGGTTGTGAACACAGTTTTAACCTGCATTTGCATATGGAGATGTTCTTTTCTTCGGTAAGACAAGCTGAAACGGTAAGAGGCAACTCATACTAGCGCAGAGTCGAAGCGCATCGAAGCGTCAAATTCTTCACATGTGAAACGAAGTTCGCGCGTATTCGCACGTTTTTACATATGTAGTGATATAATTTTTGGCTTTCGGATTTAATGGGCATTCATAATTTGGACCAAATAAACGCGCCAATTAGCATTCCTTGAAGAAATATGTGTATTATGTTGAGGAGATAACGACTGACGACGGTTTGGTGCAACGGTCCTGCCTTTCGCAGCGATGGTCCTGGGTTCGAGTCCCAGAAGGGGAAAAATTTTGTGTGATGAATACGAACATTTTTTATATATTTTTCAGATTCATTCAGATTTTATATATATTTCTATAAATACTACATATGTATGTAATATTAGTCTCCATAACACAAGCTTTACAGTGCTTATTTTGGGCTAAGCTAATAGGTGCGAATTTTAAGAATATAATAATTATTATTTTTTGGTAAAACGCGTTCGTAAAATCATAAACACTCGCCCAAAACATGTTATTTCAAAGTAATTTTTAGCCGCATAAAATTTCAAATCCTTTTCATTTTAAATTTTATAACAAGAAAAGTATATTGAAAATAATTTAAGATCGATCAATTAAATTCTCTTTGATATATCTACCATAATATTTTAAAGATTTACAATTTCTAAGTTCGGTTGAAAGGGATAACCTTCAAACTGAGTAGTTTGATTCAATTTCAAAGTTCTTTTAATATTTCATTCTAATATTTTAGAATGTAATCAAGATTGATGTAAGCTCTATACTATCTCTTTTAAATAAAAGCGCTTTTCGTGGTGATCTATTTCACAACTAAACTCGACGAAAAAATTGATCGAATGATGCATTTTCAACTAAAACCGCTTTAAAAGTAAGAGAGTTCAAAAATTTTTCTTCACTACATAGTATAAAACAAAGTCGCTTTATCTGTCCCTATATCCCTATGTATGCTTAAATCTTTAAAACTACGCAACGGATTTTGATGCGGTTTAATAGATAGAGTAATTCAAGAGGAAGGTTTATGTGTATAATACATGCATAATATAGTAGAGCATTGCATCCGTGCGAAGCCGGGGCGGGTCGCTAGTACAATATAAATCTATACTAGCTGACGCGTCGCTGCGTTATAAAGAATTCTATGACCTTAGTTAAAAAACCAGCAAAATTAATAAAAGTTATCTAATTTGAGTATTTTTGAAGTTCATCGCGGTCCAGCACTGTGTCAGGGAATACACACACATCCCTACTAATATTATAAATGCGAAAGTAACTCTGTCTGTCTTTCTGCTACGCTTTCCCGCTTAAACCTCTCAACCGATTTTGATGAAATTTGGCACAGACAATCTTTAGTCCCTGAGAAAGAACATAGGCTACCTTTTATTGCGAAAAAAAGGGATGAAGACGTTGAAATTGCGGTTGAAAGTTTGTATGGGATTTCTTAATTTTAAAAGATAAAACCATGAAACTTTATATTTAAGCACTTGATAAGATATAATTAAACATTTGTTCTAGCGTTTTTGAAATTTCGACCAGTGAGGGGGTCAAATAAGGGTTAAAATTTTGTATGGGATTTTGTCATTTTTGGGGATAAAACTATGAAACTTTATATTTAGGAACTTGATAAGAAATAAAAAAAACAATTTGTTGTAGCGTTTTTGAAATTTCGACCTGTGAGGGGATGCAATAGGGGTTGAAAGTTTGTATGAAGTTCGTCATTTTGAAGATAAAAACATTACATTTTGTATTTAGGCACTAAATAAGAAACAAAAATCGTTTGTTCTAGCATTTTGAAATTTTTACCACTGTGGGGGTGAAATTCTACAAACGGAATTCCCGAAATTTGAACGGAACGGAACGGATTCGGAACGGGAACTACGAAGCCAAACTTTTTGTATACAAAATTTTAACCACTGAACCTAGGAACATAATATTTAGAAGTTTTGGGTGTATCAAGTTAAAAAAAATTGGCTTTTGAAGTTAAAATTCCTTTTAACGAATACTCTGCATCGCTGCCGCTGCCGTCGGTCGTCGGTCGTCGTCGCGCACATTCACCGAAGTGTGGCGGCAGGCAACGGCGCTGTCGTGTGGTGGGGGAGCGCACGAATCTAACTATGCCTACCCGAACGGGCAGACACGTGAGGGCAGACGTCATTGTCGGACGTATGCGATTAGAGAAATTTGCGTTTCTCTGTCTGTTTCTCTGTTTGTACGGGCTAATCTCCGAAATGGCTCGACCAATTTCAATGAAATTTTGCATAGTGATACCTTATATCTCTGGTCAACATCTTAAATACTTTTTATCCCGGAAAATTAAAAGGTTCCCGTGGGATAGTTAAAAAACCATAGTAACTTGGACATATTAATACACACGACTTATGTACTTCAATTAGGCTGATACTTTATATTACCGCTCGAATTTAGCATAAATCCTATAAAAGTGACGGGATTCAGTGGGAAAAAAAATTGCTACGGATCCCTATTCAATGCGTGGCCTGACACACGTGGCTGACTGATCTTGAACAGCCCGACATTTACTCGACGATGACCAGCATTGGCTAAGGCGTAATGCCTTAGCCGATGCATGCGTCAGTGATAGTCCACACCGCTTGCGTCATTTATTTGCTGTATTTTGGTATTTTGTAGTCTTTTGAATGCTGAAAAATTGTGGCAAAAATATCAAGAAAGATTAGCGGAATACTTTTTTAGGAATATAAGACAAAATATTGACGGTGACCTTAACCACAGGTTACGAGATATTGTTTTCAATCAATGCTTAGTAGCTTTACAAGATTTAGTTACCTCTATGGGCGGTGATTCTCTTCCTCAATATGGTTTGCCAGCGCCGACCATAGAAGGGGAACGTATTAATACGCTGCGGAAATAAATTATGATCCAGCTGAACTAGCTGAAACATTATGAACAGAACAGTCTTACTGTAGAATAGCGCACTGTATTAGACTATGTATGTTACAGTATTGACAATGCGAAATTATTTTTCGAGATAGGGATAGTAATAGTGTAGATTCGAGAGAGTGCATCTAGAAAAATTTCGGTGGGACGAGAAAAATCTTTCTCACTAAAATAATCTTGGCATAATTACGAGCTCAAGCCAAAATAGCTCTTGCTGTGGCGTCGTCTGGAATAGCAGCCACTTTGTTACCCGGCGGTAAAACTGCTCATACGATGTTTAAAATCCCCATAAATTTGGACATAAGTGAACATCCTGTATGTGGTATCTCTAGAAGCAGTGATAAAGCGAAGGTTTTACGCGATTGCTGTTTAATTATCTGGGACGAGTACACTATGGCACATCGAAAAGCAATAGAAGCAGTTGATATAACTCTCAGAGATATCCGCCAAAATGACTAACCTATGAGTGGCGTAATGATGCTGTTTTGTGGGGATTTTAGACAAACGTTGCCAGTAGTACCACTGGGAACAAAAACCGACGAGATAAGAGCATGCTTAAAGTGCTTAAGTCTTTGGCGACACGTCACAAAGATGCACTTAACAGTAAACATGAGGGCGCAAACAGGAGCCAACACAAATGCGCAGGAATTTTCTGATTTATTGCTAAAAATTGACGAAGGGACATATCCGGAAGAAGAAGGGCAAATAGTTTTATCTGAAAATCTCTGCCACACTGTTAATTTAATTGAAGAACTTATCTCTTCCGTGTATGGTGAACAAAATCAAATAACAAATCATGGCTTTGCGAAAGAGCAATTTTGACTTCGTGAAATAACCAAGTCGCAAGAATCAATATAATAGATATACTCAACAATGTTGAAGGAGAAGTAGTTGAGTATACTTCTATTAACAGAGTAATGGAGCAAGATGACGCTACCAATTATCCCGTTGAATTTATTAATTCTCTGAGCGTTCCTGAACTTCCAGCACACAAGATTAATTTAAAAACTGGCGTCCCAATTATTTTGTTGAGAAATTTAAGTCCCCCAAAATTATACAATACTGAAAGTTACTTCTCTGCAGTGTTATATAATAGAAGCGAAGATTTTGGCGTCGTTGAAAGAGTTTTTATACCACAATTCCACTGATTCGCAATAATTACCCATTCCATTTCAAACGTGTACAGTTCCCGTTGAGTTTGTGTTATGCAATGACAATAAACAAAGCCCAAGTGCAGACGCTACGTCTTGCCGGCGTGGACCTCAGCGTCGGCTGTTTCTCACACGGTGTCGCTTTCTTCCGTGTAAGTCAACCAAACAAACTGTTTGTTTGTGTTCCGAACCAAACCACATCGAACGCATTATCGAACGAATTATTTTTGCTGATCGTGTTGATCAAACGACCTCTGTGGCACAGTGGTCATTTATGGTACCGCAAGTGTCTCTGGCCTGCAGGGATCCGGATTCAATCACCGGCCAGGTTAAGTTGGAAAATAATCTGTGTCCAATTGTTTGCATTTTCTTTTTATCTATGATTCACGCATTAATCCAAACTTTATATTTTTGTTTTATTTTTTTTTGTTGTATAACAGTTAACAAGCCTGTATAACTGTATAAAATCAATCACACGCGAACGAAGTCGCGGGCAACAGCTAGTATATATATATAGATGTACTTACACGAATTGATAATTATTTTTTCTTTTTTATAATATTTGTGTACACTAGCTGACTGGGTAACGCATTGCTACGGTAACGCGTTGCTATGGTAACGCGTATACAATGGAAAAAGAGCGGACAGACAAACACACAAACAACAAATTTGTGTTCTTAGATTATAATGTTATTTACCATTATTTACATTGTTATTTACATATCAAATTACTTGTTTTACTCAATAAGACGATGATATGAACAGCACCTACCTTGTTTTTTACCTTTAAGTGTTTTTTCAATAGTCGGGTTATAGTTTTTTAAACTGTTTTTAATCATAATATTTGTGTAAATAATGTTCTTCTCTGTAAGTCGTGTCTACTTCACTCATAAATGTTCTGTTATAATTCGTCACCCAAATTCTGTAATTACATGGGGATATTTAGAGAACAAAATTCATTTGTTCAGGCCGGAGGCTTAGACACGTCAACAGCAGCCGTCTTGAGATAACTAATAACTCTAAGGTCTTAAGGCTTCTAAAACAGAAGTAACTACGTTGTAATTGTAATTGTTGTAACGCTAAAATTATTTATTTCAATCCTTATTATTATTTATTTATTTACATAAGTCAACATAAAGCGATTCATAGCGCTACATAAGCAGTTTTGATGAGGAATATAAAAAGTAAAAATGACCGACTAAAGAAGAAATGCAAGATCAGCAGAAAAGTACGAATACAATGCGAGACGTCGAGAGGATGTTTGGCACGGTAAACCTGAATCACGCTAGCAAAGTTATTACGTCGGCTGCTATAAATAATCAAGATGCTTTATAAAAGATCAACCTAATCAACTTTCGGCCGACCTGAACCTCCTCTTAGAAGCACAGGAATACGCCAAAAATCAATCCTCGAGCCTTCAGGTCAACCCCAGCCAACTCTACTGTCAACTAACCCCTCCTTTAGGGAGTCAGTCGACCTTACTTTTCTTCGTCGCGACCGACCCCCCTTCTGGGAGCCGGTTAACGTTTTATATGCGCATCTAGAGGTGGCGGTCGCTTCAGATGAAGGCTTGTGACCCTTCCCGGGTATAAGCCAAACTCAGGTGCTGTTCAGTCAGTACCAGTCTGATATAACTCAAGGACCTGGTCGAAGCATCAATAAGAATTCACCATCTCACTTCCCCGTGTCCGGAGAGTGCCAAAGGTGCCAGGGGCGCAAAAAAAATGTGTCGTCTTGGTTCCATGGTTTCTATTAACCCTATACAGCTTTCCCAGGCTTTGCAGCTGGTGTTTAGTCAGTGCGAGTTTGATAAAACTCTTGGGCTGGGCCGAAGTTTCAATGAGGATTCACCATCTCACTCCCTCGTGTAGCCTTTTCATTGCTTCGGACGCAAAAAAAAAACAAAATATTCGGACAGCGGTGATATTGAAGCGTCTGCCATGTGTGGAAATTGTTGCCCCTAGTTTTGGCAGAATATTAAAAGGTAATGTTTGATATCACCTACTGGCTGGTAATGGATAAAAAAAAACTAATCTAACTGAAACTGCAATGTATATAAATCTATATACATTGATTTTATGCCAAGGAATAAAAACATTATGCCAATGATTATGCGAGTGCTTTACATATAGGTCACTGTTTCTATATTGGCTCGCTTCTGGGTGTTGTGATACCGTCGTTGTTTCTGGATTCCATAAACAAGTGCTTCAGTTACTGAACTTTGGTTCAGAACAATGTATGTGATGTTCTAAAGTGTTATATAATAATATATCCTGGGTTCGAGATCCAAAAGAGGCAGATGTTTGTGTGATGAATACGAGCAACCTGAATCTGAATGAATATTTATATGTAATTCTATAAATGTATAAAATTTATGTATGAATTATGTACGTCTATCTGTTACCCTAGAGTCTATAATACAAGCTTTACAGTGCTTACTTTGGATTAGGCTAATTGGTGTGATTGTGAGAAATATTATATATGTTTTTATTATTTTACAATTACAATTAACTCACAATATCTTAAGTTTAAGCCGCAATGTATTTTTACAATTGGTAAGGACTAATAAGATAATATTACTTCTAACACATACCATCATATATATTCAAAAATAAAATAATTTTAATAATTTTTATCCAGATTTATTTTCAACGTGTTACAGTAATTAGATCCACCACCCTCTTTTTACACAGAACCCAAACGTCCATCACTAAATACACTAACCGTATTTGTTTATTTATATATAAACAAACACGTTACAAAAAATGTAAAGTTAAAGCAATATCATTATTAAAAAATAAGTTTATAATCTAAAATCAAAACTTTGTAGTTTGTGTGTTTGTCTGTCCGCTCTTTTTCCATAGTATCATAACATTACCATAGCAACGCGTTACCGGGTCAGCTAGTTCAAATAATAATAATAAGCATTGGTAATATAAATTCTAGGAACATAATGTCATCAACTAATTTAAATTTAATTAATCTGCTTATATATGTGCTTGTAGTATATATAATTTTACGTTTTATATAGGACCCTCAGCACCCATTGCGGCTTTCACATGAAAACTGGTTCACAGTTTCGGTACATTCCACCTATGAAATATTCACTAGAACCGCTGTGGGCCATTTCCGCACGTCCATTTGCATGTACTGTAAGCGACATATCAATTGTGATGCTATAGTTATAATACCACCGTATCGGTAGATCCCTTCAGGATTGCAACCCGGAGAAACGGATCCGGTATCATTAAACGTTTGCCTGATTCGGTAGCAATATTCCGGATCCGGTGATCGGATCCGATGATATAATTTTTTCGAAAATAGAGCATTTCAATAAAATAACATGTTTAGGGTTCTTTGCGAATAATTTATATTCACTCCTGATGTTTTGACTCCTTCATATAAATCAAATTTCCTTCGTGATCACAGGATGACAAAGAAAAATTGCCTCGGTCATCCTATGATTACGGCTCCTGTAAAGGAGACGAAACTTCAGGATTAAATATAAATTATGCGTAAAAACTCCTAAATAAATTGTTTTATTATGTGAAGTGTAAAAAGTAAATTTAATAGTGCAGTTAAATGAGTAGATACTTTAAATGCGTTACATGAGGTGTGCACGTGTGGTGGTGAGTCGTCATGTGTGATAATTATGTCATTCATTAGACAGATTCATCAAATCATGATGGTGTCTGCCATAAATATAAGATTTTTTTGTTAGCATTCTCAAATACTTTAATATTATTGTAGTCTCAATTCTCATTTCAGTTAATTACGCAAGGTTACTTTCATTAGACTTTATAATGTTACTTACTAAAAGAATTGATCTGGAGAATTGACTGGGCCACTCGTTATGTCATCAAAATTTTACTAGTTACCTAAAGTATACTACTATTTACACATTGAAAATAAAGTAGATTTTTTATAAATTATCTGTAATTAGTAAAATTATATTCAAATAACTGGCAAACAATTTAGTTTGGATCGAATCCGGCCGGATCCGCTTATCCGGATTGAAAATAACGCCAGTTTGCATCCCTTGTAGAATGATATCACTTTTAACGAAGAGATGTTTCAACTTTTGTGTGGGTCCTGGATCTCAACTTGTTGGATCAAACAAAATCCTTGAAATTAAATGAAAAAGATTGATATCAGCAGTTTTTATTTCACAATCATGAATGACTTTAAGATAACCTAAAAAAACTTTAATTTATCACAAAATAAACAGACCTGCAGCTTTGCTAAATAAAAGTGAACACTGTATTTTGCTACCGAAATCAAAGCGATACACAAAAGACAAATCAAGAGATCTATTGTATGACAGAATGAGAGGCGATGTTGTCGGTCCGAAATATATTCGACATACAGCTTTAGAGTATTCTGCTTCAGCTGTAAGGGATCGTAAGCAATTGAGTAAGTGCATTACGGACCGTTAGAATGATGATCACAGATTAGATAAAAACATCTCCTTTGAAAAATAAGGTATTATACTTCCACGCCTATCACACAATTAAATAAAACCACTTACTGGATAAGTTGCGCATTTAATTTAGTTTTTTTATATTTAATATTTACCTTTCGACTCCTTAACAAGGGCTGTGATCACAGTATGTGATCATCACAGGTTGAAAAAAAAACAAAATTAAATGCGGTAATCCGATAAAAGTGGTTTTATTTAAAATTTGAAAATGAATTTAGTGTGAAGTAATATTTTAGAAAAACCTTTTTACGTGTGTCAAAGACAGCTATTAAACTTGTTAGCACGCCGCTTGGAGCGCTAGCGGGCCCTTATCTGATTGGTGCATATTTTGATCGTTTTGGCGCGTAAATATCACAATGTTTAGTTTATGTTTTTTTGGACTTTTTGGCGGGATTGGGTAGAGTCACGTTGGTGGTTTTGTTTCTCTTGTTGAAATTTGTGTTGTTGTGGATATTAGTGCTAAATAATGGTGGATTATTAACCACTAAGTGTTTGTGAACATACAAGAGTGTTGGCAAGTGTAACAAAGCAGCGGAAGTTGTCTTTTCCTGCACTCTCAAGAAGTCCACAGGGAGGTTTTAGTAAAGTCCTACAGATTTACTGAAACCTAGGCAAAATTATATTTTACTGTTCATTTATCATTATCAAATAAGAAAAGAAATTGTTACAGAACTGGCAATTATACTTACCTGACACTGGCTAAATGCAGAAATCGTGCAAGCCACAAATAAAGAAAAAGAAAAGAAAGTTTATTTTTTTTGTGGTATTTTACACTCTCTTGCTATTCTTGTTATATATGTGCGTATTTCAATGAATGTGTTTTCTGTCGTTCTTAATACTTTTTGTCAACTTGAGTATGGTATTTCAATTTCATAAATTACAGACTTAATAACTATAAAAAAGGCTGTCTTACCTTAAATGTAAACTATTCAATACTTTCTTTCTATTTAAGATTCCTATGTTTCCACATCTCCCCTACTCTTAGACAATGAACACTATTTTTCCAGTGGGTTGTTACTCTTAAAGGTACTGAGTTGAACATAATATACCCACAGAAGGGTGCGCGCTGAACCAATGACGTCACATCTCATGAGAGGCTTGTAGTTTCAAGATGGCAGCTCTTCTGCATCCACGTCCAATTAAGATTTAGCTGTGAAATTAGAAATACATTTCTGAGTGAGGCTTTAAAATGTTTGCGGAAAAAATGTAAAATGAAATTAAGGTGTTGCGAGGAAGGAGAACTATTTTTCATATTTTGCTTTTACTATGGTGCTTTTTTGATGTTTTTTTTATAGAAAAATACTGGAAAATATCTATTCGGCTTACATGTTATGACATGGACACAAACTAGCAACCTTTAGATGTTTGGTCCACTGCTCTGCTTATTGAACAACCACGCCTCGCGAGAACTTGCCTTAGTAATAACATGTGAACCAAGTTAGTATGTCTCTCATAAAATCTTACCGTTCTAATATTATAAAATGGAATTCTGTTATATTTCTAATAAGTGTTAACAATTTTGTTTTTCTGGATGAAAGATCTATCTCCTTTTTTTGTACCCCGATATAAAATTTCATGACAATCGCTTGATTGTTTCGTTCTTAAACTTCCGCGCCTATTACACATTTAAAACAACTTTTATCGAATAAATGACGCCTTTATTCTTTTTGAGAAATGATTTTTATATAAGGTGCCCGATATGAAAAAAATATGAGGGAGAAACTTTTGTGATCGAATGACACCGTTACGTTTTTTGTGAGCAACCTATCGTAAGCATCTTTTACTTTTATTTTGATAAAACTTCAAAATAAAAGTAAAAAATGCTTACGATAGGTTGCTTTATTTTTTTCTGTGCTTGTTCAAAAACAATCGTTTAAGGAGTAAATTCCAGTCGTGCGTCAAATCTGATACACACAATTTTTTCATATTTAATTTCTATATTACGACATATACGAATATAAAAATAGAATAAATGCAAATTTTATCTCATAAAAGCGGTGTTATTTAAATCTTTTGAGTTTAGGTGTTAGTGTTAAAAAAGATTGTTTGTTAAACAAACTCAAATTCGCATTAATAATTAAAGATAATTTTATTTGTTTTATTTGTCAGATTTACAGTAATAATATTAATACATATTACAAGAACAAAACACATACATTATACGTACATTTATAATATACAATAATAATAAAAAAGAGTAGAATTAAAAAAATAAGTTGACTTGATTAAAATACAAATTACATTAAATTTAAATTGTGTAAATGAAAAATAAATTAAATTAATTACAAATATATTATACGGCATAAACTCCTTAATGTTTAGTGTAAATATTTATAACAACTACGTTTAAAGACATTTGATTGTATTAGAATTTATACGTCCGCTTAAAAGACTGCATAAATACTAACGTACCATTGACAGTAGGTACACAAATTTCATATTATTTATTATTAAAGTAAAAATACAGCTGAGTATTTTGTGAATATTTCAAGTGCCTACCTGTTACCATTATTGATATCTAGCAAAAATGAGCAAAAAAAATTTCCTTGTACCACAACTAAAAAAACAAAACACGTCTAAAAAAATCTCTATATTCAATGAACCCGATTTAATACAGTATTATCATTACAAAAATAATAATAAAAGCAATGCCATTATTTGATGACGAATTAGTGCAACGATAGCGGTCCTGCCTCTCGCACCGACGATTCTGGGACAAAAAAATAATTGAAAGAATTTTTAAAACTGATGTTAATATAAATAATAAAAGGGTAGTTAAAATCATGTCAATTAAATGGATTAAAAAATCAAAGTCACCGAAAACAAAAAAAAAATAAAATATCAACTAACTAATAAAAAAATATTAAAGAACTTGTCAAAATCATGTCAATATACAATAATCCCATCCCATCTGAGGGCTCGGAGACGTGGTTGTTTTTTTACACACGTATTTTATATCTTATAGAAATATTGCATTGTGAATGCAAAAAATTAAATAAAAACAATATACAATAAACTGAAATTTCACATTTTAATTTTACAATTAACGATAAAGATATATTTATATATGTATCATATAGGTTTGTCTGTCCGTTACCCTAGTATCCATAACGCAAGCCTTATAGTGCTTAATTTGCACTAAGCTCATCGGTGTGAACGTGAACAAATAGATATTATTATTATTAACGCTACGTGTTCTTGTCTTTTAAATAACCACCAATATGGTAATAGTCTTTGTTCTTTTATAAAAGCATTATGTAATTTGAAATTATAATATGTATTAGTGTACAAAAATTACTCTATTAATAATAATTTTAACGGCGAAACAGCTGAATCGATTTCGATTAAATTTGCTATGTAAATTGCTTGAACCCTGGCAAGGACATAGTCTTTAATACGTTCTTTCTGAAATTTATGTGAACGCGATATACCTTAATTCAATGTAAATGAAATCGCGAGGCAAATAAAATATGAAAAAGAATATCTGAGGTAATTTTCACTAGAAAAAAATCAAGTCAGAGGCCTAAGTGTATGCTTTTAAAGTGCAAACTTTACTAATCACGTTTGTATTAATATTTGTATGACAGAATTTAATATTACAGAAACTTTTTTGTGATGTAAACAAAAAAGTGTTATTATATTGCAAAAAGTTTTGAGAGGGTTAAATTAAGAGAGGACTGAAGAAATGCTGAAAACCTTAAAATGTAAATCCTTACCTATATAAATATGTATTTCTTTACTCTCTCTCTCTCTCTCTCTCTCTCGCACACACACACACACTCGCACACGCACGCACACACACACACACACACTCAAACACGCACGCACACACAGTCACACACCATACATAAGTAACATACTTGTTTTGAGTTTTATTTGTGTTCTATTTTTATTTTTATTATTTCTACTTACTGTATGTTAAGGAAGAGCGGGGCCCTCTAGCACAAGTATTGTTATACTTAAAAGAAGGCCCCAACCCCTATGTTTCAGTGTTGTAAGCAATTTTAAAGAAATTAATCTATTTTTATTTATTTATTTAAAGTTTGAGTTTTAAATTTTATGTTAAACGCAGTTATAATATTTGCATATTCAAACTTAACCATTGGTATCAATAAGTTATATGTATGTGTGTGCGTGCGTGTGCGTGTGTGCGTATTATTTAAACATACATAAAATGCTGTTTTTTTCCAATCCAGATATGTGCAATACTTAAATTTGATTTTTTGATTTTGATTTAGCGAGACATGAGTTTGTGTCATCACATAGCAAGCTTTTATGAAAGATCTCTTCAGTTACAATTTTTTTGTTCATACGAAATAGAATTAACGCAGAGAAAAATAAACGGATATGAAACTCGTTTTATTTTGTTCAAAATAAAAATAACAGGAGCAGATATGTATAGGTTTGCATATAACTACCGCCCGCTCTGGCAGGCGGATCTTCATACAAATTTATAGAAGTACTTTGTGACTCCATTTTCCACAAGTATCACTACTTTCTGAGCAGGCATAAATGTAATATTTATCTCGCTACGGTGTTTTTTATAGATGGGGAAGGACATTTGATAATCTATCAATGTTTTTATGAATATTAAACAAAATTCTTTGTACGGTTTCAAACAAAATACCCAGCTACATATTTCTAGAAAATTCAATACTGAAAACTACTTTGTGGATTCACTCATTTCTGTGACATGCAGGCTCAAAGAAAAAGTGATAAAAAGATTAAAAAGCACGAGACTGCTTGAGCTTTAGACGTTGTAATTTTTTTACTCTCTCTCTGTGGCAGTACAAAAAAGTCATGTTCTGTGACAAAGAAAGCTACGTAAGCATTAAAAAGAAAAAACTGACATGTACGAGTTTGGCTTGAGCGCTGAGGGTTCCGTAGTTTTATTATTCATATGTGAAAGACAGTATGTATGTGTCCGAAGGGAATCTAGTTCGATTTTTCAAGTATTTTTTATGTTTAAAGAAAAACGAGAAAAATATCAACTTACCTCTGGTTTTAGGCGGGAATCGAACCTCGGGCCAGTACTCTAACAATTGACTAAGACTTTAGAAGAGAACTCGCCCGGATAGCGAAGGGATGTGGGTTTGAATCCCGCCTTACATCTTAGACAAATTGATTTTATATTGTTATAATTTCTTAATAAAAATGTAGTGGTTTAATAACAAAAAATAAAAAGGATCTGAGGATCTGTCAGAATACCAGCGTTTCTGCGTCATTCTGTCCATCTTGGAATGACGGAGCCGCTTACGCTGAGGCAAGGTCTGTATTGGCCTCGCATCTATGTAAAGGGTGATGGAACCTTGGGATGCTTACTAGAAAACCCATCAAGTTTGAGCCGATTAGAATCGTCGTACCAAGATTTGTCACCAAATGATGGCGACCTGATAATAGAAATGGATGGTGCCTGGTCATTTTTTTATAGCAATTAAGTACAAGAAAAATATTTTTTTCTATACATTTAATTTTAAAATTAAATTTTTCATTCAATTAAAAATTTACCATTTGTTCAAACGATTTGCGCTTCGTCTTTTCACATAAACATAAATCCCTTTATTACCTACACATGGACTAAAGATAAACTTGGTTTAAAACTTATAACGTCACTTTTATATAGAGAGAAAATATTTTTTTATACAAGATAGATCATATACTACTTATAGCTTCATAGATGTCACTACTTAGCTTGATAGCTCTTGTGATCATACAAAGATGTCGCTACAAGCTAAGCATGCATTTTAAAAGGCTTCAAAACCAAATAAAACGATAAAAAAAACCTCTTCACGTGAGACAGACGGCTTCAAACAATAGAGCGCACTTAATACCTCCATCTTTCCGTCCATACTACAAAGTAAGTATCAACAACCTTATTGAGATAAACATAAGATTTATAATTGAACGGTACCACAGTCACGTGCATTCGGAACTAACGTAAAAAGCATTAGCAGACCTATTGCGATTGTTTTAAGAAATATTTTTGATTGTACGGTAATCTTTTGAGAGGACCCTACAAGTTTTGTGCGGATGTTCTTGTAATTAGCAAGTTGTACGTCTAAGACAATGTTAATTTGATTAAACAATACGTAGCTGAAAAGGGAGGCTGTAATTTGTCATTTTTTAATCAAGAAATTTCGTTAAATTGAATTTGGGAAAACTTGCAATGTATTTTTATATATATACTAGCTGACCCAGCCGCGCGTTGCTGTGTTATAAATGAAAGTGAAGCCTATCCTAAGTCCTAAGCAAATCCAGCAAAATGAAAACAAAATCATCAAAGTCGGTTGAGTAGTTTCGGAGTTCATCGCGGTCAAACACTGTCACCGAGAATTTTTATATATATATATATATATATATATATATATATATATATATATAGATATAGAAAGATTTTTATATAGTGCCTGATAAAGAGTTAACTGCTCTTGTGTCAATATAATGAGGAGCTTGATATGAGGAGTCAAAAAATGTTAGCTCTTCAGTGCAAGGGTACCATTTTGGTCTAGACTACATTCTGCGATCCACGGGGTTGAGTCAATCTCTATCCATCGATAGGAAAGGCCTATGATCTTGCAGTGGGAATATTAATTTTAAATCTATTAATCATCAGTTAGACGGTGAGTGTTTTAACTACCTAAACGCCCCATAGTCTGGTAATGATAGAGTGGCAAATATAGAGAGCACGAAAGTGTTTGCTAAATGCGCTGTACGTTGGTGTATGTGAAATAGCGCTAAAACAAAAACTGCTTAAAATAAAGATATTGGTTGCCGTGATTAATGCGTACTCTGGAGAGAGAAAACTTGCTGATGGTGGATATTTATTATTCAAAATTATAATATAAAAGTTTTATTTGTGAGTAAATTGTATTGTCTTTAAAGAGAAGGAAGTAGACTATTATTTGTATATAATGTTTTAAAAGCTGGCTCAAAGTTGTAAATAAATTTAGGAATTAATATTCATTATAGAAATAAGATTATGTCATTTTACTAAAAATTTAAGAAACTGTTAAAAAAGCTTTTTTTTTTTTTTTATTCCGGAAACGGATACGGCTAGACATACATATATGTTAAGATCTTATCATTGCTGTAAATTAAATATGCAAAAGCATTCTGGATCGAGACGGCTTATGGTAAGAACGTGTAATACAAATATATTGGAGAGTAAAGAATTAAAGTAAGTTCTAACACTTCCGCGTAGATTACACATTAAAAAAACCATTTTTTTTTTTTTTTTTTTTTTTTTTTTTGCCTGTAAAGTCGGTTTTACGGGCGAAGATTTTACGTGACAACGTCTTTTTCTCGGTAGAATATTTATTGATATGAATATAATTAAATTGCACAATGCGCGCGGCAGACCGATCATAGTTGAGTGGGAGAGAGACGCAAGGCATTCGGCGGGCCTCTCTCTCGTTCGGTGACTCATCGTAACGTTACCGAGCGTTACACTTTTTCATAAGTGACTCCCAGCCGCAACCTAATTTAAGACGTTGTCACGTCAATAAAAAAATATATTACAGATTTGATCATATTTAGTTTTATGTTTAACCCTGACGTTTCGACGTACTTACAGGAGCTGTGATCACTAAGGCAATGGTTGTCATATATTTTCTACCTTCACGTGCCCGATTTAAATATTGTCATATGGTAGTAGAAAATATATGACGACCATTTCCTAAGTCATCCTGTGATCACGGCTCCTGTAAAGGAGTCTAAACGTCAGGACTAAATATAAATTATGCGCAAAATCCGTAAAAAAGTTGTCTTATTTAAAAATTACAGTGACCTGAATACCGAAGTTTTTGTTACATGATAAAATATAGTCCGATCCATTAAAATAGTCAAGAATAGACCGTGGGAACCAGCAAGATGGCAAGCTAGCAGCCTTTATTAAGGGCGGGCACAGTTTATAATACAAACATAATTATCCAAAACTGTTATTGTTGCGATCCGGACATTAATTGGATTTGGGCGGTTAATATAGACGGTTACGAAGGCAATTGACCCATCGGCCCTTGATTAAGCTAAACAAACTTGTTGTTCTACAATTACTGGTGGTGGTGGTCGATGACTCCGCTCGTGGTTTAGTTAATTAGCCCACTAATTAACTTGGGTATACAATTGTGGAATATTAATTCAGTTTAGATAAGCATCTGCTTTCGGATATCACAGAGAGTATTGCGGCTTGAATTCTCCATTTTAAGTTACTTGATAAAATCCCCAGAGCGAGCAGACTTCTCATCTGCTATGAAAATGCTATTGACATTAATGCTGTAACTTTCTACACATATCGTGAGCAATTGCAATAAACCATCGCTCATTTATAAAATTTTTATTATTATTTCTGTCTTGTTATAATTAAGTTATTTAAGGGAGTGAGTTATTTCTATCCTCAATTGTTATTGTAATTTTTTGTTTGTAACAATATACTGAGCATATGGTGTTTACCTTTAATTAATTGTGCATTTATCTATAAAACTGAGCTAATCATTGTTATGTAATCTATAATTGTAACAATTGTTGGTAAACCAAATAAAATAAATTAAATATCTAATACTTACTAAACCTATTTTAGGGTCGAAATGTTTTGTCTTTTTCTATAAAGCTTAATTTTGATTTTATGGAAAGGGACAAAAGAGTTCAATAGTAAATATAGATTTAATAGGCGATTAATGTTTTTATTAAATGAGTTTGCTCTTGATCCCAATCAAGCTTGGGGGACAAGACAGGATTCACGATAGAACGAGCTAACCGAGTAGGTTCCATTTCAACCTGGCTTTAAAAACGTACTACTACTCGGAAATATAAGTACTCGGAAATACAGTCGCAGGGAAGTTCCAATCCTTGGACAGTGGACTTGCTGTAGGCAGCTTTGTTTTGTTCGAAAGTCGAATTGATGGGGAATTATGCGATTGTTCCCGAAAAGATGCTACCTCATGTGAGTCTGTATAAGGGCTCTTTTATTTTTAATTAACTGTGTATTCAGTACCTAGTTCTATGATGAAAGTCGTCCCTTTTAAATAATCATTAATCTCGTAATAGCTTTTGTTTCTGAATGTATAAAATACCCAGACCACAGTTTCTTTCTTCTGAGGTCGACAGTACTGTCAAAGTACTGGAATTATATGTTTCAGAAAAAAACCGCTAAGCTCTCGTACAGCTAACAACGTAAGAAGTACAGTCTCGTTGAAAAACGCTTGGGTTTTCTTAAATTTCAATTTGGCCCGGACAAGGATTGCGGCCGGCTCATAATGCAGCACTCGACACGAGAGCCTGACCGGGGCTACTTCCACTGCCTTATCAGTGTTACAAGTCTAAAGAAAAAGCGGAAAAGGAAAAGGTAATATGGTGCATTGATTTATAGATAGGAACGTTTACTTAAAAAAATCCTGAGCAGTGAAGGGATTTTTATCAGTCTATTGAGGTTTTTTTGTATTGTTAAAGTCGAGATTTATTGATTTAAATCTTTAAATAAGAACATCTTGTGATATTGGAAAAATAAATCAATTGTTGCTGTTAACTTTATAGTTTTCATAATTTATTTATAAGCTACTAATTATAGTTATAGACAACATTGACCAAATATATGGAAAAAGCGGGTGTGCAATTCACACGTGGTAGAAGTGAAACCTTCAAAAATAATACGTACACGTATACAAAATACAATGGTTGTTGTGATGCCTTCTCTCAAGCATTGTACTACGCATGCGTACACAAAAACGTATTAATACACGTACAACGCTGAGGCCCAAGCAAACTCCCACTATGCCTTGGTAAACGCGAGTGAAACGGGTACGAAGCAGAGTACAAAGAGAACCAGGCACATAAGAGACACTGTATAATGCTTCCTATCTCATTTTCTCCTACGTTAAATCTTATGAATTTAGGTGTCTTCTCTTTTTACTGTCTTTTCGTTTCATTGACTTTCAAATCACAATGATGCTAAAAATGTCTTTACTTCAAAATTCTTAAAATATTACTACGGTATTAATTTTAAAATAAAATTGAAGCTTTTATTTGTATGTTGCATTAAGAAAAAATGAATACAATTACAGAATGTTTACTGACTCTCTCTTGAAAGTTTCAGTTTAAATGAGACAAGAAAAAGTAACAAATTTAAATAAGGTAGTTATACTAATTTACAGGTATAAAAACAGAGGATGTCAATTGAACAGAACCAATAGTTTTTGCGACCCTACCCAATTATATCCAATTAAAATACTGGATAGCTCCTGGTGATCACGACTCGTGTAAAGGAGTCGAAACGTCGGGATTAAACAACCATGTGCTTGGAAGAACATAAAAACAAAGAGATCCTGTTAAGATGCTTACACGACACATAATGAGGAAAACTAAGTTATGGTCTTCTACAGCTTAAAATCCAGGATAATATCCAGGCTAAAAGGAAACCAGGTAGTTGAAGAACCTCACGGATTAAGAGCTTGCGCAAATAGCTTATAAGAGTATACAATTTATTGATCATTAGCCATGGAGTTCTTAATCTACTGGGTTTTCTTTTAGCCTAAAAGACCATTTTCTTTTTTGAATTGGTTCGCTCTGGATATATCAAGCCCCGGGGGCCAAGACAGAATTTACGATGGAACGAACAACCCAGAAGGTGCCCATTCGCCTTGTCTTTGAAAGCGGATGGTTTATAAGTACTCGGAAACTCAGATTTAGGGTGGGAGTTCCATTATGAAAGATGTTGAGACGCGCTTGGTGCGACAGGTAGGAATAGCAACCAAGAAAGGGTGGTAGCCTGCAGTTTTAGGATTGAGTTAATATTAATTATAAATAATTGAAACAATAATAAATTAAACAAACTTTTTTTAAATCAATATACATAATTGTTAAAAAAAATAAAAGATTAATACTATTAGATTAAAATATAGTTAGTATTTTCATTATATTACTTACAAATTAGTGTCTTTAGAGATTTTCGATATATAAGAAAACCTTTTTAAAAAGAAAATGCTTTAAATCCTTTCAAATTCTTTTGATTTATTGGGGAAGGAATTATATTTTTTTATTTACATATACTGTGGCGCGTCTGAGACCATTTTCATCTGGTGAAAGTAACTTTTAATTTATTAGCTAGCGAAGGCATAAATGATATAATTCCATTTCGTATTACTTATACCAAACGGCCAATTTTACTCATTCAACCTCTTACCGGCTGGCCACTGAATAAAGCGTCAATTTGAAGCCTCCGAATAGCTTTTTAAGCCCCCGGTGCGTTTAACATTTGTCCATTTTGTTCTTGACTGTACTGTTGCAGTGGACTGTTTTAATGAAAGTTACATTTTAAAAACTTGAAAATAGAATATATAATTACACAATACGTAAATTTGAAGGGCGTTCTTGGAAACCAAAATATTTGTATCCATTTATATATACATAGATATGTATGGAATGAAGTTGAAAAAATATAATGATTATAATCACTATTTATTATATTATGATGTTCTTTGTTTCATATACTTTCTGACTTTGATATACTAGATATCGGATTTTGTCTTATTTCTGACGGTTCATTCGATATTTAATGACTTGCCTATATTTATTTTCAGCATTTACTGAATATTTGAACAATTTTTTTTCGCGGACTTTTTTACCTATATTTATCGGATTTTCTGAAAGACTCAAGGCGTACATCCGCAATTTCATTTTTAATTTTTATGGGAAGTGCAGGTCATGAATTTACATTGTATGATGGACAAGCAGAAATCTGCGACCGACTCATCGATTATCAAATTCGCCGATTTATCAAATCGGTTGCATGCTCAGTCTTTTATTTTTCTTTTGTTTTTTGATGTGACGTGGCACAATTCACGAATCCACATGGCTCCACGTAGACAGCCACACATATTTTTATTATTACTGTTATTGCGCAGAACAACAAACGTCAGTGTCAACCTCAGATTGGTTACACGGGTGTTAACGCCAACATGATGCCTACCATAGAGTAGGCCTTGTATACTTTTTATTTTTTCTTTAGGGCACTGACGTACGTCCTTCAATGTATTTTTATTATTTTTTTTTTTAATGTATTCCTTTTTTAGTTACTTTTTATATGTGTATATGTACATTTATAATGTTTATATATTTTTTGTTTTCTCTTCTACTTTATTTTTATTTTTTTTTATTATATATAATTATATTATCAGTAGGGCGTCACTCATTCAGGCCCTGGCAGAATATCAGCGCTGCTGCGGTGGATCTCTGCTCGCAGTGGCCTATGCTGAGGCAGGGTCCTGGTTGATCGTAGGTGTAATTTAGTTATTTTAAGCACAATTGTTTTTATTTTATATGTTGTTATTGTTAATTTGCCTTCGATCAATAAATTCTTTATTTCTTTCTTTCTTTCTTTCTTTCTCAGTCAAGTGGACAACGGGAAAGTGTAAGAACTTATAAAAATAAGTAGGAATTATGTGACTCTTTGCACTAGAACTTCTAATACAATCTTATTAAGAGAATTTGACTTTTCAAATAAATTGATCGGAAAATGAGTGCACAGTGTTTTAATAAGTAGCAACCTAAAAAATAAATCGTCGTTTACCTCATTATAATAATTTACAATGAACACAAAATGCGAAGTGTAGCCTAAATTTATGAATCAATTTTGTCGAGAAAAGATTTTAGGAACGTCCTCGTAAAAAAATACGGTAATGTTCTTTGTGCGAGCAAAAATCCTTACCAAGGCTAAGGTTATACCAAAGTAAAATTGGTTTGAATCGGCGGAATACGACCGCATAATACGAATTAAATCGGTTCAAGAACATTGCCTATTTTGAGGATTTGATGTATTTTTTTAATAAAATGGGAGTAACTAACGAACATTGGTTTACGTCATCGTAGAAAATTTACCCAACATCATAATAGCATATGCAGAGTTAGCGATTCTACAGACTTATTTAAATTCAAAGAATGATTCATTCTTTTCATGTATCGAGTTAATAATGCATAATAAATGAAACATAGTTTTTTAAAGATAATTGTTAAGGTTATGTATATTAAATAAAAATTTGATATAAGAATTGTATTTAAAATTATTTTTGGTAACACTGAACATTGTCAATAGCTACTAAACAAGAAGAAACAAAATGCTTAAAAAACAAATGAGAAATATTTTAAAGGACTGCTTTGTCTTTACTGAACAGCTTTTTAAGAATGTACCTATTGAGATAATAATAAAATCCTATTAAATCCTGTCGTTTCGACTCCATTTTTATTCTGTAAGACTTTTATTCAAATTATGATTAGGAAAGTAAACCACACAACATTTCATACATACTTTTGAGACCAAATATCTTAAAATATTATACACAGTATCAGATCTTCATAGTCTCTTATTAGATAAATATGAAAATTGATCTAATACAAAATGTTTTCTACTAACTTTTTAAACTGACGTATCTTCCTTAAGTGTATAAAATTTTCATAACAATCAATTTCCTTATATTAAATATTTGGACTTAAAAGTTTGTAGAAAACGTGATTCGATTATCCTACGCTGTACGAATACAAAATAGTAATTATAACATCGTCCAGTTGAACAACAGCAGAGTATTCCATATATCTCTACACTTATTACACTCGATACCAAGACGAGAACAGAGGATTTATTTAATTTAAATTAAAGTAAATTTAACATAGTGTCGCATAAAGAAGAATGGGCATTTTATTACCTACAATCTGTACCCGACATGCGTTGTTTAAGCGTAAGTTTAATTAAATACGAAAAAAAAATATTTTTATTTATTATATACTAGATGTCGCTGTACCGAAATGAATCGCGCTAACGTTTCGGTTCTACGACTATAGCTAACCGTTCTTAGCCTTCTTGAATGTTATTCTTAAGCTTTTATTGACAATATAGTAACAAACACACACACAAAGTATTTTCATATTATAATTCGGACAAATTTTTAGGCCAGGAACTATCGCGGGTGTCTTCAGAATACTCTATTAAAGTTTCATCACAATCTGATGAATGGTTTAGGAACGCATAGGGAACAAATATACAAGCAATGATTTTATTTATATAAGTGTATCCGTTACCCTAGTATCAATAACACAAGCTTTACAGTGCTAATTAGTGTGAATGTAAGAAATATTATTATTATCAATCTAAGCATTGCGAGTATGCCTTAGTTTGCAATAGACTTAGCTGCAAGCTTAGCAATTCAGATAGCGGTATGCGACACAATACAGGCTTCCCACGCTCTGCATATATATCAATATAACAAGGTCGACCGATTACTGATGATTACCTAGCTTCACAGCTGTGACGAATAAGATAAAGCCACAAGAATATTGAGTTAAGAAATTATATATAATAATATTTCTTACACTCATACCAATCAGGCTAGCCTAAAGTAAGCACTATAAGGTTTGTGTTATGGATACTAGGGAAACGGATAGGCATACATATACTAGGATGATACAGTCGCTAAGCGTAAAGCTTCACTAGCAGCATATGCTGGAGCGAAGCGGTATACTAAAAAAACAAAATCAATGATGTTTAGTAAATTTTAAAATTCCATAAGAATGAAAACTTTCAAAAAGCGCATGCTTTTTCAATGGGAAATCCCATAAAGCTAATTTTTTTCTGATATTTTATATTTTTGCGAATTTCAAAATTCGGGTCCGCCACAATCTAGTTCTAAACGTGGGATTTGATATCACAGAAAAATTATTAAAATCGCTTAAGAACTCAGAAACTTATGGCGTATCTATGGTATCCAATGGGATGGGTTACTCAGGGGATCATTTGGATGATCATAAGTTTCTTCTTCTCAACGCAACACGCCTCCTTCACCTATTTTGCGTGATGGAGCGACTTCTCTCATACCACCCCAACTCTTCCAGAATTCCTATTAGACACTGATCATAGGTATTATATCTTTAACTTTACAAGTTCTCGTTTCATAATTTTTTTTTATAATTAGCGTTTTTTTAATTTTAATTTTAATATACTGAGGAGGTTGATAGTGAATACATTCTGTTTTTTATTTCTTATATTATCACCAATTACCCAAGCCCAAAGTAAGCACTGTAAGGCTTGTGTTATGGATACTAGCAGTAACGGATACACATATATATATATATATATATATATATATATATATATATATATATATATATTACTTTGATATTTTATTTTTATAGAAATATGTATAAATACCCATGCTTTAGATACAAATGCTCGTATTCATCACACAAACATCTGCCCCCTCCTGGGCTCGAAACCAGGACCGTCGATGCGAAAGGAACCATTACACCAAACATTCGAACAATAAGTCGCTTTTGAGTAAAGTTAGTCACATGATGAGTGACTAAAAACATTATTGAGAAAGAAAAGAAGAAGAATAAGAACTATATTTTGTCCTAGATATTTCCGGCTTTGGAGACCTTACTCTGTTAGTAACTTACCTTAGTAATTAAAAATCTTATGATAATGTACATAAAAGTTATGTAAGCCAACTAAAATGATTTAGTATTTTTTCAGATAGTTTTTATTATTTACAAGTATTAAAAAAACCCATCCTGTGCACCAAGCTTGTGAAAATAAACTTTAAGCATGTTTTTTAACACGCTTTTTGTTGCTGAACTCTATAGCCGGCATGACCTGTATAAAACCTTTACTTGGCTAAATATATCTTTCATGGACGTAAATGCCGATGGAAAATAAGTCTTTAATGACATTGCATAATTTTTGTCTGTAAACCTACTATTATTAATTTACATAACAAGAGATTTAACCTCAATATATTTTAAATCCAATCGTAAAAATTCTTAAGTGAAAGCTTAACAATTACTCATGAATGTATGAATAATTAAAAGACATATTTAATACTATTATACTGGGACATGAATGTGAAATTCATAAAGTGATAAATTCATAGCAGGCTCATTCCTATTCAAGACGTCGTCAAGATTATATCGTAATGGGGCTATTACCATATGAGGGGATAACTTAGGATAAGTGTTGATAGGTGATTGTCAATGTCTTTAGGTGTTAATACTGATGAAGTATCTGAATTTATTACATTTGATTATTTGATATATTATGAACAGCCGTGAGTCGGACTCGCGCACGAAGGGTTCCGTTCAAACTTTTAGTTAAGTAAATTATAAAATTACCAAACATTTCTCCACCGAAATGAACAATGGATTATTGTATGTATACAATGTGTCCCGTCTTCAGTGTCGGAGCCTTTAATGGTGTGAAATATGGCATTTTTTGTCGACAAATTGCCCCTCAAATTTTGTTTTTCTCTTACGGTTATACAATGGCCGCCATTTTGTATTCTTGGTAACCAAGACCTGGGCTCTCATACTAATTCGACCACCACTACTCATGTAAATGTCCTATCAACATAAAAAGGTGTCATTTGATAGCTAAACATGTAGATAACAGTTATACAGCCATCATATTTCAATCGTCATGGAATAAAAAAATAGAAAAAAATAATTAAAGAAAAACAAATAGATTCTTTTCTGTGTATTTTTTCATTAATGGCTTTCAGAGAAAAACTGAATTTGAGGGGCAATTTGTTGATAAAAATGCCATATTTCTCACCATTAAAGGCTCCGACACTGGTGACGGGACACATTGTATATTCCAATTTTGGAATTCGTACCGCTAAAGAGTGGAACTTCTTAGCTGAGTCTGTATTTCCTGATAAATATAGTTTAGGGGTCTTCAAGTTACGAGTAAATAGATATATTTTAGGCAGGCCCGTCACATCCTATATCTTCGCTTACCAACAGGCGAGATAGCGGTCAAGCGCTTACCTATTCACGATAAAAAAAATGTGCTTTCAATTTGACGTTGTTAATTCTAAATGACGGCATTAAAATAGGAACAGCCACATAAAATGTACTTATGTCGTGTGGCTGATGAGATTACGAATTAATAATATGTTAAGCTACTAAGAGACTTAAATGGGTTTAGCTGTGAATATCATTAAATGTTAATACTGCTTAATTCTGTAAAAAAATGAATTGTCTGGTTTAAAAGAAAGGAAGGAGGGTTAGTCTTGATTTAATTCCATTTTAATTCAATTCTTTACAATTTAAATCAACTTTATTATTATCTATACAATAAAAATCCCCTGTCACAATGTTTGACCGCGATGAAATCTGAAATTAACCAACGGATTTTGATGATTTTTTTCTATTTGCTGGATTTTTTCCAACTTAGGACATAGGGTAGATTTCATTTTAATTAATTACCAAAAAAAAATATGCAAGTTATAATGACAGCCGGGTAAGCTAGTATTGTTATAATTATAAACAGCTTAATTAATACATTGATAATGTACATCTACCCATCTATAAAATTGTTAATTAAAAAAAAGGTTCACCTGGGAATTTCTGCTGTAGTTAGTAAGCGTTATAATATGTTACGATGGTAAACTGGGTCAGTTTGTTTTGTGAACAATCAGAAGTGTTAGTTAATGAATCATTTAGTATTAGTTATGTGTACAACAGATCAAATATTATTAAACTTTTTAAGCTATTTACTCAGAATAACTCTATACAAATCTTTAATGTACCTGGATATTTTTTATGGTTTTTATATATGTTGTGATTTACATACGATCTCTCTAATAATCAAAACATGTAATTTTTTATTTTTTATTTTATCAAACAATTAATTGTACCTCTATTTTAAAAATGTACTCATGTCGTACTAGTACGTTTTTCAATATTTTTCAAATTAAAAAATATTTCAACAATATATTTGGCATTTTTCAATTCTATCTTATATGTTAAAATATTTTAATAGAAAATTTACGATAAAATAATCATTCGGCTGACAAGTAAATCTCAGGGGGGAATCGAATCCACAACCTTTGGATATCCGGTCCAATGCTCTTCTCCTAAAGACCCGGTAGCTCAATTGGGAGAGCAGTGGACCGGATCAAAGGCTGCAAGTTCGATTCCCGCCTGAGAATTTACTTGTGAGCCGAATGATTATTTTCTAGTATTTTTCTTATAAATTTTAGTTATAAAAACAATTCTTTAAATCACGTACCAAAACACCAATTTTGCCACAAAAGCATTCAACCAACCGCAGAACACATATGCTGATTTCCGCAAACGTATTTCGGGAATACAAGAGAAAAGCGCATCATCGGCGCTATCACAATTGGTGTCACTAGGAGTTATGAAAATGGAGTTCCACAGGGTTATTTATTAAGACCGTTTCTATATGTACTGGAAATTAAAAATGTCCTTTTAAATATAAGGTTAATTTTTTTAATAGTAAACATAGTTATTAAGAGATGCTTGGGTTCTGTTTCTAATTTTACAAAAATATATATCATGACCTATTTAGATCTTACTATTCGTAGCACATTACACATTTAAATAAAACAAAATTTTCACGGTTTCTGGCACAATAATTAATATTTAATCCTGACGTTTCCTTTACAGGAGCCTTGATCACAAGATGACTAAGGCAATGGTCGTCATATATTTTCTTCTACCTGCACAATATTTGAATATGGTACGTTACTGCATTTTATTTAGTTATTACACTACGATTACAGTGTACACTACTGAGTCGACCACCAGTACGGAAATAGGGAGGCCCTTCCGAGAAGAACTGCACCGACTTCCATCTTACTTTTATTATTCGACCTGTTTAACTGTTGTTATCTGTATTTATTTCAGATTTGATATTAATTTACAATATGATCTCTAGAACCTTTAAGGCTTTCCATAACCTTTGGATTTCTGATTATTAATTTGGAGTACAAAATTTGGTTTACCTAAAGTAGCTTCCAATGCACATTTACCTGGTTTATCATTTAGTAATGATTAAATCTAAATTGCTGTAGTCAGCACTTTAGATTGTAAAATTTGTTGATAATAATAATATTTCTCGCATTCACACCAATTAGCCTAGCTCAAAGTAAGCACTGTAAGGTTTGTGTTATAGATAAACACACATATATGATATTTAATATTTATAGAGATATATAAATACCCATGACTCAGGTACAAATGCTAGTATTCAACACACAAACATCAGCCTCTTCCGGAACTCGAACCCAGGACCGTCGGTGCGAAAGGCAGGATCGCTAGCGTTGCACCAAATGGACCTCCATTGTTTATAATCACCTGATTACAAAAACATTGTTCATATTTTACCAAAGTGTTAGCCATTTCGAAATATGACAAACCCGTCTTCCTACATTACAGTCAGTGTCCATTATACAAAATGGGGCGTGCAGGATTTCAAGTTCATTAGACTCGCATCTCGTTAGTGCATAGCGAAGTGCATTTCCAATATTGGAGCTATGGACAGAGAGCCTCAGTGATTTCCATTGCTTGTCTGTGTAACTGTTTGAGCGATTAGCTGATTGGCTGCCGATTTACACTGCATTTCCAATAGAGGACCTAAACAAAAGCGTATTATTTCATTTGTACACGCGTTTCAATGTGTTATGTTTAATATAGGTTCGAATCCCGGAAGGGGCAGTCTGTGTTATAAATACGAGCCTTTAAATTTATACTTCATAAATAATTTTAATAGAAAAAATACTAGAAAAAATCGAATCGGCTAACAAGTGAATTCTCTGGCGTGAATCGAACCCGCAACCTTTGGAAGTCTGGTTCGATACTCTCCCAATTGACCTACCGAGCCTTGTGAACACTTGTCGCAATTTTCTGCTACCTTTCTGGTTTTACGCTGCAGGCCAGCGTTGTCCCATCAATGAGAGGAACATCCTCTCGTATTCGAAAGAAACATTTTTGCAAATGTTTGGACAGTCGATTAAGAAGAAACGAAGTTTTTTGCAATTTCATAAGATACATTATTTTAATAGAAAAATACTAGAAAAAATTGACTCAGCTCATAAGTGAATTCTTATAAGAGAGCTTCGAAAAAAACATATAATAGTAAAAAAATAAAACTAAATAATTCCGGACCGCATTCAATGTCCATAAAAGTTTACAATAATTTACCGGAATACATAAAGGCTGAGACAAATATAAATAAATTTACTAATACTTAAAAAAAGCAAAATGTTACTACTCCAATGAACAATAGTTTAAATGTTTTTTCAAGGTACATACCTTGAAGAAAAATCTTTGTGCGATTGTTTAGTGCCATAAGTATAAGAAATATATTTAGACACTTATCTATCTCACATATAATGCAATTGCAAGTAATTAAATAAATATTCTATCAAATATGACTCAAGTAGGTATACGATTTGTTTGTTCTCTGTTTTAATCATGTTAGAATTTCTCAATATACAATGGAAAATTTCATTAGAACACATTGAAACTTGTCGGCGAGATGTCGCGCGTCGTCGAGATTGTTGCCCAGCCAATCTGTCCGGGCTCGGGAAAGTTGTGAACATTCCCATTAGAGAGACAAATTCCTCTGTAAGCAAGGAACTGGGTGTTAGTGGATTTATGTGAAATATAGTTTGACGTTCCGAGAGATAATTTGATAATGTTAGTAAGATAATAATAGTTAAACAATGTTTTATTATCTATTTATTTTAGGTACGCAAACAAATAAAAGTCGAAAATTTATTAAAAAAAATTGGTAGGCTCCCGGGCTTGATTGGGAACTAGAGCGAACCCATACAAAATAATAAAAAAATAAACAATTATTTTTAAATAGTGTAGACAGCATAAAGGAAAATATATACAGAAAATATGTACAAATTAATTACAACTATGATAATCATAACAAAAGAGGCCAATTATACACAAAAAAAATGCAAAAAAAAAAAATAATAGTACCGCCTAGGGACGCCCGAAAGGAGTGACGTTTTAAAATATAAAGTGTAGGAACTAAGCGTCAAAAATAGAGCAGAAAAAGAGATCGAAAGCCAAGCACACTGACATGAGTGAAAGCGAGACAGAAGGTCACACACACTGAGGTGGGGAGGTTGCTCGTGTGACAGTCAAAGAGTTCTATACATTCTATATTACTCTTTGGTAACTGTTATAAATCTGACGCTCTCGTGTAACGGTGAAATGTGACGCCTAGAACGGATACAGTGCGCGGCCGTATCTAATGAAAACAAATTATTCATTCATCGCAATCAAACACTGTGACAGGGAATTTTTCTATACATTATATAGATTACTAACTGACCCGGCCATGCGTTGCTGTGTTATAAATTTAAACAAAACCTATCGTATATCTTAAGTCAGATGATTTATTATAAAAAAAGACATCAATATCGGTTTATTAGTTTCGGAGTTTATTGCGGTCATCACTGTAACAGGGAAGTTTTATGTTCATTATTATATAGATATAGATAAACCAACTGTTTCTGATTTGGTTTAATGAAAAATAAGGCAGAATCTTATTTTCCTTCCTGTCTACTTTTATTCAGGAATTTATGGTGGGCAAGGGTACTCTTCATTTTGATGAAGAGCTAATTAAGAACCTATTTATGTGCTGTGTAAGAGTCTTGAGAAATAATTAACAAGTAGCTACTGTACAATATGTATTTTAAGGTTTTTCTGGGTGTGTTTCCCTTAAATATGTAATTTTTTTTATGGTGGCCATTACGGTAGGCATCCACGTCCTTGCTATAAGGTAGTTCTATTAATTATGAGATCCCAAGCAGGTGGAACGCTCCAATCTTCATCTCAATTGAAATTAAGATGGTAGGATTAGGATTATGGACAAGATTTACTTATCTCAAAGACCTCGGGTAGCATTCTAGGAACAAATCTCTGTTCTCTTGCAAAGACTTGTTTATCATATCAAGTGAGTGATAAAGTAAGCTCTTTTTTAATAATACCTAAATGTAAGGTGGAGGTCGCTACCTTTGTCCGAGTTTCTTTCACCAGTTCTTCTCGGAAGGGCCTTTCAATTTCTGAATTGGTGGTGGACTCAGTAGTTTAAAATAATTGTAATAATAAACCAATAAAATCAACTGCAGGTTACAAACAGGGAAACAGGAACCAATTTGATTATCTTGCACCCAGCTTAGAATGAAGCAGAGAATGCATAAAGTTAAAATCTCTTTAAACCTTAACTTGTTGATTTCTAAAGCAAAACCCAAGTCCATCTTTGTGAATATTGAACCAACGTGGGAACCTACAAAAGCGCCTGTGATTTATAGCACCTCGTAGATATCAATAATTCTATTCAATGCGTCCAAGAGTACAGAGCATCTTACATTTCCGGAGGCAAAAAGGTATTTCCCTTAGGATTGAAAAGTATCTTTAATAATAAAATGAATTCCTGGCTACTCACATCACTTATTTATTCCCGGACTTAGCTAAACTTAAATTGTAAAATTTTGAGGATTTTTATATTATATTGTAGCACTTCCCTCGATTCGATCTTTAAGGAATATACTTCCCATTGGGTTTTGTGATAAAATAACTTGATACTCTCATATTATGACCAATTCAGTTCGTATGTACGTCTGATCGAAGTATAATTTAGGAATTATATATATTAATCATGAGCTGAAGATTGACAAGATAAGTTTATGAGACAATTGTGCATGGGCAAGTCGATAAAAGTAGACCAAGGCGAATTTTGAGGGACCAAATAGAAGATGTCCTAAAAAGGCCAGGTCAAAAATACCCTTAACCGACGAGCTTGTATGAATGTTCTGATGAGAGTTGAAGAAGCAAGAAATTTTGTCCGGATCGTAGAAAATGGCAATCTGTGATCTCTGCCTACCCCTACGAGAAAAAGGCGTCATTGTATATATGTATGTAATCACGGGAAGTGCGTGAGACAAAATCTTGATTGAAATTTTATTAGATGATTTTGTTACGTGTAAATTACGATTATTTCATATGGGTATTGTTTCGAACATTTTTTTTTATTCAGGTATCACTTTTTACGCCTTAAGCTTTAAACAAATAATTCTATTAGAATCCTGTTTATCAGTTTAGCAGCTTACTGTTATTTTTTATTCAATGTGTCCCTTCACCAGTGTCGGAGCCTTAAATAGTGTGAAATATGGCATTTTTTATCGACAAATTAACCCTCAAATTTGGCTTTTCTCAAAAAGCCTATAATTAATATTAATATTCTTTATTTATTTTTTTCTATTTTTTATTCCATGAAAATTGAAACATGTGTAACTGTTGTCTACATGTTTAGCTATCAAATGTCACCTTTTTAATGTTGATAGGACATTTACATGAGTAAGTAGTGGAGGTCGAATTAGTATGAGAGCCCAGGTCTTGGTTACCAAGAAAACAAAATGGTGGTCGTAAGAGAAAAACAAAATTTGAGGGGTAATTTGTCGATAAAAAATGCCATATGCCACACCATTAAAGGCTCCGACACTGGTGACGGGACACATTGTATAAAAAAAATATAAAAACGTTACATTTAAGATTAGAATATCACAGCTTAGTGACTTTTAGTAATAATTGTTTTTTGATATAATCTTGCGTCTGTAGTAAGAAACATTTTTGTTTATCCGTCCATTTTGTTGTGTGAGGTGTTTTTTATCATAGTCAACTGCGAAACCCTACATTACATGTGACCAGAAACCCACTTTGCCTTTATTGTTTTTTTTAATAAATAACGTCAATAGTGATGTGATTGCATCATATGGAGTAACCGCCAAAATATATCCACATTTTTCTCAGTTTTTATTTACGTTTTTCGAATAAGATTTTTTAAACCTAATATTAGGGGTTAAAGTATGAAATTGCCGATTTGTACTGAAAATCTATATTGTTTATTTTTTAAATTTTTAACAAATTTATTTAATCAAAATAGTTGCCATTATTATCTATACATTGCTGCCATCTAATGGGAAGGTCATTAATGCCTTTGCGATAGAATTCCGACGATCTAGACTGCACAAACTGTGTGAAAGCATTTTGTACTGCCTCCTGGGAAGAAAACTTCTTGTCACGTAGATAATTGTCCAAATCACGAAAAAAATGGTAGTCCGTTGGAGCAAGGTCTGGTGAATACGGAGGATGACGAATGGTTTCTAACTGCAGTTCCTGAAGGGTCAAAATGGTTTCTCGTGCTGTGTGAGGTCTCGCGTTGTCGTGGAGCAATAATGGTGAAGATCGATTCATGAGTCGGGGCTGTTTTACTGCTAGTTTTGTCAACATGGTTCGGAGTTCGGCACAATAGACATCTGCCGTTATTGCTTGACCAGATCGGAGAAAACTATAGTGAATAACACCATGCTGAGACCACCAAACAGTTACCATTACCTTTTTATTGGTAAGTTTTGCTTTAGGACACTGTTGTGGCATTTGACCTGGGGTCAGCCATTGCATTTTTCTTTTCCGGTTATCATAAAGAATCCACTTTTCATCACATGTTACAATTCGATCCAATATTCCTTCATTTCTGTACCGGTTCAACAAGGCAACACAAGTTTCAACACGCGTTTCTTTCTGCAGATCAGTCAAATCATGAGGCACCCATTTTTCGTATTTTTTTATTTTATTGATTTGACGCAAGTGAGTCAATATTGTGGGTAAGGTAACGTTAAACCATGCCGCTAATTCCTGGGTACTTTGACTAGGATCGGCTTCCACTATCTCTCTTAATTCATCGTTATTTACCTGTGTGGGCGGTCTTCCTCGTGGCTCGTTCTTTAAGTCGAAATTTCCATCACGAAAGCGTTTAAACCAAAATCGCACGGTGCGTTCATTAGTAGACCCCTCTCCAAACGCAGCATTGATATTGCGGGCTGTTTCTGCCGCGTTAGTTCCGCGTCGGAACTCGTATTCAAAAATAACTCGAATTTTCGCAGTATCCATCTTTCTTGTCTAAATTGAATAACAAAAACAATTGAAAGTCGATATTCAAATGTTTTACATTTTTTAAAAAAAGAACATCATAGAAACCATTTAAAAAAAGTTTCATTCGAAAACCTCAAACCATGAAGATTCTATGTCAATTCAAAGAACCTATTGCAATAAAACGGCAATTTCATACTTTAACCCCTATTATTTACTTTGATGCGAATAGCGAATAATGCATAATAATAATATTTCCTACATTTACAATAATTAGCCTAGCCCATATAAGCATTATAAGGTTTGCCTTATTGGTAACGGATAGACATACATATAAGATACATAGATATGTTATGTTTATAGAAATATATATATAAATACCAATGGCTCAGGTACAAATGCTCATATTTATCATACCCCTTCCGGGACTCGAACCCGGAACTGTCGGTGCCAAAGACAGAATCGCCACCGTTGCACCAAATGATCATCACAGATTAATAAAATTATATCACAAACAAAACACACATTGCGAGACTGGGTGATGTAGTAAGCTCCTTTTAGAAATAATAAAATAAAAGCAGGCCCTTTGTCCGAATTCTTTTGCCAGTTCTACTAGGAAGATCCTATCAATTTTCGAACTGGTAATAAACTCAGTAGTTAACAGTTATCAAAAAGATAATAAAATAACTAAACAAATTGCATAATAAAATATACAATTTTATTTTTATAAATTTAGTAGTTAGAAACGTGCGTGTTTAAAATATTCTAATAAAGTATGACAACCATTACCTTAGCCACCCTGTGATCACAGCTTCTATAAAAGAGTCGACACGTCGAGGTTAAATATAAAAACTAAACATTTCCTCGATAAAATTACAAGCCCAGCTCGTTTGTAAAATCAAGTTCCATTTTAGTCGAGCTTTCGTCGTGCTCATGCTCGATGGTCTTTTTCTAGTAAATGTGCCAGTGTATTCTCTCATTTATCATTAGGCTATTAATATCCCCACTGCTTTGACCATGCTTTTCCTGTGGTTTGAAACCCCATAAACAGACACTATACTATCCGGCTACGGCTACCTATGGTAAGAATTTTCCAAAGAATCGATCACAGGGACCCTTCACTGATCTGTCACCTTTATGTGTTGTGTATACATAAAAAGACTTTAATCATTGTAATATAATGTTCTACGCAAATTATTTAACATTCATCATTTTACCTCTACCTCTGTTTGTTCTTAACAGCATTTTTTAAAAACAATTAATTATGTACAATTTTTATGTATTTAACTAGCTGACCCGACCACGTGTTGCTGTGTTATAAATTGAAATAAAACCTAGCCAATGTCCTAAGTCGGAACATAATACCGCAAAATTAAAAAAAAATACAATCGGTTGAGTAGTTTCGGAGTTCATCGCGATCAAACACTATGACACGGATTTTTTATAATATATTAGCTGACCCCGCCACTCGTTGCTGTGTTATAAAATGAAACCTATCCTTAGCACCAAGTCGAAACAAATTCAGCATAATGAAAAAAAAATCACCAAAATCAGTTTGTAGTTTCGGAGTTCATCGTGGTCATATATTGTGACAGGGAATTTTTATATTATAGATACTAGCTCACCCGGCCACGCGTTGCTTTGTGATAAATTAAAATGAAACCTATCTTATGTCTTAAGTCGGAACAAATTTAGCAAAATTCTCTTCTTCCATATTCGAAAGAACTGTTAAACGAATTTCAAGATGGAATTGATATCCACGGGGTGTCATAAATTTCTCAGCGGGAATGTTTCGATTGTTATCCAGCCAGCTATTCGCTAGTTCGATGATAAAATATATTAATAGTTAATGTTGAACGGTTTGCAGTGAATATATTAGTGAGAGAAAAGGGAAATTATTCATTTAGTACAACTTTTGAGCTTAATAAAGCATATCAAATATTACATTGAAATGAAATGAAAATAACTTTATTCAAATGCACTTAAAATAAGTTGTTTTGAATCAAACATTTTAATCTACCACACATTGAAGATGTCTTTTAACTGATACTAAGAACGGGTACAAGAAACTCGTCAGCTTTAACAGATGTAACGAGATTTACAGCATTATACGTCGTCACCATACATCCACAAAAAAATATACATTAGAATCGTCAAATAAGCGTTGTGGATTGTTGCTTCTTCTTATGGTATTTTCAGTTAAAGGGATCGCTCCAGCAGTGGCTCCCTGTATTACAGAATGATGCCAATTTTATATACCGAGTGATCAAACATATTGTATGTAGTGTTTTCAATTACTTTTCGATTGATAAAAAGAAGTTAATGATGGTTGAGGAAAATGGGTTTTTAAAATAAGACAAAGATAAAATATACTAAATCCAACCAACTAATAGGAACAAAACTATTTAAAAATTACAGGATAAAAAAACCAAAAAGTAACTTACAGTCTGACCGTATTTGTCAACAACCAAACGGCCAGATTTTTCAAGTGGTATGGGAACTTCATATTTATCATACCAGGTGCCTCGGAGAAGCATGACCATGAAAGACCGTATGCGAGTGACTCAACCACGGAGGTCTTCATAAGCTTGTATGGCTGATGGTTTACCGAACCAACGCAGGTATGTTATCATTGACCATTAGATATAAGAATTTGTATAAATTATTATTAATTTTTAATGGGTTTGATTGATCAAGCCCGGGAGCCAAGACAGGATCCATTAAAGGTACCCCTATTCACCTTGGCTTTGAAAATAGATGGGCTATAAGTATTCGGAAATACAGACGCAGGAATTTCACTCCTTTGCAGTGCGCATTAAAAAGAATGTTGAGAAGCGCTTGATGCGATAGGTAGAACTAGCAACCGAGAAAAGATGGTAGCCCTCAGAGTGTCTGTACGTCCGATGGAAAAAGGGGGATGGCGGTATGAGCAAAGGCAGCTCCTGAGCACACTCTGAAAAGTACATTCTGTATAAGATCGACAGAGAGAACTTTGTAAACCGCAAGCAAATAGGGCTAGAAGACCAATGTGAAAATTGGTTAACAAAATATTCAAAGATAAAAACTGCAATATTTAGAATTTACAATATGCAACAAGTAGCAATCCTGTATGTCACATAAATTACTATTCATAAATAATTCGCTGCGTATGTTTTGGTTTGTACACATATTATATTTAGGTGGAAATTTTTAATGGAATTTAGATTTATGTACCACACAGGCAAAAATAGAATAAGTTTTGTAACAAATATCCATTATTTAACCAGTTTTAGATGTGAAAACTGTCTTTAAAAATGCACTTATTTTTTGAAGTGAAAACTTCTTTAGCGGCGTGTGCACTTTTTGGGATGGGTAAAAAATGTTAAACTCGCGTCAGGACACGTGACATGATCGAAAATTCGTAAGACTGAGAGCAGGGCGCTTACGCGAGTGTGCGTGTGTGTTTGTGTACGATAGCGCAATCCTTACTAATATTATAAATCGGAAAGTGAGTTTGTTTGTTTGTTTGTTTGTTTGTTTGTTCCGCTTTCACGCCGTAACTACTGAACCGATTGCTTTGAAATTTTGCAGACGTAAAGATAAAAGTCCGGATTAAATAATAGGGTACTTTTTATCCTGGAAAGAAATTATATTCCCGAGGAAAAACAAAAATATTGTTTGCTTGATGGATGGATTGTAGATGGCGCTGTGTGTCGTTTAAAACAAGGTAAAATATTGCAAACGAATATAAACATGTAAATTTAGAAGCTAAATGATACGATAATGAATCCCCGAAAATGAGGAGTTCCCGAGGGATGACGTACAATTTGTTTTATCGTCTAAACTGTTTTTTTTTACATCTACTTATATGTTGTAAACGAATATGAACATGTAAATTTTGAAGCTAAATTATACGAAAATGAATCCTCGAAAATGAGGAATTCTCGAGGGATGACGTACAATTTGTTTTATCGTCTAAATTGTTTTTTTTTACATCTACTTATCCTGAAATCACTAAAGTCAACGAATTACTAATTGGTATAAGTATTAGTTACGTTATTTAGTTCTTGAGGTATGCGATAGATGGCGCTGGGTGTTTTTCAAAACATGGTAACGATGTGTTTTTTAAAATACGTAAGAAGTGGAATGATAGCTTACGTTATTGCTTTATACCGCAATATAACCGAATTCCACGCGGGCGAAGCCGCGGGCGGAAAGCTAGTAAATGATAATTTTAAAATTTTACCACATATATGGTAGTACTTTTATACTGCTAATTAAAGCAATTCGAGCGAAATTATTCCCTACCCATTCCAAAATATCAAAAATACACAACGTTAATGTTCAAATTTTCACTTCTGCCGGCACTCCCGGAGTGCAACATGTTGTTTTTTTTTTAATTTTTATCATTTAATTGCTATATTTTTATATCTAAAGCAACATTTACTAAAAAAAAATTTTTCTTAACCATCTGGTAGGACTCGAACGATTAGAAGAAATGTGTTGAAAAATAATTTCCTTACGCAGAAGTCGATGCGGTGGAATATCTATTTAGATCCATGAAGAGCGTAAGTAGCCTAACTGATGGATGGATATTGATTCGAATCTCTCCTGAGAACATTATCTTTCAAAACTGTTGTGAGTTTAATGGAAATATAATGATTTTAGGAAGGCATTTTGAGTCAATATTGTCGGCTATAGGTATCTGTAATGACTCGCCGATCCATACCTATTGATATATATGTAAATGTTAATATATAATTTGTTATAGCTAATAATGGATATAAAACATTTTGACGACCGTTTGGTGCAACGGTAGCGAACTTGCAATCTAGAGTCATGGTTCGGAGTTTGATTCCCGGAAAGGGCAGATGTCTGTGTGATGACTACGAGCATTTGTACCTGAGTAATAGGCATTTATATATATTTCTATGAATATTACTTACTTATGTATCATATATGTATGTATGTCTGTTCGTTACCATAGTATCTGTAGCACAAGTCTTACAGTGCTTACTTTGGGCTAGGCTAATTGGTGTGACTGTAAGAGAGATTATTATTATTAATTCAATAAGAGAGAAATAAAGATACAATAACGTTACTAAGGATTGAATAAATAGCAAATTCTACCTCAGTCGTGAGGTAAAGGATTAAATATTTTGATAGTTTGAAAAACGGAGATTTCTTTGAACTGAACGGGATCAATTAAAATAAATACTCAATCATATTTAGTTCTTACACTTTCGCGCACATTACACATATAAATCTATAATATAAGATCACAGTGGTTTGTGTGTTTGTCTGTCTGCTCTTTTTCCATTGTATCAATAACGTACCATAGCAACGCGTTAACCGCAAGTAGTTCGTCTACCGGACGCTAGATGGCGCTAACGGAGAAAAATTTAATCAAAGAAAAAAATTAAAGAATTTTGTCCACCCGTGCGAAGCCGGGACGGGCCGCTAGTAAAATAAAATAATTTATGTTTAATCCTGACGTTTCAACTCCTTTACGGCCTGTGATCACGACATCAAACGAATTCAAATTAAACGCAAAAAACCCTAAATAAGCTTTTTTTATTTAAACACTCAATTACTAAAACTAATTACTAGAGACATTCTAGACAATCACTTAATTAAATTAGAGTTCAAAATACAATAAGAGCATATGTTACTTACACTACATATATGCAATAATATCAATGACTCGCGAACAGTCAGTAATATTGAGAGATTGATGGAACTGAAATGGAATGGATGGATTGTCGAGAAATTCGTTTTGGAATCGATTCGTCATTTCATTTGGCTTTGAGATGTTAATAAGACAGAAGGGACGCGGGCATTGGAAGTGGGCCCAATTTGCGGTGATCAATGTGAAATGGATCACTTGATGTTTTCCCCTATCCTGGATTCATTCAACCAATTGTAAGTAATATTGGGATTGACGTGGAGTGTTGTATTTGTCACACAGCTCGTGAACTTCATTTTGTTCTTAACAGCCTTATTTAAGACAACAAAAACAGTGAATTATCTGCAATTGTTATATACTTAACTAGCTGACCCGACCACGTGTTGCTGTGTTATAAATTGAAATAAAACCTAGCCAATGTTCTAAGTTGGAACATATACCGCAAAATTAAAAAAAAATACAATCGGTTGAGTAGTTTCGGAGTTCATCGCGATCAAACACTATGACACGGATTTTTCATAATATATTAGCTGACCCCGCCACTCGTTGCTGTGTTATAAAATGAAACCTATCCTTAGCACCAAGTCGAAACAAATTCAGCATAATGAAAAAAAAAACACCAAAATCAGTTTGTAGTTTCGGAGTTCATCGTGGTCATATATTGTGACAGGGAATTTTTATATTATAGATACTAGCTCACCCGGCCACGCGTTGCTTTGTGATAAATTAAAATGAAACCTATCTTATGTCTTAAGTCGGAACAAATTTAGCAAAATGAAAGAGAATATCATCAAAATCAGCTGAGTAATTCGATGATATTTTTTTCTGAGTTCATCGCGGGATATCAAGCAGAATTTAGTCACATGTTCATTTTCTTATCAAAGAGAATTGTTAATAATAGAGAAAACATGTCCAATAATTAATAAATTAATATCTACAAAGACTCACATAGCTAGACCGTAGTAGTTAGCTCTTTTTGCAAATAATAACAGTAAGATGGAGGTCGGTCCCCCTGTCCGAGTTTCTTTCGTCAGTTCTTCTCGTAAGGGCCTCCCAATTTCCGAACTGGTAGTAGATTCAGTAGTATACAATGTAATCTTAGTGAGAATAAATTAAATAAAATGTTAAAACAAAACAATTTGATTTATATAAAATTTTAACAATTAGGAACGTGCCCGATTAAAATATTGTGAAGGTAGTAGAAAATGTATGACAACCATTACCTTAGTCATCTTGCGATCACTGTAAACGAGTCGAAACGTCAGGATTAAATATAAAATAAATTATGCGCAAAATCCGTGAGAAAGTGTTTTATTCAAATGTGTAAAGTGTGGAAGTGTTTACTAAATATGTTAACATGTCTGTAGTTTATCCAAAGAAATAATTACTACAAAAAATTTCAACTGGTCTTAGGTACCAAGACGGGACACGAACCCACATCCCCTCGCTACCCAAGCGAGTATTTTTCCAATTGAGCTACCGAGACCTTGACAGATCTGTAAAATATTTCCAAGTGTGTACTTCTTAAGCTACATATACATATCAAATAATAATAATGATAATTGGTTTGAATTATCAATCAGCCTAGTCTTAAGTAAGCACTATGAGGCTTATGTTACGGATTTCAGGATAACGGATAGACATACATTTATGATACATAAACATGTAATGTTATAAAAATATTTATAAATACCAATGACTCAGATACAAAAGTTCATATTCATCACACAAACATCTGCCCCTTCCGGGATTTGAAACAGGGATCGCTCGACCAAACGGTCGTCAACCTACAACACAGGCGTATAACATCATACTAATTTTTATTAAATGTAACACGATTCAGCGCAGAGCTGGGAAGCTCATTAGTGACAGCAAATTGGTGATGAGCAAGCTTCACACCTAAGCTCACCGCCGCAAAGTCGCCTGTCAGTCGGTCTTCTACAGATTGTATTTTGGAGAGTGTGCTCCGGAGCTACATATGCTCATACCGCCATCACCTTTCTTTCATCGGACATCCAGACGCTCTGCGGGCTACCCCTACCCCTTTCTTGGTTGCTATTCCTACCTGTCGCACCAAGCGCTTCTCAACTTCTTTTATAATGCGCACAGCAAAGGAGTGGAACTCCCTCCCTGCGTCTTTATTTCCGAGTACTTATAACCCGTCTGTTTTTAAAGCCAGGGTGAACAGGCACCTTCTGGGTTAGCTCGTTCCTTCGTGGATTCTGTCTTTGCCCCTGGGCTTGATTGGGATCAAGAGCGACCTCATTTTAAATAAAAAAAAATTAATATGAATAGCTTCGTCTTTATATTTCATTTGATATATTCTAGCTGAAACAATTCTGTATCAGTGAAATTCTGCGGCGTCTGTAAAATTTCATATTCCAGTTTAAACATTGGTATAGCTTTAATTAAGAGTCTTATTAGGGCAATATATTTCAACGATCGTTCTGAATTCACACAATTTGCCTTTATTAGCTCTTCCGAAATTGTGGTTATTAATTCAGTGCGAACGCATAAAGATCTTTTACAAGGTATATTGAATTAATACAATAATTCCGAGACTTCGTAAAATCATAAAGTCTTGATGTGGTATTATTCCATTGTAAGCTATTTTCGTGCAGAACAATTAGTATAATTTATCATAACGCACTGTTTTCATGAGAAATTTCGCCTCTGACTGCTTGCTCCTCAGATTTTTTAAAAGACTCGATGTCGCCGTGTAGTTTAGAACAGGCCATGTCCTCTAAAACTAACCATAATTTGTAGTCTAAAGGATTGAGGTCTGAGCTAGGTGAGGGCCAGTCTTTAGCTCTTATAAAGTCTTTTTATTAAACTTTGGATTCAGGCCAGGCTTGGGTAGATCATGTCTTGTGACAAGGCGCAGAGTCCTGCTGGAAAGACCAAGGTACATTTTTAAAAATGTATTGCTGGTCCCGGGTTTCGGTCCCTTGCCGGGTCAATGAAGAAAACGAACTTTTCTACATTGGTTCGGGTCTGGGTGTTGTGCTGCCGTCATTGTTCTTGAATACTAGCGGCCCGCCCCGGCTTCGCACCAGTGGACAAAATTCTTTAATTTTTTTCTAGCATTCAATATAGCCTATGTTACTCAGCGTGAATGTAGCTTTCCAATGGTGAAAGAATTTTTGAAATCGCCTTTGTAGTTTTTGGGTTTATTCATAGCAAACATACAAAAATACAAACCTTTCCTCTTTATAATATTAGTGTAGATTTATAGTAAAAAAGCTAAGTAAAGGGACACTTAAATGGTTTGGACAATTACAGAGGATAGACGAAACAAGGTATGAGGCAAAAGTGCATAGGCAAATCGGATAAGGCGAACTTTCAGGGACCTAATAGAAGGTGTCCCGAAAAAAGCCAGGTCAAAAGTAACCTTATCCGCCAATTTTTTATGAAAGATCTGATGAGAGTCGAAGAAGCGACAGATGTATGTCAAGAAATTAGAAATATGTGATATCTGCCAAGCCATATGGGAAAGAAATAATAGGAGTATTTATCGGAATAAAAATAGCAACGTGCTGAGTATACAAAGCCTTTAATCCTTAAAGTCCCAGTAGCTTCGCACTGGAACCACCTATTTATAAATTATTTCCTAGCGTCCTAGTCCTCACAACTTGGAAGCACCAGCATGAGTCATGCGTTAAGACATGTTACAACATGAAAATGATTGAAATTTACGCACTTCGGTTATTGTCTTTGCAGCCTAAGTCATATAAACAAGTTCTAGACAGTGATTAAGTACTCCACAGACATTAAGTAATATTTTTTGTAACAACATTTTACTGTTGGCCCCTATTTGGAACCACCATTTTGTTTTAATTTTGATAAATACATAATTGTGTTCAATATTTTAATTTTTCAACGTCAAGTATTAACTTTCCATTTGTAAAAAAATCAGGACTCAAAGCGTTAAGATACCTGAAGTAAGTCTGCATTCAACTAGACAATGAAAATTAACTGGCTTAATCTAAGTAAGAGTTAAAACTTAAACGCACTCGCCGAAATCGTAATTAGAATTTGTTAAGCGGATTCTGCGCGTTATGTGTTATCCAAGTTCGGGTATTATAACAGACTTAACGGTTTAGGTTATTCCGTAAGATACGGCGAGAGATTAAAATTAAAATAAATTACTTTGCACTTTAATTGTATTCCGGTATAATTTTCCGTGCTCCTGAGTTCCAGAGTCGGTGGATGGTTAGGATATGATGCTACGGAATCTTTAGAGTGGCTTTTGACAAAATTTTTATACACTTCTGATTTAAATAAAAACAAGGGATTGACAACGCGTTTAACTTGTCTTCTATATCCTGTTACCTTAGTACCTAACCTGTGATCACGGATTCTGTAAAGGAGTTTAAATATCAGGATTAAATATAAAAACAATATTTAATACGTAATTAATTCGGTAACAGTGGTTAAGTACGTACATCTTAGTGCGCTTTTAAAAGTAATAAAAACATTTTTGTATTTGTTTTATTTTCAAGATGAAGTTACTAGTAGGTAATGCTTAGTTATTCATATGACTTAAAAGCGAATGAAAGTCTTTACAAATAAAATACTGACTAAGTATTTTTTTATCAGGTAGTATAAAAAGTGAAGGGTCACATTTCCTCTGCGTAATGTACTCCCCGCTCCTCAGTTCCAAGTACACATTTACTCTCTCTCTCTGTCTTGCTTTTTCACTATAGCATTCAGTATACATGTAAAATATCATAAATATTTATAAAAATATAAATAGATAATAATACCAAAATTAAAGTAATATATTATATTATTTTATCAAATAAATATGAATAAATATATGAATTCTTTTACTTCCTTTGCCTATTACAGTAAGTAAACTCCAAACGCGTCGGAGCTGACACGCACAATTTTTTTGTTAGACGTGAAAGCAAGATGTTCTACAGTTCTTAATGTTCACCAAGAATTGAGCTATCAGATGCAAAATGCATCAGATGCATCTAAGAGCAAGAAATTTAATAATTGATTTAACAAATCACATCTGAGCTTACATCTATCTACAAGTACCTACAGTGGGTTCTATATTACAAGTATAATGTGTTAGAGTCAGAATCCCATAATGCTTTGTGTAGGGGACATTCATAATTATTATATTTTTTGTAAATTATTACTAAATAAAGTTCCTGATTAGTTTCGTGGTTAACCACGTGATTATTTAAATAATCACTCTTATTTTGGTCATAAAAATTGTATGGAAACTAATGTAGTAGAAAAACCAATTCATTAAAGGTTAATTTAAATATTATTATTTGAATCATATCATGCAAGAACACACAAACACATACAATCGACCCACAACGAACACACACGAAGGCAAAATTAATAACTATTTAATATTATATTTTTATACATTTCCTTTTAATGTATTAACATAATAATATAATAAAGTGAAGAGGTTTTGAGTGAAGCAATTCTTACACAAGTATTTTATTTTATCAGGTAGTATATCAGAAGTAATCAAAACAAAAATAAATAAGGTAACGAAATAAAAAATCCATTGTTTTCAGGCTACATGTACCCATAACAGCAATTTTCACTTTATAATAATAATTTTATTCTCATAGTAGGGTAATACCAATAAAGCAGAAAAAGAAAATCTAATCGTATTTACTAAATTTAAAATAAAAAATGAAACATACCTAATATTCCTAAGACTTGGCAAATTTTCTTTTACTACGAATGCAAAACTCCTTGCAAATACTACACAAATAACGCCTGTAAAAATATATTAGCAATCTCTATAGACGCCGCTTTCCATTTGCTATACTCTAAATTTCATTAGGCGTTTAAGTCGCACCACCGGCACCGTAATTGCTCATTTTCCTCGTCATCCTCGGGAAAAAATACCAAGGCGAGGATAAATTTACCTAATATTGTACCATTAGCATATCTTTCTTGGTGCATTGTAAACTTTTATGGTGGAGAGGGACATTTGATAAGGTGAATTCCACATTTTGCGTCCCTAATGTTCCATATATAAGTATATGAAATATTAGGGGATCTATCCGTCACCTGCCCGCTTCGCTAGGTGCAATTTTTTGCAAAAAAATTGAAAAAAATGGGCAAATTAAATCAGCTATTCAACAAAACATATAGTAATAAAAAGAAAATATTATTAGCCCAGCGAAGAGGGCCGGCAACGGCTAGTCAGCATATAAACAAAATTTCCTACACTTAACCGTTGGACTGACATTTTTAGTTTTCTAATTCAACTTTTCACGTTCTTATTTTGACGTCAAAGAAAGTTGGCTATTTAGGTTAAAAACGGAAAAATAATGACTGCAACCGTAGCAATAGCAACCTTCGTAGTTAAATAAATTCGAGAAAAAATTTATACAAGTAAATCGAAAAAAGGCAGAGCATAGGTTCGGTAGTTTTGACGTGATTGTATGACAAAGAAAAGCATTTTCATTATACGATTAGGGTAGACTGGGTACGGTAGTGACAATTTTCATTTGATCGTCCATAATTCTGATATTAAACCAGTTAGCTTGAATAAATGTATTTTTTATAGTAAAATGTAGATTTGTCTACATATAATTATTACTATTTTGTTCCCAAATACTATGGCTAACTCATAAGAGCAAATTAGAAAAAAAAGAAAAAATGTCACAACCGACCACATCCCAGGGGCGGTTGTGACAGTGCTTGGGGTCGGTAGTGACAGGTTAAAAAATACACCAAAATGTTCTTAAATCACTACTATTGCAAGTAATACGTAACATACTTAATGTAATATCATTTTCTTATATAAAAAAATACACATTACGTGATTAATGAAATATAATATGGAAGTTTAATCGCTTAAAACTAATAAGGTAACATCTACAATTGTAACAGCATCATATTACAATTTAATTGCTCTTGAAAGTCTAATAGCTTGAGCTACACGAACAGACAGTTCAGGGTTTCTATTCATGAATGACCGAAAACACTTCTCACCAGCTATCTCATTCTCAAGCCCAGTAGCAGGTCGCGTCATATTGTATTTGGTAGTAAGGGCAAAAGCTAATTTCCCTATCTCCTTTGGAGAAAGGCCATAATATATTTCCGCGCAACGTATTATATATTTTGACAGCTGCTGTTCTTACTCTTCAGAGAATACTTTATTACGAGTAACATATCCCATGCTGACGCAATCTTCATTGTGGTCCTCGCCGGCTTTATGGCGTTTACGAATGTATCGTAACAAAGACATGCGATTAACTTCTTGCATTTCCGCAGCTCTCCGTAAAGACGTCCCGCGTTTCACTTCTTTATAAGCTTCCTGATACTTTGTTATGTCACACTGCCCTCTTTCGGTCTTCCTCGAGCTTTTTCTAGGCATCTAAAAATAAAGAAACTAATTTTACTTGTGTCACAACCGTACCCAGGAAGTATGTCACAACCGTCCCCAACACATTTATTCGCAAAAAAACAATCGCCATGACAATACCCAATAGTCTACATTCAAAGTAATCATTGCTATTTAACTACTGATATCTAACTTATAACGAGGGAAAACAGTCATTAATATATCTGTACACATACAAGAACAATTGCTCAAAGAATCAATCAAAAATACTTACTTTTGATAGTTAAAAAACAATGTACTCCTCTGCAAGCGTTAATGTAGCGCGACGGCTGACACAATACTGTGAAACAAGTTCAGACAGGCTGCACCTCCCCTGTGCCCTTGCATTCGCCGCGGTATTCCTTATAGTTTCGCTAATACTACGACTGTCGCAACCGCCCCCTGGCACAACCGTACCCAGTCTACCCTATATACTGATCCAAATATGGATATAGGTATTTAATTTTAGTTCTAGTTCAATTAAAAAAAAACTTCATCAGACCACTGGTGTTTTAATCAGTCTTGTTGAGTTGAGTCAAACATGCTTCGATTATATTATTCGAGAATTAAGTGAAAATTTTTATTAACAGTTAAATTAACCAATTAATTGAGCCTCTTAAAGGGGCTCCGGCTAAAGGGGCCTATATGGTTTTGTTTGCGGATTCGATTTCTATTCAAGGTGACTTTCTTTAAACACAGTTTTATTTATTATCTATAACTTCAATTTATAAAAAAACTTTGTATTTATCGATAAAAAAAACATATAAATATTAGGGTTAATGTGAGTGGAAATAGAGCCCAAGTTTTTGTAAAATACATGTGTAAGAATTGCTTTACTCAAAACCTCTTTACTTTATTACATTAATAAATGAGAAAGAAATATATAAAAATGGTAAATATAAAGTAGTTATTAATTTTGCCTACGTGTGTGTTCGCTGTTGATCGATTGTGTGTTTGTGTGTTCGTGCATGATATGATTAATGTAATAAAATTTAAATTTAATCTTTAATGAATTGGTTTTTCTAATTAATTTTCATCATTAGTTTTAATATTATTTTTAAGATCACAATAAGAGTGATAATTTAACTACGAAACTAATCAGGAACTTTATTTAGTAGTAATTTACATAAAATAAAATAAAAAAGCATGTGTGCAATTTGCACGTGGTAGAAGTGAAATCTTCAAAAATAATACGTACACGTATACAAAATACCCCGGTTGTTGTGATGCCTTATCTCAAGCTTTGTACTACGCATGTGCACACAAACACGTATTAATACACGAATGCTTCCTATCTCATTTTCTCCTACGTTAAATCTTATGAATTAATGTGTATGTCTTTTTTTACTGTTGCTTTTTCGTTTCATCGATTTTCAAATCACAACGATGCTAAAGAAGTTTTCACTTCAATTATGAATGTAACCTACACAATGTATCGTGGGATCTTGATCCTAACACATTATACTCATTATATAGAACCCACTGTACTTGTAAATAGATATAAGCTCAGATATGATTTATTTAATCAATTATTAAATTTTATCAACATCTCGCTTTCACCCTTAATAGCCTAGCAAAAAAATTGTGCGTGACAGCTCCGACGCGTGACTAGGAGTTTACTCATTTTTTCTTTTTTTATTTATTTTGTGAGAAAAACAGCCATTCTTAATCTATACTTAGACAATCTAATATGGATAATGACGTCTTCGGCCAAAAAGTTGCCAACAGTAAAAACAATCACAATACGCCTAAGGCAATTATCTCAAAATATATATTATAGGCATTTACTTTCTTTGTAAATGAATTCATATATTCATATATTTATTCATATTAATTATGGTACCTATAATTATTTCTATTATTTTTTTTAATATTATTTATGATATTTTACATGTTTACTGAATCCTTTAGTGAGAAAGAAAGAGAAAGAGAGTAAATGTATATTTGGGATTTTAGGCAGAGGAAACGTGACCCTTCACTTTTTGTTAACGTTTGATTTTACTACCCATCTATTTTTTATACTATGCGCTATATATGAAATGATTCTTAACTCCAATGAACTTCAATAAGAAAGGATGCAGCTTAACTTTGGTATCAACTGTGGAACAGCAAGTCTATTTCAATAATTCCATATCATTCCATTACAAGCTTAAAAAACAAATGAGGCGCAGTAAACGCTTACCGAGTGCTCTCTAAAGCAAATCTCGACGCGTATAATAGAGGACCCTCGGCAAAGTAAAGGAGTTTTTATATTTCATTATTGGCCCTCTCCTCGCGTACTCATACGAGGTCGGCATAAAAGATTGAAACACGAGAGGGGCAGCTTGAATGGGGTAATTGCAAGTTCACTTTTTTTAATTCAATTCCTGTCGGCGTGCGCAAAGCAGGTATGCACTTCATTGATATCGGTGCAGTTTGATTTTATTGTTTGTATGCGATTGTTTGAATTCTTGATATCCTATAACACGATGCGATCAGATGGTCGTAGAAGTTAATAAGGGGAAAAAATAATAGAATTAGAATTTGACATCCTGTGAACAGGGTCCTTGAAGAGTATAAACTTTAGGAGCATATAAAATATATGAGAGAGAAGAAAAAATTGATTGGCCAATTCGCAAACATACTACAGACCTTGATCGAAATATTTTATTATTTACTACAACATATGAATACAAAACGGAATTCGTAAATCCGTGTTTTCATTATTTTTCGATAAGTAGATTTTTATATTTCTTTATCTCATTAGAATATAAAAATATAGATATGAAATATGATGTTTTGCATATTATTGTATGTTTTTTGTTATTCGATTTGTTACATGAACAAATATATGAAAAATAATGTATAATAAAATAGCATAATTTTATAAAGTTGCCATCCTGTTTGGTGCTACGGTAGCGTAACTTTAGCACCAAGGGGCAAATATTTGTGTAATGAATACGAGTCATGGGTATTTATATATATTTCTATCAATACTACTCATTTATGAATCATATATGTACGTATATCCGTTACCCTAGTATCCATAACACAAGCCTTACAGTGCTTACTTTGGGATAGACTAATTGGATTTGAATGTTAGATAAATTATCACTAACTTTTAACTAGATTATCAATATATCTAAGGACTACGGCCTCAATATTGGGAACAAACTTTATCACATCGTATTCAGTAAGCTGGAACCGATCTAAATAAGTAGTTGGCATATTTACTTGTAGATTTTTAAAACACAAAACTTTCATTTTTACCTTTTCAGTTATTAATTAAATAAATAACAGTTTCGAAGTCAGCTTTGTTCCTCTTTTTCTTTTCCTATCAAATCCCAAAGGCAGTCATTCCCGCAATTTCGTTTGGTTTTAACTGCGCACACCGAAGTCAGTAATCGTGCGAGATGTTCCAAAAGAAACACATCAGCACGCCATTCAGGAGCCGGCATGTGTCGAATGCGGCGCACGTGAGTGGATTAAAAGCAACACAAAACTGACATAGCATTGACTCTATAAAAAGAGAAATATTTCCTGTACGAAGCACAGCTACAATGGTCGAACGAAGAAAATATCTGCATTATTGTATACGTTTTGGGGTATTATAAATAATTATTACAGGTTGAATGAAAATATATTTTTTTAAGTGAAAACTTTTTTAGCGCCATTGTGCACTTTTTGGGATGGGTAAAAATGTTAAACTCGCGTCAGGACACGTGACCTGATCGTAAGACAGAGGGAGAGTAGACCGCCGGCGCGGCTTTAATATCCCCTCTCTTTCAACAACGCGGCGAGAATGTATGCTTGCTCCTGCTGTTTCGTTTAAGCGGCGCAGGGCGCTTGCGCGAGTGTGCGTGTGTTTGTTGTCATGTTTGTGTACGATAGCGCAATAAATGAATATTGTATTTTACCACATAAATGTTAGTACTTTTATACTGATAATTGAAGCAGTTCGTGCGAAATTATTCCTTAATTTCATGTTTTCACTTCTGTCGGCACTCCCTGAATGTTTTTTTTTTTTACCTTTTGGACAGTTATTCAACAGGAAAAACTTAAATAATCTAAATAAACGATATACAATCCTTTTCTTGTTAACGGCTAGTTGCATCCTGAGTCTCATAAAAATTTATTGAGTGGTTATTAGAAAACCTATTTCGTTGTTAACTTCTTACGAGAATAATATTAAGAATTGAAATAAAATTTATTGGCTTGATTTCTTGAAACAACAACAAAACAAACTCTCAGGTGGTAAAATGTGAGGTAGGTCGTTACTTTCACTGAAACATGGTCATTCTTGCGTCATACTCGTGAACGGGTGTGCGTATGGAGACGAGTTAACTGTACACTACTAGTATTTTTAATTAATATATCACGTTAATATATCACTCACACCGAAGCCAGTAGCAAAATCTGAAGTGCCTTGCGATGAATCCGCTGTAACAGTCTTTAATTCTTCACTTTGGTCTCCGACCCTCCACGGGGCTCGAGTTTGTTGTATGGGAGCCCCCCTTAAATATTTATTTTATTTAGTTTCAGTATTTTTTGTAATGGCGGCAACAGAAATACATTATTTGTGAAAATTTCAACTGTCTAGCTATCGCGGTTCTTGAGATACAGCCTGGTGACAGATAGACGGACGGACAGACAGCAAAGTCCCGTCTTTACCCTTTGCGTACAGAATTCTAAAAAGATACTTGTCAACTCTGTAGTAATCAACGATGTAATAAAACCATAAGAGTACTATTTTTTCGATCTTGAACTAAACATGCCAACCATTACATGTCATCGGAAACCTCGTTTATGGTATTTAAATATTAAATATATTCCCGAAAAGCATCCCTAGTATCTTCTGTTTATTATGCTTCTAACAAATCTCGAAAAGCTTGAATTGTTTCAATTCTTACCATCAGCGAATACCTTGCGAATGAGAAGACCATATGTCTTCAAAATTTTATTTAATTTTAATCTTTAATTTATATACAATTATGTCTCAATACCTTGAAAAGGTGAATTTATAGCCTAAACAAACATCTGTAATTACAAACATCCTGTAAGTTATGTACTATTGTTATAAATTCGTGAAGACTTAAAAATATGATTACCTAATTCTAAAAGCTATATCTAGCAATAACTCAAGGAACATTGGTTTCCAATCATAGTGCAAACTTGATAGACTTAAAATATATACTGAGTAGTACAAAAATCAGAGAAAATCATACGAAATATAATTACGTGTCCATTATGAAACGGCCAACATTCATCAATTGTTAAGTACACATTACGCAGTCCTCGCAACATGAACAAATCATCAAATATAAACAGACATTCTTCGTTCATTCAAATCCAGGCCCAAGAATGCAAATGAGAGCACTAAAGACTTTACCGATGTATCGATTCTAATCTAAATCTATTTCTTAAAAGCTTATCCGCGCTATCCATCAACGCAATGCAAGCGAACGAGGTATCCGACTGCATCTATGTAATGCATTCAAAAGCTTAGAACAATTGTTTGAATCAGTACAAATGGTTAATCTACATACAAAAGACTGAAAGTATCTTTAACACCGAATCGAAAATGAGCAATAATAATTATTCCTATGTCGTTTTCATCACTAAATCCGCAATTGTTTTTTTAACTGTTTTTGAATAAAACTAGCGGCCCGTCCCGGCTTCGCACGGTCGGACAAAATTCTTTAAATTCTTTCTATTATCAAATATTTTTCCGATAGCGCCATCTAGCGTCCGGTGGATGAACTACTTGCGGTTAACGCGTTGCTATGGTAACGTTATTGATACAATGGAAAAAGAGCGGGAAAAAGAGCGGACACACAAACACACAAACCACTGTGATCTTAGATTATAGATTATCCATTGTTTAGTACTGCTAATCCAATTTCATTATTATTCAAGGTTTTGACGACCTCTGGTCGAGTGGCTCGCATACCTGTTTTAAAGGTAATGCTACTCCGAGGTCTCGTGTTCGGTTCCCGTCCGGGTCAACATAGAAAACGAAATTATCTGTATTGGGATGGTTCTGGGTGTTGAGGTACCGTCGTAGTCTCAATTGGGAGAGCATTGGACCGGACTTCCAAAGGTTGCGGGTTTGATTCGCGTGTGAGGTTTCCAGTATTTTTCTATTCAAATTATTTAAAAAATAAGTTGTTTTGAATCGTCTAACATTTATACCTAACACCAATTCAGGACGTCTTTTAACTGACTAGAAGAATGGACGCAAGAAACTCGTCAGCTTTAACAGAAGTAACGATATTTACAATATTATACGTCGTCACCATAAATAATACACAAAAAATAACAAAATTATTCTGTTATCACAATTATAGTAGTGTTATGATTTCATTAAATCGTTGATTACAGCAAAGTCAATGAGTATCTGTTATAAGTATCCTTAAACATTGCAATAATATACAGGGAATAAAAGCCAATTTTAAGAACGAAAGTATGTAATGTTGTCTATTATTACATTATTATTTGATAAAGTCCGTTTTCGATGCTCTTCATACCATGGAATAGACTTTTTATCATTTTTTTGTGTAATGGGGCAACAAAAAAATCTTTTGAAAAGACATGATAAGTGCTAAAAATTTTGTGATATTTTTCTTTTCTTTTTCTTTATTTGCGGCTTGCACGATTTGTGTATTTAGCCAAAGTCAAGTAAGTATAATTGCCAGTTCTTTAGTAATTTTCTAGGTTTCAATAAAGATGTGGGGTTTTACTGAAACCTCCTCGTGGCCTTCTTGAGAGAGCGCGAAAAGACACCTTCCACTGTTTTGTTTCACTTGCCAACACTCATGCATATTCAGAAGCACTCAGTGGTTAATAACCCCCCCATTATTTCACACTAATATCACAAAATTTAACTAGAAAATCAAAATCATTAAAATGTCGCTTCACCCACCCGCCAAAAAGTCTTTGTGGTACTTATTCTACCCGAAAAACGAATATTTACAACAAGAAATATATTGAGCAAAAAAGTTAACCCTAGCCATCAATCCAAAACCCCGAGCTTTCACATAAACTCTAGTGTTTATCAAAAACATCTAATCAAGCGTGGCCTATCACCCCAAAAGCATTAATCTTCGTGATGTGAGCTGAAGGACTTTCCAGTTTTTGCGAGATCAAGTTGCACAAAAAAGAATTCCGCTATCATCAACCCTATATCAGTAATGTGTCTGAGGATATTTTCAAATTTGTCATGTTTGATTAAGGCGACTTATTTAGCTGAAGAATCTTATTATTAATTGATCTATCTGGTATTTAATCTGCTTATCTTACATTCAACAACACCAATTCTACTTATTCTGTTCCAAATTATTCTTTCCCTTCCCTTATTTGAAACAGATTTTTAAAACAAAGTAATGTTTTTAAATAAATTTTCATTACCTTAGAGAAAGTAATTTTAATGAAATAAAAAAATATAGGTGCGTGTACTTATGTACGCGCGTGAGAAGTTATACTTCTTTGGAATAATTAAATTAAATAATTAATATTATAAACAAATAAAAAGATTACATACCGACAGTTAACCTCAAATCAATAAACGCACTTAAAAAGTTTATAATATCATAACCACTTTTAAATAAAATTGTTACAATGTTATTTTATAATATAAAATTGTTATTATAATATTATTTAAATTATTGTTAACCACCATATCGCTGCTTTAATTCGATAATGACAGATCTCAAAAATGAACTTTTTTCAGGACAGTAGTTTAAATAAAACAAAAAATTTAATTGCTTATAACTTTTATTCTAGTAATAAGAACTTTTTGAGAATTACCGAAATAGATGTTTAATCAATCAAATTTCTATAATTAATGAGCAAATTGACTCTTCCAGTACAAAAACAAAACATAAATTTATAAAATATAACATGCTTCAGACATACGTCCATCAGTGTGTGGCTAAATTATATTCGACATTGGCATAAAATAAAATATGATCTTTGACTTGACAATCTTCATTTAGAGAACAATGACACAATTCTTAATATAACAAATGAATCATTATTTTTTTTCTTATACAACGACTTATTAATTTTTGATACATTTCTTTTATATTAGTTTTTTCAAAACAGTGACTCATTTACAATTATATTACTCTTCTTAGAAAAATTAAGTAGTAAAGAAATATATTCCTACTATATAATGACATTTCTTACTTTGTAAATTAAATAAACTATCAGTCTTCAACATTAGAGAGATTGTTATACTTATTACTAAGATCTTGTTTCATAGGACGCACACTACTTCAAGCGTTCAAACAATTATAGTTAGTATTTATAGTATGAAATCAGTGAAACTTTTAATAGCCTCATTAAAAAGTTTTATAAAAATAAAAATAAATCTTCACAGACTAACAAAAATAAAACGAAAAAATAAATCTTAAATAAAAAAAAATTCCGAATTAAAAAAAAAACATATTTTTACTTAGTGTTCAGTAAATTCATTTTTAAAGATTCTCAAAAAAAGGGGCATAAAATATTAGAATAAGTTTTTTATTTAGCAACGTAAGTAGGCCCTTTTGCTTTTTCTCACATATCGTCATTTTAGATTTGTAAATTTTCTTGTTGTTAGTGCTACTGTTTCTAGTCTTTCCAATATTTTCAACGATAACTTGTTTGAAATTATCACTGTCGTATGAATTTTTATAGTAATATGAGTAATAATCTGTATCTTTTGCTTCTGCTTTTAAAATAACAATATCAGATAGTTTCACAGTTTCTTTTTCTGTATTTTTAGAATATTTTTTGCCTATCGATGCAGCCAAATCTTTATATCAATAAAATCATCGTAAAATTTTTATATCAATAAAATCATCGTAACACAGTTCGTGAACTTTATATGGGGTACCTGTTTTCTTAGCGTTCCTTATTATGTGGGTGTACTGGTCTGGTGTATATATAGGTCCTGATTTTAAAGTTTTCTGTATTTGCCTTTCAATTACGGAATGGGCACTATCGCCTTCATTCTGTGTGTGTCCTTTCACAAGAAATTTATGAGTAATCGTGTTAATATAATCAAAATGATGAACTATATACATAAAAAGCGCCATTATATAATGATTTTTCTGTTGTCCACAACAGTTATCAGAATAAAATACCAAATCTAACTTAGAATCAAGATGTTCCGCTGTTTGTTTTAAATTTTTTATGTATTTCAGAACACAATTTCCAATCTCAACAGCCCCTTGTTTTGCTTGGCCTTCATGCCAAACAAAACAAAAAACTTCTTTGTTTTTGATATTGCACACAGTAAAATTATAGCAATTTAACTTTGATACATAATAAAAATTAGAAACTTCGCCCTTAGGACAACTCATGGCTGCTTGGAGATCATAAACGCAGACGATAGTATTATCTGCTGTGTTATTCTTATCATCATCTTTTGCTTCTCTCGATAAGGTTTTTTCTTTTATATGTTTTTCATAATTTTCTTTAAGTCTACTTTTTTCTTCTTCAGTAGAGTTTGTGTATGCTGTGCAATCTTCGCATTGATCCTTTTTTGGTTGGAAAAATGAAATGTTATTCTCATATGTAAATATATTATAATACGTGATGTAATTTGCGCTCGGTAGACCTTTCGATTGACATTCAGCTGCATAATCTCGATGCAAATCCGCTACAGTTTTACCACCATCTATATAAACACGTTAAGTATCCGCTCGACAATAGTGACTTTCAATTTTAGGTATTGAATCAATATGTTTCCTGACACTATCTTTAATGGCTGGATCTATAGAATGATGATTATTGTGTTTGCCACGTTGATCCAGCTCGAAAGATTCCGATGGTAGGCTTTTTTCTAATACTGTTCTGATAGGGCGATCAGATATTTCTAAAGTAGCCTTAAAATATTGTTTACATACTCTGATACGCTCTCCATCTACTGTCAGATAAAAAGCATTATTATTACCGCGGTTACTATTGTGAACTTTGTAAGAATATCTTGGTTTGATAGTTGAAGTATGGCGTAGCAGAGACTCTCTTTGTTTATGTAGTTCTCCTAAACTCCAGTAAGTATCAAAAATCACTTTTCTATTGAGGTATTTGAGATAGATCTTTGTATGGAGCTGTTAATTGTTGCAGTTGTTAAATTAGGTTGTTTTTGTTCTATATTATCATCAACTTCTACAGTTCGAGAGATTTGACCAAAAGAAACAGTTTCATCATTACTATTCTTTGCATCGGAGTATACTATTGGACTAGTGGTTTCGAAAACACTTTCGTTCTGCAATGACTGTAAAGGCTTACGAACATCAACATTAAAATTTTTCGGTACGTATTAGGCTTTAGAATATCTCTTCTGTCGTTGTTTTGCATAAGGTTTATTAGCGTCATTTCAGAACTAGCCGAATCACTTATATTTTCGTTGTCAGGATCTTTGACACTATCGTCGGAACAAAAATCCTGTTCTTCTATAGAAAAATCATTAAATACCTTATTTCTGACAAGATTTTCTTGGCTTTAGGGCTTGGCTGGAACTTGACCTACCGAGATCTGCAATGATTCTTCTGAACTGATATTCTTATTACTTGTCTCCATGTTTAAGTTTTTGAACATCTGAAGAGTACGTCGATTATTCACTGAAAGGTTAAAATAATTAAATTATATTTTAATAAAGTATTGCATTGTTTTACATAGTAGGGTAGCCTGGTCTATGAGTACGCATCCGATAAGAGTACGCAAACCGTTTCACCGTGAAGTTGGTTACGATACGCGGCTAACTTCAGTGTTATTATCAAGTGCAAGCTAGTAACAAGTGCTGTGCGAAAAAATAAACAAAATCTAATGAAAACATAAAAAATACGTAAGTATAAAGATTTTTTCTAATATTCTTAAATATTTTTAACATTTTGGAACTATTTTCACTACAACAAAGCTATTAGTTTGTAAAAATGACTGATGTAGGTAAATTACCTAGACATTATTCTCGGGATCGGAGCGAAAATATTTCTGGTCAACACTAATAGATGGTGTACCTCATCACTCGAACAAGAATTAGGCAATGCGTGTAAGAGTGCGCAATGGCATGTTGTGTAAGAGTACGTGCGTACTCTTACACGTATTTGTAATAAACTGTTTTCTTTTTGTAATTCTGTTTTATTCTCATCTATTAACAGGATGTCTAGACGTCAAAGAAGTACCTACTGAAAGAAATCTGTGTACTTTGAAACAATGGCGGGATGCAAAAGCACATGTCGAGGCAGGCGAAAGTAAAAGAAGTGTAGCAAAATCCTTGGGTATGCATGAAGCTACTCTACGTATAAGACTGAAAAGAACATCTCCAGCAAAAAGTTTGGGTAGGTATTCTCAAACCTTCTCCCCGGAAATGGAATCAGAACTGTGCGAGCATATAAAAAAGGTAGATAACATGTTTTATGGACTAACTACGCAAAATATAAGGCTGGATCAGAGTGGCTGCGCCTTTTTATGAGACGGCACCCTGAACTTTCTTTATGTACAACTTCACAGATCATACAAAGCCGTCTAAAGACAATCCAGTGTTGTTGATACCAGACAATCATACGTCGCACTGCACTTTGCACTAAAGAATGTTTGCTGTTGAATGAAAGAGCTCGTAGAGCACTTCAATGTATTCAACTTCCAGTGAACGAAACTTCTCATGTGTCGCTTGCAAGTGTTGCCCCATTACCTAAAGCTGAAGTCCTTTCAAGATCGAAAAATAGGAAAAGAGGTAAATCAGATATTTAGAGTGGATATCCTTACAAACAGACCCTCGAAGAAGCATCGACCTCCAAACAAGTACCAAAGAAAAAACCAAAACTTCCCTTAAATTAGCCACCAAAAAAAAAACTAAAAAACCCCTCAAACACCAGGATCGGCCGGTAACAAAAAAAAAGACATGGAAATGTCCAGCTTGTGGTGAAATTTATGAAGAGCCCCCTGAGATTAATTGGATTGGATGTGCAAAATGTAATGAGTGGTGGCACGAGGCTTGTACAAGCTATGGTGGTGAATCTGACTTCGTTTGTGATCTTTGCAAATAAAATAGTTAATAGTTTCCAGCAGTACAAGCGCTGCGTACTCTTACCAATATAAATGCGAACTCTTACACACTAGCTTGTGTAAGAGTACGCATATTCCACTTTTGTTTTTGTTGCATAATTATAGAGAATTGAGATATTTTTGTTATTTTTGTGATTAATTTATGAAAGGTTAATTATCATAGAGTACAATAAAAGTTATGTTGATTTTCTTCTACTTCAAGTTTTTATTTAAGAGAACTTCAAACCTTAAGTGCGTACTCCTAGACCAGCCTACCCTATGTCTTATTTCCATGCCACGCTAAGTGTTATTTGTATCATAATTTAATGCAATAATGTCACAATTTCAAAAATATTTCAAGAATAGCACAAAAAAGCGTCATAATTTGCAAATAAAAATTTAAAAGATTATAACTTTCAAAACGAAATGTGCATATTTTGTATAAGTTCCTCCAAACACCAAAACATAATAATTGAATACAAACGTATTTTGAAATGTGCTATAAAGTGTAAGTACTTACTTGTTTTGATACTGTCGCAACACCAAATGCTACGTTCTTCCATCAAACAAAACACAACTTTGAACTTTAAAAATTTGGGAATAATGGCACAACACGAAAAAAGTCAGTATCTAATAAAATATACCACAAATAACTGCAAACTATTTCGTTTTATGCCTCTTTCCTAGAGAAAATTCAAGTGTCACCTTCATCGAATTCGAAGCAACTGGCGTTGTGTCGATGTACAACTAAAAGAACTGTTAAATTGGGCCAATTAGAGAACGTCATTCAGTCACACCACCTATCCAAATGTAAACATAGAAAAATGAGTTTTATTCACATAGTATTATGCGCTATGTCGTGTTGAATGGTAACATTACCAAAATAATGGCACATTTTGGGATGTGTCATTATCAAATTAAAGCAGCGATATGTAATTTAAAATCACACAATTTTATTTAGAAAATTAATTTCATTGTAAATAAGCGTGGGGTGCTCGATATTGATTGTTGTAAATATATAATTAGAATATTAAATTAATTTTCTTTTCATAACTTTATTTTTATTTTAGAATTTTTGAAAAGTATTAAAACATATTGAGTTAGTATACTTTGTATAACAGTCGAATAAAATATAAATTAAAAGATATTTTCTGATTTTTAGTTTTATTTGCTATTAAAGCGTGATTTTTTTTAATTTTTATAATATCTTGTTATCGGAATGGGTTTCAAAACGAAAGAAATCATTAACAATTATAATAATTTACTTATTATATTTTTTACTAGTTGGACCCAGTATGATTTGCAATGCACTTTTTTGCTGACTATACATATGAAACACGGCATAGCATGCATTGTTGTATGCATGCCATATATGCCATGCCATGCCATGCTATGTAATAACTCAATAAAGTTTCATCATCAAAACATTGATTATTAATTTTAAAAAAATACTAGCTAACCCGGCCACGCGTTGCAGCGTTATAAATTAAAATTAAATCTATCTTTTGGTCTAAGTCTGATAAATCCAGCAAAGTGAAAAACAATCATCATAATAAAACAATTTATATAACAATCAGGAACGTGGCCGATTATAATATCGTGAAGGTAGTAGAATATAAATGACTACCATTGCCTTAGTCATCTTATGATCACGGCTCCCGTAAAGGTGTCGAAACATCAGGGTTAGATATAAGCTAGCGGCCCGTCCCGGCTTTGCACGGCTGGACAAAATTATTTTTTTCTATTATTAAATATTTTTCCGTTAGCGCCATCTAGCGTCCGGTAGACGAATTACTTGCGGTTAACGCGTTGCTATGGTAACGCGTATGCAATGGAAAAAGAGCGGAAAAAAGAGCGGACAGACAAACAACAAATTTGTGATCTTAGATTATAGATTATGCGTAAAATACCTTAAGTAATTCAAGTGTGTAATGTGCGCGGAAAATCGGTTGAGTAGTTATGGATTTCATCGCGGACTAACAAGGATATAATTATGGAAAGAAGAGAGCAAAAATATAGCATTAGAAGTTATTATTAAGATTGTATTTTGATTGTAGCCATAAAAAAATATATCTCGCTGTGAAATTATTTTCTTTGTTTCTAATTTCCTGGTTTACGGAATGTTTACGGCAAAATTTTGTATGTTACGCAGGGAACGTAATATCCTTCCTCGTATATAATTTATCACATTACCATTACGCACCAATTTTCTTGCTTGTTAGTAATTAAAACATTAATTAACAACTTAATGTACTTTTAGAAAAGGTACGACACAAGAAAGTTTCTCAAAAACAAATTTGTAACTGAATCACCTTAATTAGAGTTTGTTTTGAAAGCGGGAACGGAATAAAAGCACATTTTCGGAGGTTTGAGAGGTACTGATTCTACATCGATATGTTTTTTTGTAGAAGACGATAGCTCAGAGGAACCACCATCTGTGGTTTTCGAGATAAAGTGATCCTGACTTTCGTTCCGATCGTCCTGTGTTCGTGTGCTGGAAGGGGCAAATGTTTGTGTGATGATTGTACAAACAGCAACAACCTTAACTGCCCCTGTCACGTGACTACCAACTTTTTGAAAGAAAGTGAGAATAGATGTATGTCGTCTTCATAAATGTCATTTTTATTGTAGATATGTGTGTAACGTTACAAAGTTTTGAAATGAACCATAATAACTGAAACTAATACTTTTTTCTAAGACCCTAATGAGTTTCGCATCAAAAAGGTGGGATTGTTTCAATTCAATAATAAGAGTAATGTCAGAACAATCATTATCAAATTTTTCCGGTCGCTCGTTTAGAATTATTGGTTTTATCTTTTTGTTTTAGTTCTTTCCTTTCGTTTAATTTAATTTCTTTAATAAATGCCGGCCCGACTATTTTACTTTGAGCGGGTCAGAATTGTAACTTTAAGACTAACTGGTATGGGAGTCGTGGAGATCTCGCGGCAGTTAGGTATTCATGTAAATAAATTTTACATCACCTAAAACACTTTTCCGTACACAGAAATAACGTTTGTAGACACCAGCTGTTTCTATTTGTAGAGAAGGTCGGTAAGCCAGTGGATCCAGCGGTTCGAAGGTGGTGACGAGGCTCTTCGAGACCGTCCTCGCGGGGCAAGAGCCCGGGTGACTACGGAGGCGGAGGATACAACCATTATAGCCACCCACTCTCAAGATCCCTTCCACCGCACTCGTGATTCAGCGGTTCAGTACCGTGTATGTTTGACACGGTCAAAATGTGAGGTATTTTAAATTTTAGTATGAAATACGACGGATTCAGCACTGAAGTATTATTTAATCTTTAATTGCAGATATCAATGCAGACAGTGCGGCGTAGGCTAAATGAAGGTGGCCTACACCGTCACATACGAGGGCTGCACTAAAAGTATCGGGCATCGAATATTTCCACTGTTCCTGTCATATTAAAATCTTATTAATTGAAAACTCATTGGTTTCAAAAATCGAATACCATTTATTTATTTAAAAAAAAGATTCACGGTCTAGTCACAATGTCTTGTCAAACTTGTTTAGTCGTTGAGAAAATGGAATTTACTCGAGAAAAATCAAGAGCGATGATTTATTATGACTTTCGAAGTAGTTTGACACAAAAACAGTGTGTTGATCGGATGCTTTCTGCATTTGGTGATGAAGCCGCAAAACTACAATTTGTCGTTGATTTGCTGAATTTTAACGTGGACGTGTCAAGCTCAGTGATGTTCCCCGTCAAGGTCTGCTGCAGTCACCCAAGAAAACGTGATGCTGTGCGTAAGCTGATTGAGGACATACCGCGAAATTCAGGCAACTTTTGCATGAACAATTAGTTGTAAAAAAGTTGTTTTCCCGATGGATACCGCATTCGCTCTGTGAACAGTAAAAAGCGGCTCTCGTTACTTGGTGCGTCAGAACTCTCGAAAGATTCCACGCAGGATCCTCAAATGCTGTAGGTATACAAAATCCTATCAGGTGACGAATCCTGGATATACGCGTACGAACCCGAAACAAAAAACCAGTCACGAGTTTGGGTGTTCGAAAATGAGTTAAAGCCAACAAAAATTGTTCGTTCACGGAGTGTTGCAAAAAAATGGTGACCACGTTTGTCTCCAAAACCGGCCATGTTGTGATTATTCCTCTTGAGGGACAAAGAACGGTTAATGCAGAATGGTATTCTAGCATTTGTTTGCCACAGGTCTTTTCTGAACTCCGTAATGAGAACTGCAACCGCCGCATCATCCTCCATCACGACAATGCGAGTTCTCACACCGCGCACAGAACAAAAGAGTTTTGGAGCAAGAAAACATAGAATTATTAGACCATCTACCGTACAGCCCCGACCTAAGCCCTAATGATTACTATACTTTCCCTAAAATAAAGAATAAATTGCGTGGTCAGAGATTTTCATCACCTGAAGAAGCTGTGGACGCCTACAAAACGGCCATTTTGGAGACCCCAACTTCCGAATGGAATGGTTGCTTCAATGATTGGTTCCATCGTATGGAAAAATGTGTCAAATTTCGCGGAGAATACTTCGAAAAGCAATAAATACATTTTTAAATAGTAAAGTTGCGTCTTTTCCTTGATTCCTAAAATTTTCAGTGCCGCCCTCGTGCCAGCCCGTAAATTGCCACTTACACAACATCAGTTTTTTATTACTGTTGGTCCAAGTTATCTTCGTATGATAGCGATTTTTAAAAGGCAGAAGGCACAAACGGTTGGTTTTTATTGCTACCACTATAAATATATTACCACTTCATAACAATGTTCAAACATTGTTATGAAGTGGTAATATTTTTAATGAAAAGCGTATTGGTTTTTAAAATTACCAGGACTATGATATTGTCCGTCCAATCAAAATTATAATATTGAAGACAAAAGGCGATCTTTGTGCTTTTGTGTAAGTAAGGTTTTTAAAGTTTATAATTATATATTGCTACAAAAAAAGTGTTGATTTATAATTTTACTTTTAGTCAGACTGGCGAACAAATTATTTACGCGCTTTGCGCTCTAACATTATAGCAAAAGAATAGGTATATTTAATAAAATATTATTTCATATTGCACTGCAAAAATTGCTATTTTTACTTTCTTCACTTTCGTTTACCTGAAATTTAAAAGCAAGACACATTTTGAACCTTAAAATCATTCTAATCTTTGCATTTCGAACACCGAGGTTTTTGAACAGAAAAAGACACGCTGTCACAGATATAAAATTCGTGTAGAATTGAATAGATTACCGCATGTCTGAAAAATTACTACTTCATATTTTAAATAACAGAAAAAGTTTTGGGAACGGGGGCAACCATATGCATGGTGGAATATGAGCTCAGGACAAACTACATAATGAGGTCGAGTTTGGCAATGATCCTACAAACATAATCAGAAAAGATTTTGAGTTAGAGTCCCGGTAAAGACAAATGTTTGTGTAATAAAAAATCACAATATTTATGCGCTATTTCGATTTGTTTATTTGTTAAGTTAGTAGGTATATGTTTTATTTGAGTAATATAATGTTAATAATATTTTTTTATAATGAAAGTGTAAGAAATCTTTATTATTATTTGCTTGTTGCATCTATACCTTTCTAAGTCTATGGACAGTATAAGTAAAATTAAATTTTATCATTATTTCATCCAAAAGCATGCGACTTTGCCGTTGCTCTTTGTTTTGGAAGAGCGGAAACAAACGAAAGCACGTCATCAGGCATGTCAAGACTCTGCGTCAAGCAGTGATAGTTCTCTGGCGCCAAGAGACACACACCACACACACAAAGATATTATTTCATAAAAACTTTAGTATTTTTTATGAAGTTGTCATGAGAAAAATTATTTCATCTCTTTCTACCTTTCTGTCTGTTGGGTCTTGAAGGGGCAGTTAAGGTTGTTGCTGTTTGTACCTGTATCATTAGTTTTTATATATATCTTTACATATATAAATTCCCTGTCACAGCGACAGGTGTTTTTTTTTCTGGATTATTCCGACAGGGCACAGGATAGGTTTAATTTTAAAATATTGCAAATTATAATAACTAAATCACAACAACGCGTGGCCGGGTAAGCTAATACTATCTATATAAAAGTGAATTTGTTTGTTTGTAACAATTTCACGCCTTAAGTACTCAACCGCTCATCATGAATTTTTGCATACACTTTGACAAGGGTACAAAAAAGGGTATAGGATAACTTTCATGCAAAAAGGTTCCCGAGGTTAGAAATATAAGTCTTAATCGGTAGTCTATATTAACGCAAGCGAAGCAGCTGATAAAAGCTAGTACATTATAAAAATGGTGATTATCTATTTGTGATAATGAATCTATCAAGTTGTCAATTAACCTTATACAAAATAGAAAACGGACGAGAACGAGAGAGAACGGACATTATTGGCATTTATGTTAAATTTAAGGAAGTTTTGCTAAATACTTATGAATTTTAGCACAATTTAGGGGTTTCCTAAACCCTAGTAAGCAACCGTAAATATTTATTTTAATATTCACACCAATTAGCCTAGCCCAAAGTAAGCACTGTAAGGTTTGTGTTCTGGATACTAGGGTAACGGATAAACATACATAGATATGTAATATTCATAGAAATATATATAAACACCCATGACTCAAACAAAATGCTCGTATTCATCATACAAACATCTGCCCCTTCCGGGATTCGAAACCAGGACCGTCAATGCGAAAAGCAGGATCGCTACCGTTGCACCAAACGGTCGTCATTATTTTGCTTGATTTACAAACTTTTTATGTACTTTTTCTGCGGATAATTTATATAATCCTGATGTTTCCACACTTTTTCAGGAGTCGTGGTCACAGGATGAATAAGGCAATAGTCGTCATAGATTTTCTACTATCTTCACAATATTTTAATAAGCCAAAAAAATTGTGAAGGTAGTAGATATATGACAAGAATTGTCTAAGTCATCCTGTGATCCTTCTGGAGTCGAAACGTCAGGATTAAATATAAATAGTGCGCATTAAACCTTAAATAATTTGTTTTATTTCAACGTGTAATGTGCTCGAAAGTTTAAGACCTAAATATGTTAACAAACTTAATTTACACCGGCAACATTGCACCGACGAAATTTCGAATTTTACGTCTGCAGTTCGCGGACAATTTATTCGCTAAACGGGACCGCGTTTAGCGAACCCCCATCCCACCCTCGGAAATGACGACGGGGCATTTGCATGGCTGATTGCCGTCCGTTGCTCAATCAAGGATATTTAACAAAATTAACTAATTGAGTGAACGCCCGCCGTCGTGGGCTGGCTAAATTGGCAGAACAGAAAACGTGTATCGGACGCTTAATAAGATGAAATAACTAGATTGTGGTACGCTGAGGCTGTTTAAATAATATAGTAAGCAGGCTTGCTTATACGTCGGTGATTTATTAAACAACCTCATAAAGAACTTAATGGCGTAGTATTAATAGCGTTAGACTTATGATTGTGAATGTTAAGCACCTTTCCCAAAGGTTGTTTATCTGATGAGTGACCAAAATATTTCGAGATTTCATAAATAAACCAATTAATTTTCTGATTGACTATTTGACAGATTTTGGAAAAATATTGTAATATACCATAGATTTAATTTACACCTATTATAGTTATTTCTTTCTGCCCTATTAATAAAGGAAAACAGATGGTTACGTGAAATGTGCTAGCTGTGATGTCAAATTTTATTAAACGCACTATAAATGCATCTACTTTAGGCAAATTGACGTTATCAATTTAGCACAAATAGAATAAATCTGGATTTATTTGTTTATATTCTCAGTTTTAACGAAAAAGTACACGAAGCTGTCGTATGTGATGTGACGCCATCCGAAGCTTAGTCATGGCCGCCCGCATTTTGGTTCTTGTAACTTACAGATAAAACAAACTCTGATGAATTTTTCAAAAATTAAACACTTAATATTTTTTGGAAATACATATTGCATAATTATTATTAACCACTTAGCAATGTTATTTTTAACATATACATATTATATTGTGTCACAAATATCAAGTAGCCAATTGACAAGTTACTTATTATTAACTTCATGAATATTTAAGTGATTTGTGATCAAACTTTTAAGTGTCCGTATTTCTATTATTTTCTCTACGAAAAAAATCAAACGGTAAGTATAATGTGACATTGATATCTTTTTTCATACTGTTGACATTAAAATTTGATATACACTATTTACATTTCAATTATAGACATTTATAATTGTAATCAATTTTAATTAACTTTGTAATCAATGAAAGCGTAGGAGTTGACTCCTGTTATTAGCATGTCTGCAAGGACTAATAATAAGATCTTTAATAATGTATTTTATTTTATTTTCATTACTTTTAACCCAAATGAATGATAATAAGCTTCCATGTTTTGGACTGGGCCCGCGTGGGTATGATCAGTTATCCTTATAATCATTTTATCCAAAGGGGAGGCATGTTTCTCATTGCTGAGAACGAACTGATTGGAAAATAATTGGTTGATTTTAAGATTATTAATGTGGAGGTCATATATCGACATTAACTGGTTAATCGATAAACAAAGTTAGGTCAGGATTAATCTTTTCGTCTCTTTCGAATCCGCGTCTTATTTTTAGCCTTTTTTCTATCTGTTTCTGTGTCTGTAAATTATGTTATGTAGTGTCAATAATAGTATTGTTTTAATTTCTTTTTAAAGTAAAAAAACACGTAATTAATAGTAATGAAGGTCGAACCTCAAACTTTTTCAGGTAAAAGTCGTGGCAAAAATTGTGTAGGTCTCAGTAACTTAATTGTAGAGTACTCGCCCGGATATCGAGGGGATTTGGGTTTCGATTCCCGCCTTACATCTGAGATAAGTCGATTTTTTCTTGTAATAATTTCTTAAGATAAAAATCTCTGGAGAGAAATGTTTGTGTTCTTCTTCTTCTTCGTTGTGACACTCTTGCCAGAGCGGTCGTGGTCATGAAGTCGTGTCTTCAGCCGAGGCAGATGTTACTCGCGTCACGATCATTCGCCATTTCTCCCTGCTGGCGGACGTCCTGTTGCATTCGTTCAGGGATCCACCCACAGCAGATTTCACTTGGTCAGTGCATTTCATGGGCGACCTCCCTCGCCCTCTGGTGCCCTATATCTTACCCTGTACGACGAGGCGCCCGATAGAATCGTTGTCTCGTCGACTAATGTGTCCAAAAAATTTTAAAATAAAACTTTGCACAACCGCCGATAGACGTTGTTTAATTCGAAGTTCTTGGAGTATAGAGATGTTGGGGCGAAATTCAGTTCATAACACTCCCAGCCTCCGCCTCTAGCATCACATCTCCAGAGCATCTACTTTTCTCCTCTCAACTTGTCGCACTGTCCACGTTTCCGCAGCATATAAAAATATGGATAGAAATGTTAGAAAATAAAAAAATATAAATATTACAAAGCAGTTTCTTCTTTATCGATTGTTGGATACTTATAAAGTTTTACTTTTGATATTGTAGGCAGTTGTATCCACAACATCAAGAGATGGCGCTGGCGTCAGCTTAAGAAAAACTTTAGGGAAAAATTGGATCTGTAAAGGCCGTTGTAGCTCAATTAAAAGAGTATTTGTAAGAAGCAAGAAGATAAGGGTTAGAATTTACCTGATACCTGAGACAAATAGGTATTTTTTTTAGTAATCAAGTCTTAAGATATCAAAATCCAGCAGTTGAGAGCTTAAATAACAGAAATATATAATTTTTATAAGTATAATTCAAGTACGTCTCCGAAGAGTGGAGAAAAATAAGTAACGAACGAAGATTCCCTTTTAACAATATCGAAATCATGATTTACCTAACGCAATAAATCCCGTGCGGACAAGTCTCGCTTGCGAAATGAGCCAATATTTTCAGCTAACTCAGCTATAATTAGATAAAAATAATTTATGTATTTCGTCTGGCTCTTAAATCTTACTATGTCTATTCGAAATTCGCTTTTCAATTCCATTTCGGCTATTAACTATTTTTTTGTTGATTTCATTCGTAATTTAATTCGTGTTTCAAGTATTTATATACCTAATTAAGTTAAAAAAAAAACAATTGTAAATGTAAATACTACGGAAATACAGACAGCGTTTAATGGCACATAATATATTCAATAAAAATTTTTAACCATTTTTACAAGTTTTTCATTTCTTTCTCGTGTCCCGGTGTCTGTAATGAAACCTTGCAAGTTATAATTTGACCCACTTTCCGGTTCCAGATTCAGCTGCATATGTGTGCTGCGTGATAATGCAATATTATGATGACATTGAGCTGATCTGATGCTGGAGCTGGAAGGTGGCCATCGGAACTGCACAATATACCCAACATACCCCCATCGGTTTGGGCTCGTTTGATTCGTATTGATGAGTACTTTGATCCTATATGGTAACCAGGGTCTGATGCTGGAGCTGGAAGGCGGCCTTAGAAACTCTGCACTAAAACGACACAAACGAGTTTGGGCATTTTAACTTTTTACTTAATTTTATTAACAAGTTATATGTTTTTATATATTTTATGCATTTTCAATGCGATCTTATAAGATAAATTATTATAATAGAAAAATACTAGAAAAAAATCGACTCGGGTCACAATTGGGAGAGCATTGGACCGGATTTCCAAAGGTTGCGGGTTCGTTTCCCGCCTGATAATTCACTTGTGACCCGAGTCGGTTTTTTCTAGTATTTTTCTATTATAATAATTTAAGTTAAATATTTTTTAAGTTTTTTTTTTATATCTTGTTGAAACTTATGTGACCCTAAATGAATCAATGGTTGTTTTAGAAATGTTAAATAGGCGACATATAATACCCCATTTTTCTTTTTTTTACCGTGATTAGGTAAGGGATTTACCGCTATCTCGCCTGATGGGAAGCAACAAAGCGATCTGGGATGTGACGCGCCTGCCTAGAAGATACCTTTCACTCGTGACTTAAAATCCCGTAAATTGTATGTGTCAGGAAACACAGGCTCCGGAAATAGAGAGGTATTTAGAGGTGTGGATCACAAAATTGGAACCAAAACGCTTAGTGCTCTTTAGTATATCAACAATATAACGGTGGCGTCTACGTCGGTGATTTATTAAACAACCTCATAAAGAACTTAATGGCGTAGTATTAATAGCGTTAGACTTATGATTGTGAATGTTAAGCACCTTTCCCAAAGGTTGTTTATCTGATGAGTGACCAAAATATTTCGAGATTTCATAAATAAACCAATTAATTTTCTGATTGACTATTTGACAGATTTTGGAAAAATATTGTAATATACCATAGATTTAATTTACACCTATTATAGTTATTTCTTTCTGCCCTATTAATAAAGGAAAACAGATGGTTACGTGAAATGTGCTAGCTGTGATGTCAAATTTTATTAAACGCACTATAAATGCATCTACTTTAGGCAAATTGACGTTATCAATTTAGCACAAATAGAATAAATCTGGATTTATTTGTTTATATTCTCAGTTTTAACGAAAAAGTACACGAAGCTGTCGTATGTGATGTGACGCCATCCGAAGCTTAGTCATGGCCGCCCGCATTTTGGTTCTTGTAACTTACAGATAAAACAAACTCTGATGAATTTTTCAAAAATTAAACACTTAATATTTTTTTGGAAATACCTATTGCATAATTATTATTAACCACTTAGCAATGTTATTTTTAACATATACATATTATATTGTGTCACAAATATCAAGTAGCCAATTGACAAGTTACTTATTATTAACTTCATGAATATTTAAGTGATTTGTGATCAAACTTTTAAGTGTCCGTATTTCTATTATTTTCTCTACGAAAAAAATCAAACGGTAAGTATAATGTGACATTGATATCTTTTTTCATACTGTTGACATTAAAATTTGATATACACTATTTACTTTCAATTATAGACATGTATAATTGTAATCAATTTTAATTAACTTTGTAATCAATGAAAGCGTAGGAGTTGACTCCTGTTATTAGCATGTCTGCAAGGACTAATAATAAGATCTTTAATAATGTATTTTATTTTATTTTCATTACTTTTAACCCAAATGAATGATAATAAGCTTCCATGTTTTGGACTGGGCCCGCGTGGGTATGATCAGTTATCCTTATAATCATTTTATCCAAAGGGGAGGCATGTTTCTCATTGCTGAGAACGAACTGATTGGAAAATAATTGGTTGATTTTAAGATTATTAATGTGGAGGTCATATATCGACATTAACTGGTTAATCGATAAACAAAGTTAGGTCAGGATTAATCTTTTCGTCTCTTTCGAATCCGCGTCTTATTTTTAGCCTTTTTTCTATCTGTTTCTGTGTCTGTAATAGTAGTTTATGATACTGTTGCATAATAAGGGTTCTTATAACATGAGTGTGTTTTAAAAAAACGAGCCGTAGGCGAGTTTTTTTATAGCATCACACGAGTGTTATAAGACCAAGTTATGTACAGTGTCATACACTACTTTATCTACTCTCATACTATAATATGTAAAACAATATTGCAAATAAAACGCTGAATATAACAACAAATTTATTTAAATGTCAAATGTTGGCGCCAAGGTGCAAACATCAATTGCGCATGCGTGTTGCGTCGGTCGTCGAGGACTCGTTCATTGAAACCTTTTTAAAGTAGAGGTTCAACCTCCTTGGTCCAGCTGGAGGTTGTATAGGTGTATCGTTATGATAAAAAAGTTATATTATGTTACAGGTGTCCATACAAGACCTGTATCGTAATGAAACTTTTTTTTTATTATTTTTGGCCTGTACGTAATGTTTGTCATAAGCATTTTGTTTTCAGTTTTAGAATCTTTGTATTATAGTATTAGAGTAGATAAATTATGTTATGTAGTGTCAATAATAGTATTGTTTTAATTTCTTTTTAAAGTAAAAAAACACGTAATTAATAGTAATGAAGGTCGAACCTCAAACTTTTTCAGGTAAAAGTCGTGGCAAAAATTGTGTAGGTCTCAGTAACTTAATTGTAGAGTACTCGCCCGGATATCGAGGGGATTTGGGTTTCGATTCCCGCCTTACATCTGAGATAAGTCGATTTTTTCTTGTAATAATTTCTTTAGATAAAAATCTCTGGAGAGAAATGTTTGTGTTCTTCTTCTTCTTCGTTGTGACACTCTTGCCAGAGCGGTCGTGGTCATGAAGTCGTGTCTTCAGCCGAGGCAGATGTTACTCGCGTCACGATCATTCGCCATTTCTCCCTGCTGGCGGACGTCCTGTTGCATTCGTTCAGGGATCCACCCACAGCAGATTTCACTTGGTCAGTGCATTTCATGGGCGACCTCCCTCGCCCTCTGGTGCCCTATATCTTACCCTGTACGACGAGGCGCCCGATAGAATCGTTGTCTCGTCGACTAATGTGTCCAAAAAATTTTAAAATATGACTTTGCACAACCGCCGATAGACGTTGTTTAATTCGAAGTTCTTGGAGTATAGAGATGTTGGGGCGAAATTTAGTTCATAACACTCCCAGCCTCCGCCTCTAGCATCACATCTCCAGAGCATCTACTTTTCTCCTCTCAACTTGTCGCACTGTCCACGTTTCCGCAGCATATAAAAATATGGATAGAAATGTTAGAAAATAAAAAAATATAAATATTACAAAGCAGTTTCTTCTTTATCGATTGTTGGATACTTATAAAGTTTTACTTTTGATATTGTAGGCAGTTGTATCCACAACATCAAGAGATGGCGCTGGCGTCAGCTTAAGAAAAACTTTAGGGAAAAATTGGATCTGTAAAGGCCGTTGTAGCTCAATTAAAAGAGTATTTGTAAGAAGCAAGAAGATAAGGGTTAGAATTTACCTGATACCTGAGACAAATAGGTATTTTTTTTAGTAATCAAGTCTTAAGATATCAAAATCCAGCAGTTGAGAGCTTAAATAACAGAAATATATAATTTTTATAAGTATAATTCAAGTACGAGTCCGAAGAGTGGAGAAAAATAAGTAACGAACGAAGATTCCCTTTTAACAATATCGAAATCATGATTTACCTAACGCAATAAATCCCGTGCGGACAAGTCTCGCTTGCGAAATGAGCCAATATTTTCAGCTAACTCAGCTATAATTAGATAAAAATAATTTATGTATTTCGTCTGGCTCTTAAATCTTACTATGTCTATTCGAAATTCGCTTTTCAATTCCATTTCGGCTATTAACTATTTTTTTGTTGATTTCATTCGTAATTTAATTCGTGTTTCAAGTATTTATATACCTAATTAAGTTAAAAAAAAAACAATTGTAAATGTAAATACTACGGAAATACAGACAGCGTTTAATGGCACATAATATATTCAATAAAAATTGTTAACCATTTTTACAAGTTTTTCATTTCTTTCTCGTGTCCCGGTGTCTGTAATGAAACCTTGCAAGTTATAATTTGACCCACTTTCCGGTTCCAGATTCAGCTGCATATGTGTGCTGCGTGATAATGCAATATTATGATGACATTGAGCTGATCTGATGCTGGAGCTGGAAGGTGGCCATCGGAACTGCACAATATACCCAACATACCCCCATCGGTTTGGGCTCGTTTGATTCGTATTGATGAGTACTTTGATCCTATATGGTAACCAGGGTCTGATGCTGGAGCTGGAAGGCGGCCTTAGAAACTCTGCACTAAAACGACACAAACGAGTTTGGAACTTTTTACTTAATTTTATTAACAAGTTATATGTTTTTATATATTTTATGCATTTTCAATGCGATCTTATAAGATAAATTATTATAATAGAAAAATACTAGAAAAAAATCGACTCGGGTCACAATTGGGAGAGCATTGGACCGGATTTCCAAAGGTTGCGGGTTCGTTTCCCGCCTGATAATTCACTTGTGACCCGAGTCGGTTTTTTCTAGTATTTTTCTATTATAATAATTTAAGTTAAATATTTTTTAAGTTTTTTTTTATATCTTGTTGAAACTTATGTGACCCTAAATGAATCAATGGTTGTTTTAGAAATGTTAAATAGGCGACATATAATACCCCATTTTTCTTTTTTTTTACCGATTAGGTAAGGGATTTACCGCTATCTCGCCTGATGGGAAGCAACAAAGCGATCTGGGATGTGACGCGCCTGCCTAGAAGATACCTTTCACTCGTGACTTAAAATCCCGTAAATTGTATGTGTCAGGAAACACAGGCTCCGGAAATAGAGAGGTATTTAGAGGTGTGGATCACAAAATTGGAACCAAAACGCTTAGTGCTCTTTAGTATATCAACAATATAACGGTGGCGTCTATTTGTAAGTCCGGTTGTCCGTTTAAAAAATGGGGACGACAGAACAATACTGTGCAACTTTACTGCACACTCTCTAAAATGTATCCTATAAAAACGGATAGCCTTTTTTATCTATCATGTATTTCTGTGTGTACAAATAAGGATATTTAATCATTCATTCGTTTATTCCACTGGTGGCGACCTCTCACCGCCTAAACGCATATGCAGTGTTATTAGCCGACACTAACGAGAAATGTTGTCGTCAACGGCATTGCCGGGGGTTAAATTTGCCCGTGTTGTACTGTATTTGCATGTTAAATGAAATGAGCTACCATAGTTGAAGTTTCAGAAGGAAATTCAGCTTAGTGTGCCAGTTTTGTTGGTTTTTAAACTGTCCATACCTAAATGAAGACAAGTTGAATATAACGGAGAAAATAAATGTATCAATTTAGTTCTTACACTTCCGCGTACATCACACTTTTTAATATTTTTTTTACGGTTTTTTTGCGTATTTTCTGCTACCTTCACAATATTTTAATGTGGCACGTTTCTTTTAAAATGTTCATAAATTAAAATTGTTTATTTTACATGTTATTTAATGATTAAATTGTCATTACGACGCGCTAAATTGCGCATAATTTATATTTAATCCTGACGTTTCGACTCTTTTATAGGAGCTGTGATCACAGAACTGTCCTGATCCTGTCTGTAATTTAATTGAAACTTAATTGAAAATTATCACATTAATTTTTAACTGACTTGAAAATGGGAGGTTATCCCATACGTATGTAATATTGTTAGATTGCACATTTTTTGTATATGTTAGACCAACTTCTAAATACGGGTACAAAATTTTATAAGTAAAAGTATTTATATTTGTTTCCGATTACTTCAAGAACTATAATTCGTATTGCAAAAATCCTTTTTATACAGGGTGTCCCAAAAACGACACGTCACAGTGACACTGGAGTTAGGCCAGCACAAGAGGCATCGAACAAGCCTAACATGACCTCAGTAAAAGTTGCTCGGTTTTCAAGATATTTCCAATTTAAACTTTTTCTAAATTTTCAAGTTTCTTAACATGTTCAGTGCTAGCATTATGTTAGATAGCCCTCAGGTTTCCATTTTTCTTTTGCACTCTTGTTGCGAATAGTTGCTTAAGATGATAGAAGTGTTATTTCGTTGACAACTTATGTAAAATGTGGAAAAATACTGGATTGAACTTGAAAAAAATTGAACAACGAAAAATAACTTTCAACTTTGATCACTTGCCGTGAAAAAAATTTCAAAGAAACTAAATGAGCAAATAACTTTAAAAACTTGCATGTGTTATGCCAATTCCAAAATGGTATAACACATGTATCTTATTGGTTTAATAAGTTTACAGTAAATGCTCGAACTGTCTCCCTTGAACTCTAATACATAAGTGACATCGCCTAATAAAATTACGGCTCAATGTTCTTAAGCTGATTTCTGATATGGTGCGAGCTGCATCGAATACACGTCGCCGTAACTCTTCTTCGGATCTTATTGGTTTCGCATAAACTTTGTCTTTTAGACAACCCCAATAAAAGAAATCTAAGGGATTTAGATCCGGGGAACGCGGTGGCCATGAAATTGGCCCCTGTCGCCCAATCCATCTTTCGGGGAATGCGTTGCTTAGGTACTGACGTACTGGTAAGGCATAGTGTGCTGGGCAGCCATCTTGTTGGAACCACATCCTTCGTCTCAGCGCCAACGGAGTATCTTCCAATAATACAGGAAGGTTGTTTCGCAAATGTTCTAAATAATTTTGTCCATTCAGAACAGGCGGCAACTCGACCGGTCCCAATATTTGACCGTTGAAAATTCCCGTCCACAGATTAATTTTAAATTGGTACTGTGATCGGTCTTCTCTTTTTTCATGTGGGTTGTCTAATTGCCAGCTATGGATGTTGTGCAAATTGATATACCCATCCCTTTTGCAGGCTGATTCGTCGCTCCATAACACTTCATTGAAGAAATTTGGATTTTCTCTCCATTTCTGAATCATTGTCCGGCAAAACTGGACACGCGCAGCGTAGTCCGCCGGAAGCAGTGTTTGGACGCGTTGGATATGGTAGGGATGGTATTTGTGGCGTTTTAAAATTCGATGTGCCGAAGATTTGGGAACACCAGTGCGGCGTTCAATAATTCGCACTGAAGTTCCTGGCTCCTCTCGTACTTGCTCTAACACCACGTTGTCGTCAACAGTCCGAGGTCTTCCTTCTGAGTGACTCACTCCAGGTAATCTGCCATCACGATAAGCGTTCACAACTCTTAAGATCACTTCGTAAGTCGTCGGATTACGGATTGGATATCTTTCGGAGTATAATCTTGCAGCCAATCTTGCGTTGTACGAAACATTGCCTCGATTGGAAACCTGCCTGGTTTCGCCGTAAATCAAGTGCATGTCCGAGTAGTCACGGTGAGTGTATTGGGTACCACGATTTGCCATCGTTAATAAGACAGTTCCGTAAAGCAATATCAGTGTCCAACAGAGCGCCGAGTTGTCGTTCAAAACAGAAATCAGAGTCCAGAGAAAAGCCAAGTCGATTTAAATTAAGGAATACACGGAAACAAGGAACGCAGAGATTAACACGGTTGTCGTACGAAACGCAAGGTAACGAACTGTCGTAACAACTTGATTTGCAGTGCAGGGCCATAAGAATTAAAACTACAACCCCTCTTTCTTCTCCATTTCTTTGAAAAGATGATAACGACACGTACGTCAAAAACAAAGCTATTTGCTTACAATATCTAGCCGACAAAAGGGTAATAAACTATCCTTATCTTTCATTCTCATGCATTTGACAAACAAAAAAGCTAATAGATAACAATAACAATGCCTTATCGTTGCGCGTGACATTATTTTTTTACCTGCTAGCGGTAGCTTCCGGGGTTCCTAGTATTAGTGAAGCATTAAAAAATCGTATAATATTAAAATAAGACACATGTGTTATACCATTTTGGAATAAGCATAAGACATGCAAGTTTTTAACGTTATTTGCTCATTTAGTTTCTTTGAATTTTTTTTCACGGCAAGTGATCAAAGTTGAAAGTAATTTTTCGTTGTTCAATTTTTTCAAGTTCAATCCAGTATTTTTCCACATTTTACATTAGTTATCAACGAAATAACACTTCTATCATATTAAGCAACTATTCGCAACAAGAGTACAAAAGAAAAATCGAAACCTGAGGGCTATCTAACGTAATGCTAGCACTGAACACGTTAAAAAACGTGAAAATTTTGAAAAAGTTTAAATTGACAATATCTTGAAAACCGAGCAACTTTTACTGAGGTCATGTTAGGCTTATTCGATGCCTCTTGTGCTGGCCTAACCCCAGTGTCACTGTGACGTGTCGTTTTTGGGACACCCTGTATAATATAATAGACAGTCTAAGTGTGTATTAGTCACTGCGAAATCCTGTCGTTAACATCACGACATAATTAAAAAAAACACTGTAATTATGAGTTAATAGTAGTTTATGATACTGTTGCATAATAAGGGTTCTTATAACACGAGTGTTATAAGACCAAGTTATGTACAGTGTCATACACTACTTTATCTACTCTCATACTATAATATGTAAAACAATATTGCAAATAAAACGCTGAATATAACAACAAATTTATTTAAATGTCAAATGTTGGCGCCAAGGTGCAAACATCAATTGCGCATGCGTGTTGCGTCGGTCGTCGAGGACTCGTTCATTGAAACCTTTTTAAAGTAGAGGTTCAACCTCCTTGGTCCAGCTGGAGGTTGTATAGGTGTATCGTTATGATAAAAAAGTTATATTATGTTACAGGTGTCCATACAAGACCTGTATCGTAATGAAACTTTTTTTTTATTATTTTTGGCCTGTACGTAATGTTTGTCATAAGCATTTTGTTTTCAGTTTTAGAATCTTTGTATTATAGTATTAGAGTAGATAAAAAATATTAAAAGATAGAAATAATTGAGTAACGTTTTATAACAACAGGTATAAATTTGACAAAATTTAACCCTAATTCAAGTGCATCTTAAATTAAGTGAAATAATATTGATTTTTGTCAAATGGATACGTGTTTAAAATATGAATTACACTGCAAAGACGGCGGAAGCTTGAAGGAAGATTTCTAACCACCCCATATCTACATTTTATATTTGAGACGAAATACATGTGTAAAATACGTTTTATGTTGTTTAAAAGTAATAAGAACTAATAATAACACATCTAGGTATACTAAAATTAAACTAAACAAATAAATAGTTTTAATTTTCATAATATAACCGCCCCGGCTTCGCATGGGTGCAATGCTGATACTAAACATACTACAAAATGTCTTTATATACAACGTTCACAGCTTATTTTGTCATTAGATAATACAAACATGACTGACAATACAGACATGACGAACAAGACCTAGCGAATAGAATAGCTGTCGGAAATGTTCTAATACGTTCAAATGTATAAGTCATAATAAGCTGTCTACGTGCAAAGTTGCGTCTCGCTGGTATTGTCTGTATTGTTTATGTGAATGTAAATAATGTTCAAGAACAATGGAGGACGCTGCCAGTTGTGAAGTTAGAGCTGTGATGAAATTTCAACTATTGCAACCGAAGTTTCAACCATCTACCCTATATTCTGGACTTGCTCGATCAGACTAAAGGAGTTTTCGATAGGAAAAATATTTAAAACAGGTAAAGAACTGATAGAAGGTGAGGCTATGTATCTTACGGTACGTCACGAACGTGATTGCGCGAAGTTGCTGTATCCTATTTTAATAGCAAAAAAATATTTTGAGCAAGTTTACCACATAATTTCTTGTTACACGGCCGCAAGAGATACCAGTGAAGCTGTGCAAGTGTTATTTTCTTGGTGGCAGATCATTTCATGCTTTATTTTTGTTTTCCAAAATAAGACGAAAAATTTCTATGGATTTACGTGAAGGGTAATCTACTAAATAAACTCCTGATACACTGCCGCAAGTGATAACAGTGGAGCTGTGAAAGTGTTAGTGGTAATTGGTGGCAAATTATTTCATTTTTTTCTTTTATTTTTCAAAATAATATTGGAAAAACTATTTTTTGGATGTACGTGAAAGGTACTCTTTTTTAAATATTTTTACTTGTACCCCCAAAATTGTGACTAGTAGAGCGACATCTGGTGCCCGGTAACAAAAGCTCACGCATAAAAAGTACCTTCTGCTTAACAACTTCTCACCAAACGCCATCTAGCGTGATACTTTGGGACTACTTAGGGCCTATAAATAATCTGATAATGGTCAACTGCGGAGCATGCGGCAAATTTCTTTCGGCGACAGGTGGCGCTGCGTGCTCTTCGTGTCCGCTTAGGTATCACAAAGGATGTCTAGCATTACCGGATAAGGCTCAGATTAGCAGAGAATGGGTCTGTCCTAGTTGTAAAAAAAATGTTAAGAAGGGCGACAACAGTCAGACCCCGATAAAAGGTATATGTGACACGCCACCTAAATGCGAAATAAGTTCTGAATCTCCGCATCGTGAGTCACTCGCTGGAGGTGTCAGTCTGGGTGTCGACCAGCAGGACAATGAGCTCGCGATCTTCATGGGTGAGATGCGTGAGTTTAGGAGGGAGATGAACCTATTGCGCGAGTCCCTTATGCATCGGATGGATGATTTCGAGTGCCGCCTGAACGCGTTGGAGAAGCGAGTCTCGGAGGGCGTGTCATGCGCCACCGATGAGCTGGAGCGCACCATCGAGGGCCTCAAACAGGAGCTCAATGACCGTGACCAAGAGGCGCTCCTATCCGACCTGGACATCGGGCAGCTGCCGGAGGAGCCGGGCGTGAGCGTCGTGCAGTCGGTGGCGATGCTGGCCGCGCGCCTTGGCGTCACACTGGAGGAGCGTGACGTGGTGTTCGCTGAGCGAGTGGGCCCGCCGCCCTCTGAAGCGGGGGGCCGCCCGCGCCGCGTCGTGGTGCGCCTGGCGCGCCGCTACCTACGTGACCAGCTGTTGAGTGCGGCGCGCGTGCGTCGAGCCGGGCTGGCGGCCACTGCTGGGCCGAAGGTATTCATAAACGACGGCTAACCCGCTCTAACCGCCAGCTCTTTCATCGTGTTCGCGAGGAATGCCGCAGGTTGCAATGGCGCTGGTGCTGGACGCGACGTGGTCGAATTCTCGCTCGGCAGGGAGACGGAAAGCCAGTCTTTCAGTTTCGCTCCGATAAAGACCTCTCGAAAGCATTTCCATCGTAATCTCTATGCGCTCTCGCTTTGTCTTCACTATGACCTGTGCAGAAATAAATACAATTTTTATTTAGGTACTTATCACACTAATGTTGGGTACACGGTTGTATGGTTCCTGGGTTTACTGTTTCTCAAAAAGTTAGGCTATTATTATATATTATGTCATCGAAATCCACTAAAAAATAATTTAAATATAAATATTATATCCATATTAAATGTACTCACATGTAAAAATTGCCAATGTCAGGCCTCTGTCTTTGCTTATACTTTTGTGTTGTCTTTGTATCTACATTGCCCCATATTGTGTTTGTCATTCTATAAATTAACCTATTTACAAAAAAAAACAACATTAGATTTGTGTTATATACTAGTTTATTTACTGTTCATATTTTGCAATTCGTCAATACATATCCATTTTACACTAGTTTTAGCACAGTTTCATTATACCAAATTTTTGACTAATCAAATGGTGAATATCTTATTCATAATAAATATATTATACTACATAAATCATTACTGCCAACTGTTAAAGGATAGCATTTTTCAGTGTTTCTTTTGTATAGCTATTTGTTATTTAAATTTTACAATATTTGTTGTATTGAACATGCTAATTACACGTGAGACTCGCCAGCGTCCTGCCTTTATCACTCTTTTCACTTTTGTACCGTGTCTAAAAACATATTTCTCTGATATCTTTGATTCACTCTACAAACAAACCCAAGCTTTCTTTTACTTTCATCCTTTCTTTGAAGACCCACAAAGAAAGATTAAATTATGTCAGAGTCATTTATTTTTTTACTTGTTGAATAAAACCAATCATTAATACTCTACAGGTTATCAATGAACTTTTATATTAAATTAGTCATAATGCATTATCATTATAACAGAATTTCTATTATCCAAAAAATAAATATATTTTTAATGTTTGATATATGTTATACACAATGCTACAACCACTCATTGAAATTGAATAATATTTTTAAATCTTTCAGTTTTATATACAGTCTTTCATATGCACATAATCTATTAGTAAGAAATGCAATCCTTACTAATATTATAAATCGGAAAGTGAGTTTGTTTGTTTGTTTGTTTGTTTGTTTGTTTGTTCCGCTTTCACGCCGTAACTACTGAACCGATTGCTTTGAAATTTTGCAGACGTAGAGATAAAAGTCCGGATTATATAATAGGGTACTTTTTATCCTGGAAAAAAAATGATATTCCCGAGGAAAAACAAAAATATTGTGTGCTTGATGGATGGATTGTAGATGGCGCTGTGTGTCGTTTAAAACAAGGTAAAATATTGCAAACGAATATAAACATGTTAATTTAGAAGCTAAATGAGACGATAATGAATCCCCGAAAATGAGGAATTCCCGAGGGATGAGGTACAATTTGTTTTATCGTCTAAACTGTTTTTTTTAGATCTACTTATATGTTGCAAACGAATATGAACATGTAAATTTTGAAGCTAAATGATACTGAATGATTATCTGGTGTGCCTTCTCATAAATTAAAACTAAAAGTAGGTGTTCCGGTGATGCTCATGCGTAATCTCGATGCCCCTAGACTGTGTAATGGTACTAGGCTGCGTGTCACTCAGCTTGGGCGGAACATTATTACAGCCACTATTTTAACTGGCGCAGCAAAGGGTGAAAGTGTACTCATTCCTCGGATTCCGATTATTCCAACAGACCTCCTATTTAAATTTAAAAGACTACAATTTTCTATCAGGGTTTCATTTGCAATGACCATTAATAAAGCACAAGGCCAAACTCTAAGGGTTGCTGGAGTACACTTGGAAAAACATTGTTTTTCGCATGGTCAGCTCTATGTAGCGTGTTCCCGGGTTTCCAGTGCCAGAAATCTGCATGTTTTTGCTCCACAAGGGAAAACATTATAATATAGTGTACCATTCAGTTTTGGTTTAACAACTAATTGTATCCAGCGTTACATCGCGCTTCTTAGAATTTTCCGTGGGAATGAGAAGTTTTCTTATAGTTGTGCTTTATACCGCAATATAACCGAATTCCACGCGGGCGAAGCCGCGGGCGGAAAGCTAGTAGTACATAATTCTATACAATTGACAGGATCTCTTTATAATTTGACAATAATAAGCTTTGACTCAACATATAATGCTTAATAAAAGGAACTTCAAAGTTGGTATTTTCAACGCTGGCTCATTGTGTACTAAGCATGAAGAGTTTTTGGTGGCGATGGAGGAGTTGGGACCGGATATAATGGCAATTAATGAAACATGGTTAAGGACCGGAGAGGAGGGAAATGCTCCTAAAGTACCAGGTTATAATCTACGCCACATTCCCCGGCCAGATCATGTTCGAAATGGGCGAGGCGGTGGTGTGGGGTTTTTTGTGCGTAGAGGGATCAATGCGCGCACTTGCCCTTACCCTGTCTCATCTTCAGTGGAGCAAATGTGGCTGAGAGTGCGCCTACTGAACCAGTTAATTATAATAGGCACAGCATATCGTCCTCAGTGGCTAGATATCAGCGAGTTTTTGGATGCCATTACTGTCTCCATCGCTTCCTTTGCTAGTTGTGACGGCATTGTTTTGTTGGGTGACTTTAATATAGACCTGTCTGTTCATGGTAATGGCCCACGGATGCTGTCACAATTTCTAAATACAATGAATCTCCGTCAAATTGTCACTCAACCAACGCACTTCACTGATCATAGTGAGAGCTTAATCGACATAATTTGTACTGATATGCAATCACAAACTGTAACAGTGAAACAACCCGATTTAAGAGGTCATGCTATGGTAGTAGCTGACATGAAAATAAAAAAAGGAAAGATACATCCACGTTGGGTTGAATACCGTCCAATTAAAGATATTGTACAAAATATTTGGGAAAATAATCTACAACATATTGACTGGACTTGTTTCAATAATCAAAATCAAAGAACTGTCAACGATTTAGTAGATATTTTTAATAGTTGTTTGGCAAATTTGTTTGACCTGCATGCTCCAATTAAACGACGTAAATTTAAACATCCACCACACCCGTGGATTACAGATACAATAAGGACTATGATCAAAATAAAGGACAAATACCTGCAATCTTATAAATCTGGCAAAACAGAATCACAAAAGGCATGCTATTTGGATATGAAGCACCTCGTACGGAAGGCGATGGAGAATGAAAAGAAATGTTTTTTCAACAAATATGTTAACTCTAATTTAAAAGACACCAAGCGCCTCTGGAGTAACCTAAGAAATGCTCTTCTGCCTGGTAAAACTGAAGCTGAACTGCCTCCAATTTTTGAGAATCCAGAAACCATAAACAACCACTTTCTTAATGCACCTGGTCATAACACTGTATCAATATCACACCTTACACAATTTGAATATCTCAGGTACGGTACAGCCACACTCTCACTGAAACCTGTTGACGACAACAAAATACTCAAGATACTTAAGGGTCTTAAATCAAACGTTCAGGGCTGTGATGGCTTATCTTTGGAGATGATTCTTCTTACGCTCCCCCACACCTTAAATGCCATAACAGTCATTATAAATAGGTCAATTGAAGAGAGCACCTTCCCCGATGCCTGGAAAACTGCTGTGGTTAAGCCCATCGCCAAGGTTAACACACCAGAATCTCTCCAGGACTTGCGTCCTATAAGCATCCTGCCCTGTTTGTCTAAGGTACTTGAACGGGTTGTCTGTGAGCAGCTTACCACATACCTTGAACAAAAAGACATTCTGCCAAGGTACCAATCTGGATTCCGAAAGTGTCACAGTACTGCCTCTGCACTGTCCGATGTTGTTGACAACATCCTTTCTGCCCAAGACCAAGGAGCTGTCAGCATCCTTGTGCTGCTTGACTTCTCACGTGCTTTCGAGACTTTAAATACCACTCTGTTGCTGTCTAAGCTTGCTTACTACGGGGCAGATGTGGCTACAGTACTCTGGTTTGAAAGCTATTTGACACACCGAAGGCAGTATGTAGAACTGGTGGATGCGCAGGGTACTAAGACTCGTTCATCTCCGTCCCCTGTGGCACGAGGAGTCCCACAGGGCTCCATTCTCGGTCCAATCCTATACATATTATACAGCGCTGACCTCATTCAAAACATCAAGCATTGCAATTATCATCTCTATGCTGATGACTTGCAGCTATATTATTCATTTAGTCCAGGCGATGTACAGAATGCTGTTAATATGATAAATAGTGACTTATCAAATATTGCTAATTGGTGCAGGTCTAACTGTTTGGTTCTCAACCCCAAAAAATCTAAATTTATGGTAATAGGCTCCAAATTAAATGTCCACAAATTAGAGACTAAGGTGATTAAAATACAACTAAAAAATGAAATTATTGACAGAGTAACCAGTTGCCGAAATTTGGGTGTAGTTCTAGATTGTCATCTTAACTTTGAGAGTCATGTATCTGAGTGTGTTCGCAGTTGTTTTTATCGGTTAAAAGTGTTATACAAAATTCGTCCTTACATAAACGAGCAACTAAGAATCACACTCTGTGAATCACTCATACTTTCAAGGCTAAATTACTGTGATACAGTCTATGGTCCTTGTCTTTGGAATAAAACAGCTAAGCTGGTCCAGAGGGTTCAGAATGCCTGCACTCGTTATTGTTTCCACGTGCCTCCACGATCACATGTGACTCCTTTCTTAAATAATTCAAATATGCTAAAGATGGCGGCACGCAGAAAACTTCACTTGGCCACTCTTATGTTTGGTGTTATTAGGACAGGTAAGCCAAATTATATGCTTTGTAAACTCACATGGGTTCACGGTGGAAATATATCACAAATGAGAGCTTGTAGGAATGTCTTTAAGACGCCAAAACACCGCACCAGAGCATTCCGTGGGTCCTTCCGGTTTGCTGCCTCGCGTTGCTGGAATGACATCCCGCCGCCGGTGCGTGACCTAAAAACATTAAAAACTTTTAAGAAACATGTAAAAAGCCATTTGCTCTTATGTCAACTTGAATCAAATTAATTTCTTACTTTATAATAATAATGATAATTAAAGCCCTTTATTTCCAAAAATTACACTGTTTTCATTTTAAATGGTAATGATTGTACTTAAACCAAATAAGAAGTTGAAACATTAATTTAACAAAACTGCACTTAGGTCATAAAATTTCTCTAATTTCGGTATGCCTTACGGCAAAGGCCTCCTTCAACTCTTTCCACTGTTCCCTATCTGCTGCTATTCTTATCCAAAGGGGTCCTAAGGTCACTTTAAAGTCGTCCTCCCATCTTCTTGGTTTGCGGCCTCTACTCCTAATGCCGTTTCTTGGATACCAAACTGTCTTACTTACTGTATGGTTTTTCACGTCGCGTGGATGGCGCCGGGTTATCTGGGCTTGAAATCGCTATCTTGGTTGCTTAATCACATTCCTTAGGCGTATGGACAAGACGGATACACATAATGTAACTTCACTGTGAAATGAATGTAAGGGTTTGTGTGTACTTTTTGAAGAATCCCCAAACATTTCCTTTGTAATTGTAGACGTGGCAATTCATGACGGGACATTGTCGAGTTGGCTTGGTTTTGTACACGTGTAATGTCAGTGTCAAAATTGTCCATGGATCCATAGAGTGATGTCTGTTTGTGCCACAGACTAGGCACGGACGAATATTACTCTATGGATATAAATGTTTGTCAAATAATTGTTATGCATATATATATTTTATTTCATTTCTCTGTTTTTTTTTTTGTTCTTTTTAATTGTGTCCTATTTTTTGTTTGTGTAAAATTGTAATTTTAATTATAATGTAGTACCTCCCACAGGCCTTGCCAGAATATCAGCGCCGTTGCACTGTGACATGTCACAGAGCAATGGCATTATGCTGAGGCAGGGTCCTGATTGGCCCCCGTGTTTTTTTTTATTATTATTAATTTGTTTTTATTTTTATATTTTTACTTTTATTAATGTATAATTGGGTCAATAAACTCTTTCTTTCTTTCTTTCTTTCTTTCTTTCTTTCTTTCTTAATATATTGGCGATTCATCAATATGAAGCTGGGATACAAAAACTCGTCACGCTTTACGATAAATGCTTTAATTTGTAAACCGATTATGTAGAAAAGTAGTTTAACATATTTTCTTTATGAATAAAACGTAATAATTACTACTTTTATTTATATTCTCATAAGGGTTCTTTCCGGATGACCCTTACAGCTAGTCTTTAACATACCAATTTATGTATCAAGTCATCTATAACAGCATTATGATTTATTTTCATTGTTATTGTATTTCACTGTGTTTATAATAAGTTTTATTAAATAAAATATGTAATGTTATATACATCATAAATATCAATATATATTATATGTATACATACATTTACTGTAAAACCATCGCACAATATCATTAGGTTTTTCAATATGTTGTAATATCTAAAACGAAAATCTCATTTTATGAATAATGGAATCCCGAGCAAGTAGTACTCTTAATTTATTACCTTTATTGAAAATAGACCTTATTACCTCCATTGACAGTTATTTATTTAACTTTCATGTTTGAGCGTTATTAGGGTCCTCTTGCCATAGACTTACCTCTTTTTAAATGAGGTTTTTCAGGTTTGGATGCGTGTTCTTTAAGCCATATCTTGATATTTAATAATTAATTTTCTTATAAAGATGATGATGAAGGATTATTAGAGTTAATATTAGAATAATAGATGATCAGTTGATGGTGAATGAATAATGAAATAAGCCCTTTTCCGAGGTTTGAGTAAAGGTGTAGTGTTTTACTGAAACCTCTGTGGACTTCTTAGAGAACGTGAAAAGATTACTTCAGTTGTTTTGTTTTATTTGTCAACGCTTGTACATGTTCAAAAACATGTAGTAGATAATAATCCACTATTATTATATGCTATATTAATTGAAGTGTGTAGGAATGTAGTTGCAGTAATTTCTATACAAAACCTTATTATTTTCAGTATTTCTAATGACGAATTCAGCTCCATCTTCACACCCTGGATATCCTTTAAAGCCTGTGCACTTATTAACACGAATCACATGATCCCAAAGTCAATGGGAAATCGATTTTCAGATCAGATCCATGACATAACAATATAAGCATAGGCATCCGATTAATATTTGCATGGGAAATTTCAGCTCAATCGGAATCTGGGAAGTGGGTCAAATTTAACTAAATAGAGACTTGTAAAAATCTTAACGAGTCTTGTGAAGCACTAAGCACCTCGAGATTAGTTATAATGGTTTATTGTAACTTACTGTAACAGATACTTATTGACGTTGTTGTAATAGCAGAATAATTTTGCTTTTTTATGAATGTGATTGTGATGACGTATAATATTGTAAATGTCGTTACTTCTGTTAAAGCTGACGAGTTTTTTGCGCCCATTCTTCTTGTCAGTTAAAAGACGTCCTGAATGGGTGGTAGGTAAAAATGTTGGACGATTCAAAACAACTTGTTTATAAGTGTATTTGAATAAAGTTATTTTCATTTTCATACCGGTTATACAAGAGTTAAAAAGTAAAATAGTACCTTTAAAATTACCCTGTAAGGGATTTACAACTTAAATGTAAACTATGATAATTTAAAAAATATTAAAATTTTTAGGTTCCTAACAGAAATTAAAATATTCACAACGATTAAACATAATAAGGTTTTTAGATATTGAAAACAAAGAATCTGGAAAATCATAACCTTATAAACGATATATCAGATCAGTGACACTTATAAGTAAATTGATTAATTGGAAAATTCAGTTGATAACGCTGACCATGACGAAACCGAACCAATGGTTAAAATCAATTAAAAATGAAATACATTTTGGTGGTAGTTTTATTACTTGGTAACACCAAATTGCTAATAAGCACTTTAATATTTATATATAAAAATTTCCTCTCACAGTGTTTCACCGCGATGAACTCAAAAACTACTTAACCGATTTTTTTTTTATTTTGCTTTTTTCGTTCCGGCTTAGGGCATAGGATAGGTTTAATTTTAAGATGAAATAAAAAAAAATGCAGATTATAATAACTGAGCCACAGCAACGCGTGGCCGGGTCAGCGTATAATGTTTAATGCCACGCGAACTTTATATAGCTTTATATTCCACTTAACAGTTCTTAAAAAAAACCTATAATTGTAATTAGAATTGTTTTACATTTCTGTTCTGTGGTCCCTCTAAAAAGCCCCCTCCATTCTTTTACACCTTTCCCATGCTTTGGCCATATGCATCCAACATTTTCCTGCTGTGTTTATTATGTCATTGGCCCATCTCTTCTTCTGTATTTCCACATTTCTTTTGCCATTTGGGCCCTGCCATTTAGTTGTTTGGTAAGTCCATCTCTTATCTTTGTACCTTGACAAGTGCCCTGCCCAGTTTTACTTCTATTTCAAACTAAAAATCAAATTAAAACAAACAGAATGAGGATGTCATACCACTTTGTAATAAATTTGTTTAAAAAAGTACGTGAAGTCTCATCAGTCTCATAATATTTTTATTGTGACGACAGATGGCGTTACACTGAATGTCGATCGTGTTAAGAAATTTGAGGGCGTATTCACAAATGAGGCGTGCGCCATTTCCCATTCGCTTAAAGTAACTTGAAGCGCTTTTTATGTGTGACGTATTATCAAAACGAATCCATAACTACGGATTTTACTTTTTGTGGGTTGAAATATTGGTTGTCAGCGTCAATTTATTGTTTCGCAGAATCGTCATTAAATCACGCAGTTCTCTCTACAATACCTCAATACGAACAATGCTCAATTTCAACTCCGTTCTTATCTTTGGTATTTCCGCAATTAATCCTGCTCCGATAAGGCTGTTTCAACTTAGGCCCTCTTGGGATCTAAGCAATCTTCACGGTCGACTTGTCAAAGAGTGAAAAGGGTCGGAGAGACTTTCAACAATGCTTGTTATCTCAGAAGCGAGCTAAGAACATGCCTAATGATATCATTTTAAATAAATACGACTTGGAGGCGAAAGTCAAGGATGTTCTGGGCCGGATTATTAGTCCGTTTATGTTCGAACAGGTTTCAGATGTACCTTGCGTAAGAATCTTATTGCTTACCAAAAAAGGTTAGCTGTGTGAAGCAACTTTTTTACTATTGTTTTTAAGATAAGAAAACATATATATCAAAATATATTGTTTGTGATAACAGTACTACGAGTATATAAAATCCATTTATTGTAATCATTTTTTTTCTGATACGTCTTGAAGAAAAGTTTTCTTAAATGTTTCACAACAATGTAATGTAACAAATAATAAAAGGGAGAAAAAAATAGCCCTTCGAAGTTTTATATGTATTACATATGTATGTATCATTCGTGTACTCGTTACCCTAGTTTCCATTACAGCGCTAACTTTAAACTTTAAATAGGTTTGAATGTAAGAATTATTACTATTATTTTAATACTAGGCGATGCAGTCGCTAAGCATAAAGCTACGCTAGCACCATATATTGGAGCGGAGCGTGATACCTATTAAAGATTTTTTTTTTCTATGGAAAATTATGCAAATTTCAAAATTCGGGCTCCGTCACCATCTGGTCCTAAACCTGTTGATTCGATTCAACACAAAAAATATTAAAATTGGTTAAGAATTCGGGGAGTTATGGCGTAACAGACATTGCGCCATTGAAGCTGATCCATGGGAACTTCGCTTCGCTCCGCTCCAATTATATATTGAGCTAAGGTCTGCCTGATATATATTAATGGAGAAATACGTGAACAAACAATATATAATAGCAATTATATATTTATATATTATTATATATTATTAATATAGTATTTATAATAGCAATTTACTGGAAAAACCTTTAGCGGTCTGTTAAAGCCCTATTTACTTACCTTAAACGGCTTACATAGGCATTCCAATTCTCCGTACCATTCCACATTATATTTTCTGCTGAATTGAGTTTGCTTTCTCCTCAATAATTTTAGTATTTATAGTTAGATTTCGGAGCTCGCAAAAAGGGGAACTACTCTAACAAATGTTTATTTTTGCTCTTAAACATTGTTAATTAGAAACAGATTAATGTATTCAATATTGTTGGACCTGTTTACCAATAATATACAAGAGTATTTTTCTTTATCTATAAGGGATTGCAACGGTATCGATCCTGCCTTTCGCACCGACGGTCCTGGGCAGATTTTTGTACGATGAGTACGAGCATTTATACCTAAGTCATGGATGTTTATATTATTATATGTGTATGTCTCTCCGTTACCCTAGTATCCATAATATAAGCCTTACAGTGCTTACTTTGGGCTAGGCTAATTGGTGTGAGTGTAAGAAATATTTATTTATTTATCGTGAATCGGTAAGCGCTTGACCGCTATCTCGCCTGATGGTAAGCTACGATTCGATCTAGGATGTGACGCGCCTTCATAGAAGATACCTAATCACTCGTGACTTAAAGAACCCTCAATTTCATTTATCAGGATACACAGACTCAGGCAAAGAGTTTCAATCTTTAGCGGGATGGAATAAAAAGTTGGAACCAAAACGACTGTTTGGTATATAAAATTACTTAGAAATGTATCTATTTATTATTTACCATTCAAAACACCATATTTCTATATTATTAAATGCTTTTTATCGTTGTCGTCATTGTCATTAAGTCAAATGACGTCTCTAGCAGTGGACGTTACCTTTAAAACAAAGGCCTCCCCCAAGAATCCCCGTAGCGACCGGTGTTTCCCGCAACCTTTACCAGATCGTCGGTCCAACGAGTGGATAGCCTCCTACACTTAGTCTTCCGGTCCATGAACGCTACTCGAGAACTTTTCTGCACCAACGGCCATCAGTTCTACTTGTGTTTTTAAATTACTCTGCCCCTCAGATATAATACGAAACGTCATCATTATTTTCTCATTTATTCTAGTTCTATCACGCGCTACATCTGGTACTTTCATTCATCATACTTCAAGTTCATACTTCGCATTTTATACCTTAACCTTAACCCGCCTATATCTGTCCATTCTATTCAAAAAAGTCACAGAGAGTGCAACCGTACTTCAAGCCCTATAAAGGAATACCATAACCTCCGTCCTTATAGTGGAGTGCCATGCCACCCTCCAATCCATCGCAACCAATAACAGATTAATCTTGCAATAGGTGAAGGGACATAGTGATTCGCTCGAAAACGACGCAACGAACAAGCCAAGAGGGGCTCAAATAAAACAGTTCACGGACCGGAACCGTTACTGCCCATACTTCCAACCCAAACAAAACATGGCTACGACCTAAAACAGAAGAGATCCACCTTAAAGAATGAAAAACAGTGAAGATTGCAGGCAAACAAAGAACGCAGTTCCGGAGGCCTCTAAAAAGCTTGCCCGCAACCTCATCAGATTGAACAGGGACAAGATCCGCTAACCGGATTGCTCTCTAAACACACACCTATCTGTCATAGGTGTGACCGACAGCCCTCTGCAGAGGCTGCATGGAGGCAGAGGAAACTTCACAGCATGTACTCACAGAATGTTCAAGTGTGGCAGAGCAACGGGCACAACTACTGCAATCTCCGGCATCGGCATCTCCCTGAAGCTTGCAGTAGCTTGAAAAGGCTGCTAGCATTCTGGGAAGAATTGGGGTGGCTGGAGTAGGAGGAGATCCCAACACACGCACAATGGCCCGATCAAGAGGCTAAGTGCGGATATAGCCCCGTCAAACTACGAGTAATTAACTATCTGTCCATTCTTTATTTCTTTTTATTTCTTAATTCTAAGGCAATACAGGGCAAATAAGTGTGTAGATTCAGTTTCATATTTTTCAATTTCTTACAATTTTCTCGTTTTTTTTCTTCTTAGCTGGTTTGTATCTCTACGGGAGATACTTGGGTAAATTTGGCAACTATGCGGGCTATGTTGGCCATGATCACAGGATGACTAAGGAGATCACGGTTCGTGTAAAGGAGTCGAAACGTCAGGAGATATAAATTATGCACGAATTATCTGATTAAAAATAGTTCTATTTAAATGTGAAAGAAACAAATACTTTTTTTGAAGTTAAACAGGGGAAGCTACCCTGTTCGTACATGGTATTAACGCGATGATTCGTTCGCTGTCAGCAAACAGTCAACCGTTAAAAAAGTAACAGAAAAATTTCATTAAACAGCGCCTGACAACAAGCTGCGATCCTTTGTAGTACATATTGACTGAGATTGATTGTCAGTATACGGAGCGAGTCGGGAAATAAAAACAGGCCGACGTACGACCTCGTCCCGTTTATCGTCAGATCACTATATTGAACTGCGATTGTATTAACTTCGTGTACTGTACAGACGGGCAACTTGAGGAAAAAGGTATAAATTGACAAAAAACGAATGTGCTTTAGACCACAGGGCTGAAGTAAAAACTGCTCTCGTCACGCATTCACCAGCTTACTTCCCAAGACAAGCGTGCGTAAAGAAATTTTACTTCAAAAATTAGTTCTTGCACTTATAAAAATATATCATATATTTTATCTATCGAAAGATTGTGAACCATAACATACTGCTTACAATTTAACGCATTTTTTTCGATGGATTATAAAATATCTAACCTAACCTAACCTGACCTTATGGTTAGGTTAGGTTTATCATATATCATATATTTTATCTATCGAAAAATATTGCGATAAACTGTAAGCAGTATGTTACGGTTCACAATCTTTTGATAGTTTACAATCATGCGAGATAGATTGTAATCTAACGGTATTTACAAATTTACGGTGACGGATATATCAAAGAGTCGCACTAAGCGTTTTAGTTCCAATTTTGTGATACGTATCGCTAAGGAATGGAACTCTTTGCCTGAATCTGTGTTTCCTGACAAATACAATCAACAAGGTCAACAAGTCAAGAGTGAATAGGTGTCTTTTAGGCAAGCGCGTCACATCCTAAATCGCATCATCGCTTACCATTAGGCGAGATAGTGGTCAAGCGCTGATCTATTTACAATAAAAAAAGGAATTTTCTTTTTACCGGACATATTACGCGGTAATTGTGTTTTTTTTTATCCTGACATTTCGACTAAAATGATAGCATAATTTGGTGCTTTTGTTTTTGTCATAAATATATTAGAACTGACGTGTTGTAGGTACTAAGAGAGTAGGTACTTGATTTTTAATAAAGTAATTTAGTATTCTAAAGAATTATTTTGTTGTTCGTCTGTCTATAGATCTATAGAACGTTACAATGTTTATTTTGTTGCACGGGTGAAGAGTTGCAATAATTTTTTGTTATTACTTTTCCGGTACTAAATGTAAAGCGACGGACCTTTAACATTGCAGTAAAATTATAATAAACTTATTATGAGTAAATTTTGTTGTAGATGTTAAGCAACTTTTGCATTGGCTGCTAATGAGATGGGTGACCATCCCATCGACTTTAAGTCCTGGTGGCAGATTTCAGTTGCATCTGCAAAAGTCAGCAATCGAAACTCAACACTGGTCAAGTGTATTATTACCTTTTCGCCTTCCTATATGTTTACTTAAAGGTTTGCTGACGATGAATATACCACATCTATGTACAATATATGTATATCTAACCGTTACCCTAGTATCCATAACACTATTTATTTATTACAATTTCTTTACATGTTAACATATGTTGCCATCCAAAACGCTTATAAGTTAGAGTTATTAAATAAGTCAAATTATAAAATAACAAATTAATGATAAAATATTTTACATAAAAAAACCATGCCATGCCAATTAGGTATTACCATTATAAATTTAAAAATGTCAATTAAATAAAATAACCCATGTCAAATATTGTGGTAATATATTACTGCTTTACTAATTATTACTTTATACTAGCTTTATATTGCTTACTTTGGGTTAGGCTCAGGCTTTGGTATAAATGTCAGAAATATATATAAATATAATATTATCATACATTTATATAATGAAAAGTTTGATGAGAGACGAAGAAGCGAGAGATTTTGGTCGGGATCGTCTAAAGTGGAAAACTACGTAAGGCCGATAAAAATTTTGTGAAGTTAGTAGAAAATTGTTAGTCATCCTGTGATCACGGCTCCTGTAAAGAAGTGGAAACGTCAGCATTAAATCTATAATCTAAGATCTCAGTGGTTTTTGTGTTTGTCTGTCCGCTCTTTTTTCATTGTATATGCGTTACCATAGCAAAGCGTTAAGCGCAAGTTTGTCTACCGGACGCTAGATGGCGCTAACGGAAAAATATTTAATAATAGAAAAAAATTAAAGAATTTTGTCCACCCGTGCGAGGCCGGGACGGGCCGCTAGTCTATAATCTAAGAACACAAATTTGTTGTTTGTGTGCTTGTCTGTCCGCTCTTTTTCCATTGTATACGGGTTACCATAGCAACGCGTTACCGGGTCAGCTAATATAAAAAATCGTAAAAAATTGTTTTATTTCAATTTGGAATGTGGGCGGAAGTGTAAGAACTAAATTTGTTTTTTTTTATAATAATAATTTATTTACATATAAAAAATGTGATACATCAAAGATAAACCATAACAATCACAAGTACCCGCTTACTTTAACATCTTACCCTCCAAAGGCTTTTAAAAGTATTCATCTAAAATTTCACTTACCGACCTCATTGAAACGCGGCTGGGCGTCAAATTGAATCGGCCCTCATTGGTTTCCTGGCTGAGTAATGACGTCATTCAGCGATTAGTTCCCAACTTGCGCCGGGGTGAAGATTTATGAACTAATTTTATAAGGGGCAGGTACGCAGTTATTTAATTAACGAAAATTAGTCTGGCGCTCGAAGCTGCTGTTTCGTTTCTTGGTGTGTTAATTGTGTGTTCGGTATGAGGAAGTGTTTTATTTGCAGTAGAATTATATTAACTTTTTTATAACAATAATATTTCAGGCTTATTTTTAATATGAACGAATTTAATTTCCGTTAGAGTATGACATGCTCTCTTAATACATTTCTTGGGTGGTGGCATGTGGTGCGGGTCGTTACGTTCCCTTAGATATAGTTGAGCGAAGCGATGGCTGCATCATGCGTCATACTCGTGAACGGGTGGCACCTTGGGAGATGGGTCTGGTTTAACTTTAGTATTATTGACTTATACTAAAAATACATCTTGTTGCTTTCTTAAATTTGTCGTTTATTCCCTGTATGTTATTGCAATGTTGAGGGATACTTACTTAAAACATTGACTTTGTTGTAATCAACGAAATAATGATATCATAACCTACTATTATTGTAACAACAGAATAATTTTGTTTTTCTTTTTGAGGATTATGTATGGTGACGACGTATTTTGTTGTAAATGTCGTTTCTTATGTTAAAGCTGACGAGTTTCTTACGCAAATTCTTCTTCTCAGTTAAAAGACATCCTGATTGGGTGGTAGGTAAAAATGTTCAAAACAACTTATTTTAATTGCATTTGAATAAAATTATTTTCATTTAATTTCGAACTGAGACAGGGTCTTTTTGGCCTCAGACTCGTTTTTTGTGTATATTTTTTATGGTTATTATGACAGAAACTTTTTCTGTTTATTTCTTTCATATTCGTTATTCTTATTATTTCCATATACATATTTTTTGTTGTGTTTGAGTACAAATAAATATTTCTTTCTTTCTTCTTTCTTTCTAATACAGACATTTTATAAGTTAACACATAAGTTATCCAAGGCACTTACAAGATTAATTGAATAAGGCAAAGTACATTAATTTCTATAAAAATAGTATAGATAGCCTCAGTCACAAAATTACATTGAACATTTAATTAAATATGTCGTTTCACTCTTATAATTACCTGAATAAAAAAAAAATACAACAATGATAAAATAAATGTCAACTTACACCAATTAGGTTAGCCCAAAGTAAGCACTGTAAAGCTTTCTATGCAAATCTATACATACCTATATGAAACATAGGTTTTGTAGAAATATATACAGATAACCATGAGTCACGTACAAATAGTCGTATTAATCACACAATTATTTGCACGTCGATGCGAAAGGCAGGATTGTAAACCATTGCAGACCAAACTGTCGTCATGAAAATAGATTTTCACAGAGACATCACTTCATAGTTATACATAATAGTAATGGAACGTGTGAAAGATAGAATGAGTGGCGAATGAATGAACAAATTTACTTTAGCGTTTACTAGTCATATTAATTTCCTTTAATGTAAATTCAGTTCAAATAATTAATTTAATAAGATAATTTTTTGCTTATTTCATTTAATTTCAAATTCAACATGCAGATCCAATTATATTATAACGGGGCAATTAAAAGTTCGAATGGACAAAGAGCAAGTAAAAGAAAACCATTAATTAATTTTGATAAATTAAAAAAAAAATTTACACTGATATCACGAAAAAGATTTTTTTTGGATTCAAATGAATCTATCAACTTTGTGTTCAACAAGTGAAAAATCAAAAGTATAACAAAAAATAAATCTCCACAGGTCAAGGGTAATTAATTGTCCTACCTTTGTCCAATAACATACTTTATATAAATAAAAATTAAAATATTTAATTCCAACCAATATTCAACTTTGTGTTTTATAAACTTTGGGATACAATTTGAATAATCTGCATTCAGAATCATCGGCGACGTCGTCGGCAGTTGCATAATGAATTCTTTTACAAGATCAGATGGAAATCGCGGTGTTAAATATTAATTTATTCAAAAATATACACAGTTCATTGTGAATTTCTACTTGGAGTTAATCTTTCAGACATTTCGCTTGTAGAAAAGGTCATAAACAGTAGTAATTTAATTAAAATCCAGAATAAAATATTACATAATTAATTTTATTTTTTGCTAGCACAATGGCATATTTTTATCTATACATATAAATAAATTTGGAGTGTTTTTTACTACAAGCATATGAACATATACATACGGTACATACACCAAAATAACATTTTTTACAATTTTTGTCTGTCTGTCTGTCTGTTTGTTCCGGCTAATCTCTGAAATGGCTGGACTGATTTTGACGAGACTTTTACTGGCAGGTAGCTGATGTAATAAGAAGTAACTTAGGCTACTTTTATTTTAGAAAAAATGATTTATTAAAAAAATATATATATTGCAAATTATAATAACTGAGCCACGGCAACGTGTGGCCGGGTCAGCTAGTAATATATAAAATAAGAATGTAAAAAACGACCACGCCTCCGAGCCCTCTGGTAGGATTCTTAATATTTTCCTTTAGTATTACCGAGTATCAACAGATAAGCAGCGCAAAACACTGCGGTGTGTGTACACTGTGTTAATCTACTCTACCGAACCACATGCCATAAAAAGGGTTCTTTCTACCAGATGAAAATTAAAAAACAATGGTACTCAATCCAGATATCCCGGTGAAAAGCCATAAATGTCACGAGGACACAGAAGGGTCAGGAAGAGCTCTCGTCTTTAGGGTCGGTCATTTGGTCAAAGAGTCCGGTACTGTCGGCCGTACACACAAGTGGTCCTTTGAACAGATTTATTAAAAAAGTGGAATTCATACGACATTCATACGTCGCTTTGATGTGGACATGAAAGCGTGCTCTGAAGTGCCATTGTGAACATTATTTATATGGAAAATATATATAATGGCGGCGGTCCATTTACATAACTTGTTCAGTGTCGTTATCAAGAAATCTATATTTTTAGGGTGTAATAAAGTGGGTTTTCTTTGCTGGCCAAAAATAAAACTTCTTTGACATAAGATTTAAAATTTAAACCTACCTTGAATTGAAACCTGGCGAGTCCACTGAGCTGTAAGTTTCGACGTGTCTGCCAGCATCTGGCATGTATTTCAACTTCTACTATAAGCTAGTATCTTTCCAGAAATGTTGAAAATTAACTACCTTCAACATTAAAAGTAAATTTTTTAATTCTAATAATAATAATTTCTAAAAATCTCTTAAGATGGAACCAGCTATAATAATGTATTTGACCAGGTATCATCAAATGGCGACTGTTTGGTGCAATAGTAGCGAACCTGCCTTTCGCACCGACGGTCCTGGGTTCGAATCCCCGAATACTCATGGGTATTTATATATATTTCTTTAAATATTATATTATTATATTATTTAAGTATGTCTATCCGTTAACCTAGTATCCATAACACGAGCCTTACAGTGTTTAATTGGGCGTTAATTGGTTTCAATGAAAGAACTATTATATTATATAAAAAATATATTTTTAAAATCGTGAGTAGAAAACCTATATTCAATCTATTCACGACCAAAATGAATTTTGGTATTTTCTTTACGTTGAGAGAAACGTCACAATCCTGAATGAAGTCTGTTATTTTTCTGGAAAAAACAAAGGCTACTACCAACCTATTCTGCCTAAAGATTCTCAAATTCAAAGAAAATGTTATAAAACTAAATGCAAAAAAAAAATACTTATACGTCACTTATATTTATTAATTTTTCAATAAATCAATAACCCAATGTTTTATAATGTTTTAAATTCAACAGTCTAGGTACCTGAGTGAAAATTCTCTGGGATAGACAGTTTTTCACAGCACGAGTGAAGTGATTTTGAGTTACCAAGTTAGAATAGGGTTGCTGTTTGATATTAAAGTATCGATAACTTCATTTTTGGTGCCCAATCTATCGCTGGTACTATACTATCGATTTAATGTTAAAATAACTACATGGATATAGAGATTATCTCCCTTTCACAAATACAAATAAACAGATACAGTGTTTTGTTCTTATATTGTCGTTTTTATTTTATTTTTTAATCTTAGGCTACCAAATTTTATGGAAAAGTGACTTGAAATTGAGCCTTATCAAACTCGGAGACCAAGACAGGATCCACGATGGAGCGAACTAATCATCCTGGCGTTTAATACGGACGGGTTATAAATATTCGGACTCGAAAATATAGACGAAAGGGAGGAGTATCATTCCTTTGCTGTACACATTATAAAATATGTTGGGCAGTTAGAAATAGCAAACAAGTAGGAGTGATCTGTGTAGGAGCCTGCAGTGCATCTGGAATAGCCGATGGAAGAAGAGGGATGGCGGTATGAGTATATGCCGCTTCTAAGAACATAATCCAAAATATAATCTGTGAAAGACCGACCGACAGGCAAATTGCTTGGTGTGAAAGTTGCTCTTCACCAATCTACTGTCAATAATGAGACTCTCAGGCCTGCGCTGAATCGTGTCCAGTGCAGCAAGTTAATATCATGCCGAGTCTATGGTACGGTTGCAATATTCTATGCAAGACCGGACTTGATATTTTTATAGAGTTAAAAGCTGCATTACATTTATTGGTTAATTATTTTTCGTGCAGATTTTTATGAAGCTACTGTTATTTCTCAATCTTCAAGTAGAGAAAAAAACAATATTGTATCGATATAAACGTCGGCAAGATACGAGTTATCGATAACGGAGCATCTCTAAACATAGACTCGCTATGTTCTGTATGTAACACTGAACGATTCAAGGTAACAAAATACGAACAAGGTATTGTGTCCAAACGCCGCTATTGTATGAAATGTGGGTCGACTACATTTCAACTGGAACACTCGTGTGCTTGTTATAATGGATGGGGCATGAGGGAATCCTTCAAAATAAAACTGAGAAATATGTACTGTGTACCGTCGCTAAATGAAGAAATTTAGAGTTTTACAATTTTCAACTATTAATAATATTTCTTACATTCACACTTAATAGCCTAGCCCAAGCACTGTAGGGCTTGTCTTTAGGATACTAGGTATACGGGTCTATCCGTATACCTAGTTTCCTTAACACAAGCCGTACATATATAGTACACTAGCTGACCCGGCCACGTGTTGCCGGCTGGCTTAGTCATTGTATAAATTAATTAAGTGATTAAAGAATTCATACTTGATGATATCTAAGTTTAAAAACAGTAATCCTTTTTTTATTATATCTTAAAATGAAACCTTACTTATGTTCTAAGTCGGAACAAATACAGCAAAAGGAAAAAAAATATCAAAATTGGTTATGTAGTAGTTACGGTAGCGACCCTATCTTTCGCACCAACAGTCCTGGGTTCGAACCCTGAGAGAAAGTTTGTATTGTAACACATAATAAAAGGGAAAAAAATAGCCCTTGCCGAGTTTCTTGCGGCTTCTTCTCAGTACTTGGTCTTGCAACTTAGGACCAAAAGCCATGGCGTAGCTTTGACGTTTAATACAGACATTGTAAATGCACATATTGAATAAAAATCATTTCATCAACATTATGAAGGTAGTAACACATGTATGATGACCATTGCCTTAGTCATCCTGTGATCACGGCTCCTGTAAAAAAGTCGAAACATCAGGATTAAATATAAAGTATGCCCAAATATCCTTTAAAAAAACTATTTTTATTTAAACATGTAATGTGCGCAGAAGTGTAAGAACTTAAAAAAAAATTACCGTGTAAATATCCTTATTTTCTTTAAGTGCCATCAAGCAAGTTTATCTTTATTTAGTTACTAAACTTCCCAGTTCATCTCGGAAGGGGCTCTCAATTTCCGAGCTGGTGGTAGACTCAGCAGTGTACACCATAATCGTAGTAAAATTTTTAATTTTGAAACAATTTTGATTTATACTTTCAACAGTTAGGAACGTGCCCGATTAAAATATTGTGAATGTAGTAGAAAATATTTGACGACCATTGCTTTAGTCATTCTGTGTTTACGGTTCCTGTTAAGGAGTCGAAACGTCAGGATTAAATATAAATTATGCGCAAAAAACCTTAAATATAATATAAATAAATAAGTTGTTATATTTAAGTTTATTTTTTTAAATGAAAATAACTTTATTCAAATGCACTTAAAAATAAGTAGTTTTGAATCGTCCAATATTTTTAGCTACCACCCATTCAGTTGTCTTTTAACTGTCAAGAAGAATGGGCGCAAGAAACTCGTCAGCTTTAACAGAAGTAACGACATTTACATCATAATACGTCGTCACCATACACAAAACACAAAAAAAAAACAAAATTATTTTGTAATGACAATACTAACAGAATTGAAAAACCTATCCGATCCTAAATTTGCACCGCATGCATCTTCAAAGTAATTATCTTCAATATACTTTGATAAACAATAATGAACTCTACACAGTCCAACACATCCGTCGATGTACGCTCCGCGCATTCTCAAGTAACAAGAATTACATTAGCAGCACCGGGGCGTAATTCAGCATTAACAAGATTATCTGTCGCTAAGCAGAAATTCCCGGGTGAATAGTGTGTGTTAATGAAGTTGCCTATAACGACGATGTGTCTTGTACTGATAAACTCGTGGCATTGTTGTAGCTGAGTAATCTGTAACACAATGTTGTATCTCAGCCTCTTTTGGATAATACCGGCTTACATACGCGATGAGTTTCAATTGTTCTAAAACAATGACGTCATCGTTGAAATATATTAGGGTTTTGGGAACTGTTTTATATTGATGTGACTTATACCTCATTGCAGTCTTCTTTAAAATAAAGTTTCAATTGAAAATCTAACGAAAGCCTTCCATTTTGCGGACGGCTGTGCTGACATTCTACCGAAACTCTGGTGAAATATACGAAAATGGCTAACATTTGCAACTTATCTTCTTATGAAATTTTCTTCTCATTAACTTTTTTTTTACTTTAGTTCTTTTACAAATCTATGCTGAAACATAGTAAGAATATTTATAGCATGCTTCATAAGTTAATTTTAAGGCCTTGTCTATAATTTCTTAGAAAATCATGGTAGAACCTATTATCTAGAGCTTCTTGTAGAGACGTTCGGCTAAGATCTGCAGTAGCTTTTTGACATATTAATTTATAATCTATTATTATTAGAAGTATTTAATTTTCATTACCTTTCACTTGACTTAATTTAGATAACTTATAATTTTTGTATGTTTCTTGAGCTGATGGATACATAAATAGTTTATTAGCAAATTACAAATATTAAAGCATTGTTATATTTTTAATTGAAGCATTTAATTGATTATATCTTTAGATATAATTACAAAAACTAATCAACTTATTTCAGGTGTAAGACGATACTGGATACCCACGTCATTTCCCTATCCTTCTACGTATAAATCACAAAATATGATAACTAAATAGCTATTTCTTCTTTAATGATCGTTCGATATTTGTGAAGTTTTACATTCTATGTTATGTTATATACATAAAACATGAAGGTATAGAGCTGACGTCGTTCTAATAAAGACTACGGTGTATTTAAGAAGAAGACAGAAGATTTGAGTAAAATGCAACACTGGAGAAAAAAGTGGTGCTATGCACTTGTGTGCAGTAACAAGAAGAGTCACAGCTCAGCGTGAATCTTACCCGTAAGGAACATTAGTTTTCAGCCATCACCTTTTCCATCGGACATCCAGCTGCTTGCTCCACAGCTGCACACTGAGGGTTGGACACTTTTTTGGTTGCTATTCCTACCAGTCGCACCTAGCGCTTCCCAACATCTTTTATAATGCGCACAGCAAAGGAGTGGAACTGCCTCCCTGCGCCGGAGTACTTATAACCCGTCCGTTTTCAAAGCCTGGGTGTAGTATAGGCATCTTTTGGGTTAGCTCGTTCCATCGTGGATCCTGTCTTGGTGATTGGTATAAAGAGCGAACTCATTCAAAATTAAAAAACGCGGAAACGCATCTGTTCAATAATGATATTTAACGCAAGTTTAAACATATTTAAATGTTTGTACTTTTAAAAGTCAATTTAAGGGATATTTAGTTTGTCGCCAAATCTAAACTTGACAGACAACTGTATTCAGCAGTGTCTTTTATTAATATAATTTGGAGATTTTAAATGTATAATATATATTGAAGTCGCCTTTTTAAATGCAACAAATAAAAAAAATATGTAAAATAGAAACTGAATTTATATAGGGGTATATATTTTATTATCCCCTGTTGCTTCATTTGGTCTGCACACGCACGCATCTAGGCTGCCACTTTTTCAATTTTTTGCAACGAAACTAAATAAAAAATTTAATTTTGATTAAAATAAGCTGATTTTAACAAAACTTAAACAAGTCAATTTAAACATTAGTTTTAATCGGCCAACTAAGTTGCAAGAATACCAAACTAATAAGTATGATTGTAGATCTTGATAAAATGTGTATTTAGTTGTCCTTCAGGTGGCGACAAATCATTCTAGTTTGCGGATTAATTAACTCTGTTGCTAACAATTGTTGTTTGAAATCAATGAAATTATTACTCTTGCTATGATGATCGTTTGTTGCCACGGTAGCGATCCTGACTTTCGCACCGACGATCCTGGGTTCGAATCCCGCAATTGGTAGATGTTTGTGTGATGAATACGAGCATTTGTATCTGAGTCATTGGTATATAAGGACGCTTTTAATTTAGACTTTTATAGACGAAAGCGCCCTTATAGTTGCTTACTTTGGGCTAGGCTTATTGGTGTGAATGTAAGAAATATTATAACTTGATCAGAATTTAAAAAACATTTTAATATTAGACACACTAAATCATAAAAATAATATTTGTAGAGAAATCGAGTCCAAAAGTCTTTTAAAGTGTTTCTATTTGAGTACTTTAAGGATTTGTATCATTCAACCAGCAAATCTTGATCCGTCCGGATTTCACAATAAGGGATGCATTTCGTCCAGACGGCGAGTGCAGAATTCTTCAAAATAATGTAGTTTCTACGTCGGTGGCATTGTATATTTTACAAATAAACAATTTTGTCGAGATAAAGAAGTTGTTATTTTTAAAGAAAATATTTATACAACACAATTTTTTTGTAAAAATATGTTGTATGTATTAAGAAAATAACGTTAAAACTACTATGTCTAAACTTAAAAACTAAAAACCTTAAAAAATATAATATAATATCTAAAATATATTACTAAAAGGAGTCCCTTTAGGCAAGGTTCCAAAGATACTGGCAGCATTCCCCCTTTGAATAGCTAAACTAATTCTTTGTCCGAGGTAGCTGCCAGCTCTTCGGTCTCCTGTGATGTCGACTAACCTTTTTGATATTTCTTTATAAAGCCTTATTGCGCTAGGACCCCACGGACCAAGGGTCTCGACACCAAATGGGACAAAATCATATTCGGAGCCTAGACCCTTGTATTTGCATGCTTTAGCTTTTTCAGCCGCTTCACATGCCGCACCAGCTCTGTTGTTGGTTCCATGTAGATGGGAAGGGGCCAGTGTGTCTGAACAGGTTGCATCCCATACCAGTTGTATGTATTATGTTATGTTGTATACAAATATGTTATGTATGTATTTTGTTGATTATTGGTATTTTTTATACCTCCACTGTTGGGTAATATTTCTCACAATCACACCAATAAGCCTGCCCCAAAGTAAGCACTGTAAGGCTTGTACTGTGTATAATAGGGAAACATGCATATTTGATATATACATCCCTAATATTATAAATGTGAATGTAAGTTTGTTTGTTATGCCTTCACGTAAAAACTACTAAACCCATTATCATGAAACTTCCTACGTTTATTCTTGGAGGTATTAGTAGTAATATAGGATACCTTATATTGAAAAAAAAATTGCAGGCGAAGTCGCGGGTAAAAGCTAGTAAGTCATAATAGATAGAAATATATATTAATACCCATATAAATAAATATGATGGTATTCATCACACAAGCATCTGTCGCGACGGTTCTGGGTTCGAGTCCCTTAAGAGGCAAATGTTTGTGTGATGAATACGAGCAAATTGTGTGTCATGGGTTTTTATGTATATTTCTATCAATATCTTATATGTATGTCTATTTGTTACCCTAGTATCCATAACATAAGCCTTACAGTGCTTATTTGCAACGCTAGCTAGGCTAATTGGTGTGAGCGTATGAATATATAACGACGAGTGGACGACCCCTGGATCACGTCGCACGAGGTGCTTTACAATCATGCCACTAAATAATTTTGATATGTGATTTATCAATTTATTGGAGCGGAGCGAGCGAGCGAGCATGTTACTTATGGAGATATAATGAGATGTATGATATGCATAGATGTTGAGAGTAATTGTAAAGATGCGCCCCCACGTTTTGAGTGACCCCTCGCTTGGCCCCGCCGGGTTATTTTATTCTTTTTTGGTCACTGAAAAACGTGGGTTTTTTAGATTTTTGAATCTAGTATTATTATAGGTCGTTTGCTTGAATGAGTATTCGTCGTGGATCACGTCGCACGAGGTGCTTTACAATCATGCCACTAAATAATTTTGATATGTGATTTATCAATTTATTGGAGCGGAGCGAGCGAGCGAGCATGTTACTTATGGAGATATAATGAGATGTATGATATGCATAGATGTTGAGAGTAATTGTAAAGATGCGCCCCCACGTTTTGAGTGACCCCTCGCTTGGCCCCGCCGGGTTATTTTATTCTTTTTTGGTCACTGAAAAACGTGGGTTTTTTAGATTTTTGAATCTAGTATTATTATAGGTCGTTTGCTTGAATGAGTATTCGTCCGCGCGGTATAGGGACGCGGGGGTACAGTGACAAAGGGAATCGAATGAGGAGCGGGCGGCAGGTGCACATAGTGCCCACCCTACCCTTTTTCCGTACCCACTCTGTCGCCGTATCTCCACTCCCCTGTACCGCTCGGGCGAAGAGTCATTTAATCGATAGACTTATAGTTAGGATGCGCGTGTCACTGAGTCACACATTAGAGTCTGGCTAAAAAACAGCTTGGTGTCGACATGCCGTGACATTTTGCTGAGCCAGGGATTTTTTTTTAATTTATTTTGGCACAAACAGTCATTACAATAAAAATCACATTTTCTACATTACATTATATGAATAGACAAACAGCGCCCAAAAATTACTATTTTCTCCACTGTTATGCAGCTTACTAATCTCTGTTATCTATGTTTTTTTATTGTTTGTGACATTTATTGTAAAGATTTGCATTGCTTTGTGTAAAATAAATAATTGATATTTCTATATAGTAAGTCTGCACATTATTCTGTAATTCTGAAATTAATGATTGAATTGAATCTTATTGAATTTTCATCATCCGACTAAAAAAGTAACAAGAAATATATGTCATTAACTCAGTAAACCAAAGAGACATGTTTTTTTTGTAACGAAATAGGGAAGTCATTACGTTTATCTTAGGAAATTACATTGAAATTTATATGAGCCCGCCTGGAACGATGTCGCAAATGTCACGGCGTGTCAAGCCGAGTCCACGGCAGACGTGGAATCATTTTTTTTTTGTCGCCCGGAGCCTTACAAAGCAATTTGGCTGAGTAAACAATCTGTATTCTGCGCGGCACCGAACGTCTTGTCTCATTTGGTTTAAAAAGTGATGAGAACGTGATATTTTAAAAATATCGATATGTTTATAACGAGATATTTATTATATTTTTACTCTTTGGGAACAGTATTTGTTTTCTGGATAAAAGGTACCTTATGTCCTTTTTTGTACCCCTGGCGAAGTGTATTCAAAATTTCATGATAATCGATTAAGTTGTTGAGGCGTGAAAGTGTAACAAACATACTCACTTTCGTATTTATAATATTAGTTAGAACTATGAGGTTTGTACTAATATGATATATAGCCTATCATTTTTGCAATTACATTTTCTTACTACATATCAAATTTTATTGAAACCGGTCACCCCGTTCTTGTCTTATAGAAGGACTGATAGACAAAAATTTAAAAATAGTATAAATGCTACCAGTAAGTCATGAAATTAAAATTAATAATAAATTTGGAAAAAAAATGTACATAGACAAAACCTAAAGATTTGTAAAGTATATATAGATATGTAAAGAAAACCTCTACAAAAATATGCAATCGAATTTTTTAAGTCTATCTTTGCCGACATATCAACAAAGATCACTAAATGTTACATCTATAATAATTAGATATATAATCACATAAATCGTTCTGAAACCAAGTAAACTAGTCAAAACATTGGTGTTATAGAATTTGGTACATCTATGGTACCACAACACCCATACCCTATTAAATATAGAAAGTTAGTTTTCCACATTGATCGATTGATTGATTATGGAATGGTCAGAAACGCAGGATTTTTAAAGGTGCCCAAACGTACACGAAATCGCAGGTGTTAACACTTGTCCTTGCTTTTCTCGGTTCAGTGGAATCAAGAACTGGACAAGAGTTTAAATGATGTGTCTGGTTGATGGTATTCATCTACCTTGCTTTATTGACTCGCTGAGTTCACCAAACCCTTGTGCATATCTGCGTTGGGCTGTCTTTCATGCCGGATCAGACTTCATGTGAAGAGCGAGGGGGGTTCACATACTGCTCAGTATAAGATTGTAAAGCTCAGCTACCGGAAATGAGACCAGAGGGCCTACCACCATCTTTTAGCGCGATTCAAGTTCGAGTGTCAAAGTGAGACACCGCTATTCGCGGTCTATAGTAGCGTTTCTTTATAACAGCTAAACTTGAATCGCTATAAGACGTGATGGTAGGGACTCAGGTGATAATTTTTACTGGAACTATATTTTTAAAACTTAATTAGTCAAATGCGGGGTGATCGATATAATGTTAGCTTGGGACTCTATTAACGATCATATTAACGAAATATATATCATCAGGATATTGACCTCCTCTGTTTCGGACATCAGTATACGGACCAGAACCGCTACTGCCCATACCTCCAACCCAAATTAAAACATGGCTACGTCTTAAAACAGCAGAGACACACCTTAATTAGTGGAAAAAAAGTGAAGGTTGCAGACAAACAAAGAATGAAGTTCCGGAAGCTTCTAAAAAGGTTGCCCGCATTCTCATCAGATTGAACAGGGAGCAGATTCGCAAGGTTACCTATCTGTCATAGGTGTGACTGACAGCCCTCTATCTAGAGGTTGCATGGAGGCGGAGGAGAAACTATAGCATGTACTTATGGCACAAGTGTGGCAGAGTAACGGGCACATCAACTCTAATCTCAAGCATCTCTCCGAAATGCCTGTAGTATCATTTTAGGATAAATTGGGTTGGCTGGAGTAGGAGTAGAACCCAACCACGCATGATGAATCAATCATGAGGCTAAGGGCGAGCCACGTCAAACTAACCTCCTCTGCAAGGTCACATGCATCTATAATTAAAAACACCGTAAGGAGAAAGACCAATAGCCTATCACGCGAACCCAGAGCAATTTAAATCATAAACCTAAGGCGCTAACTGGTACTTTATTGGCCTCCTCAAATACTCAAGTTATTACCACAGATTGTCCTATATTTATATTTATTAACTGGTAAACATAATATCATATATGAGTACCTACAATCCTAGCACATTATAGCAATTATTCAAACTAACCTAGAAACTCTTTTGTCTTCAGAAAGTACGAAAATGCATTTTTCAGACAATTTGTAAGAATGTAATAAATCAAGTGTCAGTGAGATACAAAATATCACATACGTGTCTCCGCTCTAGCTACCGTCTTCGCATCTACATAGGAAGGGCCGATATGCTGTAAAGCTTCTATTACGCGAACAATAGAGTTTAAATTCCAACAAACTGTATCAAATTTTATCTAGAACCCGTCGTCTTTTAAGTGAAAACCATGAATTTAAAAACGCATTCGAAATTTTCTTTTATTCATGAATTCACGTTTGTAGTAGGTACGTAGCGACGTTACTTACATTTTGTTTTGACTGTCCACATTATTTATTTTATGATTTCGTCATATGGTGCTTTGTTTTATGAGTTCCATTCGTCATTCGTATAAGAACTTTTTCTTAACTTACTTATCTTTATATTTTGACAATTCCCGTGGTCGACGGGCTCGCATACCGATTGTGAAATCGGTCAAATTAGAAAACGAATTTTTCTATATTGGCTCGAATCTGAGTTTTGTGGTACTGTTCTTTCTGAATTCATTAACACAAGTGCTTTAGTTACTTGAGTTGAGACTAATGTAATTTATTAATTAACCCTTCCATCGTCTTATACACCAACTAATTATAAAATACGTATGGGTAGCATAACATGTGTCAACATTTCAACCATATCTTATACTTGCGGAAACTTATTTCATCGAATCTCAGATGTGTTAAAGGTTAAATTAATTCATTTAATTAATTTGTGAAGTAATCAATAACAATTTGTATCTTCGTTATCAAACCAAAAGTATTTATAACGTTTTAAACTTATTTTTTTATGATAATTAATTTGGTCAATGTCTCAAGGCTGTTTTGTATAATAAAGTTTTATAGAAACAAGATATATGAGTAAAAGTTTTTGAAGTGAAAACTCCTTTAGCATCGTTGTGATTTGAAAGTCAATGAAACGAAAAAGCGTCAGTAAAAAGAGACAGACACATAAATTCATAAGATTTAACGTAGGAGAAAATGAGATATGTAGCATTATGTATGTGTGTTAATACATGTTTATGTGAGCATGCGCAGCTTGAGAAAAGGCATCACAACAACCGTGGTATTTTGTATACGTGTACGTATTATTTTTGAAGGTTTCACTTCTAGCACGTGTGAATTGCACACATGTTTTTTTTAAACAAGTTTGTTAATAAAACGAACTAAATAGTAAAAAAGTCCAAACTTGATGAAGTTGTGTCGTTTTACTGTGGAGTTTCTATGACCACTTTCCAGCAAAAATTTAATCAGCTTCATGTCTTTCTTTCATGTTTGCTTCGAATGCATTTACTGGAGGGAGACTCTGTACCAGGGTCGTCTGCTTAGGTACCTCAATCTTACCTATTTCTGCCGCAAAGCAGCAGTGCTTGCATTGCTGTGTTCCGGTTTGAAGGGTAAGATATGGCAGTGAAATTACTGGGTACAGTGACTTTACATCTTGTGTCACAAGTTGGCAACGTACACTGTGGTTCTTGTGGGGGTTGCAGTTTTGCTGCGAATCTAACAAGAGCCACATGTATTATAGGTGACTGTTACCACTTACCATCAGGTGGGCAGTTTGCTTGTTTTTTCAACGTTCAGCAATAAAAAAAAAAAAAAAAAAATTCTTCTCATTGATAAAGCCACTCTGACCGCTTTAAAAGCTTAAAAAGAGCTAAAAAAATTAAGGGGTGCTCACTCGGTAGTTGAATTGCGTAAGCAGTGGACCGGATATCCAAAGGGTTCGGGTTCGTGTCCCGCATCAGAATAATTTGTAAGTCGAGTCCTTTTTTTTAGTATTATTCTATCAAATACTTATCAAATTATTATTTTAAAAGTTTAATCTTTTTCAATTAATGTATTTTGCGGTTTTCTAGCAGGGTTCATGTCTAGATATAGAAACTTTATTGTACATCGTTCATGACCTGAGTGCAAAAAATAATTTTGACGTTGACAGTCAAACACAGCCGAACTCATCTAACAACATGTTAATTTTAGACATACAAGTTTGGAAGACTTCTCTGACGAAAGTAAATTGACTGTGCTTTTCAGGAGGCCTACAAATGTCTGATATTTTTGAACGACAATCCACCATTATTTCTAATCAATTACATACAAATAAATGTTGAAATTCCCGAAACTTCAGAAAATCTCGCAACATTTTCTCGTCCAAAATACCGCAGTGCCTAAAAAGTAGAGTCTTTGACTAGTGTTTACGCCAGTGATGACGAACGGAACGGAGACTCTTATTATAGGTCTCATAAGAAGGCTCAAGGTCACCCAAAGGGAAGAAAAATTCATTTTCTACATTAACCCGATCGGGATTCGAAACCGTGTGGTACCGTCATTGTTTCTTAATTCCATTACACAATTGTTTTAGCTACTTAACTCGGTTCAGAACAATGTTTGTAATATTTACTTATTTGTGGAAAAATATTCAAATATTCAAGTTTTGGCGGGACTCGATCAACGGGACTCGACCAACGGAACTCGATCAACGGTCTCTACCAACGGGGCTCGACCAGCGGAACGGGCCAAAGAATAATAATGAAAAATATATTTTCGGTACCTTGTGCTCGATCTAGAAGTTAAGCAAGAACAACACCTTACTTACTTACTCTTATTACTAGTTTTTAATACTAGATATTGTTTATGACGTACGTGTTGAGATTGTTATTCATGTTCCATTAAATATTTTTGTATCACAGCCCATTAAAACATTGTTACGCCTTCCTAGTTCCAGGAAAAACTGTCGCTACCTATTCTTGCGTTTATAATTAAACTTAAACAAACTTGCTCACAGTTAATCAGTGTTCTTTGTTTGCTTCACAACTGGGTTTAACTACACTCCGGAGCGTTTATTATAAAAACACAGGTTTTTATTTAACACGATGTGTAATAGTATTTTGCTGTATTTATTGAGATTTTAAGTTCGAAGTTTTTATTAGATTTCTTTACAAAAATAAGAAGAAAAATAACTATACTATTCTAAGTATGAACTAAAAAAATTGTATATATATACTTAAAAAAGTTATATAACTGAAGAATTTGTTTGTTTGAACGCGCTAAACTCAAGAACTATTGATTTTAATCCAAAAATTATTTTTATATTGAATAGTTCATTTATCGAGAAAGGTTATAGGCTATAGTTACAATCAATAAAAGCGAAATTTACATGAAAGGAAATTAATATGACTAGTGAAGGCTAAAGTAAATTTGTTCATTCATTCACCTCTCATTCAATCCTCACTTCGAAAATTCATTCGATCTTTCACACGTTCCATTCAAATCACTTCATTTCTGTCTCTTTATATTCTGCTGTGCTAGGAGTCGGCCTTATAGCTTCCTAGTGAAAAATATTTTAAAAGAATATTATTAATATTTTTCTTCTACCATAATTCCGCATTTTAATTTAGCTCCTCTGACCTATAAAATCAATAGAGCTAACCCAAAAGGTGCCTTTTCACTTGTATTATGGATTATGGAAATCAAAAACGACGGTACCAAATTATTCCGACTGTTCTGGAAGCTCATGACCATGAATCTATTATTCAGGTACCATTCATACCTGTATTCACCACACAAACATCTGCCTCTAACGGAACTCGAAACCGAAACTGCTTTGCTTCACAGGTAAAGTCTTTGCGACCTAACTAACTGTCATAAATAAATATTGACGACCGTTTGGTGTAACGGTAACGACCCTGCCTTTCGCACCGACGGTCCTGGGTTCGAGTCCCGGAAGGGGAAACTTTCTTGTGTGATGAATACGAGCATTTGAACTTAAGTCATATATATTTCCACAAATATTGAAATATCATATATGTATGTTTTTCGTTACCCTTGTATACATAACACAAGCCTTTCAGCTGCTTTGGGCTAGGCTGATTGGTATGAATATAAGGAATATCATTATTATAATAAGTAGATGCTTAAAGTATACGTATTATGCGTATTTGCAACCATAAAAACCATAGTTCATCCAATGATGTTGAATACTTTTTCCGTATAAAAAAACCAATCCCATTTCACTTGCGAGCATTACCATGCTTTGGCGTGGTTTTTAATATTTTATGTCTGAAATTCTTTTTCAACTAAACTGCAGATTAAAAACTGAAAAAGTAACATACACTCAAAAGTCCTTTCGCGAGATGAAACTGTAAAAAAAAACTGTTCATTTCGGCGATGATGCGCGTTTTTGTAAAAAAAAAAACAGATAACCCTTTTTATGGTGAATCAAAGCGGTGGTTTTATTAAAAAAACAAGAGATCCGATGAAATTTCGAACGTTGGAGAGAGCTGCTTTGTGATGAGGTAGTAGGATAGAAATAAAAATTGGTTTACATGGCGATGATTTTTTTATTAAAATTATTTTTGCGATCGGTAGGACGATTGGTCGGTTGATCGATCGTTACTTCTATAATGAATTTGATAGCTAGTATTTCTTAAAATTTTATGTGAAAAAAGTATCAAGATGAATTAGAAAGTTAAACATCTCGGACTACAAAATGTAATGTAAAATGTCATACTCGATTTTTTATGGTAAGTAGAGTAGTGGCTTAAACATCAAAGAAGATATGAATTGTCTGAAAAGTCTATTAAGTATTCTATGGCAGTGGATAACACTTTAAAGTTATCTAAAGATAATTCTGAGCGCTGTGACTCACTGGTTAATAATCAGTGTTCTATTTGTAACAACGGCAGTCTTCCACAGTCACCAGATAGGCAAGGCACTCCGGTAATCTCGGAGTCCCAGGTCTCTCCTTTACTTCCATTATCATTGTGTGACAGTATACATGACGTCAGTTCCTCTCAAAATATAATTATGTTCAGCGATAATATTGGTAAGGATATGGGCTCAAAATTGCGCTTAAAGTTAAATTCACCGGAGCAGTCGATTATAAATAATTGTTTTCCTTGTGCTAATTTACATGAAATTATGCACAAAATATTCACGTACACATTTAGTAAGGATGATGAATTAATTATATTTATTGGAAATGGGGGTAATGTCAACAAAAAAAAGTTAACCTCCTACTTTGAAAAATTAAAACTTAAAAAAATTGTAATTCCTACATAAAAAATTTGTCAGATGCGGAAAATAATTATAGATTTAATTTAAATATGACTGAATTTATTCAGTCAGTATAATAGTAAATTTAATGTAATTGACTCTTACAGTATTGTTAGTAAAAATGTATATACTTTTACTAATGGTAGATATTACCTGCCTCAGTTTTATAAGAGACAGATAGTGAATTCACTATCATATTTTTTATTAATTTCAGCCAAGAACTTGGCTAAACAAACTGACTCTATTGAGCAGTATAATAATATTATGACATTGGAATCCGTTCCAAGCTATTTAAATTAGATATAGAGACAAAAGAGGTATCCTCTTGCAAATATAAATACATAAATAATGATTTTAACATGCCTCTTATAACATTACCATTAGAGTCAAGTAAAAAAAATTGTGTTCAGAAATGCCCTCAAAATAAATGTAATTTAAATAAAATAAAAAATATTAACCTGGTGCATCAAAATAGTAATGGACTATCAAAGGGCAAACAATTAGAGATGGAATTATTCATGAATTCAAAACAAATTGACATTTTGTGTATTACAGAACATTGGCTTGAGGGATGTGAACTCATGTTTAGTTTCAATAATCACCAGGTTGGTAGTTCATTCTGCAGAGTCAACACAGTACATGGGGGGTCACTGATTCTTGTAAATAAAAGTTTAAAATTTAAAGAACGGAAAGATATTGTGTCTCTCTCTGTAGAATGCATAATAGAACTATCATGTATAGAACTTGAGCAACTCATTGTGGTATGTGTATACAAACCTGGTTCCTCAGCTTATGATAGATTTGAGGAAATCATGGATGAAGCCTTGAACAAATTGTGTAGGTCAAAAAAATACTTGATTGTGTGTGGAGATATTAATATTGATCTTCTTACAAAGAACAGTGAAACTTATAGAATCTTAAATTTATTTAAATCACACAATCTTTTCAACTTATTTATGGAGCCTACTAGAATCTGTAAAACAACGGCAACCTGTTTAGACAATATATATAGTAATCTGGTACCTGTAAGTAAGAAAGTTATTGCAAACTTAGATTCAGATCATTGCGGGCAATTAGCTTGCTTCAAAATTGTCACAGAACAAGTCAGTAAACGTAAAATTATATGTCGACCAGTAACTGCTGACAGATTGAAACGTATAGGGATTGAATTATATTGTAAACTTCCTTTTCTATCACCGGATATGTCACCAAATGATATGTATAATATATTTTTTGAGTCATTTTGCAACCAATTTAACAAAATTTTCAATACCAAAGAGATCACTGTTACTGATAATCCAGTGTTTAGCGAATGGGCCACTGCAGGAATACACAAAAGTAGGCAAAAATTGTATGAGCTGTACTCAGAAAGACAGTTTAATAGAACGGAATATTTTCAAAATTATGTCAAGTCATACTTAAAAATTTTTAAGCAGGTTTGTCAAACTGCAAAAATTAAATATATTAGTTCTCAAATTTATAACAGTACTGACAAAGTCAAATCTACTTGGAAAATTATAAATGCAGAGACTGGCCGAACAAAAGCTTCAGCAAATAATTATAAACTTAAAATTGACGGTAAATTTATAAGCTCAGACTCAGATATTGCGAATGAATTTGAGAAATTTTTTACTCGGATTCCAGTAGATTTGACAAGCACTTTAGGCTCTTCCACCCCCATTGCGGAATCCTTGTTGAAAGAAAATGTTCCTTGTTGTAATAATGTATTTAAATTTAATTATGTTAGTAAACGTGACATCATGGACACTTTCAAATCGTTGAACATAAAAAAAAACTGCCGATCTCTGGGGAATATCTGTATATATGGTAAAGAATGTTATTGAAATAGTTGCTACACATTTAGCTTTAATTTTTAACAACTGTATTGATAGTGGTGTGTTTCCTGATTTGATGAAACTTAGCAAAATAACTCCATTGTTTAAATCTGGTAGTACTTCAGATCCCTCTAACTTTCGTCCAATATCAACATACTATCAACATTCAGTAAAATTTTTGAAAAAACCGCGCTTAAGCAATTACAGAAATATTTTAGTAATAATAACTTACTACATATTAAACAATTTGGTTTTACCCGAGGACGGTCCACGACTGATGCTGGAATTAAATTGTTAGAATGCATTTATGAGGCCTAGGAGGAGCCGCAGAATGCCTATGGTGTTTTTTGTGACTTATCAAAGGCTTTTGACTGTGTCCAGCATCAGACGTTAATCAGGAAATTACACTATTACGGTATCCGTGGTGCCGCTTTGGATTTTCTCACTTCTTAACTAAGTGACAGGATTCAAAAGGTGGTCATCAATGGAGAGCAGTCGCCTGGAACATTTGTAACAATGGGGGTGCCGCAGGGCTCAATATTGGGTCCATTTCTATTTCTGGTAAATATTAATGACCTCCCTCACCTTGTAAGACGCGACCATGAGATAGTCTTGTTTGCAGATGACAAGTCTTTAATATTTAAAGTTAAACGTGGACAAATTAATATTGACGAAGTAAACATTGCACTCTCCAAGGTCGTTCACTGGTTTGGCGCCAATAATTTGTTGTTAAATGAAAGTAAAACAAAATGCATTAGATTCACTATGCCAAATGTTCAATTAGCTAAAGTTAAAGTCAGGGTTAGGGATGAGGAAATAGAGCTGGCCAATCAAACTGTATTTCTGGGTATAACTTTAGATTCTAAGTTACAATGGGGTCCTCATATTGAATGCCTATCTAGCAGACTCAGTTCTGCAGCATACGCCGTAAAAATGATTCGTCAGTTAACAGACGTAAAAACTGCGCGCTTAGTCTATTTTAGCTACTTCCACAGTATTATGTCGTACGGGATACTACTGTGGGGAAATGCCACCGATATAGGCTGCATTTTCGTACTGCAGAAAAGGGCTGTTCGGGCGATATATAGGATGGGCTCCCGAAAGTCTTTAAGAGAAAAATTTAAAGAAATTGGTATTATGACTGTACATTCACAATATATTTATGAAAACCTACTGTATGCACACAAGTGTAAAGATATTAAATTCAGAAAAAATAGTGACTTTCATAATTTCAATTTAAGAAATAAAGACAAGCTAGCAATGCCCAGGTATAGGCTCCATAAAATAAGCAACTCCTTTGCAGGTCACTGTATACGAATGTACAACTGCCCCGTAACATGCATGACTTGTCAATGAATAAATTTAATTTTTTTATTAAAACTCAGTTATGCAAAAAGGCTTATTACAGTGTTAAAGATTTTTTGAATGATAAAGCAGCGTGGACCTATTAGAAATGAAATGCTCGTTCTCTGAATCGTTTTGTAATATACACAATTTGTGAGTAATTTGGCGATTTTATAAGAGTTTTGGCACATGAGTTTCTTGCCCGATTCTTCTCATGTTAGCCCCTACGTTCGGAATCGGGTCGCTCGTGGCGATTACATGCGCGGCATCAACTCCGCGGATGTACTTGCCGCTAGCGCACGGGCTATCTTTATTATAGAATAATATTTTTTTGATTCTGTAAAATTGACGATTTTATGTGCCCGCAAGGGCCTATGAAATAAAGTTATTTTGATTTTGATTTTGATTAAAGAAGACAAATTATTATTAATTTTCCGTAAATCTTAACAACAGGAACTCATAATACGAAATTTACTAGTATTATAAGAATCACTCTCATCATCACTCATCATCTATTTTTATATGACATTTAACTTGATTATATTTTAACATAAGTACAGTCGAACCTCTATAAGTCGAACATCAAGGGAGACGCCAAAAATTTCGAGTTATAGAGTTTTCAACTTATGGAGGATTTCGACTTAAGCGGATTTTGATTCGACATAAAGAGTTTGAGGTTTATTCTTATAAATTTTGAGTTAGAGAGGTAAAATAAATAAAAATTCAACTTGCAGAGGTGACAAACATACATATTTTTATTTATTATAAATCAACATTCTTTCAAATCATTTTAAAATAAAAAATATGGCATTAAAAAAAGTCAGTAATTTTTTTTTGCTTTAGATAATTTGGTTGTTCTCTATCTATAGCATTGTCTAATCTATAAAGAGCAGAAAATTCTTCTTCTTCGGAGTTACTGGTCTGCTCTATAAAATTACGTAAGGTATTCAATGCAGTTCGCGCCTCTTTGATGGAAACCCATGGAGCGCATGTACTATTCACGTCTTCTATGTCATCTAAATCATTAGTATCGGTTTTCTGAGCTACTGAATCGATAATTTCGTCATCAGATAATGTCCCAGCAGTCATAACTCCATCATCGCACGAAACAAAGTCCTCAAAGGATATTCCTGATTCAGATACCACTGCGTTCCATTCTGCAGGAGGTGAAATAGAAATATCGGTTTCAGCTACTACTGTTGATGACGATGAAAAACCACAGTGTACATAACAGTTTTTTATTGTAGTCGCAGTAACATTTCGCCAAGCTTTATCAGCCATTCTCATGGCTTGCAATACATCTATAGTAGAATTCTTTTTTTCTTCCATATTATCCAACATGTTCCTGACAACTTCTTTTCGATACAATGACTTGAAGTTTTTAATGATACCTTGGTCCATAGGCTGTAATTTTGATGTGGTATTGGCAGGCAGGTAATGTATTTTTCATCCCACCACCTCGGAAAGTGTAATTTTGCGCTTCGAAATCTGGCTGGAAAATTCTATTTTATTCGCTTGAGCGGCAAAGTAGATTTGAATTTAGAACATCACATATAATGAGTACTCAATATAATTGTAAATTCAAAACGTCATTAAACCTATTTAATGTAACCTCTATGGTGCCAAATTTATGATAAGAACTTTTTAAATTGTGAAAAAATTTAAATTTGGAACCTTCTTGGTTTCTTTGTTTTATTTGCGTGCTTCGCGCCATTCTAGTTTTTCACGTTTTATTGCTTAATATAATTAACATAACCTAAAAACTGTACAAAAAAATCAACTAAAATGAGTGACATTAGCGACGATGAAGTTTATCTAACGCCAACTGAGTTAACTGAAACAGTTAATAATGCGCAAATGAGCCTTCTCCCTCAGCAATCACGAGAGAAGTATTTGAAACAGTACGATATATTTAACATGTGGCGACTAGCTAAAGGAGCAAAAACTTTCTCCGAAAACGTTTTGCTGGCATATTTTATAGAATTATCTGAGACCAAGAAAGCAAGCACGCTATGGAGTACGTATTCAATGCTAAAATTAACAATTAAGATGAAGAAAGACGTTCATATCGACACCTATCATAAATTAGTGGCATTTTTAAAAAGAGCCTCATCTGGTTATAAGCCAAAAAAATCGAAGGTTTTCACAGCATCTGAAATTGCAAAGTTTATTAATAAAGCACCTGATTCCGTATATTTAGCGGCAAAAGTAAGTCAATACGTGTAATTTTTTGTTGTTGATAAAATTGTACATAGTACTTACAATATTTTTAATTTGATTAATTTATTTACGATTATAAATACTTCTTTTGTTACAGGTTGTTCTTATTATTGGTATAACCGGAGCATGTCGAACAAATGAACTTACACTACTTAATGTCAATAACGTATCAAAATATTCTCATAATTCTGATGAATTGCTATTAATTAATGTACTAAATACCAAGACAAAAAAAGACCGCAACTTCGTTATTCGCAAGGAATATGTAAACATTGTTCAGAAATATCAAGCTTTACGTCCTTCTAACACCCCAATTGAACGATTTTTTCTACAATATCGCAACGGAAAGTGTATCCGACAACCTATGGGTCAGAATAAAATTGGCAGTATTCCACGAGAAATAGCAACTTTTCTCGGACTTTTAGAACCCCCGTTATACACCGGTCACTGTTTTAGAAGAACCTCAGCCACACTTTTGGCCGAATCAGGGGCTGATCTTCTATCGCTTAAGCGCCATGGAGGCTGGAAGTCTAATTCGGTTGTAGAGGGATACATAGAGGATTCAATCCAAAGTAAATCAAAAATTTGTAATAGTATCGTGGAGGCCATAACGCTGAAAGAACCTCTGTCAGATTCTTGGTCTCGCCCTTCTACATCTAAAATGAGCCCCCATAAGATTGGAAACAATAGCCCTCTCTCGCCAACATTTACGCCAATAGAATCCAATGAATCGGCACAACTATTTAAAATTACTGATAGTTTACCACAAAACAGCGCACAATTCACAAACACCAACATAACATTACCTAACAAAAATATTAAACTTAACATAAGTAACTGTAGCAACGTTACATTTAATATTTCCTAATTATTTTCTACTTCTTATTATTTTCTTCAATTTATAGATTATCTTAATGTGTTTTAATTGAAATAAAAATATTTTGTCATTATAAATTGTTTTCTTTTTCATTTTGTCATTTCCTCGCTGAGGTGGGATGAAAAGTTACGTATTGCACTCGAGTGGAAAGATTTTTCACCTTGTGCTCGTTTGTTTCCCTCGCTGACGCTCAGGATTCTAATTTAGAATCACTCGCTGCGCTCGTGATTCAACTTTAGAATCCTTCGCTTGCTCGGTCATCCAAATCGAGCACGCGGTTAAAAAGGAACTTTCCACTCTTGTATAATAAATAACTATTAACAGCTTTCATTTGTGGAATATCATTGTGAGCTGTACAATTATCAAGGAACAACAAGATTTTTCTTTTTTCTTTGGCCATTTTCTTATCAATGCTTATGAGCCAGTTTTTGAAAATTGCAGAAGTCATCCATGCTTTTGTATTCGCTTGATATTGCAGTGGTAGTGATTTACATCTTGAAAAACAACGAGGTTTTTTAGATTTGCCGATGACTAATGGTGAGAGTTTTTCTGTGCCCGACATGTTTGCTCCTAGCAGGATAGTCAAACGTTCCTTGCTATGCTTCCCACCATGGCATTTATCATTTTTAAAAGTTAGAGTCTTATCAGGAAGACATTTAAAAAACAGGCCTGTTTCGTCAGCATTGAAGATATTGTCAGGTTCGTAACCATGTAACAAATCTTGCAATTCACTTTTCCATTTATTACAGGTTTCAATGTTGACACTTGCACTTTCCCCACAAACTTTTTTAAAAACAAGATCCTGTCTTCTTTTGAATTTTTCTAACCATCCATTACTGGCTCTGAAATTAACGAGTCCCAATGATTTAGAGAATATTTGGGCTTTTTCTTGTAACAGTGGTCCACTAACACTGATATTTTGGCTGCGACACTGCTCAAACCATTTAAGTAAGCACTCCTCCAAGCCCGGATATTCTGCAATTCGTCTTCTTTTGCAGGACAAACTTTGACCGTTTTGTATTTTTTTCATGATGTCTGATTCATTTTTTATTATTGTTGAAAGAGTACTCATTGGCAGGCCAAATTGTTCAGCAACATCTTTTTTTTTTGACACCTCTTCACAGCTTCGAGCACTTCTAATTTTTCAGCAAGACTCAAAGTTTTTAGTTTACGTTTCACAGCACTCATGTTAACTGTTGTACTAATTGATGTGTATTGCAGTAGAACCAAACTACATCTGACAGTATTTAAGTCGAAAACAAATGACTTGCTTAGCTAAATTTCAAAGGAAATCAAAATTGAACACCTGACACCAAGCAAGCAAACACGTGTGCGTGAGTCATAAATTTATTATCGTATACTCCTAAAATGTTTTCAAGTGTACACAATAGTGTACACTCACATTGTCGGCAAGTTCTTAAAGTCGGTAACTTATTTTTGTTCGAACAATAGAGGTAATAAATTCCAAATGATCAAGTTGTAAAGGTTGTAAAATAAAACGTTGCTATGTTCGAGATACAGAGGTCAAATTTAATTTTTCGAGTTATAGAGTGAAAATATGTACCAAAATGGCTTGGAGGGACTCGGTGATTATTTCGACTAACAAAGGGTCAAGATTTCAAGTAATGGAGGTTTTGGTGTTTGAAGGGAAGGGAACAAAACATTTTTTCGAGATTTGGAAGTTTTTGACTTATCGAGGTTCGACTTAACGAGGTTCGACTGTATATCAAAAGCCCGACCTAGTATCTTCAGTTTGATTAACTTCTTTGTTCAAATTATTATTTTTTATAAAACAATTTTATATTTTCCTTGTTAATTAAATAGAATTTAATGAAATATTATATTTAATTAAATTTTATAAAATAAAACATAAAACAATATTCAATATATTAGTTAATTAGAAAATCTGATAAGTACCTATTTATTTATAAAATATATAATCAAGAGATATATAATCATCATTAAATGAATATTTAATGACAAATCCTCAATTACTTAGTTCCAAACTAAGCTTTATCTAACATATCAATACTTTTACTCAAAAATAAGCCTTGCTGTTTAGTAATCTGAATCTGAAATTTATGTTCTTTTTTAATCTTCATAAATTCAAAAAAGATAAGTAGTTTCGGATTTCATCGCGGTCAAACACTGTGACAGGGAAATTTTATAGATATATATATAGATTCATAAATTGCTGAAATTTTATATATGTATACAGATTCATAAATTGTTGTACAATCAATGTTGCATACAAATTGGTGTTTATATTAATTAAAACTATTTTTATAAATTATAATCATGTAATCCTTACCCAATCGCGCACCCTCAGACAGGACGTATTAAAATTTCCAGAGTTTAACTTTAGGGTGCGGACTATGCGTTACGGTATGCACGTACATCTACCTACTATATAAATGTTACACCGAATTTCTCTATAGGCCTTCCACCATCAAATAAAAACCTTACCACGTAAGTAACAAGGCTCAATCTCCTTTACACCGATACCCTTAGCTAATCGGTAGGAAGTTGTTGAAATATTAATGGATATGTTATGCTCAATTTCCTAGCTTTCATCAAAAGCTATCGGTAACTTTGGCTTTAAATTGTTAATCAACTCCGTTGCTGTAATTAGTTGATAATTATATGGATAATGTAGTACTCAATAACGTTTTGATTACATAATGTTTAATCTGATTAATTAAATTCGCTGTTGATTACAGATTTACTAAAAGTTAAGAACCAACTTCCGTCAACCCTGTAAGTTATTAATTCCCATCTTGTATAAACATTTTTTCTATTATTTATGACGATCTTCGTGGTCGTGCGGGTCGTATGCCGGTTTTCATGGTAAAGCCACTCCAAGGTTCCAGGTTCGATCCCCGTCCGGTTCAATGTAGAAAATATAGAAATAAACTGTCTCCGGCCTGGGTATTATGGCGACGCTACCATTGTTTCCATAACAGAAACAGAGCGTAACATGTCTTTCAAAGCACGAATGAGGTTATAGTATTAAACTACTCGCCTATTTTATTACATTTTTAATCATTTAAGCATATATCGCGATATATTTAATTTTTATAAATAATCACTCGAACCGACACCCTCTCGCTATACTCGTCCAATTGAGATACGCACTATGATAGATTCATAGAATTTTTGTTCCAAGTATTCTTTAGGTAGACTATAATGCCATCTCTTCATGTTCTATGTACTATTATTACATTAAATTACATTACATTATTACATATAACATTAAAAGTAATACTTTTACAAGTATCCAACATTCGATAAAGTAGAAACAACTATGTAATAACAATATTTATTATTCTTTAAACGTATAACTACTAGATTTTATATCGTAAGAAATTATGACTAAAAAAAAATTAAATTAATTCAGAAGCGGGATCAGAAGCCACATCCTCTCGCTATCCGGGCGAATACCCTTGTTATAGAGCTACCGATATCTCGGCAGATTCGTCGAATATTTTTAAGTATTTCTTAAGCTGATGCCAGTGCAAACTGCTCATATTCAACTTAAAACCATCGAATCTAATACTTTAATAAGTATCCAACAAACGGTAGAGAAAAACAGCTAAGTAATTATTATATATTTTGTTATTTTAGCATTTAACTGCCAGAATGGTGGTTAGTTATCACATCACACTGACAGATTCGTACAATTTTTTCTGACTCTACCGCCATCTCTTCATGTTCTATGTACTATTACTACCTACAAGACAACATCGAAGGAATTAGTTTTATAAGTATCCAACAATCGATAAAGTAGAAACAACTATGTAATAACGATATATATTGTTCTATTAACGTAAAACTGCTAGATTTTTATATCTTAGGAAATGATTACTTGAAAAAAATAAAAATTGATTTAGGTTTGAAGCGGGATTGGAACCTACATGCCTCTCGTTATCCGCATTCCAATCGAGATGACTTTGACAGATTCGTAAAAAAAATACAAGCATTCTTTAGGCTAACTCTAATGCCATCTTCTCATGTTCTATGTATACAACATCGAAAGTTATTATTTTACACGTATCCAACAATCGATAAAGAAGAAACAGCTGTGTAATATTAATTCGTTATGTCAGCATTTTATATCTAAAGTAATTACATCTAGAAAAAGTTCAACTTATCCCAGGTGTCAGCCAAGACTGCAAGAATACTTATAAACTTTTAAAAAGATTGCTGTAAAGTCCAGTTAAGCTTATAAACACAGTAGACTAATTAAATTAGATACTTCTCTGGAAAATGTAATTGGTTGTATTACAGAAATCTTGTTTCGCATAACAATTCAATGTTGTATGTAGTTCTAACACAAATTTAAATGAAACATCTTGTGTTTCCTGACAACAACAATTTAAGGATCTTCAAATCATAAGTGAATAGGTATCCTCTAGACAAGCGGGTCACTTCCTAGATCGAATCTTCGCTTATCATCAGGTGAGATAGCGGTCTAGCACTTACTTATTTACTATTAAAAAAAACCAGTGGACGTTATACGATATCGATACAGGTTCCAGTGCTGACTTAACACATTTGCCGCCCCAAAGCTACAAAATTTTTGCCGCCCCTACTGACCTCTATAATTACATTCACTGTTCACAATAACGTTAATACCGTTTTTAGGGAATAATCTAGTTTCAAGATTATTTTTACCTTTTTTGGGTATATTTTTAAGCTCAGAAAAGCAAAGCGTTGTTTTTACTGCACTATTACTTACTTTTTCTGTACCAATTTACTGGGCAAATTTTGCCGCCCCCTAATTTTGCCGCCCTAAGCTTCAGGTTTTTTAGCTTCTATAGTAAATCCGGCACTGACAGGTTCCCAAAATCCACGACTTGAGTTAATAAAACTTCAAACTCAGAACCAAGACATTTTTATTCAATTGACAACAGTCTTAATTCTAATTGATAACCCAAATCATAGCATGATTCAAAATACATAAGACTTGCGAAGCCATAGTGCAGCTTTGACTTTCCATACACGCATTTTAAATGCTCAAACTTAATAAAAATGATTCCATTTATTATAATTCAAATGAATTTAAAAAATTGTTACCAGTTAAAGTTAACGTTGTTTGGTGAGAATATTCATCCGCAATTCGCTAAAATTACATTTTGAAAATAACCAACGCTTCGACACTTCGTCGATTTTTCCATTTTTTAAGCCTTTTCCACACCGTATATGTCGCTGCGAATTCAGTAGGAATTCCTGTCTCGGACGCAAAGTTTTCAATATGTTTTATACTAAAATAGGTTTTAGCTGGAAACAGTGAATAGTATTCTCAGAAAAGCTGTCATATAGACAGGCAAGTCAGTTATATATTCTGTATAGCGTTCTTGTGTTAATTTGTTTCAATAGTTTAAAAACTCATTATATTCTACTTTTATATAATTAAATAACCTTTATGCCTTACCTTAATAATTTATTTTTACTGCCTTAGGCGTATTATTAATTTTTCACTGTTGGCAACTTTTTAGCCGAAAATGTCATATCCAAATCAGATTTTTATATATATATAGCTCTTGATCCCAATCTAGACCGGGGGCCAAGACAGAATTCAAGATGGAACGACCGAACCCAGAAGATGCCTATTCACCCTGGTTTTGAAAATGGACAGGTTATAAGTTCTCAGAAATACAGACGCAGGGAGAGAGTTCCACTTCTTTGCTGTGCGCATTATGAAGGATTTTGAAAAGCGCTTGGTGCGACAGGTAGGAATAGCAACCAAGAAAGGGTGGTAGCCAGCAGTGCGTCTGGATGTCCGATGGTAGAAAGGTGATGGCGGTATGAGCATAAGTAGCTCCTGAGCACACTCTCCAAAGTACAGTCTGTAGAAGACCGACAGACAGGCAACTTTGCGGCGATGAGCTAAGGTGTTAAGTAATTAATTTAATTGTTATGTATGGCTGTTTTTATAAGAGAGATCCATTTATTAAGAAATTGAATGACCGATTTTTCACAACAATAAATAAAAAAATTACTAGAATAGATATTTTAGAGCAATCATAGAAAGAGGAAAATAATTCTTTGTTCGCCCAACGTCTGTAGCGCTTCTACCATCCTCCTCAGTATAAATATTTATCAGGTATACTTTATGACAGCGGCGCGACAAACTTCTCTGACCCATCACTACAGGTGCTGACATCGACCGATTATTAGTAAAATTGAATAAATAAATAAATAAATGAAATAAGTAATTAGAAAGTTTAAGTAATTCCAGACATGCTGATTCTTTTCTTTCTATTTTTTAAGAAAGATTTTTATCTTATAGTTTAGTATCTTATTCTGAAGGATCGATAGGTGGACCTGAAACTGTATGAAGTAAATTTAAAATAATTAGTTTTAATTTAAAGTTATAACTTTCATATATTTATAGTTTTTACTATGGGAGGCTCGTCCTTATTTTCTGTGTTAAATCGTGAAATGTTTACATAAAAACACTACCGAACGTCCTTTTATTGGCCTAGCACCATTTAATGTAGCGATTAATCATCGTTCTGCAACAAATCATTCTTTAAGAGCAATACGATTCTTCTAGAGACATCTGCAAACATGAGTGAGATTGAATAACTCTTACAATTCAAAATGATCATTGATAAAATGTTAAAAAATAAGTATACTATCAGAAAACCTTGTGATACATCTGAGAAAATCCCAACGGAGCTAGATTAATAGTCAGTTGTTACTACATAAAATTATCGCTTAGTCAAACGAGCAGAAACTCAAACTTGAAACGAAGCATAAAGCACCAAAGCAGGCAGCGCCAATGAGGGTTGGTAATAAGTCAGTTGCGCAGCTTAGGACCGGTCTTGTTATCTTGGCAATGCTGCACCAGGTAACTCATTCTGGAGGGTAGCGGGATCCGAAGCACGGTTTTAGCCATTGGCCGACCGCAGTTAGTAGGGGGCCTAACTAGCGCGCCAGCCACGCGTGAAAGGCTGCCCCGCCAACTCGCGAAAAATCCCGAATTGCTCCACCGTGCCAGTTGGCGACTGGATGGGAGGACCCGGTGGCCATTTCGGGGGGGTTCGGGCGTCCCCGCAGTCTCCAGGTGAGTTCCCCTCTGTGGTTTACTTAGCCTAAGAGTACTTTAATGGTCGTCTGAGTAGCGTCTCGACTGAAAATCCAACCCTCCAACATTCACCAATATGATCAAAAATCACAAGAAGAAAGTTAAACAACGGCTGCACTTCCTCCCATTAAAAGTGCACCTCGCAAACATCAGAGGACTGCACTCAAATCTCGATCCGGTCCATCACCATCTGGAGACTGAGAAGCCGCACCTACTCTTCTTGACGGAGACTCAGATAGCAACCCCGTCGGATGAGGCGTACCTCAACTACCCTGGTTACACGCTTGAGCATAAATTCAAGATGTGTGCAGGGGTCTGTGTGTTCGTCCGTAATGACATTTGCTGTAGGCGTCTCCGATGCTTTGAAAAAACCGGGTTTTCCGTTATTTGGCTTCTGGTGGACACAGGGGTAGAGAAGAAGCTCTACATCTGTGTTTACCGATCGCACAGCGGTGACCGGGAGACGACTCGGCTCATAGATTACCTCACAGAGACGGCAGACTTGGCATCTCAGCGATATCCAGCGGCGGAGCTTGTTTTTCTGGGGGACTTCAACGCTCACCATAAAGAGTGGCTGTTCCCATACCAGAAAACTGACCATGCTGGGAGAGAAGCGCGACGATTTGCCCTAGCGCTAAATCTTACTCAGCTGGTGGACCAAGCGACGCGAAATTCAGATATTGCTGGTCACACACCCAATTGTCTTGACTTACTGCTGACAACTGATCCACACAAACATTCGGTATCGGTCTCAGCTCCACTGGGAACGTCCGACCATTGTGAAATCCGTATCGATCTGCTCTCCTCCGGATGATAGCCCCAGGGGCATGAGACGGGTATGGTGCTACGAGTCAGCAAATTGGGACGAGATGCGTATTTTCTTTTCATCGTATCGGCAAACTTGCTTCTCTTCTAACGACCCTTCGTGCGCCGCTGATGCGATTGCAGACGTAATTCGGCAGGGAATGGAGAATTTTATTCCATTCTCCGACATTCCGCTCGGTTACAAGTCCCGGCCTTGGTATAATGCGGCCTGTGCTCGTGCTGAGGCCCGAAAACAGTCTGCTTACCAGGCTTGGGTGCATATCCGCGATCGCAAGGTCCGCGCACGGAGAATCCGAGCGAAGAAGAGAGCCTATAATTCGGCCGCCAAGTCATGCAAAAGGGTCATTCTCAAGGCGAGATTCGACCACATCAGCCGAATAGGGACGAAACTGTCATCCTACCCGAATGGAAGTAAACAGTTCTGGTCCCTTTCGAAGTCAGTCGAAGCGAATTTCTGCCGTCCTATGATACCACCTTTACTAAAATCTGACGGGTCACTGGCTCATTCTGCACCTGAAAAAGCAAGCTTATTTGCCTCTCTGTTTGCAAGCAGTTCCCGTCTAGACACCGGCTCTCAACAACCACCAAACATACCTCGCTGTGATTCTTCAATGTCGGAGATCACAATACACAATAAGCAGGTCCGTAGAGTCTTACTTAGTCTGGACGTGAATAAGGCCAGTGGTCCTGACGGTATACCAGCAAGAGTACTGAGGTATTGTGCACCCGAGTTGTCTCCTGTGCTAACACGCCTGTATCGCCTCTCTCTCAAAACGGAAACCGTACCAAAATCCTGGAAGCTTGCCAATGTGCAGCCAGTACCCAAAAAGGGTAGTCGTGCCGACCCATGCAATTACCGACCTATCGCCATCACTTCCATACTATGTAAAGCTATGGAAAAAGTGCTGAACAGTAAGTTGCTCTCGTACCTAGAAGACAATGATCTCCTCAGTGACGGTCAATATGGCTTTCGCCGTGGACGTTCAACTGGGGATCTTCTAGTTTATGTGACGCACTACTGGGGCGAGGCCCTCGAGATGCACGGTGAAGCACTTGCCGTGTCACTTGACATCTCGCAGGCTTTTGACAGGGTTTGGCACGCTAGTCTGCTGCGCAAGCTTCCTGCGTATGGTATCCCCGCTGACTTTTGTAATTGGATAGCCGATTTCCTGACAGAACGGTCGATCAGAGTAGTTATCGATGGCTGCTCCTCTGACTCAGTGGCTATTGATGCCGGAGTTCCTCAGGGGTCTGTTCTCTCTGCGACACTTTTCCTGCTGCACATCAATGACCTGTTGATACCAGGAATTGTTGGGTATGCAGACGACAGTACTGTCGTAGAGAGATACCTGTCTAATTCGAAAGCCAGCGGTGACGACGTGATATTGATGAGAGAGGCCATGGTTGAGCGATCGAATCAGAGGTTGAGCCACGTTTCCCAGTGGGGTGAAAGTAACCTCGTCCATTTCAACGCCTCCAAAACGCAAGCGTGTATTTTCACTGCAAAAAGGAGTTCTTTCAACCTCACTCCTACTTTCCGAGGTACATCTTTACCTATGACCGACAGCCTAGAGCTTCTTGGCATGGAGTTGTCGTCAGATCTCAACTTCGGCGCCAGCATCGAGTCCAAGGCTCAGACTGCAGCTAAAAAGCTGGGCGTCCTAAATAAGGTCAAGCGATATTTCACGCCGGGACAGCTTTCTTCTCTCTATAAAGCTCAAGTCCGATCTTGCATGGAATATTGCAGCTACCTCTGGGATGGCTCAGCAAAATACCAACTTGCTGCACTGGACACGATTCAGCGCAGAGCTGAGAGGCTTATAAGTGACAACAAATTGGCGAAGAGCAAGCTTCACACCTTAGCTCACCGCCGCAAAGTTGCCTGTCTGTCGGTCTTCTACAGATTGTATTTTGGAGAGTGTGCTCAAGAGCTACATATGCTCATACCGCCATCTCCTTTCTTCCATCGGACATCCAGACGCACTGCGGGCTACCACCCTTTCTTGGTCGCTATTCCTGCCTGTCGCACCAAGCGCTTCTCGAATTCTTTTATAATGCGCACAGCAAGGGAGTGGAACTCTCTCCCTGCGTCTGTATTTCCGAGTACATATAACCCGTCTGTTTTCAGGGCCAGGGTGAATAGGCACCTTCTGGGTTAGCTCGTTCCATCGTGGATCCTGTCTTTGCCCCCGGGCTTGATTGGGATCAAGAGCGAACCCATTCTAAATAAAAAAAAAAAAAAAAAAAAAGTTATATTAAAAGAATTTCATGTGTCACATTATTCAATCCAAACAAACAAACACATGTACTTGTTTCTCCGAATCAAGAGCATCGATGTAATAAATCCATGCTAATGCTATTGTGATACTTTTGGATCTAATTGTGTTGAAAATTATTCCATATTGATTATAGTAAGGTAATAAAATCAAAATGTTAAAAGGTCCCGAAGACTTACTAAGCCATAGCATAAATGTTGTCATTGTAAATACTGTTGAGGGGACCATTATATTAAATAAAAAAACAATTGCTCTTTATCTAAAATGAGTAGCAAACATATTACAAATTTCTTTTAGGCTATATTAGGTCTGATGAAATCTGGCTACCACTAGCAATGGTAGATGGGCATTGGCCATCTCGTAGATACTCTGCCCTCCATTTTTCAATTTATCAACCGACCAGAAATGTATTGACTTTTTTGCAGTAGTTTTTTTGATACTATCACAATACTATTAAAAGCACACAGGTCTGAGTTTGATTTGTCTTTTATTTAGTATATTTAATACAATTTTCTTTATAGTATTCCCATGTTTCTTAAATTTATTCCTAATGTTTAGGGTATCGGCCACCTGAGAACGTGGGAATCCCACTTTGGGAATAATTTTTTCACATTTCTTCAGTATTATTAAATAATTTGTAAATTTCGGAACATATACTGTAATAATTATTATAATTAAGTTTCAAACTAAGTGGAGGTTTTACTATGAATAGATAACATAAATAAATATTTAACTAACGTGACTCGTAAACAAATTGTTTTAGATCATCAAACAAATAGTGGCTTATGTTTACCAGAATTTGATCCAAGGACTATTGGTGCAGTAGCCAAAGCCTTCATTATGTTTCAGGCAATCTTTTTAACGTTCAAACCTGTTTATATGAGCCTTTAATTCTATTTTTACGCATCGGCACGTATCGTTAATTGTTTTTGGCCTATTCCGTTCGCTCTTCACTTGCTTTTACAATTTCAAAATGTCATTTGGTTCGTGATGGATTTCCAACTTTTTGACTATTTCACGCCGATTGGATTCCGAAATAGATTTTTGTATTGCAACAAGTTATTAGTGAGCAGGATATACTGCTATTTTTGTTTTGTGCTCCTTGGATTTTTACTTGCTTTTTTTAGCATTTACATCATCTTAATAGAATACAACAATAATTAGGGCCGGGTATAGAGTTTTACAATTTATTACTTTCTTATAGCAATGATTTATGCAATGCTATAAGTTTCATATTATTATTAAAAATTCTCACGGTTAAATATTTAATATAGAGTTAAACATTATTTTCCATGGTTGGCATGTTGGGTATATTGATATGATGTTTTTATTTAACACTTAGTAATAATTCCAAAAATCTTCTGTACTATAGTATGACTGGGTAGGAAGATCTATAGATTTTTCTTTTTGCAGTCTACCAATATCTGTAAATTTTAGTCCCTATATCATAAAATGAGGAGCTCATTGGTCGACCCGACCTAAGATTAAGGTGGTGAAGCAATTATCGCAAAGGTTGTTTATCGTATGTCGAATCTCGTGGCTAAGAATCTCAATACACTAACAGAGCATGGATATGAAGCAGGAATACAAAATGTTTGTCACATGTTACGATAAATTCTCAAATTTGGGCGGTGACCATGTATATATTTGTAACTTATTTTTCCTAACGGGTACTACTTTTTGGACGGCCCTAGTATTACTTTGTGAAATAGAAAGATGGTTAAAAATTTTACCAAAATCCCTTAAGTCGGATAAAGATGAAGACATCACGAAGCCATAATAATAAAAAAATATATATTTACGTTCAAATATCATTATTACAGGAACAAGTGGTCTTCTTCTGACAGAGTCTTCTTTTAAGTTTTAATGCTTAAAAGAAGACTCTATCTGTCAGAAAGCTCTGCTCTACATATAACTGATATTTGACCAAAGAAAAAGGAACATAATTTAAGTTTTATACTACAGATTACCTTTTTACAAAATTAGGTCTTAAGTACCTGTACTTAAGTAATGAACATAGTAAACATATGTTTATATTTTGATTAAGCTATAAGTAACAATTATATTTATTGTATGTGTGTGTGTGTGCGTGCTTGCGCGTGTGTGATAGTAGGACTTTATGAACGCTTTTTTCCGAAATCTAAATTGGAATATATATGGCAACAGTTTTCAATACGAATATGGGCGCTTTAATTACTGTCGCCAACGAAATTTTGCATAAAAACTCTATTTCAGCTTTAAAGGCGTGTCTACCCTTGATTTAAGTGGCCATTTTGTATTTACGGCTTTTGTCACGCTTTCGTTGCATAAATCCGGACACTTCGCCACTTCGGGCCAATTTAAATTAAGCCACAATTTTATCTAAAACTAGCGCCCCGCCCCAAATCCCTTCAGATTTACAAAACAAGAAGGAATAAATTCAAATAATCGTTTATTTTTTCTGAAAAAAATCAACCGAGCGAATACTCTGCCAAATAAGCTACCGAGACCTTTTGAAATTTCCAAGTTTCGCTTAAGCTATTTAGCTTGGCATTAGCAGAGCCATCTGTTGTGTAACTGCTTACAACATTGAATGTATTAAACAATGAAGGAGAAATTGTTTTGTCATTGTTTTAATCATTGTGAGTTTATTTAGCTGCCTTATTTTTATACACAAAGAAAGTAGTGTTCTAGAGGGTGATTTTATCGCTTAAAGCGATTCCTTCTCGCGGGGGTGCCCTTCTATTACCAAATGAGCCCCACCTGAGAATAACTTTAAGCCAAGTCGATTTCTTGCATTATTTACTATTTGTATTATTTATTACCTTAGAAAGCATTGAAAATACATACAAAATCATATCTAACTCATGTTTCCTATAGTTTTCTTTTATCATTACAAAATTATTCTACGGATGTGAAGATATCCATCGTAACTTTAAGTTAAGCTAGAATTTTATAACACTCTGCTAATTCCTCGAACTTAAATTTAATATGAACTTTAAATTTAAATCCGTTTCCAACGAGCAAACTTTTAAACTTAAAAGTTAGAAATTAAAATAAGACCGGAATAATTCCGAGTTACTGACATTCTACAATTTCTTCTTGTAAATTTAAAGTTGAGGAGATACGTTTGCTAAAATGTTGACTTAAATAATTATTTATCACAATTGTATTTTACTTTTTAAATATAAATTAATAAGTCTTATATTATCCCAACCTCTTAATTTCATCATATATGACTTTTTAAAATTGTGTTTTCACGCGTAAGATCTAATTTCATAAAGGATCCATTTACACACATATTAATTACATGCAATTAATATACAATCGTTTAGTCACCATTTTAAACTAAATTAAAATAACATTCAATTAATTTGGTACAAGTTACTTCAATTCATTAAATTATCCATTTCATCGTTAAATTATTATATTCAGATTTAAATGAGGCTTCAAATAATTATAACGTCATTTTTTGGGTTCAAAATAATAACCGTGTGTAAATGAATATTTTACACCCGTACAATGTATTTCATTTTTGAAATAGCCAAAACGTAATAATTCTGACGGCTGGAGCGCCTCTTGCGAAGCCAAACGATTCAAAGTTCGAGTCCTGGAAAGGGGAGAGGTTTGTGGAATGAATAAGAGAATTTGTACATACTAGCGGCCCGTCCCGGCTTCGCCACGATGGACAAAATTCTTTATTTTTTTTCTATTATTAAATATTTTTCCGTTAGCGCTATCTAGTGTCCGGTAGACGAACTACTTGCGGTAAACGCGTTGATATGGTAACGTTATTGATACAATGTAAAAAGAGCGGACAGACAAACACACAAACCACTGTGATCTTAGATTATATATACATGTATTTTTCTAAGTATCGATTGTGTCATACATACAACTTCATTAGATTCGATTTTGATATTTTTAATGCAGCAATGAAAGCCTTAAAATATATTATTTTGTTAAACCTTTATTATTATTTCTATTCTATATTTTAATCACAATTTTTAAAGTTATTTAATTATTAATGTCAGAGCTTCCTAGAACTTCCTAGCCTGGAAATTAGTCCGTGCTCGTAAAAAGTATAGTTCACTGACGCATGTTGTGCTTACATCGAGTAAGACGAATCGAAATTCGTCAACTTCCCGCAACCCTCTGAGAGCGTAGTCTGTGTCTTGAAGTCACTTTGAAATGATCAGACTTATAAACCTATTCATTTATCTGGTCATTCTTAATATGCAGGTACCTATTTATGTATTTTTAAATAATAGGTTCTATAAACCAACCATTCAAACCCTGCTCTTTAAATAGAGGTAAAGAGAGGTGTGGTGAACTTCTATTCGCCAGTCTCCTTTTCGTAAAGCCTGTCCTACCCTAATATGATTACCCTATTATGATTTATGTAATACCCTATATATGTAATACCCTATTATGATTTATATATATCTACCCGTTACCCTAGCACCTAGCATACAAGCCTTATAGTATTTATTTTAGTCCTGGCTGATTGGGTGCAATCTTCAGGCTAAGGCACCTTCTAGATGGTGTTTAGTCAGTACGAGTCTGACACAACTCCTGGGCCGACCCGAAGTATCCAAGAGGATTCTAAATCTCCCTCCCTCGAGTTCGGAGGGGGAAAAAACAGTAAAGCGTAGGAACTAAGCGTTAAAAAAACTACGATTTACACGGCTTATTAATAATCGACATAAAGGATAAACGAAACAGCTGATCGCAACGGAAATTCAAAAGTGACTGGCAGGGATGCATAGAGTAGAAAAAGAGATAGAAAGTCATGCCAGCTACGCACACTGACATGAGTGAAAGCGAGACAGATGACCATGCACACTGAGGTAGACAGGCATCTGGCTCCTAAATGTATCGTGTAATGATACTAAATCTGACGTTCTCGTGTAACAGTAAAATCTGACGCTTAGCACGGATAGAGCGCCTATATAATACGAACGTGTGTATAGAAGTTTTGCTTCAAAAAAATTGGTGTAAATTGTCATACCAATTTAAGCTCTGACAGGAATTATTCACAACGGTCCTTAAAGTTTTAATCTCAATCCAACTTATAACTCAACTAACAATATTTTCGACATTATTTAGCTTTGACAGCCATAATCCTTATCAAAGTAATCGGATTGAAACAAATTAAAACCGTCTTTTGATACACCGCATCTTGAAAAGCTTTCTTGGTTGTCAATAATAATTGTGACACTTTTTTAAACATAAAAATTACCAAATCATTATGCGGATATTTTTTTTGTTTTGACTATCAGTTCATGCAACGCTAGTATTTCTCTTACTGCTCCTACAATCCTAGGTTCGTGATATATTGGATAGGGCATAATTATTTTTAAATATTTCTTTAGATATTCGTGTTAGCATTTTAAGATCAGTTTTTTATAGTAAATAGGCAAGCGCTTGACCACTATCTCGCCTGTGCAATGATGCGATCTCGGATGTGACGGGCTTGCCTTGATGAGGATTGAGATTTGAAGACCCCTTAATTGCATGTGTCAGGAAACACAGATTTGAGCAAGTATTTCCACTCTTTAACGGAATGGATTATGAAATTGGAATCAAAACGCTTCGTGCGACTCTTTGGTATATCAACCATATAACGGTGGCACGAGTTTGTACGTCTGGTTGTCCGAAAAAAAAATGGGGATGGTGGAATTAGGCTTGTTAACATAAGTACAGAACATTAAGGATAAAATTTCTTGCAATTGTTTTTGAAAATAAATTACTCTTGGTAGAGTTTAGGCTCATAATTGTTGAGAAGTCTTCTCAACACAGAAACTGTCGTCAATCCTATCTTTAATGGCAATTATTGTTTTCTTCGTCGTTAAAATGAAATAGGTTTTCGGCATCTGTATTTTCAAGTTTGTGAATGAATTGTTTGTCACCCTTTGTCGGCTCATCACTTATTAACAGAAGCTTTATCGTTAGAATGGAACTCGTCGTTAATCTGTGTAAAAGGTATATTTAACTTAAATCCACGCTTTTGTCTAAATTAAGAGTGCATAATTTTGAATCGTACGTCTCGTGTCGAACGTTCGTTTTTCAACCAATTTATCATTTGGAGGTAGAAAATACATACATAAAATCACGCAAACGTAGGTAGAGATCACAGATTTCCACTTATCACAATCCTGACATACATATCTTGCTTCTTCATTCATAAGCATTTTTATACAAGCTCATCGGTTAAGGGTACTTCTAACCTGGCTTTTTCAAATTAAATATGTATTTTCAACTCACTAGACTGCAATGATGGGTGCCAAACACTTGTCTCATAGATTATCTACTCAACGGGTATGTTATTGTTAGTTCAAAAGTGACTGTATGATAATTTAGTTTATGTTTTATCTTTACCCGTTTCTTACTTAATTTTGGATTTGAACTCAGAGGCACTCACCTTGGAATCTGCCGGTCGTCTTCTTGGAGGTACCTCCGTATCCTTGATCCAGCTGTATTGGTCTACGATGGTCTCCTGGCTTAATTCACGATTTTTGCACTGATTGCACTGTAGATTTAGTTTTATGAGAAATGTAATTTATTGTGATGCGCTGCGGCGCTGTGCGCCGCGTGGGACGGTTCGATCGGAGTGTGTGTTCAAGTGAGACTTCAAGATGGCAGCACTGATGGCTGGCTTTGTTAACGGCTTTGAGCCAAAGGGATTGTGCCTCTGATATTATAGAAAAAAAAAGAAAGATTGGATGTAGTATTGTTTGTGCTATGATAAACTAAATTATAACGAAATTACGGAACAGTGACAATATTTTCAGACAAAAGCTGTGCTGCTGAATTGGCAACAACAGATAACGTGTGAACTTATATTCGTACCAGCTTTAACCCAAGGCTTCGCTCGCGTTAATGTAGTCTACAGATTAAAAGTTATATTTTTATCCCTCCGGAACAGCCCTTTTTCTTTGGATAAAAGGTACCCCATGTAATTTTCTATACCCCTGGCAAATTGTATGCAAAATTAAGGCGTGAATGTGTAACAAACCAACTCACTTTAGTATACATAATATTAGTTAGGACTATAGTATTTTTACCGATATGATAAGCTTATTATTTGCGCAATTACATGTTCTTACCATATACCTCATCGAAATCGGTCAACCCGTTCTTAACTTACAGATAGACAGACAAAAGTACATAGTGGAATTGGAATTAGTGAGTCATAAAACGAATATTAATCAAAAAAATTTTCCATGTGCAGACAGAGCCTACAGATTTATATAGTAGTATTAGCTGACCCAGCCACGCGTCGCTGTGCTCAGTTATTATAATATGCATATTTTATAAATCTTCTTTTTTCTTTTTACAAATCCCGTAAAAAGAAAAAAATCATTAAAACACACGTAATTTATACACACAGACACACACACACATATATATACTAGCTGACCCCGCCATGCGTTGTTGTGCTGACTGCAGCGCCATCTGCCGGGCTGATTTGGGAATCTAAACCATCCAGGGCGCCACCGAAACGCATACAAAAAATAAAATGTAATTGGACCAGCCGTTTAGGAGGAGTTCAGTGACATACACACGTACAGTAGAATTATGTATATAAAGATATATAGATTAGTGGGAGAAAAATTTTAACAATCAAAAATACGAAATATTCCGAATTACCTATTCAGAAATAGTCCCTAGGCCGTAAAGAATCTTTACTACCATTCAGAAAGACGTCATAATTCTGTATTAGCTTAATTAAATACTACCTTTGTGTTCTCTTTCGGTTGCTACTTTACGTATTAAATAAATACTTGAATTCTATTTTTTTTCTTCAATTTAATTTGATTAAATTGTTTACTTATAAACAAAGCTTCTACAGCATTCGTAAACAAATAAAACATATCAAAATTATAATTCAGAATCTAAGTCAATTACAGAATCTCATATTGTTTACAAATTTAAATAAATTGGATATTGATTTATAAGAGACTAGTGGACCCGACAGACGTTGTCCTGCCTGTTATTTTTGCAGTATATATAAATAACCTAGCTACCGTCTGCAGCGCCATCTGCCGGGCTGATTTGTGAATCTAAACCATTCTCAGATCCCCTTGAACACACACAAAAAAAATCATTCAAATCGGTCCAGCCGTTTAGGAGGAGTTCAGTGACATACACACTCACAGAAGAATTATATATATAAAGATATAATTTAGACTTTTATTATTGTTTTACATCGTTGATTTTTATTTCCCTGTATCGTGATATTTGTATGATTAAATTTCCAAACTTTTCGTATGATGGTAGAATATGGTGGGTCTGCAAACAACATAAATGTTAGTTCCTACCATATTCAAACATAATTTTTTTTTCTAAGACTTGTTGGTTAGTGTATATGCTGTTAAGAAAATAAGGTAAAGAGCAAGCTTCACACCTTAGATCACCGCCGCAAAATTGCCTGTCTGTCGGTCTCCTATTCTTCTAAAGTACATTCTACTTTGGAAAGTGTGCTCAAGAGCTGCATATGCTCATACCGCCATCTCCCTATTTCCATCAGTGCAGGTTACCACCCTTTCTTGGTTGCTATTCCACCTGCCGCGCCAAGCGGTTTTCAACATCTTTCATAATGCGCACAGCAAAGGAGTGGAACTCTCTGCGTCTGTATTTCCTAGTACTTATAACCTGTCCAATTTCAAAGCCAGGTAGAATAGGCACTTTCCGGGTTAGTTCGTCCCATCGTAGATTCTGTCTTGGCCCCCAGGCTTGATTGGGATCAAGAGCGCACCTACAAAATTAAAAAGAAAGAAAAAAATAGCTGAAATCTGATATTAAAAAAGGAAGAATGGCTTACTTCAGCCTCTTTCACAATGTAATGTCCTAAGGACGATAACTCAAAAAAGAGCAGTGTGCGCTATTGATAACTTAAGTTATTATTATTTAAGGAATTTAATATACTGTCTTCCCAATATATACATGATAATATTATTTTTGTAAAAATTAACACTTCTTCTAAAAATAGTGACGATCATTCGGTCAACACTAGAAATAAAAACAACAGATATCACTTGCCGAGTTTGTTGCGGCTCCTACTCGGAACATGGTCATCCGTCGTAAGACTTACGAAGCCATAGCGTTGTTGATATTTAATAATTGCTTTAGTAAATTTATTTTTAACTTTATCTTTGTTATTATTCTGGAAGTAATTTTTTATCACAGTGTTACCATATGTTATTGAGTTTGCCATTAACTTTGGAGAAATGGCATTATTTGAACATAACCCAGCAAAATGACATCATATGAAAGGAGATTTTAATTCCCCACTCCGAGAATCAGTATAATTGATGTCTTTGGACATCAAATCAGAATACGAATAAAGAGGTTGTGTAGGTCAGTTGTAAAGTCAGTCACGACTGGCTATAAAATATCAAAGTGCTTCAACAATGTTAGTCGATTTTCATCTGAACAATGCAACATCGTTTGACGATATGATATGCCGTGTGTCCAGTAGAGTAGAATAGCATTTACCTTTTAACCATAAGGTTGTTGGTAAAGGAGGCACATGGTTAAAAAAATCCTTTATTCTTTACAAAACCTTGGATACAAATTTTTTTGTGGTGACACATCTATTAAGTAAAATATACCTGTATCAGTTAGTCACCGCCCGTTCAAACCGTGCCAATGAACATAGGTAAGTTAATAAACAAAAATACAAAAAAATACAAATCAGTTTTTTTAACAAACTTATAAGTTATATTATGTGCGTGTGTATGTGTGTGTGTGTGTTTGTATTTGTGTGTGTGTGTATCTATATACATATTTGTGTGCGTGGTTGTGTGCTTGGATAGTACTAAGGTTTTATTTTTATTCCAAAATATTGTTTTGTCATCAATATTTATTAATCACTATTAATTATTTAAAAGATTTTCAGTGTCCAAATAACTTAGGGTTTTTAACCAAGCCACAAGTCCTTTTTTACAATGATGCGATGTGAGTGGGTATAAGGTAAAGCTGAATATTTCAGCTTTTTGTTTATTTTATTGTATGAAAAGCCCGCCTGTCTAGCAAATTGTCTCAAAGCAAATGCTGGTTTAGAAAATGTAGTAGGAGCAAATTTATACTTTCTTTTTATATTTAATATTTTAGAATCATGAAATGGTACTTTAGATAATAACCATACAACTCCAGTAGACCACTAAATAGGTAGAACCGATTTCCGGCGAAATTTCTTCATGTCCTTAATACTACCACCTTAAACAACAAATGTAATACTTGTACAAGTTACGTACACTCGATGAAGATGAAAAGCTATGTATGAAAAAAATATGAAGAGTTAAATTTAGTGACCGAATGACAGCGTTACGTTTTTGTGCGCAATTTTCTATTTTATTTTGAAGGTTTTTTATTATTTTCTATGCCTGTTTAGAGAGAATCGTTCTTAAAGAGTAAAGAGTTGAAGCTTACACACATTTTTATGTAATTGTAATTTTGAAAAGCTATATTTTATATACCTAAATCATGGGACAAGCTGATATTTTTTTTGTAAAATTTCGAAACAAAAATCAAGCATTTGATTGTTTAAATAACAAAAACATAAAACATAAATTTACTTTCGATAATACTTGATTGAAATGAACTATAATTTCAAAAATTTTACACATTATTAAGCAAGAAAAATTTGAGAATGAGACAGCATTTCCAGAAGATAAGATCCATTAAAAAAAGTGAAATTGAGCGTATCATAGTCAAATTACGCAGTGTTTAATTAGCCAGAGAAGATAAATTACTGCTTCTGGGTTTTTCATAACATAATAATACTGTTAGCAAGGGTTAATTGTGTGGATATATATTAGGGTTATAAAATTAACTTATAATCGGACATTACGTTGATTAAGTGTATTTTGTAATCGCAAAGGTTACAAAAACTCGTATTACTTTCTGGTACAAAACGAGTTTTGTTTTTATTATGTTACATAATATGGACTTTACTTAACGGGTATCATATGTGTAATGCCACTTTCCCATCAATAAATACTTTTTTTACGGATTTGCGCATATTTTATTTTATTTTATATTTAATCCTGACGTTTCGACTCCGTTACAGGAGCCGTGATCACAGGATGACGGCTCCTATAAAGGAGTGAAACAAAATGAAATATGCGCAATATCCTTAAAAAAGTGTTTTATTCAAATGTGTAATGTGCTCGGAAGTGTAAGAACTAAATATTATTTCGTTTCGTGTAATTGGTTTCAAAAATCAAATTTTATTTCATTTGTATTTTTTTTTTGTAAAAACACTTTTTGCTTATAAGCTTAAACGATAGAAAATTCAATAATCAAGCGTCGTTTAGTAAAAATTATAATGATTGTGTTTCTATTTTTTTGTTTTAGTGAAATCTTTTCAATTACGCATGTTTTAATACATTTTGATATCTTATTAAAGAACGACAGGAGGATCGCACTTTTTGTTAAAAACGAGTACCCCACGGAATCTAATTTGCATAGTTATGTGCTGTTGTTACATTTCATTCGGATTTTAGGAGTGCAAACTTTTATCGTTGCCATGAGTAATAATACTAACACTTGTTTATTCATCATTATTTCACTTAAGAGATGTCACTGCTGGAAGGAGAAGGAACTGATACAAAATTGAGAAGGCCATCCATAATCCCTCGGCAAGTGGGTTGTAGATGGAATTAAAAGACCATAATTCTTTCCTTCCTTCATTTTTTAAAACTGTGCCACATTAAAGGGAGAAGAAAATAGCCCTTGCGGAGATTGTTGCGGCTTCTTCTAGGTACAAGATCGCCCGCCATAGGACTTACGAAGCCATAACACTGAGGACTTTCAAAGGCATTGTAAATTCTTATAGTGAATAAAAGCATTTTGTCTTTTTTATCTTTATCATAGCTAGATTTCGCTGTACCGAAATGAACCGCGCTAACGTTTCGGTTCTACGACTACACATAGAGCTAACCGTTCTTAACCTTCTTGAATGTTATTATTAGGCTTTTACTGACAATGTGGTAACAAACCCACACGCAAAGTATTGTCATAATATAATTAGGATTTGGAAAAAGTTAGAGCCTATTTCGTGGTTCTTCAGGGTGGGTAATTATCACCATTTACCAAATTAATTTGCTTTTAAAGACATACTAAAGTGTCTAGGGTTGGTGGTGTACCAACACTACATGGTATAATACTTTTTCACATAAACTTATATATTACTAGCTGACCCGGCCACATTGCTGTGGCTAAGTTATTATAATTTGCAAAATTTGATTATTATATTTTAAAATGTTCTTTTTCGGACAACATCCAGCAAAATGAAAAAAAAAACATCAAAATCGGTTGAGTACTTTCGGAGTTCACTGCGGTCAAACACTGTGACAGGGAATTTTTATATATATATACTAGTTGACCCGACCACGCGTCGTTGTGGCTCAGTTATTATAATTTGAATTCAAGTTTTTTTGGTTATAAATTAAAATGATACCTATCCTATGTCCCAAGTTGTAACAAATGAAATATCAGTAGTTTGGGAATAGCTGACCCGGCCACGCGTTGCTGTGTTATAAAATAAAAACCGGCCAAGTGTGAGTCGGACTCGCGCTCGAAGGGTTCCGTACAAAATTTTGGTTAAGCAAAAAAATCACGCTTGTTGTATGGGGGCCCACCTTAAATATTTATTTTATTTTAATTTTATTATTAAAGCAAAAATGCAACTGAGTATTTTATGAATATGTCAATGGCAACAAGTAGGCATTATTGATATCGAGCAAAAAACTGGCAAAAAAATCGTGTTTATTGTATGGGAGCCTCCCTTAAATATTACTTTATTTTGTTTCTAGTATTTTTTGTTCAAGCGGCAATAGAAATACATAATTTGTAAAAAAAAATCAACTGTCAAGCTAATGCGGTTCTTAAGATACAGCCTGGTGACAGATAGAAGGAGGCACAGACAGCGAAGTCTTAGTAATGGGGTCCCGTTTTTACCCTTTAGTTACGGAACCCTAAAAATGAAACCAAACTTATGTCACAAGTCGGAATAAATCTAGCCATATTAAAAACCGGATTAGTTGCGCATTTAATTTAGTTTTTTTTTATATTTAATACTAATAGTAGAAGTTCCGAAACTAAAACGACCTTCACCGAGCTGATAATAGAATGACATTCGCAAACCGCTATTAGGACCAACATTTTTGCAGACAACCCTATATCAACGTGTTCGCAATAAAACAGCGCTTATATTGACATATTTTTTTTCTATAATGTTATAAATCAAGTGAAGGTAATATGCATCGACATACCCGTTTATACCTGACAACCGAGTAGTTTGTCCAGGTAAATAATAGGCAACCCAACGGCTGCACATTCTATACTTTTGCTACTTTAAGTCAGGGTAAAAATTTCTTATTATCTTGATGTTGCAACTTTTAATTGATTTTTTTTTTATATTTAAAAATAGTCTGTCTAGGATGTTTATAGCCAAACCATTCTGAACATATTTTATAATATACTGATTTAGTTACAATACATATAATATGTTTCATTCTATTATCAGGTCGGTGAAGGTCGTTTTAAGTTCGGATCCTTAGACTATAACGTTTCGACTCTTTTACAGGAGAGTTGATTTGATCACATAACGACTAAGGTAATGATCGTCATAAATGCTACTATGAAAGGTTTTAATCGGGTACGTTCTTAACTGTTCAAATGTTGGACGGAATCGCCAGAATTAATTGTAAAAAAAAACAAAATGCACAAACAAATCTGAAAAACTGTTTAAATTTCTGAAAGGCGCGGGAGTATAAGAATTAAATTCATATAAGTTAAATACTTTGTTATTTAACTTGGTAGTTGAGTCTTTAGCTCGTGAGATATTTTACGTTTGGTCATATAACGCTTATATAAGGTAGAAAAGAACGTGAGCGGACAGAAAAATTGCTTTAATTTCATGGGTTTTGGTCAAGGATCCCATAAAATATTCAACGGATTTGAGCGGGGCCTCCTTGGAAGCCTTCCAACTACAGATTGAACTTACGCCAAATAACAAATATTTGAAAACAACTTGAAAGAAGCTGTTACGAGAACCTGAGAAGTTTGGAGTTTGGCAATGTTTTTATTGATTTTGTTGACTCACCTGTGAGGTACTAGATGGCGTTGAGATATTAGCCTACAACGACAACAGATTATATTAACCATTCGTGATGTACATATTCATAAAAATAAGTGTATAATTTTTATATTTATGTATTTTCAATGCTTTCATATTATTATTGTTCTATTCTCGTGCTCGGTTCTCATCGGACGGCCACCCTTAGCCTCGTTTCATTCTATTATTTTTTACTATATACACATAATATGATATGTGCTCCATATTTCTGGAAAAATTCTTTCTTTTATTGAAATTAAGAAAGAAAAAGATGTTTATCTTTTTCTTAAAAAGATTTTTGCATTTTCAATGATATTTTTTAATACAAAAATACAAGAAGAAATCGACACGGTTTTATTAGGCGGGATTTAACTTGCAACTTTTTATTTCCTGTCCACTGCTTTCACAATTAAACTCCCGAGCCTTGTAAGCACCCGTCAAAATTTTCTGTTACTTTTTGCTTTTATTTACGTTGTAGGCCAGCGTTGCTTCATTAATGACAGGAATGGATATTTCTCGCATTTAAAACAAACATTTTTACAAATGTTTGACAATTGATTAAGATAAAACAGCTATTTAATTTATGATTTTTATATGTTGCATTTTTGTAGATTTTTTTTTTCTATTTAAGAAAAATGATTTAAATAGAAAATGCTAGAAAATATCGACTCGGCTCACTAGGGAATTCTCAGGCGGGAATCGAACCCGCAACCTTTGGAAGTCAGTTCCAATACTTCCAATTGAGCTACCGAGCCTTGTGAACACCAGTCGAAATTCTTTAGTACCTTTCCAGTTTTACGCTGTAAGCCAGCGTTGTCTCATCTATGAGAGGAACGTCCTCTCATATTCGAAAGAAACATTTTTACAAATGTTTTGGCAATCGATTAAGATTAGAGAGCATTCGACGGGACTTCCAAAGGTTGCGGGTTCGATTCCCGCCTGAGGATTCCCTTGTGAGCAGAGTCGATTTTTTTCCAGTATTTTTCTATTAAAATTATTTATGTCATAAGATAGCATTCAAAAAATGAAAAAAAAAAATTTTGTCTATTTATTTATTAAAGGAATTTTTGTATATGGTTTTTATATCTCAAAAATTTCAGCTGTATATTTGTAAGTCAACAATGCGCCATTGTTGGTCGTACAATGGATTGGATATTGCTTTTTTCCGTTTCTCGCAGAAATTCCTCTAATGCTCTGTAGTGTTATTTTTTATAGAATATTTAAATACGTTTTTCACTATTTAATTCTTTAATATTTAATATAGAGTAGGTTAAAAATTCATAGAATGTTCCCATGCTAAAAACTTTTAATTTTGATTGAATTTTAATTTGTGCGAAACAGAAGAAAAACTAAATTTAATTTGACATATTTAATTACTATTCTTTAATTAATTGACAAAATATAATCATTTTCGTGACCGCTGTGTAATCCAAACAACACTGACACGCCGCAATCACATTGAAACACATATTTCTTCAGTTGTAACCAAAAACAAGCGAATGAAAAAATGTTATATGAACCAATCGCTTATATATTTACTTCATGACAACTAAGCCACACCGCAAACTGGGAATCAATAGCGTCATCTGTTATTAGATAGACTAATTACACATACAGGAGAGGGCGAGTTGAAAAATAATAAGAACACTTTTGTGTGATTAGTTAATTTAATAATAACTTTTTGGAGTAAACCGAAATACCTACATAAAAAAAATAATATTAGTATTTATTTATATGGATAAGATTCACTGGAATCCGCCAATATCCAGTTAGTTGACTTCCAAATCAGCTACTAATTTGTCTTCCAGTTCTTTATTCCTGACACATTTTAAACTTTACAGTTATGACTATAGCTTCACTTGATCGGTACTTATGTAGCACATTTCTTGATATTACTATGCGTTCCATAATCAGTAATTTAACTGGGGCTATACACTGCGCTGTGGGCCACTGTCATTTGCATATTGCGGTCCTACTAGTAGCCGGGTCGCTCATAATCATTACTTGCCAAGCGAAATTAGCCCCTAAGGTGCCCTTGTCGGGGCAGCTAGTGTTGCGAAAAATTTCTTCCTCACTATCCCTATAATTTTCTTAGAACTCAGTTCTACATAAAGGTGGTTATCGTGTGCAAACACGAAATACAAATTAAAATTTTCCGCCCGCTTCTTAAGTGGCGTAAAAAAGGTTTTTTATACTATTAAACTATTTAGCGTATAGGTACTTGATTAAAGCAATAAACCATGCCAATATTCTTAGGGATTCTTATTAAATAATAAAAAAATAATATACTTTTATTTCAGACTTAGGTCAATATTAGGAAAATATTACACAATATCATTAAACAAGCATTAAAATTGAAGATTAATAATAAAAAAAAAACATTCATAAAATTAACATATGTTAGTAAAATATAGTTGTTCAGTCTGCTGACAAAATGGATCCTATTAGGATAGATGGCATTGCTTTGACTTTTAATTAACGTATTGTAATTTGATTGCATGAAATGCATTTTAGATTTATCTTTATATTTTTCTGAATTACCTACTTGTCAGTCAACTACCCCACCCATCTCCTTTGAAAAAAAAATGTCGGACTCTTATATAAAAATGCCACGCGGATATTTGAATATTGCTACCAGGGACTGACGAGGGATATTGGCCATCGGTAGCAATTGCTACCGTGGAATGACAAGTGGGTAAAGAGTATGAGAGATCGATAGTATTTTTAATCACTACATAGTATAAAACAAAGTCGCTTTCTCTGTCCCTATATCCTTATGTATGCTTAAATCTTTAAAACTACGCAACGGATTTTGATGCGGTTCTTTTGAATACATAGAGTAAATCAAGAGGAAGGTTTATATGTATAATACATGCATAATATAGTAGAGAATTGCATCCGTGCGAAGCCGGGGCGGGTCGCTAGTGTAATATAAAATCCAGTAACCTGAAATCGCTATTCTCTTGCATGATCACATTTCTACTGTAACACCTCAATAATGTTGCAATAAATACATTGCTACTATGCCGTATACGTAAGCATTCAAAATCTTTATCTTATTTCCCATTAAAAGAATTAAAATACCTACTTATTTCATTTTTACATTATTGATCTTAATGCAAGAACGGTACTTACAACTTATTTTTCTCAAGTATTGTAACAGTACGATAGATTTTTGAATTTGAAAAATAGTATAAATAAAAACATACTTAATAAGATTACTATGGATTAAGTAAAATAACTAATTTATATACTGAAATTACTATTTATTTTAGTTTAAATAAACAAAAATTCTTAAATATATAATATTCATCATATTCAACAAGATCAAGTCCATCGTACTACGCGATCTGCACCGGGGATTATTACACTGCGTTGCCCCGTCACCCTGGGTGTGATCGCTCATACTAAGCCTGTATAACTTTTCCAGGCTAAGGCATCTTCAGAAGATGTTTAGTCAGTACGAGTCTGGCATAACCTCTCGGCCGGCCGATGTATCCATGCAGGATTCGCCACCTCCCTCCCCCGAGTCCAGAGGGAAAACAAAAAAAAGGATTATTCCTGTCATCACTCTAAGCGGCCAGGTCTTCCTAAAACTAATCACCAATATGTTTCTATATCGTTTATTTCGACTATTGATCGAAGATCGTTTTCCGTATCCGTAAATGAGGTTTTATTTCAAATTTATGTATTACCAGCTGACCTGGTCACGCGTTGTTATTATTTTTAATTAATATGAAACCTATTTATGTTCTTAGTAGGAACAAATCCAGCAAAATAAAAAAAAAATATCAATATCTGTCAAGTAGTTTCGTAGTTCATCGCGGTCAAACACCGTGAAAGGGAATAAATATAATTTGACTCGATATTTAATGTTTCCACGTGCTTTGTAATATGATATTGCTTAATTCATAAGTTAAATTTTAGTCTCATTCAGAATTTTATAAAATTGGCTAAGATTGATGATATCCTACGCCTCATATTTCTACGTCTTCGAAGCAATAGTCAACATCTATTTCAAGCTTCCATAAACTTCCATATTGATCTAAGAAAAAATTCACAATGATTGATATTTTTTTTGTTATAATCTTATGGTTACTATTAAAATAACCGATCAAATTTAATAGAACTTTTCAATCTTTCCTGATTTAAATGATTCTTCTTCTAATAGTCCATCTCTATATACTAGGCGATGCAGTCGCTAAAGCTACGCTAGCACCATTTATTGGAGCGGAGCGTAATACCTAAAATGTTTTTTTTTTGTATCGATGTGAATTTTTGCGAATATCAAAATTCGGGCTCCGTCACAATCTGATCCTAAACCTGTTGATTCGATTTCACACAAAAAATATTAAAATCGGTTAAGAACTCTGGAAGTTATGGCGTAACAGACATTGCGCCATTGAAGCTGATCCATGGGAGCTTCGCTCACTTCGTTCGCTCCGCTCCAATAAAATTGCCTGTCATAGTAATTGACGTAATAAACTCCGAAATTAGGTACTCAACCTTTTTTTCTACACTTTTTTTCATTTCACTGGATTTCTTTCGACGTAGGACGTTGGATAGGTTTCATGTTAATTTCTAACACCGGATCACCTAGTATTGCATAAAAACAAATCGCACATGCCTGTATCTTCACATCACTAAGTACTTACTCCACTTTATTATCCTGAATCGTGTTCACTCATGCTAATACAGTCCTTTGACGATGCTTGTGGTTGTTTCAGAATTAAACAATGGTGTAAGGTGAAGGTTTGGTTATGAATTTTTGATGGTACGCCTTTGATGCGAGGGTCGGGTCAAAATGATAGATTAAACCGTTTTATGTCTCGTCAGAGATTACTCTTATGGGTGAATGGGCATTTCAATTATGTTTCATGAATATTTAAGGGTGGAGAGGTTGTAACGTTTAACATATTTTCGATAGTTTTATTAATTTATACGATAATTTTATATACTTTATGCATGTGGTATTACAATCTACCTTACCGTGTTGTATTTCTTACGGAAGATCTTTTCTTCGGCAATTTAGACAGTAAAAAGTTAATAATATTTATATATCGCATATACGGTGCTATAACGTCACTTATGCCAATGGTGTAATATTTAAGGGGAAGCATTTGAAAATTCAACATCCTATTACAACGTATAGTTCTTCTTGGCTAAAGAAATAAAACGATAATAATTAAACTCCAATTATGAAATAAAAGCAAACAAAGTAAAGAGATAGATTAGGCGTATTTTCTCGTTAACTGTGAATACTAACTCGCCTGCTAAACATGGTTATTATGGCAAAGGTCGAAAAATATGAACAAGTCGAAAGACGTCCAATAGTGGACATTTCAGCGGAGATGAAGACTATAAAGCGAAGTGGAAGATAAAGCAGGGTGAATAATAATGCGTGAAAAGAAAATTGATAAAGAAAAGGTGACAGCAAATAATAGAGAATATATGAAGGACGGTAACGTAAGGTATTTAACGTTCAATATAAAATGAAAAATGCAAGAGTATAATTTGCTTGTCAAACCCTTGTTATTCACCCTTACGGTTTAATTCTTGTAAAAGTTTTAAGTCAAATTAGCGTTTCGTGACTAATGCACCATTTGAAAGCTTGCAACTGCAACCATTCTGACCATATGGTTATTTAATTTTTTTTCCAAAACTTTACAAAAGTTCTGTCCTACAATAATAGGTAAACTCACGCTTGGATCTCGTCGAGCAGTTGTCCTTGTCTCTGATTCATCGAGTCGTACTTTCTGACTTATTTTTCTTATTGCTTTACTTCTTAGGATCACATTATCATTATATGGTTGATATACCAAAGAGTCGCACTAAGCGTTTTGGTTACAATGTGATACGTGCCACAACATTGTAACTAAAAACCAGGACTGGAACCCTTTGCCTGAGTCTGTGTTTCCTTACAAATACAATATAGGGGTCTTCAAGTCACGAGTTAAAAGTATCTTCTAGGTAAGCGCGTCACATCATAGATGTTATCGTTGGTTACCATCAGGCGAGATAGTGGTCAAGCGCCACCTTCTCCAAGAATTTCGCCATCAAACGCAAAAAGAAGTTTTCAAATCCGACATTCAGTTTCAAAGATCAATGCTTAAGCTTTTTTTATCAATATAAGTAAAATAAAAAAATATTCTTTACACATCGAACAGTAAATATTTCATCTCACAATAGCTTAACATTAAAGCTCGCTTAGTATAGGCGAAGCATGCAAATGTCGGGACATTAACAAAATTCGGTCAAATTAGAGGCAGCTATAATAACACCCATTGGAACCGCCTGCAGCATTTTGGCTGCGGTTGCAGCGTAAACATAACATTATAATAATGTTAAAATTCGGAACAAACTACTGTTTTTTGGCTGTGTAATGTTGGCAAATTAACTGGAGCATCTGGTGAGTCCGAACGAATTACGTTGGCACCACAGATCGGGAAAAGTGTTTTTGTGTATTCATTCGACTTGCTAATCTGTAGCATTAGCTTGGAAAAGTGATGGCAAAGGATGCCAACAAATTCTATTATAGATTAAGGTTATTAGACAATAGCATAAGGTAGGTATTAATAGCAAACTTCGTAGCTTAATATGCTGTCTACTGTACCCAAGAAGGTTATTAAAAAACTTCGTAATTTTGGTTTTGGTTTAATTCTAACATTTGCCTTGAACAAAGTTATTCATCATAGTAAACAAAGATCTGCTACCATTTGTAAGGATTGCATTACATGTGCTATGGTTAGGGTTGTCTACCATGAGTTATTCATATTATACCTATTCTTCTTTGCACAAAAATTGACACAATAGTAGATTGAATGAACAATTAAGCAAGTGTAGGCTTTTTGTTTGATAAATATCCCTTATAATTTAGCAGAAAAATAAGTATATGAAAATATTTATTTTTTGATTCGTTACACAACAAAACACTCCTTTGTAAAATTTCTAAACGATTGCCAGTTTTTATATTTTTTATCGTTATTTTTGTGCACACCTTCAGGATATTTTTTAAATGTTTCACGACTAGTTTTACAATCTCATTATACATAAATTTAATTCACAGTCAAAGATGATGTAAAAAAGGAATAAAATTACAGTGATCTACTTATCGTTCGGATTAAAATTGAAAAAAAAAACAGATATGATTTTCATAGTATTGGATAGAATTTTTCTAGTTACTTTGCTTTTGAAATTTGTCTTATAAAAATACATAAAGTTTTTTTATTCCCACTCTAAAGTTTATACGTTATTTTTGGTAACCCTAGTTACGACTGCAACAAAGTAACATGATTGTCGTAGAGAGTAGAATTGTGGTCGTTTTAATTGTCGCGACATCTGTTTGTCGGTGTTAACGGCCAATTTTAGGAGCATCTGTCAGAGCTGTTGCGGTGAAGTTGCAAAAATTTTGGAGTGTTGCGGTTAATATGACCTTTGTTGGTATGAAAGTTTTTTTTTTTGTTAAGTGAGTTAACACGCAAGAAATTTTAAGCAAAGTTGAAGTTCAAATACGTTGAAAGACATTTTTTTTTATTTCACAAGTCTAGGAGGGTAGTACAAAGCTTTTTCAAAACTATAGAATAAATTATAAAAATAAATTACATTTAATTTTCCGTTACTATGCAAATCTAAAATTTACTATGATTTAAAATATTTTTTATGCATTTTATTGAAAAAATAGTATAATAGGCGGACGTAATGTCTGTAGATGTTCTCTACCTGTCAGTCTTTGTCAGTTAAGGTGGTGCACACTTAATTCATTTAATTATTTTGAGTATGATAATCTTAAGAAAAATGTTTAGAACTAACTTTAAGACGAATGTTTCTGTATAAAATTTTACAAAAATCGGTGTTGTTATTGTTCAAATCAATCGATCGATCGATTGATTGACACTTGTAAAAATACTACATTCGATGTAGTAGCTATTACATATAACAGATGGTGTTGGGGTCAGTTTTGAAAAACAATTGAAAGATTTTCGTGATTCGAATTCCGCTAGACACAAGCTAATTTAATTCGAATAAAAACTTCTTAAGACATAAGTATATTTAAATTATACTATATCATAATATGTTGCCAAAAGTTGGAATTTTACATTTAGAAAACTTTACATACTCAATCTCTACAAATTCAAATTGTAACATTAAATTAACATCTGAAAACAGCGAATTTATTTTAATCACTCCTTTGAAGAGGCTCTCGCGTTCATGTAATATGTAGCCGCGATCGTTCGCAAAGGGCCAAATCCCTGAAAATCCCGGTGCGTTTCACTAAAGCTTGGGATAGACGAGCGACTTTTGAAAATTTTATCGTAAAATTCTGTTACACATTATTTGAAAATAGCTGTAGGCATAATTATGAACAAGGTAGACAGGTTACAGATACATACATATTCGACGACCGTTTGGTGCAACGGTGGCGATCCTGCCTTTTGCATCGGCAGTTCTGGGTTCGAGTTACGAAAGGGGCAGATGAATACGAGCATTTTTACCTGATTTACATATATTTCTATGAATATTACATATCTATGTGTAATATATTTTTATGTATATCCGTTAGCCTAGTATCCATAATACAAGCCCTCCACCCTTACTTTGGGCTAGGCTAATTGGTGTAAATGTAAAAATAATCTATAATCTAAGAACACAAATTTGTTGTTTGTCTTTCCGCTGTTTTTCCATTTTATCAATAACGTTACCATAGCAACGCGTTAACCGCAAGTAGTTCGTCTACCGGACGCTAGATAGCGCTAACGAAAAAATATTAAATAATAGAAAAAATTTAAAGAATTTTGTCCACCCGTGCGAAGCCGGGACGGGCCGCTAGTATTATTATATAATCATGCTTTTTCCCGCAGGGGTTAGCAGAGATCACAGATTTCCACTTTCCACAATCATGACATACATCTCTGCCTTCTTCTTGTTATATTGGCTTATGTATAATGCATTTACGTCAATGTAATAGGAAACAGGAACATTACTTATACCCAATTTGATCGCGTTTTCTTTAGTTTAGAACGGACCATAATCCGGCTGAGATATATGTAACATCTGTCAAGTTGTAAACATATACATATTGTGAGTGAAAGCTTCGAAGAGATCGAAGGTATCTTTAATACTATTTTCAATTCAGTTTAGTTATATTATGGAGTGTAATCTTGAGCGTCTTGGCATATCATTGTCATCAACTCTTTTTCATTCAGAATAAGGCTCAATTAGCTTTAAAAAAAACTTGGCATTCCGGCGAGGGTGACAAGGTACTTCACGCCGGAACAGTTACTCAATCTTTACCAAGCGCAAGTTAGATCATGTATGGAGTACTGTTCTCATCTTTGGGACGGTTCCGCCCAATACCAACAACAGACTCTTGAGTCCATTCAGGGTAGGGCCAAGAAGCTCATCGACAATGACGATCTTTTTAATAATAATCCGAAAAGACTTGAACATATATGGAAAGTAGCTAACCTATCCTTTTTATGGGATTCATTTCGGAGAGTTGCAGCAGAATTGAGCAGCCTTCTTCCGCCGTCCCCATTTTTTCATCGGACAACCAGACTTAGAAAAAAGGGGCCAACGTTATATGGTTGATATACCAAAGAATCGCATTAAGCGTTATGGTTCCAATTTTGTAATATGTACCGCTAAGGAGTGGAACTCTTTGCCTGAGTTTGTGTTTCCTGATAAATACAGTTGAGGGGTCATCAAGTCATGAGTGAATAGGTGTCTTCTAGGCAAGCTATGTCTTCTTTATTTATTGTCCAGTGATGTTAGTATTAAACGAAAGACCCAAACAATAACGCGACACATGCAGCGCTATCTGTTGGGTGAGAGATGAACTTAACTGACTAAAATGTAGAAATAAGTCTATTTTATCTACAGCTGTTGTGATGTTAATATTAAACGAATATTTGTAGACTTATTTTTACATTGTATGTCAGGTTAGTTCACCTCTCACCCAACAGATGGCGCGGTATGTAATCGTTAATATAAATGTATGAATCACGCTGTTATTTGGGTTATTCGTTTTATTTCATACTATCATTTTAACACCTGTTGATGTAAGTTTTTATTACGCCCCTTGCTTATAACATGTACGTCGGTTAGATTTTAAGTAATGAATTAATTTATTAACATCCAATTTATCTGTATTTTATATGTACTACGTTGACAATTAATACCTATTCCTAGAGCTAACGTTTAATACATACTGACTTACTTACCAATATTGAAAATGTTTTGAAAAAATTAAAGATACATATTTCTCGTCTGCATCGATCCTTTAAGGTTCCGCCGGTTTCATTCATATAATCCGGCAGATTAAAACAAACAGTGAAAAGTACCAGAAGAGGTTGTTTTCGAATGTCCACGGTATTTGCTCGGGTGTTAAATGTCATGTGTGGGTTGTAACACTTTAGTATCAGATTGATTTACACATTCAGACACATATCAATTATATATATACGTATTTGTAATAAAATAAAAAAGGAGCGAAAGTAATTATATAATTTGTATAAATTAGTATATTTCTTTAAAGCATTATTAACAATTAATAGAATAAATGCTTTTTTTTAAATATTTTAAAAATTAAAATATGTTGCTATTTCTACCTGTCGCACCAAGCGCTTCTCAACATCATTTGAAATACGCACAGCAAACACAGTACAGAACAGTAGGTTATCTAAGGCCGCCCGCCGAGTTATTAGCCTACTCTTGCGTTGATCCCCAGGGTTGTGACTTTTACTTTAAGTTAATATTTTCGAACAAGCAGCACTTGATCTAAATTTATGTAATAAAAAGCATATTATGATTGAATATTTGTTTGCGAAATCGTTATTGAGGCACCCGAAAACACTACAATATATTTTTCCCCTTTTTGAAGTCATGATACTCGTAATAATTAATATTATGGTAAGTGGCCGGCGAGAGTTGACGATCGCGAGCGGTCATGTGACGTACGCGCATGCTCACAGTCGCGCGGCACAGCCCGTACTGCCGCTACCTTATTCCCCCATATATTATGCTAGCGTGTGCGTGAAATCGCGTACCGACACGGCGTGCGGCGCGCACGCACACATTCAAACCGAGAGCGGCACGTTTGTATGAAGATATTTTACTGATCTTTACTGTGCAGCAAAGGAGTGGAACTCCCTCCCTGCGTCTGTATTTCCGTTGACCGCCAGGGTGAATAGGCACTTTCTGGGTTAACTTGTTCCATCGTGGCTCCTGTCTTTACCCCCGGGCTTGATTAGGATCAAGAGCCAACCTATTCAAAATAAAAAAGGCGGTATACTGTACTTGTGAAGCGAGTCGATTTTTCCTAGTATTTTTATATTTAAATAATTTATTATAAAGGATACTTTTGTAAATTAAAATACACAAATGTATGGGAATATTATAAATTTTAAAGATAACCTAAATTCATTATAATTTTATAAATATGTATAATATATTTCTTCAAAGTAAAAACTTATAAAGAGAAAGAAAAGGTGAAAATCTTTGTATAATATAATTGTAGGGTTTGTTGTCCCACACTCTTATAATAGTTAATAGTTGAGTTAAACGACGTCACTGGTTAATAGTTTTATTAGAGTTCACAAATTATAAAAAATAATAGTTTAATGTTAGTTAGGAGGTGGCTTACGCTTAACTAAATATAATATTAATTAAAATTACATTGTCGCGGAAAATGCTGACACGCAAGACAGTGTACTTTGATATGACCTAAATTGTGCGGTTGGTAAACCGTACATGCTCCCGAGGGCAAGACGAGACAGGTTTCACTAAGATTTAATAAAGCAATAACAGTTCAAGCATAAAAATTGTAAAATATAAAGTGGTAAAATATAAAAGTAAATTAAATAAAAGTAAATAGAAAGTTATTATTACAAAATATTGTCTCTAGTTATTTAAATATTTTACACAGCACACACTACACTAAGCACTATCACTGTCACTGAATAGTTTTCTTATCACAGGGGACGTCGCTTTGTTTATACGGCCATACAGATGAGCTGGGCCCGCATTTGATTCGCGTCCTATTTCTGTTGGATGACGAATTTGTTTGAACTCCCCTTGCGGTCGCTGTGTCAGTGGGATCGGCGGCTCGTTCGGTGGCTGATCACCGCGGCGTGCCGCGGATGAGATAGTCGTGGAGCATCGCGCCCGTGCGCGCCGCCAAAGGTAAACACCTGCTGCAGTTAGCGTCACGCCGGCCAATATGTACAGCACTATGTACTGGTGAACATCATGGGTGCTGATGTTATCTATGTCCGTTATTAGTTCACTGACCTCCTTGCTCTTCATTTGTTGAATTCGATTGCCAATAAAATCAAATTCTTTTTCAAAATTTTTAAAGTCTGATCCATTCAACCCTTTGAACAATGGTATACTTGTGTTAAATATGTTGTTGATTGGATGTATGTCAACCTTGAGAACAGGTGATTGTATTGTCATAGTATTAGATTGCTGCGTATGAGAATATATCGTGAAGGTTTCGCCCTTGATGACGCATCCTTCCCCGAGTGCGATAACACCGGTCTTGCTGACGCGCTCGGCTGCAATATGATGCTCGCATATGATTCTTATTGTTCGTTGTCCACAACAGAAAAATAAATATGTATTTATTTTGTTAAGCTGTATCCACACATCAGTACACATTGTATGCGAAGTTTCACATTGATCTGTATCTTTTAATTTGATGCATAGATTCTCGTCTGACTTTAGATGATAAATTGGCTGTTGTAGAGGACACATAAGTGTTTTGTAATTATATGGTATACATGATTGTAATTCGGTTTCTGATAATGGTATGTAAGCATCTTTCTTTAAGTTAATGGCGATATGATCAGCGAGCGGCCGTATCTTTATCATATTATCCTGAATTTCGTGAGGAATAGCTATTAAGCGGTATATCTCGTAATTATCACGAGATACGAGCGGAATTCTGATCTCAAAAATGAAGTAATTCATAGTCATTCTAGCTTTTACTTTTAACAAATGGTAGAGCGTTCTCAAATCAGTTTGTATATTTTCGATTGGCAAGGTTAGATCGCTCGAAAGATGTCCTGAAATAATGTTTAGCTCCTTTGCTAATTGTTTTGGACTTAAAAGATGAATGTCAAATTTTCCATAGTGAATTTCTGTTATCGTATCCAAAAGTGTTTCCTGAAGTCCTTTTAAATTTTCTAAAATGTTGTTAGCAATAATCGATGTCAGGGTAAAGTCACTAATTTTCTTCATATCCTTCATTTCAGATGCAATTGTGTTCACGGCCTTATCTAGCTCGACGGTGTGCTGATTATACATTTTATGTTGTCGTTCGATAGTTTGTTCTACTCTTTTCAATAAGTTGTTTTCAGCTTCCACAAGCGAGGTTTGGTTTTTCCAGAGTTGGACTATGTGTTTTTCATTTTCATTAATTAATCTAATATCGTTTTCGTATTTTTCGGCAAATTGTTGATCGAGTAAGCCAAATAAACTGTTTGCTACAGTGCCGATGCCGTTGATAAGCCCCCGTCGTCGTCGCCGCCTCGAGTCCGTTACTTGCTGACTAAGGAGCATATCGCTGTAGTAGTTTAACTCGGTGTAACCGTGACGTAGTTGCAACATAATGACGTCGCACTGGTGACGTTTCTCGGACGTAGCACATATATTTTCTAAACTTGCAATGTAGTGTTTAAAAGTTTGTATGCCGTGCCAATAGGGTTCCATATTGTAGAACACAATCAGTTTCCATTCGTCGCGCATGACATGCATGTCCGTAATCTTGTCAAAATAAAGGCTTTGGTTACTATTTATGTTGGTAAGGCTGTAGTTACACTGAGCGGGTGTTGTAATTGTTAAAAGTGACAAGATGGCCCATATAAAATAACATAACCCTTGGGTCTTTTTCTTGCTCGTAGATTTATTAGTTGCGGGTTTTTGCTGTTTGGTTCCACTGCTCATAATTTCTTCTTTTGATATGACTTGTTCTTCTTTGTTTTTAGTGTTTGATACAGGTAGTTTTGATAACTTGGTAATTGGTCGCTTAATTATTCCGTTTTTTGTTTTTATGGTGACCACTCGAACGTGGCCATCCTTTCCAGGGTGCAGTTCAATAACTCTCCCTAAGGCCCATTTTCCAGGCGGTAATTTGACATCTTGAATAATGACGACATCGTTGATGTTCATGTTTTCTCGCGCTTGCCGCCACTTACTGCGTGGTGATAACTGGCACAAATACTCCGATTGCCATCTCTTCCAAATATCTTTGTAGATTTTCTGTATAAGTTGCCATCGCGTACGCTCATCAGTTTCGGTTTCGATTATAGTTAATGTAGGGCCACTTGAAAGAAAATGTGACGGTGTCAAGTAGTCCAAATCGTCAGGATCTTCGTTGAGTGGTAATAGAGGGCGGCTATTGAGACAGGCTTCGAGTTGCGCTAGAAGCGTTGAATGCTCTTCAAATGTGAGCTTTTGTTCACCAATGACACGGCGGAGGTGGTATTTTAGGCTCTTCACTGCAGCTTCCCAAAGTCCCCCTGCGCTCGGCCATGATGGGGCATTAAAGTGCCATTCTATTTGCATGTCTGTAATCGTTGTGAAGAATCGAGGATCGAGTAGTTCTTTCAGATTTATATATTCTTGTTTCAGTACATTGTTGGCTCCGACGAAATTGGTACCATTATCGCTGTACATGTGTTGTGGAGCCCCTCGTCGGGCACTGAATCTTTTTAGAGCTGATAGGAATGCTGACGAGCTGAGGTCTGATACTAACTCAAGGTGAACTGCCTTCGTCACCATACATACGAAGACAGCTACGTAACCTCTTGATGTTTTCACGCCTCGGCCTTTATTGGTTTTCACATCGATGTACCCCGTGTAATCGACACCGGTGTGATAAAACGGTCTTGTAGGGTTGCATCGTGCCGCAGGTAAGTCACCCATCAGTTGCAGTTGTTTTATTGGATTTTGTTTTCGACAAATAACGCAGTCATGGAGTCGCCTTTTGACAGCCCTAATACTGCCGATAATCCAATATTGTTTTCTTAAGTTCGCTGTCGTCAGGCGGGCTCCTCCGTGGAATGTGATATGATGAGCTTGATCAATTAAAAGATTGGTATAATGACCTTTGTGTGGAATAATTATGGGGTGTTTTTGATCTTCATGAATGTAAGCGTTGCTGATACGACCTCCCACTCGGAGAATACCATCTTCATCCAAAAATGGGTTCAATGATATAAGTCTACTTTTTCTGTCAACTTCTTTTTTCTTTTCTAATTTTAAAATTTCATCTTCAAATGAGGTAAGTTGAATATGTTTAATAATAATGTTTCTTGCTCTTTTAAGTTCCGGTATAGTTAGGTAGTGCGGTCGATGTTTGTTACGCGACACCGTTCTTAGTATCCATGCGACGACTCGTGTCACTCGACCCAGACAGCTGTTTCGCGTAAGTATATCGGCAATTACGTCAGAACTGTGACGTATAGTAGTGACGTTTGTTTTTAGTTGCTTGTTTATTTTAATATCTTCGGTCGTTTCATAACTAATCTTGTCATTTTCTGTTTCAGGTTGAAATGTTTGCAGCCAGTGGGGTCCGTGCCACCATAGCTGATGTTCTTTTAGCTGAATAGGAGTTATACCTCGGCTAGCGCAGTCAGCTGGGTTCTCCAACGATTTGACATATCGCCAGCAGTTTGAAGGCATCGTAGTCACGATTTTCTTTACTTTGTTTGATACAAATGTCTTCCAACGACTATGATCTCCATGAAGCCATCCTAGCACAGCCGTGGAGTCTGACCAGCCATATAAAGTAACTTTGTGATTAGATAAGCATTCTTGAACCTTTTTCATTAGTGTGGCGAGCAGTAAGGCAGCACAAAGTTCGAGTCTCGGGAGTGAAATAGTTTTCTTGGACGGTACAAGTCTTGACTTTGCGGCTACTATAACCGGTGAATTTTGATCTGCTTTACAATAAATAATACAGGCGTAAGCGTTTTCGGATGAATCGCAAAACCCATGCAATTCTATTGTATCTTGTTTTTTCACTTGTAACCATCTTGGTATTTGTAGTTTGTTAATTTCGGTTAATTGACTTTTAATTTTTATCCATTCTTTTTTAATGTTTTCAGTTATTTCATCGTCCCAGAGTAAGTTTTCTTGCCAAACTCGTTGAAAAATAAGTTTTAATTTTGTAGTAACAGGACACAACCATCCCAGGGGGTCAAAAATTTTCGAAATTTCCGACAATAAAAATCTTTTTGTTATGCGTTTGGTTGAATTTACATCAATTGTTATTTGGAAAGTAAAGTTGTCTTCGTTAGGATTCCATCTTAGGCCTAATGTTTTTGTTGACTCCTGGTGGCGAAAATGGTAAGTATCTTGTTCGTTGTTTCTAGGGTTGTCATCTAAGAGTTTAGGGTTGTTCGACATCCATTTCCGTAAGTTGAACCCACCGGAGATAAGTAGGTTTTGAAGGTCATTTTTAATGCGTGTTGTAGTTTCAAGGTCATCGCAAGAATATAGAAGGTCGTCCATATAAAATGATGACTCTATTATGGCTGCAGCTTCAGGGTAGTTACTTCTCTCGTCATTTGCTAGTTGTTTAATAGTCATCATTGCTAAAAACGGAGCGGCTTTAGTGCCATATGTAACGGTTGTCAATGCGTACTCGTTAATTTGCTGATCAGGTGATTCCCTCCATAGAATTTTTTGATACTTTTGGTCTTCCTTGTTTACTAAAACTTGTCGGAACATTTTTTCAATATCCGCAGTAATTGCAATTCTGTAGAGTCTCCATTTTAATATTAAAGATTGTAGGTCCGTCTGTAAGTTAGGACCACGGTACATCAAATCGTTTAGACTTTTTCCGGAAGTTGTCTTGGCAGATGCGTTAAAAACGACACGTAGGGCCGTGGTTGATGAGTCAGCGCGTTGCACACAGTGATGTGGTAAATAATAGCTTAGTTTTGAGTACTCATTACAAGGTTGCATGTGGTTTAGTTTTTCATACTCTTTTACAAATAATTTATAATCTTTCTCTAAGTTTTCGAATTTTCTGAATTTTTGTTCCAAGTGGCGAAATTGTGCCGCAGCTTTAGTTTTTGATTCTCCTAATTTTTCTTCGATATCGTGATGTAAAGGCAGCCGTACGACATAACGACCATCCTCTTGTCGTTTTGTGGTTGTTTGATATTGTTGTATACAATTAAGATCTTCTGTAGACATTTGAGAGCTGTCCGCAATATCTTCTATTGTCCAAAATCTGCTGATTTCGTCCAAATTGTTTAGAATGACGTTGCATTGGAATGACTTCATATTACCACACAGTATCCAGCCTAGAAGGGATTGTTGTGCTATAGGGTGCGTTTCTTCTCCCTTTATTATACCTCCTAGTATAATATTAGAATATATATCGGCCCCAAAAAGGATGTCGACGGGTCGACTGATGTTAAAGTCCGGGTCCGCTAATTGAAGGCCTTCCAGATGTGTCCATGTTGATGGTCTTGCAAAAGATCGGTTTGGTAGATTGTTAATTAGATTTCGCATTATGTAAACATTAGAGTTGAAAGTATGGTTACCGAGCATAGATGTACATGTGATAGTTATAGCACCTTTACAATTATTTTCTCTCGCTCCGACTCCGAATATTACTCCTTTGCATTTCTGTCGTGGTAATTCGAGTCTCTGAGCGGCGTTTTCCGTAATAAGAGAAACTTGCGAGCCCTGGTCAATCAGCGCTCGTAAAACGATCTCCGAGCCGTCGTTGATCCTGACCTTGACCTGTGCAGTAGCCAAAAGTGTTTCAGATATGTCTTCCATCGAAGCATGACTGCTTGAAGTCGTTGCACTTTCGTGGTAACTCTTCTCCATATTGTTTTTTGGCACCGTGTTTGCAGTCATATCTTGATGAAGCAATGTATGATGCTGTTCATTACATTGCCTACACCTTTTTTCCGATTTGCATTGCTTGCCCTTGTGGTCGAACAAACAATTTTTACACAAGTTATATTTCGCAATCAATTTCCTGCGATCGTATAACTGTAATTTGATAAACTCGTTGCAATGAAATAGTCCATGTTCATTACTGCAGAGTGGGCACTTTACGTGGCTTGGAATGTTTTTCGACGTCGTTTTGTTAATTATTAAATAATTATCTTTTATTGGCTTATTAAAACTTTTTGGTTTTGAGTTAAGATTTTGGTTAGCGCTGAATGTTTTGTATGTAGGCTGAAACTTGTAGTTCGATGAACTTCTTTGCTGATCAGCTGAAGGTCGCTCTTGTTTTCGTCGTGCAGACTCCAAAGATGTAAATTTTATTTCTAAGAATTGTAAAAACTCCGTAAGACTTGGCAGCTCTCTTGGTTGTTTAAGGCTTTCAATATAGTCGTTGTAGGTATCTGTGTCCAATTTTTGCGATAAGAGATGCACTAGAATTGGATCCCAAGTGGAAATATCAACCCCAAGGTTTTTGATGGCGTTGAGACATTCGTTTGTTGTATCGTGTAATCTTTTAATAGATATAGCTGTTTGGTACTGTATAGTTGGCAAGTTTAACATAGTATTGAGATGCGAAGAGAAAATAATCTTTTTGTTGTTGTATCTATTATTTAGTATGTCCCAGCAAACGTTGTAGTTATCTGAACTGATTGCTAGATGTTGAATAAGTTTTTCAGCTTCGCCCTTGACCTTTGACTTCAAGAACTGCATTTTCTGTGCTTTTGATAACGATGGGTTTGTATGAATAGTTTCGATGAATAAGTCCTTGAAGGAGGTCCAGTGCTGATAGGCACCACTGAAAACCGGTAGCTCCATTACGGGCGTTGACTTTTCTTTATGTGATGCAGACCACATTTTTGTATTAAGGGCTTTCTTCATAGAGTTATACTGCTTCTCATATTTTTCAAACAATTTTTCGTATTCTTCTTGGTCTCCTATTACTTCACTGTCAAGCTCCCAATGCATGGAATCGATCGTCTTCCACCTTGATTCTATATTCTTTAAAACGTCTTCAAATTCCCACTTTTCGTTAATTTCTTCCAAGTCGATAGCAGAGAGTGTCCTTGAAAATGCCTTAAAGTTACTACGTTGTCGCCGTAATAACTCTTCCGCCTTGCTAGCGTTACCCTGAGAAATAGTTTGTTTTTGATAGGAGGTAAAATATTCACCGGACGCTGCAGGTTCAGGTGGTTGAATTTTCGGACCCATGGGTGACCTTCCTCTCGGCTGTAGTCCGCCTAATTTTGTTTCTTGTATAAGTGTTCGCGCTTCGTTGTAAAAGTTTTTAGTTTTTTGATAATAGTTTTCTGAAAAATAGGTATAGTTCTGCTCCTCAAACGAGCACAGTTGTACATGGTTAGCTTGAAATTCAGTCCAATATGAATCAAGCGTTTCTAGTCGTTTTTTTATGTATGTTGAAGTTTTGCGATCAGCTGGGTCTTTCTTGAAGTTCCGAAGTTGTTGCTGTATCGCCTCAATTATTTGATTTTGGGTTGCTAATAGATCTTCGATGTTGCTCATGATGGTAAGTCGCTTATGTCTTCTTAAGTATAACGACAAAAAGTTCAATGGTTGTTTTCCAAAGGTTCTTTGTTCGCACTCGTCGAAACACTTACGCACTTTTCGCAATTTTACTTGGGAAGCGCGCAAAGGTCCACGTGTACAGTTATTTGCAACGTAACACAATTAAAATGGTGCAGTCGCTGCTAAGCACACAATGCTCACTCTTCCCTCACACGATATATGCACCTTCTCAATCTGCCCGGTGAGACCCGCTTGTGGGAGGCCAGACAGACCGATTGCTACCGTGCAAAGAAAAAGAAAAACAAAGGTACCTACCAGTTTTTCCTCGAAGGACCATTAAGATGTAGGGTTTGTTGTCCCACACTCTTATAATAGTTAATAGTTGAGTTAAACGACGTCACTGGTTAATAGTTTTATTAGAGTTCACAAATTATAAAAAATAATAGTTTAATGTTAGTTAGGAGGTGGCTTACGCTTAACTAAATATAATATTAATTAAAATTACATTGTCGCGGAAAATGCTGACACGCAAGACAGTGTACTTTGATATGACCTAAATTGTGCGGTTGGTAAACCGTACAATAATAATAATAATATAATTATTATATTTCTCACATTCACTCCAATGAACCTAGCCCAAAGGCCCTATAAGGTTTGTGTTATGGATACTAGGGTAACGGATATACATACATGATACCCAAGACTCAGGTACAATTGTTCGTATTCACCACACAAACATCTGCCCTTTCCGGGACCTGCACCCAGCCTTTGGTGCGAAAGGCACGATTGCTACAGTTTGCAGCAAATTATCGTCAATCATATACCAGAGCAAAGACTAAAGCGTAACCCCTGAAAAGTTCACTGTGCGATTATTAAAATAAGCTATCTATAATATTACTTTATTTACTAATGGACAAAATTTACTTTACAATGACTGACCTCTTCAATGATATAAAATGAAATGAAATTATCTTTATTCAAATGCACTTTAAATAAGTTGTTTGGAATCGTTAACATTTTTACCTACCACCCATTCAGGACGTCTTTTAACTGACAAGAAGAATGGGCGCAAGAAACTCGTCAGCTTTAACAGAGGTAACGACATTTACAATATAATACGTCGTCACCATACACAATCCACAAAATAAAAAACAAAATTATTTTGTTATTACAATAATAGTAGTGTTACATCATCATTTCGTTGATTACAACAAAGTCAATTTGACTAAGATGGAATTCGACATGACTCTTTTATTTTTTTTATTTTACATTATTTGATTTTTTAACTGATTATTTATTTTTAATTTATATATCTCGTAAATAGAATCTGCTTTAAAAAATACTAATTAAATAAAAATGACTAATGCACCTGAATGTTTATTGTGAATTTATTATTTATGAATAATCGTTTACAAAATTATAATATTTTTTTATAGATGAACTTAAAAAAAATAATATTTGCACATCGAAATTACGATAGAATATGTTGTAAAAAGTTATTAAAATCAATATGTAATCATATTCCAGCAAATAAATATATCTTATCTCATCTTATAAACAAAACAGTTTCATCATTATCTTTGTTATAGCTTATGGAAGTCAAGACCACCGGCTTAACGTGCGTCCTGAACTACTGTTGAGCTCGGGACAATATTGCGTCATATCAATCAATCAATCAAATCATTTATTTGTAGACACAGGAATTAAAACAGATGGTGACAATTACATCGTTTCACTATGTCTGGCCATTAACAGGCATACAAATTTAAAGTACCTAACTAAAATATGTAAAGAAAAATGTCGAAATTTTTATACAAAAAATACTGTTATAAACAATGTCATGAAATTAATTAAACAATTTAAAAAATAGTACAAAACAATCACAAATCAACAATAATAATAAGAAAAAATATATAACAGTAAATCAGTCAAAATTAATGTAAACAAGTCTAAACTACTAATACACCCTAGTCCTAGATTATTGCTACCACTTTTCAGTCAAAAATTCAGTCAAGGTATAATAGGCTTTCTTTATTAGTAGTGACAACAAGTCCTTACGAAATGTAGTTAGGTTAGCATCTTTCAGTTTCTTAGGTAGTTTATTAAAAATTTCAGGTGCCATACAGAAAAAGCCATTTCTTTTCAACGCAGTTTTCGTTATTGGAAAGCGTAATCTATTTCCATGACGTTATAATTGCTAATTAAATTAAATTACGGACATCTAAAAACTTTTATCTACTCCGATACTATAATACAAAGATTCTAAAACTGAAAACAAAATGCTTATGACACACTTTACGTACAGGCCAAAAATAATATAAAAAAAGTTTAATTACGATACAGGTCTTGTATGGACACCTGTAACATAATATAACTTTTTAATCATAACGATACACCTATACAACCTCCAGCTGGACCAAGGAGGTTGAACCTCTACTTTAAAAAGGTTTCAATGAACGAGTCCGCGACGACGCAACACGCATGCGCAATCGATGTTTGCACCTTGGCGCCAACATTTGACATTTAAAAAATCTTTTCATTATTTAAACAAAGTTTGGTTTTGTTTGCAATATTGTTTTACGTATTATTGTATGAGAGTAGATAAAGTAGTGTATGACACTGTACATAACTTGGTATTATAACACTCGTGTGATACTATAAAAAAACTCGCCTACGGCTCGTTTTTTTAAAACACACTCATGTTATAAGGACCCTTATTATGCAACAGTATCATAAACTACTATTTTATCGGGAATAAGTCAGCACTTGACCGCTATCTCGCCTGATGGTAAGCGACTATGCGATCTAGGATGTAATGCGCCTGCCTAAAAGATAGCTATTCACTCATGACTTGATATACCACTATATTGTGTTTATCAGGAAACACAGATTCAGGCAAAGAGTTCCACTCTTTAGCGGTACGGATAACAAAATTGGAACCAAAACGTTTAGTATGACTCTTTGGTACGAGTATATCAACCATAAAATCTTTGATCTTTTGATGCAGAAGGTATGATGGCTACCGTTGCACCAAGCGGCAGTCATATTTATTCATAACAGAAAGTTATAATTGAAGGTCTGCATTAAGAAACTTATAAAAAACATATTTGAATTTTCCTGCGTCTCGTTAAACAATAATGAACCTAATTTCCATTAAGTTTCAACGATAATTAAATGGCATTCGCTTAATTTTCACAATTTATAGTCTGGAACCGAACCCGATTCAATGTCAATCACGTGTCACAGATAATTACTCACAATTGTGAACGGTACCGCAACTCGTTGTGGATTTGCAATAATTATAATTGACATTGGTTTTAATTTGATTAAGATATATTGTAAAGCTGTCGTGAAATCATTTCTTGTGTTTTGTTACTTAAGCTAAATGTATAAATTTCGCTATCTGGGTGAGTACTCCACCAATTAACTAACGATACCTTGAAAGAGACGTTGAATTTTTCCAAATATGTATTGCATTATAATTTCTTACATTCACACCAATTTTCTAGCCCAAAGTAAGCACTATAAGGCTTGTGTTATTGATACTAGGATAGACATGTAATATTTATAGAAATATATATATAAACACCCATGACTCAGGTACAAATGCTCGTATTCATCACACAAACATCTGCCCAGGTCCTGAACCCAGGACCTTCGGTGCGAAAGGATCGCTGCCGTTATCTAACTTCTAACCTAGCGCCCATTCTTCTTGTCACTCAAAAGACATCCTGAATGGATGCTAGGTAAAAATGTTGGACGATTCGAAACAATTTATTTTAAATGCATTTGATTAAAGTTATCATTTCTACCACGATTTTCCACCCGGTAACAGAATTAAAAAATAACCAGCTAAACGCATGTTCGTTATTATTGACAATACATGAAAAATACACAATTATTTCTGTTAATACGATGCCTGCTGTCAATTTGTATGTGAAACGACATGTTTGCTCACCCTACCGCTGGTGACCCTCATACTACACTTGACTTAACATTTGTCCCTATCGTCAAAACAAATCGCTGGGTTATTCCAAAATCATACATTATAACTTCGATGGGTACACGCAAATAAATGACATAAAATACAACGTAAGTGTCAATAAATAAAATGACAAAAAAACGTTTGGACAACTATAGGGAGCGATGTTGTAATCGATAGAATTCTTACTATTAGTAAAATAAAAATATGTAGCTTACTTCCGCAAAATCCAAGCAAAGTGCACGGGCGATGCACTTTGCGAAAGTAAGCTACGTATATTGGTTTTACTAATGGATATGGTCTTCCGCCAAGTAACGCTTTATTCTCTAAAAAAGCAATTTGACTATTATTAACTTTCAAATAAAACCATTTTGTCAATTTTAACGACGCTAGCATTCTTGTTTTTATTTTTAATCCTGGCATTTCTATTCCTTTGTAGGAACTGACTATAAAACAATGCTACAGTATGCCTGACAATTATTATGCTTATAGTAGTTTTTATTTTTTATTTTGAATAGGTTCAAGGGGCCAAGACAGGATCCACGATGGAGCGAGCTAAACCAGAAGGTGCCTAGTAACCCTGGCTTTGAAAACGGACAGCTTATAAGTACTGGGAAATACAGACGCAGGGAGGGAATTCCACTCCTTTGATGTGCGCATTATAAAAGATTTTGAGAAGCGCTTGGTGCAAGAGGTAGGAATAGCAACCAAGAAAGGGTGATAGCCTGTAGTATTTGAAAAAAACATTTATGCTATTCACACGTGGTAGAAGTGAAACCTTAAAAAATAATATTTATACGTGTTCAAAATACCACGGTTGTTGTGATGCCTTCTCTCAAGCTTTGTACTATGCATGCGCACACAAACACGTATTAATACACGTACATAAAGCTTCCTATCTCATTTTCTCATACGTTAAATCTTATGAATTGATGAGTCTGTCTCTTTTTACTGTCGCTTTTTCGTTGCATTTTCTGTCAAATCACAACGATGCTAAAGAAGTTTTCACTTCAATAACATGATATTTTTTATGTGATGTCTTATTTATTGAAATCAAACATTAACTATAAAAGAGATGTAATAGCTTTCGTATTTAAAAAGATAGTTAATCAATAGTATTATAAGACTTATAAATAAAATTTGTATAATTATGATCAAACTCTCGGGGTTCGTTTTCTTCGAATCTTCGCATGCGCAATGCAGAAAAGTATTTGCTATTGTTTATAACATGTATTTAAACGCTATCAAATGTCGTGCTCAATGTGATGTTATTTATTTCTTTTAGGACAACTAACAAATCTTAACATAGAATTATAACTGGTTACGTTACAAAGTGATGCTTTAATGAATCGAAATTTGGAGAACATTCATTATATTAGTCATAATATTATATATATCATAAGTAGGAATAAATGCCGCTAAATGAAAAAAAAACATCAAAATCGATTGACTAGTTTCGGAGTCAAACACTGTGACAGGGATATTTTACACATATACTAGCTAACCCGGCCACGTGTTGCTGTGTTTTAAAATAAAATGAAACCTATCCCATGTCTTAAGTTAGAAAAAATCCTGCTCGGAAGATCTTTTTTGACCTCCTACAATATCTCTACATACAAATTTATTATTGGTATAATTAATATTTAACTTAATATATACGTTTAATATACAAATCAACTTAAATATGGATAGTAAAAACGGAAATAGGAATAAAATTACTAAGTTAGTATGAAATACATTTTATCTATCACATTTCGAGTAGTTCCAGTATAAGAGTCTATGCTATCACGTGCGCCAAATGATCCGAAACGGGAAGCAATAACCCTATTGTTTACAATGCGTCGGGCCGCCTATCAATATTTATAATATCTGATACTGTCACTCGCCTGATGTATCCGCTATGCGTTTTGTTTGCACCATTTTAGTAATAAATTCTTATGTCAAGTCCATTACAGTTTAAATTATTTAAAAACTTTGAATGATTTTTCTGTAAGTTGGTTGCATTGGCAGATGGTAATGCAAAAAAAAATTAGGATCACCTACATTGTACCTAAGTAGCTAAAGCAAACAACGACTGTACCACAACATCCAGACACAAGCTAATATAGAAAAGATATTTTTCTACATTGAAATGGCCGGGAAGCGAATCTTGGACCTCGGAGTGGCTTTACCATGATAACCGGTTTACAAGCTACTCTACCACGAATACGTATACCAGTATTATACACACGAGCCATGTACGGACAATATATTAGGTACCTAAAACTAATAAGATGCTTTAAAATCACTACATAGTATAAAACAAAGTCGCTTTCTCTGGCCCTATATCCCTATGTACGCTTAAATCTTTAAAACTACGCAACGGATTTTGATGCGGTTTTTTCTAATAGATAGAGTAATTCAAGGGGAAGGTTTATATGTATAATACATGCATAATATAGTAGAGCATTGCATCCGTGCGATGCCGGGGCGGGTCGCTAGTTAAATAATAAAAAAATCAATATCTTTCTTTCCTAATGAACATACAATAATTAAAAATTATAGTTATACCTATATATCTAAATCTATAATGAAATTTTTGGACAGTTATAATTGTATTATTATATTTTCATTTAAATTATAGTTTATTTATATAAGACAACATATAGCAGCAGACGTCTTTACGCTGAAAACTGCTGTACAAATACTTATAGAATAAAATATAGACGACCGTTTGGTGCGACTGTAGCGATCCTGCCTTGCGCACCGACAGTCCTGGATTCTAGTGTACGAAAAGGCAGATGTTTGTGTGTAGAATACGAGCATTTGTACCTAGCTCATGGGTATTTTTATATATATTTGTATTGATATTACATATTTCTATATCATATATGTATGTCTATCCGTTACCTTAGTATACATAACACAAAGCTTATAGTGCTTACTTTGGGCTAGGCGAATTGGCGTGAATGTACGAAATATTATTATTATTATTATAAGGCAATTCCAACTCGTAAATTACGTAGTACGAGAAATTGAGAAGAAATAAAAAAGGTCGGAAGAACAGTGAAAAAAAGAACTAAACACTCAATTTAAAGTCGAAACGCAAAGTCATTAAAGTCTATTTTTAAGCATTGTTTATGGTATTTATGGTATGGATTCGACCCCAATGTACTCATTGGTAAGTACGTACATATAAACGGGATAAAATAAAAGAACTCGCATATACTATAATATCGAGGCGGTACTCACTCTTGGCCAATGACGGTGAAAACCACCCTACGAAGTATTAGGTTGCAGTAATCGAGAGGGATATTGGATATCAAAGATGGCCGTTTTTTGTGATGCGTTTTGTCGGTTCGAATATGAAAGTTTCATATTGCACTGGCACAATAATGGCAGATTTAAAAAAAAATTAAAATGCATATATTTTTTAAGAGTAGAATAAATGAAATAAAAGTCAATGTGTCAAAGAAAAACTGTATAACATTTAGTTTATAAAAAGAAATCCATTTTTTACAAACTTTTATTTTCTTTCATTTATCACGGTGTTTGTAATGCAATCTTGTAAGTTAAATTTGACCCATTTCCCGGTTTCTTCTTGAGCTGAATTTTTGCATGCATATGTATATCGCATGACAAATCAATATTATGATGACATAGAGCTGATCTGATGCTGTAGCTGGAAGGTGGCTATAGGAACTCCGCATTAAAACGACGCAACCCCATCGTTTAACTTTTTAGCTCGTTTTATTTACAAGTAATAATAAAATATTGTTTTAAAAAAGTTTTTTTAACTTATATCTTGTTTGTTGCATATCATCAGTGATTCGTTACATCAGTTCAAAATAATAAAAATAATATTCTATCATATACTCACACCTAGCCCAAAGTAAGCACAGTAAGGCTTGTGTTATGCAGACATATAGACATATAAATACATAGATATTTAATATATGTATATCATATATGAAATATCTAATGGCTCAGGTACAAATGCTCGTATTCATCACTCAAACATCTTCCTCATCCGGGACTCGAACCCACGAACGTCGACGCAAAAGGCAGGGTCGTTACCATTGCACCAGACGGTCGTTAAGATATTCATGGATTATTGATCAAATAAATTCCATAAAATTTTCTTTATCACATTAATAAGAAAAACGGGGTAAATAAGGGTTATTATCGTTACTATATTATTCACATTATTACCGTAATTACAAAATAGGTAAGCTGTTTTAATAAATCAATGTACCACGTTCATAATTAAAAGCTACGCTACCGTTGATTTACATAGAAAACAATGCCTACATTTACAAGTAGGAACAAGCCCATTGTCTGTCACCCCTTTAAGAAGAGCTCTTAAAAACTAATCCTAGCTAGTGCTATTAAAACAAAGTGTTCTAGAACTAACCCTAGAGTCGTCATGATTGGTCGTTCTCCCTCGGCACTGTTCCATCCCTCTTTGGTATGGCTTCTCGGTTCACTATATGTTACTATATGTTGAACGGTGTTGTATCACGTATTGTTTCCTCGCTATGCATTATGTTGGTATGGAAATGGCTTCGGTCAACAAAATGGAGGAGGATTTTTTTTATAGTGTTTAGTTTAGCGCTCGCTATGTCGCCTGATGGTAAGCGACGATGCGATCTAGGATGTGACGTGCTTGCCTAGAAAATACATATTTAAGATCGTTAGTCTAAGTAAAAATGAAAATACCCGGTCTGTGATGTTCTTACGTAACTTAAATTTGCTAAATTATTATAATAGAAAAATACTAGAAAAAATCGACTCGGGTCACAAGTGAATTCTCAGGCGGGAATCGAACCCGCAACCTTTGGAAATCGGGTCCAATGCTCTCCCAATTGAGCTACCGAGCCTTGCGAACACTCGTCGAAATTTTCTAGCACCTTCCTGATATTTTTTACGCTGTAGGCCAGCGTTGTTTCATCAATGAAAGGAACATCCTCTCGTATTCGAAAGAAACATTTTTATAAATGTTTGTCCAATCGATTAAGATGAAACAGCCATTTAATTTTATAATTTTTATATATTTTATGCATTATTTCAATGCTATTTTAAAAGATAAATTATCACAATTACAAAATGGGTTGCGGGTTATTTTTCTATTGTAATAATGTTTTATAATTTCAAAAAAACAAAATTTTTGTTGTTTTCAATCAGAAAATTGTACTAAAATGTGTATTAGAATTTAAAATCCTATAGTCTGTAAGACCGGGGTCACTAACTATGACAGTTGATATTACGTCGCTACTGGCGTTTTAATTGTAAGTTCTGTAAGAGATTTTTAATGATTTATATTATATTTAATCCTATTGTTTCGACTCCTGATCAGTGAACAAAGTATGTGCAAAATTCTTAAAAAATTGTTTCATTTAAATGTGTAATGTGTAAGTAAGTAAGAACTAAATACAACGAATAATTTTAAAATCACTATAAAGCAACAGCAAGTGAAGCACGGAATCGCGTGATTTGTGTACATGAATGAGCTGCATTGCCTCTATCCTGCTATCAAGATCGACCGATGTTACCTCCAGTTTCAATTAAATACGGATATATCGCGAATAGTGTCTAATTAAAAATAAAACAACGCGAAATACTGAACTTCGTTTTTTTATTTACGAGTATCCATTTGTATTTCATTTAAGAGAAATTGAAAGAGTATGTATGTTAGAAGTTATATCAATGGCGAAATTGTTTAATTCAAAATTATACACATTATTGAAAAATGGTTTATTGATACGTTAAAAATTAAGATTTAACATATCCTTATAAAAACAACCATATCTCCGTACTCACTCACCTAAAAGCTTTATAGGCATATTTTAAATCTTATAGAAATTGACGATCTTTTGGTACAAATGTAGCGGTAGTGGGTATCCTGCCCTTCGTACCGAAGGTTCTGGGTTCGAGTCCCGGAAGGGGCAGATGTTATATGTACCTGAGTCATGGGTATTTAAATTTTATATGTACGTCTGTACTGTAACACTTGTGTTATGGATACCCTAGTATCCATAACACAAGTGTTACAGTACTTCCTTTGGGCTAGGCTAATTGGTGTGAATGTAAAAAATATTCTAATGTGTAATGTGCGCGGAAGTGTAAAAACTAAATAAATATTCATATTATAAGGCTTTGTAAATACTAAAAAAGTGAAAATAAATAAAATTTGATTGATAATATATTTTTCATGATTAGTTATTTTATTGTAAAAAACTCGACTCGAATCTTAAATTATTCCCAGGCGGGTCTTTTTTCTTTATTTGAAAATTCCCTCTCACAATGTTTGACCGTGATGTTTTCCAAAACTATTGCGCCGATTATGATTACCTTTTTTTCATTTTGCTGGATTTGTTTCTACTTAGGATAAATAAAAGGTTTCATTTTAATTTATAACACAGCAACGCTTGGACGGTTCAGATAGTGTGCATATATATAAATTTCTTGTCACAGTGTTTCAACCGCAATGAACTCCAAAACTACTCAACCGATTTTGATGTGTTTTTTTTTTATTTTGTTGGATTTGTTCCGACTTAGGACTTGATACATGTTTCATTTTAATTTATAATAAAAACAATACAAATTATAAAACCGAGCCTTATAAAATTTATAATTAATAAAATTACCATCTATAGTAGGACAAAAGGAACTATATCTTACAATATTTGACTTATCCTGCAAGTTAAAAAAAATCTTTTAATGATTAATACACAATGATCTAGAAAAAATTTCATCTGTTTCAAATGGAGCTGGATAACTCAGGTACTGAAAAGATAATGAGGTTAAACACTTCCGAATATTGGCTGCGGTTAACTGTATTGCGAAATATTCAACCGAAGATTCTATAAAACCCGAATTATAGTCGGTCCATCGACTTTTAGTTTATTTAGAGCCAGAGTGTTTACAACTCGAGCTGGGGTCTGTAGTGTGAATAAATAATTGCTGGTCCCTTGTTAAATATTAAAATGCTGGGATTCAACTGTTGTAGACGAGCGACTTTGACGACACGTCAAAGTTCAATATATTTTTTTGAAACAATTTTGAATGTAATTATTTCACGCTATTAACATTTAAAGTTTCAAATAATCAACATCAATACTTTGTTCTAAATGTAAGTTAATTAGCTAAAGGACTTGTGTTTTAATACGCTTTTACTAACTTCACTTGTTTTTTTTTAATTTTTAAAGGAATCTTCTAAAGTGATATTTACCCTCTTCAAAAAGTCAAATGATGTAAATTTTGCATACTTATCAGAGACCGATGACAATACAATAACTAAAACATGATAAATGAATTGAAGGCTAAAAAAATCTTATTTATATGTATATCTAGTATAATGATAACATAATGGTTACTTCTTTACCGATTGTTTGATACTTGTAAAAGTATAACGTTCTATGTTATAGGTAGTTACGAAGAACATGAAGCGATATCTGCAAAAAATATAACTGTTAAGATTAATTTAAAAACATTAAAATAAGTCTGTTAAGATATTTTAATGTTTTTTAAGTTTTTCTATTAAGTTAAGATTAATTTAAAAAAAACATTAAAAGATTCTGAAAACACCTGTTAGATAATTAAACAAGACAAAAATGTAAAGACAATATTTATAAAAAAATATTCAAAATAATGCTTGAGCATACAAAGACAGATTACATAATAGCTTTGAAAATTAATCTAGATTATTTTTTAACAAACTTATAATAACTATGTTATGTGTGAATTACGTACGAGCATCTACCGAATTCTATTGCAGTGCGCCGATATCAAAATCAAGCAGCCACGAGATGCCGACGCTGCATTTACGTCATAAATAATAATTAATACTGTAATTGTAATCGATTTTCTTATATCGAATCAGACGCTAGGTTATTTAGATTCAATTATCTTTGTGTAATTTTATACCAATTAAATGAGATGTCCAAATAGTATGGATGAATTTACTCAACTAAGTTTTTCGTGTCTTGTTGAAAATATTTGATAAAGCTATGTCAATGATTTCAACATAACAATGTCATTTTTTATTTTTGAAGATAAGAGATATTGATCAAAATAGATAGGTTTTTAGGTACCTAGCAACCTTAAAATAATATAGACTTTATACAGCCATATTTAAATTGACAAATTACCGTTCTCCAAGCTCATAATTAACAGAAAATGGGGCCAAAAATTGAGTATGAAGACAAAAATACACAATCATTATTATATATACAACGTGTTACAAAAACCCTGTGAAAAATGTAATAAATTATTAATGCGAAAAATATTGTCAACCCTTGTAGCTGTCTCTGTATGGAACTGAGGAGAACATAGATTATTTAACAGAGTGTTAGTCTTTAACGGATTTTAAGTTTTAAATTCAAAAAGGTTTGCAAACTTAATAAGAGGAATTAATGGCTTCGAAAAATGACAAGTCGAAAAAAATACGTTATGGTGTCAATTTCAAGTATAAAGATTTTGTGTTAAACCAAAATATGACAACAATATATACACAACAATAAAACAATTTTATTAACTCTTAATAATAATTAGTCTCCCGTCTGCCCAGCACCAAAGTGCGCATCTAATTGTGTAGATACATGTAAACACTGATTACGAATTCCTCGGCCACTCTCTCGCTCGCCGTAAGATAAATACCGCTCGCCTACTCTCCCTTTGTTTAGGTAACTTAGCTACGGGTAAAGCCCACCTTTTAGCTAATGGGAGAAGGCTTTCTAGACGCCACTGATTAAGAATATTAATATTTATTATATTTTTTTATTATTAAACCGTTTAATAATAAAAAAAATATGTAAAGAAATTATTTCAAGATATTTTTCTTGTAATTTTTTTTAGATATAAAAACCATGTAAAATGGTTTAATATAAAAAAAAAATATCTATTTAAGCTGTTTCTTCTTTATCGATATATGTAAAAGTGTAACATTCGATGTTGCAGGTAGTTATAACTACAATATGAAAGACGGAGCAAGAAATACTTGGAATAATTTTACAAATCTATCAAGGTCTGGGTAGCTTAATTGGAAGATCTGAACAGTGAGAGGTTGTGGGTTCGAGTCCTGTCTGATATTTATAGATGTAATGATTTCTTTTATATTAATATTTTTTAACAATAGAACATGCGTGTTGGTTTTAAATGGGAAATCTTTAGATATTATCACTGTTAATTAAAACTCAGTACTTAATCATGTTTCTTAAATTAAGTTATTTAATAATCTTTGAATGAAAATATTTTTTAAACAGATAATTTTGCAAGCTGTATAAATTACCCCATAATTGTCTAAAATTTACTCATCAAATTTTGCACGAAGTCCCGAGCTACATATGCGGGTATTTGGTGTTTATAATATTGACCTAGTAGAAAGTGCTATTGTGCTTAATTACCTTTTTAGATAGAGCTTAGAAATGGACCATATTGATTGCCCAAACTTGATGGGGTTGTGTCGTTTTATTACGGAGTTCCTATGGCCACCTTTCAGCTCCAGCATCAGATCAGCTCTATGTCATCATAATATTGCATTGTCACGCGATATATATACGCATGCCGAAATTTTGCTCAATCAGAAACCGGGAATTGGCTCAAGTTTGACTTGCAAGATTTCATTACAAACGCAGGGATAAGTGAAGGTACAAAGTTGTAAAATTGAGTTTAAATATAAACATACTCGTATTATAATTACACATTCTCTACAATTCTGCTCTGACGTTCTGAGTACACGTACTCGTATATGTTAATACCGCCCTGAATGTCTCGATGTGGCGATAAAGGCTGCCGGTTATAAATATTGTATCGACATCCCAGTTCCTTGGCGCCGTGGAAAGCAAATTAGAAATTAATTCTGTGACCTGAGAGATTTGCATATGCTCTATTAGACGGGTTTTAAGTGAAACATATTATTCTGAAACGTGGTAATAGGGTACCTAAGTCTCGTGTAAATAGTAAATTTGTAAACAAATATTTGAAATATGTTGAACTAAAACTTATTATAATTATTTATTTATTGATGTAAATAATTTCAAATATATAACAATAATGCTTTATTACAAAAATATAATAATCCACATCAAACTTTGCCTAAAATTAAAAAAAAAGACTGTGCGACCACCAGACCTAGACCACTACCACTAGACTAGACCCCACGACTGAAGTGAAACTTCATTAGCTCCATCTATATCTATATATTTACATATAAGATATACGCTTTAAGAGAAAGAGAGAAAGAAAATGTGTGCTCACACTTCTATCTCTTGCCCCTACAGTAATATAAGAAATATAACTATCTTTCTATCTTCGCCAACTTATAACACCCTCTCAACTTCCGTTCGTCTCGTACGATCACTCTTAACGTAACGCTCTCGTCACGCATTCACCAGCTTACTCATAAAATCTAGGCATTCGTGTCCTTATTTTTCTGCTGCTCTCCTAGAATCGAGTGTAGATAGGTGTAATGAAAAAAATAATTTTACAAATATTCATAGTGAAGATTACAGATCGGCCTAAGCGTTCGGCTTGTGACGCATCTATCTCTCTTCCACTCCATCGGCCGATGCATCCGAGTAGAAGAGAGACAGCGGCAGCACACAACCTACACGTGAAGCCTTCAAAACTTTCATATTAAGAAAAAAACAGAAGATTTATGGGGTATGTCAACAAATAATATTAAATCAATTTTTTTTTTGTGGATTATGTATGGTGACAACTTATAATATTGTAAATGTCGTTACTTGTGTTAAAGCTGACAAGTACCTTGAGCTCATTCTTCTTATCAGTTAAAAGACGTCCTAAATGGGTGGAATGTAAAAATGTAGGATCATTCAAAACAACTTATTTTAAGTGCATTTGAATAAATTTATTGAGACGTTTACATCATTTAACTTATAGAAAGACCTAGATAATTGCAAAAAAACCTTTTTTGGGACCTTTTACTTTGAATAACTTACGACACTGACACGAGTTTTAAACGTCTGCAAAGATTTAACGATTTGGTCCGTTTAAAAATCAATCTAGTCTCGCCGTCTTTACAATCAATCAGCTGATTGAGGGTTCAATCGTTAGAGAGATGAGTGACTGTAACGTGACTTAGAAGTTAAATGAAAACTCATTTACGACTATGTCATTTACACGTATTTGCGTCTGACTTTCTAAAAAGTCAAGTTTTAATTTTTATGATTGTGGATCTTCTACAAAAAAGATATTAATTTGCTATCTGACCCGGCCACGCGTTGCTGTAACTCAGTTATTATAATTTGCAATATTTTTTAAATATAAACTATGTCCTAAATGGTAACAAATCCAGCAAAATGAAATAAAATGATAAAAAAATATCCGCAAATATGTTTCGTTTCAATAAGGGGAAAGAAAGGTAACTAATAGTCAATATACTATACAGACTCTTTTTAAAAATACAATAGCACTTTAAGCAAGCGGTGTCTACCATCTCTTTCAGTAATACAGTAAAATGCAAAGAATATTTACTTGTGAATATGGTAGATTAAAGATCACAAACAGTTCCAAAACCATATTCCAGTAGTTTCATCTACTCAGCTATAAACAAAAGCATGCAAGTAATATAAAAATTAATAAATCTATTAAAAAAAAAAAAACATTTTTTACTTTTTGTTAATAATAATGATAAATAAGAATTAGTTATTATAAAAAAAAAAACTGGTTGGTTGCCTGTAAAGTCGGTATACGGGCGAAAGTTTTACGTCACAATGACTTTGAGTGGTAAAATAATTTTAATGTGAATATTCATTCGTATAGTAGGAAGAAGGATGAAATAATAGTAACAATTTAAAACATTTATTTATACAAAGAATTATATTTAAAACATTAATTTATAGGCACGCGTCCCTTCCACTTTTTATGTCTGTCTCTCTCGCTCTTAGGCGGGCTAACCATGCCCGAGTGGAAGGGACGCGTGCCTCTCACTCGCTCTCATTGTAAGCGCATAACGTGAGCGGAGCGTAACGCAGTTTCTTGAAGTGTCACCCGGCAAACCAATTTATAAGACGTTGTCACGTCAAAATCAGTTGAGTAGTTTCAGAGTTTATCGCGGTCAAACGCTGTGACAGAGATTATCTATACTAATATTATAAAGAAGGTAAGTTTGTGTGTTTGTATATTTGTTAAATTGTAAGGGGTAATCTCGGGATCTACTGAATCGATTTTAAAAATTCTTTCACCAATAGAAAGGCACATTATTGCTAAGTGTCATAGGCTATATTGAATGCTAGAAAAAATTTAAAGAATTTTGTCCACCCGTGCGAAGCCGGGACGGACCGCCAGTTTATATATATACTAGCTGACCCGCCCACGCGTTACTGTAGCTCAATTATTATAAATCGTATACAAGAGTAGGTGCTAGGGATGTGACTTCATAGAGAGGGCTCTATATTCAAACACAAGAGTTAACGAATAACTATTACTCGTTGACTCGATTGACCAATTGGACCCCATGGACGACTAAACATTTCATCTTTTAAATACGCATATTGGGGAAATTTTAAAATCTACAGATTTATACAGTTTCTTGAACTGTATAGTATGATATACACCGTATAATATATATTCTTCTTAGAGATAGGACAAGTTGCAAATCTGGAATTCAAATTATTCATGACGACCGTTTTACTTACCATAGTATTAAGGTGAAATCCTCAGAAAGGTATCCTTAGGATCCTTAAGAATCCTGAGCCCTGAGTTTCTGTATGTAAATAATAATTGAAATAAGTTAACTGGTACTTAGTTTTCTTCTTTTTAAAAGCCAGCAACCATAAAACTTAGTCGTGTTGTGTGGATAAAAACACCAATCCTTCACACATGATGTCGTTAAAAGTGACCTAATGATTGGCTAATAAATTAATTTGTAATCTAAACTCTAAGATCACAAATTTGTTGTTTGTCTGTCCGCTCTTTCTCCATTGTATATGCGTTACCATAGCAACGCGTAAATCGCAAGTAGTTCGTCTACCGGACGCTAGATGGCGCTAACGGAAAAATATTTAATAATAGAAAAAAATTAAAGAATTTGTTCACCCGTGCGAAGCCGGGATGGGCCGCTAGTAGTAATAATTGAAGTTAATCTTCCTTATATACATAAAATCTTGCCTTTTTCCGCAGAGGTAGGCAGAGATCACTGATTTCCACCTTCCACGATTCTGACATACATCTCTAACTTCTTCAACTCTCATCAGCCTTTTCATACAAGCTAATCGGTTAAGGGTCTGACCTGGCCTTTTTTCAGGACATCCTATGTTTGGTCTCTGTAAGTCCACCTTGGTCTGCCATTACCGATACTCATTACTACTCATTTGCCTCATATATACGTTGTCAATGTCGTAAATTTGTCAATGTTAAGGAATAGTTGATTCAATTCGCAGCATGTTTATCATATTTAATCCTGACGTTTTAACAGCTGTTCCTTTCGACAAGAACTGGTAAAAGAAAAGGAGAGTAAAGTTCACCCAGTCCGAGTTCCTTTCGTCAGTTCTTCTCGGAAGGGTTTCCATATTTCCGAACTGGTAGACTGTATCGTAGATATAATACAAAATAAAACAAACTATTTTATTTTTATAACTTCAGTAGATAAACACAAACATAGACTTTGTATGGCTACTTTGTCAGACAACACATAGCAAAAAATTTAAAGATATTAAATATTCTGGTAATTTATTGCAATCATCTGTCGTTTTAATGACTTTAAAGAATTTTGAGTCGTCCGCATAAAGGAGATTGCTACAACTTTAAGACACCGATATCATTAATGTATATTAATGAAAATAGCAATGGACAAATATGCAGACTGCAAGCAATGTCCCTTTAAGCAGACCGCTTGAATTCTGTTGGTAATGTTGGATGTAATCCATCTAAGAAGGTTGCCGTGAACACCGGTTCTCGTAAGCTTTCTGATGAGTAAATCATGATTTATCTCGCCTGATGGTAAGTGATGATGCGAGTTAAGATGTGAAGTGTTTGCCTAGAAGATACCTATTCACTCATGATTTTAAGACCGCTAAATTGTATGTATCAGTACATACAGACTCAGACAAAGAGTTCCACTCACAAAATTGGAATATAAGTTAAAGAAGTATTTTCATTGTGTTTCTCTATTTTTTCTATAAGTGTATTATAATTTTAATATTTTATTATACCGACGAATAAAATCATGCAACAGATTACGTACTTGATATAATAAATTCCAAATATATCAAAAATATCAACAGCGTTTTACGTCAATATTAAAGCTGTAACCAAAATATTTCGCCGGTTGCCATACCCAAAAAGAGTAATTTAATATTTGCTGAGTGCCGCGCATAATTTTTCTGCCGCCAGTTCCATTATATATGATTCATGATTCTGCGCCACAATAAAATCGCTATAAAAAGCGATTCATTGGTCATACGCCTTGCTCCAGTGGCACACTGAATTTAATTATAACGAGTTTATTGAATTGCTTGGCAGTACTTTAAAACAGCAAAATAAGGCGACGATATGACTGTCATTAATAAACACATTTTAGAAATATTAAAAGATAAAAACAGTCATATTAACAGAAACATATATTAGTTCTTACACTTCCGCGTTTTATGCACATTTTTTAATAAAACCACTCCAAGAAGAACTGGTGAAATAAAGCATGTTGGTCACCCTGACCAAGTTTCTTTCGCCAGTTCGTCTCAGAAGGGCCTCCTTTTTTCCGAACTGGTAGATTGTTATCGTAGAGATAATACAAAATAAAAGAAAACAATTGTAAAAATAATAAAATTTCTTGTATTCACACTTCAGCCTAACCCAAAATTAGAAATGTTCAGGCTTGTGTTATGGATACTAGGGTAACCGATTAACATACATGTATTATAAATAGATATGTTATATTTATAGAAATACTAGCTGACCCAGCCACGCGTTGCTGTGTTATAAAGTAAAATAAAACCTATCCAATCTTTTAAGTCAGATCAAATAATAGATAGTTACGAAGTTTGATCAAAATCGGTTAAGAAGTTTCGGAGTCCATCGCGGACAAACAACGTGACACGTAATTTATATATATTAAGATATATAAACACAGATGACACAGGTACAAATGCTCGTATTAATCACAAAAACATCTACCCCTTCCGGGACTCTTACCCCAGGATTGTCGGTTTAAAAGAATCGCTAACGTTGCATTAAATGGTCGGGATGATGATCAATACTATACCCACATGATCAGTCTACTCTATTCTGTCTTCTACAGTGTTTTGTTCTTTTGTTGTTAATATTGTTTAATTTTAAAAATAAGATCATGGCCTTAACAAATTTAGTAGTCTACTTGGCTATCGAAAGGACTTACATTATTATGCTACTGTGCCGTTATGATAGGTTATGCGAAAAGTTAATATTAATGGCCTTTAAAGTTGAAAACAAAGATAATTTACTTGGCATTCAACGAAAAATTTAAACTGTAACTTAAAAGTCAATACTAACAGTCAAATAAGAAGTTATTACTGATTGCTGGGTTCGCGTCATTTATTGTAACTAATTTTGGTATGATAAATTATTATAATAGAAAAATACTAGAAAAAATCGACTCGGGTCACAAGTCAATTCGCAGGCGGGAATCGAACCCGCAACCTTTGGAAATCCGGTCCAATGCTCTCCCAATTGAATACGAGAGGATGTTCCTCTCATTGATGAAACAACGCTGGCCTACAGCGTAAAATAAGAAAAGTACTAGAAAATTTCGACGAGTGTTCACAAGGCTCGGTAGCTCAATTGGGAGAGCATTGGACCGGATTTCCAAAGGTTGCGGGTTCGATTCCCGCCTGAGAATTCACTTGTGACCCGAGTCGATTTTTTCTAGTATTTTTCTATTATAATAATTTATCTTATAAGATCGCATTGAAAATGCATCAAATATATAAAAATTACAAAATAATATTGGTATATTACAAATTCAATTGCGTGCATATACAAGCATACATACATACATACTCATGCATGTACACACATATTATGTCATATTTGACCAATGTAATAGTAACAAATCATTCAATTTTAGTCAGTAAAAAAAAAAATGCTTTGAATACAATTTTGCATGCTATTTGTAAATGACTAAATAGGATAAGGTATAAAAAACGTAACATCTTGTTACAGACTCTATTTAATGCAAATAAATAAACTACTCAATTAAGACGACAGAGATTTTTTTTTTATTTTAATTACAAATTTTAATATAATTTTTAATTTAAATGAGCAAATGGCATGGGCATTAACTAAATATGTATCCATTGTTGTAAGAGCCTAAACAAATAAATCTTGAGCTTCGCTTTGGATGAAAACCTTGCAAGAAAAATGGTCAATGAATCCTCCATGAGGCATGCAGCCAAGATCAACAGCTTAATGTACTTTTACAAATCTGGAGGGGTTTGAGATGATACAATTCGGTCACCCATCCCGTTACTGACCTTTCCGAAAGTTGCTTAACATCCGCAATCGTAGACCGAACGAAAAAATATACTCATGAATTTGTTCATAATTTCTGTTCAATTATTTTATTTGTATAATGGTCAAATGTTTTTAATTAATATCAGCATTTAGACGAGGAGTCCTAAAAACTAACCTAACCTTGTACTAAAAAGAAGCTGCAAGAAACTCGGCAAGGGCTGATTTTGTCTCCCTTTTTTATTATGTGTATGTAACAAATACATAGTTATATATATAACATTTAAGAAAACTTTTCCTGTACAAAAAACAGTTATCAACGTGCCCGATTAAAATATTGGAATGGTATGTACATAGGTACATATATGACGACCATTATAGACCCCGGCATATAAGTTGAACCTGGTTTTGAAATCACGTGACATGCGCAGTAGCAAGTTTTGGTACATTATTCACTACTGCGCACGTCACGAGATTTCAAAAGGTTCAACTTACATCATCATCATCATCATATCAGCCGTACGACGCCCACTGCTGGACAAAGGCCTCCCCCAAGGATCTCCACAACGATCGGTCCTGTGCTGCCCGCATCCAGCGTTTTCCCGCGACCTTAACCAGATCGTCGGTCCACCTCGTAGCGGGCCCACCCACTGAGCGTCGTCCGGCACGCGGTCGCCATTCGAGAACCTTTCCGCCCCAATCTCCAATCGGTTCTCCTTCAACTTACATGCCGGGAACTATACCTTACTAATTCTGTGATTACAGGACGATCTGGCTCCTGTAATCCTTTACAGGAAAGTCAGGATTGAATACAAAAAAAACGAAATGAAATACTCAACTAATTCGGTGAAAATGAGGCTCTTTAAATATCTGTATTAATTATATTTAAAAAATAAACTAATTAAAATATGTTAACAATTCAAAAACTTATGGTCTCTAAGGCTTTGATATGCAAATGATACTCTCAGCTTAACAATGGATTTCAATTCTTATGTCTTCTGACTTCGGAACTCATAACGAAGTATTTGTCATAATAATTCGAGTTACTGGAAGGAAGATGAGTTGATGGCTTCATTTCCTACTGTAATATACTGAAGAGTTTATCGTCAAATGTATTTCGTGCGAATAACTTGTGAGAATATGTTATTTGTGATGTTCAGAAGTCAATGGCGCGTGGTATATGGTAATCGTCAGAGTTGCTAGCACCATATATTGGAGCGGAGCGTAATACTAAAAAATAATATTAATAAAATACGAGATGTTAAGTAGATTTTAAAATTCCATAACAATGAACACTTTAAAAATGCGCGCGACCCCATAGAGCTAATGTTTTTTGGTAAACTTTTTTATTTTTGTGAATTTCAAATTTCAATAATCTGGTCCTAAATGAGTTAATTCGATTCGACACAAAAATTATTAAAATCGGCCATGAACTCTGGAAGTTATGGCCATGGATTTTCCAATAATGTTTTGTGACATAGTTACTAGGCGATGCAGTCGTTAAGCTAAAGCTACGCTAGAACCATATATTGGAGCGGAGTGTAATACCTAAAAAAATATGTTTTTTTGTTTTGTTTCGATGGGAATTTTTGCGAATTTCAAAATTCGGTTCCTGTTGTTTCGATTCCACACAAAAAATATTAAAATCGGTTAAGAACTCGGGAAGTTATGGCGTAACAGACATTGTGCCATTGAAGCTGATCCATGAGAGCTTCGCTCGCTCCGCTCTAATAACATGTTTAAGAGGGCTGGAAGTAAAAGTCTTAGTCACGTCTAACATCTGAATAAGAACGACCGTTTGGTGCAACGGTAGCAATCAACGGTAGCTTTCTCAGCGAATGTCCTATGTTTTATTCTCGATAGACGCAGATATTTGTCTGATTAATACTTTTGTAACTAAATCGTGGGTATTTATATATATTTCTATAAATTGTCTATCTGTTACCCTAGTATCTATAACACAAGTCTAAAAGTGCTTACTTTGAGCTAGATTAATTGGTGTGAGTGTAAGAAATATATACTCTAAGAACACAAATTTGTTGTTTGTGTGTTTGTCTGTCCGCTCCTTTATATTTATTATTATTATATTTTCAAGTAATAATTTTTGAAACGTATAAAAACCTAGCAGTTAAATAATATAAATAAAGGTTAGACAACATTACACAAATTGTTCTGAACCTCAGTTAAGTCGTTAAAGCACTTGTGTTATGGAATTTAGGAATAGCGACCGTACCACAACACCCATGTTATAATATAATCATATTTCTAACATTCACACTAATTAGCCAGGTCCATATTAGATTGCATAAATGAAAAAAGCATAATTTTAGAACGCATACTAATTACTTCGCATAAATTGAAATAGCTTGCTGGCTAGTAATATAAAAAGAATACCTAACCTTACCTAACCTGCAATGTATGTCAATTTATACCTCTTGATTAGTATGCATAGTGACTTTACGTCATTTGAAATTGTGCATTGCGAATGGCTCTCCAATTAGCCTAGCCCAAAGTCAACACTGTAAGGTTTGTGTTATGTATACTAGGGTAAAGGATAGAAATACATATATGATACACAGATATTTCATATTTATACAAATATATCAAATTACCCATGACTTAGGTACAAATGCTCGTATTTGCCCTTTCCAGAACACCAACCCAGGACTATCGGTGCGAAAGGCAGGATCACTACCGTTGAACCAAACAGTTGTAATATTTATTTATTGCATGCTGATATTTGATTGGTTGAAAAATTCATCTATCTCAGGCGGGAATTGAAGCCATACTTTCCGTTATCACGGTCACTATACCACAGAGACATTGACAATAAAAGATTGGTAGATAATTAAGTATTTATAGTAAAAATGTCCTTAACGAGAAAATTGAGAGAAGTTTTCTCCTAAATATCCTAATTGTTATATTTCTTTAATTTTTTTTACATACAGTAACCACTTTCATCGTTTTATTTTTATTTGTAAAGCCATTTGAAATAACAAGTTCTAGGAATCTGTTTATACGTAATTCCTTTCTAATTATTTATTAAAAGGGTCACCAGCATAAGTTATAGTATTACATAAAACTGAACAGTAAATTACTTAGGGTAATAGTTAAAAAGTAAATATAGTAAAATCAAGGTACTAAACTTATTAAAAAACTCAAGGAACAGTTTGAGGAAAATAAATAAAAAAAATATACATACATATAAAAAATCTATTATAAGCCTTAATTCGAAAGTAATAAGGTTTGTTTAGGTAAATTTTGAACTTCGGGTATTTTTTAACGAACATCTAATTCCACTTAGCTAATGGTGTTATTTGTTGTTTTTTATAATCAATGGATTAGTTACTGACATAATGACCTATTTGGTTCTAGTTAAACTAAATGGTGTAGAAAAAAAATAAAAATATGACTGTCCAATAGATTTTATAGATTTAATAGAATTTAGAAATAGTTTGGGCAAACTTCGGTTTTTTGAGGCGTTTTTAGTGAATTAGGTATCTTGCAAAATCTTTAAAGATTTTTAGTAAGAAGTGGACGTATTGAAATGTATTTTAAGTCGGTGCCTTTATGCTCAATAAGTAAATGAAGGTAAAAAATATCAGGTTTTTACAATTATTTATGTTTTATAACTATATATTAAGTGATGATTAGTTTGTTTGTAGGTGGTTATCAATCAGTGAGGTTTTTCGTGAAAAATGCATTTTATTTTTTGTGTTAAATTAGGGAACTAGAGAACTATTTGTGAAAACAAAATGTAGAAATATTGTAGCTTAATAAATTAATATTAGCGTGGTTACTGTAAATGACTAAAATAATGTCTCGTTTGACAAAGTTTGACAAAAATTGACGTTGAAGGTAGGTTATTAAAACATTAGTGGTAAACGCAGTACTTTTTGTTTACGTTAAAATACTACAAATACCCCACCGTTACTTCATTTCTTATCAACAGGTAAATTATATACTTATCCACATAAAATAACTATATCATATATAAACCACGATATGCTTTCCAAGAATCAAAGACCACACACGATCACAGCACAAATATATCTGGCCATAAAAGTTAGAACAGTCTTCAAAAACAGTGTAACGTTCGATTTCCTTGTTTCTGCCGCTTCGATAGTAAATACATCAACGAGACGAGGTGACTTTTAACGACCGGATCCAAAAATATCTATTTTTGGATTATACCCGTTTCCCTTGATAAGTTTAACACCTTATATGCACAGTTTTTATGGAAACTATTTATATTATAACTAGCTGACCTAGCCACACTTTGCTGTGTTATGAATTAAAATGAAACCTTTCCTATGTGCTATGTTGGAAAAAATCCAGAAAAATGAAAAAAGAATCATCAATATCGGTTGAGTAGTTCCGAAGTTCAACCTACTCATGTGACCTGGTCAAACACTATGACAGGGAATTTTTATATATATATATTTATTATTGACTAGCGGTCCATCCCGGCTTCGCACGGGTGGACAAAATTCTTTAATTTTTTTCTATTATTAAATATTTTTCCGTTAGCGCCATCTAGCATCCGGTAGACGAACTACTTGCGGTTAACGCGTTGCTGTGGTAACGGTATTGATAAAATGGAAAAAGAGCGGACAGACAAACACACAAACCACTGTGATCCTAGATTGTAGATTTAAACTATTATAATTTTGATTAATACTTAGAGACTGGGTCTCTTAAGAATTATAATAATTTTGTAATAAATATAATTTAAGGTTGTTTAGCTCAATTTTATTTCACAAGTTTTTCTCAAAATGGCCTACCTTGAGTTTTCATCTATAAATCACCAGTTATTAACTTACTAATACAGTTATTAGATCGTTATATTTCTTATAACAAAATCCACAAATGACATAAAGGAACGGTATGATAAATATTCGCATAAAAACAGAATTAATGCTTGTCACATTATACAGTAGGTCGACCGGAAAATTTGATATGATCGCGACAGACGAAGCCCAAACGACCTTCCACAACGAAAATGGCCAAGTGAAAAGGAAAAGACAAGCGCGAGTCGGATTATTTAAAATGGTTCAGAAAAAATTATAATTTTTATATTTTTAGGTTATTTTGGACTCTATACAAAATCCCAATTGCAAAATGCTCCTATTTCATCTAAGAATATTTTAAAGATATATTTTAAATGAAATGTTTTCTCCTTTCTCTTTATTGTTGCTTTACCTATCATGGAAGATTTGTAAAGTGCTTCATGTATATTGAGAATTTCTATGTATTTATTTTTGTTATTAGTTTATTTATTTATTTATATCGAGTGAGTGTGGGTCCGATTCCCGCTTGACACTTGAGAAGAATATTTTTTTTTCTTGTAATAATGTCTAATGGTGTTATTGTTTAAAAACATCACGGCATAAATCGAACATCGAATTATACTTACGCAATGCGAATATTAAATCTCAGAGATAATTAGATATAATATTGTCTGCGCAAAAATAACATTTTCGATGTTTCAAAGAACCCTAAAATACATCAAGATGTTTAAATAAACGTCATTAGCAAACAATTGGAATTCAGTACTTAACCTGGGACTCCTCCATAATTTTTTATAACTATATTTTGACCTTCATACTGGATTTCATCTTCTCGAATTTCTCGAAAAAAAAATTTTATATTACTGATTTTATTTATTAAGTTTTTTTAAAGTGGACTGTTTTCTACTTGTCAAGTACTTATCGTTAATTTGATTGAAAAAAATCTAATCCATCCTTTTCGAGTGGCGGCCATCTTGGATTTACAATGATTCTAAATCTATAGATATAAAAATTACCTGTCACAGTGTTTGACCATGATAAACTGCGAAACTACTCAATCGATTTTAATGATTTTTTTTAATTTTTGCTGGATTTATTCCAACTTAAGGCATAGGATAGGTTTTATTTCTTCTTTCTATATTTGACGATAGTTTGGTGCAACGATAACGATCCTGATTTTCGCATCGACGACGGTCCTGGGTCGAATCTCGGAAAGGGCAGATATTTGTGTGATGAATACGAGTATTTGTACCTGAGTCATTGGTATTTATATCTAAATTTCTGTAAATATTACATATCTATGTACTACTTGTATCCATAACACATGTCTTATAGTGTTTAGTTTGGGCTAGGTTAATTGGTGTAAATTTTTAATTTTATTTATAATGCTTATGTATAACGGTAGCAATCCTACCTTCTGCGCCAAAATTCCCGAGTTCGCTTCCCTGCAGGGCATATGTTTTTGTGATGTACATAAGCATTTGTTTGCGAGCTAAGTTTCGGACTAGATAGTTGTTGTGAATTTTATATTTTTTTATTATTATTTGCATTTTTTCAAACTATAAATTAATTTAATAGATTTTTTGGGTTGTCTATAAAAAGTGAAGATATATACTGATACTAGGTCCGCACAATTTTTTTCTTACAAATTGAGAAAGACCAAAAATATAAAGGTTTACTAGTGAAATTGCTAATATCTAGGTATATATTCTGAGAAATTTTGTTCAAAATCTCTAAATAACTATATGATACTTTGTAATTTTTCGTATTTCATTATCAGTTATCTAGTGATGTGTAATAATAATCGACATGGAAATAAAAATAATTTTTATATTATTAAAAGTAACAAAATATAGTGTGGAGCTTAAGAAATACTTGGAATGATTCGATGGATCTATCAAGGTCCCGGTAGCTCAACTGGAGGAGTACTCGTCCGGATAGCAAGGGGATATGTGTTCTATATAATGTGTAGAATATACAAATAAGCATATAAATAAACAACCATGACTCGGGAACAAATGCTATTATGTTCATCACACAAAGATATGCCCCTACGGGGATTCGAACCCAGGAACTTTGGTGCAGGAGGTAGGATCGCTACCGTTCCACCAAGCAGCCGTCCAAATAAAAAATAAGAAAAGATATAAATGATTTTTCACTTCATTCTAAATAACTCGACTTTATTTGTATATTTTTTTACATATTTTATGCATTTTCAATGCGATCTTATAAGATAAATTATTATAATAGAAAAATACTAGAAAATATCGACTCGGGTCACAAGTGAATTCTCAGGTGGGAGAATGAGAATTTGACAAAATGAGAATTTGAAGAGAATGTGACCCAAGTCGATTTTTTCTAGTTATTTTTCTATTATAAAAATTTATCGTTTTTTTTTGTTGAAGTCCATAGTCTAAGATCACAGTTGTTTGTGTTTGTCTGTCCGCTCTTTTCCCCGCTCTTTTTCCATTGTATCAATGACGTTACCATAGCAACGCGTAAACCGCAAGTAGTTCGTCTACCGGACGCTAGATGGCGCTAACGGAAAAATATTTAATAATAGAAAAAAAATAAAGAATTTTATCCACCCGTGCGAAGCAGGAACGGGCCGCTAGTATCTTAATAATATGGTTGAAATTGTACTGGATTGTAAATAAAATTCACAAAATGAAGTAACTTTAACTTACAAAAGTTATGCGAATAACAGTCCAAAGGGCAAGATCACGATTTATTCCAATTCAAAGAGCAATCGCGCTGATAGCAAAAGGCTATAGTTTCGAGTTTGTCAAGTCGAGACAAGTTGATTTTTCTTCTATAGAATAAGGCTTTTGATAAGAAAAATCTATGACTTATTTTTTAATAAAACATATAACAAATAAACATATTTTATCTTTTGTGGTATTAATCAAAATGAGTACATATACAGGGTGTCCCAAAAATAGTGTCAAGCGTAAGTCCAGAGTTAGAGCACCTCTTGGAGTACCCAAATCACCCCCATGTATGTTCCGCAATTATGCGTAGTTTTCGAGTAATAATTTTTTTTCTGACTTTTTGAAAATTTTGATCCAAAGAACTTAAAAATTTTAAATAAAGAAAAGTAGAACATATTTTAATGTTTTTCTTTTTGCCACTGAATCATATTTAGTGCTTCTTTTATGTCTAAAATAATCAGCTTCGTAACTTTAGTGGAAATTTAGAAAACAGTAGTGTAAAGTCAAAATTTGAATGTTAGTGAATAATTACTTAAAAAATCATCTTTAAATTAAAAATCTAAACAGGCGAATTCATGGTTTCTAAGTATGTGTAAAAACTTCTCTAGACTCTCTGCTTTCATAATCATTTAAAAAAAGAAGTACTTAATAGGGCTACTTTGGCTTAAATCGGCCATCAAAGACAGCGAGGTGAAAATTTCATAAAATTTACCAAATTCCTATCAGATGATAAAAAAAAATATCTGGTCTTTTTATAATTTCTAAGGTTCAGATTAATTACAATTTAGCAAAAATTAACTACATGAAACCCATATTTAAATATTTTTCTCGCGGATCACATCGGTTGTAGTGTTGGATGTAACCCAGTACTTACCTGCTAAAAAATTGCCCGAGTGAGAGGATATGAAAGAGACCGCATTATTGCTATCTCTCTCACTCTCATTGGCGAAATGGATAACTGTAACTGAGGAATGCTATTCTTTGTGACAAGGGGATGAGGCGGGGGGCGGGGGGTGTAGTCCATGCGCCTATTGTGTTCTGGCGCCAGTCGTTTGCCTGCTTTTGTTTGCGCCTTACGTACGATACGCTCATTTGTGATTATTTGACGAACTTTGCTTTCTTTACGGACCTTGAGTGCGATTACGATTTGGTTTTGTGTGAATACGGGATTTTGACAAATTTGGCATTCTTAACGGACTTTTCAAGCTCTTCATTTTGTGATGTCTTTTTCATCGCAAGAATATGCTCTTATGCATTACTTTTATGGATATGCAAGAGGAAATGCTTCTGAAGCAGCCAGGTTGTTCCGGCAGCAAGTACAAAATGGAGGTGGACCTCAGCCTGAAACTTGGCCTGATCATCCCATGATATTAAGAGTACATAACTCTTACATGGAAGGACGCCTACCAGGTAGAAAATCGGGGCGCCCATCTGAAATGAGTGACCCAGACACTGTCCAATCAGTGGTCGAAGAAGTGGTGAGAGATCCATCAGTTAGTGTAAGAACAATAGAACGTCGAATCGGAATTCCGAAATCACAAGCACATCGAATACTTCATCAAGAGCGTTTTCACCCATATCACATCCAGAAAGTTCAGCAGCTCAAGCCCGCAGACTACCCGAGAAGGGTGGCATTTTGTCAGGAAATGTTACGGAGACAAGCTGAAAACGAAAATTTCATTAAAAACATTCTATGGACTGATGAATCACATTTTAAGCGATGTGGGGTGTTTAATGCGCATAACTACCATTCGTGGAGTATTGAAAATCCACACCTCACAAGGGAATCTAATTTCCAGGAACAATTTAGTATCAATTTGTGGTCAGGCATCCTAAACGGACAGCTGATTGGTCCGTTCGAATTACCGGAGCGACTGAATAGCGAGGCCTACTTGCAATTTCTACGACGTGATCTCGGCGTCTTATTAGAAGATGTAGACCTATTAACGCGGAGAAATATGATTTTTCAAAACGACGGCGCTCCATGCCATTTTGCTAGAAATGTTAGACAACATTTGTCTGAAACATTTCCAGGCAGATGGATCGGTCGTGGAGGGCCCATTGCGTGGCCGCCACGGTCCCCCGACTTGAACCCCATTGATTTTTTCGTCTGGGGATACTACAAGGAATTAGTATACGCCAAGGACATTACAAACGTCACAGTGTTAAGAACAAAATTAAAACAAGCGGAAAAAACAATAAAAACAACAGAATTGCATTTATAAATTTAAAAGAAAACTTTTTTAGACGATGTAGAATATGTATTGAGCATGAAGGTCGTCATTTTGAAAACTTTCTTTAAGCGATCGAATAATAAATACTTTGAAAATAATGTTTTGTTTCATTTATTAAGTTAAAATAAACCTTCAAAGGTTATTAAAGATGGCAGCAGGAACAGTTATTTTTAACCTTCAAATAATAAAATTTAGCTTTTCTACAATTTTTGGTTTATTAATAAATAATTGGAATTTAAAAAAAAATATATTCAGAAGTCGAGTTTTATGAAATTTTCACCTTGCTGTCTTTGATGGCCGATTTAAGCCAAAGTAGCCCTATTAAGTACTTTTTTTTTTAAATGATTATGAAAGCAGAGAGTCTAGAGAAGTTTTTACACATATTTAGAAACCATGAATTCGCCTGTTTAGATTTTTAATTTAAAGATGATTTTTTAAGTAATTATTCACTAACATTCAAATTTTGACTTTACACTACTGTTTTCTAAATTTCCACTAAAGTTACGAAGCTGATTATTTTAGACATAAAAGAAGCACTAAAGATGATTCAGTGGCAAATAGAAAAACATTAAAATATGTTCTACTTTTCTTTATTTAAAATTTTTAAGTTCTTTGGATCAAAATTTTCAAAAAGTCAGAAAAAAAAATATTACTCGAAAACTACGAATAATCGCGGAACATACATGGGGGTGATTCGGGTACTCCAAGAGGTGCTCTAACTCTGGACTAACGCTTGACACTATTTTTTGGGACACCCTGTATAACATACAATAACAGAAATATACTAATAAAAATAATGCTTGTGATTAAACAAAACGGTTAAATATTAATGACAAATAAAATATATATTTAACTTTAAAATTTGACAATTCAATGGAGCGATCGATCTACGATTGCCGGTGTAAGGCATCTTTCACTAAGGCCAAACCCTGGATGGGTGACAAAATTAAGTATGAAATAATTTTTTTTTTTATTTGGCACTTAAACAGTTAGCGATGTTTAATGGTAGCTATCCTGCCTTTGGCACCGACGATCCTGGGTTTGAATCCCAGAAGAGGCAGATATATGTGAGATGTATGACGTCTTCAGAGTCAGGACACCTTCTGAGTTAGCTCACTCTATCGTAAGTCCAGTCTTGGCCCTCTGGTTATATAGGGATAAAGAGCAAACCCATTATAAAGAAAATTGTACCCTCGACAGTTCATCAAGCTAAATGCTTTTAATTGGACCTACCTTATGCCATTGTAATAAAGATCATATCATCGAAATTATTTATGTAATCTTATTGCTATTATTTTAATTTGAAAAATCAACTAATTAATATAAAGATAAGTAATTATAGGTGATGAATAACGCTATGCCATTTCAGGGTGTATGTACTTTTCCCACTGTTAATGTAATACAACTTATTCAATTTAAGTCAATGATCTTCGTACAGTTTAATGATGCCGGCTGTATATAAATTTAAATTAGAATAAAAATGAGAAAAAAAGAAATCTTACAAACCTATCCTTTTTTTACAAAATAATTTTCGAAGAGTGTGCAGTAGAATTGGACAGCGTTGTTCCAATGTCCACATTTTTTCATCGGACAACCAGACTTACAATAGGCGCCACCGTTATATGGTTGATATACCAAAGAATCGCACTAAGCATATCGGTTCTAATTCTGTAATCCGTACCGCTAAAGAGGACCTCTTGTCCTCAGTCTGTGTTTCCTAATAAATACAATTTAGGGGTCTTCAAGTCACGAATGAATAGGTTTCTTGTTCGCTTACCATCAGGCGAGATAGCGGTCACGCGCTTACCCAAAAATACCCGTAGTTAAGTACTTAAATAAAGATTATAAAAACAAAATATGTATTTAAAATGCAACGTCAGAATCATCGCAACAAAAAGGCGAAAATCTCAACGGGAAATACTTTATTTGTATCCTTGAGTCTTAATTGGTAGCATTTGGCTTCGAGAAACCTTAGTTAGGCGAAAGGCGACAGGAAATAAGGGCCGGTGCCACCCTCGCCGAGATTAATTCACTGAATAAATAAAAGTCAGCGGATTAGGGCAATGTCGTTTCCTCCCTCTTAAGCTGACCTCGCGTGCTTTTGTAGAAAAATGCCCACCATATAAATAATAGGGACGACGACGCCAAATCAAAGTGGAACACTCCTTGTTTCGGTTTGTGATACGCGAATTGAGCTGCTGGAATGGACAGCTCATCACTCTTAAAGAATGATGTGTTTTGAAGTTAAGTTATAGGACGATACTATTTTATGGTGTCCAAGAAAGAATAGTACCAATCCTTTAAAACAAAGAGTGTCGTAAAATGCTGCTGATGATACTGGAGTCCATAACCTTCCGTTGACCAAAAAATGGAGGACAGCTTTTTCTAAATCTGGACATGTAACGCATCAGGTATATCTGACAATAAAACCAAAGTGATTTTTAATCTTGCTATACTTAAGGTTATTTTTTTCTTTCTAGCAAACTAATACTGATATGTGCAACCGTCCATGTGTAAAGATCGATGGCTACCAAAATCGATAATTAAGTAAATATTTGCAAAAATGTTTGGGAGTTTTATTTAGGTACGCTCTCCTTATAACTTCAACGATTCAAGATCCAACATTATGATTTTCATGTCCAGAATTATGTTCTTTTAATGCGGTCTCCACCCGATATGCTAAGCGTTGAGATTGTGGCAAAATCCTTCTTCCTCGGGGGGACTTCGTACAGCAATGGACGTCTCTCGGCTGAAATGATGAAAAGGGACAAATATATTGTTTTAAACTTTTATTCATTAAAACGGGATCATTACCAGGAAGAAGTTCTTCCGTGACCATGTTGCATGCAACTGCGCCGGAATATCGTAGTCTCAAAAAACATGGGCATGATTAATAATAATGATTTTTCATACAATCATGACAATTATCACATTTTTTTTTTTTTTTTTTTTTTTTTTCCGACGAGAAATGCTCCTTACGCATACTCCACTGCTTGAGTAGACAGCGGAGTTATGTGGGGCTCTCCTTCGATCACCCGCCCGACAACGACAACGACGAAGTCCAGCGGGTGAACGAAGGTATACCCACTAAAATCTCCATCTTTTGCCCGGGCGTCTCCTTCTGATGAGCGCCGCGTTGGCGTCACCCTCTCTCTCTCTCTCGGCGGCCTCCTTCTGCGAGATTACGTTCTCGCAGAAGGCGGCCGCCGCCTTCCATGACCTGTCGCTATCCAGCATGGCTTTGACCAAGCTGGGCAGTGAGAGGTCCCGACCAACCACTGCCACCAGGGTGCTCCGCTGCGGAGCCCACGCCGGGCACATCTCTAGGGTGTGCTGAGCGGTGTCCTCCGCAGCACCGCATCCATGGCATTGCGAAGCTGGCTCCCTTCCAATCCTGTGCAGGTACTTCCCAAAGCAGCCATGCCCGGAAAGTACCTGCGTCAGCCTGTACGTCGCCGACCCATGCTTTCGCTGGCACCACTCCCGCAGCACCGGACCAACCGCGTCGAGCGTTCTCCTCCCATACTCTTCATTTTGGAGCAACTGTTCCCATTCCGACAACAACGCCTCTTCAGCACTCTCTCTGACTCGACGCAGTTCCTCCGGCGCCAGTCTTTCCTCTCTCTCCTCCGCTGCCTTCTTTTGCAGGTAAACCTCCCTGAGGACCCGAGCTTCAAGATCCCATGGAGGTGTACCTGCCAAACGCATGCGCCCGCCCCCGAAATTGTGCGGTATCCCCTCACCAGCCTCGTCGCGATGACTCGCTGTACCCTCCGCAGTTTAAGCCGATTCTGGCTTCCAAGAGAGCCCGCCCAGATAGGCGCCCCGTATAGCGCCATACTACGCAACACTCCTGCAAACAATCTCCGGCAGTTCAACTCTGGGCCGCCGATGTTCGGCAGGAGTTTGCTTAATGCGCCCGCAGTGCTCTCCAGCCTAGGGGCCAGCTTGAAATGTTGGCGAAAGTTCCACCGCGCATCAAGGACTAGCCCCAGGTATTTGAAATAAGGCCGTACTGGGATCTCCACTCCGTCCACCATTAATTGCGCTCCTGCTGGGGGGCCTCTCCGAGGTCTGTGAAAATAAACGACCTCAGTCTTCCCCACCGCAACCTCAAGCCCCAGCATACGGACTCTCTCTATCACAAAAGCCGTACCCAGTTTCGCCAGCCTCATGGCCTGCTCAAAGTTGCTGCCCCGCGCATTGACTAGCGTGTCATCTACGTAGCACATCACCTCCATCCCGACAAACGGTACATCCCTTAAGAGCCAATCATAGCCCAAGTTCCACAGGAGCGGGCCCAGAACCGACCCCTGTGGAACACCGCAGGCCATGACTCTCTCCCTTACGCGACCTGCTGAATCCGTGAAGACTATCCGCCGGCCCTGCAGATAGTCCTCAATGATTCTAACGAGATATGGGGGGAGCCTATGGTACCGTAGCGCCCCCCTGATCACATCATATGGAAGGGTGTTGAAGGCGTTCTTTATATCTAAAGAAACCGCAACAACACCCTCGCCACGCCCCTCTGCACAAACCACCTCCTTCCTTAGCGCCGCAATGGCGTCAATGGTGGGCCTCTTTTCCGGAATCCGAATTGGTTCCCGGAGAGATTCGGGCCCACTTCCTCTAGATGTTGGACGATTCGGTCTGCTATCACTCTTTCGAGGATCTTCCCGAGCTCGTCCAGCAGAACAATCGGTCGATAGGCCGACGGGGACTCCGCCGGTCTCCCCTCTTTCCTAAGGAGGCACAAAATTCCCCTTTTCCACCTAGCCTAATGTAAGCATAGTAAGGCTTATGGTATGGATACTAGGGTTAAGAATTTATATACATATATTATACACAAGAAAGTAATATTGATACAAATATATATAAATAACCATGACTCCAGTACAAATGCAAGCATTAATGCAGAAACATCTACTCCTTCTAGATTCGAACCCAGGACCGTCGGTGCGGAAGGTAGGATCGCTACCGATGCACCAAATAGTCGAAACAAAGTCCAATTTTGTGGATGAATATGAGAAAAAAAGTAAGATTGATTTTGTTATTATAGCGGCTAAAAGTAACGCTATAGTAGCAGTTAAGAATAGCCAATGTACGAACCTCGAAAAGTACAATAATGATCTGAAATCTGACATGAAAATTTGTTACTCGTTATAGCACTCGTATATGTTCGTGGTGAGGAGTAAAAATAACAATTCCACTTACAGTGAATATATTATTTACTGCAGTCCACAAAACATGTACTAGGTTGAACAAAAAGCGCGAACACTCACACTTCACACACAAGGTGTGAAAACCGACAAATGATATTTAAGGTAATCACCATCGCAAGGTGTACGTGACCTTAAGACCAAAAAGAAAATCAGCGTTTTAGAAATCATGGTCTTTTACTGTGATCTCCAGCCTGCCTGCTAAGCGTGGAGGTTATATATTTATTCTTACATTTACAACAAAAAACTAGCTCAATATGGGCACTGTTAGGCTTGTGTTATGGATACTATAATAGACCGCATAAATGAGTCTTCGCTCGTGCGGTACAGGGACGCGGGGGTACGGATATGGACAGGCTCCTCACTCGATCCCCTTTGTTGCCATACCCCTGTACCGTGCGGGCGAACACTCATTTAAATGGTCTACCTATAGATTAACGGAGAGACATACATATACGAAAGATATATATTATGTAGTTATAATAATAGTTAATAATTTATATGTAAATATCCATTACTTAAGTACAAATGCTAGAGTTCATCACGTAAGCGTCTGCCCCTTCCGTGATTCGAACCCAGGACCATCGGTGCGAAATTCCCCCATAACAGTAGGAGTCTTTCGGCTGGATGACGATGATGAAATCAACGATTGTGTTTATACTAATCTGAGAGAACCTTTTTAATTTGTAGTATTCATTTGAATGAGTTAGAGAAAACATTGAGAATCTGCAAGAATATTGTTAAGGTCACCTCGAAAAACCCGTAATATATTGTAAGTGAAATAAATAGAGTGCTCCAATTACTTACGGCCGCGGAGCATGGACATTGTTTTTGGACAATTTGTCTGGAAACCTTTGACTCGTTAGTTTGTTCCTTTGTTTGATGAATGTTAGGTCCGTCAAGGAGAATAATGATCGCTGAAACATTTTAGACATAGGAAATCGAGTACAGAGTTCCTAAATAAAAGTAACTTTAATTACAAAACACTATATGGATTACTGAAATAAATAATGTTTATGTTATTAATAACCTATATGATATTTTGTACGTTTTTAAATGAATGAACATTTGTAACAGTTTTGAGTACATGATAAATTCATAACATAACTATTTGATAATTGTTGAAAAACCAAAACTATCATTTTTTTATGTAAATGGTGTTGGACTGAATCAAAGCAGTTTTCAATAAAATAGGCTTGCAATTTCCTCTTAAATAAATATCCATAACACTGTCTTAATACATCAGGTAAATCATCAAAAATTTTACTGCCATTGAGAAAATTTTATCCTTTAGCACTTAAAAAAAGCATCACGGTTTTTGGTACACTATTATTAAATTATAAGTCATCTTTATCACCAGTTCAAAGTCCTCTGCAAGACATTAGACTTAAAGAGTTCCACAAGGAGTGACTGTAAGCTATTATAGGTAGACCTATCTCATGGTTACTGAAAGTAGTTACCTAGAGGTCATCGCGGTGAAACACTGTGACAGGAATTTTTTATATATATTATATAGGGATTGATATTCTTTGTTTATCGTAGTATATGAACTACACTACATACATTATAAACCAAGTTAGTTTAACTTGGAAGTGGTTACGAATAACAGGGATGTTGGTTTATGAAAATGGGGCACAGAATTGTTTACCAGCGCACTGCTGAAAGCACGTATCGACGAATAATTTAATTTTACAAAATTCCTAAAGAACAGCTATATTTGAAATAGCAGTAGAAATAATAATTACATTTAAGTTTGATTCAAACATTAAGGGTAAATTAATCTTTATTTGAGCAACATTCGCTGAGGTAGAATACGACCCAAATCAAACTTGCCTTCAATGTTATTTTTTTCAATTTCAAAATTAATCTAAACTTACCTATTTTATTTAAGCGATTATACTCGTACAAACAAACAGAAGAAAAATTGTTTTGTTAATTCTTACTCTTCCGTGCATATTTTTTACTTTTGTTTATTCATGTTTTTGGAGTTTACTCCTAAGAATAGAATAAGACGCTCAGTATGAAAAAATATGGCGAGTAAAATTTTGTGATCGAATGACAACGTTACGTTCACTGTGCGCAGCCTATCATGCATAACTTTTACTTTCATTCTGAAGTTTTGTTTTTTTTTTTTGTGCCTGTCCAAAGACAATCATTTTTAAGGAGTAAATTCCAGTTGTGCGTCGGAGCTGATACACACACCTTTTACGTTTCCGATTGAGCTGAAATTTTGGATGCGTATGTATAAAACGTGACAATGCTATATTATGTAGACATGGAGCTGATCTGATGCTGGAGGTGGAAGGTGGCCATAGGTACTCCGCAATAAAGCGACACAACCCCATCGAGAATGGGTTCGTTTGATTCGTATTGACGAGTACTTTGGTAACCTGGTAACCAGGGCCTGATGCTGGAGCTGGAAGGTGGCCATTGGAACTCCGTAATAAAAGAACACAATCTTATCGAGTTTGAGCTTTTAACTTTTTTCTTCGTTTTATTAACAAATAATGATAAAAGCTTATCTTTAAAAAAGTTTTTTTAAAACATATCTTGTTATATTTGATGCTTTACAGGATCCGTGTCTCTGTTCTATCTACTGTTGCACCAAACGGTCGTCTTAATATATACTAGGTCTGCAATACATGCTGCTGTTTGCAAATACTGTGCGAAATAATTAGATTTTTGAAGGGTGATTATTCCTCGATGGTAAGTCCAATTTCAAAACTTTTTTTGCACATTAGTCACGACCACGATGTGAGTTTTGGTGCCAAATTTCACCAATGTAGTATCAGCGGTTTGGCTGTGATCAGTCCTTAAGTCTATATTTTTTTTACATAGCCTATGCCCGTCAGGTTATAATCATGTATGTTCATGCCAAAATTCGTTCGAATCGGTTGAACCGTTAGGTAGCAGGAGGGAGACAAGCGAAATTTGTGAGTTGCCTAAAAGAGAGATTCGCTCAATAATATTTATTCTGTATACTTGTATATTTATTATTTTTTGTTTTTGTACGTGTACGTCCGTACGTCCTAAGGCTCTGCCAGAATAACAGCGCTTCTGCGTCACTCTGTCTATCTTGGAATGACGCATTTATGCTGAGGCAGACTCCGTATTGGCCTCGCACTTATGTATAGTACATGTCGTGTTATTGTTTATATGAATGTAATCTATATGTTTAATATTTATGTATAAAAGTTCCCTGTCAGTGTTCGACCGCAATGAACTCCGAAACTACTCAACCGATTCTTATGATTCATTTCTAATTTTTCTGGATTTATTCCAACTTATGACATAGGATAGTTTACATTTTAATTTTATAATAAACAAATACTGCAAATTATATTAAACTGAGCCACTTCAACGCGTGGCCGGGTCAACTATTGTTAATTTTTTTTTCTAATTGTTTTTTTTATGTATTGTGTTCTAACGTGTGAATTGCGAAGCTGCTAAATATGATTCTTTCTTTTATTCTATAACTAGCTTTCCGCCCGCGGCTTCGCCCGCGTGGAATTCGGTTATATTGCGGTATAAAGCACAACTATAAAAAAACTTGTCATTCCCACGGAAAAATCTAAGAAGCGCAATGTAACGCTGGATTCAAAATTCATACCACTTCTTACGTATCTAAAAAAAAAAATTTCGTTACCACGTTTTAAAAAACACCCAGCGCCATCTTTCGCATACCTCTAGAACTAAATAGCGTAAGCTATCATTCCACTTCTTACGTATTTTAAAAAACACATCGTTACCATGTTTTAAAAAACACCCAGCGCCATCTATCGCATACCTCAAGAACTAAATAGCGTAAGCTATCATTCCACTTCTTATGTATTTTAAAAAACACATCGTTACCATGTTTTAAAAAACACCCAGCGCCATCTATCGAATACCTCAAGAACTAAATAACTAATACTTATACCATGTAGTAATTCGTTGACTTTAGTGATTTCACGATAAGTAGATGTAAAAGAAAAAGGTTTAGACGATAAAACAAATTGTACGTCATCCCACGGGAATTCCTCATTTACGGGGATTCATTATCGTATCATTTAGCTTCTAAATTTACATGTTTATATTCGTTTGCAATATTTTACGTTGTTTTAAACGACACACAGCGCCATCTACAATCCATCCATCAAGCAAACAATATTTTTGTTTTTCCTCGGGAATATCAATTTTTTCCAGGATAAAAAGTACCCTATTATTTAATCTGGACTTTTATCTTTACGTCTGCAAAATTTCAAAGCAATCGGTTTAGTAGTTACGGCGTGAAAGCGGAACAAACAAACAAACAAACTCACTTTTCGATTTATAATATTAGTAAGGATTAACTAGGTCTGCAATACATGCTGTTGTTTGCAAATACTGAGCGAAGCATTTAGATTTTTGAAGGGTTATTATTCCTCGATGGTATGTCCAATTTCAAAACTTTTTTTTGCACATTACTCACAACCACGATGTGAATTTTGGCGTCAAATTTCATCTATGTAGTATCAGCGGTTTGGCTGTGATCAGATTTGAATTTTTCTTTCGGTGATTATTCCTCCATGGTAAAGTCTATATTTTTTTTACATAGCCTATGTCCGTCAGGTTATAACCATGTATGTTCATGCCAAAATTCGTTCGAATCGGTTGAACCGTTAAGTAGCAGGAGGGAGACAAGCGAAATTTGTTTGTTGCCTAAAAGAGAGCTTCGCTCAACAAAATATAATTTTTGAACATTTACAAAGAAAAACACTATCAATAAAACAGGAAGGCACTTAAAAGATTAAAATGCATTAACTAAATACCTATTGTCTAGCGACGCAAACAAAACCTTATTTCATTTAGGGAGTGCAAAACTGAAATTTTTATGACCAAATGCGTCTGGCTTGGCTTGGGAGATAATTTTTAAAGCGGATTGCAGGCGGAGCTAATGGAAGGTAGTGCTAAGTTGGTAAATTATTACCTAAAAAAAAAAATACTTTTGCATATACATATAATGGATTCTAGAAGAAAACACTTAGAGTTTTAAACGTGAAGAATGTCAAATAAGGTTCATTCTTATCACTTGAGCCCTCATTAGCCAAGGTGATAGCTTATCAGTACTTTCCTGGGTGAAATTTTGTTGCATCAAGCCTTGACCCTATTCGTACTATGTTGGCTGTGTGAAAATGGTGATGAAAATAACTTTTTCAAATGCACATAACATAAGTAATTTTGAATCGTCCAACATTTTTACTTACCACCCATTCAGAAAATCTTTCAACTGACAAGAAAAATGGACGCAAGGAACTACTCAGCTTTAACAGAAGTAACGACATTTAAAATATTATAGGTCGTCACCATATATAATCCACAAAACAAACAATATTATACTGTTATCACAATAATAGTAGTGTTATGATTTCATAACATCGCTGATTACAACAAAGTTAATAAGTATGTATGTGTTTTAAGTATTGCGATGAAACGTGCTATGAATTTGATTTTGTTGTTTTCTCTTAATATCTATGTACTAGCGGTCCATCCCGGCTTCGCACGGGTGGACATCATTCTTTAAATTTTTCTATAATTAAATATTATCCGTTAGCGCCATCTAGCGTCCGGTAGACGAACTACTTGCAGTTAACACGTTGCTATGGTAACGTTATTGATACAATGGAAAAGAGCGGGAATAAGAGCGGACAGACAAACACACAAACAACTGCGATCTTAGATTATGGATTCATATGTACAAATGGAATTACAGTATCTAAGTTAATCGATTATCTAACGTAGGTATAGGTCCACGTTCAAATGAACTCAGTCCTCCTAATCTGGTTTGGGCGTTATAATTAATGTCACAGACACAAGTTTTTTATTAGTGTTAATTAGAACGGGATTACTATCATTTTGAGAAAGGTTTGTGTAAAAACAACTCAACACAAAAAATGCTGTTTCGCGACCTGATACTATGAGCATCGTGTGTCGTGAATAGTTTGTCTAATAGTGAGTTTACAGACAGTGGTAGCGGTATCTAGTGTAATAAAAAACTACGACGAAGGGTAGACCGATACTTCTCCCCACAACATCCATCCACAAAAAACTATAGTTCCTTCGTGACGATAACGAATGCAACTGTACCGAAATATTAGAGCCTAAAAACAGAATAATAATCCCGTTTTGCTTATGTAGATGACCAAAAAGTATAAAATCATATTTTTATTCACAATTTGGAAGAGCTTGGCTTTTTCTCTTTCCTTATGGGTAAAGATGATAATGCTGAAGAATAGCAACCCGGAATTCTTAACCTTGGAGGAATCACCTATCTCAGCCTTAACTGCCGTAACACAACGATATTTGAAAGGGCTGTTATGGTGGTTGACTTTGATAAGGTGGTGAAAGCTAGTCAGGTACTTAAACAAGGACAACCACCAAACAAACTGACCACAAATATGTACCCAACTTCACTTCTGAGAGTAAGACCAATGGGCAATCCACTACACCACAGACGGGGGTAAATACTTAGTTAGATTTTACGTCACAATGCATATTTAATTATAAATGAACTCAATAACTTAACAATGGAACTAGGAATAGCGGCTTCTTATGGAAAAATATATTAAAAAAGTTCTCCCTGTGTAACATTTGAACTCTAGTTTTTTCGACAAATACTCGACTACCAAGGCTAATTTGAGTAGAATATGGCTGACATTATTTTTTTTCATATTACTCAGGAATATCAAAATATACATATAAATGGCTGCTATTTCGCAATGCGTTGACTTTTTCGCAAGATACTCTAGTTAAAGCTTCCCACAGATTTTTCCATATAACGCAGAAACATCAAAATAAACATATCAATGGCTATTTTTTCACATTGTGTTGAATATTCAATTATTTTTTTCAAAATCCCACAGATTATAGTATAAGTTTAAATATTTGATACTTGACATGTTTCTGTCAGAAAAGAATTTGACACATTGAACGGCACAAAAGGGTTATTGATCCAACAAGGGTATTCTTTGTAAGGTACGGAACACTAAAAAGAAAAAACTAACCTTCTATGATAAAAATGCCAGTTTCACCAATGAAATAGAATGAAAGCGATCTCTGAAAGCAGTTTTAATCCGACGATATATCTTCTTTCGCGTCCGACCCCACCGCATTCTGTTTGCGAACATATCAACCGTTTGCGCTCAACCAATATTGGGAGATATTTTGTGTTACATTGGTCAAAGTTATGGATTGCTTTTACGAGAGTATTAAAGGGTTAAAACATTTTAAATAACACTTTAATGTTTCCGTTGACTTCATGTTTTTGTATATTTTATTCATATTTTTTAACATTTCGTGAAATACGTGAATAATAAGTTATATCGTATACCATATGGGATTTCCAGACCCCAAAAATGATTAGAGCAAGGAATGTGTAATAAGTAAATATTGGTAGATTTCATTTTAAAATACAGTATTTGTCTATTAAAGAATTTTATTTATAATCGACTTTATAATTTTTAGCAATAGAGTAACAAAATAATAATAATAATAATAAAAAATGTAATCAAACGCTTATGCCCATGAATCAGCTTCAATGACGAAATGTCTGTTACGCCATAACTTCCCGAGTTCTTAACCGATTTTAATATTTTTTGTGTGGAATCGAATCAACAGGTTTAGGATCAGATTGTGACGAAGCCCGAATTTTGAAATTTGCAAAAATTCCCATCAAACAAAAAAACAAAATCTCTTTTTTTTAGGTATTACGCTCCAATATATGGTGCTAGCGACTGCATCGCCTAGTAATTCTGAAATGTTTGAAGGCATAAAAGTAAGTCGAAATTCACAACAAAATGACTTCATACTTTTTAGACGATACTACGTGGGGTCTGAAGCACCCGAGCTCAGTTTTCGCATATCTGCTCCGTTCCGTATCCATCCAATTTCTTAACTACTGTCACCAAGAAGCAACATCGTAACTCCAGCTACTCAAAGACACGTAAGTTATTAAAATGTTACAAGGAATTCTGTCGTTGGGCTCTGTTAAGCGCCCACTATTTACGAAGGTTAAATCGCTGTAAGTAATTGGTACTAGCTAATGTGTTCTTTTGTAAAGAAAACTTAGTGTACTGTTGCTATTACCCATGATGACGAATTTCAATAAATTTCTTTGTTTTCTCAATGTTCTTGTATACCTTGTGTAATGCTTATAAACTAATTCATAACAGCCGTATTGAATTATGAGACACAGAAATATAAAAATAAATTGATATATTCGGAATTTTCTCATGTTCAATTCTAAATGTAGCAAGCAAGTAACTCTTACACGGCAGTCACTGTATAAAAGCTTACAAAAACTACAGTTAAATAAGGCAACATACCAATTTATATAATAATATTGTGATTTTTAAATTAGGATATTTAGAATTTAATTATACAGAAAGCGTCGCACTAAGCGCTTTAGTTTCAACTTTGCGATACGTACCGCTGTGGAGTGGAACTCTTCGCTTGAGTCTATGATTCCAGATAAATTCAATTTAGGGGGCTTCAATTATCGATCGCATCGTCGCTTACAATAAGGTGAGATAGTGGTCAAGTGCTTGTTTTTTTAAACAACCGAACTTCCCTAAAGTCAACACGCACGAAGTCGCGGGCAGAAGCTAATAGTATATATAAAACAGTCTTTGTGACGTTATGTGTATTGGTCACGGGCAGTTTGGCCACGGTAATAATGCAATCTAGGCGCTAGGCGATTTTAGACTCTATTTCAAATATTATACGAGTGAATGCTGGGAAAGTTGCGACGTGAGATTGGCCGAAGAGGCGGTTTCGACGGACGTTACATTACCGCAAATTGCATTAGAGTTTGTGTGGACACTTCATAGTATATATTCGAATATCAGAGAAATCATTTTATTCATGATTCCTGTTGAATAATTTTATATTTTTTTTATATATAGTATATTAATAAAACAGACTATGATATAACATATTAATGAAAAAAAAATTAATAAGTATGCTAAATTACCAATGTTAGTACCAAACTATATTAAGAGATGGTGCTGTTCATTGCTGGAAATTATATATAACCGATCCAGGGATATATACTACTCTCTAGATGGTGTTTACTATGATATAACTCTTGCCGCGAAGTATCCATGAGGATTCACTACCTCCCTCCCCCGAATACGAAGGGAAACACATTCACAAATGCTTCGGGCCCAAAAAAATGGGTGAATCAAAATCAGATTTCTCCATGCAGAAAAGGAGGTAAGCTATTATTCACAGTTGGATCAACAATTGACGAGTTGGATCAAGCGGTTAAGGTCAAGGTACTGGTGTTTGATCCTCGGCCTGAAAGTAGAATACGCACTCTATATTAGCTCGAGTCTGTGTTTGGTACTATTGTTGTCTCTGAATTCCATAACACAAGTTCTTAAGCAACTTAATTTGTGTTCAGATCAATGTGTGTGATGTCGAATATCTATAATGTAATATATCTGTAATGTGATGTCTAAAATAATTATGTTGTAATTAATATAATCAATTCATTAAAAAAGTTACGCAACTAATAAAAATTAACTAATTTCATTTAAGGTTTTCGTCAAATATCTATAAAAAGCTCAAAAGCTTTGAGCACAGACGGAAGGTAGTAAGCCTATTCGTATTTCATATAGAATACATTTCAGAGAGTGAGCAGCAGAATTGCACAACCTTGTTCCACCGTCCCCATTTTTTCATCGGACAATCAGACTTACAAATAGGCGACACCATTATATGGTAGATATACCAAAGAGTTGCACTAAGCGTTTTAGTTCGAATTTTGTGATACGTACCGCTAAGAAGTAGAACTCATTGCCTGAGTCTGTGTTTCCTGACAAATACAATTTAGGGGTCTTCAAGTCACGAGTGAATAAGTATCTTCTAGGCAAGTGCATCACATCCTAGATAGCATTGTCGCTTACCATCAGGCGAGATTGTGGTCAAGCGCATGCCTATTTTCTATGAAAAAATGTTGGCACTAGCTGCTTACATATTTAGAAAGAGCCAACAATACAATATTGGCAACTACCGGCGTATATAATTAGAAGGGGACAACATCACATTATTGGGAACCAGCGCTTTGATTACTGACATGCTAAACAAATGAATTATGGGATATGACAGGCATCTTTGAATCATCTGTAATACATCTGTTTTCCACATATACTATTCTGAAACCGATCAGAGAAGTAGAACGGATCATAAAACGCGTGAGTCGATGATAAGTCTCCCAATCAATCACAGACTAATCGAAAATTCCGACTCAATAAGAGACTGATCGGGACTTATGTAGCTCATCATTAGATATCACCCGGCTCTATTCACTCTGTGACAGTGTTTCTCAAACTTTCATACGCAACCGTTAGGGGTTCGGTAACAAATCGATGTTCTTCATAAGATTTTCATTATTCACAAAGTTCGATCGTTTGTTGCAATGATAGCGCTCCTGCTTTTCGCATTAACAGTCTTGGGTTCGATTCCAGGAAGGAGCCGTGGTTGAGTGACTAGCTTACCGGTTTTCATGGTAAAGTCACTCCGATGCCCGGGATCGATTTCCGATCGGGTCAAGCTAACTTTTCTATATTGGCTCGAGTATGTGTGTTATGGTACCTTCGGTGTTTCAGATATTTAAATTTTTCGAATTCCATAACTCCTGGATCATAAGTGTTTATATATATATTTCTATAAATAATATGTGTATAATCTATGTAGAATATGTGTACGTCTATCCATTACCTTAGAACCAATAATACTTACCTCACAGTGCTTACTTTTAGCTAGGGGTATGTGTGTCAATATAAGAAATATTATTATACGGTTTTTAACTCGGCTTTTAATGCTGGCATTGATAATCACTACTGGTCTAAACTAAGTAATTACTATTATTGTTACCGATATTGTATTGTATTACCTATTTATTATTAATTACTAAATTATTGGTTACTTCCGATCACAATGGTATTGCGTAAGTAATTAAAAAAGTTTTCTGATTAAAATAACGCTACTACCACAACTAGGAAAATGGTTTTCAATCAATTAAATTTTACTAATTAAAATGATATAATAAAATAAGTAAATTGTCTTAGGTGTCAGGCGGCGGAGGCAATAATAATCTAACAGGCAAGTGCTTAAGTAACAAAGAATATAATAATTCAAGTTATACACATGACAATGTCTGTTGCGCTATAACTTCCCGAGTTCTTAGCCGATTTTGTGTGGAATTAAATCAACACATTTAGGACTAGATTGTGACGCTAGCCCGACCAAAAAATTTTGGCCCTATGTTATTTCCTATTAAAACAAATAGCGCGCGCTTTTAGAAAGTTTTCATTCCTATGGAATTTTAAAATCAACTAAACATTATTGAATATTAGTTTTTTTTTTGTAATATTATGCCTGGCTCTAATATATGATGCTAGCTAATCTTAATGCTTAGCGACTGCACCGACCTAGTATTTTCAAGTAATTTGTGGCATGGACTGTTACTAAGATGGTAAATGAGAGTTTAAATGGTTACGGTAATTGTTATTGAAAATTGGCTGCTAACAATAATTATAATGTTTTTTATTATCAAATTATATTTTTAATATTTGTTTTATTGTACACGCTTTCTTATTTGTAGTTATTAATTATTATGGGTCCAAGTGTCTCTAAGTTTGCGAAACGTTGGTCAATACTATTCAATTTAATTCAATTTTATTACGCTGATTTTGAGTTGGTGAATGGTAAGCCTGGATTTTGACTAAATGCTGATTAGAGAATTTTATACCAAAATAAACTCTTTTGTAATTGCGTCTTATAATTAAACAGGGATAGGAGTCTTCAAAGACGGCTTTTAGTTTAAGATTTTGGTTCTTATAGGTACATATTTAATTTATAATTAATTAATTTTATGTGGGTTCACTCTAGATCCCTATTAAAATAAAGATAAAATGATTTTATTCAATATGTTCGGTTACAATGCGTGCATTGAACGTCATGACTTCGTAAGACTTATGTCGGCAGAGACTTTGTATCAAGAAGAACCCTGTTTTTCCCCCTTTTATTTAGTGTTACATTAATTTCCTATACCACCAAAACGTAAAAGAAAAATTTATTATGATAATGAACGCTGTACTAATGAAATTTCTGTACTGTCACTAAAATAAATAAAAAAATAGTATTTATCTGTGTATTAAAATAGAATAAAAATATGTTTAATATTATCAGGTGAACCCCACAACAATAAGCCCGGGGGCCAAGACAACAGCCAGGATGGAGTGAGCTAACCTATACGCCTAGACGCCTATTCACCCTAGCTTTGAAAACGGACGGGTTATAAGTACTCGGAAATACAGACGCAAGGAGGGAGTTCCACTTCTTTGCTGTGCGCATTATAAAAAATGCTGAGTAGCGCTTGGTGCGACAGGAATAGAAAATAATAAAGTAATTATTTATTTATTAATAAATAGTTAAAAAAATATCATTTTAATCATATATTGTAATTAGTGAGTAATAGTGAATTCATTCATTACATTTAGGTACGTATATGTTTAGCTCGAAACCTACAAACCAAATGGAACAGCTTATTTGTAAAATTATATCTCTTTTTTCGAAGTTTAACTCCTTAAGAATCAGTTAAATTATTATAATAGAAAAATACTAGAAAAAATCGACTCGGGTCACAAGTGAATTCACAGGCGGGAATTCCAAAGGTTGCGGGTTCGTTTCCCGCCTGAGAATTCACTTGTGACCCGAGCCGATTTTTTCTAGTATTTTTCTATTATAATAATTTATCTTATAAGATCGCATTGAAAATGCATCAAATATATAAAAAAATATAAAATCCTTAAGAATCGTTTCATATATAGCGCACGTTATAAAAAATAGATAGGTTGTAAAAACAATTATTAATAGTGACACCAAAACATAAAAATAATACCAGGATTTAATAAATACCGCTTGAATTGAGACAACTTTAGACGGATGGGTCTCAGAATCTATCACATTTTAAACTATTTTGGTTAATTTCTAATAAAATTGCTTTAGACAAAAAACCCTTATATGTAAAAAAAATATTGGTCTTAATTTGACAAAAAATATTTTTATTCAATATTAATACTATTTTTTTATTTATAATGCTACTAGTATTAGATGAGATAAAAACATAAAAACGTTTTAAAACGAACCCTCAGGATAATTTTATCGGATTCCTTTTATACCCTAACGGATGTTCCGGTTCCTTTGAGATAAAATGCGATTGATCAGCAAATAATTGAAAATTTAATCCTCTTCATATAAGCTGTATATTAAAGAGCATACAAATTGATGGTTATGAGAAAATCTCAAAGAGAAAATTCCTTTTAAGACATTTTAAATAAATATTTTCTTACAAAAAAAAACTTTTATCATTCGTTCAAAACTCTTTTCTAAGTACAATATTTTGTCAAAGGAATAAAAAATCCAAAATTCCTCAAACTGTAATATCTTAATTCTTATTCTATCCTTGTCCAAAGAAATGAGAACGAGCAAGACAGCAAAGCTACCATTAATTTGAAATTAATGAGAAGGACTCAACAGTTCCGCGAACTCCGCAATTCCGGACCGAAATGTCCGTATTGAATGGTTTTTCTAGCTATGATAAGTAAATTTAAGCCGTTTGAGGAAACAGTTGGGGGACTTAGTAACTGAGAATTTAAACCGTAGTAGAAATTTCCGTAGTTTTGCCGGCACAAACGAATTTGCAAAAGGATCTATTACGAACGTGTGGATGAATTTAAGTGCGTTTTCAACATTTTATATGCATTAATTAATTTATTTAATAGAACGAGTAATATTTTTTACATTCATTTTATTGGAGCGGAGCTCCCATGGACCAGCTTTGCGAGTTCTTTACCGATTTTAATATTTTTTGTGTGGAATCGAATCAACAGGTTTAGGACCAGATTGTGACGGAGCCCGAATTTTGAAATTCGCAAAAATTCCCATCGAAACAAAAAAAAATTTTTAGGTCCAATATATGGTGCTAGCGTAGCTTTATACTCAGCGACTGCATCGCCTTGTTGGAGCGGAGCTCCCATGGATCAGCTTCACTTGCGGAATGTCTGTTACGCTATAACTTCCCGAGTTCTTAGCCGATTTTAATAATTTTTGTGCGGAATCGAATAAACATATTTAGGACTAGATTGTGACACAGCCCAAATTTTGAAATTCGCAAAAAAAGTTAAAACCAAAAAACATTGGCTCTGTGGGGTTTCCTATTGAACCAAAACATTACACTATTGAATTGAACTTTTTTTTTAGCATTACGCTCCCCTCAAATACATATGTGGTGCTAGCGTAGCTTTATGCTTAGCGACAGCATCGCCTAGTATATATTAGTAAAGTCATAGTATATTTACTTTTATTGAGCACCACCGACTCACCTGATAATTTTGTTGCTTACTTCCATTCAAAGGTTGAATGGAAGATATTGCTTTTTAGCAATAAGGCCGGCATTTGTACTTTGTGTGTATGTTTGTCTTTTCTTGTCTTTTTACTGTTGTGTATGATGTGCAATAAAAAGAATTCTATTATATTCCATTCACACTAATTAGGCTAGTCCAAAGTAAGCACTATAAGGATTGTGTTGTACTAGGGTAACGGATAGACATACATATAATATGATACCAACATATATATGAAATATTTTTATAGAAACAAAACAAAAGCTGTTATTCATTACACAAACATCTGCCCCTTCCGGGACTCGAACCCAGGACCATCGGTGTGAAAAGCAAGATCACTACCGTTGCACCAAACGGACGTTATACATAAGACACGCCAACACACACAAAACATATATTAGTCAACTCGAAGATATTGGTACTGAAGTACACACTTATGACAGGCGTATGAAGCCAATAATTTATACACGAATTATCAATGGGTTACAAAAACTTAAGACATTGTACATAAAACACATAAACATCAAAATTATACTCAAAATTATACTCTTCAAAATAAAAATTAAGATCATTTGAATAAAAAATAAAATAAAGAAATGAATAATCAAATCAAAATCGAAGTCAAAATTACAATCACAATCAAATAAAAAAAAATAAAAAAAAATCTACTTGTCTCAGGTTTCAGGCAGGATTCGAACCCTGCCTCTTGCTATACGGGCGAGACTTCAATTAAGCTACTGAGACCTAGAGGATGTGGGTTCAAGTTTCGTTTGAAAAATCTAGCAAATAAATCTTTAAATAAAGAAAAATGTAAAATCAGAGATATTTAATTATAAACTAATTTAATCACCAATTGTAAAGGTAGATTTAAAGTTATTATTTGCACCTGACAGCGCCATCTTGTTGCGGGTACTATAACTAACATAATATTATAATATAATTAGGTCGCCTAGATAGCGTTTTTTCATTCGCACACAAACTTGTTACATGATAATCTATAATCTAAGACACAAATTTGTTGTTTGTGTGTTTGTCTGTCCGCCCTTTTTCCATTGTATACGCGTTACCATAGCAACGCGTTACCGGGTCAGCTAGTTAGAACTAATTATTTCAAGCGAACGAAAGGGCATCCTATTATATTTCATACGAAGGTAAGATCCATTATCAAGTTAATTATTTTTTTCTACAAAAAATGAATCAATTTGTCTCAAGAATCAGCCGGGACGCAACCCACATCCTCTCGCTAACCGGGTGAGTACTTTTCCAATTGACCACGTGACAGACTAGTCGAATTCAAATTTAAACGACGAAATCGAAAAATTTCTAGATTCACCTCACAAATTCCAAATAACAAGCTAACCAAACGAAATCCCAATCAGTAGTTACCGCCATTTTGTTAATTATAACCATCCGCTTCGTCGATCTAACACAAAGACGGAATTAACATATTTCTTTAATTTGGACGAGACTATTGTCCCAGAAAATTACGAATTGCTTAGTTAGTGATAAAGCAGTAATTTTGTTAACAATTACAGCCCGTGGGAGCCAATTAAAGATGGACGTGGTCTAAAACGGAGGTCTCTGGCGATAAATTAATGTTAATCACACTTTTTCGATGAACTTACCAAATTACTGAGGGGCTTCGATGTTAATAATGATTTCTTTTATTAGAAAACTCTTTTTTAGAGATATAATGAAGCGTTTAATGATTAAGCGAAAATAAATCATAATTTAAGACAGCATAACATACATTCTACTGAACCCAAGCAGGTTACCACTTGTCAGTTCGCTACCACGCGCCCCACCCCTCTCAACAATCCCAATGCTGCGCGAATTGTAAGAAAAATTTCGGACTCTTAGATAAAAATGCCTTTTACTGGCAAAATAATGAAGCAAGGACTAAATAAAAAATACTACCGTAAAGCTAATGAAATAAAGAATCCACCACAGAGTATTTGAATCTCTGTAACTCAAAAATTAATTGCAATAATAAAAAATAGCAGCAGGCTACGCGGAAATTTGTATATGATAGCAATTGCTACCAGGGACTGATGAGGGGTGTTGGCCATCGGTAGCAATTGCCACCGTGGACTGACGTGGTTATGGATTTCAGAAACAACGTGATAGGCGACGCCATTATATGGTAGATATACCAAAGAGTTGCACCAAGCCTTTTGATTCCAATGTTTTGTTACGCTAAGAAGTGGAACTCTTTGCCTGAGTCTGTGTTCCCTGACAAATAGAATTAAGGGGTCTTCAACTCACGAGTGCAAGGTATCTTCTAGGCAAGGCGTCACATGCTAGATCACATCGTCGTTTACCATCAGGCAATGTGAAGAGCCTTACTATTTACTATAAAAAAAAATCAGAAACGACGTACCATAAACTATAGATCTGAGCCGTTTAAAAAAACTTTTCTACATTGACTCGGTCGGGAATCGAATCGAGTGACGTTACTTAACCTTTATGCGAGCCACTCGACCACGGAACTCATCATACCTTTGCTTTTCTTTATCTAAATTAAGCTTATTTCTATCTGAGCCTGATTTATCCATAAAATTATGACAATTTAAATACATGATTTCAATATTTGTATTCTGAATTCATTTCACATCTCATTATTTCATCAATCCTTCCCTACTACGAGTTATTTCTGATCATACTCTGCAATACTGATTCATGGATACAACACTTTCCATATTGAACTTTGCTATGTAAAACTTAAAGTCTTATTTGCAAATCCTAATCAAACTTACATAGAGGCAGAGATGTTTATCCTTATTAATCTAAATTTAACTGCGATAATAAACCATTTATAGTAATAAATGTATACTAAAATGAACCAATTTTACATGTCTCTAAGGATATCCTCTGACCACCCAGCTATAAACTGAGAAAAGGACAACCCGAATTAGAACGAGATGACAGGTTTATATGCCGGTGGCAGAGTTTTGCCGTCTGGCACAGTTACAAATAAAAATGCATTTTTTATGAAGTAATGTAATATTACTAAAAGTTATATGTATTTATTTATCTCAGCGAAATATTAACAAATATTCTATTCGAAATGGTAACCTTTGGCTTTAATACAGCCCTTTAATCTGTCTGGCCACGAATCTATGGATTTTCGCACTGTTTCCATGGGAAATTTCGCCACTGCTTGCTCCAGAGATTTTTTAAAAGACTCGATGTCGCCGTGTCGTTTCGAGCAGGCCATGTACTCTAAAACTGACCATAATTGTGGGCTAAAGGGTTGAATTCAGTCTTCACCTCTCATAAAGTCCGGAATGTTGGTGTCAAGCCAGGCTTGGGTAGTTCGTGCCTTGTGACCAGGTGCTTTATAATAAACGTTTAAGTTATTGATAGGAGACGTAATTGTCTTTTCTTTTTATTTTCACGGAGTATTTAATTGGTTTCTTTTTTTTGCATTAATCAATAATTAACTTTTATTGTGTTGGTTTTCCTAAATTAAGAAAAAAATTGTGGGCTGCTGCCCGTTCTCGGTTGCTACTCCGAACAGAACTAAGCGCTATTCAACGTCTTTTATACTGCGCACAGTAAAGAAGTGGGCGGAATTCCCTCCCAGCGTCTAGTACATTTGGCCTCAATTAAAGAAAAATCGGTTAGTGTTACCTTTTCATACAGTAAACAGTGTTTTGACCTTCAAGATTTTAAAAAGATCTTTGTTTTCTTACTCTACTCTCTCTACTTAAGACTCTATCGTTACCAAGCTTTTTTAAATATATTTTACTACTTATGTTAATTTTATTTTAACATACTATGTCAAGATGACAATTATAATTGCAACATCAACATATAATTAATTCGTCAGGAAATTACTTAAAAAAATATGACCCAACTAGAGTAGTTTATCACAACTTAAATAAGTGCATGGAACTAAAAGTGTACTTAAGACCACACGACTGAAGGTAACTTCTTTAGCTCCATCTGTGCGCAGTAGTGATTCTATGCGGGTTCGGAGACTCCCTCATGGGAGATGCCGTCCAGTTAGAAAGCCACTATGGTGGCTCGCTACTCTCGGCTTGAGGTCCATTTAAAGATTGCGCCATCCCAAATCCCGGTATCGTTGTTAAGGTCATCTGCGACCAACATCAATCACACATCAAATGTACATTTCATTACATACATTCAGTTCATTTCATTACAGAAATATATAGAAACGTGACGCTCTCTCTTTCTATCTTCACTAACTTATATCTCCCTCTTAACTTCCGTTCGCCTCTTTCGATCACACTTTTCATAACGCTCTCGTCACACATTCACCAGCTTACTCCCCAAAACGAGCGTGAAGAAGTTTTACTTCAAAAAATTCAGGCGCAGTTTAGAAAAAATGACAGTCTGGGAACTACATCAAATTAACGTAAGAATTGTAAGGGAAGAGGAGAAAATATTAATATACAGAGTAGCATAAATTACATATGTTTAAAATTAAACAAAAATAATAAATTAAATATTCCTTACATTCACACCAATGAGCCCAAAGTAAGCACTGTGAGGGTACGGAGAGACGCATAAATGATACGTATGACGGCACATTGGTACATAGGTACTGGAGGGAGACTCTGTACCAGGGTCGTCTGCTTAGGTACCTCCGTCTTACCTATTTCTGCCGCAAAGCAGCAGTGCTTGCATTGCTGTGTTCCGGTTTGAAGGGTAAGATATGGCAGTGAAATTACTGGGTACAGTGACTTTACATCTTATGTCACAAGTTGCCAACGTACACTGTGGTTCTTGTGGGGCTTGCAGTTTTGCTGCGAATCTCACAAGAGCCACATGTATTATAGGTGACTGTTACCACTTACCATCAGGTGGGCAGTATGCTTGTTTGCCAACTTTCCGCAATAAAAAAAAAAAAAAGGTGTCGGAATAGAGCAGCGCACTCTAGCGGAGCGTTGTAACGATGGCCGCCGTCACTGCGCCACGTCTTCGACGAATCGCTAAATTCCGATGCCATCCGTGATCATACTAATAAGATTTAAAGTCGACAATTCAATAGTGAAATCTAAGTGACTATAAAGTTATTTTTGTGTTTAGATTTAATAATTAAGTTGTTTTAATAAAACGAACGTGAATCTGTATTCTTTGTGACTTATTTGAAGTGATTCCACCCACTCCCGGTAAAATATGGCAGATAATTCTGATGAACGCCCTCCTGCGCCTATACATAGATGTGTATTATTTATAGGAACATAAACACCCGTGACTCAGGTACAAATGCTCGTATTCATCACACAAGTATCTACCCCTTATGGGACTTGAATCCAAGACGCGTCGTTGCGAAAAGGCAGAACTGCTGACGTTGCGTGACTTCTCTTAGTTTCACCATCACGTTGTGGTTTAGTTCGTTACTAAGTTTTACTAATAATTAGTTTCATACTAATATTTTAAGATTATTGAGAGATTACTATTAGAGATAGTAGTTTTTGAAAAAACACTAGTGTAAAAGTTAGTGTTCTCGTCCTAAATAATCCTCGTTACCATTTTATTATGATTTTAACAGCAAAGTTAATGTAAATTTTTTGTAATTACATAACCCTTCAACTTTTTTGTTTTTTTTTTAAATTACTGTATATAAATCTAAGCGAAATAAAACGTATGGCACACATGTATGACGAACATTGCCTAAGTCATCCCATACATAGATTACGGCATCATAGATCACGGCTCCTCTGTAGGAGTCGAAACGTCAGAATGAAGTATAAAAAAAACAACATCACATGCGAAATTATAACAGTAAGAGTGGTTTTATTTAAATGAATATATGTAGATATTTTTATAAGATAACATAGCAAGGGATGAACGAATTAAGTTATAGTGAAAACTTCATATACGCTTAATTCAAAATACACTATCCAAATAATGAAATATCTCAAAAGCACTGCAATTGTACTACTTAATAAATACCAAATTTCTCCAACTGAAAAAACTAATTTTATTTTCCCCAAAATACATAATGTGCACGGAAAAAAATATTAAAATTAAACAACAGTCATTATACTAAAAAAAACATGAAAGCAAAATTTGTCAGTAACGCGCCAAAACCCATAATTCCGTCAAGCACGTGAAAATCTTATAACCCAATACGTTCTCCTTGAAAGATTAGTTACTATTGGCCAATAAACCATTAAAAGTCGTCGTAACATAAGACGAATAACGTGATCGTTTATGTCACATATAAATTTTATGGGCCACGTAATAAATCATTTACCTACTTAATTCTTTTTATCTACTTTTTTTACTATATATAGAAATTATTAATTATACAAAGATAAATCTTTTAAATAAAACAAATTATTTAGGGTTTTTTCGCATTATTGGGCGTTTCGACTCCTTTACACGAGCCATGATTAAAGGATGATTAAGGCAATGGTCATTCACAATATTTTAATCATGGTAAAATTTAATTTATACAATGTGTCCCGTCACCAGTGTCGGAGCCTTTAATGGTGAGGAATATGGCATTTTTTATCGACAAATTGCCACTCAGGTTTTTCTCAAAAAGTCAATATTTAAAAACACACAAAAAAGAATCTATTTGCTTTTCTTTAATTATTATTTTCTATTTCTTATTCCATGACAATTGAAACACGATGGCTGTTTTACTATTTTCTACATGTGTAGCTATCAAATGACACCTTTTAATCTTGATAGGACATTTACATGAGCAGTGGTGGTCGAATTAGTATGAGAGCCCAGGTCTTGGTTACCTAGAAAACAAAATGGCGGCCGTAAGAGAAAAACAAAATTTGAGGGGCAATTTGTCGATAAAAAATGCCATATTTCACACAATTAAAGGTTTCGACACTGGTGACGGGACACATTGTATAATTAAAATTGTTTTATTTTGCTTTATATTTTCAGGTAACAGGTTGAATAATTAATAAAGAGAAATAGAAAATAAATGTATTTATAATTATTATTCGTTTTCAGTCATCCTGTGATCACTGCTCTTATAAAGAAGTCGAAACGTCAGGGATAACACAAAAAAAAACAAGAAGTATGTGTCTCAGCTCCGACGCGCGACTGAATTTCTTAAGACGGTCTTTAAAAATAATGTCTTGAAACAGGCACAGAAAATAATAAAACAAAACATCAAAATAAAAGTGAAAGGTGAGCACGATAGGTTGCGCACAAAAACCTAACGCTGTCATTCGATCACTAAATTGTATTATTCATATTTTTTTTACCGGGCGCCTTATATGAAAATCATAATCAGGAGTAAACGTCAAAGAATAAGAAAGAATAAAGGCGTCATGAATCCGTTATAACAAAGAATCTGAAATTAGTTTTAAAGTTTTTTTTATTTGCATGCTATTTTATGGCGAGCATGTTACTTATAAATGACTAGCTTATAAATGATTATGAATAAAATGACACCTATCCTATGTCCTAAGTTGGAATAAATCCAACAAAATAAAAAAGACATCAAAAGCGGTCAAGTAGTTTCGGAATTCATTGCGGTCAAACACTGACACGTAATTATTATATATATATATACAAGGTCATTATATAAACACCATCCAAATTTATAAATGATATTCTTTGAAGAGAGTTACGAAACAAGATTTTTTTCTTTTAATATCACTCAGTACTAAAATATTAAGTTAAGGCTATACAAAGTTATCCGAGGAAAACTACCGATTTACTGTCACAATCACGCTACGCACGGTGTTGGAGCAGATGATTACACAACCCCCGCCCCTCCCCCCGTATTTCATTGATACATTCATTACGCTGCACACGGTGTTGTAGCAGATGACTACATGACCTCCCCCACCCCCCCGCCGCCGCCGCCGCTCCCGCTCCCCGCTCTCGCATATTTCATTAATACATAACAATAATTGTCATAAGTTCCAAATTTTTCCTTCATACTTGATCGGGCTTAGGGCCGTCAAATTGCAGAAGGTATGAGTTGTTTTCTAATAACAGATAAAAACTTTGAACGTAAAAGTAAACCATACTTTTTGCAATAAGGCGTGTTTAAAAAATCTGGAACAACTTAGGTACAAAAATTGGTTGGAGTATAGCAATGGCTGTGCAAGGCGTCTAGAACTTAAGATTTTTTTTGTCTCACTGAAACATACAAAACTAAGAGAACTATTAACAACAGAAACTAAAAAAACACAGGAATCGCATACGCAATACGAAAATCGGTATTAAAAAGCAATAAATTCACTGATAACACATTTCAATACTTTTCCTAGTCCTAAACATTAACATCGCTCATTTAATACTAATCCGAAGCCGGATGAAAAATAGAAAGAGTAAAATTATTATTAGATTTTATAATTTTTATGACTCACCCGGATTGCGAAAGGTCGTGGGTTCGAATCCCACCTTAGGGCTCGGAGACGTAGTTGTTTTTTCATACGTATTTTATATCTTATAAAAATATTGCATCATGAATGCAAAAAATTAAATAAAAAGCACATAATTATAGCTGGTTCCATCTTAATCGATTGTTTAATATTTGTAAAAATATTACTTTCGATGTTGAACTCATAATAGAAGTTGAAATACGTTTGTAAAATTCGACACGTTTGCCAGCGTCTCGGTAGCTCAGTGGTCAGAGCACTTGCCCGGATTGCGAAAGGTCGTGGGTTCGAATCCTACCTGAGGGCTCGGAGGCGTAGTTGTTTTTTACACACGTATTTTATATCTCATAGAAAATATTGCATTGCGAATGCAAAATAATTAAATTAAAAACATATTTTTTGAAGTCTAAACGCCCTGCACACCTTTGCTATACTCAAACCCAATAATAAATAAAAGAACCAATCATAATACACTTACACAAAGTTTGAAAACAATCGTTTTAAGAGTACTTCATTAACTGTTCAAAATGTAGACCATTTCTCTCCAAACAGAGTCTTGCACGTTTACGAACATTGTCTTTAATTTTATTAAGCACTACAGTGTCATTTTTCACTTCGTCAAATGCACGGATTATTTTTATTTTTAAGTCCTCGAGGCTTTGGGCCTCCTCCACATAAACCCGCCGTTTAATTTCGCCCCACAAAAAAAAGTCACAAGGCGTGAGGTCTGGTGATCGGGGCGGCCATGGGACGGGGCCTCCACGACCGATCCAGCGATCACCATGTTCGGTGTTTAAATAATCGCGAACTGCGGCCGCATAATGAGGTGGTGCTCCGTCTTGTTGGAAATAAAACACGCGATTTTGAATAAGCGCGAGTGGTACTTCGTCCATAAAGTCGGATATTACAGTGCGTAACATATCAAGATACGTGCTTCCGGTCAACCGCCCTTCAATAAAGAACGGCCCCAGTACTTGGTTACCGATAATACCCGCCCACACATTTGCACTAAAACGCACTTGATGATGGTTCTCCCTTATCACGTGCGGGTTCCGGAACGACCACCAATGCTCGTTGTGTTGGTTATACAGTCCCACGCGAGTGAATAAAGATTCATCAGTCCATAAAATAACAGCACCAGGATGTTCAATCAGCCACTCACAAAAGGCACGGCGAGGCACGGCATCTGCTTCACCTAAAGACTGCACTTTCTGATAGTGATAAGGATGCATGGTTGCGGCGTTAAGTAATTTCCACACCGCGGGTTGACTTACGCCGAACCGTCTTGCTGCGTCATTCGTACTTGCTCTGGGATTTCGATCAAAGAAATCAAAGATTTCGTCTTCGATTTCAATTGCAAGTCTCCTTCTACCACCTCCTCGAGCGTGTGATGGCGTCGTAAATTGTCCGTGGTCAAGTAAGCGTTGATTCGCAGCTAAAATGGTTTGACGATTCGGTGTTGTAGCATTTACGAAACCACTATTTCGAAGACGAGGAAGACTTTCAGCTTCGTACAGTGCACAGGCACCGTTTAAGCTTTCTCCACTTAAAATATAGCACCGCACCATCTCGTAATACTCGCGATTTGAATACATTTTGTTAGGTAGGTATTTATGTGATGTAAGCTCGCGGGAGCACAAGACGTACGTCGCGGGAGGTTCCCGCGTGACTGATTTCATTGCACAGGTGTCGCCACAACTAGGGTTGCCACCCGTACGAAAATACTTTATTTCGAATGATTTGATTTTTTTGGGATTTTGAAAATTTTAGTAGTACAGCTCGACAATAAAGAGTTGACAAAAAATATTCCGCAACTAATGTACACTTTTTGTTGGCAACACTTCCTTATCTGTCAAAACTGTCAAGAGGTTGACTAATTTTTTGCTTAGTTAAGAAGTCAATTGTTATTCTAGTGTGTTTTACGTGATATTTCTTTATCCTGGGTTTCATCATGAACAAAACCTACCGTATCGGTTCTCGCACAGAACAGAACTCTCTCTCGGAACAGATAGTGAATATGTTACACCGAAAAAATGTTTAAAAGAAATGATAGGTCAAAAAGAAAAATAAACGATTGCAGTAAAGTATAAAAGTACGTGGGAAAACGGACATGGTGATTGGTTAATTTATGATCCACAGAACGAATATAATGGAAAATGAAAATTGTGTGGAATTACATTTACAATTGCTTCAGTATAGGAGTAGGACAAGTAAGAAGACAAATTTTCTTTTTCTGTGTGTGTGTGTGAATTGATATGGTTGCATTAAATATCCAAACTAAACTATGCTATGCTAGACTGTAAAGATGCTGTGTTTGCAATTGTTTAATAGAAATACTAATTTGATACAAACTGCAAAAAGCAATAAAAAATATGCTTTTAAACATAATGATAAAGGAAAATAAATTGTACTTTATTTTCATACTATGTACTTTTTTTTCTTACCTATAATAACCAGTGTACTTTAACTACAAAAATAAAAGGTGGCAACCCTAGCCACAACCTGCGCGCGCAGCCACGATCGCGGCTCGCCGCATGCGCTTCGAGTATTTAAATTGAGTAAGTCATTGTTCTAACTTTTTGCAAGTTATAAAAACATCGACTTCAAAGTTATTACGGTTTTCGGCAAAAACAAACAATATTTTATTTCCCTTCATTGTTCTAATAGAAATAGTAGTATTTATAAGGCTATTGAATTATTGATTTTTATTTTTTTCTTTTATGAAATAATCAAAATTTACTATTTCAACGTAACATAACAAATTTACGGTAAACATTATTATTTTAATTTTATACAACTGTCCGTTTTGCAATAAATGGAAAAAAAATATTGATTATTTTTCCTCTTTTAAACAAACAGGCAACAGTATTTTTTTAATTATTTAGCAAGAAATGGTTTAATGCGAAACAAATTCAAATAATTAACAAATTTAAATTGTTAGAATGACATTAATTAATACAAATAAATGAATCGTGGTCAAAAAGTGCACTACACATGTGGACTTATACTGCAGGCAACCGTATTATTGGACTTTTCATTCTTTTTCGAGGTCCAGCTTCAAAACGGTAAGTTGTATAAAAAAATTGTTCAAACAAAAGTCGTTGACAAAATCCTAAGGAACAACTTTTACATTTACATTTTTGCAATAAAAATGTATTTTCAAGGTGAAAAATAAAAAAACACCGTTTGAAGACTTTGGCGCCACCTACTGTGTGCATTTGTTGGTGTACGGGATTGCAGCAATGACATTTTTTGTAGATTTTGACGTCCTCTACATTTTATAATCAATCGATTTTTCTGTGAAATGCATACATTCCGAGAAAAATGCATTTCAAATTTTTTTGGCTCGTTTTTGGAGTTTGCAAAAAGACGCACCAAGATGGCGCGTGGCCACCTTCAAGGTAGATAACTAACACCATTTTACAGCAAATAAAACAACTTTCACCCATTCGGCAATTTTCTCACTCAAACGATTTTTTCTTCGACAGATTGACTTTCTAACAACTCAATTTTGGAAAAAGAAAGTTACGTCGTTCTTTCTTACTGTACCTCGGCATCAACACCCCGCGACCCCACCCCGCTGTTTCATTCAAAACATTTCGGCCGTGTTTGACCTTTCGGGCGACCTTTCTTTTGACCAGTAACCAGCTGTTGTAATAATTCGCTCGGACAAAATAATATTTTTGCGGAAATTTTACCTACCAATTTTTTTTCATAAATGAAGTGTTTGAATGATATCTAATGCCTAGAAAAAATTTGGATGGTGTTTATAAAATAACCTTGTATATATATATATATATATACTAGCTGTCCCGGCCACGCGTTGCTGTGCCGACTGCAGCGTCATCTGCCGGACTGATTTGTGAATCTAAACCATTCTCAGATCCCCTTGAACACACACAAAAAAAATCATTCAAATCGGTCCAGCCGTTTAGGAGGAGTTCAGTGACATACACACTCACAGAAGAATTATATATATAAAGATACGTGTGTAACCTAAAATACCGTGTTTGAAACAAATAAACAATATTCTATTTTAAAATTGGATTTAATAAAATATGAAGTTTTTTTTTATGAAATACAAAATTTGAAACTATTATTTTCAGGAATGTTCAAACTAAATTACTTTATAAATACATAGATTCCAGTCAGGACAAATAAACATTATACTGCCCCTACTACTAAAATCGTTGAACATTCCAACAACACACGCAATGAAGCGAATCGGTATAAATTGAATTCTAAACAATAAAATAGACAATCCTATTACATTTCTATGAACACACCCTCGAATGTGTTTTGTTAACAAATGATCCGTGACTTACGCATTTAGCTGTAAATAAGTAGAAAACTAAAATAGATTCAGTATAAAAACTATTAGGAGATATTAAAATAAAATGAAAATTTTAAAAAACCTCTACACAAAAAAGAAAAGTACACATTTATTTTCTTTATAGTAGCGCCTGACCGCTATCTCGACTGATGGTAAGCGGCAATGCGATCTAGGATGTGACGCACTTGCCTATACATATTCACTCGTGACTTTAAGACCCCTTAATTTAATGTGTCAGGAAACACAGACTCAGGTAAAATATTCCACTCTTTAGTGGTACGGATTACGAAACCAAAACGCTTAGTGCGACTCTTTGGTATATCAAAAAATAAATTTCTGTTTTTATATTTTTTATTATTGTTCATAGCAACCGTACATAGTTTGTAGTCGTGTTTTAGTGAAAAAGCAGATAAATATATACCCATTGCGCGTCTAAGACTACTGACCCGATTTTGATAAAGCAAGTCTAAGAACCACCGGTAATAAACCAGCATCCAAATCGAATCATCAGTCAAAGAGGTACAGAGACACACATACATAATAATAATAATATAAATAATAATAATAATTTACTTCCGTTTTTGCACATAACATACAGGATAAACAAACCCCCAAACTAGGCTTAGCCTGTCCTATGGGGGAAATATACGAGTAACATAAAAGACATTTAGGCCAAACAAGAAACAACCTATTAGATAAAAAAAAGGAAATAACAAACATAGCATTCTTCGAAAAAAAAATTAAAAGGATTGTAACAGCAAAACTTTTATCATAAAGAAAAAAATTATAGTGTATGTGTGCGTTTGTGATTGGGAAAGTGTGTGTGTGTGTGTGTGTGTGTGTGAGTGAGTCTATGCTGTGTGTGATATTTTATGATAGATAATTGGGAAGAGATTTGGAAACAAGTCTTTTCGTTTCTGGTATGGAGAGGTGAAGAAGATTAAATATTGTTAGGAGTTTGTTATATACAAACGTAAGCAGAAAGCCTCCAAAACGCTGTGCAAATCTTGTATGGACAGGGACAGCGGGCAGCCTAAAGACACGTTTTCCAATTGAGCTCTTATTGCCTAGTTTGATTACAGATTTCTGAACGTTGACAGCGACTCGTAGGAGATATAGTCTTCTGACACTCAAAACCTCTGCTTCTTTATATAAGGCATCCGTTGAAAAACGAATGAGTTTTTTGAGCGCTACTTTAAGTACTCCCCTTTGTGCTCTCTCAATAGGAAGCAGTGTTAGTGAGCTAGAACCTCCCCAGACTAATATACAGTAGCTTAGTACGTTCTGACATAGTGCTATGTAAACCGTTTTCAGAATTTTACCATCCATCTCGGAGATTCTTCATAACGCTTATGATTTTTCTTACCCTTTTAGACAAATCAGCTATATGTGTTTTGAATGTAAGTTTATCATCAAGAACTATTCCCAGATATTTAATGTGATTAGATCGTTCAATAGAATTGCAATTACAACTAACCCTGGATGTACACGAAACAGTTTTATGTATTTTTAATGAATTTTGTGTTGGTGGAGCGGATGCGAGCGTTTTGTGGAAACAAAGGAATTTTGTTTTGGAGGTGTTAAGCGTTAATAGATTGCTGTTTAACCAATCTGAGATAGTAACCAAGCCCTCCTCTGCTACACGAAAAACATCGGACCACGTATCACCAGAGAAAATAATGGCTGTATCGTCTGCATAGCACACAACTTGTCCTTTTTGTAAGGGAAAAGCAGAAATATCGTTTAAATACAGTAAGAAGAGAGTGGGTCCGAGAATACTGCCCTTTGGGACACTGTAATGAATAGGTCTTAGGCTACTCTTGTGGTCTGAGAATCTCACGCACTGCTGTCTTCCCATCAGATAGTCAGTAAACCACTTTAAAGCGTTTCCCCTTATACCGTAAGCGTATAGTTTTTTTTAAAGAAGAGGAATCGATACTGAGTCAAACGCTTTTGCGAGATCCAGAAAGACATAAACGTAACATAACGTTTACAATTAAGATAAAACTGTAAAACAAAAGAGAAAAAAGAAGTTAGTAAACGATGGACACCACACAACTTAATTTAGTTGTTATGAAAAGTCAAATGCGTGAAGTAATTTTTACATGAAAAAAACAACTTTTCAGGTATCGGATTTGTTGAATTTTTCCAAGTGTTGTCATAGCCATCTCTTCATGTTTCAAGCAGTTAAACTAGAACATATAATGTAGTATTACCTACATTACTACATTATCTAAAAATACCAAACATTCGATGTAAATGGATTTTGTTTATCTTTGTTATTCAACTTTAGCAAAAATTTTCCGTCTAAAGGATTCTGTACTAGAACAGTATAAATACGTATTGTATTTTTTTCAACGACACAACATGCTATGATCTTTTAGTAATCTAGTGTAAATTAATTCAAACTACTTTCACTTCGTAAATTATCTCTCCCTGACTTTTATTCGATATATATTATATATGAATTTATATATGGGAGATTATTTATATAAATATAAGACAACATAACATACCTTGTTTGGAACCCAAGTATCTAAAGCACTTGTATTATGGAACTCAGAAACAAAAATAGTACCACAATACCCAGACCCAGGCCAATATAAAAATATTCATTTTCTACATTGACCTGGCCAGGGATCGAACCTAAGACCTCAGAGTGGGGTTACCATGAAAACTGGTATGCGAACCAATGGATCACGGAGATCGTCAATTGCAGATCCAATCGATAATAATTACTTATCCTCTTTTCTGCATGGAGAAGCTTGAAATAATACACTTTTATTCACCCATCTCTTGATTAACCCATGTAACATATTACCTTTTCTAGTATTTCGTCGATAGTTTTCCATAGTGCAAATAGTTTATGTCAAACGCTATACAGAAATTGAGCACCTGTCAAAAAGTGTTTAGAAAAAAAGTGTCTGTGTCAACTCCAACGACTGAAGTTTCTCCTTAAGAACGATTGTTTTTGCACAGGGACAAAAAAAAAACAAAACTTCAAAAAAAACAATGAAAAGTGCTCACTATAGGTTGCACACAAAATACGAAACGCTGTCATTCGATCACTAAATTTTACTCTTCATATTTTTTCTAACGCCTTACATGTAATAAAATTCTTAAGAAGTAAACTTAATTAAAAGTTTTTATACTGTTTCTATTTTTAACTGTGTATATTTGTAAATATACATTTCACATTTGAAACCATTCGTCTTCATTATAATGCAGTAAAACACTATGAAATTTCGTCGAAATTGTAGAGAATTTTTCTTTCTTACGTTGAATAAGATATGGATTTAATGACTAAAGTTTGGTCGATGTGTTCATTTGATTAGAAACTTTTTAAGGCAATCGTCTATTCGTATTTTAAGAATAAATTTGTCGCTTCAATAAAAAGTATGGAAGGGTTTGAAAACACAAACACTTTCGATAGGAATGGCTTGAAGAAAAGCTTTAAACAAAACTATTAGGTAATTTTTTAGTTTTGATAAAACCGTTTAGTGCAACGGTAGCGATCCTGCCTTTTGCATTGGTCTTGGGTTTGAGTCCCGGAAGGGGCTGATGTTTGTGTGTACCATACTAGTACACCTGAGTCATGAGTATTTATATATATTTCTATGAATATTTATGTATCATATATGTATGTCCTTCCGTTACCCTAGTATCCAAGTCTTATAGTGAATACTTTGGGCTAAGCAAATTGGTGTGAATATTAGAAATATTATTATATTTTTATTATTATAAACGATTTTGTTTGTAGAATTTGAATTTTACTTATTAAAAATCTGTAGAAAATGCATTTATAATATCCCTTAAATTTATCCCTTAGTAAAACTATAAAAGATCCTTGTATATTTGTTTATTATCAAATATTAAAGTTAATTTTAATGATTAATAAAAGTTGCAGCAAAAAGTGCTTTGAATTTTCTTTTAACGAGTTATATAAAGATTACTAATTAAATTATTTTTTTTAATAATTTGCTTGATTTTAATTTCTTAGGTCTAGTTTGAGTCCCGGAAGGGGCAAATGTTTGCATGATGAAACGAGTCTTTGTAATTGAGTCACGGGGTTTTTATATTATTTCTATAAATATTACATATCTACGTATCATATATGTATGTCTATCCGTTACCCATAATACAAGCTATTCAGTGCTAAGCTAATTTCTGTGAATGTTAGAAATATTATTATATTATTACTGTTAATTAAAGCAGTGATATTAAACTAACATTAAGTGCCCCTCCGGCATAGAAGCCATCAAGTAAAGTACTACCAGATGACACATCACGTTAGCGCCACATACAATTAAACTCACGATCTGTATCTGTTCCCCGAACAGTCGGCACTGGAGTCTTCAGACGAAAATAATTGCGGGCAGACAGACATGTGCACTTAAGCTGTTACGAAATCACCACAGGGAATGTCGTTGGAACTAGTATTGGGAATATAATAATATAATATAATAATAATATCTCATTTCAAAGTACAAAATGACCTGTCGAATTTGTCGACGTGCAAATATTTAAAACATTTCTAATACTCAATGTACTTATTAAATATAAATCTAAATCCTATAAGTATCATAAATTAAAAAATAAATTATTTTAAACTATACAAATGTCAAATAACGTCGTATAACCAACGAATACAAAGGGCAAATAATATTACAAAGTGTATGTCAGTAATTCAAATCATCTTTTAGAAATTCATTGATAGAATAATATATTTTTTCTACCAAAATATGAAAAAGATCAGTTTTGAATTTATTATAAGTAGTATACGGTACGTTAGTGCGTTTGTTTTATGTATTTAACACAATGTTTGAAATTGGAACTGTGTTTACTGTTCCGTTTTTTGAAAAGTGTCAAAATATATATGTGTTTATTAATTGTTTTTAATTTTTGTTTGTAAGTATTAAAAATAGTCTTTTATTTGGTTAACTTTTTTTAAACTGTCGTAGCAGTTCTTTTATTCCTACAATAGATAGCTATTATTAAAATAAGAATACTTAGAATGCATGATTAACCGAACGGTTGTGTCAAAAATATGTACAGGTTTATTTGAATTTAGTGCTATTAAAAATGTGTCAGAAAATTTATTTTACAAAAATGAAATTAGGTATGTGTTCGTTATAATAAAGGTCAAGATGTTTTGTCTTTTAATACTCATCAATCTTGTAATAAACTTATAAAAAATTTAAGGGCAGTTCAGTGACAGTTGTCGCATGTTATTATAAAATGAAATAAATCGACCCAAAAATCTTTTTGAAATAAGGAACGTAAAAGTAACAGTGAAATATCAAGTGATCAACAAAGTATCTCCGCCCCCATCCCTAGCTGAAGCTATCTCGATGCGATGCGGTGGGTTGTGCCCGACGACAAATTTTAAGATAATGTTTTTAAGTTTATGGCAAATTACAGTGATGTTACAGGCCACCGGGGAGTCCAATGTTCCTAGATAAAAGCGAAATGGAGCTACTCGAAACGATACATTTATTTACATGCGATGCCAGTGATTGTACCGTTTTCTTGCAGTAAGTAAGGGGCCTTATACATTGTATGTATTTTGATATTTTAACAGATTTTACTCTATTAGTATTCTTACACAATCGCTCTTCTGTTATATAGAAAATGTAACATTGCTTAAATCCAATTGACATCCAATACACTTTTAAGGTTTCTTGTTCTATTAAGAAACCCGATAAATGATGCGTTATTTTGTAACAATCAGTTCTTCGTTGAGTTTACATTAGTTTATAGACTAGCTAATTTTAGTAGGTGGAAACAATGTTGTTTGTAATAATAATGAATAAACTTTGGTGGTCGGGATTATTATCGTGTTTTCAAGGCTCCGATATTTTGACGTAACGGAAGAAGAAAAGTTTATTGCAGGATATACGGATAGTAATATCAAGTGAGATAACCTACCCGCTGAAAAACTTTTTCACCTCATATGCTCGTAAAAGTTTGATTTGTCATTCGATTTCTGCTTGGAAAATTGCGTTTTATCCGCTAGCGTAGAAAAGCGTTTTAAAATTAGAACCTTTCTATTCAAGGAAAAACACACATGGTACGTTCGGAATCGTCATTATAGTCTTTGTAAGTTACATTTTATCCTTATTTAAATTAATACTAAATTACTCCGTTTTGGTTTCGTTAAATGTTTCAGTGCCATAAATCATAATTATAACAATTTTTAATGTATAGTGGATAAGATTTCATTATATTATTGGGTTGAACCACACCCTATCAAAGTGATCTTATGGTACTTTTAGATGCATTCTATAATTTAGTTAAATCCTAAAGAATTTATATAAAAAATGTCCAGCAGCAACGAAGATGACGTTTATGATGAGAATACCAATTTAACATTTTACTCAAGCTGTTTTTTTGCACCTAAAAATTTTTCTGGCTGTAGTGCGATGAAAAATTTTCTGTTTCATTCCGCAGCAAAGTTTTTAACGTCTCGTACCTTTGAAACCTTCGCTACGTTTAAGATTCTTCGCTTGCTTTGCAGCCTTGCAAGAAGTAACTATAGTAATTTCGTAACAATAGCGCGTGCAACTGCACTAAGATATCGGAGCCTCAAAATTAAAAAGGAACACGGTAAAAATGTCGAATTGTTCACTAAATTACTTAATTAATTAATAAATTTAGTAAACAATTCATTAGTTTAGTCACAAACTAAGCGGAGATTGTACTACGGATAATTAGTTACATAATAAATGAATAAGCTTACAACCATGAATCGATAACCCAACTGAAATTCGAACCAGGACCGTCGGTGCAGTAAGTAAAATCGCTACAAACAAAAACTAATCATTAATTATAAACATAGGTGGTAATAATACAGATGGTGAAAAATATGATTTATCACTTTGTTCGGACATTAATAGCCATTTAAATTTATGTGGAAGAATTAATGTGATATTTAATTAATAGTACCTACATCAATAACAAATAAATCTTTAAAAATGACAACAATATTAAACAATTAACAAAACACTATTTTAATATGTCTGTGAATTAATTAAAAAATACCAACAAAAATTTTAAAATAAAAATTAATTATATTTTGGACATTTATTAATTTTAAATTTAAATTTGTTTTAAATTAAATTTAAATTTTTGTAATGGAAATTGTATATTTATTTTATTTTTTATTAGGTGTAAGATATACAACCATACCTGAGGTGGAAATGTAGTGGTAATAACATTGTCAAATACCATCATTGTAATCCTAATCTACACACACAAATAAAGATTTTGAGTCGAATAGTTTCGGAACGCAGAGGGAAAAAACATACAAAAATAAATATAAAGCAAATTAAAAATCATCCAATAAATCAAACTTATCAATAAAAAAATCTGTCAAGGTACAATATACTTACATTTAAATTATTTTTATTAGAAAAAATCTAGAAGTATATCCTCAGGCGGGAATTTCCTTGTGAGCCTAGTCGATTTTTTTATATATATATTCCAATTAAAATAATTTATCTTATATTATAAGATAGCATTGAAATTTACAATATATATATATATATATATATATATATATATATATATATAAATATAATTTCAATACTTACATTTACTATTACTATTAAAAGTGATAACAATTCCTTATGACGTGTAGTTAAGTTGGCCTCTTTAAATTTTCCCCTCAACGCGGTTTTAGTATTCGGTGCGCGTAATCTTTTTGCGTGGCGTTTCCTTACTTTTTGGAATAACGATGGAGAGACAGTTCAAACATTGCAGTTTCTATATATATAAAGAAAAGGTCTCTAGTATCTTCAGAAGCATTTCAGTTGAAGAGAGAAGCCGCTATAGACCGCGTATAGTCTCACTTTCACAATCGAACTTTCAACGCGCCTACAGATCATAGTAAAATCACAGCTATAAAGGCGATCGTAGCCCTCCTTTTTGAGTAGAAGCTTAGAAGAACAGGAATCTTCTATGTATTTATTAATATTTTATTTTTTTGCATTCACGTTGCCATGTTTCTATAACATTGAAAAATCGCCTATTAAAACAACTACATCTCCAAGCATTCAGGTTGGATCCCACTTCCACACAAATTTATTTGCTGTGTATATTCCATCTCCAAAAATGGAGGGTTTTGTCATAATCTTAACGCTATGCAAGCGGGCTTGAGACCATTTTTAAAAGTTGTTGCTCATCTCGTGGTCTTCAGGATATTAGGTATATGGTGATTGCTCTCAGTAACGAACAATATTACGACGCCCTTTAATGTAAGGGGGAAACATACTGTACAAATTTATACGTATCCTTATTACTGTGACTGTGATTATAATATTGGACGTTTCTCATCCAGACACAACAATTATGTTACGCAGAGCCGTTCTATAGCTGCTGTTAGTTCAGAAAACAAGAATTAATCTAGGTATATATAGAATTCCCTTGTCGCAGTGTTTGACATCGATGAACTTCGAAACCACTCAACCGATTCTGATTATTTTTTTTCATTTGCTGGATTTGTTGCGTCTTAGGACATAGGATAGGTTTCACTTTAATTTATAACACAACAACGCGTAGCCGGGTCAGCTAGTAAACAATATATTTCGCCTGATGGATATTTTGTTAGTTATACAAAAATCACGACTTTATTCCGTAGACAGAGATCACAAATTTCCACTTTCTACTATCCTGACATATATCTTTTAGTTCTTCAACTCTCATTAGACTTTCTATACAAGCTCATCGGTTAAGGGTGTTTTTGAACTGGCCTTTGTTTTAGGAGATCTTCTATTTGTCCTCTGAAAGTTTTGAAAGAATTTGCCTTATACTTGTCTTGTTAATCTTCTTTCGTCCATCCTCTCTACATGTTTAAATCATCTAAACATCCCTTTTTCCATCTTTGTCATTATATCTTCTTCTACTTATGCCAAAGAAATAACAATTTTCACTTTTACAAGGATAAAGTAGCAGTTTTCATAGACAAGAATGTAAATCTATCTTTACCAGCTTACCCATGCACATTTGCCTCATAAATTTATCTTGTCTATCTTCTTTCGTCCATCCTCTTTTCATAGGCAAACCATCTAAGAACTCCTTGTCTATTTTTGTTTGTATATCTTATTCCACATCAAAACGCTTTCATAACACATCATTTCTGATTTTATCCATCCAATTCACTCCAGCTATACTTCTTAAATGTTAGTTTTAGAGTTACAAATTGTCTAAAAACACCGGCCATAAATAAAAAAGACAGCGTTTGTCACTCCCGCCATACCACACACCCACGCGTCTCATTATTATTTCAACAATTTATCAATCATTAATTAAAGCACGCTACACCAAAAACAAATAGTTGGACAGTTAAACAAATTAGAAAACGACAGAATGTGACGTTGAAATTAATTAACCGAAATTTCGTACATCTAAGATTAAATGCATCGTCAACTTTTGTGATGGAGACAAAAAAGTGGGTTGTCTCCTCGATTTATCAATTTTTATCACTTAGAATAAAGGCGTATGTACTAGCGAAGTAGGATGGTGTGGCAAGACTAAATAACTTTTTTCTTAATCACAATCCGCGATGGAACGGACTAACCCAGAAGGTGCCCATTCTCCCTGACTTTGAAAATGGACGCGTTATAAGTACTCGGATAAACAGATGCAGAGAGGGAGTTCCACTCCTTCGCTATGCGCATTATGAAGGAATTTGATTATTACATTCATACCTATTACTCTAGCCCAAGGTAAGCACTGTCAGGCTTGTGTTATGGATACTAGGACAACGGAGACATACATATATGATACATAGATATGTAATATTCGATAGAAATAAATATGATTTAGGTACAAACAACATTTCTCCTTACGAGACTTGCACCCAGAACTGTGGGTGCGAAAGGCAGAATCTCTCTCTCTCTCTATATATACCTATATATTAAAATTAGGATTTTTTTAAAATAATTAATAATAAACCAATCCTAAATCCTAAGTCTGAGGAAATCCAGCAAAATGAAAAAAAAATCAACAAAATCAGATGAGTAGTTCGAAGTTCATCGTGGTCTATACTAAGGATTATACATATATCTATATAACCGATTTATATTTTTAAAATTTTGCTAGATTTATTCCGACTTAGGACATAGTATAGGTTTCATTTGAATTTATAACACAGAGACGCGTGTCCAGGCTAGCTAGTACATAATAAATAATAAGCGTAACAATGGTAAGTAATAAACCGAGACATAATAATTTATTATTGATGACAGATGACAAAGGTCTATTTACGGCGATGTGAAAACATCCAAAATCATATTATCTGCTTATTATATTTTTTGTTACATAAGCATTTAGCTGACAGGTTTTAGAAGTTATTGTTTAATATCTCTGTAACATATTTATCTATACATATAAATAAAATTGGAGTGTCTGTTTGTAATATTGAAATAACCATTTTTTACTACATGCATATGAATATATATACGGTACATACACCAAAATAACATTTTTTACAATTTTTGTCTGTCTGTTTGTTCCGGCTAATCACTGAAATGGTTGGACCGATTTTGACGGGTCTTTATTGTCAGGTAGCTAATGTGATAAGGAGTAACTTAGGTTACTTTAATTTGCTGATTTTTAATAAAAAAATATATTGCAAATTAAAATAACTGAGCCACAGCAACGTGTGGCTGGGTCAGCTAGTACTAAATATATTAAAAAAAAAGGAAACTTACCGATACAATTAAGACATATTTCATATGTAAGGAAATTATTACAAGAAAAAATCTACTTATCTCCGCTTGATATCTGACACAAGTATTTTTTTAAATTCAAATGTTTGAATTACAAAAAATATAATAATTAAAAAGCGGTTTCTTCTTTATCGATTGTAAGATACTTGTAAAACTTGTCAAGATTTCGATAGCTCAATCGGAAAGTACTGGCCTGGATAGCGAGGGGTTGTTAGTTCTTGTCCTGCTTTACACCTGGAACCAGTTGAATTTTTTCTTGTGATAAATTCTTAATTTATCTGCGCATAAAAATCTTATTGTTGTTTTACCTTTGTGAATTTTCAATTTGTGTTATGTGAAGATATATATGAACGATTTTGATACATTTGTGTATGTATATGTGTATATCTTTGTATATAAAAATCCCGTGTCGTAATTTATCGTGATAAACTCCGAAAGTACTCAACCAATTTTGATGTTTTTTTTTCATTTTGCTAGTTTTTTTTTTATCTTTTTCCTTTTTGTCTCTCTCATTCCCTGTCCTGTCCCTGTAACAGCGACTCAGTGTCTTTTCTGAATTTTATTTATATGTATAGATAAATATGTTACAGAGATATTAAACAATAACTTCTAAAACCTGTCAGCTAAATGCTTATGTAACAAAAAATATAATAAGCAGATAATATGATTTTGGATGTTTTCACATCGCCGTAAATAGACCTTTGTCATCTGTCATCAAAAATAAATTATTATGTCTCGGTTTATTACTTACCATTGTTACGCTTATTATTTATTATGTACTAGCTAGCCTGGACACGCGTCTCTGTGTTATAAATTCAAATGAAACCTATACTATGTCCTAAGTCGGAATAAATCTAGCAAAATAAAAAAAATAAAAATCGGTTATATAGATATATGTATAATCCTTAGTATAGACCACGATGAACTTCGAACTACTCATCTGACTACAATGACTATACTTTCTATCTGACTACAACAACACAAAGACAAAATGCTGCGGTTAGTTTTAGTTTTAGTAGATTTTTTCACATTGTTCGTCCCATTATTTCTTTTATTCCTGTATTATCTGTGTGTATGTGTGTCAATAAATATTCTTTCTTTCTTACGTACCGTTAGCTTGGGTTTCTATTCCGATTTGTCATCGGAACAAATGACAAAGAACAATTAGTGGACCACACAGACGAACTGCTCGTTGTCAAATGCTCGGCTGTTGAAAGTCACGAGTGGCGTTGACAGATATAGGTCAGCATTCCTTTTGTCTTAGAAAATATCTTGCAACAAAAATACAACTTTTTTCTTAACATCGTTTCTGTAAATCTGACAGGGCGTATTATTTTCTTACGTGCAATTATTTTTTTGACAAAAATATTTTTAAATATTTTTTTATTTAGAATGGGTTTGTTCATGATCAAGCCCGGGGGCCAAGACAGGATCCACGTTGGGACGAACTAACCCAAAAGCTGCCTATTAACACTGGCTTTGAAAACGGACGAGTTAAAAGTACTCGGAAATACGACGCAGGGAGGGAGTTCCACTCCTTTGCTGTGCGCATTATGAAAAATTATTATTTTCTTTCGTGCAAATATTTTCAAAGATTGTGTATAGTGAAGTTATATTATACAGATGAGTGTATAATAACAAATTAAATAGAGGATGTCCTGAAAAAAGACCAGGTCAAAAGTACCCTTAACCGACGAGCTTGTATGAAAAGGCTGATGAGGTTGAAGAAGCGAGAGATGTATGTCAGGATCGTGGTAAATCTATAATCTAAGATCACAGTGGTTTGTGTGTTTGTCTGTCCGCTCTTTTCCCCGCTCTTTTTCCATTGTTTATGCCTTACCATAGCAACGCGTTAACCACAAGTAGTTCGACTACTGGACGCTAGATGGCGCTAACGGAAAAAATCTAAAAATAGAAAAAAAGAATTTGTCCACCCGTGCGAAGCCGGGACGGGCAGCTAGTCTATAATCTAAGATCACAGTGTTTTGTGTATTTGTCTGTCCACTCTTTTCCCCGCTCTTTTTCCATTGTATATGCGTTACCATAACAACGAGTTAACCGCAAGTAGTTCGTCTACCGGACGCTAGATGGTGCTAACGGAAAAATATTTAATAATAGAAATAAATTAAAGAATTTTGTCCACCCGTGCGAAGCCGGGACGGGCCGCTAGTTAAAATCTATGATCTCTGCCTACCCCTGCTGAAAAAAGGCGTACTTTGATGTATGTATGTATGTAAATTAAATAGTTGATGTGGATTGAAGAAAGATGAAAGTCACCGTAGTTAAGTGCACTAATTATTTTCGGACAAAGTGACGCAAGGAAAGGAGGTTTTCACGCAACGTCAGTTTATTACAGTTGCTCAATGTGTACTGTAAAATAGTCATTGTATGATATATATCCCATTACATTTCTTTACGACTCTAATATCAATAGATTATATTAGTTAACACTGTAGTTTGTAGAAAGTATAGTTTTACTCCAAAACATAAACTACTATAATAAACCATTAATTCGTTCACCATTAAAATCTAAACATATTAATGTCAAGAATTAACAATATCGTAAAATATTGATAAGTCAAATGTCATAAATCTTATGAAACACAGAACTGTTTTTAAGAATTCTTGAACAATACATTTAAATATATTAGTAAAACAACAAATATATGCAAATTATTTATTATGCTATGTTGTTTTAGAAAAAAAGAAAACATTTATTTTACCACGTTTTTCTTATCTCACTTTTCTTATTTGTTTGTTTGTCTGTCCGGGCAAAATCTTGCAACTTAAATTTGAGGCACTTTCCGATAAGCTAGAAAGCTGAAACTTTCAGGATAGTTCAGAACCCGATGACAATGCACTCTAAAGCAACTTTCAACTTTCCAGATGCACTTTCAGGTCCACTTTCGGCAACTTTCACTTTTGTATGGGGCTTATCCGATTGTTGCGTAACACATGGTTACTTCGTTGAGTTAATAATTAAAAAGAATAAAATAATTATACTAGATTTAAAAAATCTAAAAATCCCACGTTTTTCAATGTCCTAAAAAGAATAAAATAACCCTGCGGGGCAAAGCGAGGGGCCACTCAAAACGTGGGGGCGCATCTTTACAATAATCGGCATCAATGCATGTCATTCATCTCTTTAAAATCTCCTCTTAGTAATATGCGCCCCCACGTTTTGAGTGGCCCCTCGCTTTGCCCCGCAGGGTTATTTTATTCTTTTTAGGACATTGAAAAACGTGGGATTTTTAGATTTTTTAAATCTAGTATAATTATTATTATATCAATAAAACGTTAGTTTGTTTCTAGCTGAGAGAATAATATATATATATATATATATATATGTATATATGAAAGCGAAAATCCACTCACTCGTTTCGAAATCTCAGAAACTACAAAGTGCTAGGAACATGGGAGTTCATTTTAGGACTTAGGTGCTAAGTAAGAAGGGATTTTGCGAAACTACAACCCCTAATAGGGTTAAACGGGGAGGCAAAGTTTGTATGAAACTATAGTTTTCATAGTAGAGTTTCCAAACTATTAGAAAATACTCATTTTTTAAAGAAATTAAAGTGTAATTATTAACCGACTTCAAAACGGAGAAGGTTATTAATTCGGATGTTTATTTTTTTGTGTGTTCAGAATAGCGTAAGGTAAAAAGTTCAAAAAAGTTTTTTTTTCACCATTCCCTTTTTCAATCTCCATAATTTTATGTCAAAAAACTGGAACGATGTATTGTATAGCTTGCTTAGTACAAAAATAACGTATAAAAAAATTGTTTACTTCCAAAATGAAATGTTTCTACTTACAATAATTTTGACAATATTTCGTCAAAAAAGTTAGGAACGCGACAATCGAAACTCGATTTACAAAGCGAATAGGACACCGAAGATGCCTTGAAATAATAGCTCAAATATCGTATCTTGTAATACGTTTGTAACGCAGAAACTGTGATTATGTAACCTTATTATTTTTAAAGACATTTTAACGGAAGTTCCTTTGCATTCCATATATTTTTAAATTTATGTAACTGCCAAAATTACGTATATTACCCATTTTTTGAAAAATGAACTTTATTATAATAAAAACTTTTTGATTTAACTAAAAGTTACATTACTGTGTAACCGATAAATAAAGCTTTATTATTTGTAAAAATTATTCGGCTCTCCAATGAAGTTGTCAGTTTTGCCCATATGCTACTCTAGTTCCTAACCCAAGATATAAGAGAACTCAAATACATTGTTTTGAACAAGTTCAGTAGCTAAAGCACTTGTGTTATTCAGAATCAATGATGATACTACAACCAGACCAGAGACAATATAGAAAAATTTGCTTTGACCCGGCCGGGGATCGTACCCTGGACCTCGGTGTGTTGTTACCATGGAAACCGGTACGCGAGGCACTCGACCACGGTGGCCGTACTTAGAAGATAAATTGGATTGTTTTTGACGTGACAACGTCTTAAATTAGGTTGCGACTGGGAGTCACTTATGAAAAAGTGTAACGCTCGGTAACGTTACGATGAGTCACCGAACGAGAGAGAGGCCCGCCGAATGCCTTGCGTCTCTCTCCCACTCAACTATGATCGGTCTGCCGCGCGCATTGTGCAATTTAATTATATTCATATCAATAAATATTCTACCGAGAAAAAGACGTTGTCACGTAAAATCTTCGCCCGTAAAACCGACTTTACAGGCAAAAAAAAAAAAAAAAAAAAAAAAAAAAAAAAAAAAAAAAAAAAAAAATGGTTTTTTTCATTTTAATATTGAAATGAATCTCAGTACTTAAATTTAAAGCCACTTAATTATGACAGGCTTTGAGGGTTTTAAAATTTTATATTTTGATGGATGAAATATACGTAAAGTGTTAATTTTCAACTACCAAAATTTAATTATCAATCAATGGCATCATACTGATTATTTACCCTAAGTAATCTTTTCAATATTTGAACTTTCATTAATGTTCTGCAAAATAAATATATTTTGATTATGACCAACTAGATAAATCTATAATATAAGATCACAGTGGTTTCTGTGTTTGTCTGTCCGCTTTTTTTCCCGCTCTTTTTCCATTGCATCAATAACGTTACCATAGCAACGCGTTAACCGCAAGTAGTTCGTCTACCGGACGCTAGATGGCGCTAACGGAATCTAAATATTTAATAATAGAAAGAAATTTAAGAATTTTATCCACCCGTGTGAAGCCGGGAGGGGCCGCTAGTACATATATTAAAATGACATCAATTTATTACCTCGAAAAACAAAGTCTCATAATCGGTTAGTAACAAAGAAACTCAAAAGCTATGTAAGTATGTATATGGTTTTTTTAATTAATAAAATCAAATAGCCAAGCAAAAATAATACTAAAAAAAGTTCTATAAAATATTCCAAACGAGAGGACGTGAAAGTGGTGGAACTAAATACGATATTTATGAGTTTTGGATGAATATGATGGCAACACATGTGAATGTATGAATGAATGAAAAATACTTTATTGTTACATACATAGATATACATATAGCTTGAAAAAATAGAGAACGATATGGGATGCTACAATAGACGATCTTATAGCTTACAGCGATCTCTACCAGACAACCTTTGGGTGGAGGGAAATAATGCTTTTAAGGATAGAATTATTATTATGTGATGCAACATTTTCTAATTATATATGTATAACCATTGTAAATAGACACCTTTTGGATTAGCTCGTTCCATCGTGGATGCTTGTTCGGCTCTTGGGCTTGAATGTGATCAAAGCATGTGTGCAATTCACACGTGGTAGAAGTGAAACCTTCAAAATAGCACGTTCCGTATACAAAATACCACGGTTGTTGTGACGCCTTCTCTCAAGCTTTGTACTAAGCATGCGCACACAAACACGTACAATTGTTGTAATAACACACGTAGGTACATAATGCTTCCTATCTCATTTTCTTCTACGTGTAATTTTATGAATTTATCTGTCTGTCGCTTTTTCCTTTCATCGACTTTTAAATCACAACGATGCTAAAGAAGTATTCACTTCAAAAAGTAAGTTTATGAATGTAACGATAATAATACAAAAAAATACCGAAATAAATATAAGTACCTACAAAAATCAAAATAAACAATAATACATACACATAAATATCCAATAAGCTAAATTTGCAAACAAGCAGCTTAGCAGTTATGGGGATAAGATAGACATGAGCTGTCAGGCAAAGTAGAATAGCAGCAACTATTTACAAGGGTGTCAAGAAACCCGACTAATGATACTGGGGGTAAATTAAAGATAGGTAATCTCTGCACGCCTCCTGAGGACCGGAAAATGATAAACAGCTTTTTTAGAATTATGATCTTTAACAGCTATCTCCAACCCGCCTACCAAGGTCAGTCCCACTATTTATGAAGGAGTCCTTTATCTCTATGTGTTTTTTTACTAGCTTTTATTAACTTTCTCCTGACCCGGTGTCTGTAATGAAATCTTGCAAGTTAAATTTGACCCACTCTCCGATTTCAGATTGAATATTTCGCGTGACAATACAATATTATGATGATGATAAATAACGTCGGAGAATTTCGGAAAAAAAATCAAAATACGAAAATTATAATAAACTAGCCTCTGAAACATTTTTTTTTTCTATATAAAAGGTACCCTATGTACTTTTCTGTACCCCTGGCAAAGTATATGCAAAATTTCATCACGATCGATGGAGTAGTTAGGGTGTGAAAGTGTAATAAACTCACTTTCGTATTTATAATGTTAGTGAGGGGTATAAGGTTTTTTACGATATGATATACAAAATATCATTTGCGCAATCATATTGGTTTGCAAGAATATCGACGCAACTCAATATCCTGTCAAATTGAACTAAATATGCCAAACGGTCTTAAATCTTTGATATATTATTATTATTATTATCGTGAATAAATATGAAACGCAGATATCGCGCCACTGTTCGCCAGAAAGAGATACAATCACATTTTTTGGTATGCGATAATAGTAGTTTATGATACTGTTGCATAATAAGGGTTCTTATAACATGAGTGTGTTTTAAAAAAACGAGCCGTAGGCGAGTTTTTTTATAGCATCACACGAGTGTTATAAGACCAAGTTATGTACAGTGTCATACACTACTTTATCTACTCTCATACTATAATACGTAAAACAATATTGCAAATAAAACGCTGAATATAACAACAAATTTATTTAAATGTCAAATGTTGGCGCCAAGGTGCAAACATCGATTGCGCATGCGTGTTGCGTCGTCGCGGACTCGTTCATTGAAACCTTTTTAAAGTAGAGGTTCAACCTCCTTGGTCCAGTTGGAGGTTGTATAGGTGTATCGTTATGATTAAAAAGTTATATTATGTTACAGGTGTCCATACAAGACCTGTATCGTAATGAAACTTTTTTTTTTATTATTTTTGGCCTGTACGTAATGTTTGTCATAAGCATTTTGTTTTCAGTTTTAGAATCTTTGTATTATAGTATCAGAGTATATAAAAGATTTAATAAGATGAAGATTTGAAAATTTTATTCTATAAATCAAAAGTTTTTGGTTCCGTCCCTATTCTCGCAAACCAGCGCTGTGTTCTTACCGTATACTAAAATTCATCGCAATCGGTCGGTCGGAAAAGCGTGGGATGGGAAAAGCTTTGTACGACATTCTTCTTACACTAACAGCATTACAAAATAAAAATAGTAAGGTAGCTTGGTGATAAATGAATAAATAAATACGACATTAGATATCGACAACCTAACGCTTTTCTTACAATGACATTCATTTTCTCGTTAGCTATAATCCCCGGCATTTAAGTTGAACATGATTTTGAAATCACGTGACATGCGCAGTAGCAAGATTAGGTACATTATTTACTACTGCGCATGTCACGTGATTTCAAAATGATGTTCAACTTAAATGCCGGGAACTATACCTAATTGTTATATTGAAATTTACTTTTTAGTTCGGTTTACCATAAAAGCATGTTTGTTAGTTTTTATCTATAAATTATCTTTTTTAATAATTTCTTCATATAAGAAAGTAACAGTTTATTTCTTAATTAACAAAAAAACAAAAAGAATTTTTTTAACAATACTTGTTAATAATAGAACAACAACCGTCTTATAATAGGTTTTAATTGAAATGTCCGTACGATTCCTCCTTAGATTACACTTCAAGCGAATGTTAATCTTGGAACTTAAAGCCAAGAACAGTTGGCGGCCGTCCAACGCTTCTTCCAATCCTAAATCTTGGAGATGGCAATCGCGATTGACGAACGACCATTTTGAATGTGTAAAAAACTTTGTACGTTCGGTTCGGGTGGAGAGATTATCTAATAATGATGTTTTTGTGTTTGATTGGATTTGGTTTTTGTCAAAACAACGGATAGAATAATATGAGGCGACCGCGGCTCAACGGTTGAGATGTCAAATTAAAAAAAAAAACACTGAACCGTTGTTACTGTGATGACAACGCCATCTTATAGAAGTAACCATGAAACTTTAAAACAATATAATATTTTTAATAACAAGCGTCCATTTGCGGTTTCAAGCTAATGGTGATCGGTTTGTATCTTGGATGGGTAACGAATGGATAGACATAATTCTAATATTTAAGCATCATAATGTATGTATTATGGTATATTTAAGCTAAGTTCGATCCTCGCCAATTTTTTACATTTATTCAAGAATTTAGCTTACCACTGAAGGTACACAGGAATATAAATAAAAGGCTTTCACCCACGATTTTACTTTCCCTGGGAACACTTTAATTATTGGCACGAAAAGAATCTTTTATTTTAATTTAGGTAACGAACTGTGTATTACATAAATTTCATCGAAATCCTTTTAGGCGTTTTTGCTTGATTGAGCTGCAAATATCCGAACAGACATTAATTATGTAAGATCAAAAAATAACTAACTTTAAAACGTCTATAAATTTATAATGGAGGGCTTACCTCTAAAAGAGATCTATTCAACTCAACTGGAATTTCGGTAGTAATATTTAAATATCAAGTACAATGCTAACAAAAAAAATTAAAAAAAATATGGAGTAAATTAAAGTTTTTAAATACTAAACAAATCCGTTTAAAACAATATTACTTCTAAACTAAAAAGGAAATACAAACAAGAGTAAAGAGTTAAGAAAAGTCTAATCAGGAATCGTGAATATAATCTAATCTATTATTTACAATAACAAAGACTGCCAAAAGGAAAAACATTCGGAAACGAAATCACTCCGATCCGATAGAAAACCATAAGAGAAACTCATCACATTCTACGTATTCAGATTTATATATCTGATCGTCCAAACACTACCCGCTCACCGATATATCTTGTGCTAGCACGTCGTAAAGACGACAGTAAAACAGTGTGATAGCCGAAAAAACTAGAGGAAGTATCTCGAAGTGCGATTCACGTCAGGAGCAGATGGTATCTTCCAAAGGAATAATACACCCATGAGCGATTTCCTTAATTTCGTGAGCCGAATCTGGGATCGAAACGCCCCGATTGCTAGTTACCGATAACGTTTATGGCTTTGTAGTCCAAGAGACTGCATACTTTCAGATTGTTGATAAAAATATATTGCTTATTTATTCACAAAGAATCAATAGACATTATTACAAGAAAAAACTTATCTTAAGTATAAAGTATTACAACTGCGTAAAAGTATTATAATAAAGCGATCTTTTGCGGATTTTGCGCATCTTCTATTCTATTATTTTCAAATATTTTTTTTAATCTTTATTTTTTTCCGTCTTCCGTCCGTCAAGACTAACAATTATTGGGTCATAAGTTTTCTAAAGGAGTTAAAACATTCTTATATAAAACAAACTTTACCAGAAACTATCTGAAGGTTTTTAGACATCTTATATTAAGTGTTTGTGTTTTTAATGCAATGTAATAGAAAATCTTGAGTAGTAAAATTTAAAAGAACTTAAAAAATTTACTCCAACGTTCGTGCCATAATTTCGATTCTCAACTATTCATGGATTTGGCTTGTAAGATTTTATTGTCTTTGAAAATATTATTCGACAATATTATTGTAATATGGGCACATACTACTAAATATGAGCTTTTAAATTGAAACACAGAATGACTAAATTCTTTCTTGTCGAATATTGATTTGCATTAATTAATATTTTTAAGAAGTGTACTATTTTATTAGTTAATATAATTATGTTTTTAGAGTGCAATTACCATACGTCAGGTGATAAAAAAACTGCAGAATTGCTTTTGATGAATGCTGAATATTATTATGATTTTTATATATATTTGTTGAACTTTTTAATTCTATCTTATATGTAATCAACTCGGCTCACGAGTAAATTCTTAGGCGGAGAAAATTTACTTGCAAACCGGGTTGTTTGTTTCTAGTATTTTTTTATTTAAATAACTTATTTAAATAAAACAACTTATTTAGGGTCTTCTGCGCATAATTTATATTTAATCCTGACATTTCGACTCCTTTACAAGAGCCGTGATCACAGGATATCTAAGGCAATGGTCGTTATATATTTTCTACTACCTTCACAATATTTTGTAGTTGTTTAGGTTGTTGTAGGTTGTTTTATATAAATGTGTAATATGCGCGAAAGTTAAGAACAAAATGAAATAATTTATTGTGAAAGGTTGTATATTCCTTATCCCCTTGACTATAAAGCTCCACAAATAACTCAGATGCTCAGATGTGGCTTCCCGGCCACGAGCGTCCATCCGTTGTGTCAATTGGCCACGAGGTCAGATAACAGAGGTCACAGCACATTAATGCTCTTTAATTTATTTCACATTAACCTATTGTCCTGTATACAGTGCTTAGCTTGTGTTATTATCTCTACTTTCATTGGATACATCCTTTGGAGGTAGTTAACTTACTGAGATTTACAAGATAGAAGCTGGAGAAACAGACATTACAGAATATTTATTATAGTTGTATAACCATTTTATACGCAGATTTTATTTATTTATTTGATGACCATTTGGTGCAACGGTAGCGATCCTGCCTTTCGCTCCGACGATCTTGGGTTTGAGTCCCGGAAGGGCCAGATTTTTGTGTGATGAAAACAGCACATTATCGGGCATAGGCATGCCGTAGGGGCATGGGTAGGGGCATGAGGGAGAGTCCCACATATCCCTCGTGTTCTCCCGGCACGCGGGAATGCCTAATGCCATTTCCTGCAAAAACAAAAAAAAAATAAAAAATAACGGACCCTAGTATCCATAATACAAGCCTTACCGTGCTTATTTTAGGTTAGGCTAATTCTTGTAAATATGAAGCTAGCATACAAAAATTTGTCACACGTTAGGATAAATGCTTAAAGGGAGGTGACTACGTAAACAAACAGATTAAGATATGTTCTGTACAAATAAAACGTTAATATTTGTAAATAAATACTAGTTTTATCTATAATCCCAAACGGGTACTTCTTTTCTGGGTGTCTCTCAATTTACTAAGCTATTAAGTATATTCTAAAATTCCGATACATAAAAAACAAAACAATACTCAGGTCAAATCCTCATACAAAAACTAGAGCAAGAATTCGCTGTGTAAGCAACCAGTTATGGCATATTTACGAAAAGTTGGAGAGTGACTGAATTCAATTTTACGAATGGGTGGAGGCAAATCATTCCATATTTTAGGAGAAACATACTTAAAACAAACTTCGAGCACAAGCCAATCTTAATCCAGGTAGCTGAACGTATTTATACAATGTTGATATTGATTTTAACGTTATTTTATGTAATTATTTTGTAATTGTCTTCAAATTTACTACTAGTATAGTAGGCAGATCATATAAAATGTACATTTACAAATGAGGTGGGTAGTAATATTTTATAATTGTCTACCATTAAAATGTAAAAACTGTTAATATAAAAAAATATGTGGGTAGGATTCAAAGTAACACTTTTATTGTCTAACTAGGCTTCTTAGCGAATTATTTAGGGTTCTATTGGACAAACCGGAAACTTATTTAGATGTCATTGCATACATATTAATGAAGCCAGGAATTAAAATAAAGCCAATTAACGAGGTACAGCGCCATCTAGTAACGCCGAGCTAAACTTAATTATTATTTAAACAGGGCTAGATTACCAGAAACATTACTATTTATAGTGCGCAATAACAGTTTAAAAAAAAGGTCTGGTAGAAGATCGTGACATATAGACAGCTTGGCTACATTAACCAGAAACAAAAGATGGACTCAAAACCTACATAAGTAATTTTAACAACTTTTATTTTAACCTATATGATAGAAAGTAAGAAATGGTGATTTAATACACCGAGTACGGTTTAGTCTGTGCTTTGGCCAACATTTTTCAGCGCAGGTTGAAATCATTGAAGATGAATGTTTTTACTAATGACTATAGTTTGATATAAATTTTAAAAAAAGTTTGAGCTGAAGTTTTTCGAAGGTTTCTTCGCCGAATGTTTGTTTCGTCGAATGATTTTGTGTTATATCTATTATCGTATAGGATCACTTTGTTTTCCGTTCGTCCGTCTGTCTGTCTGTCAAGTGCGCGAGTTCAACTCTCACTTGGCCGGTTTTTTCTAGTAATAATAGCTTTAGATTTGAAAATCTACCTGTTGAACATTTAAATAAAAAAAATATACTTATATTAATAGCTACGCACGGTAATTTTTTCAATTAAATACTAAATAAAAGCTTCTAACTTATAATAATTACTTAACTTCATAATAATTAAAAAAATATCCTTATCAATTTGAGTTTTAAAATTTTCTATACATACTTATAATAATAATAAGGAAGAATTGAATGGATTTCAACCTTCCATGAAGTACAAATACAGGGGTCGTATTTTAGCAGTATCGAAATAACAAAAAGTTTGCAAATGAAATAAAATACACACGCGGGAAATCAACATTTTATGCCTTCGTTTGTCTGTGAGGGGAAAGATATTTTGAATTCGTTCATCATTTTTATTTCTGGGAATAGAATAAATATTTATTGATAACGGTATAACCATATAGTATTTTTTTATACAGCACCTCTATTTTATCACGATTGTGTCAGCATTTCAAACATTCCAAATATCTCGGTTACAAGGCTTATAAACTTAAATAATGCATTTTACAGCCTTTTTTTACTTTGATCTGTCCCGGTGTCTGAAATGAAATTTTGCAAGTTTAATTTGTATACATGCATATGTATATCACGTGAGAATGCAATATTATGATGACATTAAGCTGATCTGATGCAAGAGCTGGAAAGTTATCATAGGAGCTCCGCATTAAATGACAAAACCCCACCTAGTTTGAGCTCGTTTAATTCGTATTAACGAGTCTTTTGATCCATTATGGTAACCAGAGTCTGATGCTGGAGCTGGAAGGTGGCCATAGGAACTCCGCAATAAAATGACACAACCCCATAAAGTTAGGTCTTTTTATTTTTTAGTTCGTATTATTAACAAGTAATAATAAAAGCTTATTTATAAAGTAGTATTTAGTTTTAAATCTTCTTTCCATTATTCAGAAGGAATATTTATATTAATTTGCGTGATGGTTTCATCAGAGATCAACGGAGATAATAAAATATATTTTAATTAAGTTCAAGACACAAATCAAAGTGTAATCCTAGTTATTTTCTACAATTAATTTGTTTTATTGCTATCTAATCGGTTAGTATAGCGGTTTTGAGGCATTCTATTCAAACCAACTCAAGATTAATTTGTAATAAACTAACTAAACTAGACTATGCCGATTGCCCTTCCCGCTTAGAACTAGGTTACAATTGTATATAATTATTCCCAAAGATCCGAACATTTTCCTTATTTACCCCTGTACAAAGTGTATGCTAAATTTAAAGATGATCGGTTGGGTACTTACAAGAATGCGTTACAACAAACTCCCTCTATAACATATATATCTTATATAAGGCAAATATTATGACCGTTTGGTACAACGGTAATCCTGGAAAGGGCAGATGTTTGTATAATGAATACAAGCATTTGTATCTGAATAATGAGTATTTATATATATTTCTATATATAAATACCTATAACCATACATATGGGTATCTATGAATATTACACATTTATGTATCGCATATGTATAACTATCGGTTACCCTAGTATGCATATTATAAGCCTTACAGTGCTTACTTTGGGCTAGGTTAGATGGTGTCAATCTAAAAATTATTTTTATTATATTAATAAAAGACAGAATCGTAAAAACCAACAATGTTAGTACCACAGATGTTGCTTCACACATCCGCAATGAAATGCATCCTACGACAAAAGCTGCTTACCTTTAAATGAAATCTGATATTGTAGAATGCCCCATCCAATCATATTCCTCAAAATGGTGGGCCGACACCAGGTGTTTGATTACCTTTCGAATAAGATTTCATTATATTGGATACCGTTTAAGCATATTGGTTAATGAATATTGAACGAAACTGTTATCCAAACTCTTTTTCATAACCAATCATATATTTTTACAATATTACAAGGGATAGAAAATATGAAAGTGATATTAAAACAAGAGCCAATGCAGGAAGTCGAGTGAACAGGGCTTTGCATGCATTTATGAACAGTCAGAAGGTGTAAAAAGGCCCGGCTGTGCATAAATCTTGGGTTTGGCAGAAGAAGCACGAATGTATGGCTAACGGACTGGAAATAAGAGCTTTAAGAAGTACAGTTGTAATGAATTTGATGGATGAAATAAGGAATGATGTCATAAGAAAGTGGTGTGGTGTAGAAGAAGATATAGTGACGAAGATAGAAAAAGGGAAGCTTAAATGTTTTGCACATGTAGAAAGGATGGACAAAAGGAGATTGAAAAAACAAGTTTATGAGGCAAATGTGCTTAGGATTGTAGGTAAAGGCAGACCAAGGCGAACTTTCAGGGACCATATTAATGTTGTACTGAACTATAGTCCGTTTTTTTTAGCATTAGAAAGAACAAAATTTGGGTACTTTATTGTACACATTTAATGTAACAAGCAAAACGTAACATCGTGAAAAGTTTACATTAAAAATACCTTAAGAAGCAGAAGTTGCAAACTTGTGGAACGAAACGTTGGTCAGTTTGACACGACAAAATTAAAAAGTACATGCCGATGTTGTAATACGTACCATATTAGGTGATTTTTGAAATGGTCGCTTAACATGGCCGCCATTTGCAACAATAGCGGAAAATGTCAACGTCTGCATTTATCTGTTTTGACTATTTTCTTTAGTTTATTGTTAAGTTTCTATTGATTTGTTGAAGTTTTTTGTTAAAAGTTTTTGTTGTTATTTGTTATTTAATCTGTTCAACAATGGACGAGCCTGAAGCCGGATAAAGTGGACTCCGGCACAAGGTTAGCCACCACTGCTTCTTTGTTTACATAATTTCTAATGCTAAAAAAAATGGACTATAGGTCAAAAGTACCCTTAACCGACGAGCTTGTATGAAAAGTCTGATGAGAGTTGAAGAAGCGAGAGATGTATGTCAGGATCCTGGAGAATAGAAATCTGTGATCTCTGCCTACCCCTGCGGGAAATAGTCCTGATTATATTTATGTATGTATTACATTTTTAACTTTCATTTTATAAAATGTGGACTACAGTGAAAAGCTATTACTATAAAAAATCAGCTTATTTCATCGAACCCATATGCTCTTGCTGTCTGAACGAGTTCCACCAATTAAGCTACCGAGATATTAACAGACAATTTGAATTTCTCCCAGACTTTCTTATGCTGACCTGGCATCATTTCTTCTTGTTCTTTTACTACGTACGTATCCAACAATCGATAATGAAGAAACAACTGTGAAATTATTTGTTCCTATAATGTTTAATCACCCTTTCTTGGTTGCTATTCCTACCTATCGCACCAAGCGCTTCTCAACATCATTTATAATGCGCACAGCAAAGGACTGGAACTCCCTCCCTGCGTCTGTATTTCCGAGTTCTTATAACCCATCCGTTTTTAAAGCCAGGGTGAAAAGCACCTTCTGGATTTGCTCGTTCCATAGTGGATCCCGGCTTGGCCCCCCGACTTGATTGGGATCAACAGCGAACTCATTCGAAATGAAAAGATTAATACTAGTAAATTTGGTTGGTTTCAGGCGGGACACCCGCTTTAATTTTTCAATTAGCTATATAAAAACAAAATATGACGTGTTTTAAAATCACGCCGTCATTTTTACTTGCTAAAAACAAAACATACAGTATCAATTTTTTATAAGACAATCTTCATTACGCATCTAAGAGTATCAATCTATATCCTATACGTGAGACAGAAAGTTTTAAGAAAATGAAAAACGAACTTATATGGATAAAATATTAAATCTTTCCAAAGAACTCCCCACCAGTCTCTATGCAACGTTTCATCTCTCTCGTCTACAGCTTTCTCGAACGCTGTTATAGCATCTTCCGGTTATGAAAACTCTATCCCCTTCATTTGATTTTTTATTTTAGGTCATAAAAAGAGGTCACACGTTGCCAGATCAGAGGCCCTACTATTATGTCTTATAGCGATTACAGTTGAGCTTTTAGAGACGCCACTATAAACCGCGTATAGCGGTGTATCGCTTTGACAATCGAACTTGCATCGCGCTAAGATGTTATGGTAGACCCTCTGGACTGTGAGGTGGGTGACGATAGGTTTTGACCGATATGGTGCGTGGGCGCATTGTCGTGGATAAATAATAACCCGCGAAGTCCTGTGTTCGGTCCATTGTTGTTTATACAGTGTAATCTTCTGGCAGGTATTTCGTGCAACATTCAGCGCTAGTTACCTAGTAGTTACCTTTGGTTTTGTGATGAAATCGACGCTAGATTCTCCTTCCAGTATTGAATGGCTTATTTATAGATAAAATAAACTTTTTGTCTAAAAAACAATATTTAGTTCGCTCGCTCGCTTACGATTTTGATTCAATTATTCTAGACCAGTTTTAACATGAACTAACAAACATATTTTATGTACATCTCAGCCAAAAGACGTCTACTGTTGGACCGAAGATTCCTTCAATAAAATCGGGAACAATTCCATTATCTCCACGCTTCACCGTATTTGAAAATTCCTCATTCTAATTACCTACACAAACACAGTTAAGAATAGCTAAAAAGGGTAGTAATATTATCATAAGCAACATATTTGTAAGTCAACACAATATTGGAAAAATTTGAACTTGGCAATTAGATTCACACAAACCAACGTTTCTTTACTTATTTTCCCAAGCTTTTATAGATGAAAAAAATCTAGTTTTCCATCGATAAAGCTAATAGGAGACCGCCATTAAAAATTAGTGTCATCAGTTACTACCATGTTTTGAACGCATAAAGTTTGATATTATCTAAATGTTACAAAATAGTTATTTAAATACACCGAGCACAGATAAAATCACTTTAAAATGCGACTTTATAATTTGATTCTTTCGAAGTGACTATTTAAATTACTGTTATAGTGCTTTGATGTCCAGAAGTGTTGCTTTAAATGTTTATATTGTGATTCGATTTAATATGGCCAATTATTTTGTTTTTATATAAAAATAGTTAGGTATTTGACCTTGTTTTTAACATTTAATCGTTTGGGCGGGACAGGGAAGCGTCACTTAAATGGTTTTGGTTTTCTAATTTATTTAGAGTTTTTGTGAATATTAGTTTTTTAATGGTAGATTATTAACCATTAAAAGTTTATGAACATGCACAAACGTTGGCAATTGAAAGAACAGTGAAAGGTATCTTTTCATACTCCCTCAAGAAGTCTATGTGTAAAATTTCAGTAAAATCCCATACCTTTTCTGAAACCTATGAAAAGGGATTATTTCATTACTAAGCCATCATTAATTGAGCATCTTTCATTCATTTATCAACTCGCATTTTCATCCATCGTGTGTTATTATGAAAATAAATTACTGAAGACTAGGCTGTATGGACTTTGTACCCTATGCGTCCCTTATGTGAAGGCTAACCAAAAAAAAATAGCCAAGACGTTCTTTTTTTTCGTTTTCGTTTGTGACTGTTTCCATTCTTTTACACAATCAGAAAAGAATAAGAAAATAAGATTTAATAATGAATGTTTATTCATTGGTAATCGTTACCCAGATGTTCTATTAACTTCTCATTCTAGTCGTATTCAAGTAGTGATTAACGCGTTAATAGATCTGCGATTGCGAAGGTTAGGCAACTTAAAGACCGGTCATTGAATGTGCAGCCAAAAATTTATGGGATTGGTATGCCACTTATCGAAATTTTATACAATCTTTGTCAATGTTTACATCTATAAATTGGTCCAAGATGGCTTAGCATCACAAATTACTAGGTCTGCAATGCAATGCTGCTGATTGCAAATACTGAGCGAAGCACTACCTTACCTAAGCTCACCTTAATCATTAACAATTGCCTCGAAAATCACCACCACCAAACTGGTTGCTGATACTACAGTCTCAGCGGTTTGACTGTGATCAGCTTTTGAATTTTTCTTTCGGTGATTATTCCTCCATGGTAATATTTTTTTACATAGCCTATGTCCGTCAGGTTATAACCATGTATGTTCATGCCCAAAATTCGTTCGAATCGGTTGAACCGTTAAGTAGCAGGAGGGAGACAAGCGAAATTTGTGAGTTGCCTCAAAGAGAGCTTCGCTCAATTAAAAGATAGCTAGTCCATCAAGGTCTAAATAGCCTGATTAGTCTATTCTAATGGAAAGAGTACTATTCCGGATGGGGAAGGGGTGTGGGTTCGAGCCCCACCCGACAACTGAGACAAGTTAAATATTTTCTCGTTATAATTTCTTAAGATATAAAAATGAAATTAAATAACTAAAAATTAAATCTTAAGTAATTACTGAAACTAAGATTGGAGAGTCTATGCTATATCTTTATATCAAATAATTTCAAGCTTAATAATTTAATATCATTCGGCAATTGATTATAGAGCCCGACGTTGATGTCTTTTACAATAAGAACAATTGGTAGTAAAAGTATTTTTATATTGCGTGGTATTTATTGTAGAAGCTGATAAAAATAAATATCTCATACCCATTCTGTCTCGGAAAAGGAAATTTAGTTATAACAAAATTTATTGTCAATTTGTCGACAAGGTCGTATAATGCTCAATGGCTTTGACGGGAATTCCATTTTCAAATATCGATTCTGAATTCGTCGTGTTTATGTCAGTGCTCATTTTTTATTCCGCTCAAATAGGCAACTAAAATTAGGCAAAGGTACCGCTTTTATACAGCCACATAAATTTTGATGCTATCTAAACAGCAAAACAGTCGTTTGAATGCGGCATCGCGGACGACACGATTAAATCGCGGTTTTATAATACCATGTTGGACATCGAAAGTGCCGTATTTGCGGGCGCTATTTGTATATTACGAATTGATTCTGATTCGGGTCAATGCTTTTATTAAGATTATAAATAAAAATAAAATATACATACTCGTGTCTTCGCATGTTTCTTGTTTATTTATTGAGATGATACACTCTATAGATAAAGAAAACTTTTGTTTCAATGCGATATTTTCGTTGGTTTTGCTTTCACAATTTTATTTGTAAAGTTCTTAAAATAATATTAAGGCAATCACCGCAACATTATTGGGAAATATTGTTAATATCAATTAGCACAATGAATTAATATTGCTGCCTTAAAATATAGTAAACAAATTAATAATTTAAAATCCTTACGTTTCGACTCTTTTCGTTTTCATTTCGACAAAAAAAATCCACAAAAAATGTTAAATGTGTATTGTGTTTATTTAAATGTGTAATGTGCACGAAAGAGCAAAACTAATAATTTTATTAAAATATAAAATCTGATATCAAAACAAAAATGGCTCTTCTCACTTATTACATGTATAATTTGTTACATCAACAAGAAAACCATATAAGCTTTAACCAGGATAAAGTCTTAGTAGAGAACGTGAAACGTTTTGTACGTGCTAGAGAATGAATAACAAACAACTGATAGTACTTACACTCTACAGCACAGACTATAGTATAGATAATCTTCAACTTTTCATGCTAATAAATATAATATTTCTTACATACACACCAATAAGCCTAGCCCAAAGTAAGCACAGTAAGGCTTGTGTTATGGATACTAAGATAACGGATAGACATAAATAAGTAATATTCATACAAATATATATAAATACCCATGACTCAGGTACAAATGCTCGTATCACACCAACATCTGCTCCTCCCGGTATTCAAACCCAGTATATCCTAATTATATTATTGTGGTGTCCTCCGTTACTGTCAGGGTATCCATCAAATGAAAGCAGAAGTAGTTTCACCAAGCAGCACACGTACGTTCGCACCGGCCGACGGTCGAGCGAGCAATGCCTCTCTACCGCCGTAGGCCGTGCGTACGGGCGTGTATCGCTTGCACTTTATTAATACGTCACACCTCTTTCTTTTCAACTGATTCGAATAATTTGAGACAGTGAAAATGAATTTTAAATACATTTATGTGATTAATATTCTTAAATAGTATATCTTGAATTGTTTATTTATTACTTGCAGACAAATACTCTAATCTTACGTGTCCTCTATTTTCCTTTGAATACGCCACTCTCCTTTTCCCTTTTTTAAGGTGTATCAGTTTTTTTTGTATATATTTATTAAGTTTTCGACGAATGATAAAATGTAATTTTATTTGACTATCTCCTAATTAGGGAGTCACAAATTAATAAAACAATATATATAATTATATATGTATTTATAGTCTCATGCAGTGCATATGCAGGAGATGACAATTTTGTTTTTAATTTGTCTTTGTCTATATCCAATTTAATTTGGTGTCTATGTTTAAGCCTAGTAAATTGAAATTATTGACACATTCTGATTTGTTATTAAATTTATAAATAAGTTTTTTTGATGTGGGTGAAAAGAAATAAATTTTGTTTTATTTAAGTTTCTCTCTAAGTTATGTTCACCAATTAAGGGTTTTATTCAATATATTGTTACGTCATCAACGAACAAAATACACGGTTCATTCAAAACCTTCGGCAGGTCTATTATGTAAACTAAAAACAAGAGAGTCTTAGGCACCCCCTTGTGGTGTTAAGGCATTATTATTTTTAATATGAAATCGAACTCTATAAACTTTTCTACTCATATGATTATAATATTCGATTTGGACATATTGCTGTCTATCTTTTAAATAAGAGATAAACCATTTGTGAGCTGTATTTGGGATACAATCAGTTTATTAATATTTTATGTTGCACACGGTCATACGCCTTGCACATACATATGTAGCAATATTCGAATAGCATATTTTTAATGTCCAGTTACTTATTATCGTTTGAATGTGTTTGAGAAAAGCTAATAAAGTTGACTGACTGTAATTATTTAGGTCACTCTTTTGGTTATTCTCATGTAATGGTAATCACTGTTGTTTTTAATGAGTTAAGATAAACTTCTACTTGCAATGATTGATTGACAGTGAAAGAGATGGTAAGTTCGACCGCACATTCACAATCAAATGTGAGCGTAGTTCATCAAAACCGTCACTTCTAAATTTATTTAATACATTTTTTTTTTTGTAAAAAAAATAATGCAAAGAAGTTATTAAATATTTTTACGATATCTTGTCGGTCCGAATGTTATTTCCTTATTATTCACTTAGGTACTTAAAGTTTTACATTACATTTTACTTTAATCGTCTTTTATTAGTTTTTTTATGAACTATTCTCCACTTTGCATTTTCTTTATTGTTAAATTGTTTTATTTTTCTATATTTTTATTTAGTTATTGAATTCTCACTACGATTACATTGTACACAACTGAGTCTACTACCAGTTCGGAAATTGGGAGGCCCTTCCGAGAAGAACTGGCGGAAGAAACTCGGGTAGGGGGACCGACCTCCATCTTACTGTTATTATTTGCAAAGAGAGCTAACTACATCATCAGGTCTTGCAATATGTGTTTTTGTAGGTATTAATTTATTAATTATTGGATCCCAAGCAGGTGGAACGTGGAGCATTCCACCTTCATCTCTATTGAAATTTGGATGTTTCCTGATTTCAAAAGCCACGCGTAGTGTCCTAGGAACAAGTCTTTGTTCTCTAGCGAGAATTTGAGGTTTATCGATACGAATGTAGTAGTTTGGCCCCTCAAAAGCATGCTCATACTCACACACTGCAGACCTATTATCGCGCCTACGTGTTCTATAATGCGCGTCCCTCTACTTCTCTTTGTTTGTCCGATGTATGAGAGAATACAGTTACAATCGATTTTGTAGACACCTGCTGCCTGGAGGGGTATATTGCATTTGACCGGTCGTAAGAATTGGTTAATCTTCCTGGCCGGTTTACAGTAAGTATTAATGGAAACCCGCTTCAGAATGTTCCCAATCTTGTCGGTGCCCCCTTCATGTAGGGAAGGACAGCAGGTTGACGTTCTACTGTGGCTGGTTGGTGCGGCCTCTGTGACGTAGTCTTGGTACTCGCAACTTTTTATCTTGTAGTACTCGCTTGTCATGCTGAAGCTCAGCAGTCAGATATTGTTAGTCACAGATGCCGCGAGTTCTCTGAAACAAAGATTTCCCTACGGTAGCCAACTGTATAGGATGGTGGTGAGAGTCACCATTTAAATATCTATCTGTATGAGTTGTCTTTCTATACACTGTATGACTAAGGGTTTGATTCAGATGCCTGCTGATTTGAACATCTAGGAAGGCTATTTTATTGTCTGTCTTTAGTTCCATAGTGACATCAATGCAATCTTGTACAGGTAAGCTTGTGAATAGAGATTGAACATCGAAGCTAACCATAGTTTCATCATCAGTGAGATGTAGGTGTTGTATCTCACCAACAAAATGGTAGGTATGGTGCCTTACTTTGTTTCGATAACAGAAACTCGTCAAGCCTATTGCTTACTATTTTATAAACATCAAAAGTAGCTGTTACTCATTATCATCCCATAAAGAGAAGAGTAGCTCTTTTCTTGACTATTGTATCTACCCCCGTTGTCAAAAGAAATATTTCAAGGGTCGTCATCCATTTGTCCCAGCGTAACCCCAGTGACATCGAATTGTCATCGCATTGCAATGGTTCTACGATGGCAGGCTGAACATTTTAGGCGACCCAGAACAATGTCTGTACGCCTTTATATAGCGCCCTTGGCGCCATTGAATATGGTGTGTCATATTTATGCCTATGCATTATAACGAAATTTACGGTAACACGCCCAACTTTCTTTTTAACATGTTATCAGCAGTCTGTACTTGTAACTTTACATCTATGCATACTGGTATTGTATTATTTATTGTTTGGTTTTGTGTTTCACAACAAGAGACCTATTTTTGCCATCTAACACTATTAACTCTTTTACCTTTTTTTACCTACTTCTTATAAATTCCAAAATTTGTATAGTGTATGAATACACCTTGTATGTAATTTTTTCAATAAATTAACATATTTTTGGAGCCACATAAAAACAATATTTGGTAAAAGTTATTGTTTATTTTATATGTGTTTTCCTACTGGAAATTATTTTATTAATAATGATGCCTGATGCTCATAAATAAAATGTATTGGTATTTTTGTTGATTTATTGTCTCTTATAGACTTGTGTAACTCAGTTCTATCTTGGAGCTATATGCCACTCCGGATATATATCTAATGATTCCGTTCAAAATTCTTAGCATATCCAGTATATCCAATCCAATCACATGGATCAACTCCAAATCATTTGGTCTAATACCGGCTGACTAACTACATAACAGATATCGACAGCGAAAGCGTCGATCGAAAGACATGGGGCGCCGAAAACGCTTTTTGTGTTTTCTGTGTTTTTCGATGAACGGTAAAATTCTTAAAAATGCAATACTGCTGATGCTGCATTCGCTCTGACTGGTGGCAAGCGTCATTATTAGCGAAACAAGCGCTGCATAAAGTTTTGTTTCTGTAAAACGGTAGCAAATTTAAGCGCTTCATGCGCTCTTATGTTGCGAAATCTTATTAGTCCGGATTTAATAAACAGATGAGGATATTGATAAATATATATAATTACACTTTAGTTGGATATATGGTATGATTTGATATGGTTTGAAAGAATTAAACTACTAGTCCGGATATATTTGGTGGATATGGATATACTAACTGGATCTATATCTTTTTTAGAAAGAACATATAATAACTCCAATTTTTTCCAGAGTCACCTTACGCATGTCTAGTCCCTTACCCCGTACGGTTAAGAGTGTATTCAGAAATAAATTAACCAGCGAATATTCATTTTATACCATTTCCAAATAACATACTTTGCCGATAACATTAAATCATCTAGATTGACTGTAGTTCGATAACTTTAAACTTAAATACAAGATTTTTTTACATATATGACGGCGAGGCCTTACGTCGGTCATCAGAATGCTCTTTATTATCCAAAAAGAGTTGCAGCGATCTTCAAAATAATAACGTGTATGGATGTAGGATAGACTTCTTTATTATTTAAAACCACTTGCAGTCTAAAATCGCAAATGATGCACGAGATTTCAATGGATGAAAAACGTGGTGATCACCAAGATGGCGTGACAACCTCCCTGCATGGCGGTCCAACGAAAAGTAACGTTCCCGCTCGGTATAAGCTATGAAGTAAAAGTTATACCTTTATAGCGTGCTAACGGTCACTATAAACTAACCGTTTCATGCTTATTGCATGCTAACTAAACGTTTACACTTATCGCACGCTGACAGTCTGTGCTTCTCAAGTCATCTCAGAAACGTTTAGTGTTGCCAACTTGCAACGCCTCTTTAAGGTCACGCCATCTAGGATTTCACCCAGGTACTAACCTGACGTTTTCCATTTGATAAAATCGTACCTTGTTAAAAATCCTTACGGACAAACATTATTTTAAGATTAACCTCTAGAGTTTAATTTAATCTAATTGAAATAATCGAATGCTTCGACATATATAATATTACTAACCTAACCTATAAGCCAATGAATATCAAATTCAGAAATAACATTACAAATAATACCAAAAATATTATTTGTTTATTTCAGTCATAAGTGTAAAATACTAATGTCTTTTAATATCACTATAAAAGATGAGATAGTTATCGTAGGTATTTATATATTTGAATGTCTTTACAACGATTTCATTCTAAATCGATGCCCCTTGGCAAAATCACACCTTTGTGCACCTTGTTACCATTGTTGCACCTTGGCTAAATCACACCTTTGCGCACCTTGGCACTATTGTTGCACCTTGGCAATATATTCTTGTACCCCTTGGTACATGTCTTTTCAAATTAATATGTTGTAGTATATCCACTTCTCTGTATAACCTTTATATAATTTTTGACGTAATAACCATTGAAATTCATATCGTTGTTTCAGGAATATAAGAAACTATTTAAAAATCTATTTTTTTTAGTATCATACTATGTTTAATTTAACCCGTGTAATGCAATGTAATATTTAACCCGTTCAGGGTTACTATTAACTGAATTAAAATCTCGATCGATTTAAATCGTAAGTAAGATTAAGTTTGGTGTGGGTAGGTAGCACAAGCCAGAATTATTAAAAGCAAGAACAAGACATTAATTACTAGATTAACATGGCAGAAATAACCGTGAAGGTAATAATAATCTCAACACATACATTATTCAATCGAGTGCTTATTACAAGGTTATAAAGATTTCATTTATAGCAAAATAGGATGATTTCATATATTTTCTTTTCTTAAAATAAAATAGTTATCAATAATTACACAAGTTTTTTAGAATTGCAATTAACACTGACGTTATTCAAGTTGATATTTACATTGCTATAGTCAATGATTTTTCAACTCTTCTTAGAATCAAGTGGATAAACTATTAAAAATTTTATTTGTCTCAATACTATGAGACAGCTTTTTTTGCAGATGGGTTCGTTATCTCCCTCCTTTGATTTGATTTTCATGAGACATGTTTCTCTATATACCACTTACTTGGAGGCTCGTCGCCACGTGTGGTGTCCTCCGTTACTGTCAGGGTATCCATCAAATGAAAGCAGAAGTAGTTTCACCAAGCAGCACACGTACGTCCGCACCGGCCGACGGTCGAGCGAGCAATGCCTCTCTACCGCCGTAGGCCGTGCGTACGGGCGTGTATCGCTTGCACTTTATTAATACGTCACAATTATGAAAATACTTTGTGTGTGTCTTTGTTACCATATTGTCAGTACAATAGAAAATCAAGTCATAAATCAGTGTTATGAATGTTAATCTTAGGCTTTTACTGACAATATGACAATATCTCTCTTTCTCTCTCTCTTATTAGATTACAGCAATGCGTGGCCGGGTCAGCTAGTGTTAAATAAAACTAAGTTCTGCATAAAGTTCAAGTGGCAATTTTGATTTCCGTTTTCGTCACAACGTGACCAGTTACATTTTGATCGCGTTTACGAAAACTAGGATTAGTATAAAATGGACAATCTTGGACGACAAATAACAGAATACTCATCATCGAAACTTGCCAATATCAAATACATTTAATTCTATGTTTGTAAACAGTTGTAATGACAGTGACAGCTTTTGAATCCGTTTAACCTAAATCGTCGAAATTTGGTCGTTCACAATTTGAACGATCAACTTGAACGTTCGACATATTTTGATGAAAACCAAAGACATGCTCGGAACTCAGTTTAGTGTGTTAACTGAGTTTAGCTCGAATTGATCACGTCAAATCTGCCCTAGGATTACATTGCGTGCCCGCTATGGGAATACTGTTGTTACATTTATACTGCAACGTAATTTGGTAAAAAAAAGTACACAGTTTTATCGCTATAATGATTAATATTTGAATTGACTCGGGTTTGTCAGATGTTTCACGGCAAAACTAATGTTTAAGGAAATGACAATCTATCTATTCATATAAAAATTCACTGTCTTTGATGTTTTTTGTTATTATTTTGCTGTATTTGTTGCAACTTAAGACATAGGATAGGTTTCATTTATAGCACAGAGAGACGTGGCTGGGTCTGCTAGTCTATCTATTTATATTTCCCTGTCAAAGTGTTTAATCGCGATGAACCTCGAAACCACTCAACCTATTATGAATTTATTTTAATTTGCTGAGTTTGTTCCGACTTAAGACGTAAGATGGGTTTCATTTTAAATTACAATACAGCAACGTGTAACCGGGGTAGCTGGTACATATGTAAGAAATCCCTATCACAGTGTTTGACTGCAATAAACTACGCCACTACTCATCCGATTTAAAGGCTTTTTTTTTCATTTGCGACACTGCAAATTATAATAACTGATCCACTGCAACGCGTGACGAAGTCAGCTAGTTCCTTATATAAAAATAACAAGACACAGTTATATAATTTTATACATTTTTAGCATTTTTTCAATGCTATCTTACAAGATAAATTATTTTACTAAAAGTCGATCTTTTCTAGTATTTTTCTATTAAAATTATTTATCTTTGAGGACGCAGTTACTTCACTGTTGAAAAAACAATACTTTTCTTATTTTCAGTACAAATAGAACATGCTTCAACGTGCTTCCAGTTAAGCCGTAATTACCTGTCCTTTCAACTATAATACGTAACACTTTTCGACATATTTGGATGCGCTTGAATCCCAAATGCGAGTTGGCGTCTCAACGCTCGGGGAAATCGTAAGGGTCTCATCACACTTGCATCACGCAAGCATTAAAATACATTGACTGAGATATATTCAAGAAGAAGACGTTTCATTTCCTGACAAATAAAATTTTGGGTTCTTCAAGTCACGAATCAATAGGTCTATGCAAGCGCGTCACATCCTAGATCTGACATAACTCGCTCTCTTTCTATATTCACTAACTTATATTTCCCTCTCAACTTCTGTTCGGCCTCGCTCGATCACACTTTTCGTAACGCTTTCGTCACACGCTCACCAGCTTACTCTCCAAGTCAAGCGTGCGTAAAAAAGGTTTACTTTTCGTTCGTTCTTTTCGTCACGTTTCGTTTGAAATTGTAATGTTTTATAGATTTTTTTAATACATTATTTTTATAAAAAAACTTAAGTATTTAACTAGCTATCTGCACGCACCTTTAGTCTAACACGGAGAATAGATCTCGGTCCTACTTCACGCGTTGTCAGTCCGTATAAACTTCGGAATCGATTCGCAGCTGCGAATGACACGGCTCCCGCTCGCTAGATTTGCATAAAGAAAAGAATATGGATATCGGGACGGTATGCAATTCGATTTATTCGAATGCGTACTTTCGCTTGAGGGGTGGGGTAAGATTTGTTGATTTTTTTTTCAGATATTTTTTTAGAGGGTCCTGCTGTTTGTATACGATTGTTAACTTTGATTTGATATAGACGAATGTGACGAACTCTAAAACTACTCAAACGATTATGATGTTTTTTTATTTATTTTGCTGGATTTGTTCCGGTTTAGGATAAAGCGTAGGTTTCATTTTATTTAATAACACAGCAGCGCCGGTTCCGCTCGTAGTATATATAGATACATGTTCATAATTGTTACCGATGTGTAAAGTCGTGTCATTATCCTTGTGTTGTGCCCAAGCGGTGTTGTTTCGTAGCTATGTGATATAAGTATTATGGAAAAAAAATCACTGGATTTATTATGAAGGTGTGTATTGTGTTTAATGTTTTCTGTTTTACTGTGACCGTCCAAGCGTTATCGTCGTATTGACTATAATGGAATTATACCCAGGAGTATATATTAAACTACATTCACCCAGGTAAAAAATTATCAGATTTCTAATCAATATTTATTGGCGTATTAGCCTGCTTCACGTAAATTCTACAACATTTATTTTAAGTTAATCTTTAAGTTATAGCAGTTACACCAGTAATCTCAATATTTAGAATATCCCCACGAATCGATTAAATTCACTCGCGCGCCGTTAAATATATTATTAAACTATAATAAATATAAATCAAAATGTACATAATTATGACCGTTTGGTGCAAGAGTAGCGATTCGTGTCCCGGAAGATTGTTGAAGATATTTGAAAGAAGGGAAGAAAGAATTTATTGATCGAAGGATATAATTACAAAAAATAACAACATATAAAATAAATAACAATTGTGCTTAAAAATGAATAAATTAACACTCATTCTTAGATCTACGATCAACCAGGACCCTGCCTCAGCATAGGCCACTGCGAGCAGAGATCCATCGCAGCAGCGCTGATATTCTGGCAGGGCCTATATGGATGACACCCTACTAATAATATAAATATATCTAATAAAAAAAGCAAAAAAATATTGAAATATTATAAATGTACATATACACATATAAAAATTAACTACAAAGGAATAAAAATACAAATAAATATACCCGTGTCACCAATCTGAGGTTGACACTGACGTTTGTTGTTCTGTGCAATAACAGAAATAATAAAAATGCGTGTGGTTGTCTACGTGGAGCCACGTCGATATCGTGAATTGTGCCACGTCACATCAAAAAAACAAAACAAAATAAAAATAACTACCTTATGTGAAGTAAAAGCTATGATGTATACGTGATAAGAACCAGAAACGGATGCAAGGTGTTTGATTGCCAATGATTACGACTACGGACAATCTACGGCCGGTCGTGAAAAACACAATGTGTTTTTTATTAACAATTTGTACCCGAGTCATGGGTATATTTATATATATATATATATATATATATATATATGTATGTCTATAAATATTAAATATCTATGTATCATAAATGTATGCCTATCCGTAACCCTAGTATCCATCACACAAGCCTCACAGAGCTTACTTCGGGCTAGGCTAATTGGTGTGAATGTAAAAATATGTTCCTCCTTTCAATTATTGTTTGTGCCCACCAGGGTACATAGTAAATCTTAAAAACCATGTGACTCCTATTGTAACCTGTGGTATGCAAAAAATTATTAACTATTGAGTATTTAGAGAGAGCAATGTTTACATCGTCCAAACACAACCTTCTTACGTTAGCTCAAATATTAAAGAGGTGTTTATCTGCAAATATTACTGTCCCAGACAAGTTTTTTTATGAAATGAGGTAGGTCACCGATAGATATAAAAAAGTAACGCATTCAATAACTAATCCTTGGCACGCACATATGTTGATGACTTCACAAGACAGCCTCACTAATCACTAGATTTTGAACTCTTAAAGAGAGCTACGAGTCTTAGGTCTACTTTATTTCTGAGGCACCAGAGTGTTTCATTTTTTTTTACTACATTTCAAAGCTACCACAAACAAGAGTTTTTGAAAAGCAGTCCCGATATATAAATCATAAATTCAGGTGCAAAATTTGAACGTTGTCATTATCTCTGACATTTGATTTGTAACCAATCAATTTCATTTACAATTCTAATTATCAATATTTAGCTGACCAGGCCACGCGTTGCTTTGTTATAAATTAAAATGAAACATATATATCCTATGTGCTCAGTTGGAATAAATCCAGCAAAAGTCATCAAAATCGATTGAGTAGTTTTGTAACAGGGAATTTTTTTATAGTTATATTACCACCAAAGGTTGACATCCTTTAAGTAAGTTATATATTGCACCAGACTTTTGAAAATTCTATTTGATAGCGCTCAGCATACTAAACGCTTGAAGACATGTTTGTAATAGCTTTTCTTCAGTGTTTGCTTGCAAATAAATTATCTTATCTTATCTTATCATGCATCCTAGATGAAAAATTCCTGTGTTAGATCCGTCCATTGAATACTTATCTCTTAATGTTTATAGTTTTTATATTTCTTTCGAATGTGACTTTGATGTAATCTTTGACAAAAAACTCACATTTTTAACACACATGAAAAATATTATACACCAAGTTTCTAGAACCTCAGGTAATATACTGTACTTAGTAGGGCTAAAGTATTAAGGAACAATAAAACTACAGTCATTCTTAACAACACCTTAGTACGATCTATTTTGGAATATTGTAGCGTTCTATAGAGATCTCACTCATTCTTTATGTTTGTAGCGAATAAAAAATGTGACACTTAATATATAGAAGGAATAGCAAAGAGAAAACTACCGTCTTATAGATTTTTTTTTTGTAACATTAAAAGATTCAGTCTTCTCTAGCTTGTCCATGAGAAGTCTACGTTCCTCCACGTAGACTTCTCATGGACAAGCTAGAGGGGGATCACAACCGATGAAGACAGAACTCTTCTCAGATACAAGTCAATTAGGTAGTATTTAGTAAGCTCACAGCCGGCTGTGAAGTATCCATAAGGATTCATCACTTGATGGCTTCGGTGCAAGGGTGGTGATCCTGCGCTTCGCACCGACGGCCCTGGGTTTAAATCCGGAAAGGGGCAGATGTTTGTGTGATGAATTCGAGCATTTGTACCCGAGTCATGGGTAGTTATATATGTATATTCCTATTAATATTACTTATTTATGTATAATACATATATGTATGTCTATCCGTTAGCCTAGTATCCATAACACAAGCCTTACAGCGCTTACTTTGGGCTAGGCTAATTGGTTTGATTGTAAAAATATTATTATTACTGCCTACCTCTAGTGTCTGGAGGGTGGCCAAGTAGTCCAGCGGCGCATAAAAGTCATGGACTTGATTTTGGTGTCCAAAATATGTAGGAATAAAAATGATTGACCACAGTTGCTGAATAAATTTAAATTAAAGATGTCCCCGCAGAAAAAAAAACCTCGTCAATTTTTGGTTTAAAGTCCCATGTTAAGATTCAGCGAGCTGATAAATGAATGTAGTGCTGAGGAGGATATAGTGCTTGATGCACCGAAGAGACTTCGTTCATATCACTTATTTTTTTTTTCCTTTAATATATTTTTTGTTTCTTAATTACAGAAGTATCACACCGGCCCTAATGCAGATTGGTACTGAAAACTGCTACAGCGAAGACAATCAGTTTAACATATTTTCTGATAATCTCGATACAGTAATCTTTAGGTCACCCATCCAAATACTGGCCCCTGAGAAAGTCGCTTAACATTTACAATCGTAAACTGAATTAATTCTACTCCTAAATTTAATATTACCATCTTAATTAAAAACCACAAAACTCTTCTTTATTTCCAAGGTAATTAAGACAACATTTCAAAAACTTAGTTTATATTCTATTATCCATAAATTTATAAAAAGATCGGCTTCGCGAATCAAAAGGCATTAACAAAAATCGTGACGGCCCTCCCCGTGAGTTATTTCTTATCATTTAGTGGTACAACTTAATACGGAGTCGGTTCATTCGAGAGGTCAAACCAGACTCGCTAAATTATTCACCTGGGCTCGAAACGACCAGTATTTACACGCTCAATTTACGCTAATCTTGTAAATACAGTAACATCAGAATTGTGGTTTCATGAATATTTGTAAAATTACCAACAATTATTTACGTTTCGCAATCAATTATCAATCTATAATCTAAGATCACAGTGAGTGGTTTGTGTGTTTGTCTGTCCGCTCTTTTTCCATTGTATCAATAACGTTACCATAGGAACGCGTTAACTGCAAGTAGTTCGTCTACCGGACGCTAGATGGCGCTAACAGAAAAATATTTAATAATAGAAAAAAATTAAAGAATTTTGTCCACCCGTGCGAAGCGGGGACGGGCCGCTAGTTAATTTAAAAAATATAGCATTGTGTGTATGTATGTTATATAGAAAAATAATTCATTGTATATGGACAAATAAATATTATTATTTAAGTAGGAAAGAGAAGCGATGACATTGACGATTTGACAACGGTTTGGTGCAACGGTAGCGATCCTGCCTTTCGTACCAAAGAGTCAGAAGGGGCAGATGTTTGTATGATTAACGAATTGAACTTGAGTCAAGAATATTAATATAATTTCTATGAATATTATATATCTGTATGTCTGTTACACGAGTAGGTTATAATAATAATTATTTCAATCGCACATTAGCCTAACCCAAAGTAAGCACTGTAAGGCTTGTGTTATGGATACTAGGCTAACGGATATACATACATATATCATACATGACCCATGACTTACGTACAAATTCTCGTATTCTTCACACAAACATCTGCCCTTTCCGGGACTCGAATCCAGGACTGTCGGTGCGAAAGGCAGGATCGCTACAGTTGCACCAAACGATCGACAAAGTAAAGTAGATATTCATAACACAAGCACAGTGCTCACTTTGGGCTAGACTAATAATACAAGATGTAAAATAACCCTAATACAAATTGTACTTTTTCAATCTTTATTTGCTTGTATAAAATTGTGATCATTTAAATAAGTGAGGAGCCAAACATGTTTAGCCAACAATATAGCAATCGAAGATATTCTTTATAAAGTCGTAATAAATTCATAATTATTATAAATTGAGATTACATTTAACATTGTTAATAAATATAATTATACAGATTTATGCTTAATATATAAGGATTTCCATGCCATAAAAAGTAAGATCCATTTTTTTAGGTGAGGGGGAGACATTCATTCAGCAGTGAAGGTTTGGCTCAAATGATGAATCATATACATTTTTGAATCCGGTACATTGAAGGCATAATTTTTTGCAAATCTATAATCTAAGATCACAGTGGTTTGTGTGTTTGTCTGTCCGCTCTTCTCCCACTCTTTTTCTATTGTATCAATAACGTTACTATAGCAACGCGTTTATCGCAAGTAGTTCGTCTACCGGACGCTAGATGGCGCTAACGGTAAAATATTTAATAATAGGAAAAAATTAAAGAATTTTGTCCACCCGTGCGAAGCCGGGACAAAATTCTTTAAATTACATAAACAAATTAAAATAAAATCGTGATCACATTAATACATTTATGTTTATTTAATGAAATATTTAGTTTAGAAACCGGGACGGGCCGCTAGTCCATAATCTAAGAACACAAATTTTTTAGTATTAGAAATTATGTAAACAAAGAAGCAGTGGTGGCTAACCTTGTGCTGGAGTTCACTTTGACGCAAAAATACAATTTAGTCCGCAAAATATAAATCAGGTATGGGATAAGCTCTTTAATTTGTAATCCCCCAAATTTGGCACTTCACTGTCCAAGTCTTGTTCAAAGTGACATATATAAACAGTGTTACATTAATATTACGAAAAATATTAATTATATATGATAAATAATTAACTAACAGCCGTATCACCTCATAGTTAGCACGAAAGATCTGTCAAAGTCATTGCTCAAGCACCTCCAACTAACACATGTAACCCGATAGCATCTAAGGGGCTTTCTAACAGCTCAAATTTATCCGTTGAAGCTCACGGTTAATTTCCCGGGAGTTAATTACTTGAGTCAATGTTGTGCTTTTAGCGACGATCGATCAACCAGCTGGTCGCAGTTCGTAATTTGATACACATCGGAATGTGACCACAAATAAAATCACTTAGCCTGTGAGTGGCGCCCCGTTGTGCGCTGCGGGTTACACTGAGACAAAGTGGGTTCAAGGTGCTGATTCTGACTCTCGAAGTACTGTAGCTTTTAAGAACTCTTTGATAATGTATGAAGTGGATTTTAATATATGAGACTTTCAAAAAATTATCTTGATCCTAATTCAACCCCGGGGGCCATGACAGAATCCACGATGGAACGAGCTAACCCAGAAGGCACCTATTCGCCCTGGCTTTAGAAACGGGCGGGTTATAAGTACTCTGAAATACAGACTCAGGGAGGGAGTTCCACTTCTTTGCTGTGCGCATTATAAATGATGTTGAGAAGCGCTTGGTGCGACAGGTAGGAATAGCAACCAAGAAAGGGTGGTAGCCCGCAGTGCGACTGAATGTCCGATTGCTTATTAAAATCTGTGCTACCGAAATGTATCAAGGCCATCCGGAAATAGCATCTCGTCGTTAATATATCAAGTGGATTTTGATATTTGAGAGTTTAAAAAATATCAGAACAATTATCTTTTTTATTAATATCTGTGCTACTGAAAAGTACAAAGGCCATCCGTAAATCAGAATCCGTTTAGAAATATAAATAAAACTGGTTTTTAAAATGTTATCGTTTTATTTGTAAAGAATAAATCTTAAACTACTTCTCTACGTAGTCGTTTTCCAAAAAGCGTTTACGATAATTTTATATTCATCCACCTCCAGTGTTATGAGATATCGTAACGTAACGTGAGAAAACGTAATTACAGCTTCTTTCAATTCTTTATCTGTTTCAAATTTCTTACTGGTAAAACACCTTTAGTATTGTTAATATACAACGTATTACAAAAAAACTCCGTAAAAATATAATACATTATCAATGCAAAAAATATTGTCAACCTTAGTAAGCTGTTACTGCATAGAACTGAAGTTATCATAGATTATTTAACAGAGTTTACTCTGTAACGGATTTTAATAAGAGGAATAAATGGCTTGCAAAAACTCTAAATTCAAATATTCTAATCGATATTTTACAATTATTTCGTGTTTTAACCAACATTATTTCTAAAGTGAAAAATGGCTTTTTTGTTGCTCGTTACCAAAAAGTAAGTATTAGTTTAGATTGAAAGAGATCTAACATAAAGTACCTGTCAGGTCTTTTACAATTTCTTTGACTTGTAATATCGATCTGAGCGGCTTCTGTACATTTTATTATTGACTCTATGTCGTTTCACGCATATTAGGTAAAAAAATATTTTGTGTTATTTACTCTTTAATTATATGGAAATAGGGTTGGCACATAAATGGAAAAAAAAAATATTGACGGTAAGTCATACTGCGACACTACGGTTTTCAAATATTGTAAATTGACTCTTTATAAGGGACAATTTAACCCCGTTTCCGCTTTACGGGTATTTTTGTAACACGTTGTATAGTAGTCTAGGATTAAAGTCTGGACTATAGATGAACCAACTCCAACCGAACTTACAACCATACACCGGTTGTCAGTTCGGTTGTAATGGTTCAAATATAATCACAGCTTCACTTCACAACTGGCGGCGGTCTCTATTTTCTTGAGCATATTTAACACTCACATAAACTCTTTGATGATCTCCGTGTGGAGTTGCTCACATACCAGTTCTATGGTAAAGCCACCCCGAACTTTTTTACATTGGGCTCTGAGTATTTTGGTACCTTCATTTTTCCTAAATTCCATAACACAAGAGATTTAGCTACTTAGGTTTACACTACTTTGGTTTTTATTATTTTATATCATTTTAACGCTATCCAAAAAAATCTAGAATATTTAGAAATTGCAAATAAAAATTTGATTTTATATTTATTTAAATTTAGATTTTTCTTTCACGCTATTTATAAATCTGCTTGCCAAATAATTGGTGTGATCTGTAACAGTTTAAGATTATGATACCATATTACTTGCAGAACAAAATGATTTGATTTTTTGTTTCAATGTGAATTTTTGACTAATTTAAACGAGAAATTAACTTAAGTAATCCTAATTCCTAATAATTATATATTATGACAATATTGTGTGCGTGTGTGTGTTTGTTACTGTATTGTCTCGCTATCCTAACAATGTAAAACTAAACTTGCCCTTACGTACTCCCGCAAAAACAATACGATAGCGTGTTTCTACGCGCTACAGCGCCATCTAGTAATTTATAAATAAGAAAAGAATAGGAGAAAGAAAAAAGTTTTATATTGTTACAGTATAAAAGTAAAACGAAAAAACCAAACTCCATTAGCACAATTTGAATCAAAATACTCATATGCAAATACGCAACAATGTATGTAATTTTGTATTATATTATTATTACATAAATTCAAAGCAAACAGACGGATAATATACAATTGAACGAGTTAGAACTTGTCCGGCGGCTACAATATTTGTCAGTAGTCCGCACGGCACAAGCAAGTACTACTTTCCCGATGGTCCTTGCTAATATCTGTACTACCGAAAAGTGACAATATATTTTTATTATTATTCATACAAAACATAGCTGATATAATACTAGACTAGCCCAACAATCAAATAAACTAATTTGTGAAATTGGTTATTATTTATATAGATTTACTAGCTGATCTGGCCACGCGTTGCTGTGACTCAGCTGTTATAATTTGCAACACATTTTTTTTTTAAAAATGAAACTTATCCTATGTCCTAAATTGGAACGAATCCAGCAAAATGAAAAAAAAACCATCAAAATCGGCTGACAAATTTCGAAGTTCATCTCGATCAAACACTGTGACAGGGGTTTTTATATACTATTTTAACCCTTTCCGTGCCAGCTACGAGAATACTCGTAGTGCGTTACTGTAACATGGTGCCGACGAGTATGCTCGTGGATTTTTTTGGGTATCCTATACAAAAAAATATTACTTGGCACTACAGGTAAGATCGGTTTTTTAAAGTTTGGCATTAGGAATAAGAATACATATTAAGTGTTTAAATAGTATTTTCGTAGCTGGTACGGAAAGGGTTAAAATATTAAAGCACTTAAAAATAAACTGCTTTACCTTTTTAAGGAAAGGATTGCCAACTTCTGCTCATTCTTTTCCCCTATTTTCACGTTTGGCAGCACCAAATTGAATAAAGAACGGACATCATTTACTCACACAAAAAAAAACTAAAAATAAGATCGCAAAAAGTCCGTATACAAAAGGCTCTCGTTTTCACGGGTATTTTCAATTGTGCAGTAGAAAATGCTCGGAATAATAGGGCGTGAAATTGTTTCTGGAATAGACGAATTTGTTTGCGGAAGCCAGTTTTAGCGTTAAATTTAGTGCCGAGATGTTTTACCTTGACTGTTGTGATTTGGATTTGGATGTCGCTATGTTTATTACCGACTTACCTAACTGCTTGTGAGGCAATTTAGTTACGATACGATTGCAAAATAACTCTAAAAGTAACGATTAAAAAATCACACTAGTGATCATTCAGGAGTAAATTTTGGCTTGGTAGATTTCCGAGGTTTTCGCATTCGAAAGAAACATCTTTCCGAAGATGTACGAGTAATAGCCATTAAGTTTTTTCCTTACCTTACTGCTTGTGAGACAATTTAGTTATGATACGATTGGAAAATCACCCTAGATATGACGGTTAAAAATTCATATTAGTGGTCGCTTAGAAAGTACAATTTGGATAGGTAGATTTTCACAACTTTCTTTTTTCACTTTTCCTTTTCGAATGACACATTTTTAAAAAGATGAAACAGTCTTTTAATTTTTGATTTTTATAGATATTTTTGCAATGTCAATGCTATAGTATATCATTAATTTTTAATAGAAAAAATGTACAAGAAAAATCCACCCGGCTACCAATACTAATATATACTAGTCGTACTTTTGGATGTTCGGTCCACTGCCTTCTCAATTAAGCTACCGAAATTTATCATATAAGATAACATTGAAAATGCAAAAAATATAAAAATCGTAAATTATTACGATTTTAAGATATATTGCAAATGTTTTTTGTTTGTATTTATATAATTATGAATTTAGAATTTATTCAATGTGCCAAATTTATTTTTGCACGCTAATGACTCGGCGAAACAAGTAGAACTGTAAATTTATTATGTAACATAATAAATAAATCGTAGTCGTGTGGTCTAAAATACTTTTCTAGCAGGAAGTGTAGACCTGGAAAGGCTGTATTTGCAGATTCAAACTAACATTCAGGCGCAAATTGCGTTGTTTAGGTGTTTTCTGTGTATTATGGCGGTATTTGTCACTGAGAGTGTGTTGGGGACATGCCATTTGTTTTTATATTTCGACCCTGAGAATAATAGTGTGTTTACTCTCCATACAAAGGTATAATACTGTTTATACAAACTGTAGTTGTTGGCTATCAAAAAATGACTTGGGTTTTGAGTATATCCAAGCCATTTCAAAGAAGGAAACAATGTTTACTACCTACTTAAATTTTATATTCGTTACTCACCTAATATTCACTAGCGAAATGTTTTTAACTTCGAAACATTTCTTAGAATATGTGGTAAATTTATAACAAGTTTTTACGAATACCATATTTTTGAAAATCAATGAATTATTATGACTATTAGTATCATATTATTTTATATTTATATATGACAACGAACGGTCGTGTATATCAACATATTAGCGCTTACTTTGGGCTAGGCTAATTGGTGTAAATGTAAGACATATTTTTATTTAAAAAGTTTTATTGACCGTAAAAATAAAATGGTACAAAAGGCGGACCTAATGCTAAAAGTAGGCTAAAAGGCTTTTCTGGTAAGCTTACCAGAAAAGTTTATGTTTTTTAAAATCAACTTTTCTTTATTTTTTTTTAAGAAATTATTACAGGAAAAATATCAACTTGTATGGCTAGGCAAGTTATAATATAATAATTATATATAATTCTTAATTATAAATATAATTTCTTTATATATAAAAAAGTAGCAGTTAAATACTTTAATAATAAAAGATATATATATGATAATTCTTACGATATATATATGGCTTGCTTATTATAAGCACTTTGACAACATTGAAAGAAATGAGAATGACACTTTATTTATTTCCAAAAAGTATGGTACACATAAAGAGATGTTAAAAATATTTTTGCTCGTATTTTGTCGAATGTTTCGACGTACAAATATTTCGCTTAAGATAAACAATAACACATTTTAACTAACATTTCAAAATTTTATCATTCAGGAAATCATTAACACTATAACATGTTTTTCCTAATAAAATTTGGGATACCTAGCCTTTAAATTTTTTAAAAGTCTTTCATATTAAATCAGTTTATTGAAATAGAGAATGGATTATTGACATTTATAGGTATAGCGTGTGGTATACTGCAGAATAGGTTAGCACCAGGCCTTAAAGGTGTCTTAAATGGCGACTTATAATACTAGACTAGAAGTAACCACCTCCCTCTGGTAGACTCCTGTGAAGTCACTCAATGTATTTTGTCTAAACCAATATCAGTTATAGCTAAAGACTGTCGCTTGGTAACAGTTTTTAATAGTTATCTCTGTTTTTAATTTTATTTTTTTCATTCGCAATACCATATTTAAGATATAAAAAACGTCCACGTCTCAGAGACGCGCCTCGGTAGCTCAGCGGTCAGAGCACTCGCCTGGATAGCGAAAGGTGGTCGTGAGTCTTATCATTTAGATTAAAATAATAATGCCTGTAAAAAATTGGTTGTCTGTAAAGTCAGTTTACGGACGATAATTTTACGTGATAAGAAAACATTGATGAAAAATTGCATACTTTATGAATTGAATAGAATTATTATTACTAAATTATCATTATTTTGTATAATACAAAAAAGGAGTTAATTGTTTTTTTTTTTCGATAAATAAACATTAAGTTGTTGTAATAACTTTTCACTTCGTGAAGTGGAAGAGGGATAGATGCACCACAAATAGAGCGCTTAGACCGATCGTGCCTCTCTTGCGCTTGTTTCGCGCTCTCGCTTGCACGCTCGACTCAGGCGGAACGTTACACTTTTTCGTGCATGCAGCCTGTGTTCATCGATTTATAAGACGTTATTACCTCAACACAACCACATCTTCGAGCTCTCAGTTAGGAATTTAACCCACGAGCTTTCGTTTTCCAGGCGTACTAAAAATCTCTTAGAAATAAAACATCGTGAGTGCAAAAAATATTAAAAAATTCATAGCAACAATACTATCTGGTTCCATCGTAATAGAATGTTAGATATTTGTAAAAATATTTCTTTTAATATTAAAGGTAGTTACGAATTTAAAAGGCTGATATTGTTAGTGTATTCGTATATTAAATTGGAGACGAAAAGATTTGAAAAAATTGCCAATGAATAAAATTAAGTCCTTACTACGCAAATTTTTATTGGAAAACTTCTATTTTTTAGTGCAATACTTTTTAGGTGATAAATTTGTATGACTACGATTATATTCATTGCTTTTGGAATTTGATTTATAAGCCATTTCTATAAGATATAAAATACGCATGTAAAATACAATCACATCTCCGGGCCCTAAGCTGGGATTCGAACCCCCGAAACTCATAGAAGTTGAAATACGTTTGTAAATTTCGACGCGTCTGCCAGCGTCTCAGTAGCTGAGCGGTCAGAGTACTCGCCCGGATAGCGAAAGGTCGTAGGTTCGAATGCCACTTGAGGGCTCGGAGGCGAAGTTTATTGTTTACATTCGTATTTTATATATCTTATAGAAACATTGCATTGTGAATGTAAAAAATTAAATTAATACAGCATATGATATTCTTTTCCTTCAATTTGTAATAGTTGTAGCAAAAATGAAAAACAATAAAATAAAGGATAATTTTGTCATTTATCAAAACATAGACTTTGGACTCGTAAAATTTTGAATACGTTAGCCATGGAATGGCACACAATTTCATTTTACACCATACATTATTCCATATGTATATGCAAATTAATTAATGCAAAGGAATTGGTTTATTTTGCATATATTTATTTGTTTTATTACGATTTACGAATATATACTCTAAGAACACAAATTTATTATTTGTGTGTTTGTCTGTCCACTCTTTTTTCATTGTATCAATTAACGTTAGTATAGCAACGCGTTACCATAGCAACGCGTTACCGGGTCAGCTAGTCTATAATCTAAAAACACTAATTTGTTGTTTGTGTGTTTGTCTGTCCGCTCTTTTTCCATTGTCTACGCGTTACCATAGCAACGCGTTACCGGGTCAGCTAGTATCCTATATTATTATAAGATGACCGTGGTCTATTCACTTAATTAGAATATTCTCCGACTATTTTAGAGTTAATTTCTTACAACTTTGGTAAGTTGACTGAACAATTGAATAAGAGAGCTAGGAAGATTTTATACCATGTGTCAGTTATTTAGCTAAATAAATCTCAGATTTTTTTTTATTATTTTACAACACGTCAGATTTATATTATTACTGAGGCCAGATTCCATTAACCTAATTTAAAAAATCTAAAAATAATAAACCTGTATATTTAATACTGATGATTCGCTCGACTAAAAGCACAACGCAAACAAAATTGCAATGCAATCTTTTAACACAATTTTACTAACAGCTCCTGTTAACTTGAAAAACGTGGAATATTCACCTCGCCTTTCGAGCCGCTGAGTTGGCAGAATGCCCGTTCGGTAAGCGAGGATCGGGAGTTTGAAACCTAACTCATTTGCTTACGTTTCTCTGAAAAAAATTGGTTGACTGTCAAGTGTACAAATTGTATATCTAGGCTTGTAATATCCGTAATTCGTTTGCTAGTATCTTATAGAACTATCAACGGATCAATTGCACGTTTCGCTGGTTTGGGAGAATATCGACGCAACTCAAAAATCTGTCAAATTGAACTAAATATGTCAAAAGATCTTAAATCTTTAATATTTTATCGTGAACAGAGACACAACTCAGATATCGTCGTTATAAATCCACCGTTCGCTGAAAGAGATACAATTACATTTTTTGGTATGCGATAAAAGTTTTAATAAGAAATTTGAAAACCTTATACTAAAAAATCAAAAGTTTTTAGTTCCGTCGCTATTCTAAGTTCTCTAGTATAAGGTACAACATCAGGACTAAAATTTAGAAACGAGAATAAATGCGTCGTTTATTCGGTAACAGTCGCTTTATTTACATAAATGTGCGGTAGACGCAAAACTGTGACCCTATTATATTTGCAGAATCTCGGTGACTCGGTATGGAACCTAAGCCAACTTCACAAGGACAAGTTCTCCAATGGGTGAGCAAATTAATATTTATTTATTTATTTTATTATTTGTTTCAGTACACAGAATTCGCCGGCTCGGCTACTTCAAGAGGATGTAGGAAGATCTTTAAGCTAAGCCAAGTGGTTGTGGACCGGTTGACCGTCTCCGCTGTAAAGTCCGGCGCGAACTTTACGCAGATGACTGGCAGGAGGTGGCACAGGACAGACCCAGATGGAAACTCTTACTATCAGAGGCCAAAAGTCACCTTGGGTTATTGCGCCAACATACTTGTAACATTCATAGGTAATATTACAAGTAAAGAGCACAATGATTTTTAATGTTTAACAAAAATTTAAAAAAAGGACAAATAAAAAGTAATAAGGTATTGCCTATTCTTGATAGATAGACCATAGGGAAGGCCTGAGTCTTAGCAGTGGGGAAATTAAATGGCTGATGCTGTTATAGTCCTGTTAATTCATCGTCGTCTCAGCCAAACGTCGTCCACTGCTGTACAGAGTGCTTTCCGCGACCTTCACGAGATCGTCGGTCCACTGAGTGGGATGCCTGCCTACGCTGCGTTTTTCGGTCCGTGGTTGCCACTCGAGAACTTTCTGTTCTATGAGCTATGTGCCATTGCTACTAAAGGTGGGCAATTCTGCGAGCTATGTCAGTTACTTGGTAATTTTATGTATCTCCTTATTTCTGATTCTATCAAGTAGGGAAATTTCGAGCACTCCATCGCTCTTTGGGTGACTTTGAGCCTTACCACGGTAATTCCTAAAATCCTTATATTTTATTAAAATTCACAGTATGAGCGTTTACTACGGTATATAATCGAAGAGATAAGTTTTGTGGATGAAGGCCTCCTCTCTATACCACCTCAAGGAGCTATTTTACCCATTTGCAGAAATTAACTTGCCGCAATCTTCACCAGTCCCACCTAAATGGGATCCTCCTAACGCTGCGTTGTACAGTTTGTAGTCGGCATTCGAGATTCTTTCTTCCAAATTTAAAATCAAATGATACTTCCCCAATGGTTATCAGTTCTGCGAGGGATGTGACCTGCCCATTGCCATTTTATCTTAGCGAGTTTTATGTCGGTATGGTTCTCTTGCAGTTGTCTACATTACGCAATAACCGACATAGCTCTTTGGGTGACTCTAAGTTTTTAAGAGGTTATAAGTTTAGTCTGAGTGCCGTATTCCGTATATCCATAGTCTTTTGACTTGTTTATTTGGTAATTTTACCACACAAATTGTCTTCTTCGAAGCCTAAACCCAAAACTTAGGTTTGTACTAACGCAGAATCCGCTATCTTGTTGTATAATTTTGTTCATATTTTTTGCTAGTAATTGGAAGCTTAGAAACCGACTCATCTCCTTAAATTTATTTCATATGAAATTTTATTTTGTAGGATATATACATTATAACCTTTCATTATGTATAGTAACTAATTTTAGAGTGCACAAGACATAAATCCCTACTAAGTTTATTGAAAACAGAACTCAAGAAAATGATTCTTCCAGTTAGTTGAATAGTAAACATAGTGTGTACTATATCTATCAAATAACATATAGAAAACAATTAAAATCTATCAAAGATTAGAATCAAATTATATCTATACTTCTATTATTAGTTTGCCGTACAATAATGTCACGAAAATTACCGAAATCTTGAAATATGATATGAAATTTACCGAAATCTTTAACAAACTTTTTAAATCAAAAAAACTTTTTAAAAGGAAAGAACTTGAAACAACTTGCTGCATACGAACGAACAGAATATGGATGCGCACTGATAAAATAAATAGGTGTAGTTTCTTCAAAACAAAGTAGGTTATACATCGTTCCCACAGGAGACGCTCATTGAATAAGTAAGTGGGATTTGTGCCGCGGCTTCACTTGACGTATGTGTCGATATTAAACTCAGGTACCGGAGTTGTCTAGAAGGAGAAAAGGGGGCAATAAGTTGTATTAACTATAATTGACGACCGTTTGCTGCCTATCCTGGGTTCGTGGCCCGGAAGGGGCAGATGTTTGTGTGATGAATACGAGCATTTGTAGCTGATTCATGGGTATTTATAGATGTTACTATTACTAATACTTATTTATGTATGATATGTCTATCCGTTATCCTAATATCCATATCACAAGCGTTATAGTGCTTACTTTGGGCTAGGTCAATAAGTGTGAATGTAAGAAATATTACAATGTTAATGAATTTTTGCTATATTCGAGAAGAGTAATTAAGTTGTAAGTACCGTTCTATTATTAAGAATTATTATTATGTATACTTAATTTACAAATAAACGGAGTACTGGATTCCAGGCATACGACAATTGAAATCTGTCTTCACGGTTGAAATATTTGTGTCTAGTAATTTCAATTGCTTCCATGACAATTCTGTAAGTAGTGGCGTACTTTTTAGATAATCTGATAATTGTAAAACTATCAATGATTAGACTCAGTGGATTAACGTTCAGCGATGGCTTCTTTTTTTTATCGATGTTTTTGGCCGATTTTACGCACTCTCTTTCATTCGGAATGCTGTTTTTTGGTCTTTTTGGTCGATATTTAAACTATCACAACTGCAGTCAATCTTATTAAAATATTAAACAAACTACCAAAAAATTTAAGAGATTAACCTCTGGGCAAAACTAGGTTTAGAAATTCCCTATACCGCTGGTTTGTCGAACGCAACTACTACTCTATAAAGCAGTTCCTTGATGACAAAAAAATCTTATTAGAAAGAAATACGTAAATATGTTACAACTGCTTACGTTAAAACAAAAAGAAAAAAACGAACCTTCTTGGTATAAAAAGATATATTTCATTATTGTGAAACTACATATATGATTAGGTGAGTGAGATAACCGTATGTTTATTCGACTGGAGAGCTATCAAGTCTAAATATTTGTCATTTTGTGAAAATGAATGTACTTTATAAAATTTTCATGTATTGTACTGTTGTATCTTTTTTGTTTTTGTATTGTTGAATATGTTAGTTGTGTTATTAATCATCGTTCGTATAACTGATATTAATATTAAATAAATGAATAAATAAAATATCTCCTCAATGTTCTTCCTCTGTTTCATTATTTGCCAACAATCCTTTGACCAATGTTGGTTATTTTGATTCTCTTCTGGATCTTTTTTGAAGTAAAAACTTCTTTAGCATACGATACATAGCAAACGAAAAAGCGACAGTAAAAAGAGACAGACACATAAATTCATAAAATTTTACGTAGGAGAAAATGAGATAGGAAGCATTATGTACGTGTGTTAATACGTGTTTGTGTGCGCATGCGTAGTACAAAGCTTGAGAGAAGACATCACAACAGCTGTGGTATTTTGTAAACGTGTATGTATTATTTTTGAAGGTTTCACTTCTACCGAATGTGAATTGCACACATGCTTTCTTTTTTTTTTGTTATTCGGCATGGTGGAAACTGGCTGGTCAGCAGACCCTTTTTATATTTTTTATTTCTCTTCGATTACTATTGTCGATGTTCTTTTGTTGTCTTTTTATACTTGATGAACTAGTTTTGCCAGATTATATTTTAATTCTTTCAAGATTGTGTTGCCATCAGTAACTCATACAGTCCATTTTCTCTCACTAGCTAGCACGGCATATATCTAAAAAGATTTCCATTTAACATGGATTTCAACTACCCACAATAATAATTTCAAACTGCACTCTACGCGTCCGTGTAACGGAGTTTATTCTAGTAATTTATTCCTGTCGTGAGACCGACTCAGTTTTAAATGCATTGCGACACTTTTTATCAACATAATAACCGAATATGTATTCAAGTGTAGTGCTTAGCTTTATTGGTTTACAAACTTAAAAATAAACCGCTTTTCAATAAAATAGACCTTATATCAACCATTTATATGTGTTGTAAAGTGAAACTTAAGTTGTGTTTAATGGCATCTCACGCGCTAGTGGCGCCGTGTTGCGTCTGCTTGTAGTAACTAAATAACTGAAGTTCTTTGCCCTTATATTATCAAGTGGTAAAGGATTCAGTGGCTTTAGAAGTCTTTTATAGGCCTTTTCACATAGTTGGGTAACGTTTGCTATTAAGCCATTTCAAGATAAAGTATATCTTATTAGTAAAACAATTTAAAAGAGAATATATGAAGTAGATATTTAATAATATCATCATTTTATGTTTTTCATATATCTTTTGAAGTTTTTAATGCTATATTTATATGAAAAATTAATTTAATAAAAAAAAATAGAAAGATCAATTGGGAGAGTCCGGTCCAATGGACATCCAAAGGCTGCACATTTGATACCGTCTGATGTAAACTTGTGAGCCGAGTCGATATCTGCTATTTTTTCTATTTAAATAATTTATAATATAATTATCTCTTGCAAATATATTTCATTGAAACGGTTGTGTAACATATATTGCTGCAATGAAATCTTTATAACAAAATCTTCCAATCAAAAGTAGCAAAACTATAAGTGATTTTAATTATTTATCTTAACATGATTAACTTTTAATAAATATTTAAAATTAAAACAAAATTATGTAACACTTGATTGTGTTTTTAAATTGTATTTCATATTAGCTATATGTATATAAACTCAAATAAATTTATAATTGCATCTAGACTATGTATTTTTATTGTTAAAGTCACAAATATTAATTAAAGTAATTGATAAAAAAGATATATGCGACTATTCTTTGGATTAAAAAGCAATTTCTAACGATACGTACTAATTTTTTGACTGACTCTTTCAGATGAGTGCCAAATATTATCTCTTAGTTTGTTTGTTTGTTTTAGCTTAGAGCTAGTTTATCTATAACTACTGGTTATACATATCTGTCCCCTTATCCTAACCCCGCGAGTGGACCAGCAGGAATGAATTTTTGCTTATCCCAGAATTTATTGATGTAAAACAAGAACTAATTGAGTTATTCATATATATCCATGAAGTTATACTTAATTTCTTATTTCGAATCAGGTTTGATCTGTCACTTAAATAATATATAGGTTACGTTTCTGTTAGTCATCTAATTAAAATTCGCGGACAAACAAAAATCCTTCGGGAAATCAGATGTGCGTAATTCAATTTGTTATTGTTTTTAAATCTAAAATTTAGGGACAGGCAGCAATATTTTTTCCTGTTTGTTCTCTCGTGAAGAAAGCTTGGTTAGACAGACGGTAATCGCCTGTAACTACAGGCCTAAACTACTTAAGTAACAGTGAGTTGTGCACGGCTTAAGATGCCTTTCAATATTAAAAAAAAATTAATTGACAAACAGGTGGTGCACTAGTAGCAATCCTAACTACTGCACCAACGATACTGAATACAATTCCTGAAAGCACCATACGTTAGTGTGATAAACACAAGAATTTGTTCCCGAGTCTTAATTATTTATATATTTATCTATTATAATATCTCTTATTTATAAACCACAGAACAAACGTTACTTGGTATGGGATTTTAAAAAATAAAAAAAAACAAAATCGTTCCTTGAAAAATGTTGTGGTAACGAGATAATACATTTGTGTTTCATACAAAAAGATCGAAACAAAATCATTCAAAAATGTTCTCTCAAGTCATACAAAGACCGAGATAATTTGAATAAAATATCAATCAAACAGCATTCGCCATCGATAACGCCTCAATACCAAAAGCTCGAGACGGCTTCATCTGTCATCGAGAAACCGAAGCACAAAATAATAATTCAATTATAATCGAGCGAAATCCCCGCGGATTCGAATCGACAAGCATTAAACGAGTCGTCGCCGGCGAGCGATTATCGGACCCATATCGGACAATGAGTGAACACACCATTCGACTTGTGTATGCCACAGACTTGCTACTTGCGACTATGGAAACTGGAGAGTTTGGAGAAAATTCTGTGATAGAAATGAAGAGGGTAAAAATAATAAAAATACTCATTTACAAAATCAGTGGTTTACATTATAATTATAAGGAACTTTATTTACAGTGAACAGGTAAGCGCTTGACCGCTTCTTGACTGATGGTAAGCGACGATGCGATTTAGGATGTGACAGTCCTGCCTAGAAGATATCTAGTCAATCATGACTTGAAGACCCCTAAATCGTATTTATCAGGAAACACAGATTCAGGCAAAGAGTTTTTTTTAAGATATATGTAAGCTGTTTTGAAAAAGCGATTCTAGTTAGTGACCAACACTTGTAAGTTTATTTAACATAAGTTTTTAATCCATATTAACAAGAATAACTATATGCATACTTTTCTATACGTTACCTTTATAATTATCATTTGTTATTTTAAATTATAATAATCATAACAATATATGTAAATATACAAAACTATTGTACATAAATATCTATTTAAAGATAACCGTTTGTTATGTTTTCTTTACATCGTTGATTACAACAAAGTCAACAAGTATCTGTTTTAAGTAAGTATTGTAGCTAAAAGCTTTTTACACTTACAGGCAACACTTAAAATACCTTGTATAAAAAAGTCGCAACTCTATGACACCCAACTTGACCAACCAGTAACATCTTAATAATCCCTTGAAGGGTTATGTCGTCCCAGCATGACGTGCTGCCATAATTATTTTCCAACGTGACAACGTACGTAGAAGGGCTCGCCTTAAAATTACGACTGTGTCCAACAGAATGTGCGAATAAATAATATTTTAATTTAACGTTGGGTGAGCGCTTAATTATTGTCTTAGTTATGAGTCTACTTGCAGACTTACAGTGATGCTGTAAATCTTATGTGAAATTGTATGTGTACAAAGAAGTTTACAATGATTGGCATCAATCTCCGTATTAATCGATTATGGGTTTTATTTCAATAGGAGTTTAAATTACTTTTTAAACAACCTTTGCACACTGCGTTTTTAAACGCGCCAGTGACGCGCGCTTATGTCGACACAAACGCGATACTCACTGACTATGAAATTATGTAAGTGGTCAAAATTCTACCAAAGCGGTTGATATACCAAAGAGTCGTTAAGCGTTTTGGTTCCAGTTTCGTGATCCGTACCGCTAAAGAGTGAAACTCTTTGCCTGACTCTATGTTTTCTGATAAATACAATTTAGGGGATTTCATGTCACGAATGAATAGTTATTTTCTAGGCAAGCGCGTCTCATCCTAGATCATCCTATCATCACATCGATACGATGTGATGATAACGCGCATTTATGCAACTCATTAGACATGCAAAAACATGGAATAAAAAATTCGCAGCCGACGCGCGTCTGACGTACGTCGGCAGCGCGTTTAAAAACGCAGTGTGCATAGGCCCTAAATCAAATGATTTTCTCTAAATGACAAAAATATTCGAACAGATTATAAAAACTTCTTGCTTTAGATATTAATGATCAGTAATTATAATTTCCTATACCAATAACCTTTAAAATCTATCCATAAATATAAAAATTCCCTGTCACAGCGTTAGACCGCGACGAACTCCGAAACTGCATAACCGATTTTTATGATTTTTTTTTATTTCGCTGGATTTGTTTCGACCTAGGATATAGAAAAGGTTTTATTTTAATTTAATTTATTTTTTAATTGCAAATTATAATAACTGAGCCACATCAACCGGGTCAACTAGTACTTTATATAATCTAAGTTCTATACAAAAAAGTAATTAAATAAATGAAGACATTAATAGTCTTGTCTTCACATATTATAACATAATAAGGAAAACACACATCACAAGTATAAAAATAAAATGAGGCGTTTTTTATATATAAATAACTATGAAACGATACCTTTTAACAAATATGTATTTGTCTCTTCAAATACAAGATTGTAATAACATCTAAATGCGCGCTAGACCATTGTTGGACATGACCATTTTTAGACGGGGCAAGGGCTCATATTAAAGTGGTCATCCTCCTTTAAATTATTTGAAACAAGCCAAAGAGGTTTCTTTTCGTAGTACAAGGAACAAATAAGTTGGCCTCTGTTATGATTCCAAAAAGTATTAAGTTTAAGAAAAGTTTTTGGATGAGTATGGCTATTTTTAACACGCTATTAATAACTTTACCTGTACGTTTGTTTGTAAAGGAATCTTCGAGATTTTTATCCACGTCTAAACGTCAGATTAATTTGATTAAACAATACAATAAGAGATTTTAAATTTCATCGGAAATTTTAGATTCTTTCGTCAATTACTTAATTGTTATATTGAAATTTATTTTTACTTTTTAGTTCCATTTACGACAAAAGCGTGTTTTTTAGTTTTTTAAACTATAATTATTCATTAATTACCTTAAACCATAAATCCAATGGACCATGCTTTTATTGCATAAATTTAATACTTTTTAAATAAAACTAGCTGAATCGGCCACGCGTTGCTGTGCCGACTGCAGCGTCATCTGCCGGACTGATTTGTGAATCTAAACCATTCTCAGATCCCCTTGAACACACACAAAAAAATTCATTCAAATCGGTCCAGCCGTTTAGGAGGAGTTCAGTGACATACACACTCACAGAAGAATTATATATATAAAGATAAACAAGGGGACTGATTTTATAAATTTGACATTCTAATAAGAATGCGACTTCTAATGTATAAAATTCTAGTAAATTAATTTTTGTATTATTTTTTTACTTTTTTATATGACAAGTTATTTGTATGCTATTTGTTTATAATTGAATAGATAGAATTATTGTTGTGACCATCTACCGTATACCTACTCTATTCAAACGCAAATAAATTTTTTATCTTATCTTAAAGAAAAGCACAACATTGACATTATGATCAATCAAAAACTTAATAAACATATGTTAATATGAAATGAATAACTTAAAGGACTGAAATAAAATTGTAAATATATGGATAATAATAATATTCCTTACATTTACACCAATTAGCCTAGCCCTAAGGAAGCACTGTAAGGCTCGTGTTATAATTATAAATACTAGGGTAACGAATAGACATACATATACTCATGACTCAGGTACAAATGCTTGTATTCATCACACAAACGTTTACCCCTTCCGGCACTCGAACCTAGGACTACTGGTGCGAAAGAGAGGACATAATATTAAGGTGTTAAACTGCTGAAAAAAATTCAACTAATTTAGCGGTAATTTTGTAATCTTGGTAGGGACATATGTTTTTGTGACGAGCTCAAGAATTTAGTTCCCGTGCAAAGGACCTGTATATGTACTCTATATGTTATATAGTACAGTAGTACATAGTACAGGTTCTGCTCAGTTAAAGCCAGGGTAAAGAGGCACCTACTGGGTTAGCTCGTTCCATTGTGGATCCTACCTTGGCCCCCGTGCTTGATTGGGATCAAGAGCGATTCAAAATAAAAATACTGATTATTGTAATTGCAACCATCAAAGTTGTTCTGTCAAAATCGATTATTTTTCATTCGATTATTTACCTAACCCGCTTTATATTAATTCGATTAATAGTAATTTATTATCTCTATCTATATATAACTGGAATGAAGAAAGTAATGTTCAAATCGAATTTTATCATATTGTTGTCCATTGTATAAAAATTTAATTAAATCTAATAATAATCCGATTTTTTTGTACTTTAGCCATCGTAAAAAACACTTAAGTTAATAAAAATGAAGATTTATTATTCTTTCACAAGTTTTATTTCCAATCTCTCAATTAAATTAAATTAGCTGGTTTTTTAACATCCATGGAGAATAAGTTTGGCAATACAACGAGGTAATGCTATCAGTCTTCTATGTATGTTACCTACGAGCAAAACGGAATTTATTCAAATGCACTTAAAATAAGTTGTTTTGAATCGTCCAACTTTTTTACCGACCACCTATTCAGGACGTCTTTTAACTGACAAGAATGGGCGCAAGAAACTCGTCAGCCTTAACAGAAGTAACGACATTTACAATATTATACGTCGTCACCATACATAATCCGCAAAAAACAATTTTATTCTGTTGTCACAATAATATTACAGTTACGGTTTCATTAGATCATTTCATTACAGAGATTGAGGGGATATTTTTTTTAGTTTAATTTTAGTAAAAAACATATAGCATTATTATTCAGTCAATATAATCAAATCAGTTTCTATGCAAAAATACAGTCTATAGCACAACAAGGTGTGTATTTAAAAAATTGAATAGTCTCTATTGCTAGGTGATAAAGTTCTTTGAAAAGTCAAGATGTTGAGTTTTATGTGCTGTAAACAGAGTTATTACTATAGTAGCCTTTCCCGTGGCTTCGCTTGCCTTAATGTAGAATACCGATTAGGATTTATACTTCTAGCCTTCGGAAACAGTACTCTTTTTCTGGATAATATATACCTTATGTACTTTTTTGTACCTAAGCAAAGTGTATGCAAAATTTCGTGATGATCGATTGAGTAGTTAAGGCGTGAGAGTGTAATAAACAAACTCACTTTCGTTTTTATAATATTAGTTAGGACTATAAGGTTTCTACCAATATCAAATATAGCTTATCATTTGAGCAAACCCATGTTCTAACTATGTACAAATTTTTTATCAAAATTGATTACTTGTAGAAGGACATACAGATAGACAGACAGACATTTTTTTTTTTAAATACTAGGATTGATAACAGTGAGTCATAAAACGACTAATTATCATAAATTTTGTCCAAAAATGTACAGATAGATCATACAGATTTATATAGTAGTATGGATAGATATAGATTAAGTAACCACCATATTTACATCGATACCTATCCATAAAAAAATTGTTTTATCTCAACTTTAAGACGACCATTGAAATACTATACAAATGAATGTAAATACATAAAAAATAGAAAATTATTATTTTGAATACAATCTTTCCAAATGCCATGAGAATATTTCAATAACATTAAATAAACTAAATTTATAAGACATTTATTAAGAAACGAAGCGTAGAAATTGACATTGCATATAAAGATATTCATCAAATGTCTTTATAACACTTACAGACACCAAACTTTCCAAATTGGTCGTGTTATATTTTTGAAATTAATACATATAGCTAAGGCGTAAACTAATACTTTGAAACCTAATACCATTATTAAAGCTCACGAAGTAACCAACCAAAACTACATGTGATATTTGATCATTTCAACTTTAATAGTATAGAAATAGAGATGATTTTTGAACATAAAAATTAAGTTGAATCGCATATCTAATTCTTAACATATCAAATAAATTTGTTTGTGTGGTCTGACGTTTTTTGATGGAGATTTACTCGAAATCACCTCACGGGTATTATGAACATCTCACGTTTATAATAAAAAGTTTAATGTTAAGATCACTGACAAATTTGTAACAGAACAATGACTTGGATGAAGTATCCGCTTTCATGGTGAGGATGGCCGGTTTGGGTTGAGGTTACATTGTGACTTTATGGCGACTATAGAATTTTAGTTGTTTAAAGCTATTATATTCGATAGTTAATCGAAAATTGATGACCGATCCTGCCTTTCGAACCGATGGTCCTGGGTTCGAGATCCAGAAAGGGCAAATGTTTGTGTGACGAATACTTGCATGGGTACCTAAGTCATGGGTAAATATATATATCTATAAATAAGTATTATATATAAAAAAATATATCAGAATCGGGAATTTTTATATAAATATATCAGAACTGTGACAGGGAATTTATATATATATATATATATATATATACAGTTATTATGATTTACAATATTCTTTTTATTATAAATTATAATAAAAACCTACCCTACATATGTCCTTAGGCAGAATAAATCCAGCGAAATGAAAAAACAACATTAAAATCTGTTAAGTGAATTCGGAGTTCATCGTGGTCAAATTGTCTTAAGTGTCAAACGGATAGCTTTAGATATGAAAATAAAACGGTATTTTTTTAATTACATAAATATAATCACCGTCAATTAACAAGCTTAGGGTGACGAACCTTGATATGCTTTACGGAAATAATATTTTTTCAGATATCAAAAACGTGTCTCTTCATATTTTTATTTTTTACTAGCTGACTTAAGTAGTTTCGGAGTTCATTCCGGTCAAACACTGTGACACGGAATTCATATATATGTTTACGGAAATGTATGTAATCCGTCATTGTATACTATTCCTAGGAAATGTATTTAATTCTAAAAAAACGCACGGAAATGTGTGAAATAAATTATATTATACACATTTCCTAGGAAATCTGTATATTTCCTAAATAGCAATCGGAAATGTAAAACATTTGAGATATTGATGGGTACGTGGGGACAGCGGGACAAGGGGAGGGTATTGCTTTAGGTTAGGTTAAAAAAAAGGTTAGGTTAGGTTATAAGAATTATATAAGTTAATTTTGTTATACGTTAAAAGTTAATAGAAAGTTGATTTTTGAAGCATTAATTAGTAAGATAATATGAACATATTATATTTTACGGTATGACTGTTACACGATTGTCTCAATGAGTGCTATAATGAAAATTATTATTCTCATTTTAACAACGTCTTTTATTACAGAAAGCATTTATTTTATAAATTTCCTAATACGATATTAGAATTATATACAATTCCGAGGAAATTTGCACATTTCCTACGATGTCTATTCATTAAATAGTTTTTCAAACAATATTTTATACATTTCCTAAATAATATCGGAATTGTACACATTACCTAGGATTTGTATACAATTCCTTGATTTCATACATTTCCGGTAACACACATATACACATATAAACTATTTAATTGCTATTGCTATTAAAAAAATACTTTATGAAGAAATTCAACTCGTCTCCGTTGTCAGGGGTATTTATACCCCTTTATTATCTAGAAGAGTATTCTTTCAATTCTACTACCGTGATCTTGACAGCATTTCTTAAACTGAAGCCAGCGCCATCTGTTTAAGTTCTAAGTACTACTATGTACTTTGCGAGGATATTACTTTTGTATCCAACTATCCATAAAGAAGAAACATAGATTTGATTTGAGACAATATGATCTATCAGAATCTCATCATTATGTCAAAAAGACGATTCTCTGACTGAGATATAAGAAAACAATTATCGCGCCTTCCTAACCAGATGGTTTGGTAAAATAAAATGCGTTCAATTACCTGTATTATTGGTGTTATTATCCAAGCTTGCCCTTAAATGGGAAAAGCTTCCCAAGATTGAAATATTTGTAAATAGTCACAATTTTTACTTATTTTTAAATGAGTTAATAAACAAGAGGGTTTGGTAAAATGAAATGTGCTCAAATACCTACATTATAGGTGTTATTATTATTTCTAAGCCTGCCCTTAAATAGGAAAAACTTCGCAAGTCTGAAAGATGTGTGAATAGTCACACGATCCTAAAATTACCGTATATCAGCGAACCCTTACGTAACCTGCGTGAGAGTTGCGAATAAAGTAGCAGTGAACGGCAAGATATTGGAATAATTTATAAGGAGCGATCTTCTATTGCCGGCGGCGTAAGTATCCAGAGACACGACAAAAGCGACATCTAGCGAGGCGAGATTGTATGGTCGTGCTCGGAAATATGTTCATTCACAGTTTAAAAATACAGCGAAATTCGAAATTTAGAAAATAAGTGTACATTTATATTTATGTTTCTGTTTTTTTTAATAATTGACAAAATATATCGTTATTTTTTTTGTATAGTTAATATGCATGTGCTTGACCACTATCTCGCCTGATTGTAAGCGACGATGCAATCTAGGATGTGACGCGATTACCTAGAACATACTTGTGACTTGAAGACCCCTAAATTGTATTTCTCAAGAAAACAGACTCAGGCAAAGAGCTCCAAGCCTTAGCAGTACGGATCACAAAATTGAAACCAAAACACTTAGTGCGACTCTTTGGTATAGTAACCATAGAATGGTGGCGCCTATTTGTAAGTCTGACTGTCCGATGAAAGGACGCGGAACAAGGTTGTGCAATTCTGCTGCACGCTCTCCAATATTTTTGATTATTTGCAAAGTTATAAAATCTTTGAAATAAAAGTATTCATAAAAATCTAAAATGTTTAAATAAAAAAAAGGATTGCATAGCTTTGTCTTCTTTATCGTTTGTTGGATATTTATAAAAGTATTACATTCGATGATGTTAGTAGTAGCACTTAGAAATTCAAGAGATGGCGCTGGTGTCAATTAAAGAAATACTTGGGAAAATTAGATACGTCTGACAGGGTATCGGTACCTCAATTTGAAGAGTACTCGTCTGGATAGCTAGATGATGGATGATTTATTTAAGTACCATTTTTCGGATATAATTTATGTTTCTCATTATTGAGGTCATATTGAGGCATTCGACTGCTTGAATGAAAAGGCTGATGAGAGTTGAAGAAGCTAGAGATGTATGTCAGAATAGTGGTAAGTGGGAATCTGCGATCTCTGTTTACCTATGCGGGAAAAAGGCGTGATTTATGTACATATGTATGTATTTTTATGTGAAAAGCTTTTTTTATATTGGTATATAATTATTTATCAGTTAAACATTAAATATAATAATAAACTAATTATATTATTAATATTAATTTCAAAGATTTGTGTAAATTGATGTGCTGTTAACTGTACTTGTTAACTTCAACAATATACAGCCATAGATAATATAGACGCGTAACTTACAAAGATCCTGAGCGCAACACTACACTGCAAGTTTTTACTGCCAATTTGCGTCGTTCTTCGCTTCAACTAACGCAAAATACACACGCAACCTTCGCTCACTGTGTAAATAAGGCGAGTACCTATAGGAAAGAGTTAGTATCACACAAGTTCGAATTCATTTTTGTGTTAATAACATCAAAAAAAAAAACAGTGTCGTCTAGGGAGGCGAATTTTATAGTATAACCAGCTATGCCATAAAGCCATGAGTGAAAATGAGACAGAAACTGCTAAAATCAATTATGATTAACCCAAGCGAAGTCAGGAAGGGCTTGGGCAAGCTTAAGCTTAAGAAATCAGAAAATATTTTTGACTTCCATTTAATTATTAAAATTATTTCTTACACCCAAAAAACCCAAAGAAAGCATTGTAAGGCCGTGTTATAGATACCAGGGTAACGGTTAAACATACAAATTAGCAACCTAAACATGTAATATTAATATCAATATATATATAAATACCCTCTTGGGTATCACGAAACGGCTCAGGCACGAATGCTCGTATTCATCACACAAACATCTACTCCTTCCAGCAACGGTCCTGGGCCGCTGGTGTCGAGGACATGTTCGCTGACTTGCACCAAACAGTCGACAAATTCTAAAATAGCCAAGTTAACTATTCTAAATTAACTAACAAATATTCTAAAACAAGTGAAAAACTAAATTCCCATCGCGAACCGCTCCGCTCGGCGCAGTATCCTCACTAAATATTCTCCGGTGTTAAATGTATCCGCTCATTTCGTATCGAGTTACCTCACAGGCGTGGGCATCGTCGTGTCCCCGTTGTTTTGTTGCATTTGCGAGGCACATGACAGCTTCGGTTACGTTCAGTTTATGGGGACTCATGTCAAACGTCACTTCGATGGATAATCGGCTAATTTTGTCGACCGATTCAAATGGGATCAATGAGCTTTGATGACTATCGGGAGATAATATTTCGTTCTATTGACGTTCAAGTTTTTTTATTTTTAGCATTGTACTTCTATTTATATATATAAAAATTACCTGTCACAGTGTTTGACCGCGATAAACTTCGACACTACTCAACCGATTCTGATGATTTTTTTTCTTTTTGCTGGTTTTGTTCCAACTTAGGACATAGGATAGGTTTCACATTAATTAATAACACAGCACAACATACAACTACGCCTCCGAGCCCTTAGGTTTTTTTACAAGCGTATTTTATATCTCATAGAAATAAAATACATTTCGCATTGTATATTTGAATTTCGTTGTTCAAAACTTCGAAAATGATGTATCGTTTCGCGAATGTTAAATAAATTTATCTTAATATATATAAATTACGTGTCACGATGTTTGTCCACGATGGACTCCTAAACTACTTAACCGATTTTTATCAAACTTCGTAACTATCTGTTACTTGATCTAACTTAAAAGATATAACGACTTAGGACATAGGATAGGTTTCATTTTAATTTATAACATAGCAACACGTGGCTGAGTCAGCTAGTATATTATACTATCTGACCCGGCAACGGGTTGCTGTGTTATAAATTCAAATGAAACCTATCCTATGTCCTAAGTCGGAACCAATCGAGCAAAATAAAGAAAAAAATCATCAAACTCGGTTGACTGGTATTTTTTATATTTATTTTATAAAACTTATATATAATAATAGATAAATCAATTCTATGCATTTTACAACAATAATTTATTTCATCTCTTTATTTCGTTAAAAAAAACTCTCATTTCAAAAAGTATTACAATCATATTAACTGTATTTTTCCTAGTATTTGTTTGTATTAAAAGCAAAACTGCTTGTTAGACTTAATTAACAAAAACATTTTTTTTCATATTCCTTTTTAAGTTCAACGTTGTTTCAATTTTTAAGTTACAAATCCTTTTCGTATATTAAATAACCAAATCAAATGAAAAAACAACAGAGAAACAAACCAATTACGTAACTACCCACAAAAAGCAGCTTTCGTCTTACCCAAGTTGATATTATGGAAACTACTCAACATTCTATTTGCATAAATAGCATCCGTGACTGATCGACGGACACTCATTATTTGCAATTATTAATATTTCTCCACTATACGTAGCAACAGAAGGATAACGCAGAAAATAATTTTTCTATTCATTTTTGCCTTAACTTAAAATCATTTATTGCATTTTGTTCTCACAGTTGCACACATTACACAAAACAACTTTTTTATGGATTTTGCGCATAATTACGATCACAGGATCCTGTGGTGGTCATAGCTCCTGTAAAGGAACTGAAACGTCAGGATTAAATATAAAATAAATTATGCCCCGAATCCGTTTTATTAAAATTAATTGCATTACTATATTATAGATTGCATCTAGTCATTATATACTTAGAAGATATTAAATACGCATAGTAAAAACAACCAGGACTTCTAGCCTTTAGGTGGGATATAGAAATAGAAATATAGCCCTTAAATACACCATTATATACCTATATATCGCACTTCCAGTACTATAAAGACAGAATTGTAAAAAATTGCAAAACTGAGTCAAAATGCAAGAATATTATTAGAGATTACAATTTGATAAAAACGCCTGACGCAAAGTAAACATATAAAAAGTTAAAAATAACATCTATTTTAAGTTATTATTCAAATTATAATTTATTTAGTTTGCGATACGGTACTCGCTGAACTGACGCTATAATGTCAAGGATACTTACTACTATCAAGAACACCACTAGAAAATCTGCTTTCAATAAAAACACCATATTCACATCGGTTTATCCGATTAAGAGTTACAGTGCCACAGACAGGTAGGCAGACACACATAATCCTATATATAGTTCTCATGTAACTATGGATGTTCGGGACCAACTCTGAAACTACTGAACCGATTATGATAAAACTTTGTAACCATCTGTTATTTGATCTAACTTATAACATAACACAGCAACGCGTGGTTCGGTTTGCTAGTTTTTTATAAGCTTCTCTTCTCACGTCCTTTAGAAATAAAAAAAATAAATTTAAAGTTTGCAGTCCCACGTTTGCTTACTGAAGTTAACATACCTACTGTCCATTCACTATGTCATAGTCACGCAATGCATAGCCTGAGGGCCACTAATGGGCTCGCCTTGGCTCCTCCAGTAAGCATCCGGGGATAATTTGGGTTAATTCCCGTAATTCTTAAGATTTTCATTGAGATATTCATGTCTCATTTTTATGCAACACGCTGCCGTATCAGTCTGTACCTAAAACCAAATTATTTAACAGTTACTTTTAGAATTATGTCTTATAACTGTAGACGTAAAGTAGAATATAAAAAAATAAATTAATTTATTTAAACTTTGTTGCACACAAAAATATGTACAAGTGGTGGACTTGATGCCATTAGACTTTCTCTACCATTAAACCAAAGAGTTAGAAACTTGTGACGTATTGGTGGTTTATTGAAAGGGAAAATAGAAAATGAGAACTATAGACTATATAAACATACATTTACACACATATATTGTCATATATAAAACAATAAACTAGATTGCACTTATAAATCATAATCTTTTTATAATAACGATCTAGCGATTGATGTCTAGATTGCAAGCGACAAAATTAGTTTATAATTTATAATTTATTATTTAAAATGTTTGTATAATAACAACATTATTTTATAATTATATATATTAAGTATTATATACTTAACACTACACAAACCACAAGATTTTGTTATCGAAGTAAAGTTATAATGACCGACCATGTTAACTTTCAAAAAGATTTCGATAATATAATAAAATTATTTTTTCTTAAATTCACACCAATCAGCCCAGCCGTAATGCATGTGTTATGGATACTAGGGCAACGGAAAGAATTTATTTATACCCATGGCTTACGTACAAATGTTCGTATTTATTACAAGGACATCTACCCCTTTCAGTACTCGAAGTTAGGACCATCGTCAAGTCAATCGAAAGACAGGATCGCTACCGTTGCAGCAAGCGGTCATAAAATTTTAACAAATTAAATATAATTTCAACGCATTCGTTATACTGTTTTTATTGTTTTTATTTATTTTGCATTTTTAAATTATCAGGCCTGAGAATTTACTTGTGAGCTGAGTCGATTCTTTCTATTAAAATAATTTATCATAAAATAAAAATGCAAAATATATAAAACTATTAAAACTAAATAGCTGTTTCATCTTTATCGATTGTCCGAACATTTGTAAAAATATTTCTTTCGTATACGAGAGGATGTTCTACTCATTGAACGCTGGCCTACAGCGTAGAAACTTTCTACAAAGAGAAGAAAGATGCTAGAAAATTTCGCCGGTTGTTCACAAGGCTCGGTGGCTCTATTAGGAGAGCATTGGACCGGACATTCAAAGGTTGGGGTTCGGTTCCCGCCTGAGAACTTGTTAGCCGAGTCGATTTGTTCTTGTATTTTTCTATTGAAATAATTTATCATTGGTTATAGTCGTAAATATCTTACATTTATTTAGTCTATTCATCTCCCAGAATTAATCGGTTCATATAATATTTATGGGAATATAACAAACTCAGATTATAATTACTCAGTTTTCATTTTCACTATTATTAGCACAATAAATACTCTCCAAGCAAGTCATCTTTTACCGATTGAGGCGGTTCACTTTTATCTACACGCACGCTCAACCAACCCGACTACAAAAGCATTAAAATATTTCCAAAGAACATTACCCCTTTCGAAAGTTCATCAGATAATAGCAACATTAGTTGCGTGTGAAACCAGAATTCCAATACTAAAGCATCAAAGGCTGGTCTGGGCACCGATAAATCATTTTGTTTAAACCCAGTTTATACGAGAAAACAACTATAGTGCTTCAATGTCTTAAGCGTTTAAAGCTATTTATGACAATGTTGATGGTACGTACTAAAAGTACATTTAAATCAAACTTGTTTAAAAGGTAAACAATTTAAATGAAACGACTTATTTACGGTTTTTTGTCACGACTCCTGTTAAGGGGGATCAAATATAAATTTTGCGCAAAAAAGCGACAAAAAAAGTTGTTTTTTTAATGCGTAATGTGCGCAGAAGTGTAAGAACTCAATAGGTAAACAATCTTTTTGTTTGTTTTTTTACCGAATAGAATTTTAATAATAAAAATAATATATAGATATAATATAATCGTTATCAAAATATTAATAGTTTAGTGAAGGTAAAAAATACTATATTATCCTATAAATACAGCTTACCATCAGGCGAGATAGCGGTCAAGCGCTTTTCTATTCACGATAAAAAAATAGAGGCATGTCTTGTAGTCTAGCCATGTTCGAGTGTTTATATTTCAATGTGTAAAGATATGTTGTTGGTGAATCGTCTTCAATAAATAAATAATAATACGTTTATTGCACACACACATAGGATATAGGAGTAGACAAGTACAACAATATACAAATAGGTAGCTTAGTTGCTAAACAGCAATCACTTCTAGGCAACCTTTGGTGAAGAAAATAAATATAAATAAATGGATAATAGAGGATAAATTCTATAAATAATTAAGTTATTTAATGTTTTTAAATTATTGTGGAGTGGAACTATTTTTTTTAATTTTGTAAATTTATATCTAAAGGGACTCCCAAGACAGTTTACATCTAAAACACTGTTTTTATCGAAATTTAACTTTTTACGTATAAATATTTTTAATTGGAATAAAGCGACATAGAAGTAAAATTTTGTAGTTTTTGTAATAAATTAAAAAAAATGTTTAAACTAAATAAAAAAATATTTTTATAGTATTTTATACATACATTTCAATAAATACGTTTTTATTCATTTTTAATTGTTTTAATTATAAAATAATACTATCTAAAATGTTTTATACTAACATTTTAGACTTATCGTTCTTCCTTAAACTATTGTAATTTCACAAGAAATAATTTCTTTATATTTAAATATTTGTATTTGTAATTTTGTATGAATCGTATTTAGCTTTATAATTGCTTAACATCATAAAAAACACCATGAAATAAAAAAAACGTGTGCAATTCACACGTGGTAGAAGTGACCTACAAAAATAATACGTATTAATAGCCTAAAGATAATTTAGTGAACAAGATTAGGTTAAGATGGAGCTAACATATTTGAATTTCGATCAAAGCTCCCAAAAAAGAAGAAAATAATTAGTAATACGTACACGTATACAAAATACCACGGTTGTTGTGATGCCTTCTCTCAAGCTTTATACTACGCATACACATATTAACACACGTACATAATGCTTCCTATCTCATTTTCTCCTACGTTAAATCTTATGAATTTGTCTGTCTGTCTCTTTTTACTGTCGCTTTTTCGTTTCATCGACTTTCAAATCACAACGATGCTAAAAATAATTCTCTTCAAAAAGTTCTAAATCAAAAGCATGAGCACTTAGCCTAAAGCCTCATTTCCAAGATTCAACACTCAGATGTGGTATTTCAGACTTACATTCTCGTAGTAAATCTTTTACCACCAACTCGAATCAGATGAAACTCACATTAATAGTTCCCAAGAGAATTGCAGTTACCACTCTTTAATTGAGATGTCTGATAATTACTCAATTATTTCAAAATAAACGTTAATAACTAATGATTTTTCTTCACTGATTGGATGAGTTAAAGAGTTTTGTACTGCAGAGTAATAGGTAACTTGGCAAATGTATTTTATTCAAACTTAATTGAACACAGGCGTGGAATCGCCAATGCAACGTATATGTTAAGAGGTTAGTAAATATACAAAAACTGTTTCTACGATTTCTTAATTTTAAATCTAGACAACGATAGCTCAACTATAAAATGAAATTAAAATAACTTTATTCAAATGCACTTAAAATAAGTTGTTTTGAACCGTCTAACATTTTTAACTACCACCCATTCAGGACGTCTTTTAACTGACAAGAAGAATGGACACAAGAAAATCGTCAGCTTTTACAGAAGTAAAGACATTTACAATATTATACGTCGTCACCATACATAATCCACACAAAAAACCAAAATATAGCACATCAAAATGAGCATCGATCTAGAAGCTGAAGTAAGAAGTGATCTTACCTGTTGTTCGACGTGAAGTGAATGACGGTTGTTTCATTTCGAAGTCTGCTAACGGTGGAATCGACTGTCCGGAATTGGTTTCGAGAATTAGTACTAATGCACTTGTTTTGAGAATACGTCCACTGCTTCATGTATTTATTAATCAGAAACAATGTAAGTTTACAGATTTCTCCAACACAATTGCAAATCACAGAAAATATTTAAAAAAAAACCATTTTTTTTTTTTTTTTTTTTTTTTTTTTTTTTTTTTTTTTTTTTTGCCTGTAAAGTCGGTTTTACGGGCGAAGATTTTACGTGACAACGTCTTTTTCTCGGTAGAATATTTATTGATATGAATATAATTAAATTGCACAATGCGCGCGGCAGACCGATCATAGTTGAGTGGGAGAGAGACGCAAGGCATTCGGCGGGCCTCTCTCTCGTTCGGTGACTCATCGTAACGTTACCGAGCGTTACACTTTTTCATAAGTGACTCCCAGCCGCAACCTAATTTAAGACGTTGTCACGTCAAAAATGACAAAAGTAATATTGATATAAATAATAAATATGACGAAAAGGACTTCGAAGCACTACTAATATTAATGAGACTTAGAAAAAACATTAGGAAACGTAAAAGTCATTAAATCAACAACGGTTTCTAAAGAACGTAACTAGGGTGCCTTCCTGATTTTACGCTGTAGGCCAGCGTTGTTTCATCAATGAGAGGAACATCCTCTCGTATTCGAAAGAAACATTTTTACAAATGTTTGGTCAATCGATTAAGATGAAACAGCCATGTTAGATTTATAATTTTTATATTTTATGCATTTTCAATGCGATCTTATAAGATAAATTATTATAATAGAAAAATACTAGAAAAAATGGACTCGGGTCACAAGTGAATTCTCAGGCGGGAATCGAACCCGCAACCTTTGGAAATCCGGTCCAATGCTCTCCCAATTGAGCTACCGAGCCTTGCGAACACTCATCGAAATTTTCTAGTACCTTCCTGATTTTACGCTGTAGGCCAGCGTTGTTTCATCAATGAGAGGAACATCCTCTCGTATTCGAAAGAAACATTTTTACAAATGTTTGGTCAATCGATTAAGATGAAACAGCCATGTTAGATTTATAATTTTTATATTTTATGCATTTTCAATGCGATCTTATAAGATAAATTATTATAATAGAAAAATACTAGAAAAAATGGACTCGGGTCACAAGTGAATTCTCAGGCGGGAATCGAACCCGCAACCTTTGGAAATCCGGTCCAATGCTCTCCCAATTGAGCTACCGAGCCTTGCGAACACTCATCGAAATTTTCTAGTACCTTCCTGATTTTACGCTGTAGGCCAGCGTTGTTTCATCAATGAGAGGAACATCCTCTCGTATTCGAAAGAAACATTTTTACAAATGTTTGGTCAATCGATTAAGATGAAACAGCCATGTTAGATTTATAATTTTTATATTTTATGCATTTTCAATGCGATCTTATAAGATAAATTATTATAATAGAAAAATACTAGAAAAAATGGACTCGGGTCACAAGTGAATTCTCAGGCGGGAATCGAACCCGCAACCTTTGGAAATCCGGTCCAATGCTCTCCCAATTGAGCTACCGAGCCTTGCGAACACTCATCGAAATTTCCTGATTTCGATTTTTGATTTTTCTATTATAATAATTTATCTTATAAGATCGCATTGAAAATGCATAAAATATAAAAATTATAAATGTAACTAGGGTGTTTAAAAAATACTAAAATTCTTAAAAAAGAAATCTAATTGGCCTCTTTCTACTCAGAGTCTTTCAACACTAATATTATGAAAAGGAAAGATTTGTATTTTTGTATGTTTGCAATGAATAAACTCAAAAACTACTAAGCCGCTTTCAAAAATCCTTCACCACTGGAAAGCTACATTCACGCTGAGTAACATAGGCAATATTTTATGCTAGGATAAATTTAAAGAATTTTGTCCACCCGTACGAAGCCGGGACGGGCCGCTAGTTAACAATAAAAGGATAATTAAAATCATGTCAAAACAATGGATTTACAGTCATAGTCACCAAAAAAACAGAATGTCAACTAAAAATAAATAATTTACAAATAATAAACCAAACATGTCAAAATATAATAAATTGAAATCTCAGACTTAAGTTTTACAATGAACCAGAAAGAAACTGGTAAGCCTTAGTACAAATAAGTACATATATCGTTTGCTCGCATAAATTATCTATGTAACACCTTTTTAATGCAAAGCTTCGAAACATACAACAAGCACAGTGCAAGTCATGATCTTGATTTGTTTGTGACAAGAACTGCAGCCATTAGGGGAAGTGATATTGGATTTTTTTCTAGGTTCAACAACAAATCGTAATTAGATGTTGATTAAGTAATTTTAATTATTTGGATAATTTAATAAGTCATGATTTTTAATATTATTCTTAAGTCGTATTTCAGCTTAGGTTAGGAACGGTTAGGTTAGGAAGTAATAGTTAGGAACGTGCCCGATTAAAATATTGTGAAAATATATGACGACCATTGCCTTAGTCATCCTGTGATCACGGCTCACAGGATCGGACGGATCACGAAATGTCAGTATAAAATATAAATTATGTGCAGAAAACCGTTAATAAGTTGTTTTATTTAAATGTGCATCGAAGACACAAATTACAGTTGAATAACAAAGACAAAACAAACAATCTCTGTGTCTCTGACCGGCATTCTAGTAGATGATCCCAAAGCGAAATAAAGAGCAAAGATCAGAACAGAAATAGTATTGGACTCTATTCAAAACTGTCGAGAATCACTACAGAGCCCGTCGCTATCCCATTCAGCGTTTCAACATAGCTGTTATGTTGGACAAGATACTTCGTATATGCTATGACAATGACAAAGGAAGAACAAAGATTTCAGCTATTGCCGGTCTATTGGATACTGAATTTAATGTGATAAAAATATTTTTACTGTTAAAGTTTTATTAGATAATAGCTTGAAATATTGGATGACATTTATATTGTTTAGCGTAGCCCAAATTAAGCACTGTAAGGCTGTGTTATGGATACTAGGGTAACTGATAGACTGTATACTATATGTATCACACATGAATAAGTAATAATAAAAGTATATATTAATAGAAATGCTGGTATTCATCACACAAATAACTGCCCTTTTCGGGAGTCGAACCATAGACCGTGTCGGTGCGAAAAGCAGGATCTAATTGCACTAATCGGTGAAAATACTAGAAAAAATTTACTCGTTTCACAAGGAAATTCTCTTGGGAGAGCTTTGGACCGGGCATCCAAAGGTTGCGTGTTCGTTTCCCGCCTGATATACTTGTGAGCCGAGTCGATCTTTTCTAGTATTTTTCTATTTTAATGATTTATCATATAAGATAGCGTTGAAAAAAAAATTATAAAAATCATAAAAATGTTTTTATTTTCACGTAGAAAAAATTCAACTTTTCTCAAGTCTCAAGTGTCTCGCCTTAAAATGCTTTAATAACAAAAATATAATATTTATTTAGCTGTTTTATTTATCAATTGTTCAATACTGGTTAAAATGTTGGACCCTTTATTAAAAATAAAATTATTTTTATATAAATAAATTAATGTAATCTGTAACAGATCGACAGACAGGCAACTTTGCAGCGGTGAGTTAAGCCCGCAGAATTGCCAAACTTAAGTGGCAGTGGGCGGGCATATAGCTCGTAGACCTGAAAGTCGTTAGGACAGAAAAGCACTCAAGTGGCGAGCATGGACCGGAAAACGCAGCGTAGACACTCGGTGGACTGTCGATCTGGTGAAGGTCGCGGGAAGCACCTGGATGCGGGTAGCGCAGGACTGGAAGTTGTAGAGATCATTATAGGCATTTGCTCAGCAGTGGACGCCGTTTGGCTAATACGCCGATGACCTTTTCGTTTAATGTATGAGGTTGAAATTTTGAAGAACCAAATTAGCAACGCTTAGTTAATGACCGCTCTAAAAATTGAGCTTCCGAGATCCTAAATTTTGAGTAGATTTTTTTTATTTGCTTTAACCCACATGCTTTCATTATCCGGGCGAGTACTCTTCCAATAAAAGTATTAAACATCATCTATGATTTTTTTTTTATCACTTAACATCTAGATTTTCATACCTAAAGAAATTATGACTATCTTTTTCTCTTATTTATTCAGTTGATTTTTTCTTTTTTTTAATAAACGAAAAAGGTAGGAGTCAAATTCTAAATGATAAATGACTACAAAAACGACACCAATTTAGTAAAAAGCGTAGTACTTTCTACCGAGATTGGTATCCATGCTCGGGGGTACATTTGTATTATTTCGCTGATCCTATATTTCCTAATTATTTGTAAATAATCATATTTATAAAGTAAACTTTTTAATTTGTTATTGTTTTAATATCTTTTTAACGTATCCTATTAACGCTATTCGCCGTCTGTTATTTAAAAGGTCTTAGCAACCTCAGGACATAGATTACGAGTTCTAAAAATATCTAAAATTTTAGGATTTCACTGAAAAACAACTGTTTAACTATTCTGGACTAGTTGTATATTAATTTGTTTTTTCTGTTATGAAATATATAGCTATATGCATAACTATTAATTTAACATGCTGTGTACTCTATTTATAGATTATTGTTTCGCTTACATTCATTTATATACTTATTGTTATATATAGCTTTGATAATAATCTTTTAGTGTACCTAAAAAACATAAATTATAAATATTGTCCACCATGTTCACACAAATGTCAATGATTTTGTGGCTTGGCGACGTCTAAGCCAATGGATGCTACTATTACCATATTCGCAGAAAACTTCTGTTTACTTCAATAAGATAAGCTAAGCATACATGTTTATGTTATCATTTGCCAAGTAGAGCAGTTCTCCACATAGCAACTTAGTGCACTAAGTTGAAGAACAAATATTGTTGTGCACTATTTGCTCATACATTGCAATCAATATGTTTGTATAATTTAGTGCTACGATTGTAACTGGGTTTATTGGTTTGTATTTAATGAGAAAAAATGTTCACAATTATTTAAACTAATTTATTCAATTAAAACCGTACAATTAAAGATTTAAGACAAAGAAATTTATGATAAAGAAAAACTTAAATAAATCTAAGTGCATGTACCTAATAACAATTGTGTACAACATTACATAGGAACGATACTTACATCTACATGTTCAAATATACATATTTTAAAATTGTACAATAAATTAAATTTGTGTATATTCTACTATATAAATACTCGTATATATGCCCTGTCTGTACAATTATTTTTTGGACGAAATTTATGATAAGTATTCGTTTTATAACTCACTTCTTTAGTAGCGTTGTGCACTTTTTGTGATGGGTAAAAAATATTAAACTCACACCAGGACACGTGACCTGATTGAAAATTTGTAAGACGTGACGGAGGGCAGGGCGCTTGAGCGAGTGTCCGTGTGTGTTTGTTGTCATGTTTGTGTACGATAGCGCAATAAATGATTATTGTATATTACCACATAAATGATAGTACTTTTATACTGATAATTAAAGCAATTCGTGCGAAATTATTTCCTAACCATTCCAAAATATCAAAAATACATCCCTGAGTATTTTTGGACCCGTTGTTTTTTTTTTCTCTTTTTCTTTTTGTCAAGAAGGGGTTGACCGATTGTGATGAAACTTGGTATATGGTAAAAACATGTAATTGCGCAAAAGAAGGCTATATATTACATCGATAAAAACTTTATAGTCCTTACTAATATTATGAATACAAAAATAAGTTTTTTCTTTTGTATTTAAATTTCATAAAAATGAGTCAACCCGTTCTTGAATTATAGAAAGACATATAGATAGATAAGGTTTTATATACATATATAATTTGAGCATTCAATTTAAATTACCTAAAGCCTTATTTTGGAAAACGTAAAATTTGAAATATCCCTTTTTGTATAAAGTTTTATATATCATACACCCATTTAACTGATTAAGTAAGGATTTAGATAAATACTAACTCAACTGACATCCTCCAAAAAGTTACAGTTCTGCTACATTGCCATCGTCTACAGCTGCAGATCTCAATAACGAATGCATTGTCCGTTCGTCCGTAGACTATTTTTACTCAAACCTGTCTGCATTTGTCAGAGTGGACTAGCGGATGCATGGAGACTTTTTTAAGCTTCATTTAATATTGAAAAGTCTTAACCAGTAAATTTTTATATATAAATATTACGTGTCACAGTGTTTGACCGCGATGAACTCCGAAACCTCTCAACCGATTTTGATGATTTTTTTCATAGTGCTTGATTTGTAAGATAAGATTTAGGACACAGAATAGGTTTAATTATAACTCAGCAATGCGTAGCCGGGTCAGCTAGTAAATCTATATAAGTGAAAATTGATGCTTGTTATCTATGCGTTTCGAAACCATTAATCAGATTGTAATGAAATTTTGTTAAGCTATTGTATGCATTCCAGGAAAGGTTTATATGTATAGTCAGCAAAAAAAGTTAAGCAAAAAAATTGGTTGTCTGTAAAGTCAATTAACGGACGATAGTTTTACGTGATGGCGTCTTAAGAGAAAATTGCATACTTTTATGAATTGAATTGAATTATCATCACTGAATTATTATTATTTTGTATAATACAAAGAAGGAGTTAATCATAAATTAACATTAAGTTATTGTAATAAACAATGGAAACCATATTAACTTTTCACTTCATGAATTGGAAGAGAGATAGATGCGCCACAAGTCGAACACATAGGCCAATCGTGCCTCTCTATCGCTCGTCCGCGCTCTCGCTTGCAGGCTCGGCTCAGGCAGAACGTTACACTTTTTCGTACGTGCAGCCGGCGTTCATTGATTTATAAGACGTTATCACGTCAAAAAGAATATTGAGAAGCATGCAAGGTGCAGCTAGTAAGAAATAAATATCACACATCATCACATACATTGGTTCGAGCCCAAGTAAGTAGCTAAAACACTTCTGTTATGAGATTTAGAAACAAAAACGGTACAATAACGTCAGTTCGTTTTCTAAATTGATCCGGCTGGGGACTGATGAGTGGTGTTACCGTAAAAACAAGTATGAGAGCCACGGAGGACGTCAAATGGTGTTTGCAGGAAACAAAACAAAAGGAATGCAGTTGATCAGATTTCATGGCTCATATTAAAAAAGTGGCATATCATCGATAAAGTAAAAATATTTACAGTTTTGAACAAGAAGCTAAAAAATGTTGGAATCATGACTGTAGCTCATAGTATTATAAATAGATGTTAAAAGAAGGCTTGGTTATTACATTTATTATAAGAAAATGTAATGCTCGTATGAAAACTTAAAATGATGTTAGTAGTATGATTTTGAAATAAATTAATAAATTATGCTAGGTAACAAGTCCCAGATATATTCAAAGTAGTTAAGATATATTTCTACGTTATAAAGTTAAGGTTATACAAACGAAATAACAATATTTCGGGCCAAATGAAGTCATATTAATTGAAGAATAAAATATACTTAACAGGTTTAAGCTTAGAAGTTATCCAGACAATTTCTTAATAGCGTGGGGTGAGTAAATCAGAAGTCACATTTGAATTTAATACACATTATCAAAAATTATATGAAAAAAAATGATTTAAGAGAAAAAAATTACATCCAAAATAAAAATCAAAATAATCCTATATTTTTATTTAAATAAAATTATTGGTTCAGAATAAACTTAGAAAAATAAATCGACGGGTGCTCACAAAGCTTGCAGCTCAATTGGGAGGGCAATGGCCCAAAAGTTGCGGGTTCAATTCCCGCTTGAGAATAACTAGTAGCCTAAATCGATTCTTGCGAGCATTTTTCATTCAAATTAATCATCTAAGATACCATTGAAAATGCAAAATTAATTTTAAACTATCGTTTCTTGCAACTCCACTGCACTCCTGTGATTTCTCTCTCCGTCATGAATGAAGACACATTTGCCAATGACAGGGCGACCAACAGAGTTATTTGATTTATTCAGGGAGACTATTGAATACTCCCGTCTCGGCCCGTTTGCTTAGACGGGATAATGGAATCATTCTCATCTAAGACGCTCGCTTATTAAATCTTCGGATTAGACATCATGATCAAAATATCTTCTGTTTATTGTTTAATTATGAAAATGCCGTTTTGTTTTAACAATTATTGTTTTTTTTTGTTATTTGAATTAGAATAATAGAATTCAGAAACAATGACGGCACGATTTGTTACATTGACCCAGCCGGGGTTCGAAGCTGGAACCTCGGGTTTGCATTACCATAAAACCGGTATTAGACCACGGAGGTCGTCAAATCAATTCGGCTTAGCATCAGCGATGTTATGGATTCGAGTTCTTCCTGACACCTGAGATTAATTTGACTCGATATTTTTTTCGGATAAAAATGTTTACCAAAGATTTTATTTTATTAAATACGATAACTTATGTTTACCAAAGGTTTAAAAAAAATTGAAACTTAATTTAACCAATCACGCGTGCCGAATGCGGACTTATAGGAGCAAATGACGAGTGATTTAACGACCCAAGCACTAGGAAACATGGCTCTAAAAAAAACAAAGAAAATTACTTTTTTCCGACCAGGAGACTTTGCGGGCGGTCGCAAATCGATTTACAATAATCAGATCATAATCGGATAAATGATTTAGAAATGCATATAAAAAGAAGAAATAAAAATAAATTGCTAATACCAATATAAAGTTCTTAGTTTTCTTGTTTATTTAAAAAAAATCAGGATTTGCACAGCCTTGTTCCGCCGTCCCCATTTTTTCATCGCACCGTTATGTACTGTTGTATGGTTGATATACCAAAGAGTCGCACTAAGCGTTTTGGTTCTAATTTTGTAATACGTACCGCTAAAGTCCACTCTTTCCCGGAACGGTTCACAAAATTGGAACCAAGACTTTTTGCCTGAGTCTGTGTTTCTTGATAAATACAATTTAGGGGTCTTCAAGTCACGAATGCATAGGTACCTTCTAGGCAATCGCGTCACATCCTAGATCGCATCGTCGTTTACCATCAAGCAAAATGACGGTCATCTGAAATTAAAAAAAAACTGCATTCAGTAGAACGTAGGTTCCTGAAAACAATTGAAAAAATATAAAAAAGGAATAAACGATATTTGAGTACCAGTAAAAATATCCTATTTCAATGCGTAGATGTTTTTATATATCTTATTAAGTGTATTGATATTGGTTTAGTATATCGATATTAAAGTACTTTATTATTTTATATGTCATTATATATATGTTAATATATGTTTACGTAGTCTATAGCTCTCATTTTCTATTTACCCTTTCAATGACATTAAGTCCGCCATTCGTACATATTTTTTTTGTGCAACAAAGTTTCAATAAATAAATAAATGTGTCATTGTAATTAGAAAATATATAATCAATTAGGTATTTAACCAAATATCGAAGTTTTAAAATAAAAAGAAACATTGATAATTCCGTTATGATTATTACTAAAATAAGTAACTGTGAGTTTAAAATAATACATAGTTTAAATTCAAACAGCTGGTTATAAAAATTAAGCTTAATACTATCCAAAGTTGCATTGAAATCAAGTAATATATTCCTTCATGAGACTCGTTAATAAAATTAATGGAGCGATTAGATTATTTCTCGGAAATTACTTATAATGCATTTGCAACATTGTAAAAACTTATAAATAGCTTTATAATGCAACGAAGAGATCATCGAATCAGCTTGTCGTGCGTTGTCGTGACGTCGATGCAATTTGTGGCATATTTCGAATGCTCCCGGCGCCCACCAACGAACTTGGACGCGCAAAAAGAACTGACTTTATTTTTATTGAAATAAGGTAGAATATAGCTTGTCCAGTTCGCTGAATCGATGGAGCTAGACAGCAATTTTAAGGCAGATACGAGAAAATTGAGACTTTTACCTTTTTTTACTCATTGTTTTGTTTGGTGACTCGCTGTCATTGCTATACATAAAAGATTTGTAATCTGTAGACAGATCTTATTGAACATCCCTTTTAAAGTCGCTGAAATTTAAGATTTTCCAATACAAAACACAAAAACGTTGTTTAATTAATTACAGTTATATTTTTTTTTAAATATTATTTATTTAAGCAAGAATAACATTGTATTAACTTTAACATATGAGAGATATTAAAGTAAGGATTTAAACAATATAAGTGTTATTATAATAGAAAAAAACTAGAAAAAACTTCTACTTCTACCGGTCACAAGTGTATTCTCAGGCGGAAATCCAACCCACAACCTGTGGAAATCAGGTCCAATGCTCTCCCAGTTACTTACCGAGCTACCGAGCTTATGAACACTCGTCGAAATTTTCTAGTACATTTCTGATTTTACGCTGTAGGCCAGCGTTGTTTCATCAATGAGAGGAACATCGTCTCGTATACGAAAGAAACATTTTTACAAATGTTTACAAGAAAAACTTTTTTTTCTAGTATTTTTTTCTATTATAATAATTTATCTTATAAGATCGCATTGAAAAATGCATAAAATATGTAAAAATTATAAAAACTAAATGGCTGTTTCATCTTAATCGATTGCAAACATATTCTGTAAAAGACCGACAAACAGGCAACTTTGCGGTGATGGATAAACAAATACAAATAAAGAAAAAAATATAAAACTGTTTTCTGCAATTGATATTCCTAAAAATTTTTGTGATCAAATCAACACACACCGATTGACCATCACCTCTGTTAATTCATTTCCAACGTGCAATTCCCTTGAGAGCTAGCGACGCAGTTACAAACATACGCGTTGAATTTACAAAATCGGATAAAACCGGAAAAAATATCGGCCCAAAAAAACGGTAGAAGAGACGGTTGTTTGGGGGAACGTTAAAACGTTTTTTCTATGAATATTGTTCTTTAGGTATTCAATATGTATAATAATAATATTTCTTACAGTCACGCCAATTAGCTAAGCCCAAAGTAAGCATGGTAAGGCCTGAGTTATGGATAATTGGGTTACGGGTAGACATAATGATGCAGAAATATTCGTAGAAATATAATACAGATACAAGTGATCATATTTATAACCCAAACATTTGCCCGGTTCTAAGACTCTACATTTTTTAAGACTGTCCGTGCGAAAGGTAGGATCGCTACCGTAACACCAAAAGTTCGTCAAAGACTTTATAATCTAAGATCACAAATTTGTTGTTTGTTTGTTCGCTCTTTTTCCCGTTTTTTTTCCATTGTATATGCGTTACCATAGTAAAGCGTTAACCGCAAGTAGTTCGTCTACCGTACGCTAGATGGCGCTAACGGAAAGATACCTAATAATAGATTTTTTTTTAAGAATTGTGTCCACCCGTGCGAAGCCGGGACGGCCCGCTAGTATAATTATATCAAAGATTTTGATGATTAGCTCGTTCTGATGTTAAGCAATGCACTTAAATTTATTATCAATATTAACTCAATATTATTTTCTGTAATCTATGAAATGTTATTTCACGACACAGTTTCACCATATTGTGGAGCAATTAGTGAAATATTTTGAATATTTCCTACATCGAGGGGGATCTACAGCGCGTGCGGTCTCCAAGCATTCAAAGGGTTTGCTTTTTATGTTTCTGCCAAACGTTTTCCTTTAAAACATTTGTATAATTAGATAGCTGTTGTTCCTTTTAACATAGTATTATTTGATTAGTTCCGTTTTTTTGAATACTTCTTATTGTTATGTGGATTTTGCTTATTTTTATAAAAGAATAACGTTAGATAAGAAGTTATATAGTCTCGCATTTCAGGCGGGACTTGAACCCACTTCCCCTTACTATCGGGGGGAGAAGTTTAGGCTACGGACACCATAACAGACCCTTCGAACCTTTCCAAGTCATTTATTAAGTTAAAATTTTTCTTTTAATATATTTTTTAATCTTATATAAAAATAGTAGAAAACTGTTTAAAAAAATAAATTGTTTTAATTAAAGATGTTATCATAATCTTTTAAACTACCGTAGAACATTACGCGATCAGATATACCTTTATAAAGTCCTAAATCACCGTGTTGATTCTCCTTGCTTATTAAGTCGTATCTCACTAAATTGTTCAAAACAAAACTTACGTAAGCCTAATCTTTTTGGAGTTCTATGTCGTAAAACGAATTACGCTAAAGATAGATTTCTGATTCGCGCATGCAAAAGCCATAATAATAAATTTACGGAATTGATTTCCACATATTTTAAGAAAAAAGATTGAGTTTTTGATGGGGTCTATTGAACTATAGATAGTTTTATATTATGTTCTTTGCTTTTCAATCGGTAGTTGTTGTTGCAGCGAATTTTGCTGTGTTGTTATTAATTAAATCCATTGATAAATTCTTAGAAACTAGTATCCAATAATGTAAGTTACTTAATAAGTAGTTTGTAAGGTACTACTGTTGCATGTCTGCTAAAACTATTGCGGAGATTGTGATGGCTAATGCATTGTCAAATATACTTGCGTTATGTTAAAGTAAGTATTTGTTTCCCTTTACAATAAAGAAATAAATAAATAAACATATACCAGTATCTTTATATGACCAAGTGTTTCTAAATTTTTATTCTATTTTTCCTCTTCAAATTCTACATTAAAATAATGTTAAAATATAATTCATTTTTAAATACAAATAAAAAAATATTAATTACGCATAGGCAACTCTGTAAAAAAGTAAGGCAAACTTTCAGGGAGCAAATAGCAGATGTCCTAAAAAAGTCTTGCTTAAAAGCACCATTAACTGACGAGCTTAATGAGATGAGAATTGAAAAAGCTCCTGCTTTATGTCAGGGTCCTAAAAAAGTGGAAATCTTCCATCTCTGCTTACGGGAAAGAGATGTGATTAAATGTATGATGTTATCAAAGGTGGATGCAATAGAAAAATAATCGACCAACGCGCCATTTAAAACGTATTTTAGCGCGCCATATAGTCCTTATGTCCAGCTAGAAAACCACTATGGTGGTTCGCTACTCTCGGTTTGAGGTCCATTTAAGGATTTCGCCCCCCCAAAACCCGGTGTGGTTGTTAAGGTCATCTGCGACCAACATCAATTACACATAAAAAAATATAGTCCTTCCGTAACAATGACGCAAGCAACTATGGAAAAAGAAGAGAGAGAGAGAGATAGAGAGAGAGAGAGCAGAGACTCAAAATAAAAAAAAAATAATCTTATATTTAATTGTACTAATCTCAATCTAATGACGACCGTTTGGTGCACCGGTAGCGATCCTGCCTTTCGCATTGACGGTTCTGGGTTCGAATCCCGGAAGGATCCTTGTATGATGAACATGAACATTTGTACCTGAGTCATGGGTGTTTATATATATAACGGCGAAGCCTCACGCCGGTCATCGGAATGCTCTTTATTATCCATGACGAGTTGCAGTGATCGTCAAAATAAGAGCGCGTATGGTTGAAGGATAGACTCCTTTATTATCTGAAACCACTTGCGGCCTAAAACCGCAAGTGATGCACGAGATTTCGATAGATGAAAAACGTGGTGATCCCCAAGATGGCGTGACAACCTCCTTGCGTGGCGGTCCAACGAAAAGTGACGTCCCGCTCGGTATAAACTATGAAGTAAACGTTATAGCTTTATAGCGTGCTAACGTCACTTTAAACTGTTTCACGCTTATAGCATGCTAATTAAACGTTTTACACTTATAGCACGCTGACAGTCTGTGCTTATCAAGAGTCATCTCAGAAACGTTCAGTGTTGCCAACTTGCAACGCCTCCTCAAAGTCACGCCATCTAGGATTTCACCCAGGTACTAACCTGACGTTTTCCATTTGATTAAATCGTATTTTGTAAACAAATCCTTACTGACAAACATTATTTTAAGCTTAACCTCTAGAGTTTAATTTAAATAATCGAATGCTTCGACACGGCCATCCTGCTTGTTCACTCGTCCTCGAGTGACTCATCTGCAAGAGAAAGTCACAAGAGTAGTAACCGTTTCGCTCGGCTTTCCTGACAACATTTCGATTTCAGGGGAAACATGTTAAAATTAAAATTGCAACAGGAGCACAAGACAAACAGATGGACTGATTAATTAAAATAGTGCTCCTCCTCACCATATCATCCACTACTCTACGGCAGTAGCAGGCACACTCCCCCTATCCATCATCGCCATCATAAGGTACACATCTTATGTAAGCATTCTTCGTCACCTTCGGCCAATAACGGAACACTTTTTTTTTAAAACCATACCATCAGAAACAATTCTGACAGCGCACACACCATATCATACCATCAGAAACCATTCTGATAGCGCACACACCATATCATACCATCAGAAATCATTCTGACAGCGCATACACCATATCATACCATCAGAAACCATTCTGACAGCGCACACACCATATCATACCATCAGAAATCATTCTGACAGCGCGCACACCATATAAACAGTGTCATAGACACTCTTCGTTATTTCCGAAGCATGACGGAACACAACAAAACTCTGTTTGTCTTATGCTTACAGAAAATAAATTTAACACTATCTACTTAACTTGAAGCAGAGCCCTGGTCTTCGTCTATAGTCTCAACGTCAGGAGGAACGTAACCTTCCGGCATCCATATAGACAGCTATGTAAGTATTTGCAAGGTCACCAAGAGCCTTTATTACAGCACGCTGAAAAACAGCAGGAGCATTGCGCAGACCGAATGGCATGGTTACGTATTCGAAATGACCCTCCGAAGTAATGAACGCAGTCTTCTTAACGGAATATGGATGAACTGGTACCTGAAGAGACAGAGATAGTGCCGGACAGTAAAATGTTCTTTCACTTCAAAAGCAACGACCCTGATCAGCGATTATACGTATGGGAGCACCTAATAATGCCCTACTGTTCTTTATTACTTTGACAACTAACTTATTAAACAAAACTAAGAACATTTAACTAAAAAAAATTGTCAAAAGCATCATCATTTAGGTATACAGAAGTAGCTAGGCTATGTACCATGATCGTTCACAGCAACACTTCATTAATGCCATTTCTAAATTTAGTTAATTGGACACTCGAGTACCTCTATTTGCCACGAACTTCACAGAAATATAAATTGCTGTACTTGTACCACTCTGTACATCCACAACACCGTGTGTATCACCCATTGACTACACACTACGGTCCACCGGGACCACGACCTTTACCTAAGTCAAATGCACACCGCGTAATGACTCTAGGTACGGTCGACACCTTTACGGCTCAAGAACCCGCTCGAGTTCCCACACAAAAAGTAATTATCATTGATCAACATGTAACTCAACTTCAACTTCGACTGGTACATAACCCTTTGGCATCCTTCTCAACCGATCATATGGGTATTTGTAAGGTTAGAATTTACAGCTTTCAAAGTTTAACTATTACCATACGTAACGATACGGACGTATCGATAATATTTAGATCGAGGGTAGGTTCATAAAAAAATAAAAGAATTCACACTAATTCAACCAAAAATGTTTCGGCCGATCTTAATATAATTTTGCAAATAAAGGTCTTGTAAAACTTAAAAAAAATCTCAAATGGTTAATCGCTACACAACATTATACCTGTTATGCGCTGAATACTTGTGTTTGGCTTATACCGGTCATGACAGTGACATTATTAAAACGTTTACCAGTCAACTTTGAACAACACAATCCTTAATATACGAGCATTCAGCACCAACATCGTACGAAAAACAATATCGCTCACCGGAGTGTTGTAGGGTCCCAGCAGGTGCGTTCACAACGCACACGTCGACACGCTTCTCTCTCGATGAGTTGGTTCCAGTCCCCTTCTTGTTTCGCTCAGGGCAGCTCGACGCATAGTGGCCCTGACCCCGGCAGTGGAAGCAGGTGATGGAAGCAGGCTTCCCACTCTGGACAGGATGAGGCTTCTGGTGATGGCGATCCTCTTGCGTCTTCATGTCTCTCTTTGTACGGCAAAATGCGGATTTGTGTCCAGGTTTCCCACGGTTAAAGTTGCGCCTTCTTGACGCTGATCACTCACACATATGTTCGCGGTAGTAATCCAGGCACGAGCGTCAACGTCTTTTTTTCCGGGATCAAAATCGAGTAGACGAAAATTGTTACTCGTCGTAGGCGTTTGCATTGCTTGCACCAAAGCCAAAAAGTTACGGTTTTGCTGTTCCATCAGTAACCGCCATTTTTCGTCGATCGTGTTATTTTCCGTAGCACTTGTCCCGTTATTAGACTGTCCAGCGTTTAATTCACTATTCACATTATGTGGCGCGTTGTGGTTGCATCCCACTTCTGATAACGGCGAGGCCTCACGCCGGTCATCGGAATGCTCTTTATTATCCATGACGAGTTGCAGTGATCGTCAAAATAAGAGCGCGTATGGTTGAAGGATAGACTCCTTTATTATCTGAAACCACTTGCGGCCTAAAACCGCAAGTGATGCACGAGATTTCGATAGATGAAAAACGTGGTGATCCCCAAGATGGCGTGACAACCTCCTTGCGTGGCGGTCCAACGAAAAGTGACGTCCCGCTCGGTATAAACTATGAAGTAAACGTTATAGCTTTATAGCGTGCTAACGTCACTTTAAACTGTTTCACGCTTATAGCATGCTAATTAAACGTTTTACACTTATAGCACGCTGACAGTCTGTGCTTATCAAGAGTCATCTCAGAAACGTTCAGTGTTGCCAACTTGCAACGCCTCCTCAAAGTCACGCCATCTAGGATTTCACCCAGGTACTAACCTGACGTTTTCCATTTGATTAAATCGTATTTTGTAAACAAATCCTTACTGACAAACATTATTTTAAGCTTAACCTCTAGAGTTTAATTTAAATAATCGAATGCTTCGACATATATTTCTATGAATCTTACATGTCTATGTATCATATATGTATGTCTTTCCGTTACTCTAGTATCCATAACACAAGCCTTACTGTGCTTACTTTGTAGCCCAATAATTGGCTAAATGGTATGAGTGTGAGAAATATTTATTTATTTAATCTAGTGAGAAAGTTATATTTTTCTTAATACACTCAAACCTGTTGTATCTGTCGACTGGAGTTAATACTCCAGGCGAAAGGCTCCTGACTGTACTTTGAAAGAAAAACTATTTATACCAAGCTATTTGATTGTGTATTTTGTATAATTAAACAACTAAATTGAGAAAAAGTGAACCCATAATCATTTTTAATTCCGCGTAACATTACTTTTACATGTCTCAAGTTTTTAGTCGAAGAATGATAATTGTGTAATTAACAAAATAATGAAAGCGTAACAAGAACAATTTAATTTGACAATAAAACAATGTTCAAAAAAATAAACAATTGTTTGTAAAAAAGCTTGTTGATGTTGTAATTAGTGAAATACTATAAATGTTTCGTTGATTGGGCCACCAAAGAGCAAGTTTAAAATTCAGAGTTTTTAAAATCGGTGAGCGTATTTTATACCTTACAAAATCTTGGTTAGGAATGTTTTGATTTGTCGTTTTTCGTGTTAAAACATTTTGTAGAAATTTCTTGAATAGCATATGCAGTTTAGTAAAAAATCTTTAAAGATTTAACTATTTCACAAAATACTGACCCTTTTCCTTATTTGCCAGTGTTTTCTTTATCGTCTGGATATTACAACACATTCGACAATCTGACAGTTTGACATATACACCCCAGTATGAATTATATCTTCAAAAAACATTTTTTGTGTTTTTTGTTTTTAACTTTAAAAATGGAACTTTTTGTATAACGACTATTAATATTATATTACATTATTTTAACGCTTTTGTGTATTAAGCTAAAAATTATATTTATATATGGAAATATGTTGAAACAAATCCCTTCAAGTGGAATATGAACCTCAGTCTTTTATACAAATTTCTGAAACCTAAGTAGTAATAGCCTAGCTGATAAAGTGGCAAGTCTGTAAGACGTAGGTTCGAAGCCTGCCTTTGCCCATCTGTCAATCTGCATTTAGTTGTATCGATGTATTTATGTTTGTCTGACAACAGACATTGGTTATTTAATAAAATATTTTTAAAAGAAAAATACTAAAAAAACCCAGCTCACAAGTAAATTCTCAGGCGGGAATCGAACCTGCAACCTTTTGATGTCCGGTCCAATGCTCTCCCAATTGAGCTACCGAGCCTTGTGAAATGTTTGGACAATCGATTAAGATAAAACAGTCATTTTAATTTATTATTTTTATTAACATTTTTAAATTTTTAGTCGCAAAATCAAAATCGTTATTAATCTACTTCTATTTATATGATTTTACACTTCTTTTTTATGTGAAATGATTTATCATTAAATTGTTTCTTTAAAGTTTGTCTTTTTTAATAACTCTAACTTTTAAGCGTTTAGGATGGTGACATCTGTTAGCGTGTAAGGAAATTGTAATAAATATATGTATAATATAAAAAACCTTATTAGGTGAATAAATACTAAGTATTAATATAAAATATTGAAGAGGAACGTTGTTTTTTTCCCTATATATTTGTCATTCGTTACATCTGTGAGTCACGTGGGTGGTCGCGAACTCTGGGAATGATCCCGTGACGTAATGTGTCGGCTCCACAGAGAAAGCAAAAACGATTGCAAGAATCGAGCCCGATAGGGATGTTCTACGATAAAGTGGCACTTGCCTAGACTAACCTTTTGTTATATAACAATTATTATCACTTGCATTTTCAATGTTAACACAACGTTCATAAAGTCCACTAATCGGATGGGTGACCAACTTTTTTTTTATCTTCGTGATTTATGGTATTTCTTTATCTCAAAATTCTTTTTTGATTTGTGATAAGCCGATTGCTGCATTTGTAATCTTTAAGTCCAATCTCGAATAAATTTTATTTTCAGTTCAAGTTCAATATTTTTAATTATCAGTACGTCGATTCTTGTACAAACAATAAGCTTCGATTATTTTAAATATTCAATTTTTATTATGAGCAGAACCATTTAAGAAACTATTTTAGTAAAATATAAATATAATAAAAAAAGAAGATTATTCATTACAAATAATAATTTCAAGAAAATATATTATCTCAATATTAATCTATCTATAATTAATTTATATTTAGTAATTTATAGGTTTAATAAATTAACAATTTAAACTAAATGTAAAAATATGTACCAAGGGAATATTTTTGCCCAGAACACTGGTGGTGTAATCTTATTGTATTGTCAAACTCATTTTCTGGGCATATTTTTTTTTAATAATAAAGATATATAGATTGTGTATTTTGATGGTAGTTCTTTTAGAAATTGCAGGCCATGGCATCATATATACAATGGATTTATATTAAGTTATCACACTCAGTAAGCGAGTTTCATTTGACCATCCACGAAACAACAAACGTAGCTAAAAATAAAATGCTTTTATACGATCAAAGAACAAATAAGATCCTATAATCGATTGGAAATAATTATGATTACATTTCAATCCTTTGATCCATTCATTTTCAAGATTCATTTAAAAATATAGTAAACAGTTTTTTGTTTGTTTTTGTTTCATGTTCGATTTTTAGTTTCGCGGAAATTTTGTTAATTTAAATTAACTTTCAAATGTAAAATGGGTTAAAATCTGTTTCGTGTATATAAAATAATTTAACTTAATATCAACTGCACTTGATGTCAAATTATATATATATATATATATATATATATATATATATATATATATATATATATATATATATATATATATAATATTTTTTTTATCTTCTTTTCTTCAATTGGTGTCTTGACACTAGCCGCTTTATCTTAGAAATTGTCTACAATAAAAAGCCTACACAAACAATCCACGGTCGTTATCTCGTTCCTCGAATTAGATGGGTGTCCTCAGTAAAACATTATTGTGCTTGTTCAATAAACCGCCGCTACCAGTATTCTGACAAAGACACTTTAGTGTTTTCCTGGTATGTCATAGTGTCATGTGAATTTTCGAAACATTTTTCGGATATTTCGAAAAAAAATTTAAATATGACATTTTTTTAAATGTAATAAACTAGTTCACCCGGCCACGTGTCGCTGCATTATAAATTAAAATGAAACCTATCGTATGTCCTAAGATAATAAAAAAGATATCATTAAAATTGCAGCAGCTCAGCAATTTCGATAGGTCCGACATGCAAACCAAAACAATTCAATAAATTGGTATAAAAATTACAAATTACAATATTCATTCATAGTATAGTATAAACCATTAGTCGGAATTAAATAAAATCATCAAAACCGGTTGAGTAATTTCGGAGTTCATCGCGGTCAAACACTGCGACAGAGGTGTTGTTTATATATGTATATAGATGGATAGGTAAGCCATATACTATTTTTTCGAAGTGTGATTGATTTTATTCGCAGATGACCTCAACAACGATATCGGGCTTTAGAACGGCGAGATCTTTAAATGGACCTCGCGAGATACCATGGTGATTTTCTAGATTGACGACGCCTCCCATGAGACAGTCTCCGAACCAGCATAGATTCACTACAGCGCTCTAGTCGCAAAGGGAGCACGGGGTGCCATAGGGCCCCTCCGAAGGCTCGGATATCGGCAATATGGTACGCCGTGTCATAAATTAAAATTTTAGAACTATTAAAAGGTAAGAGTAACTTCCTTCTGTATGCTCAATACGTGAACAATTTAATTATGAGCCATATTTATTAAGATAAAACACACTTACTTAAAATAGATTAATATTGTAAAAAAAAAATGTTTTCGTACAATCACACCAATTCGCCTAGCCCAAAGTAAGCACAGTTATTGTTATGGAATTCTTATGCTCATGTTATGAATACTAGGGTAACGGATAGACATACATAATTGTTATGTATGTAATATTTATAGAAATATAGTATATAAATACCCATTACTCACGTAGAAATGCTCGTATTCATCACACAAACATTTGCCCCTTCCGGGACTCAAACCCAGGTCCACGGCTGCGAAAGGCAAGACACGGCAAGATCGCTATCGTTGCACCAAACATTTTCTGGTGCTAATAATGTAACTTTTTAAAATTAAAACGTCAATTATAGCAGGTAACTCGTAGCAGGGTCCCGTACTCCGTACCAAAAACGGAACCCTTATAGGATCGCTTTGTTGTTTCTCTGTCTGTCCGTCTGTCAAGACATTTTTTATCAGGAAAGCGTTGATGTTGAAATTGAAATTTATATCAAATACTTAAATCTACGGTCCTTTAGTGGTTTAAAAAACCTAGCTTCTAAGTTAACGCAATCAAAAGATATTTATGTCGCAATTTTGACACTCGCAAGGGAATCAAAACCTATAAGGTACTCCCCGTTGACTAAGAATCAAGAAATTTATCATGAAGCACGGTCTTATAGCACAAGTAAAGGAATAAATCCGAAAACCGTGACTTTGACATAATATCACGTAAACATTTATGTTGTTGATGCAAACTTACATTTGCAGTTGAAATGTATGGAAGTTCATATATCTAATCATTACAATTAAAACTATAGTAGATCTATAACATTTTCATCATACGGAACTCTCTCCATGCGAGTTCGACTCGCACTTATCCGGTTTTTTTTTTGCAGGAACTAATAGCGCTGCTTAATAACGGTTGCACAATAGTGAACCTTTATACCTTCTGAGTCACTTACTACACTACTTTGTACAATAGCGTTTTAACGACAAAGTTGTTCTGTTTATAGTGGTTATACTGAATTTATATGCATAAAAAGCTATATTACATATTACTTACATATTAGTTAGTTAAATTTTTTTTTTTTTTTGACAAAATTTATAATTTTTACGTTATTTTAATTTTTAGAATACAGTTAGGGTTTCTAGCTCTACCTAACTCTCTATATATGAGTTGGCAAGGGTAGTACTTATCAAATCTAGTTTCCTAATAGCCCTACACCGAACCGTAAAATTGATAAAGATACATGTAGACACATAAGTGTAGAAAAAGTGTATTAGAGCCATATGTAGAGGAATCCATATTGGATTGCATAAATTTAAAAAGTATTATTTTAAAACGCATATTGATCAAAAGCGTAATTTGATATACGTTGCTGGCTGGTAATAAATAAAAAGATATTTAACCTTACCTAACCTGCAATGTATATCAATTGATACCTTTAGATTAGTATTCTAAGTGACTTTATGACAGTTGAAATTATGCGTTGCGAAAGGTTTCCTATGAAGAGTTGGCCCTTATACTTCCTGTAGACCTCTTTTTCATTTCAATTATGCTTATTTGTAAAAAAAATATTGGCCTATTTACTAAGAAACATGAGGTGTGTGCTTTTACAAAAATGTTCACTGTATTGCGATTCGCATATTTAAAAAAACTACCAAACGGTTTAAAGGTATTGACATTTTTTAAGCTGAAATTACTAATGGACAAAATGCATTATAAGACTGCTGACTTCCTAAATGATAATTTTTTTAATATTTTACATTGTTTGACTCTTTGTTTATTAATTTCAAAATTAAATATTTCATATTTTATATTTAATCCTGACGTTTCGACTCCTTAACAGGAGCCGTGATCACAGGATGAATTAGGAACCTTATCCCCATAAAAACTTTGTTGTACAGTAAAAGTTTATATAGCTAAATAATAATAATAATATTTCTTACATTCATACCAATTAGCCTAGCCTAAAGTAAGTACTGTAAATCTTGTGTTATAGTACTGGGGTAACGAATAGACATACATATATGATACATAGATATTAAATTTTATTAGGATCGCAGGGCAGGATCGCTACCGTTGCACCAAACGGTATTCATGGTATGAATAACTAGCATTAAACTAAATTACATAAGATTTAACCCCTTAAAATCCGCGAGCATTATATAATGCTCTATAGCGCGTAGTCTGATTTAATCCTTAATACGGCTGTGGTAATGTTCTTTTTGATTGAATGCTATTTTTCCCCGATAGAGAGAGAAATAATGCATTTAACACATAGCTGGGCGTCAAGGGGTTAAACATTGTTTAATATCTTACTTTTCGTGTTATCCTAACGAAAGTACATTTAGACCGGACATCCAAAGGTTGCGGGTTCGATTCCCGCCTAACAATTTACTTGTGAGCCGAGTAGATTTTTTGAAAAATGCAAAAAATATATAAAAATTACAAAAAAGAAAGTTATAAGTATTAAAATGATAAGATCCTTTGAAGTTAAATAAATTGATTGTAGCTATGTATTCAATATTGTCACAACAGTGTAATTATATTCTTTCGCTCAACTAGCATCGAACAAAGACCTTCCTTGCGCGTCTTGGCGTGAAATTGACATAACAAAATAATATCAAAGAGATACACTTGACCGAACACAAAGGAACATAATGAGATGGGCAAGGCTTGAAATCAATTTGTGCTATTATTATATTTCAAACTGCTAAATTGTATGAAATAATCTCAACTAATATTAGAAATATAATAATATATTTTTAAGGTTCCGTACCTCGAAAAAAACAGAACCCTTATAGGATCACTTTGTTGTCTGTCCGTCCGTCCATCTGGTGGTGGTCCTTTTCCTCAGGAACGCGTGGAGGTAAGCTGGAATTTATATCAAATAGGTATAAATTCCAGCTTCAAATCCAATTCCAATTCCAGACTCAGGTCTACTGTTCCTTGGAGCTGTGAAAAAATCAAACTTATATGCCAACGCAATCAAAAGATACAGCCGTTTATGCCGCAAATTTTGGACACTCGCGAGGGAATCAAAACATACAGGGTACTTCCAGTGAAGTCAGAATCTTGAAATTTGGTACGAAGCAACGTCCTATAGAACAGATAAAGGAAAAATTGCGATAACCGTAATTTTTTTGTTACATCATATAATAAAAATATTTTTAATAATTGACTTTTACTTATATACCTACAGGTTTGTACGGAACCCTCGGTGCGCGAGTCCGACTCGCACTTGGCCGTTTTTTATTTCTTTGAATAGCTTCGCTTTTAATTCCAATCAAGCCCAGGTGCCAAGACAGGATCCACGATAGAACGAGCTAACATATAAAGTGCTTATTCACCCTGGCTCTAAAAACGGACGGGTTACAAGAACCCTGAAATGCAGACGCAGGGAGAGAGTTCCAATCTTTTGCTGTGCGCATATCAAAAGATGTTGAGAAGCGCTTAGACTGACAGTTAAGCAAACAAGAAAGGATAGTTACCCGCAGTGCGACTGGATGTCCGTATGCAGCTCCTGAGTACACTCTCCGAAATAAATTCTGTAGAAGACCGACAGACAGGCAACTTTGAGACGGTGAGCTAAGGTATGATGCTTGCTTTTCAAATATTTGCTGTCACTAATGAGTTTAATTAGTTCGTTACACTTTAACACCTTAAGTACTCAACAAATCATCATAAAATGTTGCATACATTTCATCAAGAAAAATATACTATTCCTGAGGTATAGAAATATAACTTTTGAACGATCAGCCCAATTTGAAGTATAGATACTTAATGTGAATATTTTTTCTACTTTCTAATTGAAAATAAAATGTAATAAAATTTTAAAATATCTAAATCAATCAATCAAAACACGGGCAGCCATCGCCTTATTGTCCGTAAAGAGCGACTAAGTTTAAGTTCCATTTATCTTTTAAGACAAGTGTACAGTTAGTTGGTAATAAAGATTTGATTTAATCAATAGTCTACATGAATACGATCGAAGCTGCGGGCAAAAGCTAGTATTTAATTTTAACTTTCAATCAATCACAAAATTACACTAATAGGTAGAGAAATATTAAGGTATTTAGGTTTAACTTATTTATACATGGATAAGTGATATTCATAGAAATATATAAATACCCATGACTCAGGTACAAATGCTCGTATTCATCACACAAACATCTGCCCCATCCGGGATTCGAAACCAGGGCAATCGGTGAGAAAGTCAGGGTCGCTGCTTTTGTGCCAAACGGTGTCATTAATGTTAAAAATAAATATAAACCAATATTTGTTACATTGTTCTGGACACCAGAAAAGTAGCTTAAATAATTGTATTATGGAATTCAGAAACAACGACTGTATTACAACACCCAGACTCGAACCAATATAGAAAAGCTTTTTTCTACATTGATCTTGTCGGGCATCGAAACTGAGACCTCGTACTGACTTTACCATGCGAGACACAACCACGAAGGTACTCAAAAATAGGATTTGAAAATTGATTGCAACAAGTACGATGTTGTTAACCTTAATAAGTGCAGTTAACAAAACGACACCATACACAAAATTTTCCAATATCTTCAATCAATTTTCAACTTAAAGTTAAATTTAAATTAGAGTTCATTAACAATCTGGAAAGTGTAATAATTTTACATTTTTAAAACGTAAAAATATTGATTCTAACACGAATGAATTGCTTTGGAAATCATTATGCAACCAATACCTACTACGTCATACGTGACGTCTCTGCATTAATCAAAAATAGAGAGTGCTATTTTCGTCACTGCAGTCAAGAGCAGAGTGGCGCAGTGGAAGCGTGCTGGGCCCATAACCCAGAGGTCCGTGGATCGAAACCACGCTCTGCTATGACGGTAACTTGAAAAGGCCGGTTTTTTTCTCGTTTTGTACTTCATTAAATTTTATAAGAATGTGGAAATAATTTACAAAAAAGAATCCTTTTTAGGATACCATAAATTGAAATTGGTTTTTAATTTTTTTTATACTGTTTTATCATAATATTGTAGTATTTAATTTTGTATATTCATAATTTAAGATAAAGAAACAAATATTTTTAAATAAAAAAAACTGAAACCGAATTTTTCTTTCTAATCTATTTCTCTGCTACGTTTTATAGCTAAAGAATTTGTTACTAGAAAAAAATTAATTTGTCTGAAGTTCGAACAGGATTCGAACCCACATTGAAAGTGGAGACAATTTTTTTTTCTTATTCAGACCAAAAATTTTGTTGAGAAGACCTTTTATCGCCCTCTTAATTGATGTTGTTTAATTTTGTTAAGACCGTTTTCAATTAGTTTTATTATTTGTGATCAAAGATGGCGCTGTGCTATTCTGACACACACTATGGTTTCCTTTTTGTTGAGCGAAGATCTCTTTTAGGCAACTCACAAGTTTCGCTTGTCTCCCTCCTGCCTTAACAGTTCAACCGATTCTAACGAATTTTGGCACGAACATACATGATTATAACCTGACGGACATAGGCTATGTAAAAAAATATAGACTTTACCATGGAGGAATAATCACTCAAAGAAAAATTCAAAAGCTGATCACAGCCAAACCGCTGATACTACATTGATGAAATTTGGCGCCAAAACTCACATCGTGGTCGTGACTAATGAGCAAAAAAAAGTTTTGAAATTGGACGTACCATCGAGGAATAATCAGCCTTCAAAAATCTAATTGCTTCACTCAGTATTTGCAAACAGCAGCATGTATTGCAGACCTAGTATTATATGTAACTTCATTTGGTTATATGGGATAAAACTACTTCACATATTAAATCAAACTACTTGTGGTTTTGTTTGCACTTACGCGAACCACATTTGTAGCAGTTCCAAAGCAGTATTAGGACATTAAACATATTTTGACTGAGTTTTATAGTTAGTAAAATATATATGTTTATAATAAATAGTTTTAAAATTGAAACCATGAAATCTGTAAATTGTCTTCTAGAACGGTATCAGTAAACTAAAACTTATTTTTAAATAACCCAAAAAAAATAATAAAGTCAGTAGCCCACATTTACTTGTAAGAACATGAGTTTTTCGAATGTAATTTGCGGCCATAACAGTTTACCGCTAAAGCAAATATTCAATAATAATTACACTATTCCCAGGGTTGAAATACAGTGCTTCATGTATGCAATTTTCTTGTTACCAATTGGAATAAAAACTGGCCAAGCGTGCTGCTACGTGTAGTCTGGGGTTCCGTAGTTAGTCACAATAATATACATAAAGTTGGGTTTCTTATCTTTTTTGTTAACAAAATGTTGTCACAGTTTTGTATCACAAAAATGCTTTTTTCTTTGTCAACTTTTCAGAGACTAACATTTTTTAATTCATAATTATGTTACGTTTAACTTACACCTATATATATAAAAACTCCGTGTCACAGTGTTTGACCGCGATGAACTCCAAAACTACTCAATTTTGATGATTTTATTTAATTTTACTGGATTAATTCCGACTTATGGACTATACTATATAATGAATGAACATAGTTATATGTAATTTTTATACCAATTTATTGAATTGTTTTGATTTGCATGTCGGAACTACCGAATTATGCTGAGCTACTGTAATTTTAATGATGTAATGTGACCATATTTCATGCAATAAAATATATTTATCTTATCTTAGGACAAGGGATTTTGCCGGATTTGTTCCGACTTAGGACATAGGATAGCTTTCATTTTAATTTATAACACTACAACACGTGGTTGAGTCAGATAGTGATTAATCTATAATCTAAGATCACAGTGGTTTGTGTGTGTTGTCTGTCCGCTCTTTTTCCATTGTATCAATAACGTTACCATAGCAACGCGTTAACCGCTAACGGAAAAATACTTAAAAATAGAAAAAAAATAAAGAATTTTGTCCACCCGTGCGAAGCCGGGACGGGCCGCTAGTTAAATATAAGACAACATCACCTACATCATCCTGCGTCCAAGTTAAGTAGCTAAGTACTTGTGTTACGGTATTGAGATATAACGACAGTACAGTGACACTCAGATTAGGTCAATGTAGAAAAATTCGTTGTCGTTAGGGTATTTAGAATGACTACCATAAAAACCGGTATGCGATCCACTCGACCACGGAGAAGGAATAAAGAAATACTAAGAACGTACTAATCGTTATCTTTATATATATATATAAATTCCCTGTCACAGTGTCAGACCGTCAGACCGTCAACTCCGAAACTATTCAACCGATATTGATGATTTTTTCTTAATTTTGCTGGATTTGTTCAATTTAATATATAACACAGTAACGCGTGGTGGGGCCAGCTAGTAATATCATAAATGAGAATGTAGAATTGCTTGTTTGTAACGCATTTACAACTTATCTACTCGACCGATCATCATGGCATTTTGCATGTATACATATTTTCAGGGGTATAGAAAAAAATATGGGGCACCTTTCACCCACAAAAAGACGGTTGACGAGGGAAGAAAAAAATAGTTTTGGATGACGAGCGATGCAGATAAAAGCTTTTTGAATATTAATTTTCCAAGTATAATGTTATAATGTATTTAATTTCTTTTTTTATAGGGCATTGGGATGCAATCACAATGCCATATAATGGAGGCACAATACTAACTCATAGTAGAAGTTGAAATACTTTTGTAAATTTTGACGCGTCTGCAAGCATTTGCCTTGATAGTTTTTCTGTGGCTCTAACAAAACCTATTTCGCAAACGGATTTGTGAATCGAAAAATGTTCTTCATATATTCATACACAATTGGTGGATAACCTATTTAACAAAAACTTTTTTCCATGCGACGGGATAAATAATATGAAGGGGTTTTTACCCTCAAACTATTTTTACGATTTTATATTATTGACGTTATTAGTATGACTTTTTTAATTTTTATTATTTAAATGAAAAAATACCAGCAAAAATCGACGCGGCTCACGAGTAATTCTCAGATGGAACTCGAACCCGCAACCTTTGAATTTCCAGACCATGAATCTTCCGATTGCTCTTTAGAATTCGAGGACATTCGCTTGACAATAATAATTACTTGTAGGCTGAGTCAATTTTTTCTATTAAAATAATTTATCATGTATACTTAACTAATGTTAAAATATAGCTTACTACTATTAGAGTTAGATTTCTTGGAGGTAACCACGGACTGTAAAGGCAGATAAACAGAATTTGCAAAAGGATTGATTATTGATTACGGTACCCTAAAAAAGAACAGTGCCAGTGTTATTAAGTCATCAGTATTTTACATTGAAATTATTGAACACTCTTGTGGTTGAATTCTGGTAAATATTCGATTCATTATTTTTTTATATTAATCTTAACATTTTTCAATCAATGTCAGAGCAAATAATATGAACAAGGCTTTGTATATGTTATACCTAGTATCCTTGTAATTGTAGCCTTTACATTTTCAATGTTATCTTATATAATACAAAAATACTAGAAAATATTTCTCACCCATTTATAACTTGTATGATGAGTTGAATTTTGTTTTAAAAAATATTATCATAAAAAATACATTCTGATAATTGGCATTGTGAATCTGGTTGCAAAATTAGTCGTGCTTGCTTAGAGCAGAGTGGCGCAGTGGAAGCGTGCTGGGCCCATAACCCAGAGGTCCGTGGATCGAAACCACGCTCTGCTAGAGGTTTTAAATTTTGATCTTTTTGGGGTGAGATTTCTCAAAATCAATGATTTAACTTTTTAAGTATACACTTACTGTCTTTTTTATGTTTTTCTGAGCGATTTTTTTTCAGTTTTGTTTAATCTCTTTTGTTTTGCAATATTTTTCACGTGTACAAACCTGTAGGTAAATAACATATCAACGGTAAAGTGCGAAAACCTTCTAACTGAAATTTGTCAAGAAAATTATTTTTTTGTCATTTCGAATTAAAATTCGTTATTTGCATGTTTTAATGAAATTTCCTAAGCGTATTTTTAGTTGCAAGCGCATCTAGTTAAAAAATATATAAACCAATTTTTTAACTATTTATTAATTTGCCAAGAAATGAAACATTTGTTTTTAGCATTATTGGCACTTCGTCATCGATATGGCAAATGTGCACATGGGATTTCATAGGATTTTTTTTTATTTGTTCTTTACTTTTTATTTGTATGTAGTTATAAGTTATTAGATAAGTTAGTCATAATAGGTATCCTGTGGCAGTGCTTATTAAATGAATAAATAAAAATAAATAATGTTTGTTCCATATATGAAAAGAAACGTTGAAAATTCTACACTATATCAGGTGGGAGTCGAACTTATTTCGAACTATGTTTGTTTTATAATCGATCATAGCTGAATTCAGTTACTCTTTCCAATTCATATATACAGATAATATAAAAAGTACCCTTAACCTTAACTTTTCCTCAGTATGAAAGATCTGATGAGAGTTGAAGAAGCTAGAGATGTATATCAGGATGGTGGAAAGTGGATATCTGTGATCTTTGCCTACCACTAAGGCGTGATAATATGGGTAAATTAATTATGATTGTTACAAACTAACTGACCCGGTAACGCGTTGCTATGGTAACGCGTATACAATGGAAAAAAAGCGGACAGATAAACACACAAACAAACAAAGTATATACTATCTGAGTCGGTAACGCATTATTATGGTAACGCGTTGCTATGGTAACGCGTTGCTATGGTAACGCGTTGCTATGGTAACGCGTTGCTTTGGTAAAGCGTTGCTATGGTAACGTTAAAAGAGCGGATAGATAAACACACAAAGAACAAAATGTGTTCTTAGATTATAGACTAGCGGACCCGGTAACGCGTTGCTATGGTAACGTTAATTGATGCAATGGAAAAAGAGCGGGGAAAAATGCGGACAGACAAACACACAAACCACTGTGATCTTAGATTATAGACTAGCGGCCCGTCCCGGCTACGCACGGGTGGCAAAATTCTTTATTTTTTTTCTATTATTAAATATTTTTCCGTTAGCGTCTGGTAGACAAAATACTTGCGGTTAACGCGTTGCTGCTGACCCGGCCACGCGTTGTTGTGTCTCAGTTATAGATGTCGCTGTACCGAAATGAATCGCGCTAACGTTTCGGTTCTACGACTACACATATAGCTAACCGTTCTTAGCCTTCTTGAATGTTTTTCTTAGGCATGATGGTAATGCGTATACAATGGAAAAAGAGCGGGAAAAAGAGCGGACAGACAAACACACAAACCACTGTGATTTTAGATTATAGATTCACAAGGTATAAGGCTATAAAATCAAATCGTAATTACATTATTAAATAAAGCAACAAAACTTATAAATAGAATTATTGTCAGATACCAATTGAATGATATTTATTGAGTTGATATTGTTTCAAATAAAAAGTGTATTTTCATTAATTGAAACCGAATTGAAATTTATTTCGGCTAAATTCGTTGTTATAAGTTTGTAAAGCTTATTAATTATAGTTTGATAACCAATTAATAGAGTTACGATTCGAGAATTTAGTTGTATAAAAGATAGAAATAAATGAATCGAAAAATTGTGTTTGATCATAATAATTGGTTTAAACTTTGTCACTTAGTAATTGTTTGTTGTAGAATTCGACAACTTTTATTTTAAATATCAGCACCGACCTAAAAAACATTGTTGGCATATTTAATTTATTTCTCTCTTTTTGTTTTTAATAAAAACACCATACCTTTGAAGTCGGTTTTAATTTTTCAAATTACTCATTTATGTCTTACTTTTTTATATTTAAGTTGTAATTGAGATTGTTTTAAGAAATCATTAATAAAATAATCTAAATTTCATGATTGAAAATGTTATTGAAAATGCACGGAATTGGCCGAATGACGGTTTGGCTTCACCTGATTGTCAAAAAAAAATATAAAGTTTTACGTATTACGATTTCATAGCTAAAAGTGTCCATGCATGCATAAACAAAAAAAACCGCAAAAATGCTAACATTTTGGCGGTTTTTTTTGTTCAATTATTCCTATCTAGACATAACATAATAATAATATTAAATATTTTTTTAGCCTTGTGTTATGGATACTAGGGTAACGGAAAGACATACATATGTTAACATAAATAAGTAATATTAATAGAAATATAGAATCAGGTACAAATTCCCGTATTCATCACACAAACATCTGCCCCTTCTGGGGCTTGAACCCAGCACCGATCAGTGTTCAGTGATCAGTGCGAAAGACAGGATCGCTACTGTTCCACCAAACAGTCATCATTACTATTTAAACTGATCGCATTGTAATAAAAATTAGAAAAAATAAAGAATAAATTATTATAATAGAAAAATACTAGAAAAAGTCGAGTCGGTTCACAAGTGTATTCTCAGGCGGGAATTGAACCCGCAACCTTTGGAAGTCCGGTCCAATGCTCTCCCAATTGAGCTACCGAGCCTTGTGAACACTCGTCGACATTTTCTAATATCTTTCTAATGTTACGCTGTAGGCCAGCGTTGTTTTATCAATGAGAGGAATATCCTCTCGTATTCGTAAGAAACATTTTTTACAAATGTTGGAGCAATCGATTAAGATTGCATTAAAAAATTGCGGGTTCGATTCCCGCCTGAGAAATCAATTGTGACCCGAGTCGATTTTTTTCTAGTACTTTCCTATTATAATAATTTATGCCAGACTAGCGACCCGCCCCGGCTTCGCACGGTAGCAATGCTCTACTATATTGTGCATGTATTATACATATAAACCTTCCTCTTGAATTACTCTATCTATTAAAAAAAACCGCATAAAAAACCGTTGCGTAGTTTTAAAGATTTACGCATACATAGGGATATAGGGACCGAGAAAGCGACTTTGTTTTATACTATGTAGTGAAGATAGCATTGAAAAAATGCATAAAATATGTAACAAAGAATAGTCAAATGGCAATTTTTTATAACGAACTATTTGAAGTATTTTTTATAACCAGTCAAATACCATATTAGAAGTGATAATTGATAACTGGACTGAACTAACTTGATTTACTAATTACAAGGTTGAATAAGTTCACATATATTATACCAACCGTCACCCGTTTCGCTGAGCTAATAATTATTTCTTTTCATTGGCACGTTTTATAGAATAATTGATTTAATTGTTGATTAATCAACCCATTTCCTTTAGAATTTATTGCAGTCAGCTTATAAACAAAATTTCCTACACTAAACTGTTGACTGACATCTTCAGTTTTCTTATTTAACTTTTCACGTTCTTATTTCATCGTCAAAGAATTAGTTATTTAAGTTAAATACAGAAAAATAATGACTGAAACCGTTACCACAACAAACAATCGAATAAAATAAATTCCGGAAAAGTCTATAAGTAAATTAAAAAAAAAGTATCCTAGAATCATCTACAGATTTTCCCGCGTCGATTGGTCTTAAATGAAATAAAAAGAAAACAACTTTATTCAAATTTATATATGTTTTTCATACTACATATGACTGATCTATGTCATAGCAGTTGGTTTTTTACACTTTGATAGATGGATTTGAGAATACTTCTAAAATCATGAATTTTCAAAAGCAATTTTTAAAAAAATTCTAAAGCAATTTTTAATAGAAATTAATCAAAATATCTTAAGCGTCAGATTCTTGACTAGTAAAAAAAATATTTACTACTTTTCTTGTGAAAATTATAGATGGAATCACAAAAAATGGCAGAATTAATCATGAACTTTGTGGAATAGCTACATCAAAATAAATTTAATAAGAATATATAAAGAAAACATTATATATATTATATTATATAGATTATATAGATAGACTTCGTCACAGACCAAGTTTCTTTAAGGTATACATTTAAATATAAAACGTAAATCCTTATACCAAGAGCTGAGTTCATAGTTATCTCACGTTATGGTCAATAAATTGTCATAAAATCCCGCCATGGTTAACTCTAGGAGAGTTTTTATGAAAATTCTTGAGATATTAACTTTGTTCGGTCTCCATATTACATGGAAAAGGAGGTTGGTAGTTTTTCCTATGGTTCCTAAGAAAGGGAACATGATATACGATTTTGTGATATTACATGAGAGGAAGTATAAAAAATACGGTCGAGCTCTGCATTTTTAATGCATGTTCCTTTTAATGGATACATGTATAGTCCATTCCGTTTGGAAATGTTAAAAAGGTGAATAACCCTGTATATGTTTTTTGTTACTTAATGAGCTTAGCTAATTAGATTTATGAAACAAGGCCTTTTAAAGGTTTGTATATAAATATTTAATGAATATAACAATGAAAAAAATAATAACTTTATTCAAATGCACTTAAAATAAATTGTTTTAAATCGTCCAACAGTTTTACTTACTACCAAATCAGAACGTCTTTAATTGACAAGAAGAATGTGCGCAAGAAACTCGTCAGCTTTAACAGAAGTAACGATATTTACAATATTATACGTCAGAATAAAACTTTTTTACGGATTTTTGCGCATGTTTTATTTTATTTTATATTTAAGATGATCATCTTAGTCATCCTGTGATCACGGCTCCTGTAAAGGAGTCAAAACGTCAGGATTAAATATAAAATAAAATAAAACATGCGCAAAAATCCGTAAAAAAGTGTTTTATTGTGATGTGTAATGTGCGAAGTGTGAGAACTAAATATATTATACGTCGTCACCATAATAATCAAATTATGAGGTTTTTTTATAAATTTACATTAGAAATGTTTTTTTTTTTAAATGGAATAAAAAAAATTAAGGGAGACGTCAGATTATTATTAAGTCCATTGTATTTTAGGTTAGAATCTGAAAGTGTTAAACACACATGAGTATGTGGGAAAACCTAATACGGTTTCATAGATAAAAATTGAAATTGTTTATATTTTATGCCGGACCCGAGCCAATACAAAAAAAATCGCTTTCTTCATTGACCCGGCTGGGAATCGAATAAGGGACCAGCCACTCGACCACGGAGGCCGTCAGATATATTTCTATTAATATTTAATACCTATGTATAATTTATGTATATCTTTCCTTTACCCTAGTGTCTATAACACATGCTTTACAAGGTGTAACAATTCGTTTTTTATAAAGGAAACTTTTGTAGCTTTTGTAGAAGTGCATTAGCAAAATTACCTTTACAAAATAATAATTACAAGTATAGTTAGTTAAATAACCGACAATTCTCTGATAGCCTTTCCTCTTTTTTTTTGAGCACCACTAACTGACCTGGATTAACTTATTGCTTACTTTTCTGTCTCTCCAGTGATTGCCTGGAAGATATTGCTTCCATCAATAAAGCAGTCATTTGTACTCTGTATATTTGTCTCTTCTTGTGAATATTTCATCTTATGTGATGCACAATAAAGAATATTCTAGTTTTTAAATATCTGTGACAACCATTTTACACGTGGGATAGTTAATAAAACATTAAGCAAAAAGTTCCAATCTTAAATAAATTTTATATTTTATCTGTAGAACACTGAACAATAAAACAAAGAATGGTACAAAACTCATTAAAACTAAGCCATATCGCTTTCCAGTTTTTCCTGCGCGGATCTGCCCGCGGCGTCTCGGATTGGACTCATTCGAAGATTGAGATCAGTGAAGCTATATCGATAATTGTCCCCATAGCCGATATTCCTAAAGGCTTTAAACTTTAGATAAGCCAGTCACGGGTAATGGAAAACGAACTGTTTATTGCATCGGTCCTTTTTGTTTTGAACGTTCAAAGTAACGATAAAATACGTTTTATACAACGTAGTTTTGTTTTATTAGTGTTTATACCTAAAATCGCCGATCGAAATAAGTTATTCTGAGATAATTCTCTATATTGAATTAGAGTATGTGTACAGTGTCGAAGGAACAATTTTAATACAGGCAAAATTACGGCAGTAAGCTTAGGTGTGAACTTGCGCTTCACCAATTTGCATTTACTAATAATATTTGTCCAAAATCATGTCCAGTGCAGCAAGTTGGTATCCTGCTGAGCCGACCTGGTGGTGACTGTAATATGTCATGCAAGATCAGACTTGAGCTCTTTAGAGAGTTAAAAGCAGTCCCGTCGTTACATATCTCTTGACTTTACAAAGGAGACACAGATTTTTGGCTGCACTTTGAGCCTTGGATTCAATGGTGTTGCCGAAGTTGAGGTTTGAAGACAACTGCGTGCCAAGAAGTTCGGTTCAGATACACCCCGGAAAGTAGGAATTAGGTTTAAGGTTGCTCAATTGAGAGATAAGTGGACCGGATATCCAAAGGATGCGGGTTCGTATCCCGTCTGCAAATAATTTGTGAACTGAACCGATTTTCCTAGATAATAAGTATTTCCTAGTAATTTTCTATTCAAAAGTGTCATGATATGAGAGCTTTGAAAATAAAAAAAATCTTAACCTACTATATTATCTATGTAATGAGAGTCACAAATTTAAAAAGAGTATAAAAATATATTTTTATAACTTCCCAATACAAAACGTTGGATCCAAAGGACTGCCGCGTTTCGTATTCCGAAACTCCATCCGAGAGTAATCAAATAAATTCCACTTTGATCGCCCTTCCTTTAAGAGTCGTATGACAATTATTGCAGAAAAAACACTTTCTCAAGTAATCCGACACCCGCGATTCAGTTGTTTTCTGTGTTTGCGTATAATATTACAGTCAATTGATTTTATTACCCCATTCAAATTTCGAATGCGTTCCAAAGAGTTTTTATAGTTTATGCTTTTTTATATTTTTCTGCACAGTAGGAGTAATGACGTTGAGAAGGTTTGTTTCTAATGAAACCGAAGCCCGATAGTAATAAGGCTATATATTATTATCTGTGGTCTTGTGCTTATGAGAATTGCGCATGCATTGCGTTGGTAAATATAAAAAAATATGCATTGGTTGCCTTTCAATGGTTTTTAATTTAATTTTTATGTTGGGATTTTGTTGTATATTGATGGTATCTTATATAATACATTTTAATAGAAAAATACTAGACGTAACGCTGGCCTACAGAGTAAAAAGTAAAAAATACTAGAAGGTTTGACGTGTGCGCATAAAGCTCGGTAGCTCAATTGGGAGAACAGAGGATCGGACGGCCAAAGGTTGAAGGTTCGAATCCCACCTGAGAACAACTTGTGATCCAAGTCAACTTTCTCTGGTGTTTTTATACTAAAATTTATTTTTATGTTGGACGTTAACGTTAGTATTAAGTTAACGTTTTAATTAAATGGCATGATATTCACTTATTCACACAAATATAAATAAGACGACATCACATACATCGCTCTGAACCCAGTGCAAGTGCTAAAGTCTTTGTGTTATGGAATTTAGAAATAACGACAGTACGACAACATCCAGTCTTGAGCGAATATAAAAAAGTTCATTTTCTGCAAAGAACCGACCGAGGATCGAAGCGGGACCTAGGAGTGGCGTAACCATCAAAAACTGTCTCCGACCATGTCAGTGTGGGATACAAACTTTTCTATATTGGCTCGAGTCTGAGTGTTGTGGGACCGTCATTGTTTAGAAATTCTACAATACAAGTAAGTGCTTTAACTAATTAACTGGCCCAGGCTCATAAGATGTTCGGGGTTTTTTCTGCTTTTACCGAAAGTTCAGTCAAGGCTCAATAAAACGCCGGCGTTCTCACGCGCCCAGACTACTTTCAACTCTATTTCCACCTGCCTCATTATATTTTTCTAAAAACAAATTTTAAGAAATATATTTTTACGAATTAGTAGAAAATATATAAACGCCATTCTTAACTAATCGGTGGCTATTAATGAGACTTTTAAAATGTTACTTCATATTCGTTTTTCTTGGTTCAGAACAATGAATTTTTTTTTGTACACAGGTAAATGCTTGACCGCTATCTCGCCTGATGGTAAGCGGTGATGAGATCCAGGATGTGACGCGCTTGCCTAGAAGACACCTATTAACTCGTGACTTAAAGACCCCTACATTGTATGTTTCAGGTAACAGCAAGGATATCCATTCTTTAGCAGTACGGATCACAAAATAAGAACCAAATTTGCAAGTCTGGTTGTTCGATGAAAAATGGGGACGGTGCCGGCGGAAAAAGGTTGTGTGATAAATAAATAAATATTTCTTATACTCACTCCAATTAGCCTAACCCAAAGTAAGCACTGTAAGGCTTGTATTATGGATACTAGGGTAACGGATAGACAGACATATATGATACACAGATATGTAATATTCATAGAAATATATATAAACACCCATGACTTAGGTACAAATGCTCGTATTCATCATACAAACATTTGCCCATTCCGGGATTTGAACCCAGGACCGTCGGTGCGAAAGGCAGGATTGCTACCGTTGTACCAAACTTTTGTAGTGTTTTATATTTAAGTTTTAACTTCAGTCAAGTGAGGGAAATTTCTTTTGATCGACATTCACTAATAACCGACAGTCAAGCTAAGACTTATAACACTTTTAACAAGATTACAGCCATATTTTGCTCTCATAATTTATAATAGCAGTTGAAACCTGCTCCAATAAATAATAACATTTCTAAATGAACGGAATTATATCGTTTGATTTAACCGCCAACGTTATATGGTTTGCGGAAAAAAACGGTTTATGATTCACACTTTATATGGGAGTGGATTACCTTTATTAGTTTCGGTAATTACCAAATTTTATGGCGACAATTTCGTTTAATGAGCATCGGAATCTTTTCTATTGGCAACTTAGGATCTTATAAGTTCTTATAATAGTAAAAAGAAGTTGTAATATAATCATCGCTATTATACTTGTTCTTGTTTTGACAGAACGCATAATTATTTAAGAAGTTTTTTTTGTTAGTTCTCCCATAAGAGAAGACAAAGGGTTCAAAAACCATACAGCCTCGTTTTTAATATTTTTTCTTAATAAGATGATGGCGAATAATGATAACAGTTGACTTATGCATGATGGATAAGTTATGGTTGATGAATGAATTATAAAGTAACCCCTTTAACTAGATTTTAGTAAAGGTTTGGGATGTGTTAAACATCTGTAAACTCTTTCCACGGTTTTGTTTCACTTGTCAACACTCGTGCATATTTTGAAACATATAACGGTTAGTAATTTACTGGTATTACACGTTGATATTGAACACAACACAACATAAATTTTAACCAGAAATCTCAAACTAGTAACGTTTTATACTTTCACCTTTTTATATTTTTAGTTCAATTTTTCACTTAGGGGAAGGCAAATGATGCATCGCTCATACAGCCTCGTCTTTGATTATGTTGAAACTAATTCATGAATGATTAATTTTCCTCGTGTCGCTATAAAGTTGTGGATTTTCACTGAAACCGCCACGGAATTTTATAGAGAACACAATTTCTAATGGCAATCTTAATGCGTGATTACGACATGATTGATAGTTTGCATTTTTTTATTATTAGTAATAACTTATTACATATAAATATTCGTGAAAATACAGATTATAACAAAAACTTATAAAAATTACTAAATATCGCTCCAAGCTCCCGCCAAAACACAAAGCGAACGGTACTAAGCATTACGCTTTTTAAAATTCAGTTTAGTTTTATTTATTTATTTATTTATTGATTTTAAGGACAACCAACAAAATATACACCGTTACAATATTCATAAACATTCTCCAGTACTAATTAGGTGCTATTTTAATTATAGGTCGCCACCGCATGCATTTATTAAATAGGCATTCAAAATATAATTATATAGAATATTAAAATTAACTTAGAATAATACATACAACAATAAAAATAGACAATTGAAGTATATAAACAAAAATAATTACATTTTAATTAGAGTGGCATTAAAAATATAAACCTTTAACTGTTAATTAATTTAATTCATATTCTGCCCTGAATCAATAACCTTCTTTTTAAAAGACAACGAACTACAGCTATATATGGCAATATTATCATCTAACTTTACTAGATTATTAAAGAATTTACACATTCGGTTCTGTGAACAATTCAAACCCAAATTGCTCTTGTAACATTTAAGCAAAAATAGGGAAAATACAGAAGAACGACGAGACGTCAAAGGTGCAAGATGTAATTGTTAATAGTACAGTAAAATCAAACTCTATTAGCACTTATGAAAGTTATTATATTATTAAAACAACAACACAATTCTAAACAAATTAAACAAATTCTATTCCAAATATTGTAAGCTATGATGAGTTAAATCTACCATCTTAAATTATTCTCTAAGACTTTACCATTCATTAAATAAAATCCTCAAATACAATATCGCAGAAAAAAGAACTCTTGCTTCAATTACTTAGAAAAAAGGTTATTTTCCCGCTTCACGCAAAGCTGCGGTAAGAAGCTAGTATATAATAAGCCTCATTTCACGCTCTAAACCAACTTCCTTGACGTCGTATCAAGAACAGCAATTACTATTAAACAACAAACGGACTTATATCATGGCAAAATAAGCTTTACGTTAAAGCATTAAGAGTTTTCCTTTAATATTTCCAGAATAAAAAACGCAAAACTTTGAATAAGGTAAGCTGTAGGCGTTCTGACAATACGGACGTCAGCTAGGGGCTTTTGAACTGTCAGCCTCTTGAAGGAACCAGGGCAATTACATTGAAAACCGGCGCAATGCTATCTTGCAAGAAAAATAATACAACTTCTGAATGAACTGACGCAAGGAGCTTATTAGCACGCCTCCACTCTCCTCTCTGCATAACACAATATATTACTATCAAACTGAATTAATAACCAACATAAAAAGCTTATTTTTAAACGTTCAATGACACTTGATCATAGATCGAAGGTAGCTAACCTACCCTTTTGGTATAGGATACATTTCGGAGAGTGTGCAGCATAATTACACAGCCTTGTTCCGCCGTCCCCATTTTTTCATGGAACAACCAGACTTACAAATAGGCGCCATCAGTATATTGTTGATAGACCAAAGAGTCGCACTAAGTGTTTCGGTTCCAATTTTGTACCCGCACCGCTAAAGAGTGGAACGCGTTGCCTAAGTCTGTGTTTCCTGACAAATACCTGGATTCTGATTTAGTGAAGACCGTCACGAGAGAAAGCTGGCATTAACAATAGCAAAATTAGAAACGATTAATTCTGGACCCCAGAATATATCTATAAAAATTTACAACGCACTTCCCCAGCATATTAAAGATGAAAGTAATGAGAAATCATTTAAAATAAACCTTAAAAAGTATCTTATAAGGAAATGTTACTACACACTGGGGAGTTTCTTAGTGACAAGGAAAACAAAGCAAAATAATCCTTAATAAGTAATTTTTATGATCGAAGCTATCATAATGTATTAAAATTATTTGTATTTAATTAATTTATAAATGTATGTAATACTTTTTCTTGTAACGTTAATTATTATTATGTATAGTTTTTTTGATGTGTAACATCTTTCCTCTCGCTTTCCTGCAATTTGTGGTCACGAAGTCGGAAGTCGCGAAAGCGCGCGGTAGGGTAGACCGGGGTCAATAGTACCATATTTGAAACATTGGTTGATAGCAACAAATCTAATGAAATATATTTTATTCTGCATTGATATTTTACTACCTAAACTCTTAAGCTACAAATATATGTATTTAAATAAAACCTACGGTACCGAAAAGTGGATGAAAACTACATCTGAACAGAATGGTGTCGTATGTAACAATTGACCCCTGCTTTGGTTAATTGTACCATTAATATGTTTGGTAATAAATCTCTGTAATATGTGTTATTAATAATGTCTTTATTAATGGTTGGTAATTTTAAGTTATAATAAAGATACGATAACAGTCTTTACTCTTAGGAATACAAAAAACTTAAAAGTAATCAGTCGAGAAAGACAACACGTCATAAACATAAAAAAAAACAACTATTCTTTTCCAATAACAAAAAAAAGTAAACTCTTACATAATAAACTATTCATAGGAATCAAACATTACATAATTGTTTAACTAACAATCATTCAAATCACAAAAATCAAAAACTATTCATTTGTATGGGGGTACAATTGACCCCCGGTACAATTGACCCTGGCAGGCAGTGCTTAATAATATAATATTTATATTTTAATCATTAATCAGATTCGCAGTTATGGCAAATATAATTGGCTTCTTGTGCCGTACATTCTTCGTGTGCCCACATTCCGCAAATTGTGCATTGAACCCAAACTTCGTTTGGACAGCTGGCACTAAAGGGTTCCATACACAAAATGCAATACCATTCTTCCGATTCCTTAGAGGTACTAGGCCCATAATCTTTCGGTGTTCTATTTTTTTCTTTTGTTTTTGGTTTAGTTCTTTTTCCTTTTCCTTTGCCTTTTTTACAATTTTTCAAGAGATTAATTTCAACCTGCTTGGCTCCCTTCTTTTTATCAGCGTCTTACGCTTCATTTTGTAAAATATTTTTTTCTGGTGTGAATTTACCGCCCACTTTCATTTTCTTGGAATGCCTGTTCATAAAGGAACAGGTCCTTGGAGCCTCTATCAGTTAACTTCGCTCTTCGTCGTGGCATCTGAAACAAAAAGTCCAAATAAGTGTGTGCTTAAAATCATTAATCATAATTCATTTCAACTCATTTTAATTAAGTATATTTTATACCTTATATAACATCGGGGTTCATTCTACCACGGGGTTAATTGTACCGCTACAATTGTCCCCACCGTTCGTGGTACAATTGTTCCAAATGGACAGTTTAAATATTAACCAACAAATCACGGTATTTTATTAATTAATATATCAATAATTCGTCACTGTTACAAAGTTTGAAGTGTTATTAAACTAATAAAAGCAATAATTTAATAAGAAACCGAGTTTAATCGCAATTACAGACTAAAACATTTTACGAGAATACTCACTGTGACTGACCGAAAACAAATAATCCCCCGTGGATGCTTCTGTCTCAGCTCTGGCGCGCTGCCGACTGGTGAGCGGGAGGAGGCACATGAAGCGCGTAAAAGGACGCTATACACACATTCAAACATCGTTTGTATTAGGAAATATTGGCAATGGTACTATTGCCCCGTGGTACTTTTGTACCCGGTCTACCCTATTCGATTTGACGAATGAGCGCGCGGTTTTAGAGTTGACCGTCAAATAGTACCAACCAATTTTCCGAGAGGTCGGTACTGTCAGCCATCACCTGTGCACTTAAGTTACAGTGTTGTAAGTGTAAATACGGTGTATAAAGTTTGCTATTACATAAATCAATTTATATAGTTCAACTACATAAATAAACATTGACTTTTGATAATAAGTCTCAATAAAGTGCAGATCATTGGAAAAAAAATCAAGTAAGTAATAATAAATAATTATTCGAATAGTCTTTCAGTATTTAACAATTTAAAATTTTAAGGTTAATATCTGTCATTGCTTAAACAAAATCTTTTATTAAATTTGAATTTTTTTATGATGTTACGATTTAGTTTTTTAGGAATTTATTTATTCAGGAATCTTCTCCCTTAATATTTTTAATTTTGATTGAAAAAAAAAAGAAAAATACTACACGGATCATTTCTTCGATATCAAAAATTTCTCAAATATTTATAATTTTAATTTAATTTTAATGATTTCATAACTTGCAGGAATGTTTAAATCCAGAGCAGAATATAATTTTAAAATTGCTTATTACTAAGGTGAGATGTCAAATGTTTCACATCATTTGCGACTACTGTTAGGCTCGCTCGTTATTCTGTTTTATATAACTTCTGTTACTTTATGTACATTAACCTGAAAATACCATATGTTACCAAATAAATGATAAAGAAAGCGCGTCCGCGCACATCCTAGATCGCATCATCGCTTACCATTAACCAAGATAGGGGTCAAGCACTTACCTATTTACAATAAAAAATAAGTCTTTTCCAGCTTGTTGCATCGTTAAATAGTATTCAAAATGATGATGTTTTTTCAATGAAATAAAATTCTTCTAATTGAGCTATCGACACCTTGACAGGCCCGTCGAATTTTCCCAAGTATTTTTAAAGCTGACACAGTCTCTTCATATTCTAAGTACTACCTACAACATCGAATGTAATATTTTTACTAGTATCGAATAACTTATTCTTATCGAATAACTAAAAAGAAACAGCTTTGTAATTATTATTATTTTTCATCGTGAATAGGTAAACGCTTGACCATTATATCGCCTGATGGTACGCGATGCGATCTAGGATGTGACGCGCCTGCCTAGAAGATACCTAGAAGATACCACAGACAGTGAAACACAGACTTAGGCAAAGAGTTCCACTCTTTAGCGGTACGGATTACAAGATTGAAACTAAAATGCTTACAGCTGTTCTTTGGTATATCAACCATATAACGGTGGCGCTTAATTGTAAGTCTGGTTGTCCGATAAAAATATGGGGACGGCGGAACAAGGCTGTGCCATTCTGCTGCACACTCTGAAATGTATCCCATAATAAACGGATAGTCTAGCGTCCTACCTACCGTTTACCTTAAGTCTACGTTCAAAGCCGTTCAGCTTATTATTAAAAAGGATATTTCTTGCTAAGAATAAAGCTTCACTAGCACCATATATAGGAGTGGAGTGTAATACCAAAAAAAAAATTCAATAATTTTTAGTAAATTTTAAAATTCCATGAGAATGAAAACTTTCAAAAAGCGCGCGCTTTTTGTTTCAATGGGTAATCCTATAGAGATAATATTTTTGGTCATAACTTTTTTGAAAATTTCCGAATTCGGTCTCTGACATAATCAGGTCCTAAATGTGTTGATTAGATTCCACACAAAAAATAATAAAATCAGTTAATAACTCGGGAATTTATTGCGTAGCAGACATTGCGTCATTGAATCTGACCCAAGGGAGCTCCTCTCCGCTCCAATAAAATAAATTATGCGCAAAATCCGTAAAAAAGTTGTTTTATTCAAAGGACTAATATTTATAGTAGCGTAGTAGAACACTTTGAGAAGATTCAGATCGTTGCTAGGTACTTTAAATACCCTAGATCCCGCATTACCAAACCTTTTAGTGGATACTAAACGGCCCGTGTCGTATAAATCTGGATTTCCATAAACCAATCTCTAGAACATCGTCCACTTATAATCGAAAGACTGTAAATATATCCGACCTAGATATTTTTTGCTATAAATTAAGTTTCAAGAGAAAGTTAGTAAGTAATTTATAATTGTATTCTTTCTGTCTCAAATAAAGTAGTATAAAATTAATATTTCAAAATTTTTTCCTCATATATTTGGCCATTGTTGTGTATAAATAGGTTATATACAAGAAAATGCCTGATTTGTTTTATAATACTAAAATGTTATGTATATTATTCTGTCGGTATATCTCAAATTAAAAATTTTAAACACTCTTTTACTACCTTCTTATTAATATAATCTAAAACGCTCATTATTTTAAAATTATAAAATGGAATTTCCTTGCACTTTCCACATACTTCTTCACACTATAATTTTATCTCTCCTTCATGCATAGCATAGATAAAAATACTTACTCACTTACATGTACGCACTATTACAAACACAGACACCGGTCACACACACACACACACACACAGAGAGAACACACACACACACACATACGAAAACATACAAACGCAAACTTATTGGTTTGCGTACACCAAACTCACAGTAAATTTCAATAATTTGTCAGTTTTTTTTATTTTTGTTTGTGTTTATATTACTACTTCCACCTCTATCTACTTCCGCTTGACTGATCATCATATTTTTATGTATTTATAGATTGAAACTATTATAACACCTTTATGTGGTAAAGATATAAATATTATTCTTTTTTTTATTAATATTTTCTACATCCGTGGTATCCTGGAAAAGATTTTTAATTATCAAAACGGCAATTTTTTTCAAAAGTTGTGTCTGCTGTTTTCCTTGTATCGTTTTTTCTATTATCACCATTACTTTATGTAATGTATGTGTGGATCTGTGTTTCTCAAAAACTAAGAACTTTCAAGAGTTGAATGACCCAAAACTTTATGCAGTATTTTGTAAATATTCTATTCCGTCCATCAAATGAAAACAAAGCAGTGATATCAACTTTCGAATTATTAACAGCAGCTTTAAAACGTTCTTACACAGCCATTATAGAAGCTTTACAAGTGTTAAAGATTTGAAACCACAAAAGTATCCTAAGTGGTGATTGGTCAGCATAACCTTGGAGGTTGGATTTGTGCCGCCATAAAACCATCACAGTATCAGATTACAACGCCCAGACTTAGTATCGTGTGACTAATCGGCAGTAAAGGTGCTGTTATGTCTTAATTAAATTATCCATAATACCGACGGATTTTATAACGTTACAAATTTTTATACAATGGAATAGTTTCTGAGGAAAATGCGTGATTGAGTGATTAATTGAGAGAAACACGATTTTGTAATTGTTTGTTGTTTATGGATTTAAATTGCTGATGAAAATAATTTGGTGAGGATTTTAGGACGCGTTCGGTGTGTGACCGAATTTTCAAAAATGGCATTATAAAAAAAATTACGGATTACTCAAAACAATTATTGTTATTAACTGCTTTATTTCTCTCCACCCAAAGGCTTTCTGATAGAAATCTCACTAAGCGCGAAAACCTCATGTTCTAACACCTCGTATAATTATTTGTTTAATTTAAGTTAAATTATCTGTGAGTGAGGACGATTTCGTGCAACTTTTCCTAAGTTTAAATCTCAGAAGGGGCAGATGTTTGTGTGATATACACGAGTATATATAGGTACTAGTGATGTACCTGAGTAATGGGTATTTATATTATATATATTTCAATATTACACTGTACTATTTATGTATCATATTTGTAAGTCTATGCGTTACCCTAGTATCTATAACCTTACAGTGCTTACTTTGGGCTAGGATAATTGGTGGGAATGTAAGAAATATTATTATTATTCATTAATAAATCAGAAACTAAGCAGAACTAGTTTTATGGCTGCTAAAAACGCTTAGTAGACATAAATAACTTTATACGTCACGACTTAGGGACTAATGTTTATATAAATCACAAAACATAGTCCAAGTTTTGAACCCGGGAATTACCGGATGAGTGACCAGGATTTTTTCCTTCGTGTTCCTTTTCTTGCTCGAAGTAATTTTTTGTTTATGGAATTGTAAACAATTGTTGCTGGATGATGATTTCGTATTTGGTAGTTGCGAGTATTTATGTGCTTTGTTTTTTTCCCTATCTGTTCCCATAACATTTATTCGACTGATTTAAAACTTTGTTATACCATGTTTTGAGATGCTATGAATTTTCATCCATTTTTGGGTATCCACATTATAAAACTCTGCTTCCTTTAGACCAAATACTACCGCGAGTTACTCGAAATTAATAAAAAATCGGTCAAGTGTGAGGTGGACGTTCCGTACAAATTTTTGGTTAAGTAAAGATCATAACGGGAATAAAAAATCACGTTCGTTGTATGGGAGCCCCCTTAAATATTAATATTATTTTAATTTAATAATTTATTTTTAAAGTGAATAATATAACTCAATATTCTAGAAATATTTCAAGCATCTAACTGTTGTTTCAATATCGAGCAAAAACAAGCAAATAAAATCACGTCTCTTGTATGGGAGACCCTCAAGAATTTACGTTATTCTATTTTTTAGTATATGTTGTTATAGCGACAACAGTATGTATTCATGAGATATAGCTTGGTGACAGATGGAAACACAGACTAACGGACGGATAGCGGAGTCTTAGTAATAAGGACCCTACCCTTACCTTTTGGGTACGGAACCCTAAAAACTATTTTATATTACAATTAGTATTACATTTCACTGTAGTTTTTGTATTTTCTCTAGAATATGTTGGACACATCTATTATATACCTACACTATATTTTGATAATCCAAGTATTTCACGTAAGCCAAAATCACCATAATTAATCAATTCCGGCAACACAATGCATTAAACATCAAAGCATGCATGAATAACATCCGGAAATAGGTTTTCCTCCTTCTATTAAACGTAAAAGAACGTAGAACAAGAATGGTGCGATCGTTAAATTTACGATACGTCCGAGAATGGCGGAGATCTCTTTTTGTAATTTATCTGGTTTATTACGATCCCCAGTTGTTGAGAACGATGGGATGGGAAATATTCAGCTATTGGAATAATTTGTTTCTATTATTATTTTATTGTAAATAGGTAAGCGCTTGACCGCTATCCCGCCTGATGGTAAGCGATGATGCGATCTAGGATGTGACGTGTGTGCTTGCCTAGAATAAACCTATTCACTCGTGACTTGAAGACCCCTAAATTTTATGTTTCAGGAAACACAGACTTATGCAAGGAGTTCCACTCTTTAGTGGTACAGATCACAAAATTTTAACCAAAATGCTTAGTGCGCTTTGATATATCAACCATATACTGGCGCATACCTATTCTTAAGTCTTGCTGTCCGATGAATAAAATAGGAAAAAAATATTTGTACATTCTACTACACATACTACGTTTTTATCAGGCAATTCAAATTTCGGCGTTCATTTTATGAACGTAAGAATTTCAAATACTTCCAACAGACGCATTTTATAATAAAATATTTGCCTATTATATAAATAATTAATTTATATAAATAATTAACCTAGCCCAAAGTAAGCACTGGAAAGCTTGTACTGTACTAGTGTAACAGATAGACTTAGATATACTATACATAGATATTTAATATTAATAGAAATATACAGAAATACCTATGACTCAGGTATTAATGTTCGTATTCCTAACACATACTTCTGATCTTCTCAGGACTCGAACTTAGGGTCACAACCGTTGCAGTGAACAGTCGCCAAAATTTTGTTTACTACAAGGCGTTAACGGGCATATAAATAATTCATGAGTTAATGAGTTCTGTATATTCAGAGTATGATTATATCATAACTTTTAAGTTGTAAAATAATCATTACTTATTTTCGCATCTTTAATGAAGACAAATGGATCTTTATTTAATCTCTTTAAAATTATGCTTGGATAGGTATTTTTATAACTTAGCATTTTTTATGTCAATAATTGAGTCTAAAAACTAAGTTTTTACAGCGAAATTTCAATAAAAACGAAGAACAAAGAAAACGCTTTGAACGTTGGAAGCCTTTGTTAAAATTTTCGAGCATCATATTTTTCAGTTTAAGCATTATAATAACATTAATTGTCTTGCTTCTCAGTAAATTTTTTCATCTAAAAATTATGATACAAACAATTTTAATTGGTAATTTGTTATGTTTTGTTAAAAAAATTACACAAGGAAAATAAATTCACAAACCAAAAAACTTTACCACCGTTAAAGAAAAAATTACTATGTGTTCAGAATGGATATCCAGTTATTGACAGTTTGATGGTTTGTGTCCACTATGAAGGTTTTGTTTTGACGTCATATTAACTATGAATCTAATAGAGTAAGGTGTCATTCCTCACTTTTCTAAATCTACAGTCTGTTTGCATCTAAAATCTGTTTAGGCTCACAAATTTAACAGTTCACAGAGGAAAGGACATATTATGTATTATATACTAGCGGCCGCGACCCGTCCCGGCTTCGCACGGGTGGACAAAATTCTTTAAAATTTTCTAGCATTAAATATAGCCTATTTTACTCAGAGTGAATGTACCTTTCCAATGATGAAAGAATTTTTGAAATCGGCTTAGTAGTTTTCGAGTTCAGTTCATTGCAAACATACAAAAATACAAATCTTTCTTCTTTATAATATAAGTGAAGACTAGCGGCCTGTCCCGGCTTCGCACGGGTGGACAAAATTCTTTAATTTTTTTCTATTATTAAATATTTTTCCGTCAGCGCCATCTAGCGTGCGGTAGACGAACTACTTGCGGTTAGCGCGTGGCTATGGTAACGTTATTGATATAATGGAAAAAGAGCGGGAAAAAGAGCGGGAAAAAGAGCGGACGGACAAACACACAAACCACTGTGATCTTAGATTATAGATTACACAGACATACCCTTTTTGGGTTTAATAATAGTATAAATACTAAAGTGAGATTATTTGTTTGTTACAATTTCACACCTTAAATACTTTTGCACCCACTTTGTACTAAAGAAAAGGATATAGAGAACCTTTGGTCTAGAGAAAAGTGCTGTTCCCGAAGGGTAGAAATATAATTTATAATCGGTAGTCTATTAATCGCATTTTTATCCATTATATTTAATCTTTTGACTTGTTTTTCTTTTTAGAAAAATATAAACAAAACAAACTCGCTACATTATTTTAATAAAATCGGAAAGAAAACCCTTTGAAAAAGTTATTTATATGGCTTTATCTTCTACGGTAATATTGAAAAGAACTGAAGCTGCAACAATATGATGCCGACAGCTTGGAAGATTGCATTCAGGTACGTAAGAAAACCCACAGTTTTGCTCACGTTGCGGTATATACAATCTCCATAAATTTCACAGGCGGCGAACACCTTTAGATGAGTTGACCGTAAGATTTAGTGATCTGACGCCAGCGAAATCTGGCAAAAATAACCGATTCCGATAAAATTAAAACCTGTTTTCCTCTTATTTGGTTTTAAGATTAAAATTTAAATGCTTTTATTCTTTATAAAGACATAGGTTTGTCAAGTTTTCGGTAGATCAATTGCAATAGTACTCACCAGTGTAGAGAGGCTATATGGGTTCGAGAAGTTAATAATAATAATGTTTCTTACATTCACACCATTTAATCTAGCCCTATAAGGCTCGTGTTATGGATACTAGAGTAACGGATAAACAAACATAAATATGTAATATTCATAGTAAATATACTAACTAGGCTAACTAATATGTAATATTATATTAACTAGGCTATGCAGTCGCAAAGCATAAAATTATGCTAGCACCATATATTGCAGCGGAGCGTAATACCTAATTTTTTTTTTCGATTGGAATTTTTGCAAATTTCAAAATTCACCGTTACAATCTGGCCCTAAACCTGTTGATTCGATTCCACACAAAAAATATTAAAATCGGTTAAAACATAACATTTGTGATAACAGAATAATTTTGTTTTTTTTGTGTATTATGTATAGCGACGACGTATTATTGTAAATGTCGTTACTTCTGTGGAAGCTGACGAGTTTCTTGCGCCCATTCTTCTTCTCAGTTAAAATACGTCCTGAATGGGTGAAAGATAAAAATTATGGACAATTCAAAATAAGTTATTTTTAAGTGCATTTGAATAAAGTTACTTTCATTTCATATTCATATAAATTGTAAATCAGAGGGTTTTTAATGCTACATATTGACGCCCAGGTACCATACAAAACTGAAACATCTTTACATGAATATATTTTACGGTAGTTTCTCCACATATACATTTTAACTTCCTTTAAATATGCGAGAAGTTAAAACAACCACCGGTGTAGATAAAGCAGTTAATTACTTAGGAATTACCAGGAAGTTGTTAATAAAAAAATTGGCTATCGCTCCTTGGATCCCTTTTAATGTTATAACAGGATCATAAACAGAGATCCTTCGGCTTCAAGCCGTGGAGTAATAAAAGAGAACTTCATTTAACTTAGCGAAGATACCGGCCAAGTAATTTGACTGGCCAGAATTAAAACAAGGCAAATGAATAATAAAATATAATAGTAAATTACGCTTTATCGCACACAGAGATATGATACAGAAAAATACAAGTATACAAACAGATACGGCCCTATGGCTAAACAACAACCTCTTCCAGGCATCATTGGATGAAATGAATAGAGGACAAATTATTTTTTTAACAAAAAAGTAAGGGTGGATTAATTGAAAATTGTGTTAGATTATAATTATAACGCTGTGTTCAATATAAAATAAGTTAAAATTATTCAGTAATAAGTATCATAATTTAGTATTTTTACATACAATTTCGGCATACCCTTACAGGATGCATGTATAGCCATTTAAGTTTGTTTTAAGTACATTATTATAACTATAATATATTATGTATGCAATTAAATAAATGAATAAAACATAACATCATACAACTAAGATGTAATAGATGTGCATTTTCAATAAAGATTATATAACATTGTGTAAATCTTTGATTGAAATGTAGGTTTTAACATATTAGCTAAAGGATTTATGTCGGATAGCTAAAATATGTCGTATTGGAGACATTATAGAAAATTTTGCCTTCCAAATTGGCCTAACATCGAATAGAATCCAAAACCTCAGAGACGGTGATAGTTACAACGCTACTCGACTACAAAAACAAAATTACTGATTTAAGATGACATCTCTAGTGGAGTGGCTCGCATATCGGTTTTCATGGTTAAGCCACTCCCGAGGTCCCGGGTTCGATCCCTGGCCGGGCTCGGGTCTGGGAGTTGTGGTACCATCATTGCTCCTGTATTCCATAACACAAGTCCTTGAGCTACTTCACTTGGATTTATAATTTTTATATATTTTATGCATTTTCAATGCGATCTTATAAGATAAATTATTATAATAGAAAAATACTAGAAAAAATCGACTCGGGTCACAAGTGAATCTCAGGCGGAAAATTATAAATCTTACATGGCTGTTTCATCTTAATCGATTGACCAAACATTTGTAAAAATGTTTCTTTCGAATACGAGAGGATATTCCTCGCATTGATGAAACAACGCTGGCCTACAGCGTTAAATCAGGAATGTACTAGAAAATTTCGAGGAGTGTTCGCAAGGCTCGGTAGCTCAATTGGGAGAGCATTGGACCGGATTTCCAAAGGTTGCGGGTTCGATTCCCGCCTGAGATTCATTTCTGACCCGAGTCGATTTTTTCTAGTATTTTTCTATTATAATAATTTACTTAACTTGGGTTCAGAACAATGTATGTAATATTGTATAATATTATTATTATTAAAAATAACAAAAAAATTATTACATAAAGAAAAAATACTTTAGTTGTAAATATTAAGTATATATTAGTTTCTGTAAAAAACTTATTCTATATTATTACCATTTTATTTTTTTATACGAGTATTTAATCCTGACTTTACGGACCTTTTACAGGAACCGAGATGACAGCATCATTATTGTAATAACCTTAACTTAAAAAGTGGTTTTGGTAACTAGTTTTGTTATTAAATTGAACCTTAATGTCTAAGTAATATGATTGGTCACTTACTTAATAGTTAGTAACTCATTTTGTTTGTGCATCTACAAGATTTTCCGATTGACCAGTAAACTGACCAAGTAATCTTTACCGACCGACGGTCAATGTTAGGGACAAGAGATTAAATTGAAAACTTTGAAGTTTGTATAGTAACTCGATTGTTGGCAGAATCTACCGTAACTATTCCCATGTACCTACATAATTCTCGCTTGTGGATATTTGACACAAAAGACTATAGAAAACTAGATCTAGTGGGCGTTGAAAATGCAACTATTCAAACTTGACTATAGAGAGAAGTTAAAATTATTCTAGTAAAAAAATCTATAGTATTAAATTACTGAATAAACAAAACTTATGTAATAATAATATTCTATTCACACCAATTAGCTTAGCCCAAAGCAATCAAGGTAAAGCTTGTGTTATGGATACTAGGGTAACGGATAGACATACATATATGATAAACATATTATAAATAAACACAGATAAATAAATATCCATGGATCAAATACAAGTGGTCGTATTCATCGTTCAAAACTCGGCCTCTTTCGGGACTCGAACCCAGAATCGTCGTTTTCGTTGCGAAAGGCAGGATCGCTAGCGTAGCACTAAACGGTCGTCATATAAAAATGTCTTTTATAAATGCTTGGAAAAGAAAAATACTACTATTTTTAATATATTTTTGTTATTTTAAACATTTAAATGTTACTTCTGAAAATTGCATTACAATTTTCACAAGAAAACTTGTAAATATTTTCACAAGTCTTTCACACTCACAAGCTTGTGGTAAGTTGACTTATTTCTATTAAAATTTTCTTTTGCTTGAAAAATTCATGATCTTATAGGTATTTTAAATTTTATTTATAAAAGTGTCTAAACCAAATGCTATGACCATAAGTTGGTCATACGCAGTATGAAAGGCATAAATATATTATTATGTATATTTTTGTTGCTTTTATTTTTTAGCGGTTGCGCCAGTATTAAATCCAAATCTGCCGCGTTATTTTTGCAGCGAAAACTTCTTTAGCATCTTTGTGATTTGAAAGTTGATGAAACAGCGACAGTAAAAAGAGACAGACATATAAATTCATAAGATAACGTAGAAGAAAATGAGATAGAAAGCATTTGTTTTGTTTGTTTCACTTTTATATACATTCATATTGTTATGTAGCGAAGATAATGTATGTTTCTCTGTTTCGTCATTCTTAATATATAATATCATAGCGACCCGCCCCGGCTTCGCACGGATGCAATGCTCTTCTATATTATACATGTATTATACATATAAACCTTCCTCTTGAATTTCTCTATCTATTAAAAAAACCGTATCAAAATCCGTTGCGTAGTTTTAAAGATTTAAGCGTACATAGGGATATAGGGACAGAGAAAGCGACTTTGTTTTATACTATGTAGTGATAATAATTTTTAGTTTAATTTGCAGTTTGATAAGATTAAAAATAATGGTTGTCTGTAAAGTCAGTTTACGGACTATAATTTTACGTGATCGCGTCATAAGAAAACTTTGATGAAAAATTGCATACTTTAATGAACAGATTATCACTGAATTATCATTATTTTGTATAATACAAAGAAGGAGTTAATTGTTTTTTTTTCTACAAATAAATATAAACCACATTATCTTTTCACTTCATGAAGTGGAAGAGATGCGCCACAAGTCGAACAAGTGGGCTCAGGTGGAACGTTACACTTTTTCGTGCATGCAGCCGGTGTTCATCGATTTAGAAGACGTTATCATGTCAAAAACATCAATTATAATTAAACAATATAAGTTTAATAACAATATCGAGCCGTGTTTCACGCTTAAGGAATCAGACGATTCGCAGGCGAAATGCCCTTAATTTTTTTCCTTAACAATTTTACAAATTTAAAACCTCTCTGTTTAAACAAAATCCTTTTTTTATCTTTTCTCCCTTTAATTTATTATCCTTTTTGATAAATTCTAAGCAAATAGCGGAGGGAACAGTCGACAAGCTGTTTTTAATGTTTCTTTTATTATAACATTTGTGATTCGGGTGGATTTTTGCAATTTTAATTAAATTACTTTATAAGCGCAACTTTGCCCTAAATTGCTGTTTGTAAATGCGATTCGGAGATTAGGGGTAAATACATTTAGCGATTTTTTTTACTGTAGCTCGACGATACAATGGCAAAAGAGGTGGGGTTAATGTTGTATTTATTTATATTTAATAAAAAAAACACTTTTCTTGAAGTAAATATAATAATAATAACTTTCAATCCTGTGATTCTATATCAAGTATTGTGGTATGTTAGTATTTCAAGTTTCAGGTCACTGGATATGTGACTAAGATTACATTTTCTTGATACGTATCAAATATTAACAAATAACATGTTAAAAGATTGTTACTTATTCCCATCAGAAAATACAAAATTAAAAGACAAATTTTATTGCTAAAAAATGAAAAAAAATGGTATTCTCGAAAACGGGGTTCAAACTTTGTATTTTACTAATTTTAGGATATTATTTGTCCACAGTTACATGCACTATCGTCATGGAAGACAAAAAAGATTTTCCGTATCTATTTATATTGAATAATCTGAAATAATATGTAAGCACCGGAAAGTATTATGTTACATCTACTTCCACGCAAGGGATAATTTTAGTCTGAAGCAAAAAAAATATATAATTCATTATTAATTTATTATGCAGTTCCATTGTATAACTTATTTCATAAAATATCGGAAGAAGCAGTAGAAACAATATATTTATACAAGGGAATAGTATTATTTTATGATTTTTACATTTTGAATTTTCAACTCTATCATATAGAAAAATAGCAAAAAAAAATAACTCTGCTCACAAAGTTTTCAGGCGGAACTGGAATCAGCATCCTTTGGATGCATGAACCATGCTGTCCCAATTGAGCTGCTGAGCATTGTAGGCACGTGTCGAAATTTTCTAGTACTTTTACTTTTTAACGCTGTAGGTCAGCGTTGCTTCATCGATGAGTGGTATATGCTTGCATTCGAAAGAAACATTTTTATAAATGTTTGACAATCGATTGATATTTATATTTTGAATTTTCAGTGCTATCGTATATGGCAAATTTAAATTGAAAAATGTTTGATTCCCGCCTCAGAATAACTTGTGAACGAGTAGATTTTTCTAGTATTTTGTATATTAAAAATCAAGTACTTATGTTTTGACGGTCAGCTGTAGTTTTTGTGCAAAAATTATACTTTTGATATGTACGAACGTTATACTACTCAGGTACCAGTACAGTTTGTATCACTACATAAAAACCTACATTATATAAAAGCAACTTTGCCGGCAACTTTTCCAATAAGTAGAAGATTTCTTTTTGCTTGTGTGGTTGCAAAGACGATGATGCTTGCAATCTATCCGCTATCGATCTGGGAACACAATAGCCAAAAGTTGTAATGTGTCTGCCGACGTGCTTCGCCCTTTGAGACTGAAACTAACATAAGACCCATTCACATTGAGCGGACGTCCGAGAGTGCGAAGATATCCCGCCTAACATTTTCCAATATGCTGGTTGTCTTGGTAACAGGCAGTTACACCCTTTTTTCGTTTTCTTTACTACGCTGCTGGACGAGTGGGACATTTATGTGAGAGTTTGGTCCAACGGTAGCAATACTGCCTTTTGCACCGATGGTCCTGGGTCTGGAAGGGGGAGATGTTTTTATGATGAATACGAGCATTTATGTCTGAGGCATGGGTGTTTATACATATTTCTATGAATATTACATATCTGGGTTTCATATATGTATGTCTATTCGTTACCCTAGTATCCAACACAAGCCTTACAGTGCTTACTTTGGGATAGGCTAATTGGTGTGAATGTAAAAAATATTTATTTATCTTCCCATGCCTAGTGCTCGAAGATTGGTGGTAGACACTTAAAGCCTTAGTATTAATATTCAGCGAAGACTCTACCATAACGGGGGATGATCGTATACACTTAGGCAACCTTCTAGACGGGTAAAGAGGTGCAATATTGTTGACGAATCGCCCATCAGTTGCCAGCTAGCTTTGCCAGAAAGATAACACACTTATGCCACCTCCGTCAGGCGTTATCAACCGCCAATCCGCATTGGAATCACGTAGGATTGTGACCCATTCTCCATACGATATTTTTATGGTGTCCCAGACGCAATGAAGAGAACCTTGTCAACACAGTTTCCATGTGCAAAAGTTAAGTTTGTGATTTTTATTTTTATGTATTTTTAATACATTTCATGTATGCTAATTTTTAATAGAATCAATACTAGAAAAAATCGACTCGGCTCACAAGGTATTCTCAGACGGGAGAAATCTGTTAAAAGTTATTCTCACAAAAGGCTGTTACCAGTTAAGTAACCAAAACTATATAACTTCAATTTCGTTATGTTATTATGTTTTTGTTCGCCGCGTGGTGTCCGGCAGACTAGAATTGTGTTAACCCTTACACTAAAGAGTGTCATAGAAGGCGAGTAAGTAATCACCATACACCTTAGACCACAAATGGGCAGCAGCTTTTACCGAATCATGATCTTTTATTGAGATCTCCAATCCACCTGCAAAACGGGGACCTGACGACGGATGTCTTTAGGCTGGCAGGCTACGTTTGTTATTATTAATTTTATTTATCGAGTAAATATAATAAAATAAAATACCTCCACTGCCATATATATTCTCTATATATTTTTTCTGTCATTCATCTGAAATTTAGCAATTGCGAGAAGCTTAACTTCCGCTATCGTAAGAAAAAACACTAACTACTTCGCCATTGAACAGTTCATGGGCTATTATTATTATTAATAAATTAATTCATTAATAGCAAACTGCAATTGTATTTTAAGAGCACGTCCTTTCCATGTGAATAGACCCGTTTCCCTTCAAAGAATCGCACCGGGACTTAACTCGCAAACTTCCCGGTGCGGAGTTTTTCTTCGCTTAATTTTCACGGCGGAGCGCCGCCATACCAACTTTGCGAATGTCTAGGGCCGAACAGTAAGTATAATAAAAAATCTTTTAGTCTACACATAGAGATACACAGCTGCTACTACTACTTTTGGTGTGATGTCCAGAACATTAAAATATAATCAATAATCAATTTATTTTCTTCTCAGAATTAATTAATTAAAAGTATATGATTGAATTAAGCGTTATTTGGCGGAAATTAAAATCCATTAATAAAACCGAAAGTTGTTAGCCCTATTTTCAATTTTTGAAATATATTACTGTGTGTTTACTAACATATTTTTTTAACTCAACTGACCTTCCCTATAGTAACTCAGTACTAACAAAACATATCCACAATATCCAATCTTAGCTGCTTCTAAATAAAATTAAAAAATTTAAAAACCCCCGACACAAAAAACATAAGCTACCTTTAAATATTAATACATACCTATACATATAGGTACTTTAGGATTAATTTTCTTTTATTATTTTTTACTTTTTAAAGGTAGCTTATGTTTTTTGTGTCGGGGGTTTTTAAATTTTTTATTTTATTTTTTATTTTATACTTTTTAAAGGTAAACATACTTATAATATCTCTGGTTAAGTTGTAAATACATAGGTTCTTGTCGATTTCAAATTCATTTGAGACCCCACTTGAGCATATTTGCAGACATTCGGTTTTTCTTCCCCACTTTAACCCCCCATAACTATTAAACGGCTCAATCGATTTTCATCAAACATGTCTAAGAACACTCGCCCGTAAAACACTTGTAATACAAAACTAAATTGAAATCGTTTCATTCGTTCGGGAGCTATGATGCCACAGACAGACACGTCAAACTTATAACACCCCTCTTTTTGCGTCGGGGGTAAAAATTTGCCTCAATTGCCTAGGAGTATATAAAAGTGAATACATGATATATAGCATAATTTACCAATCTGCCTATAACTTCTTAAAGTTTATTTCTGTACATCTTCCATTATTCAAACATTTATTTGACGTGACTGCTTGTCTGCACTTTATGACACCTACTTATACGACCAACCACACTTATTCTGGGTTGACTGGAAGAGATCTTTTTTAGAGATAAGTCCACCTTTGCGAACAATTTTACCTATCATTGTATATTATTAATTATTTATGTGCAATACAGAATGTAATGTTATATAATTTCTTAGTCCACTATAAAAGCATAAAAGGTCCCAATCTCGTTGCGGGCAACATCATAAAAATAGTTAAATAAGGAGCGATGACTGCCTGTCCTGGTTACGGTTCCATCTCCGCAATTGTACGTTTCTTTGCACAGGGCAATGAACACACAGAGACTTAATGAAATATTAATAGTAACGCTGGTTGAAAAGAAAATACAATTGTACGTGAAATGGTAGTTTCTTTAAACATCATTATTCTAATAATGTTTCTACAGTTAGAGCACAGGTCGCCCAAATGCATAAAAATACCATAGGATGAATTTTCCATCACCTGTCATTCTAGCTTGCAAGAATGACAGGTCTACATCGCAAGTCGAACACGCTGTATAAAACGCAAAACATATACAATAAAGTGGACGTAGGCCTCTGACTGAACCGATGACTTGAGATGAGAGCTTTTACCCAAGCGGGCTGAGTTCGATCCTGGCTGATGTATGGATCCATTCGTAACACAATCTTTCCCTTGCCACGAGGGGTTAACAGAAATATTAATAATATATTTTTTGCATTGTTATTACTTATTAAAAAAATAACTATCTAATTATTCTTTTACACGATTTTTGCTGTTGTAGTAATAAACAGTAAATAAGATATAATCATGACAAGATTAAAGCATTTTCATGTATGTTATCGAGTATGTTTATGACTGGAGAAGACGTAGTGATTTAAGAATACAAAATCATTTCACCCATTTGGGCATGGCACATTATTTTTTAGATTTTATGACCATATAATGGATTTTACAAAGGGAATTTAACTCGTTCTTGCATTGCTTGTATTGCTTATTGGTGCTGTAATACAGCAATGATATTTTCATAAGCGGTTAAAAAGAACTTTAACAGACAAAGAAAGTCGTATTGGTTTAAAAAAAAGCATGTGTGCAATTCACACGTGGTAGAAGTGAAATAGAAAATATATAATTAATAAATGTAACCTCTTTATCCTTTTGTTCAAATCAGTTTGTATGTTTAATCAGTCGACCTCAGAAGAATAACAGACTTTCAAAACACATTTCACAAGGAATAGTAATTAAAAAAAATTGCTTATATTATTCACAACAAAATAATGCACATATTAAAATAACTTTTTTCAAATTATATTTAATTAAATAAATTATCAACATTAAATCTTTTGTCTCTGACATTTACGAACTGTGTACAATGCGGACGAGAGCAAAATAAAAATACAGCAACTGAAGAAATAAACCAAAGTATGCATTATTGTGATGACGGCTCCAGAGCAGAGTCTTACGAGATAGCTTTTAAATAAATATGACTTTATTTTCCATAACTAAATTGATATACTGGTGATATATATCTATATATCGATATATATCTATTTCTTTTATCTATGAGTATGATTCTACTAGGCACTTACAGTTCAATATTACATTTCTATATTTGCAAAAGTAGATATAAGGCTTTCTTATTTAATTTATTTTTAATCCTTCTAAGATATAATCAATATTCAGTTAGTAATAATAAAAACGGTATTTATAATGTTTTAATTTTTTTGACGACCCGATATTTCGGCCATGGATGTATTAAAAAACATGGCGAAAAATCTTGTTTTTTATAATACTAAACAGTATTTAATTATAGCAGGCTTTTGCTCGCACACTCAATTAGTTCGGTTCTTCTCGGTAATGATCGGCTCTCGTCGGGGCTGCGCTTTTACTTCGTTTTTGCATAGCGTTATTTCTGACTTTCTTCTTTTTTATTTCGGAATCTTAAGCTCTATCTAAAACAATTTTCCCACGTTTTTCTCAGGTCGCTTTCTTGTTTGTCTATCTGTCTGTCTGTCTGTGCAGTTGGATTCTTGCAACTCAATTTTGAGGCACTTCCCGGCCACCTAGCGAGCTGAAATTTTTGGAGCAAGTCGGAACCATATGACAACAACAACAACTTTCAACTTTCTAGGTGCACTTTCAGATCAACTTTCGGCAACTTTCACTTTTGTATGGGGCTTATCCGATAGCTGCGTAACACATGGTTACTACGTTGAGTTAATAATTAAAAAGAATAAATTTTTTTTATTAGGTTATTTTATTCTTTTTTGGTCACTGAAAAACGTGGGATTTTAAGATTTTTAAATCTAGTATTATTTACTAAAACATCTAGTGGTCTGTAATGTGAGATGAAACTCGAACCCATTACCTCTCGACATCGAAGTGATTACTCTTTCAAATGAATTACCAATGCATTGACGTACATGTTGCTACTTTTTAATTGTTTCTGAAGCTGAAATTCAGCGCCATCTCTTCATATTGTATGTAACTAAAACGTAAAATACTCTGATGTTTTCAACAATCGATAAAAAACCACCTGCTATAGAATGATTATAGGTATATTTTATTATATTAAACTTGGTAGGTAAATGGTTCAATATTCACCATTTTTTAACATTATAATAATGAACTATTAAAATAATAACACATTATCAATAATTTCTAAGTCGTTTATATAAGAATTTATGTATTTTTTCCTTTACTCAGTATCCGTGAAAAAACTATTTCTTCATTTGGAACTTAACAATTGGATGAAATCCGAAGTTTATAGTTACAATTCATCATTAATCACCGATCATTTATCACAAGAGAGTGTTATCTACATCTTTTCTAATATTATAAAGAGGAAAGATTTGTATTTTTGTATGTTTGCAATGAATAAACTCAAAAACTACTAAGCCGATTTCACAAATTCTTTTATCATTGGAAAGCTACATTCACGCTGAATAACATAGGCCATATTTAATGCTAGGAAAAATTTAAAGAATTTTGTCCACTCGTGCGAAGCCGGGACGGGCCGCTAGTTTAAAATAAATCTATGACTAATCTTTCAGAAAATCTATTTTCTTGAAAACATACCAAGGAGGTACTGTATAATCTTGTTCGGTTTTAGATCCGTACTTCAGTTTAACAACATGATCCTGTGTTTAAGAGCTATTAAGTACTTGTCTAACTACCGACACAGTAGTGATAGCTAGTGACAATGAAATAGCAATAAAATGCCATAAGTGTACTACTGAAACACTTTTTTTTTAAAGTTTACTCCTTAAGAATTTATTTTCATATAAGTCACCCGGTATGAAAAAAAAATGATGAGTAAAATTTAATGATCGAATGACAGCGTTACGTTTTTGTGCGCGACCTATCGTGCGCATCTTTCACTTTTGTTTTGAAGTGTTGTTTTATCATTTTCTGTGCTAATGACAATCGTTCTTAAGGAGTAAACTCTAGTCGTGCGTTGGAGCCTACGCACACATTTTTTTTTTCTTATTGTAATTACTTATTCTTTAATGCTTAATGTAATATCGTAATTTTGTCTTAGTATGATACTTATTTCGTAATGTTGTAGTTAGCTTTAGTAACTTTAGGCTATACATAAAGCTGAGAACAAAAAAATGTTTGAGACATGGTTGAGTGTAAATAAATAAATTGAAGACGACTCAGCCGTTTTTTGTAGAACTAAAATCATTAAACAGCAAACAGAAGGAAATAACAAATCAAAAACAATGTAACTTAATACAGAAGATTATAAAGAATTACAAAAAGTATAGTTTATTTCGACGACCGTATAGTGCAATGGTAGCGATCCTGGCTTTCGCACCGGTGGTCCTGGGTTCGAGTCCCGGGAGAGGTTTGTGTGATGATAACGCATTTGTACCTGCGTTATGGGTATTTATATATATTTCTATTAATATTACATAACTTTATTTATAGCGTAAGAATGTTATAATTATTATTCGATCATTAGAACCCATTAGATCCCATTGGTCCGTTTGGTGAATTCTGGCTCATTTCCATAAGGAAATCTTCCATAAGGACCAGTAGGTCTATTCATAGGGAAGGCCTGTCCCCAGCGGTGATGAACGGCGAATGATGAAATCATATTAGTAAGCTACTTCTGATTTGAGTATATTTTACACCAATTTTCGAAAAAATAATAGTCTGGTCTGGGAGTATTTATCAGGTCAAATTGATACTTTGAGATTAGTCACTTTATTCTCAGTGATAGACACACACATGCACACACGCACACACATGCACACTTCTTTTAACGCTTTGGCGATTAGTAATTTTTAATTTTGTAAATGGGAGACAATTTATAATTTTAATAATTTTTTATAATTTAGAATTGTAACACAGGCTTTATACGCTAAAACAGAGACATCAACCTATACTTTGTCTACTACATATATGTTTATAAGTCAAATGAAAATCTTTCATTTTCATTTCACGTAATTATCTAAACACGTGCTATATACGACGTTATTTTGGAGCATATTAGAACTGTTTTTTCTAGATCAAGGGCCGACCAGTTTTATCAGTTCTTTGAAAATTTCAAATAGTTATCTGCCATTTAACACTATCTAACAGATAAAAGTTGCTGATAAATTACTCTGCTAGTCATTTCTATTCAGGACTTGTAAAACCAAAATTTGTAGTTTATCAGGTAGATAAATTCCGAATAGGCTATCAGATACTTTATCAGCAATTGGTGAAACAGGCCCTACGTATTTTAGCATTGTTTTAATATTTACCACGTGTCTTGTACTTATATAAAAAATAAATAAAATCTTTTGATGATTTACAAATATAACTATATCAACAATAATAAAATATTTAAATAAAACATAAAAATTGTCTAAATATTATTTATCTGGAATAGGCAATAGAAAAAAAATACGACTATTGCCTTAATCATCCTGTTATCACGGCTTCTGTAAAGGAGTCGAAATGTCAGGATTAAATATGAATTATGCGCAAAAAACCCTCAATAAGTTATTTTATTTTAACGTGTAATGTGTGTGGAAGTGTAAGAACTAAATAGTTTGATTATAAAATAAATATTTTAGAAAAGTACCAAAAAACATAAAGAAATAGATGACCTAATATATTTTATTATATTCACAACTTCCCTATGAATATTATGCATGTAGTGTGCCATCTTTATACAATGTGTCCCGTCACCAGTGTCGGAGCCTTTAATGGTGTGAAATATGGCATTTTTTATTGACAAATTGCCCCTCAAATCTGCCAAAACTTAATTAAAAAATACACAAAAAGAATCTATTTGTTTTTCTTTAATTATTTTTTTCCATTTTTTATTCCATGACAATGGAAACATGATGGCTGTGTACCTGTTGTCTACATGTTTAGCTATCAAATGACACCTTTTTTAATGTTGATAGGATATTTACATGAGTAGTGGTGGCCGAATTAGTATGAGAGCCCAGGTCTCGGTTACCAAGAAAACAAAATGTAAGAGAATAATAAAATTTGAGGGGTAATTTGTCGATAAAAAAATGTCATATTTCACACCATTCAAGGCTCCGACACTGGTGACGGGACACATTGTATAGTACTCTTAACACTAACTTATAGAAGATTGTGTATATAAAAAAAATAAACACTTGCCTTACCGAGGTTCGAACCCAAGACCTTTGGCGTACTAACTCGCTACTGTTGCTAAGCGGTCGTCAAGTGAAACGACCCTTGCACTTCAATTCGAGCCAGTTTTACGAGCGTAGTAAACTGAAACAGCAGTTGACCCTTCTAACCCGAACAACTAGCTACTTTATCAACAATAGCAATAGTAGTACAAAATGTACCAATATAAAACTAAGGTCAAAGTACAATCAACACTACATCAATTTAGGTATCAAGGTAATTTCTCACTTTAAAACAGGCATTGGATTTTTAATAAGTGAATAAGAATCTAAAAAAAAAACGTGCATTCCTATTTACACATTTATCACAAAAGTAGTCTATACATCTAAGGTTGTCTGGCAGAGATCTTTTTGATAAAACCGCCCATTGTAAGACTAATTCATTTTTATTTTCTTCTGTTATTTCCCTTAATGTGGTGTTATGTGTTTTACATTATACAGTATTGTTTAATAAGCATTGTGACGTAATAAAGAATATTTTTTTTTGACGTGACAACGTCTTATAAATTGGTTGCGGCTGGGAGTCACTTATGAAAAAGTGTAACGCTCGGTAACGTTACGATGAGTCACCGAACGAGAGAGAGGCCCGCCGAATGTTTTCTCAATATTTAAAAGTTTATTGATTTTTAATATTATAAGTATATATATGAAATTGTAAACTCTTTATGATATATATAATACAAAAAAATTGTTTATATCGATAAATTTTGATAACCATCCAAGATTGTTCCATTTAAATCATTAATGTATAAATCACTTATAATATAAATATTTAATAGTAGTAGATATATTTCCTATATAACCCAAATTATTCATTTATTAATTTTCGAAATATATTACAGGCATTTATATTTAAACATCCTGTTACATAATGATTTATAGTTTTTTTTATCCTCAACAAAATCACTCAAATAGGAATTAGTTAAGTTTAAGTTTACATGTACAATGTTTTAGTAAACAAAATATATTTCTATAGTTAAAATTTGTGCAATTCTTATTTTCATTCAATTCCTTGTTCCTATTGTGCAATTTAATTATATTCATATCAATAAATATTCTACCGAGAAAAAGACGTTGTCACGTAAAATCTTCGCCCGTAAAACCGACTTTACAGGCAACCATTTTTTTATTATATGTATGATATTCCAGTAGGTGAACAATACTTAAACTAATTAAAAAATTGCCTATTATTACTTGCCTACGATAACTGCACATCATATGTAACACTACAAAACACTCGTTTATTTTTTTTTATTCATATATTGACTTATTTTATATGGCTATATGCATCACCAGGTAAATATTGTTTTAGAAAAAAATAAAATAAAATATAGACACGCACACACATATACACACAAACTAACAGTAAACAAGTAAAGAAAGAGAAAATAAGATAAGTAACAATGTGAAAAACATAGAGATACATAAGACATAAGGTCTTCAAAACTACTGTATAACCAGTGACTCATACCCTTTTTTTTTGTTTACGCAGGAAATGGCATCAGGCATTCCATCGTGCCGGGAGAACACGATGGATATGTGGGACTCTTCTCCATGCCCCTACCCGGCCGAGTGCCCGGTAGCAAACTCATACCCTGCCGCAGCAGTATGGTAGAGGTATGGACTTTGTAAATCTATAATCTAAGATCACAGTGGTTTGTGTGTTTGTCTGTCCGCTCTTTTTCCATTGTATCAATAACGTTACTATAGCAACGCGTTAACTGCAAGTAGTTCGTCTACCGGACGCTAGATGGCGCTAACGGAAAAATATTTAATAATAGAAAAATTATTAAAATAAAATAAAAAAATTTTAAACGCGACACTACAAACGAAACTAATATATATTTAGTTCTTACATATCCGCGCACATTGCACATTTACACAAAATAAGTTATTTACGGTTTTTTGCGCCTAAATTTATATTTGATCGTGACGTTTCGACTCTTTTACAGGACTCGTGATCACAGTATGACTAAGGCAATGTGTGGTACTATTTTCTACTACCTTCACTATATTTTAATCGGGCACGTATCTGTTAAAATTTATTTAAATCAAAATTGTTATTATTTTATTTTGCGTTTTACGATTAAACATAAATTATGCGCAAGAACTAGCAATAAATAATAAACATTACTAATATTATGAGATTACAAATAGACATTTATTCTACAACAGCGATGAAATTTTGTAATTGTATCTATGGCTTGAAATGACGATATTTTTGTATCTTAATTTCATACTAATTGGCCTAGCCCAAAGTAAGTACTGTAAGCTTGTGTTATGGATACAAGGGTAACGGATAGACATACATATATGATACAAAGTTAAGTAATATTAATAGAAATATATAGAATACCCATGACCCGGGTACAAATGCGTAATCATCACACAAACCCCTTTCCGGGACTCGAATCCAGGACCGCCGGTGCGAAAACCAGAATCACTATCGTTGTAACAGTTAGACATACATATATGATACACAGATATGTAAAATTTATAGAAATTTATACAAACACCCATGACTCAGGTACAAATACTCGTATTCACCACACAAACTTTTGCGGCTTCCGGGACTCGAACTCAAAACCGTTGGTGAAAAAAGCAGAATCGCTACCGTTGCACCAAACGGCCGTCGAACATTGGTCAGACTTACAATGGTTGATAACTTATATTTATCTTGCAATATCGTCTCGCCGAGTCGTCGGAAATCGACACTCCTGGGGATCCGAATGAAATTCTCTTTCAAATATTTAAATATTCAATTACGACCGAGACTGCTTTTCACAGATTTGCTACCTTTTTATAATTTACGTTGACATCGCTCAAAATATACTAAAATTTAGGTAAAAGATTCAATCAAATTATGTTTACAGTAATAATATTTATATGTTATTTAAGAAAAAATAAAAAGCAATATAGTAACAAAATAAAATACCAGCTCTCCCGATGCCGAACCATTTCTTTTTAGGGTTCCGTACCCAAAGGGTAAAAACGTGACCCTATTAATAAGACTTCGCTGTCTGTCCGTCCGTCTGTCTGTCACCAGGCTGCATCTCAAGAACCGCGATAGTTAGACAGTTGAAATATTCACAAATTATGTATTTCTGTTGCCGCTATAACAACAAATACTGAAAACGAAATTAAACAAATATTTAAGGGGGCTATCATGCAACAAACGCGATTTTACTTATCTAAAAGTTTGTACGGAACCCTTCGTGTGCGATTTCGACTCGCACTTGACCGGTTTTCTTTTTTCAATCCAGAACCTAAATACACACACAAACGAGCACTCACATATATACAAATTTGACATGATTGTAACTTAAAAGTAACTCTCACTTCTCACTGTCGCTTACACTATTTCTTTATTACAGACCATCATTGTATTAATTACAAGTACCAGCATAAAAATAGAGAGTGCTGGGTTTTCTGAAATACAGGCTGCGGCTTAGTTCAGATACTAGGGGCCCTACTGTCATCTCTTAATACGACTCAAGTTCGTCTGTTGAAGAGATATGCCACTTTAGACCGTGTATAGCGGTGTCTCACTCTGACAGTCGAACTTGCATCGCGTTAAGAGATCAAATGTTTGTGTGATAATTGCAAGCATTTGTACCTGAGTTATAGTCATATTTTATATATCTATACAGGGCGTCCCAAACTTATGGGACATGAAGGGGAAGTCCCTTAAATATCGTAGATAGTGAATTTTGCTCAAAGAAGACTTTATGTTATTTTTAAAAGTTAGTAATTCTGCATTCATAGATTTTCTAAAAAATACTTGCTTCGTCTGGGAATCGAACCAACTTAAATGTCAAAAAAAAAATCACCCTACTTTTATGATGCCAATCGAAAGAATAGCTAAAAATAATAAATTAATGTAGTTCTAAAATTTGAAAATGGAACAGTCTGTGCGAGCGTTGAAGGCAAATTTAAAACGAAAATAATGTTGTTCTTAAATTTGAAAATGGAACAGTCTGTGCGAGCGTTTATTTTTCGGATATTGATCTGTTTAGTCTTAATTCACTTACACAAGTGTTATTGTGTTAATTTATTGCGAACATGGCATATCAAGTAAGTTTTGATCTAATGGAAGCATATTTTTTGAATGATAAAGATATCTCTAGAAGTTTGCGGTGGTATAGCGTAAAATATCCTGATAAACAATTACCGTCTCGTAAAGTTTTGAAAAGGCTTGTGAACAATTTGAAAACTCTGGGACGTTTCGATAAACGCCCAAGAGAACCACAGCAAGAAAACCGTACGATCAACGACGAAGAACTTGGTATTTTAATTTACTTTTCGGCTTTTCCGAAAGCATCGGTGAGAGAAGGAGAACATGAAATTGGAGTTTCGAAAAGCAAAATACACCGTGTATTAAAAAAACACGGTTTTAAGAGTTATGTTGAAGGACGATTGGTTCAAAAATTACTTCCGGGCGATACAGAAAGGAGAAGAAATTTCTGTCTTGATATCCAGGCACGCTTGCTCGAAAATCCAAATTTTTTGGATAATATTATTTGGACAGACGAATCTAACTTAAGCAATAACGGTATGTATAACCGCAACAATAATCGTATTTGGTCTAAAGAAAATCCCCTACGAGTCACTGAAACGAATAACCAAGTGCGTTTTTCACTCAACTGTTGGTGCGGACTTTTAAAAAACCGGGTTTTCTTAATCCATTTTTACCAAGGAACCTTGAACACGGAAAAGTATTTAGGAATACTTCAAATTTTAAGGGATAAGATAAGAAATCTTTCCGCGGCGGAGCAAGAAAACTTAATTTTCCAACAAGATGGAGCTCCGGCTCATAATAGTCGGAGAGCAGCAGATTTTCTAAATGAATGTTTTCCTACATGGATTGGTACAAATGGACCGATTAGATGGCCGGCCAGATCCCCGGACCTTACACCATTAGATTTCTTCTTTTGGGGATACGTGAAAGATATGCTATACAAAAAGCGATACTAAAACGTGGGCGAGTTGCAAACAGAATTGTGCCATATCACATCGAGTGTTCACCATAAAATGATAAGAAAATCAACAGGCAGCGGACTCATTAAAAGATTGGAGATTTGCGTAAGACAAGAGGGATCACATTTTGAGCATTTAATTAATTAATTTACAAAAAAATACCTACTTAATTGACTACGGCAGTTTCATGTATGTTTTTAATTTGATTAAAATATTAATTTCACGTTGTTCCTTTCTTTTAAAAAACCATGTAACTTAAGCATAGTTATTATTTTTTAGCTATTCTTTACATTGGCATCATAAAAGTAGGGTGATTTTTTTTGACATTTAAGTTGGTTCGATTCCCAGACGAAGCAAGTAATTTTTAGAAAATCTATAAATGCAGAATTACTAACTTTTAAAAATAACATAAAGTCTTCTTTGAGCAAATTTCACTATCTACGATATTTAAGGTACTTCCCCTTCATGTCCCATAAGTTTGGGACGCCCTGTATATGTATTTACGAATTCCCTGTCACAGTGTTTGACAACGATCAATTCCGAAATTACTCAATCGATTTTGAAGTTTTTTTGACGTGACAACGTCTTATAAATTGGTTGCGGCTGGGAGTCACTTATGAAAAAGTGTAACGCTCGGTAACGTTACGATGAGTCACCGAACGAGAGAGAGGCCCGCCGAATGTTTTCTCAATATTTAAAAGTTTATTGATTTTTAATATTATAAGTATATATATGAAATTGTAAACTCTTTATGATATATATAATACAAAAAAATTGTTTATATCGATAAATTTTGATAACCATCCAAGATTGTTCCATTTAAATCATTAATGTATAAATCACTTATAATATAAATATTTAATAGTAGTAGATATATTTCCTATATAACCCAAATTATTCATTTATTAATTTTCGAAATATATTACAGGCATTTATATTTAAACATCCTGTTACATAATGATTTATAGTTTTTTTTATCCTCAACAAAATCACTCAAATAGGAATTAGTTAAGTTTAAGTTTACATGTACAATGTTTTAGTAAACAAAATATATTTCTATAGTTAAAATTTGTGCAATTCTTATTTTCATTCAATTCCTTGTTCCTATTGTGCAATTTAATTATATTCATATCAATAAATATTCTACCGAGAAAAAGACGTTGTCACGTAAAATCTTCGCCCGTAAAACCGACTTTACAGGCAACCATTTTTTTTTCTTTTGATGTATTCATTCCGAGTTAGAACGTAGAATAGGTTTCATTTGAATTTATAATACATCAACGCTTAGCCGGGTCAGTTAGTATTTCAAATACTACATATTTATATATCATATATGTATGTTTATCCGATACTTTGGTATCCGTAACACAAGCCTTACAGAACTTACTTTGAACTAGGCTTATTGGTGTGAATATAAGAAATAATATTATTATTATTATAAAATAACAATTCCTATAAAGCTTAGTATTTTACCCTCTTACTATGCATAATATAATAGTGGTGATTTATAGAAATTACAAATATTAATGTAACGATTATTATTTGAATAACACAAAGTTCTAACGCTTACCTCTTAAATCACCGACATACGCTTTGGTTGGCTGGAATAGACCTCTTCTAGAGATAAGCCCACCAATACTCTCTAATATACTGTACTGTTCCACTACTTCTTAAGTGCAATAAAGATTATTACGTAAACGCTTTGTTTTGCACTAAATGCAGTGTCTGTCTGCTGTCTGAATTTTATTATTTTCAAAGAATACCTTACCTGCAAAAAAGAGCAACATTTTTAAGTGTCAGGCGAGACAAATGAAATTCCCTGCAATAAAAATTGCTATAGATTTAAAAATCTAGAAGCAAAAAGCTTTAATACTAAATAAATACAACCAGACTTATAAATACGCGCCACCGTTATATGGTTGATGTACCAAAGAGTCGCACTAAGCGTTTTGGTTCCAATTTTGTGATCCGTACCTCTAAAGAGAGGAACTCCTTGCTTAAATCTGTGTTTTCTGACATATAATTTAGGGCCTTCAAGTCACGAGCAAATAGGTATCTTCTAGACAAGCGTGTCACATCCTAGATCACATAGCCACTTATCACCAGGCGCTTAATATTTACTATAAAAAATACTGTGCACTTTTTAATCTGCCCAGTTTATATATGTAACACAACAACACACACGGTTTCTCACTTTATTTACTAGGGGCCCGTCCCTGGTGGGACGGGTCCCCGGGTGGACAAAATTCTTTAATTTTTTCTAGCATTAAATATAGCCTATGTTACTCAGCATGAATGTAGCTTTCCAATGGTGAAAGAATTTTTGACATCGGCTTAGTAGTTTGAGTTTATTCATTACAAACATACAAAGCTTTCCTCTTTATAATATTAGTGTAGATAAACGTGAGGTAAGAATTGTTGTATGTTTATCTGAAAGCTTGTCTTCATTAGACTCCGAAACTGTTTAGAGGATTACATTTAATAGTGAATGCAAACAGAAATTACAATTCTAACGTGAGTGAATTTTAAAAGATATGAATATGAGTATTTGTAAAGCTTTATAAAGTTTTTTTTGTAAAACCTATTACTATTTAGCTCTTATCAACATGCCACGTAAAAGTAAAGAAAGAAAGAAAGAAAGAATTTATTATTTATTTATTAAAGTACACATATTTAAAACAGATACTTGTTGACTTTGTTGTAATCAACCATGCAATGAAACCATAATACTACTATAATCTGTTATCACAACAGATAACAGAATAATATTGCTTTTTTGTGGATCATGTATTGTGACGACGTATTATATTGTAAATGTCGTTACTTCTGTTAAATCTCACGAGTTTCTTCGCCCGTTCTTCTTGTCACTTAAAAGACGTCTCGAATGGGTGGTAGGTAAAAAATATTGGACGATTCAAAATAACTTATTTTGAGTGCATTTTAATAAAGTTATGTCTGCTGAAATAGAACATTTTCAGAGACTTAGTAACTGTCCCATTTTCAGTCATTGGATGCGAGTACACACGCATGTGCCTAGTATTCCGTGGGGAGTAAATATTTAAACTACGTTTTTATTGACTTTATTTATTTTATTTTATTTTATTTGTGTGACGACCGTTTGGTGCAACGATAGCGATCCTGCCCTTCGCACTGGCGGTCCTGGGTTCAAATCCCGGAAGGGTCAGATGTCTGTATGATGAATACGAGCATTTGTACCTGAGTTATGGGTGTTTATCTATATTTCTATGAATATTACAATTTGATGTATCATTTATGTATGTCTATCCGTTACCCTAATATCCATAACACAAGCCTTGCAATGCTTATTTTGGACGAGGCTAATTGGTGTAAATGTGAGAAATATTTATTTATTTATTTTGCAAATTTTTATTGGCATATATATAGTGTTAATTTTAATTATAATTAAATAATAGATTTTAAATTAATAATGAAATAATAAATTCTATGATTAATATGGACATTGTCGGCAATAAACATATTTTAATTTATTTTAATTTTTAGTTGGTTTGACTGGTATTAAGTAATTTTAATATACTATTATAGGTTAATTCAATTATCACCCATACTATCAAAGGTTTTTTTCATATAAGAGAATTCTCATATAAAAATGACTATTGTGAATTTGTGTATTTTTACAGTGTGTACACGTAATTACAATTTTTTAGTGTACGAGTAAAGATTTTTTACATTTGCCATAATAATCTCTCAATATTTCTTGACAGCTTGTGTTTGGCAATACCCGAATAAGTCAAATAAACCCTTAACAAAATCACTTACACCGTATTTCCAAGACACAAGATTCTATTTTGCAACTGAAAATGTAGATGTAATTTAATTTAAGCCATTGGGGGAAGTGTGTTATACTAGAATTTTGTGGTGCCGTATATGAAACAAACTTTACAGGAAATTATGATAATGTAAAGTTATATAGATGAAACTAGAAATAAATTAATATAATTATAACACAAAGTCATAAGCATAGTTCCGAGATAATATGCAATAACAATTGCAATAATCATTCAAGATTTAAAGGCTTGTTAACAACCGTTTGGTGCAACGGTAGCGATCCTGCCTTTCGCACCGACGCACAGTGTTTTAGAAATTTTGTCTTCCATAACAAAATCTTTAATAACTTTTGAATAACGCGGAATTAGATTGTGGTATTCATAATATTGATAGAATAACGTATGAAGAATATACTGTATAAATATTTATTTATTTATTTATTAAACAGATCACCAACAAGGTTGCACTAATACAATCACAAAACAAATACAAACATAATAACTACTAGATCAAGTGAAACCTTAATTAGAGGCGACAACGGCATGCGATATACAAAATAAAAGCAATTGCATTACAATTACACGGATTCACATGGTTACAGGTTATAGACTGGTAAGAATTCTATAATTATATAAACCAATTTGTTAAAGTATTAAAGTATATTCTTTAATATTAACTTCATTAAATTATGTAGGTTTGCTGAGACATAAAGATTTTAATGTATTCAAAGAATCGGAATATATATCGAGACTAGTGGATTTTGACAGTGAGTTGTATTGGGAGAACATTCTATTTAAAGGAGAAAATAAGCTTAAGTTTGTTTTAGAATTTCTGGTTACAAATAAGTTGTATCTAGATTTTCTTGGCAATTTAGTGGGGACGTTTATATTAACTCTTGAGAGTAGATCGGGACAATCTAAAATGCCATTGACGAGTTTGTACAAAAAGGCCGCATCCAACATAGCACGTCGGTTTTTGAGAGTGTCCATTTTAAAGTAGCGAAGTCTGTCCTCGTAGTTAGGGAGTTTTTTTAGTATAATGCATAATGCCCTATGCATTATACTAAAAAAACTAAGTATAATGCCCTATTAGAATATCTCATTCTAATAGGGCATTATACTTGAAATAATAAATATAAAAGAAATATGACAAAACAATTATCATTTCATAATCTATTAACATTACATATTTCAAAAATGGACAGAATGTTTGTTGTTATAAGTGTAAATCGTTAATTTTATTTTTTATTTATATTTTTGTGATTTTCCGGACCCGGATATAGGGAAACTTTCCTTTTTTTGTCGAAACTAAAGGTCGTATCGATGCCGGATTTTCACTCTAGTACTTAGAATGATACAAACTAACGATTTTAACAATAAAAAGGGCATGAGAAAAAATTGGGGTTTGTAAAACACTGTGCGACGGTCGATTTGTGTGATGATACGGACATTTGTACCTGAGTCATGGATATATTTCTATTAATATCACATATCTACGTATCATATAACACGGTGTCTGTCCCCATACTCCTTAAAAAGTTGGAAAAAATCGGTATAAGAGGCAAACAGCTTGATCTTTATGATGACTACTTATCAGATAGGCTTCAGAGTGTAAGGATAGGATCTTTCACTAGTTCTGATCTTCCACTAACATATGGTATACCACAAGGCAGTATCTTAGGGCCAACTCTTTTCATCATTTATATGAATGATTTATTATGCCTAGATCAGTTTCAAGGAAGAATTATCTCGTACGCCGATGATACTGCCCTCATTTTTACTGCGAAAACTTGGGAAGAGACGTATAGGTCTGCTCAAATTGGTTTTGATTTGATAAAAAAATGGTTAGGAAACAATATTTTAACTTTAAATACCGATAAGACTAAATATTTGGCTTTTTCTTGGCGCAATTATAATCATCAACTAAATCTTGTTGCTCATAATTGTTCTAACTTCCATAGGGATACGCAATGCCAATGCTTGCTACTTGAGCGGGTGAACTTCATAACCTGGGCGTCACAATTGATGATCATCTAAGTTTTAAGCAACATATTGATGTTCTAGCAAAGAGAGTTCGTAAATTGGTATATGTTTTTAAAACATTAAGACATGTTGTTCCACCGGTTACGCTTATTAGGATTTACTATGCCTTATGCCAGTCGCTGCTTACATACTGCATATTATCCTGGGGAGGTGCTTCCAAAACCACGCTTAAGAAACTTGAGGTAGCGCAAAGGACGATACTTAAAATTTCTACTTTTAAACCTTTTCTGTATCCCACTCAACTTCTTTGTGAGTACTGTGAAGTTTTGACAGTCCGGCAACTGTTCTTACTTAGGATTGTTGTGAAGCAGCACTCCCTGTTAGAATACTCCCCTGATTTGTTAAAGAGGCGTAGATGGTTTGCTGCGTGTTATCAGACTTCTGGGACAAAAACAACCTCGGCCCAGAGGTTCTTTCCATTTTTAGGTCCCATTGTGTACAACAAAATCAATAAAATAATTAATATATATCCTATGAATAAAACAGTGGTAAAAAAAGCAGTGTCAGCCTTCCTTGTGACAAAGTCTTATGACGAAACAGAAAAATTGATTGGTATACTACGATGAATGGTAATTGAAAGTGTCAAATAGAATCCATCTGAATTTAAATAAATAAATTATACTCACCCTCTCACATACACTCACTCATCAACATATTACACACAGAGAGGACCATCATTAGATTTCCTCAATAAAAATTAATCATAAGTAATAGTTTAAGATAAAATTGTTAATGTAGCTTTTAAATTGATGTGTCCTATATGCTCCGAGGCAAGAGGCGCTGTATGCTGAAATACAGGTAATGTATTACCTAGTTCGGCAACAGATGCTACATTTGTTAATGTATTTATAAGCTAGAAGTAACGCTTAAGTAAGAAATGTAATCTTTTTATGGTAATAAACGAATATATTATTATTATTATTATATATGTATGTCTATCCATAATACATAACACGAACCCTATAGTGCTAACTTTGTACTAGGCAAATTGGTGTTAATGTAAGAAATATGGCATTGAAAATTTCATTTAAAGTTTTAAGCATTGGTAATTCTAATAAAGCATCTTAATTCAAGTCAATGCCATAAAATAATACATAAAATAACAGAAACAATACATATTCAGTTTAATTTCTACATTTATATACGAATGCAATTTCATTTATTTATAATAATTATTTATCGATAAGTTTATTGCATTATTTCATTAAAATATTGGCTCCACGGAAGATCAGCGTTGCAAATTAATGTTTGTAACATAAGCTGAGTGAAAAGCTTCTCGGTAGATGTTACTTATCTATTTAAAGGAAAATTTAATGTACGAATAAAGATATTTGAATTAAGTCAAATTCAGTAGCTAAAGCAGTGTAATGGAAATCAGAAAGAAGAACGGTACTTCATCATTTTAACTCGAGGTAATAATAGAAAAGTTCGTTATTAACAACCTGGTCAGGAATCGCACCCAAGATCTCGGATTGGCATTTCCAAGAAACCTGGTAATGAAATCACTTTACTAATAATGTCAAAATATTACTAAAACTAACTTAAACTTGAGCTATTGATATTATAATTAAAAGGCGCCAGTTACAACAGTTTTTATTAATTTTTTTTAAATTTTACAAGCTTTTATTTAACTTGCAATGATACATATACATCGCGAGTACCTACCTATAACTTGGGTAGTTAAAAAAAATTAGATAACCTGATGAGATTAAATTTTCAAACTATATAATCACGATGTACTTAAATCTCCCGACATGTTTTTACATTATATAATCTGTGTAATGACCTTATAATTTAATAGTAAAAGTTTATTTTTTTTAGCGCATTTAAAAATCTCGTTTTTCTAAAAAGTTTTTTACTCTTATTTTTTTTTAATACAAATAACTTTTTTTAAGGATTTTGCAAAAAAATTATTTCATATTTAATCCTGACGTTTGGACTCCTTAACAGGAGTCGTGATCAAAGGGTCACTAAGGCAATGTTCGGCATATATTTTCTACTACCTTCACAATATACTTGGTAACGGTAGTGATCCTGCCTTTCGCACCGACGGTCCTAGGTTCAAATCCCGGAAGGGGCAAATGTTTGTATGATGAATACGAGCATTTGTACCTGGGTCATAGGTGTTTTTATATATTTCTATGAATATTACATATCTATGTATCATATATGTATGTCTATCCGTTAACCTAGTATCCATAACACAAGCCTTACAGTGCTTACTTTGGGCTAGGCTAATTGGTGTGAATGTAAGAAATATTTATTTATTTATTTAATTATTTAATCAGGCAAGTTCCTTACTATTATTATTTTAATATAATTAAAATTGTTTTATTTTGTATTTTTGTTTAGTATTTAATTCTCACTAAGATTAATTTCTATATTACTGAGTTTACCAATTCAGAAATTTAAAGGGCCTTCTGAAAAGAACTGAAACTCGGGCAGGGAGAACCGACCTTCATCTTTTATTATTAGCAAAAAGAGCTAACTACATCCCTAGGTCTAAAATATAGCGGATAAAAGCTAGTTAGAATTTAAATGTAAATGGTGTTCCGTTTTATTTAGGCTGTAATACAATAATTTGTATCCTGTTATTGTATATTCAACAATAAAAAAAACCTGAGGTTATATTGCAAAGCCGCCTGACTTTATAGCTAAAACGAACGTCAAAAGAAGTAACATTTTATTACAATGTCGAGACAGTGTAAATCCCAAACCGTTGTCCGAAGACTAGCATTTGTCTACAATATTTATGAAGTCTGAACTCGAGCAAGTAAGGCGATGTCCCAGTACTCTGTGGGGCATACAATAGCTTCGTTTAAGCATTATACCGCTTTGGACATTGTTGGAGGTTGATTAAACATACATTGTACATACTATTACTACTACATTTTTGACGACCGTTTGGTGGAACGGTAGCGATCCTGCCTTTCACACCGACGGTCCTGGGTTCAAATCCTGGTAGGGGCAGATGTTTTTATGATGAATACGAGCATTTGTACCTGAGTCATGGGTGTTTATATATATTTCTATGAATATTACATATCTATTTATCATATATGTATGTCTATCCGTTACCCTAGTATCCATAACACAAGCCTTATAGTGCTTACTTTGGGCTAGGCTAATTGGTGTGAATGTAGGAAATATTTATTTATTTATACTTAAGTTTTTCTTCATCTTTTTTATTCTCTTGTATGTCCGATATCACGCGCCCCATCCCTCTCAACAGTCCCAATGCAAAAAAAATCGGGCTCTTAGATAAAATTGCCATTTTCTCGCTAAATAATGAAGCTAGGACCAAACAAAAAATACTACCGTAAAGCTGATTAATAAAGAATCAACCACAGAATATTTGGATCTATGTAACTCAAAAATTATTTGTAATTTAACAAAATAACAGCAGTCCGCGCGAAAATTTGAATATGGTAGCAATTGCTACCAGGGAAGGACGAGGGGTGTTGGCTATCGGTAGCAATTGCTACCGTGGACTGGTGGTTATCGTAAATAGGCAAATGCTTGACCGCTAAATCTCCTGATGGTAAGCGATGATGCGATTTATGATGTGACGCTCTTGACTAGAAGACTCTATCTTTTCTTATTCTCTTTATAGTATGGTTTTGACTCTCATTTATAGGCTCATAAGCTGATAGAGCTTATTCTAAATCTAAGTAGGAGGTATTTTTTAAAAGCGAAATAATTTAGGAGAAGTACTTTGTTTTGCGTTTAATATACTTCTGAAAACACTGCTTTTAAAAGTAGGTGCTTGCTTTCTTCATATGCGCAAAATAAACGATTTGATCAGTAGTAATAAAATTTAATAACCACTTTATGAACATTTATTTTTTTACACTGTCAAATGTCATGTTCAATAAGAGCAAAATTAAATGCTGATGCCATGAAATTCTGAAATTTTTTAACTGTAAGTGCAACTCATGAGTAAAGAAGTAAATATTTTACATTTTATCTGTGTCCTCTAACGAATTCCATAATTGATATATTTCGGTATTTCCATTATTTTTAATTATCACATAAACAAAAGGAAACACAAAGGAATATAGAAGGAGGCGCCAAAAATAGCTAACTCTACCAGACAACCTTCGAAGTAAAAAAAAAAGAGATATTGGACCATTACAAAGTCATATTATTGAATACTCGTATTTACCTGTACATGTAAAAATCAGGGTATGAAAATGTCTGATATTTTTAATAAAGGTCAATTAATTGTATCAATTTTTGACATAAAGCTTACAAATATCTATCAACTTGAATTATTCTTGTACATTAAAATTGAAAAATTCTAAAATCTTGGTTTTTATATGTAAATTGTAAATTGGTAAAGAACAAAAATAAAGAAAACATTATGTATAATTCTTTTAAATATTTTTAAGTAAAGTAATATAGTCTTATGTTTGTGTAACAAAAAAACCAGTGTTGTGTTTTGCAAAATATGAGTAAGTGCAAGATTTTTTTGTGAGTATTTTTAATATGAATAATTGATATCTATCATTTAATATATATTCAAGGTTAAAATGCGCATTTAAAAAAGATATTTACATAAATAATTATCAAACGTCACACAAATATCATTACAAACTAACTTCATAATAATTTCGTATTGTTTTTTAATATACCAGAAAAATAATATTAGCAAAAATTTAAGTACTTCCCGATTTCAAACTTACAAGGGTTAAAATCCCATCGTGATACAAAAGTAGTTAATGGCTAATGCGGCTGCCATTAACATTATTAATACGGGCTCGCTTCGCAAGAATCATAAAGTTGAACAAACGAGAGAGGCGGGATACTTTTTACCGCCCGAACTCACATAAAAACGCAAAGCCCTGAATTAGCTCGATTCTTTGTCACCCCTTTCTGAACAACCCTAAAATTTCTACTACCACCGTCTTTGTCTAACAATAACCACTACATTCCCATCCGTTAAACTGCATCAAGGAAAAACAACGTGAAACCGCCCGAGATGAAACGAGATAGAGTAATATATATGCACTAGTAGATATGACAGAGAGCGGCATACGTAGTAGTAGCCACGGATACTCCAAGGTGGGAAAGAGACGGTGCGGTACCCTCGCGTTAGAGCGAGAGGGGAGTAAAAATTAACCAAACGGAGGGGAGAGGAATACTTCTTCAAGCGGGGTGGTTAGTCCGCTTTCGACCGCGTCGGCGGCAACGTCGGCACCGACCAACCGTTCGGCAAGAAGATCGCGTTTGTGATTTTTTAAAAATTGTGATTATTAAGTCTTTAAAACAGTTCTTGGTGATAAATACAGTTTAATTTCTACATGTTGGAACAGACGTTTGGATACACAATTCGAATTTAAATATATTATGTTATCGTGACAAATATTAGGACTTCATTTTATTACAGAAGTTATCATGACCTGTAACTCATTCGGATTTGTGTGCTGCTTATGATAAGCGGGAAGCTACGACCAAAACTTGTATTTCAAAAGGAGAGATACCAAAGAAAATGTGTGCCAAAATGTTGTTGTTTAGTTTTTTCATGTTCTCTGCGATAATGTCATGGATTGGAGTAACAGCTGAAGTGGAAGTTTCTTCACCACTAAGAGTGGCGCAATGTAGAGCGACATGTTTACAAAAGGTAAGCACATCTTCATTCTTAAACACTGTTAGTTAATACCTAGTCTATTTATTAATTTCTATTTAGCTTTTCATTCAAAGCTGCATCTTTATGAGGTCGCATCACACAGATCCATTTTGAAATAAAAAAAAAAACTAAAATATTTTACTTTTTAAAATCCATCTTGGCAAGGGTTACACCGAAACCCGCATGATTTTTTATTGTCGTCAAAAACCCGCATTTAAAATGGTGTAAACCCAATAATACATCGCCTATCACGATTTCAATATTATCCTTGTTTTATGTTATGTTATAAAAAAACCTTTACAATATCAAATTAAACCGATACAAGAATAATTAAACATCTAAAGCTCCTTATAAAAAACTAAAACTAATTTAATAAATCATTTGGTTTAGTGAAACAGACAATTGATTTCAGTTAGTTTCGTAATTAAACAGCTAGGTATTTAGATAACTTAAATATGGAAGTGACCGATAGCTTTTTTTATTTAGGGAAAATGACATTCGTAAATACTCGTACGATACATAATATATGAGTATTGTCCGTTTATCTCCAAATCAATCACGCGAACTATTCCGATACTACGTAATACCAAACACACTATAAGATTATTAAACCTTTTTATATTACATTTGCAATTTAACATGTTGACAAACTGTAAAAAAAAAACATAAAATTTTTAAATTTTTCCTTATAAATACAATTTAGGCGCCATTTAGTCATGAGTGAATGGGTACTTTCTAGGCCAGCTATTTACAATTAAAAAAAATGTTTAATTGATTCTTTAAATATTCAGCCACAAAGTTGTCAAAAAACTAATATTAGATTTTTTATTATTTGTAAATATATTTTTTAATCGCTGCCTAGTTAAAGGGTCGTTTATTTGATCAAAGCTTCAAAACAAATGAAAAAACAACCCCTTTCGATTCAAATTGTTTCTCTATCACTAAACTGGTTTATCAGGCTTTGATTTCTGATAATGAATGGCTGGGAATCAATATAAATATTTGATCAAGGCTTCATAATGATGAATTTATCAATATAGATTAAGTAATAAATCATTCCATGATAATATATCATTGCTATAAAAGTTTAGATAATGGTACTTAAAGAGGAATGTTTTGACTTTGACACTTGTATTTTGGACCTAAATAGGTTAAATTTAACGTTTACTTTCTCATATTCTCCCTGTTAGATATTCCTTGTTATGTGATCTTTCATAATATGTAAGAAACATAACCTAAGCAATAATATTTTTTCTTATTATCACACCAATTAGCGTAGCCCAAAGTAAGCACTGTAATGCATGTGTTATGGATACTAGGGTAACATATAGACATATATTAGCTACATAGATATGTAATATTAATATAAATATATAGAAATAACCATGACTCAGGTACAAATGTATTCATAACACAAGTGTCTGCCATTTCCGGGACTCGAACCCAAGACGGCTGGTGTGAAAGGCAGAATCTCTACTTGCCCAAGCGGTCGTAATTTTATTTATTATTTTAATTGCAATAAATTGGGGTTTCGTAGGAACCTAAATGAATAACATTGATGACATAAATATTATTTTAATCAGTAAACCAATTTTATATAACTGACTTCACAAATTGCTTAGTACTTTTTTTTAATAAATGAATTAAAAAATATATAAATATTATATAACGACACAAACATTACGAACCCAAGTAAATAAAGCACTTGTGTTATGGAATTCAGAATCAACGATGGTACCTTAACACCCAGACGCGAACCAATATACAAAAGTTCGTTTTCAAAATTGAACCGGGGATCGAACCCAGTTCCTCGGTGAATCATTACCATGAAAACCAGTATGCGATCCACTCGACCATGGAGGTCATCAATGATAATTTGTAAGATACTAGCGGCCCGTTCCGGCTTCGCACGGGTGGACAAAGTGTTTTAATTTTTTTCTATTATTACATATTTTCTGTTAGCGCCATCTAGCGTTCGATAGACGAACTACTTGCGGTTAACGCGTTGCTATGGTAAAGTTATTGATACAATGGAAAAAGGGCGAGGAAAAGAGCGGACAGACAAACACACAAACAACTGTGATCTTAGATTATAGATTTATCTATTATGGCACATCAAAATTATATACACAGTACATTAAATTATATATATTATTCCACATTACATACCTAGTCAACATAACTATAATAGATATGCACAGCTTTACAACAAAAGTTTAATTTACGACGATTTTATAAACATAATCTTACATTACGGAAATACAAATAAAAATTGATAAATTAAAAGAAAACAAAAAGAACAGTTTTTTAACATTATGTTTTAATGCGATTGACGATTGCAATAATTAAAAGCTAATTTCATTTATGGATCTGCAATAGTTTTAATTTAACCCTTTGAGTCCTGATTTTTATACAAAAGTAAGTGATTAAAAATTCACTGTCTAAAACCACTATGACACTTGTTTATACGCCTGAGGCTGCAAAGACAATAACCGATGTGCGTAAGTTTCCATTTACGTGTTGTAACATGTCTTAACGCATGGTACACGCTGGTGGTTCCAAGTTGTGCGGCCTAGGACGCTAGTGAAAATAATTTATAAATAGGTGGTTCCAATGCGAAGCTACTAGGACTCAAAGGGTTAAATTTACGCAAGCTGCCGTGAAAAATGTCAAAAACTTTATGCCAGCTATTGTATGTATTTACCATCCTTGACACAGATTTAATGAAAGTATTTAAACTTTTGTTTTGAAACAAAAGAAACTTATCTTAATTTGTTTTTTTATTGTATTTATTGCATTCAAAATGCCATATTTTTATAAGATAAAATACGCATGTAAAAAACGACCATTACCACCGACCTTTGGCTATCCGGGCGAGTGCTCTGACCGCTGAGCTACCGAGACGCTGGCAGACGCGTCGAAATTTACAAACGTACTATTGTCCCCGGCAAATAAGTTGAACATGATGAGTGTATAATGTACCTAAACTTGCTACTGCGCATGTCACGTGATTTCAAAATCATGTTCAACTTATTTGCCGGAGACTATACTACTATGAGGCTCGGAGTCAATTTAAACTCAATTGTTTAATATAAATAGTTCTTAAATAAAATCTACTAGAATGTGAAGTAATCGTTTATCAGTCGATCAGGTTTAATACACCATTGTGCAAGTTAGAAATGTTTATCGAGGCTTTCAAGACGATAAGTACAATTTATATCGTCCAATATTTACAGATGAAATTTATCTAAACTGGTCGTGTTATTTATTTGAGCCATTTCCAACAGGTTGCCAAGTTGCCTGCCGTTTATCTGAATCCCCAGATACAACCATAAATGTTATTTATATCGGTCATAGCTTTTAAATTGGAAACTCATTCTGTTACGACGCATGGCTGGAGATTGAACAATTAATTATATTGTTTGCAAAGAAACCCTTTTTAATTTTCATAAATCAAGGAAAACTAGTAATATCTATAATTAGGACAGACTCTGCGATCCTCGTTAGGTTTCTGCGCGTAGTTAAAGGTTAGCATCAGAAATAATAATATTTCTTACATTCACACCGATTAGCCTAGCCCAAAGTAAGGACTGTAAGACAGGATACTAGGGTAACGGATAGATACATATAGGATAAATACAGGTAACTCAGTAATAATGCTTGGATTCATTACACAAACATCAACCCCTTCCCGGAACCCAGGACCATAAGTACGAAAGGCTAGATCGTTACCGTTGCACCAAACGATCGAAAATATATCAGTCAGTGTATCTATCAATGGACATTTTTATTTTTTTAATATTAGAATAGGTATATGTTACCAACACAAGGATAAGAAAATTGTTTTTAACAAAAATTTACTCTATAAAATTTAGGTGCCCTCTAGGCAGGCGCGTCACATCCTAGATCTCATCATCGCTTACCATCAAGCGAGATAGCGGTGAAGCGCTTACCTGTTTACAATTAAGAAAATAAACTTTTTCCTTTCCTGTAGACCTCTTAGCTCTATATACATGGCCGATTCCTAGGAGGAGAAAAAAAAACAAATCACTTGAGAAGAAATTCACAAACCAGAGCTGGTTCACGGTCTAATTGGAACAGAACTTCTTCTAGAAAGGACATAAGTAGTTGCTAATGGATTAGGTTAATTTTAATTAAGCTGGTTCGTGGCTTTGTCTTTTGAGGTCACTCATTCTACCTACTCTCTAGTTCAAGTCGTTTGTACGTCGGTATCAAACCGTAGCAAAGTCAATTCGTTAATTTCTTAACATTTAGAAAATGAACACGTCCAACGTCAGCAGCTGTATTGTGGCGAAAGGAAAATACAATGGAGGTATGAAGCACTGATGATTGAATTTGATATTCTCACGATTAACCGTAAAGATTTAGATGTGGACTTAAATAGTGGTTTCAAAGTTATTAGCGCTCACAAAGTTTATGCCGCACTTAAAAAGCTTCGTGTCCAATTTCAATGGAATCATAAATTGGCAGCAACTATAAAGGCTTTACTTTCCTGCAATATGTGAGTCAAAGTACATAAAAGTGACCCCTAATCGAATCACCACTACAGTTACCGTGAGGTTGCACTATACATAAACAATAGAAAGATAGCTAAACAGATCTCTATTAATAATAAGTAAGGTTATATTTTCAACAAGTTTTCCCTGCCATTTTTCTACACAAATTATACAAAAGCCCATAGGTGAAGACGCTAAAGCACTTACTTTTTATATGGATGACAATATCGTATTGAGAATTGGGCATAACGCTCACGTGATTCCAATGCTGGTTTGTGGAAACAGTTGGGACCAAAGACCTAACGTCTGAATTAATTTATTTTTGGTCACCAATCCGAGAACCGGATTTTGTTTCAGTGACTTACTTCGGAGTACTTATAAACCGTCCGTTTTTACAGCCAGGGTGAATAGGCTAACCCAGAAGGTGCCCTTCTGGGTTAGCTCGACCCATCGTGGGTTCTGTCTTCGCCCGCGGACCGGATTGGGATCAAGAGCGAACCTATTAAAAAAAACTGCCGAAATAATATGACGCATTGAAGAAGAAGTGATTGATCACATTGATCGTAACTAATCATAATGAGACAAATTACCTATATAGAAACTAAAAAACTGCTGTTCAGTACAACTTATTAATTATTAACGATAATTTATAAAAGTACCACTTAGGTAAAGTCCATTTCAATAAAGAAAAGGTAAAAAATATTAACTCAGTAACTAAATGTTATCAAACAAATTTATGTATATAACTATTTCGGAAACAGTGCGTTAGAAAATTAAAATTAATGGAAACTGCCAAGATTGATTAAATTTAAATATTTTTGATTGAAATAGACTATCCATTTACAATTTAAAACACTGATCGATATCATGATGGTGATGTACACTAAGTATAATAAAATTATAACCATACCTAATTTCTAAATTACGTTTAAATATTTTTGTTTGTAACATTAAATGGGGACATATCAAAGACAGTTTAATTTATTCATACAATTTCAGTCTATTTATCAAATAAATTTACTTTGAATACTGTAAGCTGGTAAATATTTCAAAAGAGATATTACTTTTGCAACCATAATTTCACTTTTACTTACATCTCAACATAAAGAATTTCATGGTGAATAGATTCGAAATCGATCTCCTTTCAATCCAATATTTAATACGCCTTATAAATCTTATGAATAATAAATTCTTTGTTGAAATATTCAATTCTGTTTTCAAAGCCAGGTAGAAACGCAAAAGAACGTCTATGCAGAATTCAGGAACAGCACCCGTATCATGATCATCTAAAAATAGACATGTGTTTGATAATCCTGGAGCATTTGGTTCGATCACGGTTACAATTTTTTGCATAGCAAATGCTTTTAGTGGGAGTGTTTTTTCCAAAATTTACCTGCGACAGGTTAACAATGAGCCATTGGGCATTAGGGTTTTTTATTTTGTTTGTGAAGGGATGTGCGTGACTTCCCCAAGGGCGGAAGGATAGGCAGTTCGCCTCCGTTCTTTTGTCCATATTATTAGGGTATCGTGAGGAAACGCGCAAATTGCCTAATAGTGCACGGGGACTTCTAATGGTACGTTTTTTGTAGGTGTGAATCCGAAATCGAAGAAGCCTTATGATAATTGCCAACCTTTTACTAATTTTCAAATTGACTCCTATTGAACTCGAACGATTAGATTTTTTTATATCCATCGATATTTATTTTAATAACATGTTATTTTATAAACATCGTGATTCGTTTAAGGTATCGAAAAACAATAAAAAGATGCTAAAATGCTGTTTTGATTGCTATACCCTAAGCAAAAACCGATAATGGAATTTTTATGTTTAGGGATAATCCCTCCAGTTTAAAATATTCTTTAATTATAGTACGAAACAAACACAATTGTCTGTTTTGAAAAGATCTTATTTGACTTAGAATAACAATGGGAGTTTTTAAAAAATAGAAACGTTTACATTTTTGATGGCATACTATCCACCATTGTGTTTCTTTGAGCATGGTCCCTTTTAAATATATCGGCTTGTGTTTTTTCCGTTTGTTCTTTAGCATTTTTGGTAACGTTTTTGTTGGAAGCCTCCCTCGAAGCGATGTCTTAAGAACACGTGATGAATTTTAAAAAGCATGCCTTAAGCGCCAAGATATAGATATGGTTATGACTACATTAGCTATGTAAGTTGGGTTGTCATGTAAATTTTATGAGTATTCCCTCCACACGAATTTGTTTGAGCACTCTGCTCGGATGTTATTATACGAGAAAATTGTTATGAGATGTGTTTCGAATTTAAATCGTAATTGTGATTTATATTCCCATGCTCGTATGTGTTTTGGAGATTTTAATAACCTCTTTAAAATTCAATTGTCTCTTTTTACTGTGTAACTCTAACCGTTAGTTGAAAAAAAAGTAAAACAATGTCTTTTATCACTTTTAAAATATTCACAAAGCATTCATGTGTTGTCGAGGCCACCATTACTAGATTGTTGGCACAATATCAAAATTTTTGAGCGAGTAGTTTGCATTGTCCCGTACTATTGCTTTATGGTATGAAACCAAAGCTTTGTAACGGGCTCCCTAAAGACCTCTAAAAAAGAATACTCGTTTCACCTTGAGACCTAAATTGCAAAAAGTGAAGCAAAAGAGAACCGGTCGATGAAATAATATCTCGATTAGAAATTTAGAAGCGTTCGGGCCTCGACTTAGAGTACCTTTTCGTACACGGGGGCAGGAATTATTATTTTATCGCTGTTCATCCATCCACAAGAAGTAAAAATTGTGTTCGTTTAAAAACTTAAGAAAAAAAACCCACCTCAAGGTTTCGGATGCACGTCCTCGAACCACGTCGCTTAGAAAAAATAAACTAGAAAGTCCAAGCCGAAATGACCCGAGTTTTTGTCCACGATTTGTTTTCGTTTTTGTTACGTTTGAGTTCATTTGGAAGTAGCCATGTCTGCTGCTTACTGAATTAACTTAAATTGCCTTCGCTTTTTGTGTTTAAGAAGATTGCTTTGCGTTTCGTTTTGTGTCCATAATTTTTGAAGCGGACAGCATAATTGAAAATATGGTTTAATTTTGTTCTTTGAAAGCTCGTAATGGCATCATTGGTCGTATCGCGTGTTTTAACTTTTGCATGAGATTGATTGTTTCCGTTGAACATTAGATCGATAATAGTTTGTTTTGTAGTCATTGCGAGTTTGAACTGTTGATAAAATTATTATTCTCCTCAGTAAAAATAACTCAATAACCAAACGCATTCATAATTTATTTATTGACAGTTATATTAATCGTCGTTATAAGTCAAATCCTAAAAATATGACCAAAGAAAATGTAGGCAATCATTTTGTAGGAAACGATTTTTGTAGAATTGTATATTAACAATGTGTCAAATACATTATTAACAGCTGATGGCCAGTTGAATGCTTTTATTACAAGTCGGTCTACGTCAGTAGAATGTACGTCAGTAAGATTCTAACTTCGTACGTTTAAAGCTGCTTTTAAGATATAATTGCTCTTTTATCATTATTTTATTGTTGATCATCACAAAATTTTCCTTTATTCATATAATTCCATAATGAGGTAAGGTTGTACGAAATTGCGATGAAAACCACATTTGGAGTATCGTAATGAAATAGACACAAATCGCGGGCCTACTATCATGCATAGATAATGATACGTTGGCGTACAAAAAGACAAGCGTACGATGATTCTGCCTCACCTCGAAGGGTGGCTTATCCGAAGCATTCGTAATAGAGTCGTACACGAGAAGACGATTAATGATTCATGACCCCTCGCTGCGCAGTGTCATCAATATTATTCTGTTTGTATCCAACGCTAGGCCACCCTCGCCCCTTACATACATAAATAAGCACGACACGTCGTCTTCTCTGATTACATCGCGTCGATCTAGCGAGAAATAGTGTTGGATTCTGTGCCTTTTGTTCAATATGTGTTCAGTAGGGATGTTACGATGCAATGTCCAGCAAATATAATGTAATTTTCTTTGATATCTTCAATAATTTGCCTAAAGAACCAAAGTCTCATGTGTGTGAAAAGTTGATAAAATTTTAAACCAGTAACATCCTTTTCGTCGTTACGCGTGAAAGAGTCGCTATGTGTTTTTTACTTACTTTACAGGAGACGCAAAAAACTGATTTTCACGAAAATTATCCAGAGTATTCTAATATTCGAAACTCCTTAAATATTTCATTTATTACATAGCTGCTTTTACAGTATGTCTGCATTGAAATAACGATCAACACTGCATAAAAATCCGAATATAGCTAAATAACACTTAGCGATTTTTGCACGCGCAACGACTTTTTATAAAGTTAACTTCTAATTAAAAAACTTCGTAATAAAAGCTAACTTTATCACTTCGTGATAAAGTATCATTACGAAGCTTAATTGGCAATATAAGAATAAGTTCCGAGGTCGGATGATGAAGCTTGTAGGTGGCAAATGGATCCTTGCGATGCCTGCTGGTAAACTCATAGAGTTTAGGATCATTAAGTTCGTTACAATAAGGCTTGTTTCATTCCACCTAACGCGGAGTATCTGATGTTGGAACTTACATGCGGCGGTTAAGTTAAAGCAGAGTTAAAAGCGTACTTTAAACTTTTTTACTTTTATTTGTATTTAGCCATTTACATAAGTTTTGTATAGAATTGATAAAATATAAAGTCAAAAACTTTTAGCAAGAATATTGTTTCACTAGAAAATTGCAATGTGTTGACTAGGTGGAAAGAGAAAATGAAATCTACTATTGAAGAAGATCCTCAAAGTTGAAATAACAACAAATTAAATGCTAGCAAGGCCAACCCTAACAACGCGGACCAAATGAATAGTTAACACTGTATGTTCAACTTACATGTTCACGGTTTCGGGTTTCTTAAAGATTCTAGATAAGGTGACTGAATTTATTCGTTTGGTGGCAATAAGCTGATGTTACAATCAGCTTTAGTGTGAAGTTATAGGTCTCTTGTAAGAAGTGATCGGTATCGGCTTAACGGTCGCCATTATTCAAGAACGACTGACGCCAGATAATTCGAAGCGGTCTTTTTTATTACAAACTTTAGTGACTTTCATGCTTATTAACAATATTTTTAATTGCTCCAATAATTTTATTGAGATGCACGATGGTACATTTGTTTCCTTATTCCCTCTTTGATTGTGGAAGGTTAGCAAGATTTGCAAAGTCATTTACTGGGTGATCAAAATATTATTCTCGAGCTTTTCTGTCCATCGGAAGTCTCGTTAAGTCATTGGTCTTGACAGTATCTGCAGTTATAATACCCACTAATCCGAAAGAATTGGATTGAAGCGCAGTCTCCCTACTGCTTTTAAGGGAACGTCTACAGGCCATATTGTCCCTGCTATTGGGATATAACCAGTTGAGAGCTTAATAGGCTAACGGTGTGATGTGATATATAATGTTTACTACACACAAATTATTAAGTTCTTACACTTCCGCGCTTATCACATTCACATTTAAATAAAACTTTTACCGGAATATTCGTGCCTTTAATTTTGTTTTTTATAATTTTAATCTTGGCGTTTCGACTCCTTGACAGGGGCCGTGATCACAGGAATAAAATGCTAAATTAATCGGGTGAAAGCTCAGAGTAAACAGGACTGGAGTAGCCTTTGCCTAACATTACCCCTCTGCCAAATGCACAAGCGTCGGAATCCTGTGCGTTATATAAAACTAGTTGAGCCGCCATTTTAAAACCACAATAATCAGAACGTCTTACCGTGCAGAGCTCCCACGAAAATGCCTGCCTGTGCTGTTTTCTACTGTAAAAAAAAATCGAAAATATCTAGTATGCAAAAAGATGGTGTCACCTTTCATTTGTAAGCATAATTTTTAGGTTTTGATTATTATTTAATTCATAATTTCATGTTTTAGCAGACTACAATTTCAAATTTCGCGCTCAAAGTTCGTTTGATGACGTCACGGCTGCACTCCCCACGAGACTACCTAGGGTTGACCATTATCGCATTTCAATTAATTAAGACAAAAATTAGAAAAAGTTTGTTGGTAATAAATAACTGTAATTTTGTATTAATTAATTACCAATTATAATTTCGTTTTAACAATGTACGTTGCGTGTTTATTTTTAGTTTAGTATTAAGTACATACCTACACTTTTGCGGCTGCTTGAAGCCTATTCTTTGCCACACAACATGGAAATATAAAATAATAAATAAAATAATTAATTAAAATAATAATCAAACTATTTGTCCTTTTATTCATGCTGGGCGGCGCTCATAAACATTAAGAGTACTAATGCTGTATATACTTCCAGTGTCCCTGACTTCATAAAAAAGACACGGTTAAAAGGGTACCATCGTCTAACCAGCACACCCGATCATTTCCGAGAAACCAAAATTTTTTTTCGAGCCACAGGACAAATTGTTTTTATTTTGTAATCAGCAACCCTTATTAATTTGTACAATATTAATTTGCACAATAGTGATGTCAACTTCATCGATATTGTGATTTTACGAGTGAGTAATGAATGAATGAATGCAAGTATCATACTTAAATTGGAAATATGTATTTTTAATTTAAATCTGTATGTCGCAGGGAAATTGTATAATTCCGCAGTTTACATTCGGCGTCATCAGTTTAAAAAACACATACCCTTTTCTTAGTTCTTTTTCTTAACGATATAACTAGTTATGCTTCAAATAGATATTAACATGTAATATTATAACAGTTTTAGTTTATTACATTTAAATGTATTAATTTTAGGTTAAAAAATAAGTTGAAAAGGAAATACCTGCAAAAAGTGATGTAAGCAAATCGCAAAAAAATACAAATAATCAATCGGTCAAAGTAAAAATCTGAGAAATATAACTATATTCACTATCGCTTTGTTAAAAATAATGTTTCAGAGTTCCTCCTTTCCATTATGCGTATACGCAAAAGGGTCCACAGTGAATTCTATATATATAATAACACCTATTGTAAATATCTTTTAAATGCAATAAACTATCAAGTTTCAATTTGTATTTGTAGGAATACTAACGCAAAGTTAATAAATTCATTCATTGAACGAAACTGATTTATCGATATCGATATTCTCGTGCTATGTCATGTCACTTCTCACACAATGACATTCGTGTGTTTGAATAGAACGTTAACACACTATTTTAAGCACGTGTGCGTGTATTTTAAATATGTTTGTCGTATTATGCATGTGTGCGTTTGTAAACACGCAAAGAGTTTTTGTTCCTGTGTGCTGGCATTGAATGTAGTAGTAACCTCACCCCCCGCAAAAAATGGCAGAAAAATATGTACGAGATATTGACTAATGGCTACTCCAGTCCTGTTTACTCTGAGGGTGAAAGTGGTTATAGTTAAATACAAAATATAGTTACGGCCTCTTTTTTAAGTTCATTACTGAACCTTCTTGGTTATATTACTATGTTTTGGTTATCCCAAAACAGGCATTGGGGTTGTTGTCATTTTCTTCGTCGTCATCAATATCATCATAGCCCCCACTTTACTTGTCATCACCAGTAGCGAAACTTTTATGGGCAAATCCCTTCATGGAGTGATACTTCCATTTATGGTATCATTTTGATTCCGTCAATCAATCGAACCCATGTGTGTCGATCTTTCTGACGTCGTTTGTCTTCTTGTCTGGTATAATTAAAGATAAAGTAAGCTACCTACTTTTTCACACAACTTTTTATACTGTTTCTTTGTTCTTACTGAAACTATTTAAAGCCAAGGTTAGTCTGGTAACACGGCATGAAATATTCATTATACATAAATTGGTTTTGAAGAGCGAGTATACTATAGGGCCACTTTAAGTACTAAAATGATTAAATTTAACGAAGTCGCTCTTTATAAGTTTAATAGGTATTTGCAAAATATAATTTAATGAGAGTCATATGAATACGTTCGTACTAATTCGTACTAAGTCAGGCAGCACAAGACCGATCGTTGTGGAGATCCTTGGGGGAGGCCTATGTCCAGCAGTGGGCTTCGTACGGCTGATATGATGATGATGAAGTCGTGATATAATTGAAATATTTGGTGAATATATAGAAATGCCGCCTAGGGGCTCTCTGCAAAGTAGAATTGCACAAACTTTTCACACTAAAGGTCCTCGTACTAATTATACCGGATCAACGTTTTCGGAATTATGGTACTTTGCTACGATCTCCGACCAGTGTGTTAATCATCAAAATTATGTCAAACTCCTCATTTTCTTGGGGGAGTTTTCGACGGAACTGAAAAAAAATACATTTAAAAGTTTTTTTTATATTAAAAATTTTAACTTACAAGTTTATGTAAATTATAAAATTAAACTCATGCACTTTGTTAGAAATAATTTATAACTGTTTTTTTTTTTCAATAAAATCTTGTCTAAATTGTACTGATTATGGTGTAAGTTTAGGCATAAAACATCGTGGTTTGTTCAATTTTATAAATATTAAAAGCTTCCTACGTAAACTAAAAATATACCACGTTGTTAATAAGATAAGCGTACCTATGTTATTTTGTCATTAATTTTGATCGATTCCTAAATTTCGTTTTTCTACAAAGATTGATTGGTAGAGAATGTCTCTAAGATTGAATCCACCTATTGTTCTATTTTTATATTGTAGTCTGTAAAATTTAATCAAAATATGCAACCAGTAAAAAAGCTAGAAACATAAAAAGTTTGAATCTACCAATATAAAATAAAGAAGTGAAATAATAGGACAATGAACCTATACTTAAAATGAAGTTTGCTCAATTTAGAACTACAATAAAGACATTAAGATAATATATTAATTGTGAATAAGCTACGTATTAAGAATTCGGTGCAACATGACAATGAAAGAAACACGTCGTTACTGTAAATTACATGACGTACCGTTAGGCTTGATGTAGGAGCCGCAGTCACGCGATTGGATGATAAGTGAGCTTAAAATTCTATTCAAATTACGGGCAGAGGAATTTGGGAATGGAGAATTCAAAAGAACAAAGTTCTTAGATTGTACTATTTTGAATATTTTGTATATATAAATGGTTAATACGCTTCAGTTATAATTTATAAGATTTTAATTAGAGATCAATGAAATTGTAGACTATTACCGCTGTTGATGGGTTAATAATGATTTTGTTATTAAAGAGGCAATTGTATACAACATAAAGGAAACAATTTTGAATTTAAACCAAAACATAAGTATGTCAAAGGAAATATTGATAAAATTACTAAAAAAGGTGAAAATAGGCCTCATTGAAGAAGATGCACGAAAGGCTCGCAACGTTTCCTCATTTGGATAGCTATATTTATACATTGGCCAAAGAATCTGACAGATCTTTTGTATAAGGCAGATAAAAATTGGTACCCTGGTAAATTTAGAAAACATCAGAATTGAAAACCTATTAGATAAAAATAATAATGATGTACCGTATCCCATATATTACTACCTATTTTAGGTCAAGTACAATTAAGGAAAAAATATATTCAAGGTATATCAATTTTTACACCAATTATTTTGATTCAACCTAAACGTAGAGCTTCTTATGAAATATCATTTTAGTTGAACAAGTTTGAGATTTACGATTAATGTAATACGAAACGATGTTTCAAATATAATAAATGTAATTAATTTCAATGAACATCGCTGTTTGATGTAAATAATTGCTCAAAATAACGCTAATAAAATATAACTAATTATAACGTTGAATTAAAGCTGTTGCCATTCAACGTCATAAATTAGAAACAGTGCAAAATGTTAATAAGTCTTGATATATTAAAACTACCCAATGAAAAGCCATTAATGCTTTAGTTTATTAGCTATGCAATTAAAAAAAGAAATATAAGGAATTTTGTTTTTTTTATTTATTTCTCTTAACAAGTTCGTTTACAAAAAACACGAGTAGGTACTAATATTATATCTAGAGTTGAGTATAAAATTTTATGGAAGATTGATGCGTAAACATATAAATGTCTGTGTATCGGGCCACCCGGATCCCACGTCAGATAAGCAGAGTTAGTAACAATATTCAGTTTTAAAGAAAACAAACTAATGTTTATTAATTAGGAACTAGAACTAGGCTTAGGAACTAGTTGTGTTATGTCACACATAATAAAATAACAGAAAAGAAAGAGAGTAAGTAAGAAATAAAGTAAAAATCCTTTGAAACAGATACTAAAATTGTACTCCTAATCCACAACAAAATTATAAATACCATAGCTACTCCAATTTTCTCTCCGTCTGTTACGTTTTACGGCAAAATAGATAAACCGATTTTAATAAAATTTTGATACGTAGACTACTTAAACGATAGATAACGACACTGGCTGCTTTAGCCCGGGAAGAGTTATATAATACAATTACATTTTATTATACACCAAATATAATATAAAGACAGTACAACAAAGAAATAATAAGTAGCCAGGTATCACAATGGGTGGTCTTATCGCTAAGAGCTATTTCTACCTGCAGTCTTTGGATGGAATAGAAAATTTGTAATGGGTGATTTAACATCACTTACAAAAATAAAACTAAACATTTTGGCATCAAATTCAAACAACAAAAAGGATTACAATGTATATCAATATCAATTTAGTCAAAATTCTGATTATGATTTCTGACCAATTGTTGAAGATCGGCGCAGATTTAATTTGTCTGATAAACACCGCCAGCGCAATCCAAAGACGAGCTACCTGTATCGAGAAAGATTTACTGTAAACTGCGGAGTATGTGGGTGTCTTCAGCTGAAGAGTATTGGTGGAGCGGAAATGACGAAGGTTTGAAAGGTGAATTAAAAATGTTCCTTTAGATGAGGTGGAATGTGGAGAAGAAAGAAATTATTCTCAAGGAAATAGAGGATATGAGTATTCCGGTAATGATGAATAGGAAGCCATACTATTATATCGCTTATCCAGTAGAATAATTATTTTACAAAATTTTCTAGTACATATATGCCATAAGAATTCTAAAGATATGACCTCTGATAATCCAATATTAGAAAAAAATGCAATTGTGAAATTTTTTTATCGTATGAGCGATATGCAACATGTGCCCACACAAACTTTAGTAAAAAAGGTGGTCAACTACCAGTAATTAATAAAACTGCAGAAACAGTAACACATGTTAAAACTTAACATAAAAGAAAGAGTTAATACTTTGAATCGGATACAAGTCAACTAAAAAACTTAAAAGCTCATTTGTTTTAGATAATATAATACAGAATCCTTTGTTTAAAATCGTCCATTAATAGATAAGGAGCCTATAGATAGCGTTGATTGATCGAGGTGACAATATAGGGGATGGGTCATTAATTTACTGAAAGCCAAACATGTAGGTGTATAAGGAACGGTTGGAGTCAAAAATTGGACGGTGACAATAGACTGGATGACTAAAAGCGAAATGGTGTAGCGGTAGCAGAATGGTCATTTATCAGGACAATCCTCGTAAGCTTTGAACGAGCCGTTGATTATTTATTTTTCGATGCATATCTGTGTGGTTAATTCTCGATATTATTTATTGCGTTAATTCCAAATGAGCAGTTTTAAATTTTTATGCAAACAGGTCAATAAATTAATCGCGTGATTCAAAATTTACTATAAAGATCTATTGAATTAATGAGTTTGTGTTATTTGCGGCTCTGAATAAAGTTTCCATTTCAATAACAATTTTAAAATTCCCTCGTTAATTCTTGATCCGCCATCTGATTTTAATTCTTGTGTAAGATTTTAATGAAAATTTGGAGTGTTTTGTTGTTTAAACTATTTCGAGAACAAGACGAAAATGACCTTCCATAAGAGAAATCAATACTTCCCTATATAAATGTAAATGAAAGGGCTACCGGAGGATTTAAAAAGGAAAAAAAAAGTATTATCAAAATTGAACTTTTGTTTATTGTGAACATCTTTCTCCGACCTATATTCATAAAGATAAAATTTATCTATCTCCTCATAAACGATGGATAAAGATACACCAAACGGTTGGACGCGTTGTAAACATTCCAAATTATGAAAGTGTTTATCAAGTTTAATAGTCGTATGACCGCTGTCGGCGCTTAGATTGTCCATTTAATGTTACAGTAAACTATTTAACATCGCTCCAGAGTTGATTGGGATTCGATTAGAGCCAGCTGCCTTCTCTGTAAGCCTTGATAAAATGGAGATAGTTTTAATGCTCGTAAATTTCATTTCGAGACTTCGTCCGATCAACTAATCGCTTTCGTTGACTCGTTTGCGGATGCTTCTGAACTCAGCGAACAAATAATGAGCCCACTTCGGTTGGTATATCAGTGGTCTTTTATGCAAAACAACGTTGTTAGCAATGATCGATGAACGTTTATACTAATGTTTTGTTTAAGTGTATTTCTTTTGTATATCGTTTGAGTTTAATTATACCTATTTGTGGAGCATAATTATTTTATCTACGCCCTTGAATTTAAGTTTTTGTTTTTGAGTTACATTGTTTATCATTGATCTGTATCAAACTTGTCCTTTTGTGCAACTAAAAGTTCACTACTGGATATGTCTTCTCCATAAAGCGCCACAAGGAGCAGTTTATAATTATTTATTTCCATTAGTAAGCTACTTCTAGGCTTTTCAAAAACTTTTTTCTTCTAAAGCTATAAGTGATGTGAGTGATGTAGCCTGTCCGGCACTTTAGCTAGTTACTTGAAGAGCTACATTAGCAACTTTGATTATTTTCAAAATATGCTCGTCAAAATTTCTGGAGGCAAAACATCGCCTATGAGCGAAAAATAAAAAAAGAAATATTCCCATAGCTTATATTCGAGATCCATTTGTCTAATTAGAATCTACCTAAATGGACTATTTGTCCCAGGTAAATTCGTTCCAGGCAGGTAAAGGTAACATGAATATTTCCTTTCTTCGTGTTCATTTAATACATATCTTTAGAGGATTTGACAGAATACTGAGTTTGGTATCCTCCAGCGACTCCGCCAGAACAATATAAAAAGAAAGGAAGATATGGAGTGATGTGTTGAGTTTCAAGAGTGATATAGTGAGTATGTATTTGCTGATAGTCTTGTACTGAATAAAACGGATTTCGAGGCCAAGGAATTAGCAAGCCTTACATTAACCAAATTAATTGAAATATGCCCTTACCATTTGTATTTTGCTTAAAGGGTGAGTACGGTGCTAGAACTCCAGGGGATAGGAAAATGGGGTCTAGGGTTGGCAATATCAGTTGTCTCTAAAATACTTGTCTCATCTCTCTTGTCTAATCTGGTAACCCGTATGCTTGTACCGTCATTTTCTAATATTAGTCATTACCCGATTTAGAATGACATCAAATATTCTTCTGAATCAGCCATCAATATTATTAGAACGCAATATTGAGTCTCAAGTGTCAAGAGTAACGTAATATCAAAAAGTTTCTTAGAAAATCAAATCAATTTCGCCGAAGAATTTCAATAAATAATGTTCAATAGACGTTGTGATCGAAACGATTTTAATAAAACTAATTAACAGTGAAACGAAATGAGTTAACACATTATGACTTCTAAATTATTTATAAACACTGTTTTATTAAAAAAATATTTAATGTAAGTCCATTTTGAATAATATATTTCATTAATCTTGTCTTTCGATTTCGAAATGAGAATATCGGTCCGGCTGTCTTTTTTCCTTTCAAAGATCAAATAAACTTCTTATGAACTTCCATAACTATACTTTATCAAAAGATAAAGTAATAAATGGAGATCAAAGAAAGTCTTGAGATTTGTGACATCAAAAATAACCATCACATGCCTATCTCGTATCGGGATATCGATCAATTCCGCTCCCTACTAACTGTATAGGCCGATACAATCAAAATGTCCATTAATTAGGACATCTGAACATCGATCGGTAGATCGGGCCTGTGCCGAACGATTGATAGATCGTAATGCTTCGAGGTTTTTAAATGTTTTCACTTTACTAATTGATGAAAAATATAGCTCGGGAGATAAGTAAGTATGGGAGTTGCAAAACCACGAAACTATTATGATGATATGATTCAATTTCGTTTTTTTGTACAAGGATGTTAACATTACATGCAATTCACATAACAGCTTATCAATCAAAATTTGAAAATCTGTAAAATGGATGTTTGTGCTAGAACTATTTCAAAAACTTCAAGGAATATGATTCCTGAATTAGATTGTAAGAGATTTTTTTTAATTTATGCAAGCATTTAAAAATCAAAAGGAGTTGCTTAGAAACCGAATGCCAAAATTAATAATAAGAATACACATTTGAATATAACAACTTTTTTACGGTTTTTGCTCAAAATTTATATTTAATCCTGACGTTTCGACGCCTTTACAGGAGCCATGATCACAGGCTGATTAAGGCGCAATGGTCTTCATATATTTTCTACTACCTTGACAATATTTTAAAGAAAACTGTTACTCCAAAGTGAAATATATCTTCAACGTATATGAACAAATTTCAGAATGTAATAATTGGTTTACATTCATAGTATTATGCCTGGACGCGGTGTTAGTTAAACAATCACTTCACGCATCGACAGTTTTAACAAAACATAGTAGGACGTTTCTTGTGGGCGGAGTCTTTGAGCAAACGTACAATAAAAGTGGGGAGGAAATATTTAAGACACTCATTATTTTTACCCACGTCAATATTACCACCTCAGAACAACACATATTTGAAATAATCTCAGTAATCTATAATATACTAAGGCGATGCTGTCGCTAAGCATAAAGCTCCGTTAGTTCCATATATTGGAGCAGAGCGAAGTACTACGTAATAATTTATCAATGATAAATCATTAACCAGTTAAATAAAAAGTTAATATTCAATAATGTTTAGTTTTAGATTACACGCATTAGATTCGATTTCACGCAAAAGTGATTAAAATCGGTTAAGAACTCGGGAAGTTATGTTATGGCGTAACAGACATTCCGTCATTGAAGCTGATCCATGGGAGATCCGCGCCGATAAAAGTGAATGGTCGCCCCATATTTTGCAAGGGAGTTCCATGTGCTCGATGGTGCTCACTAAGACGGGATTTTGAAAAATTCGAGTCCTAAGGGGGTGAAACGGGGTGGCAAAGTTTGTATGAAACTTTTAAAGTTTTAGTAGTAAGGTTTCCGAATTATTTGAAAATACTGTATATTTATAATATAATATTAATAATATATTATTTACCGACTTCCAAACTGAGGAGGTTATATTATGATGTTTATTTTTTTTATGTATGTTTGGGCATAACTATAGGTAGATTACACTGATGCAATTTACGATTGCCATAAGATTGATCGGACAATTTTCTCATATAGGCGCACATCAAAATTTTCACGCGTACGAAGTCGCGGGTAACAGCTAGTCACTAATATATATCAGTAAATCGTCAAAAACTTAGCATGGAAAACCGTACCGCATTAGTTAAATAAAAGACAAAAATGTGTCGTTTTTCATTTGTTCACCCTTTCGTGTAAGGTTAGAAGGGGTTTCCGAAAAAACAATACGAAATAATAAAAAACGTCACAAATCATCCGATCCGTTTGTTTCCCTTTAAAAAACAAAGGTGTCACAATTTATCGCATCCCCAGAATTCCGTTCGTTCGCACCGCCCCAAATCTCTTTATCTCAACATTAATCTCTTGAAGACCATAAAAACGAATCTTTAAATCTTACCAAATATTTTGTCCTAAATTGATGGAGGGACCAAATTTTATCTCTATCTTGAATCTATAATACGACGCTCAAAATTCCTAGAGGTGTCGATACAAGTTAAAAATATGTCATAAACTCGCAGTGCGACGAGGTATGACCGATTATAGTTTTTATTTTATCATATAGAATAGCTTCACATACAAAGTTATGAATATACGAATGAATTGCGACATAAAACATTAATTTTGCATGTAGTGAACACAGCAGGACGTGACATTCCATTTAAATCACACTGTTAGGTATCGTTAACAAATTTAAATAATTTAAAGTTCTTTTATTTCAAAATATTTTTATGTTAAAGCAGTTGTTGTTTTTGAATGGGTTCGCTCTTGATCTCAATCAAGCCGGAAAGCCAAGACAGAATCCACGATGGAACGAGCTAACCCAGAAGGTGATTATTCACCCTGGCTTTAAAAACGGACGGGTTATAAGTATTCGGAAATTCAGACACAGGGAGGGAGTTCCACTCCTTTGCTGAGTGAATTATGAAAGATGTTGAAAAGCGCTTGGTGCGACAAGTGGAATAGCAACAAGGCTGATAGAACAAGGGAGATGGAGGTATAAGCACATGCAGCTACTGAGCACATTCTCCAAAGTACATTCCGTAGAAGACCGACAGACAGACAACTTACCTTGTTGTTAATTATATCAAAATGTTTTCATCAAAGCTCTCAAATATGTTGTCAACAAGCGGCTTCTTGCAGTAATGCTTTTTTTTTTAACAAAATTTCATTTAGCGGAAATGATTTTAATATAACCTCATTAGTTAAACCATGAAAGACAGAAGGACAGGATTATTTCTAGTGTAGCAATATCATAAATTTTCAAATCTTGAAGATCAAAAGAAGAAAAGAAAAGATTTGAAGAACTGGCGGTTCCCTTTGATAAACTATCAAACGAACTTTTATCTACTGAAAATATGCCCTGCGATTTTAAGATTATTGTAAAGATTATAATTATTATTTTTCTTATGGAACTTAAAAATGTTGAAGAGGTTATATTAACGTATTTCGATTTCTTAAGGACTTCCATATGTGGCAACAAACTCCGACTGTTACTAACAAGACAAAAAACATTCTCAATAGTAAAGATAGTTTGTACCCTAAAGAAGTTAAAAATAAACGTGGGGAATATACATCACTACTGTACTGCCACTTAAAGTGTGAAACGATGATCGCATGGGTCGATGTTGGTATTCTACAAAAAATATGAGACACCCCGTTGTTTTAAAGGTGAAAAAAATAATGAGATATATGCCTTTTTATAACCTTTTTTTATGTTAAACGTCGCGTCTTAAGTGATCGAAACAACCGGCAGTAAGAAGTTATATTAACAAACTTTTAACATAAATTGGTTGTTTGTTAAAATAGAATTTTAGAAGTATATTTCTTAATATAATTCAGATTTTAGGTGTTATAAATCTTTCTCAAATTTTATTGCCCAATCGCTGATTCTTTAATTTATCTCTTATATTTTTATAACTTCTTTGTGTTGTTTGATTAGTATTATTAAAGATAATGATCTTATGATTTGACGACCATTTGGTGCAAGAAATTGTAGCGATCTTGCTTTTCTCACCGACGGTTCTGGGTTCGAATCCCGAAAGGGGCGGATGTTTGTGTAATAAATACAAGCATTTTCACCTGAATCATAGGTATTATATATATTTCTATAAATATTACATATCTTTGTATCTTATGTCTACCCGTTACCCTAGTATCCATAACACAAGCCTTTCAGTGCTTACTTTGGGCTAGGCTAATTGGTGTTTATGTAGCGAATATTATTATTATGATCTAAGTGTTTATCTTCAAATATATAAATGTAAATTGTTTGTCTTTTTCATTATATCGTTTTATATTAAAAAAGACAAACAATTACATACATTACATACATTCTCACACGTCTATCTGTTCCAGCTTTTGGACTTCACTTTATTTCTTATGCTTCACTTTGAGTGTTCCTACTATAATTACTTATATTTAAAAAAAAAACAACAAAAGCTATATTCTTTTATTTGAAATAAGTTGATCACCAACATCATCATCATCAGCATCAACAAAAATTTGGGCTTGAAGCAACAGCCATAATTCCTCAAAACTGACAAAAAGTTTAGCGTGAAAAGACACTGCTGACTACATTCATTTAAATAAACTTATCAACATCACATAATTCTGTCACTTTCGCAGATGTTGAATAAAATAATACTTAATAACTTGCATCATAACTTATAAATTGACTGCTACTTTTTTTGCACTGAAATTGTCCCCCGTTAAATCACCAGCCTAATTTTAAAGTTTCGACTCATCTGGGTAAACATGAGAAATTGGACGACAACACTCACTGGTGATGACAAAAATACCGATGGGTCTGTCTGTTAGTGTTGCAGTTGAAATACAAATTCAGGCAGCCGGTAAACGTCTTAAATGTTATTTGATATCGTACGGTTGAAACAGGGAGGCAAAAGTAAGTTTTGGAATCTATTTAAAAGATTTTTGATCATTTTTTGGCAATATATATACTTTTAGTTTTACGGTATCATAAGATAACATTATTATTCTATAAGCACTGTCAGATCTATAAGTTGTTTTTTTTTACTTATAAATTTAAAGTTGTATTACAACCTCTGAAATATAAATATTACCGAAATTATTAACATTATTTGTGAAAAGGTGACATTTAATTAAAAATATTAAAATTTTGAGCATCTAAACTAATTTTTGTGTGTGTACCGTATTCACATATTTCACATAAAAACATACAAAAAAAAAATTGGCTAAACCATACATTCGTACACCACTCTCGTACACCACTTAGCAAAGCCTTACATTGCGATAATGCTTATAATGTCGCGTATACGCCTATAATATGTGTTTTCATCTTTGGGACGGTTCCGTCCGATGCCAACTGCAGATGCTTGAGTCCATTGAGAGGAGGACCAAGAAACTCATCGGCAATGAAGATGTATTTAAAAATAAGCTGAAAGGCCTTGAACATAGACAGAAGGTAGCTAGCCTATCAATTTTTTAAAGGATACATTTCGGAGAGTGTGCAGCAGAATTGCACAGCCTTATTCCGTCGTCCCCATTTTTTCATCGGACGACCAGACTTACAAATAGGCGCCACCGTTATATGGTTGATATACCAAAGAATCGCACTAAGCGTTTAAGTTCAATTTTGTTATCCGTAGTGTTAAAGAATAGAACTCTTTGCCTGAGTCTGTGTTTCCTGATAGATATAATTTGGGGTTCTTTAAATCAAGAGTGAATAGGTATCTTCCAGGCAGGCGCATTACATCCTAGATCGCATCGTCGCTTACCATCAGGCGAGATAGCGCTCAAGCGCCTATCTATTCACGATAAAAGATAATATATCGCCTTCAGTAGTATTTGAAAAGGTGGTAAATATATAATTTAATAATACATTATGGACCTTGGGCGTAGTGCAGTAGTAGTATATGAATAGGAAAGGGTGTCCAATAATTAGCAAGTTCGAATATTTTCGTGCTTGGTTTGATTTTCTTCTTGTTCAGTACCAGTCATTTCCAATATAAACTGAACAAGAATATAGCTGCAACACAAGGATAAGCTGGTGTGACGACTCGTTGCGGACAATAACAGATGTCAATGTTCCGTACATTTGGCGTTGTGAGGGATTCGTCTATAATTAGATCTCTAAAACAATATTGTTCATTTCACAGACGACGCATTACTCATTTGTCTAAGAAGGTTTATTCTAACGATGGTCCAGGATTCGAGTCCTGAAGGGTGCAGATGTTTGTGTGATGAATACGAGCATTTCTACCTGAGTCATGGGTTTTATATTTCTTTTAATATAACATTTCTATGTATTATATATGTATGTTTATCCGTTACCCTAGTATCCACACAAGCCTTACAGTGCTTACTTCGGGCTAGGCTAATTAGTGTGAGTGTAGGAAATATTATTATTATTAGTTATTAATCCGTCCCGGCTACGCAAGGGTGGACAATTTTTTTAATTTTTTTTTTATTATTAAATATTTTCCGTTAGCGTCATCTAGCGTCCGGTAGACGAACTACTTGCGGTTAACGCGTTGCTATGGTAACGCATAAACAATGGAAAAAGAACAAACCACTGTGATCTTAGATTATAGATTATAAGGATTCTTAAGATTTAAATTATGGTCGATGGGTGAAAGATTGCTTAAATACTATTTCAATAACCACATCTGTTGTCGAGTGGCACATACACCGGTTTTCTTAGTAACGACACTCCGAGATCCCGGATTCGATCTTCGGCCGGTATAATGTAGAAAATATTTTTTTCATATTGACTCAAATCTGGGCATTGCGGTGGCGTCATTGTTTATGAATTTCATAATACAAGTGCTTTAGCTACTGACCTTGGGTTCAGAACAATATATGCGAAGCAAATATTTATTTCTTTATAAATAGATGCCGAAACTAATAACTTCATAGCTCTTCTGGAACAATAATAAGCTCCAAATAATTATAATATCTTTACTTATCACTTCTATTCGAGTTGCTTTTATTAGGTCGTCCTAGAAAGGGTGTTTACTTTTGTTTTATTGGTTCTACGTGATGAAACTCCAACATCATATAAAAATCATAAAAAGACAATATTGTAAAAAAAACAGAAAATAGATTTATAAAGAACAAACTTAAATTACACAGAAATCATGAAAATTTGCTTTTTAATAAATTCTTCGTCGTATAGACTCATTGAAAGGAATATCATTCGTTATTGACAGCGATAATATCTCCAGCTAAATTCATGGAAATACTGCAATAAACAGATCTTACTGTACTAAGGAGAAAATTGAAGATGTAATTGTGAATTCATAGAAAATTCAATTATGTATTATGAGACTTTTAATTTAAAACCTGCACTAACTTTATTTTATTGTTACATGAAATTTCTTGGAAACTTACTAATGTATTTTTGCTAAATTACTCATATTGCCAGTTATTTTATATTGTTATTATACATATATTTGATTTTTATATTCATTGTTTCATATCTTACCTACACATATATACTCGTATGTAAATGTACTTATTCTATCATCTCGACAACCGTTTGGTAAATTGGTAGCGATCTTGCCTTTCGCATCGACGGTCCTGGATTCGTAGCAGATGTTTGTTTGATGAATACAAGCATTAGTCATGGGTATTTATATAAAAATTGCATATATTTGCACCTTATATATATGTCTATCCGTTAGCCTTACAGTGCTTACTAGGTGAGATGTGAATGTAAGAAGTATTACAATTATCATAAAATAACACAATTTTATCATCAGGATTTCTTGTAATATTCTTATTATCAAAATGGTTATTTATGAGCTCTTGTCGTAGATGAAACACATGGAAAAAATAATCTGCCTTGAAAGTCATTACGTGACAACTGTGCGTGGGGTTGCACCTCAATTAAAGGGTTATTATCAAATTTTGATGTCGTTAAAGTTTTTTGATTCCATTATTGAGATCTTTTGGTCACAATTCCTATTATTCCAATGTTATTTCTCTATAGATATAAAAGAAGATGGTAGGCCAGGCCTTTAATTTCTTTGTCTTTAAATCCAATCTTGACTGGGCATATTGTTTTGACCATTACCGAGTTCGTGTTCACCTATCGATTTCCATCCCATACGGCCACGTTACATAGCGTGGACATTTTTACTATACCTTCAAAGATATTTTAACGAAGCCAAAGTGAGTCTAAAATAAAACGGGGACATGTCGACTGGCGTTTTTTTTTACTACGTTTAAGTCAGAATCGTAAATTTTATTGAAACGTCGCAGCAATCGCTGCACGAGATCGCCTGTCTTTGGGGACGAATTTATGCGTAATTCGTAAACAAATTGACGATCCCACTCTTTGAGGGAAGTCCGCTTAAGATTTGACACGTCTTTTGGATCTTCAAGTTTAGCTGTTATATCTCCCAGAACGTTAATGATCGCGTTTGTTTGAATTTATTGAACGCTTTCAACATTAAGAATGTCTTTTACGTGGCAAGAGAATATTTCCTTTAAAGTTTTTGAAGTTGCTTTTCATGTTTTAAAAATACAGTATATCAGTATAGTAATAAATAACTTTAGTTAATATGTTTTAATAAAAGAGGAGAAGGAGCATGTTTTAACTTAAAATACGATAATTTTGTTAAAATATTTTATTTTCCAAACATTTAAGAAATTACAATTTGTTTATATTTTCTTCTTTAAATAATAGTTAAAAGAAAGTTCAGTTTTTTCATCTTTTTAACACTGTCCATTGAACAGATTTAAGGTATCATTTGCATTCTTAAAGATGACACCTCAATGCTTCCATGGTATGGCTTCGTAAGTCGTAAAATGGTTTCACCTTTCACAATAGCTGTATTGTCTTTTTATTAGAATTCTTACGTTTCATTCCGTCCAGTTGGTTACCCAATATTTTCGTTTGCTTAGTTAAATCCCATAAGTTTTCGTTAAAAACAAATATCCTGAATTGGAAAGTTCTTTTTCAATTAACAATGTCGGTTGTATATCGAGGAGTTTCATCACGCTATCTTATATCTTGTTCGGAAACAAAGGGAGGAAATAACTCGATAAAGCAAATACAAGCCATCAAAAACACATTAACGTATTCTGGAAAGTGTGAGAGAACGCCTCGAATGTCCCGGCGTTTGCAATCCTCAGATTGTAAAGTTTATTGTTCCGAGTCAAGTTTAAAGAGTCGACCAATAAAGTTTTAAATTTGTTGCGAATTCAATCAATAGGAACAGTGGAGTGTCGTAAACACAGTCGGGGAAGACGCCTGCCGCGCTGCCTCCATTCCCCATCAGGGTTCGGCTTCCTGCTGTTAAACCTGACCGTCCAACTGGCCATTAGTTGCATTTTACGCGATCTCTTAGTGCGTTCGCTGTGTATATTCTTAATTGACTCCTAAATATCGTTGTTTTGGTCATGAATCGTGTTAATCGGACATGTTTATACGCCGGTATCTCACCACAGATATAGTTCCGCCTCATGTTAATTAACGTGGCAATGTTTATAGTCTGCAATAGTCACAATAATGATACGTCTTCAACGGTTTCCTTTCTCGGGAAGCTTATCTGATAGTTGAACGTTGCGCGTCGACATCCGTCGTTACGTTACTTATCGGCGCAATAAATAAAAGTTTTTCCGGTGATCACTCACCCTTTACCTTTTGCTCATTCTTAACTGTCGTTCATTGCTTGTGACGTGACAATTCTTTTGGCCATGACACTTTGTTTCCAAATAAATTACTCGCTACCGCTTCGGCTAACGTCGCTGTGTATTCGGATTTTTTCCGTCTTTCGTTTTGCATTCCGCCAGCTGTGTTTGCTCATTGTCTCTACGTTTTAAATTAAAAAAAGATTTCGTTTTTGTTCCCGCTGTCCACTCGGCCACGACTTTATGTGACGTCAAGTTTGGAATGAGGTATTCTTATTGTTGCTTCGTGCAATCTTAATGCAGCGTTGCATAAATTATTTGAGGTTTTATTTTTAATTAAAAAGGGTGCAGTTATTTCTGATTTAAAAGTATTACTTGATCTTTTTGTGTTTTGATCGAATATTGAGTAGCGTATGTAACTGTTTTAAGCGAATATTTGTGTTATATTGTTATAGTACTAATTTATATACAGGCTGAATTACTTATGCGCGGTCACGCTTTGGTTCCGCACGCCCGGTGCACGCGATCTGTTCACCAATGAGGTACTTTCTTCATCTTCAGCTACAATGGGCATGCTTTGGATTCTTTATTAAGTTTTCGTGTTATTTTCGTGTTGAGTGTGAATAGCGTATTAAACAAGCTAATTAAGTTGTGTTTCGAGTTTTTATTGCTCATCTTTTATTCCTTTATAAAATAGTATATTTTATAAAATTTATGGTGCAATTTTATTGTTTAAAGAAAAGATTGAATCAAAAGATTTCTTGGAGATTTGGTTGAAATTGTTTTGGAAGGCGAAAACTTTGGCTGTTTAACCATTTTGCCAAAGTAACAAGTGCGTAATGCCTTTTATAATCGCATTAAAGTTCAATGTTGCTTGGGAAATGGTGTTTCTGCGAAAGTACGTGTCTTCACACGACATGTTAGGACTTAGAGGAGCTGTTTTATTGTTTTGTTTGTGTAATTTCTGTGAATACCTAGGTGAGAAGAGAATTTGATACTAATGGAAGAAACCTTGCTTCCACGCTTCTATTGATATTTACGTGAGATTTTTTAAAACTTCTCTTTCAGTGTTTAATGAATAGATGTCTATAATCAGTTAATAGCCTATTTTTGTTTTAACGAACTATTAAAAATATGTCTGTATCGGAGGTAAATATGATATAGCAATGTTTAGATATATTTTACTGTCTGGAAGAGAAAACTTATTATAGACCTTTTAAACGTTCTATTCTTCTTATTTTCCACCATGAAATATACTTTTAGAGCAGTAGATTTTCTTAGAATAATAATTATACTTAAAATCAAATGATTTTTCTAAACGTAAAGATAAGTAAGATATTTTGAGGACCGATTACTATACGAAAATATTAGGTCGAGTAATATTTCTGTTTCAATATTATCTTTGTTAGTTTGTGAAACACTTTTGTTAGAATTCGATGTTTTTTATGACGTTTGCGAAATCATAAGACTGATGCATTTATTAGATTTAGTTTCAACTAAATAATAGCAATTTTAATTAATTAACATTTTAATAATAATAATTTTATCGTAATTAAAATTGGTTTGTAAAATTCATTATGATGATACCTATTATGGATTTTTTTCATGCTGTTTTATGTGGCTAAATAGGTTCAAAGCTTCTATTTATTTCTAAAATTAACACAAACATTCATGTGTACTTACCCTATTTAAAAGCAAATAAAGTATTTATATTTGTTTATACAACCACATCAATTAGCCTAGCCCAAAATAAGCGCTATAAGGCTTGTGTTATGTATACTAGGCTAACAGATAGACAAACACATATATGTAATATTTATAATGATACTCAACCTATGACTCAGGTACAAATTCTCGTATTCATCACACAAACATCCTATCCGGGTTTCGAATCCAGGACCGTCGGTGTGAAAGGCAGGATCGTAACCATTTTACCAAACGGTAAAAACACGCCATTTAATACATTATCAAACTGGTGTCTTAAGTGTCGTGCTAAAGTATATGATAGGTAATACAATACGTTATACATACGGGTTCGATAACGGTAGAGTAGATCAATGACCTCAGGATATGAGCACTGTAAATTAGCGGGATTAGCTGCACATTGCACACTTATGAATCAGAGCACATACGACTATATAAGTATACTAGCTTACCTGGCCACGAGTTGCTGCGTTGTAAGTTAAAATAAAACCTATCCTACGTCAATAAATATATCCTAAAATGATTTGTCATCAAAATCGGTTGTTCATCGCGGTCAAACTCAGTGTCAGGGAATATTTGTGTGTATATAAATATATAGACTAGCGGCCCGTCCCGGCTTCGCACGGGTGGACAAAATTCTTTAATTTTTTATAGCATTAAATATAGCCTATGTTACTCAGCGTGAATGTAGCTTTTCAATGGTCAAAGAATTTTTAAAATCGGCTTAGTAGTTTTTGAGTTTATTCATTGCAAACATACAAAAATACAAATATTTCCTCTTTATAATATTAGTGTAGATTACTAGCTGACCCGGCCACGCGTTTTTCTTAGTCAGTTATAATAACTTGCAGTTTCTTTTATTATGAATTAAAATAAAACCTATTATATATCCTAAGTCGGAACATATCGAGTAAAATGAGTTCATCGCGGTCAAACACTGACAGAAAAATTTTATACATAAAGATTATATTCACACTGTCTTATGTGATAAGTGTGTAAAGTTGTGACCTTGTTCGAAAGGTATGTTAAGTGAACTTAAATATTTATTGATATGATTTATAAATATATAAAAATTGCTAGTTTTTTTATTTTTTTATGAAAAACGAACTTTTAAATAAAAAAGGCACGGGCTGTTGAAAGTTTTTATATTTTTTCATAATAAATTTAAATTAAGCTATTATAATAATATTATACAGTTACTTACACATTATCGTGTCCAAGAAAAATCAATTTCCAAGTTAAGTTAAATTCTAAATATATGAAATCAAATTCGAGAAAAAAAATCATTTAGTAGTTCTGAACTAAACATAAACTTGAAAATTGACTGTAAAGGTTTTACGTTAAATTGGATTCATTTTATGACTCATGTGATTTTTTGGACATTTTTTGGCCATAAGAATTTCGGTTATATATTTTACTAATAAATCATATCTTAAATTCTTCTACTGTTCGGGATTCGAACCCAGGCGAGAGCAATGCATGTAACATAATACGCAACAAGTATACTTTACATATAAACGATTATTTCATCGTCGAACCGACAATCGATTTCATAAGAATGTGTCATATCAATTTAAAAAATAAAAGTTGAACCACGACGCCGCCACGATATCAACTCGATTCTGATCACGATACGAATAATCGATACTCTTACGACACGTCCGAGCGATCAATCGGATTACCCGTTCCGTTATTGGCATCATTTTAACCAATCGAGAAACATTCTAATGTGCTTGCACTATGATTACTGAGGTATTCACTTCCTAAGTAGCTACGTTCAACACATAATTATTTGCCTACGTTGTTATAACTATTTATTTATTACAGACGAGTTGTCATTTCATACGATGAATAATGTATGTCTGGACTTCAATTCTTTCTATGGAACACAATACAGCAATTGTAGTTTTTATTATATACTTACAAATGAAATTAAGTAGCTTAAGATGATTTTTCATGCAAATTAGGGGCTTTTTTGAATAATGAAAAAATCAAATTAAATAATCTTTATAAAAAAACATTTCTTAACAGATTAAGGACGCGTTCAATTTTGTATTTTATATTTCCAGTAAAGTATTTATTTATATCTGTGACAGACGGGGAAGTGAAAGTACTAAAAATCAAAGAATTGTTAAAGATGGTAACTGTTGTACTGAATGCTGAAACCGAAATTGAAAGTACATTTAAATAAAAACCACTTTAGCCGGATTTACGACGCGACTACGGGATGCCATTCTGTAATCACGGCTCCTGTAAAGGAGTCGAAACTTCAGGATTAGTTATAAAAAAACAAGAATAAACGCATCGTAAACCTGGTAGAAAGGGGTTTTATTTCAAAGATAAATAGGCGCCTAACTGAACAAAGAGTACTTTAGAGACAAATAATATTTTTACTTTACAATATTAAACTAAAATAATATTGATAAATAGGACATTCAGATGATAACTTTGTTTGCTTAAAACGTTATACTGAGATAATACATTCTTAAAGAAATAAAGCTTTACTTATTAATTAAACAGCATGAAAATGTGTAATTTGAAGTAATCTAGGTATTTGCGAGATCTCAATTAAAATACAAAATACATATAAACAAATAAAATTTTAAAAACCAATTTCATTTTCAAAATTTAAATAAGAAATAAATTGATAATATATAAATGAAGCAACAATAAAAAGATGCAGCTTGGAATATTCGCTTTAACAGATCCAAATGCATTTCAATTTCATACACCCCAATTTCACAAGCGTTTAACCTCAATGAAATTTGTCAATGTGTCACAAGTTATATATATGAATTTGACAGACGTTACCTCCAGTTGTTCGGCTTGTGTACAATCGTTCGAACTCCATTCAACGACGCACGCCACACAATGACATAGCAATTCAATACTTTCATTGTAACGCATTGTAAACTCATCCCGTATCCGTTCATTACTAATGTTACATGTTTGTTACAGGTAATTTCTATCACAGGAAGGATCGCTTCCTACAACTGTAAGGAAAACCTTTGTGTCACCTTTAACTTCGATTTCTAATACGTAACTGGCATTGCAAATTGTTACTTTTATGATAAGGTGTCGCTTACCAGGCTCACCGGAAATCTAAAAGATCGTTGGCGATATAACAATATCGTCTAAATAGGCAAAGATTTCAATAAAAAGTTATTGTATTGGCAACTGACAATAGAGACAGGAAGTTATATGAGACCGTACGGCCATAGTATTGTAGCAAGTGGAGTGTTTATAATTCGTTCTTTGTTGGAACGGGATGGCATGCGTCCAGTGTCCCGCAGTTCTATTGTGTACGATGCCCGTTCAATATCTCATTTTAATTGGCTTTTTACGCGACGCACGGGTGATGCTAAACGATTTAGGTGACGAAATCCCAGATAATGACGAGTGTGTTATAGAAACTGTTTATACTAATAATATTATTCTTCAATAAATAAAAGAAAAAGATTTAGATGTGAAATAACACATGACTCAGGCTTCCAAAGAAATAAATAATCACACGCTTCTCTAAAGAAAGTTATAGCAGCGTGCATCGATGCGCGAATAAAGTCAAAACATTTTCTGTACCGAGTTATAATCTTTCAGTGGCAAGACAACAATGGCTACCGCAAGAATGTGCGATAAGTAATCGCATTACCTCTGTAAATAATTAACTCTCAGATATTCTATCCGACATGATAGACGTTATCTTCACGCCCATCTACAGATATCCGATTCGGAAACCGATACTTTAAAACCAGTTTGTCTTGAGCCTTCTACGCTACTTATATCAACAACTATCGATCGTTCCGAGAAAACAATGTCGTTTCCCCGAGATCAAACAAGAATTGTTGCCTTTTAGTATCGTCGCGCAACTACAGACCTCCTAGTGGGTCAATCGTTAACACTTTATGCTTATTTTATTGCAGGTTGTGAACTAAATTGAAGTGTGCTATCAAAGACGATATAAAAAGCACAATTATAAGTTGTGAAAACCGCTTGACGGTCGTATATTAGGGGTGCTTACTGCACTTCTAATTAATTTACAAAATTGAAAATGATATTGTATTAAAAACTTTTTTATTTCATTATTAGACAATAATTGAAATACGTCGCCCTATTTATAAATAATCTCATAGAAACGTACAAAAATAAACCCTTGAATAATTGTTTTTGGTTAAAACGTTTTTGCTTTTATGTCTTCTATTCGGTATTATACAGTCTAATGTTTCCACAATAAGAGTTACAGCAAAGATATAGAATAAATTGAAAGCTGAGGTAACCTTTGACATTTTATTGAATTTCATTATTTCCATTCTGTGCGATACAAGCGATTCCAGTTCACGAAATCGAGTTAAGACTATTTTATTGCTCGGCAATATCGATGAATAAGCAAAATATATCTGGAGGGAACGAGCTTACGTAAGGAAAACACGTAAAGTGATGGATGCTACAAAAGGTAATATTCTCAATATCATAATATTTTCAATGGCTGAAGAGCTGAGGCCCATTGTGCTCACAGAATTACGTAAAGATGGCAATGAAAGGGTTCGGATTTTTTTTGTCAGATAAAATCGTCACGCTCCGGTCGGTTTCCAATTTACTCGCATCTCCGGTCGATGGTACCTGTGCCTTTGTCGCCTGGTCACGCCACGATCATTCCACCGTTTGTCCACGTAATAGACATTTATTTGTACTTTCTAATTAAAATATTCGAGTAGATACATCACAAAAAGACCGTGATGAGAATAAATTGGGTTTCGTAAGTGCCGTGGAATGCGTATGGGTCAACCGGTGATATCAAAAATGAAATCTAAAAAGAAATTCATTCTATTGTGTTCGAAATATCGGAATACGAACTTTGTGGAGCTACGATACCTAAATTAGACACATTAAAGGAGCCGTTAGTATCTCCTGTTACAAATTCTATTGTTCCCTTATTGGAGTTTGTTATCTTGGCAACAACAGGTAATAGGTAGCTCTTGGTAGGAATTATTTTGTAACACTACCTATTTAAGGAACTGTAGTGAATTAGTATGATCATTCAAGGGATTAAGATGTTTCTGAATTCGATTTATTGACAAATATTACATTGGACTTATTTTGTAAAAAAATTATACACTTTTTAATTTTTCCCTTGAAAGTATTTTAACTTTTGTTATATCTATTATCTGTTGTCTGGCAGTTAGTTCTACAATGCCGCGGGTATCGAATTTGAAACAAAAACTCACAACGTGTTTATTCTTGTTTTTTTTATATTTTTATCCTGAAGTTTCGACTCCTTTACTCCCCCCGTAAAGAAGTCGAATATAGATATACATAGATACCAGCTGTGATAACAGGTTATCTAGGGCAATGGTGGTCATATATGTGCTGCTAACTTCCAACATTTTGATCGGGCACGTATTTAATTGAAACAATTCTTCAAATTCTTAAATAAATATAATATAAACATAATGTCGGTGAAATTTAAATCTGAAGTAAGGTGTGCCCATACAAAGTTATTCTGTTTTGTAAATGCTTTGTATGATATTCTCTTGTTTACAAAAATTAGAATTGAATAAATAAATAATAGCTTATCAAAAAATACATTTGTTTATAATGGATGGTATTATATAGAATATAAACGAATCTTGTTGAAGTACATACTTAGGTGCACTGAGCTCTAATGAGATATTCATTGATGCGACAATAGCTCAATGTAATTCGACTCTGACAAATATGTCTATGACATGATCATTATGAACTGCAGCAGACATTTTATCTTTATAGCCATTTATATATATTTGTTTATTTTTTAATATTTTATATTTAACAGAAATTTGTCTAGGACATTATTTTTGTCGACTTGTCTCAAGAGTCAGGAACCCACGTCCTATCCTATCCGGGCGAATACTCTTCCAATTGAGCTATTGAAACCTTGTCAGACCCGTTGAATTTTTCCAAGTGTTTGTTATCCCAATACTGTCACCATCTATTCATGATCTCGGTAACTACATACCAATAACATCGAATGTAAATAATTCTTTACAAGTTTATTTTGTATCGTAGTTAGGAATGTGCCCGATTGATATTTTGGAAGGTATTAGCATATGTATGACGATCATTACCTTAGTAATTCAAAGAATATGGCTCCTATATAAGGAGTGGGACTTCAGGAACGTCAGGAATTCAGAATTAAATATTAAAAACAAGAATAAATCATTGATAAAGCTAAAACCGCTATGTAACGATTTATTATTGAACAATTAACAAGATTCACGGTATCGAAGATTTTTACATCTAAAATTTTTTTCTACAAAAAACCACCTTATCTCAGGAGTCAGACTGGAGACGAACCTCTCTCTATTCGGGCATTATTTGTAGTAAAACTTATTTAGATATAATAATCTCACTGTAATCTTGCTTTGATTTTCTATAATATTATTGGTACTGATAAGATGAATATTAACTTAAAGAATATTTATTCCACACTAGCTTTCCGCCCGCGGCTTCGCCCGCGTGGGATTCGGTTATATTGCGGTATAAAGCACAACTATAAGAAAACTTCTCATTCCCACGGAAAAATCTAAGAAGCGCGATGTAACGCTGGATACAATTAGTTGTTAAACCAAGACTGTATGGTACACTATATTATATGTTTTCCCTTGTGGAGCAAAAACATGCAGATTTTGGGGACTGGAAACCCGGGAACACGCTACACAGAGCTGACCATGCGAAAAACAATGTTTTTCCAAGCTATCATTCCACTTCTTATGTATTTTAAAAAACACATCGTTACCATGTTTTAGAAAACACCCAGCGCCATTTATCGCATACCTCAAGAACTAAATAACGTAACTAATACTTATACCAATTAGTAATTCGTTGACTTTAGTGATTTCAGGATAAGTAGATGTAAAAAAAACAATTTAGACGATAAAACAAATTGTACGTCATCCCTCGAGAATTCCTCATTTTCGAGGATTCATTTTCGTATCATTTAGCTTCAAAATTTACATGTTCATATTCGTTTGCAACATATAAGTACCTAGATGTAAAAAAAAACAGTTTAGACGATAAAACAAATTGTACGTCATCCCTCGGGAACTCCTCATTTTCGGGGATTCATTATCGTATCATTTAGCTTCTAAAGTTACATGTTTATATTCGTTTGCAATATTTTACCTCGTTTTAAACGACACACAGCGCCATCTACAATCCATCCATCAAGTAAACAATATTTTTGTTTTTCCTCGGGAATATCAATGTTTCCAGGATAAAAAGTACCCTATTATTTAATCCGGTCTTTTATTTTTACGTCTGCAAAATTTCAAAGCAATCGGTTCAGTAGTTACGGCGTAAAAGCGGAACAAACAAACAAACTCACTTTCCGATTTATAATATTAGTAAGGAAGTAAGGATTGCCACAAAAATGTAATGAAAACACTTATTTTCTAAATAATAACACAATAAGAATTATCAATAGGGTTTAGGAAGTTTATAAAAGAAAATGTTTTACTCAAATACCAAAGCTATCCCGTCAATATCTCGATTAGAAAAATCAACCGATCAATCGACCGATCAAAACGAAATGAATTCCGGGAAGTAAGGAGCATCGCTTTAACCAACTAAAGTTAGACACAACATTAATTTTCTGGCATGAGGGCTCTTTATTGGAACACGAGGCAGCTTGACAAATAATTTGCAAGATTTCTGGGTCAATGATTTAACTTTCCAATGCCATAATTCAGTTGAAGCTTCCTTTGTGATTAGCACCAGTCCTCAACAGTGAGGTAATATATCGTCAGTGAAATATCCGCTAAGCAGGTTCACTTCAGAACTTCGTATTGATTTATAGACTTCATTTTAAAAGCTAACTTTTTATGCTCCGGGACAGTTGTTTCTAACTGTCTGTAGCATCTGGATTCTTCGCTCAGTTTTCAGTTACAGGAACTTTGTCATCTTAAACTTCATCGCTAAAATAATTTTAAGGGCATCTTTTAGTACGTTTAAAACTTTTTTATTGTTTACTGAGTTGATGCCCTGAGAAAATTAGAAGCAGTAAATTTGAAACTATTAAGCTTCTTTGTTGTTTCTCATTTATTCAATTAAGTTATGAAGACTTTAAAATATTTCAATAATACTGTTATTAATAATATTAAAATTGTTAATTACTTATTTTATGTTGTAACAACACCATTAAAAATAATTATTTTAGGCAACTATAGCCGATAGATGAGATCGGAGTCAGTTTTAACCCAAATGGTTTCATTGGTTATTGGGAAAATCAATACTGTGTTTATTACATTGGTCTTTATACACAAAAATTTCTTCTTAAAAGATCGGATTAGTAAAGGTTGTAAAATATATATAGAAATTCCCTGTCACAGTGTTAGTCCGCGATGAACTCCGAAACAACTCAACAGATAGTGATGATTTTTTTTTTATTTTGTTGGATTTGTTCCGAAATAGGACAAATAAAAAGTTTCATTTTAATTTATAACACAGCAACGCGTTGCCGGTTTAGCTAATACTTTAGTTAATCAGGATACGTATTGACTAAACAGAGAAACTAGGTGAGCATAATGCGTAATAGACAAAGTTCCACACAACAGAGTCGCGCCATTCCAAGCACACCAATGCACTTGCCCAACAAACGCAGACACATGAATAGCAAGTTCTCGTCTTATAAGTATTGATTTAACCGCACCCATTCATACAACAGGCATTCTATTTCTGCGCATATAAATCCTTATTAATCCTCATTTGGTAGTGGATTCAATAAGCAATAATAGAAGACAGCAGATAGCTATAACTCTCCGACTGGACTGGTAGTTGCGAATATAAATCAAATACTTATGTACAAGTCAACGTGTGATATTGTAGTTACCTTTTATGCTGACCGTATAAAACGGATTGTTAAAGCTACCACTGAGTTTGTATCGAATTAGTTTTTTTGTTTGACTTTGTATAATCATTTATTCAGAAATATCAATGTTTCTTATAGTTTAGATTTATTATATATTTATGTATAGTGCCGACGTATAATATTGTAAAAAAGCATGTGTGCAATTCAGACGTGGTAGAAGTGAAACCTTCAAAAATATTACGTACACGTATGCAAAATACCACGGTTGTTATGATGCCTTCTCTCAAGCTATGTACTACGCATGCGCACACAAACACGTATTAACGCACGTACATAATGCTTCTTATCTCATTTTCTCCTACGTTCAATGTTATGAATTTTTGTGTCTGTCTCTTTTTACTGTCGCTTCTTCGTTTCATCGACTTTTAAATCACAACGATGCTAAAGAAGTTTTCATTTCAAAAATTAAATGAAAAAAAAAGAAACTGTAACTATAATTCTCAATTAAATGATTGTGAAGTGAGAATACTTGAAGTGAATTAAAAAAAATTAAGTAACTTTTTTTAATTATGGCGGTTTTTAGAATCGCCAGAATTTGTTCGTTTACGATAACTTGTAAGCATAACCTATAAGTAATAAATGAATAATTATATCGATTTCTTACATTAACACCAAACAGCCTAGCCCATAGTATAAGGCTACTACTATAAGGCTTGTGTAATGTATAAGGTAACGAATAGACCTACATAATATGACACATAGATTTGTAATATTTATAGAAATATACATAAAACATCCATGACTTTGGTACTCATCATACAATCTGCCTCTTCCGGGATTCGAAACCCAGGACCGTCGTTGCGAAAGGCGGGATCGCTATCGTTGCACCAAACTTACATTGCATTTTTAGCAGCAGAATTTCTTTTCAGTTTTAAATAGATACATGTTACTGCGAAGTCATTTCGAATTCAGAGCTAGCCTTAACAGGTAAGGTTGTGCATTTTGCATCCGCCTACTCACCAACGGTGGTAAAGGTGTCATGCGATATTTATGACACGGAGGCTGCTTGTCGAAGCACACATCTATTTGTTCTTAAAAATGGCAAGCAATAAATTTGTAGGAGTCGTTGTTTTTAGAATGTTACTTATATTTATATAAATGTTGGGTGCAGTTTTATTGCGTTGAGTGTTAAGCGATAACATGAAGCATAGGAACTATAAAATTTATTTTATGTTGTTTCATGATAGGAATTAGTATTATTCTTTATAACCATCAAACTTATTTGTTGCAAGGAGACCATTTGGCTTAAAAATATCTTCTTGCTTGTTCATTGAGCGTTTTGTGCAAATGTGGCGATCTTGCCATTCGTATCGACGGTTCTGTGTTTGAATCCCGGTAAAGGCAGATATTTGTGTGATGAATACGACCCTTTGTACCTGAATCATGGCTATTTGTATATATTTCTATAAATATTACATATTTATGTATCATATATGTATATCAATCTGTTATCCTTGTATCCATAACACAAGCCTTACAATGCTTGCTTTGGACCAGGCTAATTGGAGTAAATATTAGTAATATTGTTACTTTACCTACCTATATATATCTTAATATATATAAATACGTGTCACGTTGTTTGTCCGTAGATAGCATTTTAATTTATAACACAGCAACGCGTGGCCGGGTCAGCTAGTATATATATAAATCCTAATACAGTTTTATAATTTTGTTTTTGCATTTTATTCAGTTATAAGATAAATTCTCAGGCGGCAATTCACTTGTGAGCCGAGTCGATTTTTTCCAGTTTTTTTCTACTAAAATATTTTATTCGTATCACAGTGTTTGATCGCGATGAACTCCGAAACTACTCAACCGATTATGTTATGTTTTTTTTTCAACATTTTGCTGGATTTGTCCTGACTTAGGCTATAGGATAGGTATCATTTAATTATAACACAGCAACGCGTGGCCGGGTCAGCTAGTATATATATATATATAGGTTTATATTCGAAAAGAGATTTCACTCAAATAGACTTTAGATATGTAGACATATAATCTTCCAAGAACCGCAAATAACAAGGCAATATCAAGACCAGTGCATCGAATTTACGGTTGCCAGTCACCGAGCTATCTCTCCGTTTATTCAGCGCAACACAACTTAATTGGCCATAAATTAAGCACGCAACTTAAGAGTTTGGTGTACGCTTTCTGGTTAAGTTCCAGATAACTGTTGTGTATTTCGAATTTAATATTGTACGCTGGTCGTATGGAGTATGAACATTTTCGACCAATGGCGTTTTATGAGATATTATTTTTAAAGTTAACTAGCTGACCCGGCCACGCGTTGCTGTGTTATAATTAAATGATACCTATCCTATAGCCTAAGTCAGGACAAATCCAGCAAAATGTTGAAAAAAAAACATAACATAATCGGTTGAGTAGTTTCGGAGTTCATCGCGATCAAACACTGTGATACGAATAAAATATTTTAGTAGAAAAAAACTGGAAAAAATCGACTCGGCTCACAAGTGAATTGCCGCCTGAGAATTTATCTTATAACTGAATAAAATGCAAAAACAAAATTATAAAACTGTATTAGGATTTATATATATACTAGCTGACCCGGCCACACGTTCGTATAGTTTCGTAATTCATCTCGGTCAAACACATTGACAGAGAATATTTATACATTTACATGGATTAGCGTTCGATCGCTAGATCACCGAATGGTAAGCGATAATGCGATCTAGCGAGGCGCTTGCCCAGAAAATACCTATTCACTCGTGACTTGAAAACCCCTAAATTGTATGTGACAGGAAACAGACTCAGGCAAGGAATTCCAGTCTTTAGCGGTACGGATCACAAAATTGGAACTAAAACGCTGGTTGCGACTCTTTTGTATATCAACCATATAATATTAGTGCCTTTTTGTAAGTCCAGTTGTTACTACTACTAATACATAAAAATATTTTTTTTCATTAATCATTGACACCCATTTGCCTTGCCCAAAGTAAGCACTATAAAGCTTGTGTTATGGATATTAGGGTAACGGATAGACATACATATACAGAGACATAAAATATTTATAGAAATATATATATACCCATTACTCAGGTATAAATGCTCGCATTCATCACACAAACTACTACTATTCCGGGATTCGAACCCAGACCGTCAGTGCGAAAGGATTATTTTTAGTAAACTTGGTTTTGCACTACGTATTATTTATTTTTATTTCTTTATTGTTACCTGCTCTTGCCATTATTTAAACTAAACAAAAGGGAATACACAATTTCTAAGCAGCCATTTTTCTTATACTCGATGTAGTATACAGAGGCAGTGCACAATTATTTCAAAGTAAGCCATCTTATGTACTACGTTCCCTCCCAAGTAGATCTGTTAGAGGGGATCCCTTAAACAGGTGGGACAATTAGTGACATAGTGGGTCCTTACAATAGAGCTACGCCCACTCGTGTTGCATACAGTACGAGCACAGATTATATACCGGAACAGATACAGGCAGAGAACTAAGCGCTGTGCTAGGTGCAATTTTGCACATTACATAGAAAGAATGAACAAAGAATAAAACAACTTTTTTACGGTTTTTGCGCATAATTTATTATATAATTAATTCTGACGTTTCGATCCCTTTATATGCCTAAGGCAATGGTCGTCATATATTTTCTATTACCTTCACAATATTTTAATCGGGCACGTTCCTGTTAAAATTAAAAAAAAATGTTATATTCAAATGTGTAATGTGCATTGAAGCGTAAGAACTAAATAGAAAGAAATAAAATTTTATTTATTTAATTACTAACGACTTTGCTTACCCATATAGTATACAACTTTACCTTATGTTCTTTCTGGTATCCTTGGCGAAGTATATGCTTAATGTCATGATGATCGATTAAGTATATAAGGCGTAAAGGTGTAACAAACAAACTCACTTTTGTAATTATAATATTAGTGAAGACTATAAGGTTTTTACCGATATGATATATAGCCTATCATTTGCACAATCACATGTTCCTCTAAACCAAATGTCAACGAACGAACGAGACGAATGTTCAACCCGTTCTTGACCTATAGAAGGACGATAGACAGACTAAAATTTAGTTTCATATTATGATATACAATAAATACTGTGACTTTCATTGAGAAAACACTTTTTCTCAGTCACTAGTGTCTTAGCGACTTCTTTTGTGCCACATATTATTTACAATTAAATAAGCAATGAAAGAAATAAAATACATCTACATTATTATGGCCAAAAATATATTGTTGATTCGTATGGAATCGATATTACACTACACTATTATAGCTGCACAAGTTGATATTACGCACATAACACTTTTTTAACTTTGGTCTATGAAAATTTACTATACTGTGCGACACTCGGCTTACTCGAATTCGTAATATAAAATACTAGCGACCCGCTCCAGCTTCGCACGGATGCAATACTCTACTATATTATGCATGTATTATACATATAAACCTTCCTATTGAATTACTCTATCTATTAAAAAAACCGCATCAAAATCCGTTGCGTAGTTTTAAAGATTAAAGCATACATAGGGATATAGGGACAGAGAAAGCGACTTTGTTTTATACTATGTAGTGATATTTATATCTTGAATCATTAATATTCCATTCCATTCTAAAACTTCTATAATTTATTAAATCCACATTTTTTTTTGGTGTTCAGTAATATTTGGTTCTTGAACTTCCACGTTACACTTTTAAATAAAACCATTATACCTATTTACAGTAATAAATGCGCAATTAAGCAAATAAAAGTTGATTGATTTAAATATCAGTTAAGTTAATTATATGGGAGTTCCCTTAATTATTATTATTAAATCATAATGTGGGATATTTAAACCCATAGATACAATTAAAATTAAAGTTAAAATTAAATTAATTGTTAATATCATAAAAAAACAAATAGAGAGTAGAAATTCACATAGAATTAAAATAAATCAATTTTAATATTAGTTCTATTAAATTTTGTATCTGTTCGCCTTTTTTACTCTTGGAGTATGCTTACACTTAAGGGTAAGAGAAGACTCAGCAAGTTTAGTAACTGGAATCACTGATGCTGATTTCTCTAACTTTGTACGATACGTATATTGCAGTTTCGCAGCTTTTGTTTCGCTTGCATTTAATTGTAAAGGTAATACGATATAGAATTAGAGTACAGTTATAGAATTATAGAATTTAAAACTAAATAATTTTTATTCAATACTAGTTGATCCTGTAACTATTGCCGCGGATTAGTCACTATAATTTGCAATAAAAAGCATATTTATGATTTGTCCTAAGTGGTAACAAATCTAACAAAAAAAGCATCAACATCGATTTAACACTTTCATTTTATAACAGAGCAACGCGTGGCTGGGTCAGCTAATTTTCTACTATACGCTAAAAGCCATATCGAACGTCAGAACTACTAAGCTACTAAGTTATTGTACTGAGATAAAGCAGCAAAAAACTCGAATTTTTGCTTTATCAGTGGTAGAAATCCTGTATCAAATTGCTAGTTTTTTTATTATATATTTGTAACAATGAATACTTATGAACATGTCACAGATATAATAATAACACGAATAAGTGATGTGTAAAATTGTTATTGTGAAAAATAGCAAGCACATGACCTTTCACCTAGACACTGACTCTGCAGAAAGTAAGCAACTTCAGTTGTTTACAATATTGGGCTGCGCTGACTTGCACTAACAAGACCTGCCATTCTCATTTATCGCTGTCTGCCTCCTCAACAAGTGGAGTTGGAAAATAATAAAATTAACTACTCTAGTAGCTTTGAAGATGGAAAACTTTAAAATTGAAATACGCTGAAAAAATTTTTATATTCAGAAAAAAAATCTTATTTTTTATGTGATAAATTATATTAATTTTGGGGCAGGTAAATTTATGACAAATATTTTTCTTTTCGTTAATGTCTGTAAATATTATTAAGTTACCAAAAAACATAAGTTATCGATTAATTTATTACATTATCGTTGTTTTCAAATGATTACAAAAATATTGAAGTTATAAGAATTCCATGTGAATACAACTGATTTATTGACTGACTGACTCTACCAGATATAAATAAATATTATGTATTTATTTTCGTAAAAAAGATAAAGTATGTTGGTATTAGAATAATGCATAATATAACCGTAAAAATGCAACACATAAATATTCATGTTTACTTCGTATCAGTGAATCTTTTCTTGGTCGGAGTACACAACTCGAGTTATCTGTAAAACCTGAGCGAAGAGCATAGATCATTTTTATATAATACTAGCCTTTACCAACAATAAAAGTTATATTTCTATGGAAAGTACTTTTTCTGGATAAAAGGTACCCTAAGTACTTTTCTGAACTCCTGGTTAAGTGCATGCAAAATTTCAAGATGATCGATTGAGTATTCAAGCGTGAAAAAGTAACAAACGAACTTACTTTCTTATTTTTAATATTAGTTAGTTCTTTGAGGTTTTTACCGATATAATATATAGCCTATCATTTGCACTATCACATGTTCTTATTATATATTTAATTTCATCGAAATCGGTCTTCCCGTTCTTGACTTATAGAAGAACATACAGACAGATGAAATTTTTAAAAAATAGAATTGTTATCAGTGAGTTATAAAACGATTATTTACCAAAAAATTTGTTCAAAAAAATTTACAGACATAACCTACAGATTTATATACCGAATAGTATAGATAAATATATGTTGTTGGGATTCTTCAAATGATAATATGTTTCGACCGGAATTGAGTAATCTATTTATATAATTTAATTTTATCAAATATATATTTATTTTATCTTACCATTTTGCGCCTACCGCACATTTAAACAAAACAACTATTACCTGATATAAAACGCTTTTTCTTGTTTTTTTTTTTATTTAATCCTAACGCTTCGACTCCTTTACAGGAAGGAGCCTTGATCACAGGATGACTAAAGACAATAGAGATAAAAGGTCATACATCTACCGCGTATATTCAATTCAATTTAGTAGTCAGAAACGTACCCGATTAAAATACCTTTTCAAAGCTATTAAAACATGTATGACAATCATAACCTTAGTCCCGTGATCACGGCTCCTGTAAAGGAATCGAAACATGAGTATTATATATAAAAAATAACAAAAACAAACATCGTTTATCTGGTAAAGTGTTTTTTTATTGAAACAAACAAATTGGCTTCGTATAAATGGCAAACATTCTAGTAATGCATATAGGTCGTTGAGAAAATGAAGCGATAATATTTAGTCGTAAATATTGCATTTTATTAAAACATGCAATTTTTCAATGAATAAACTCAAAAACTACTAAGCCGTTTTCAAAAATTCTTTCACCATTGGATAGCTACATTCACGCTGAGTAACATAGGCTATATTTAATGCTAGAAAAAATTTAAAGAATTTTGTCTACCCGTGCGAAGCTTGGGCGGGCGGCTAGTATAATATAATAACAAAAAGTACCAGCCTCACCGCTGCTGTTTATTATATTTGTTAGATTAAAGCTCAACTAATTAATACTATAAAATAATTACATTTGATTATTTTTATTGCAATTTGTTTTAGCACAATAATGAAAGCTAAATAATAAACCCCAGTGTTTTAGTTCTTTAAATAGTTACCTACTACAACTTTTTAATATTTTTGATATACATAAATTTGGAATAAATAAATGAAAAAGTATATTGGACAGTTTTATCTCAGAAAACTTTTGGATTAAATCATTTTTCTTTTAAATGTGAGAGTATTCATGTAACTTTTTATATCGAACGGCCTTGACTTTAATATGACTTGGGATTGGTATATTTGCATTAAGTGTACTTTAAAATTTGTTTAGCTTTATATGAAAATGGAAGTTCAAAATTATGTAGTTTCCATATTTTTAGTAAAAATTTTGTAGTGAACGTATAGAAATCCATAATGGTTTATAGGAACGCTGTTTAAAGCTTGAATTAGGTTTAAATAGATACAAAAGAAAAACATTGTATCAACTCTTTTACAAGGGGTCAAATTAAATGCATTCTTAAGTCTTCAATTCTCACTTTAAATTTATTTACATGTTAAATAAAAAATAATAATGTTAAGAAAAATTCGACGCGGCTCGCAAGTGAATTCTTAGGCGGGAATTGAACCCGCAACTTTTGGAAATTCGGTCCAATGCTCTCCCAATTAAGCTACCGATCCTTTAGCTCGTTTTTGAGTCGATTTTTTCTAGTATTTTTCTATTAAAATAATTTATTTTATAAGATAGCATTTAAAAATGCATAAAAGAAAATATTTACATGTGTTGTATTATTATTCTCAGAGAGTAAAGACACTTGTATGATGGTTACAGATTCACATAATAAAAATATATAAGAATAGCTTTATTCAAATGCATTTAAAACAGTTATTTTAAATTGTCCAACATTTTATCTACCACCCATCTTTTAACTGACAAGAAGGACGGGTGCAAGAATCTCGTCAGCTTTAACAGAAGTAACGACATTTACAATATTATACATGGTCACCATAAATTATTAAAAAAAAAATTATTGCAATCATATGAATAAGTTACCGTAAACTAATCTCCTAACGATGTTTTAAAAACTCATTCGTCAAAACTATCTTTTTTTATTTCATGTTTTTGTTTTTCTGTTTAATTTTTGCCGGCCCCGACTCTTGCATGTCTCTGATTAATTAATAACGCGCGACATTTTATCTTAAAAATCAGTTTTAGGTCCGGAGCACTTCTATTAATTAATTGGTCACAACTCCACTTACAAACTAAACTAATTACAAAAGTTTAATCAACGTCGCTTTATCAAAACTTTCTGTTACTATTATAAAAAAATATTTGATCTTAATTACACTCTTGTTTTGGAATACCGTTTTGTCAGTTGTTTTGATTAATTGATCGTTTTTGTTTTTATCTACTTGGTGTACAAAATGGTGTTTATATAATTTTTCAATTGTATGACATTTCAACATCGATCGATAATATTTTTAAAAGATTTTTAAAAAACACTTTTTTATAAGCGAACTAAAAAGAAGAAAAAGAGATTTTTCCCAAAATTGTGATGGAAAATTATTTTCCCGGAATTATAAAAATTTCAAAGATATATATTCAAGTATTATACTATGATTTAATATGACTAAAAACGTGGGGAGTGGATTCGTTTTCAAGCGTTTGGCTGTGATGTTTAGTATTTACAAATAACGAGTTAGAAAATGAGTGAATTAAATAAGTTAAGCCTGAAAACCGCCCGCCCCACGTTTTAGTCATATTACATCATAGTACTTGAACATATATCTTTGAAATTTTTATCATTACGGGAAAAAAAAATCCATCACAATTCTTGCAAAAAATATTTTATATTATATAAATAATATAATACTAAAATATAACTGAAATGCGGCTATAAAAACGTGGTTTTTAGAAATCTTTTTTTTAATTATATTTTTCTACTAGGCCAGGTCCATTGTTGATAGTTATTATCGTATTTTGGCGTCCTCCGTGGTAGAGTGGCTTGGAACTCGGTTATCATGGTTAAGTCCTGGGTTCGATCCTAGGCCAAGTCAATTTAAAAAATATTAAAAAGTTTTTTTTTCCATATTTGTTCGGGTGGAGTTGTTGTGGTACCTACGTTGTTTTTTGAACTCTATAACGCAAGTGCTTTAGCTACTTGACATGGGTTCAGAACTTGTCTTATATTTATTTATTACTAGCTGCACCCAGCACGTTTTGCAATGCTCTTTTTTGCTGACTATACATAGGTATAAACCTTCCCTGGCATACATACAACAACTTAACGAAATTTCACCTTAATTTGACCAACGCAACGGTTTGGAACGCATAGGGAACAAACTTACAAACATTGATTTTAATTTCTATATGTCATAGTGCACTTAGAAGGTACTTTTGTTTTCGTCACCAAATGGGACGTTTCATTCCTTTGTTTTTACACATTTATATATCAATTTATGCGAATATAATCTTCTAACTATATGATAATATACTATATACTTTTATACTTTTTTACGGATTTTCCGCAAAATTGATTTTATATTTAATCTTGACGTTTCGACTTCTTTACAGGAGCCGTGATAAGAGGATGACTACGGCAATGGTCGTAATATATACTACCTTCACAGTATTTTAACTGGGCACGTTCCTAACTGTTTAAATTTTTATATAATTCAAATTGCTTTGTTTTGAATTTTATTTAGTTATTATATTTATATTACATTATTACTATTTATTATTATATTTACAGTGTACACTACAGTCTACTACTGGTTCGTAAATTCGGAGGAGGTAGTGTAAGAACTAAATATACATCTAATTATACATTTTTGTATGTTTCATGTTGAATATTCTCAAAGACAAGCCACCGATCTCTTCCACGAAAGTGCTTAAATACCAACAGCATTTTAGATGTTTGCCTTGTATTAAACGTGCATGTCGCCAGCGCTTCTGTTTGCTGGCCTCTATAAATATTTGTGAAGCGGTCCTCTTTGACCGGTTATGGTTTAAAATGCTCTTGTTCCGCGAGAATGGTTATCGGTGAGGTAAGTTTTGAATTATAGCTATTGAGAAATGTAATTGTATTTTAAACTTACTAAATCCGGCATACAAAGAAAATGCCATAGTTATTTTCTCAGTGTTTTCATAAGTTTTGTATTGTCCAACGTGACAATTTATTAGAGTTTGTTTTGAGTTTTGATTTTCTTGTTAAACCTTGTGATTTGACGGATATTAAAGGTGGATTATTAAGTGTCTTAATGGGCAAGAGTGCAACTGAAACAAAATAGAAGGACTTGTCTTTACACGCTCTTTTAAGAAGTCAGGAGAAGTTATGTTTCAGTAAAACGCACACAATTACTAAAACCTAGGGAAAGGCTTATTATATCGTATAATCATTTGTAAACCTAATCAAGAAATGAAGCAACTGAATATGAAGACATGGCTTAAAAGTCACGCACCCAGGCCACTAAATTAAAAAAAAACAAACGAACGCGCCGTCTTTAAAGAGAACTTAAGTGTCAATATTTTATTCTACATTTGATTTTTTATTGTTTCTGAGGCGAAGGGTGCCCACTAATCAAACACCGCTGCTTTCTCCTAACCACAATTCAAGTTGAAGCGCACATCGGTTATAAAAAGAGGATATAATCTTATTAGCCGTAGTGAAGAGCGATTTGATACGGCCGCGGTCGGAGTATATCCTATAACTAGCTCAACCGAGTACCCGCCCACGGACGTAATCTTACAATATGTTTTGTAAAGTTGCCTTTAGATGTTCTACCGCGGTGGTATGAAGCAGAGTCACTATCTTCCTTTGTCTAATTGAGCGCTATATTTTGGCTCACTAAACCGAGTACAACCCATTTAATTTAGACATATAAAAGCACAAAAAAACTAACTTACTAGAATTTAGCCTACTCGAAGTAAGCAAGGCATGCTTAGTTACAAATTGAAATTGACCACTACCTAAAAAGTAAGTAATCCATTTTTAAGTACATTTTTTTACTAAAATTTAAATATTACCCAAAAAAGAAAAACAAATAATGATAACTAAATAACCATTTTTAAACAATGCTGGCCCGAGGCAAGAGGCAAGGTTTTAAAAATAAAAGTAAGCATATACTCCTCATTGACACAAAAGTAATGAAATTGAAAAAGAAGTGGAATTACAAGTCAAAATAAAGCGATGTGATAGTTTTGAAATATATTAGCTTATATTGATAACAATAAGTCTGATTTGTAATCTGGGGACAGTGAAATTAACTTCAGAAGTTACAATAATATATTCAATGGAAGACTACTTAACCAATAAAGACACTGCTATCTTTTGTTTTTGTTTTAGTTTTGAAGTTACTGAACACTTTCTTCTCTTTTGTTGTAAATGAAATACTATTGAAATATGCAAGAAACTGTTTGAATGTTTTCGATCAAATATATAACGGTAATTGAATTATTCTTACATAAAAAAATGAAACTGCCAACTTGAAATAATATTTCACTTAGTTTCGTTTCATTTCCTTTCGATTTTGCGTGTTCAGTGTATTACTTATTTTCCACGATGTCTTATTAGGTGTACGAAGAAAAGCGCTTATGTGTTTAATCCATTAAAAGAATCCTCACTTTAATGAAATCTTGTATTTTCCAAGGTTTTTCTCAGGTTTTCAAAATCAGCAAAGTGCTCAAAAAAATTTAATATCATGTTTTTAAATTTTGAATTGACCAACTATTCGCGTGTCCTCGTCTTATGGGGTGGAAATATATATTTTTTTAAATATTAATGACGCAATTTGCCATTGGAAACTGTTTTTATTTAATATATTCATATTTAAGACAAAAGAAGGCATTATGATAATTTTAATAATTTATAAATCGAAATATTTAAATTTGAATAAATTGCATGATTAGGAAAGTGTACGATAGCCTTACTCATTCTGAGAACCAGGCTACTGAAAAAAGTAAACGCCAGAATTAAAAGAAATATGAAAGCAAACGGTATTCGTAAAAAAAGTATTTGATTTCGATGTTTGACGCAAAACTAAATATCAAACAAACAAAGCAAATACAAAGTCATATTTTCTTTATAAGAGAAAGCTTAAAATTTCAAATATTTTTTTTTTAATAAATAAGTTGAATAACAATACCGTCGAAGAAAATGTAACCTCATTTTCTTTTACTTCATTTTCTTTTACTTCAAAGAAAATGTTTCTTCAGTGGTTGTAAGGTAAACCTTACAACAATCTTTCATAGAGTAGTGACAATCGTTCAATCTCGGTGATTCGATCGTTCAAACTTCTTCATGCCAAGACTCCGGTCATTTAGAGCGGTCTCACATTTACTTCGATCGATCATTTCGATCGTTCATAAGATTATCATCATTGAATACTTCGATGATGGTAATCTAACAAAACTCATACAAAACTTAGCTCAATGTTTTGATTTCAATATTAAGTAGGTACTTAAAAATATTACTCTTCAATTAAGCATATAAATATATTATTTCTTACTCAATTTTTCACGGATTGCTATAATATTTATGACAAAATAGATCTAGATCACCTAGATGATATGTAATAAGTCCTAATGGAATGCGCTGTCTGCGAATCTTCGTCGTGGGTTTGATTTGGAAAATGTGACGTTTGGCCGAATTAAGGAGCTTAAATAGCCAACGGATGTTAATTACCATCATCATCATTAGCTTAATGATGTCTATAATGCTGAGACAGACATCTTTCCCATCGATGAAAACACCATCGAACGAACACATCCAAAACACTGAAAGAAGGGTTGGTTGATGCACTAGTAAAGTAGCAAGCGCGATCAAGCGCTAAACGTGTTTCCGAAATTCAAAGGACCTTGTTGTAATTAATTGTTTGGTCACCCACAGGTTGGAAATTTTCTCAACCTCTGTAAGAAATAGTAAGTCGAAAGTGCTAACCAGGCTCCTACAGTACTTTATTATGAATTCTGTGTTATATTAATTTAATTTTTTTGTTTGGGTCAAACATTCAAATCATTCCTGATTGACACAAGACTAATCCTCACTGGTTACAATAAATCGAAGCGCCCAGGTCTCTGGCATTATCCACTCATAAGTGTTCCGCGAATAACTGTACCTGTCAGCTAATGATATTTCTATTGTTCACGATTCTGATACACCCAGGTACAGTCATGAGAAAACATTGTTTTATTCACAAAAGTACGATGTGGTGGAGATAAATTTAAATAAGATTCTACAGTACCAACAGATGAAGATAAAAATGAGAGTGATTATAAAACAAAAAGAATAAACCTAAATAAGAATTTAATTAAAACTCAGTAGTTCACGAAAGCGAAACGAACTGAATTATGAAATGTTAGTATTAATAAATAAGTAATATAATTGAAAATATGCAGCCTCTTAAAGAGAAATAAAATTTCAAAGAGATGTTTTAGAGCACAAATTCTTTAATATTAGAGACAAGACGTATTTTTCATTTAAAATCCACTTGAGAATTCTTGTTTATCATAAAAACACGATTTAAGGGATTATTTTAGAAAACATTTTTTAAGACCTATTAATATGAGTTGTATTTACTTAGTAATTTTTAAGCCAATAAGATAAGAAATTTTAATTATAATCTACTAGCTTTTCGCCCGCGGCTTCGCCCGCGTGGAATTCGGTTTTATTGCGGTTTAAAGCAATAGCGTAAGCTATCATTCCACTTCTTATGTATTTTAAAAAACACATCGTTACCATGTTTTAAAAAACACCCAGCGCCATCTATCGCATACCTCAAGAACTAAATAACGTAACTAATAATTATACCAATTAGTAATTCGTTGACTTTAGTGATTTCAGGATAAGTAGATGTAAAAAAACAATTAAGACGATAAAACAAATTGTACGTCATCCCTCGGGAATTCCTCATTTTCGGGGATTCATTTTTGTATCATTTAGCTTCAAAATTTACATGTTCATATTTGTTTGCAACATATAAGTAGATGTAAAAAAAACAGTTTAGACGATAAAACAAATTGTACGTCATCCCTCGGGAATTCCTCATTTTCGGGGATTCATTATCGTATCATTTAGCTTCTAAATTTACATGTTTATATTCGTTTGCAATATTTTACCTTGTTTTAAACGACACACAGCGCCATCTACAATCCATCCATTAAGCAAACAATATTTTTGTTTTTCCTCGGGAATATCAAATTTTTCCAGGATAAAAAGTACCCTATTATTTAATCCGGACTTTTATCTTTACGTCTGCAAAATTTCATAGCAATCGGTTCAGAAGTTACGGCGTGAAAGCGGAACAAACAAACAAACAAACAAACAAACAAACTCACTTTCCGATTTATAATATTAGTAAGGATATCAAAATAGCCGTTAATGTTTATGGTAATTTATCTATTAATTCATCTTTTCTTCTGTCCATAACCTATTCCTAAACTTTATAAAGGCTAGTCTCAAAAAACACAACAACATGGAGATCAGATGCAAATTATTCACTAGGTATTTAAATATTTATATTATACAACATAAATATATCACACAAATCCCACTTAAACTCAACCCAGACGGGTTACTAATAAAACTCAAGTAACAAATACGGTCTCAATATAACAGTTGGAGAGAAAATCATAAATAGAAATTTTCTGATCGATTCTTGTTATAAATGACTTGCAAATTCAAATCAGATTCATATTGAATATAATTTAGTGAACACTTAGCAATAGCGAACGGATTTATACAGACAAATGCCTCAACAATGACGGTGCTATGATAACAATTACCATATTCACTGCTAAGCAAAATAATAACTTGATTTTGATACAAAATACCATGTAAATTAGAAACTTACGTGTTAATAGTGTTGTCGATAAAGTTAGGATTATTAAGAATAAAACTACTGTTGTTACGAGAAAAAAAAAGGAATAAGTGAAGCTACATCATAATAATGACATCATATGCACACAAAAACAACTAAAGTAATAAATATAGAAATGATCTATTCACGAGTACTTTCTAGAGTATAACAGTGGGGGCTAATTTTCGCATTGCGGCAACAGCATTCGCCAATACCAGTAACGGTCTCATCGATTCTCGCATTGTGCACGACTTACTTGCATCTTGATTACGGTTTACCTACATAGCCTTTATCTATAAGATCTTGGAGTGTCGATGAATTCCGTATCATCGAATTCCAGTTCTAAGCTGTGTGAACTTAAACTTAAATCCAAGTTGAGTAGGAACTCGGTAGAGCTGCCGCAAAAGGTTATTTTACTTACAACTGTCGAAAGAAATTGATAATAAAAACACACAACCTGAAATTATTATTGAATAATAATTAGTAAACCACAAAAGACATTTTAGACAAAAAAGGTTAATGAGACCAGTTATAAAATTAAATATAAAAAGTATTTTTCGGTGCATTGCAAAACACTACGATTTACTCTCTATCATAAAAAGACAGTCAAATCAACCTGATCGCAACTCATTGAAGCTTGATTAGAAACTTCATTAAATTTTGAAATAAAAACCGCCAGCAGTCAATCTAAATTGAAAACCGGCGGTGTTTAAATAATCAAAACTTATGATTGATTATTCCGATCGCCGCACGCTTCGTTAGCGGCCGCAAACATGCGCACATCTGTCGTATGCTTCAGAGAACTTCTGAGACTTACAAAAACAGACAGCCCTCACCACGATAAGGATAGGTGTATAAATACTTGTAGCTAGACAGAGACGGCAGACCACCCCCATTGGCCTTCATGTTCGATGGATTCCGACAAAATTTGGGATTGCAAAAAATTCGTCAATCAGCATTCATGAGCTGTCGTAAGCAATATCGGCTGTTCAAATATTATTATAGTCGTACGGTTGAATACATCACTCAAAATCTATTAGATCGAAATATTGTTAAAAATTGATGTAGTTCTATTCTAATATCCTATATCCCCTTTCTTGTTATTTTATTAAAAGGGAAAACAATCGCTGAAGAATATAAAATCAGCCCTATTTTCGAATCAACCAAATTCTTACCTCCTTAAATAGCTAACACCAACATTTATTATCATTACGAAAATAAGACGAATCCGGACGTGGCCCAAAGAGTTTCCCCGAAACTAAACAGAACAATAATAGTTCTGGTAATCCTTTACACGTCTGTCGTAAAGATACCTCGGAAGATTTGTGAGTCAGACTTAAAGCCGAATAGACTTGCGTGCCTCAACTTCCCCGGGATTATCGAGATTTCCGGAGTTGAATTGTTATTTCTGAAATTAAGAAAGGTTTAAGAATTACATTACTTAAGAAATTTTCTAATCAAATTATTATATCATAGAATTAGACCAACCGCCGTTTATGACTCCTTAGGGTATCTCATAAACGGAGAGTAATGATACTGGAGGCAATCATCATCAACCTTCCAAAGACCATAAAAAGCCAGCAGAATTTTCTGTATTGAGGTATTCTACTACAATCTCCACCCCGCCTGCCAGCGTAAAGATTATTGCAAAACTCCCCATTTTTCGGGGAGGCTTCCGTTCAGCAGTATTCTTTCGACTAAGATTAAAAGGATTTCATTTTAAGTGTTGCACTCATTAGTCATCCATATTTCAGTAACAAGCCTTATAGAAATATTTATTGTCTAAATCATATATTAGCAGCGGTAAAGCTATCACTTATTTTAACAGGCTATTTTATATTTCTATCTAAAAGGTTTCATTCAGATTTTAATAACATTGGGCTGTTATTAGAAGGACCGGAGCGTCGATGGCTCCTCGCCTTGTACCGTCCTATCCAATTATAGTGATTTCTCGTCCCCGAATAGTAGCAAGCCAAATAAATCGGAAACTTTATTACTCGACGAAATATTGTTTTTGGACACTACTAATTCTAAAAAGTTTTACTACGCTATAAAAGTGGCCGTTTTATTTTACATAAACTATTAGAATTTATCGTTGTTGTTTCATCTGTGACACTGCACGATGTCGCCTATAAAATCAGTTTCGAACGCTTATATTTATTAACCTATTAGAATAACATATTCGTTCTAAAATGCCATCTCTAAATTTTCATTTCGTAAAACAATCTAGAGTTGATTGATTGAGTGTGATTTTTCCAGCAAATTATATGAGGTCCAGCTAATGGTAAATTTGTTTACGTTGTTATTTCATAGATTAATTAAATCGGTTTCGACGACTATAAGTCAGGCAAATATTGAAATGCTTTCTTGTAACCAGTTTAAGTACTAAGCTGGTTTTCTTGTTGGTCTGTCTGTGGCCTATTGTCTCCAGGCAGATATAAAATACCGATATGACCCTACGTCTTCGTTGCAAGAAATATTCAAGGGATACAGCCCACACTTTTAATAGCGGTTACATCATTTCCACACAATGAGAGCGGCGTCCACACCCATTCTCTGTCCGTATGATTTGAAATTATAGCACCGTTTTATTTGCTCTCGGCGCATTTATATGCGGTCCCCGAGCACAATGTGCCACAATATTATATGTCGAGGCACCTACATACAAGCCGGCCGCACCGAAGTGTCTTGCATGTGTCGCAACGCCGCGTGGGAGCCAGAATAAACCAGTAATTTAATCCTTGATTGTGTTCCCATTTAATTTATTCGCTGCATGATCAAATTTGGTACGTGTTTGACCATTTATATCATTGTTAGGGCCGGATTTAACTGAAGCGACTTCCCAACCGAAAAGGGTGATGTTGCGTTGCTTACGTATAAGCATTTACGAGTGAACGTTAACAATTACAACTTGAATGCAAATACAGATTTATACTGTCTCCAGAGTGCGCGTACGTACATGCGAACAATTTTATTTCCATACGTAATTACTTCATGAATATTTCACTTAATTGCGACAATTTCCATATTTTACGTTCAAATTGTTTAAAAAGCACGTTCAAATTTATGACAGCGCAGGCACCAATCAAACCATCAAGTTTGTAATATACATTATCCTTGTGTTATTGGGGCAGATTTTTAGACCGCCTCAGTATAATTTAAAAATAGTTTAAGGACTTTAGTATCGTATAATCATAATTATGGGTCGGTCCTTCAGAGAGGCAATGGTTGTAAAAACTTAATGATGCTATAATATAACATCAATAAAGTAAATTGGCAGGATGCGTCCATAATGAGTAAATGGGTCAACACCATGGTTGCTTTGCTTTTAGAATGGTTCATAATTACTTTTATCTGTCTTTTGATCTATTCGCACATATACTTCATATGTGAAAGACTAGTACTTATTAGGAGAAGCACTCATTGTTGAAGTTTTAATGAATTCCTGCTCACGTCTACGTCTTACGAAGTTTTTACAAGCTTGTTTCTAAAAGATAAAATCTTGGGTTTATGAGCAAGCAAAAAGTTGAGAATGGTACGAAGTTGATGAAAATAATACTGATACCTCGAAACGTTATACGCGTTGTAATATACGAGAGCCATACGACTCCATATTTCATGAAAAATTCATATCGCGGCTGGTCCCTAATGACGTAGATGCCATCTTTTATAGCTGTCAGGAACAATATATTTCATTAATAATCATTTATTATGATACTGTACGTTACGCATGGGATTACGTTTTTGTGTCTTTATATTCTGTTCATTTGTTTTGACTAAAAATTTATGTTATTTTAAGTATTCTATTCATATCAATCCTTTAATTGGATTTTAAACTGTCGTCAGACTTTTAAATTAGGTTTGCAAGTGCTGTTTTTCCAACTACATCGCTAATCTTTATTGTCAAAGCCCGATATCTGCTATAGTTATCCAATTACTGAGTCCGACATTTTTGCTTGCATCACCGTCTTCCAATAACCTACATTCCGCTAAGAACTCGATGCGAAGCAATTCAATTTGTATTTGTAAAAACGGACCGGTAATAGAGTTTACCTACAGCATCAAATAAAATAACAAATGCTATCGGCACATATTTGTCGTGTACTGCGTTAGGATTTTGTCAGACAATCGGGAAATGTTTTGCATTACTTCTCAGCTATTCAAATTTGTTCTTTGGTTCATCGGTGTTTGCTTTGCCGCTTATTCCGTACGCCACAAATTACCTATTCTCGTTTATTTTCTACTGTTAGAATTAAATCTCTTATTCATGATTTATAAAATGAATCATTTAATATTTCAACTCATGAACATCAAAAACCTTTTTGGTTATCTTAAACGCATTTTTCGATATTTCGTCTACTTTTCTTGAGTCTTGTTCATAGAGTCGTTTGTAAAAGTATTTTATCTTAATAAATGAAATAAATTGCTGACTCAAAAACGATTACTTTTTCTAATCTAAGATTTCTATTTCTAAATACATAACATTACCTTATGATCAAAACTTGCTAAAATTTTTCAATTCTAACAATATTATATTAGTTCTCACAAAATCGAGGTTCAAAGTATCAATAATAACAATGGCATTGTTTTAACATTTAATAACAGCGTCGTTTTCTGGTACACCAGCCAATTTCTTTGCATCCTGATCGGCGTATCGTAATGGCACACTATTTCTTGTTCCGCTCCTCTGTACTGTTCTCCGATGAAAATTACATTTTTTTCTTCGCCATTTGGCGCGCCGGCTTAGATTGTGTTTTATCTTTATGCGAAATCATAATTCATACCGTTTTTGCCTTCCACAGGAGGCTGTTAGGTGTTTAATGTTTTTGCTCCTATCTCAGCAACATGTAAATGTCGCACTCAACCATTGTTTATTGTTGTCGATAAGATTGGCAATTTCTGATACGGTTAATTGATGCTACTACTGAACTAGGCGTTGGTGTGTGAATGCATACCGTATCGGGAATCGTAATTAGAGCTCTGTGTTCAACAATGATCGTGAAACATTATTACTATCGATTCCTATCGCAAAATGTACACTCGAGCTTCTGTTATAACTTGTAAATCTGGCAGTAACAATTTTGATGACATTAAAGTTAGATAGCAAAGTGTATGTTTATGTTCAATGTCATTTACGTGCGCCTAAAAACAGATATATTTTTCAAAATTCATACATATTGACATACTTCTAGTGATACAGGTTTTGTTTTTTGGGATGCCAAACTGTCAAAGATACCTATCATTGACATTTCCGTTTCACATTTACGCTTATAAGCTAATGAACTCAATGCCATATAAAGCCATATCACTAAGCTAAACTTCCGCATCAGTCACATCTTATACTGACAAATTAAATACCCATCTGAGTTAAGATCTATGAATTCCGACACCATAATTAAAATCAGAAGCACAACGAGGAAGAGAAACTTGTTTACATATCGCATTTCGTAAGTCCATGGCATTTAATCTGGTGGAACCTCTACTTTGACCCCCAGCGCGCGGTCCGCTACCCACAAAACGAAATGATAAATGAAGAAGATCAGTAGTTGCGTTACATAAACGCTGATGGATTGATTGTGGACTGCGTGTGCGCATCGATCGATGAGTTCCTTGCCGCGCCCGGGGCGAACTAACGGACGGATTATCTTTAATGGATTTTGTAAACTTTCTTTGGTATGCGACCCTTCAGAAATGTAATTCGTCTTCTGCCTTAATTTTCTATCGGATGGTTAACGGAGGTTACGTGTTAAACGGTTGGGTTTATGTTTTTTTGGGCTCATATTTTATATTGTCTATTTATATTTACCATTCTTCTTCAACCTTTTATTTATAGAACAAAAACTAAAATCAAGTGCCATTATTACTAAGATTTTGTCTGAGTGCTGTAGGTGCCTAGGGAAAATTAAAGATCAACTTCATATTTTTAAAGCCAATTCCCAGAAATTTTATCATCAATCTTTTTCGGTGTCATGTTTGTACTTATATACAATTTGAATATATTTTGGTAACTTAATTTATCATTTAATATCAGACCCAAATTTCCATGTCTACTTATAAAATAATACATACTAATTATATCTGAATTATGAAAGCCGAGTTCAAAAGTTCACGCTTAACGAACATCTAAGATTTGTAAAAAACTAATTAGTCGCTCAAAAAGCCGGTACACTCAAGTTGCCACACCACGGTATTTCGTAATATAATTATTTCTACATGTCAATCAATCACCAAATCAAATATACTGAACTTTAAAATCAAACCTCGAGTATACCACACAATGGTATCTAAAGTCAAATACGAATGATTAATTAAATAATATTCAATAAGCGTTGTTTGATTAACAAAAGCTTAATCTGCGTCGGCATCTAACATAAATACTCTCATCGAGAAGTTTCCAATCACCATCATTAATTATTCACCTCCTTCCTTTACTAGTTACCGAAGTACCTATATTCAGATTTTGTTTTGTTTAACTTTCATATTTCAAAAGTCGACGAAGTCGTGCAATACAATTGTATTAATTGAATTGGTTTAAACCTTTTTGTTGTTTGGAAAGGCGAAAGTTGGCTTTGTTTCTCGTTTGTTTTTTTAAGGTTAAGAACACTTAGACATTCAGGTAGGCAGAATGAATCATATATTCATTTTGCTATTGCATTGTGTAATTTAATTCGTTGATTAAATTGTTATATTGGCAATTTTTAATTTGGACTTACATTGTATATTTTAAAACTTTGTGATCCGTAAAGCCAAAGAGTGGAGTAAGTCTATATTTCCTGATAAATACAATTTAGAGGTTTCAAGTCACGAGTGATTAGGTTTCTCTTTCTTTTAGGCAGGTGTTTCACATCCTAGATCACATCAGGCGAGATAGCGGTCAAGCGCATACCTACACACGTTAAAAAAAAACTTAGCCGTCACGGGACTCTCGGCAGATAACATCCAATTATAAGTATAATATTTCAAAGATAGTAAAAGAAAAATCAATAACTAACTCCTACTATTTTCTTCGAATTAAATGTTCCTTGGTCATTATTAATTTCAAGTATAATATCACCTATCTCTTGCATTGTTTGTACTAAAAAAGTAAAATTTTGTAAATTCAAATTTTTATACAAATATAAGTCACACACTCACAAAAAGGATGTATTTAACTCGCTTAAGTTAAGTTAAGAAATTTTCTAATTACGTATAGTACAAGACTTATCTATAATATTAATTCCATCGTAAATCTTTGTCATAAAACAAATATTCGAATACTAAACAAACGCATTTGCTTTACTTATATCGAGTGCACCAAAAGTAGTTGTTATAGCGTAATAACCACAGTTCGTCAACCGTCAGTTCCATTTTTTGTTGTCATTAGCCGACACGAAACGGCACTAGCCTTATATAAGGGGTCAGAGTGAGAGATAAAATAAATTGTGTGAAAAATTACGATGATTACGTGTAATAACGACCGGCCGCGTCTTTGATGGACTCCGGTTCGGATTGGCATCATTAGCCGCGACGATAGTAACCGAAAAGAGTAATTTCGTTTCTCTGCCACTTCTTTCTTTGATTCATCCTAAATAAGGTCACTGTTCTCATAATTTAATTCAAATTTTACTGATTTAAAAAGCTTTATTTACCATAAATATAAAATTGGTATAACTGGTGGACTTGGTGCTGATTGCATTCTCTACCAGTCAACTTTTGGGAAAAAAAACATTAAAATAGGTATAGGTATAAAGGACCTACATATTTTTAAACTTACATATTTCACAAACTATTCTCTACAATTAAAACAATATGTATATAAATACTAGCTGACCCGGCTACGCGTTGCTGTGTTATAAACTAAAATGAAACCCATCCTTTGTCCTAAGTTGGGACAAATCCAGCAAATTAAAAAAGAATCATCAAATTCGGTTGAATAGTTTTGGAGTTCATCGCGGTCAAACTCTGTGACAGAGAATGTTTATATATGTTCTAGCTGACCCAGCGACGCGTTGCTGTGTTATAAATTAAAATAAAACCTATCCTATCTTTTCAGTTAGATCAAATAACAGATAGTTACGAAGTTTGATAAAAATCGGTTAAGTAGTTTAGGAGTCCATCGCGGACAAACGACGTGACACGTAATTTATATATATTTAGAAGCTAGATAGACTAGCTGACCCGGTCACGCGTTGCTCTCTTATAAATTGAGATAAAACCTATCCTTTGTCCTGAGTCGTAACAAATTCAGCAGAATGAAAACAAAACATCAAAATCGCGAAACTCCGAAACTACTCCACAGTTTCGGAGTTCATCGCGGTCAAACACTGTGACAGGGATTTTTTATATACATAGAATTATATAAAACTACATATACTACTACACACACACATATATATATATATATATATATATATATACAGAATCAGGTATATTAAATAAATAACAATAAGATGATGGTTCGATTACTTCTTACGTGACTTGCAGTTGCTTTGTCAAAACGTATATTTTGTACAGAGAATTTGACCGTATCATATTTAATTACAAGAAATCTTACTATAAAGCTTTATATGAAAAAAAAATATAACTAATATTGAGTATAAAAATATTCTCAATAAGCTTTTTCTTTACATAAGTATTCTGAGTAAAAAAGTCTTTCAGTGAAGCTGAAATATATGATGCAGTTTGACAAATTATTAAGACAGAATAATGCTGCTAAAAAAAACACACAGTAGACACGCAAATTATTAGAATGTTTGATAATACGTTAAATAAAGAGAATATGATTACATTTTATTTCCATGAAACAAAGATATTATTCCTTACATTCACATCAACTAGCCTAGCCCAAAATAAGCTTTGTAAAGCTTGTATAGTGGGTACTAGGGTAACGGATATACATACCAAAAATAATTGAGGTTATAGAAGTATTTTTAGTATTCAATATAGCTAAACACGGCGTACATAACATTAGTTAAAATTATATTAAATTAGCAAAAAAAAAGTTTTTTAAAGAAATTTAACATTTAATTTAATAACACAGATCAATTAACGATAATCTCATTAAACAATATTGTGTTTCTTTTAAAACGAGTTTATCCAATAATTAATTAAAGACCAACCTTGGATCAACCGAGAATAGTATTAATTAATAAATATGACATTAACAGTAAGTACTTGTTACTGTGGTATTTCTGCTTAATGCAGGTATAATGCATATTCATCTGATAATATTTTAAGGCCGGTTCCACACATATATTTTCTCCGCAAACCGTTTCTTTTTAGCTATAATAGATTAAGGGATAATAATTTTATTTATGTAGTACCATCAAGCGCGGCTTACATGGTAAATTTATTATTATAATCGGTAGTGGACGTTCGTGAGTTGTGATTTAATAGTCTTAAGCTAAATAAACGTATTAGATTTAGAATATAACCCTATTGATGACTGAGGATAAGATATAATTTTAAGCACTGGACACAATTTAGCGCAATGCTGAGAGGCTCATTGGTGACAGCAAGGTGGTGAAGAGCAAGCTTCATACCTTAGCTCATCGGTCTTCTACAGATTTTTTTTTGGAGAGTGTGCGCAGGAGCTGCATATGCTCATACCGCTTTCTCCATTCTTCCATCCAACATTTAGACGCACTGCGGGCTACCACCCTTTCTTGGTTGCTATTCGTACCTACCCCACCAAACGTTTCTCATCATCAAATATAATGCGCACAGCAAAGGAGTGGAACTCCCTCCCTGCGTCTGTATTTGCGAGTACTTATTACCCGTCTGTTTTTAAAGCCAGGGTGAATAGGCACCTTCGTGGTTAGCTCATTCCATCGTAGATCCTGTCTTACCCCCGTACTTAAATGGGATCAAGAGCGCAACCATTCAAATAAAAGTATTTAAATTGGCACTCGAAATCTTCAAGCAATTCAATAAAGAAAATATATAAAGTATAAAGTACATCTGATAATGATAATGCAAACAAACTTGACGAAATCTCCCATCGAGTGTTTATATCTTCCCACAGAAGTCCACTTGTGAATTTCGGTGAACGCAATAAGCATTCGAATACCAAACACCTTTCACTTCAAAACGCACACTCTAATAAAGACAAACAAGCGAAATGAATGTACAATGTCCGCTTATCACTTGACCCCAAATCCAATGGCATTAAAGCATTTGACATTTAAGCCACTGAATGTCTCTTTGGCATATCAAGCAATTAAAACAACCGAACGACAGACAGTGAGCAGATGGCCGTCACTTTTATCAAACGCATTTAACTGGTTGCTCGGATCGAACATTTATTTGCTTTTTTTTTCAACGGCATAAAACCCTCTCTCGAACTCTGTTGAGATAACGAGTAATGTATTGGTGCCTCGTCGAATAATTAAACGTCCCTTTTTATATCGAGTTTATTCGAAATTAAAGTGCTATGTTACAGAACTAATTAAGCTTCTAAAGTTTTTTATTGTATCTCGAATGATTTCGATTTTAGTGCTCGGTAATACTAGCTAATTGAAAAACATTTGCTGTGCAAAATGTAATTTAACCTCATGTTAACAATTCGGTTTTTGTTTCTCTTTAATACAAGCAAAACAGCAGCAATACTTATAATCATTATTATAAACGGTTGTAAATAAAAACAAAGCGATTTCAAGAAATTCGTAGTAAACGCACGTTAACAGAAACCAAACGTGATCAAGATCTCAAATAACTTTAGTTCAGCATCCACTGCATTGTATTGGGTAAAAAACGAATTATTGCAACTTCGACGCATTTCGTTCTGGACGGCTAGGCACTGCCTTATATGTCGACTAACTATATTCGAACTGGTAACTTTTATAAATTATGAATCGTCAATGTTTCTCAGAAGAAACACCACCCAACAAAGTACGATCGCAAATCTAATTTACGACAGACGACATGTGTGTTTTTTTTATTCTTTTACAACTCCAAGAATGGAAGGGGCTTATTAAAGGAATACTGTATTTAATATTGTTGGTATTAATAATGTTCTGGCATTATAAATATTTGTTATGACTATTCCACGACACCTTTGATGTCTCTGTATTTTTAATCGATAATGGCTTCACAACTTCTATTGCCTTTTATCAATCAATCAATATAATATTTATTTCCCAGAATATGGTTACAAAGGATCTTATTGAATAACATTCCATTAAATTTTATTGATTTTGTCGATGTGCAAATATTAGTAGTTAATAATAGAAAGCTGATTTGAATAACTTTTTTTTGTTTCGTCAGATTTAGGAAGGGCCTCTCAATATCCGAACTGGTAGTAGACTCAATAGTATACAATGTAATTGTAGTAAGAATGAATTAACTAAACAAATACAAAATAAAACAATTTGATTTATATAAAATTTTAACAGGAACGTGCCCCATTATTACGACAATCACCTTAATCATCCTGTGATCACGGCTCCTGTAAAGGAGTCGAAACGTCAGGATTAAATAATAAATAAGTTATGCGGAAAATCCGTAAAAAAGTTGTTTTAGTGTAATGTGCGCGTAGGTTTAAGATTTAAAACACAAAACTGGTCATAATTAATAATTCAATATCGTCAAAAAAATGTATGAACAATGATCATGTCAGATAGAGAAATAAAATTCAAGATATAAATATTACACTTGTTTTCGCTTAGATTTTCTTTGAAATTTACTATTATTTCTAAGTATTTTGATGTAGTGTCTCATTTTATCATCAATTCTGATGATAATTGAGCATTTTTAGTTGAGATTTCTTAATTACTTCATTATTCACGTTATCTTAAATTTCAAAATTTAATAACTCTGCTTCTTATGCAGTTTCATTTTAGATTAGATCAAACTTGTCTCACGTTTATTATAAAGCACTTTGAACTGACTGTAGGAATTTTTGTTCACAGTTCGCGACGCCTCGACCCGGCGGGGAGTCGTCGTGTTTGCAAGGTCCTGACTGTTTTATGGTAAGTGCTCATAGAAATTTTAGCTTAGTTAGCGTAGCACGTGGCACGTCCGTTGGAGTTGATGAAGTAATTGTGTTTATAACGGGACATTAAACTGATCCAATCGTGCTTGAGTATGATTTCATGTATACATGGTTTTTACTAATGAGTGTGTGAATAATGTTAGTTTAATAGACAAAACTAACTAAAACTAAAGCCCTTTACACGATGCTACTTTTAATAGAGCTCCAGCAATATTATTTTAACGACTTTACTTTGCTAGTGTTGTTATACATACTTATTTAATAAATACGCATTTCTATCGATGCAAAACTCGCAATTTGATATGCTCGCATCGATGTGCTTTGACAATAAAGATTCGAAAAAATAGCTAAATGCAATTCATTAAATTTGTAAAAAAATGCTGCAGTATTAACCCTTTTTTTGCCCGTTCATCTGTTTATATTAATAACTTTATTTCATTAGTTAGTTAATACATCGCCAGAGAATCCGAAAGTCAAAAAAACTAAATCCCTTACGTCTTAATTTCTAAAATTTTGCCTATCGGCATCTCCAGTGAATGTGAGCCTCCTTATTGGGCCGTAAAAGTAATCTTTCAAAGTTTCCGCCGACTTGGTTTTGATGAATATACTCTTTGCGGTAACCCTAGCGAAGTACTTCGGTAATGAAACATTCGCTTCCTATAACGTTTTATGCTTTTGGCTCCACGACTTGAACAGAGCAGTAATCCTGTGATGAGCACTTAAGACTTTGCTATGTTTCAAACATTAAATGTTAAATTGTATTCAGATTTACTGTTCTCGGTTAACGGTGCTAATTTTAACATCTTTCTTTTACGTCAACTAAAAGAAAGTTTATCTCATAAAACCCCAGACAGTAATATTTATATCTACCATTCATTGTAATTATCCAATAATTTGTTACGGTAAATTTAAAAATTTAATAAAAGAGCGACTGAAAAATTAATATCAAAAACATATCAAAAACGCAGCTGAATTAATGGTATCAGACTCTGTCAAACATGTCAAACAAGCTGATTGAACTACCCTTTGAAAAGTTTAAACAGGTTATTAAAAATGCACTCATAAACAAAAGTTATTACCGCATTTCTACGTGACGTTCATTGAAAGTATCCAATAGTTTGTTACGGTAAATTCGAAAATTAAATGATTGAGCGACTGAAAAGTTAATAGTTAAAACATTTGTGTTAAGGAAATCAGAAATAACGATAGCCACAGTCGAATTAGTAGTATCAGAGTCTATCAAACATGTCACACAAGCTGTGCCTTTCAAAAGTTTAAAAAGGTTGTTAATAATGCACTCATAAACAATGGCTATTACCATAGTATTTAAAAGACAAGAATGCATGGAGTTAATATCCTTGATTCAATATAAATATGAGAGACAATCTATACTAATATAATAAAGAGGAAAGCTTTGTATTTTTGTATGTTTGCAATGAACAAACTCAAAAACTACTTAGGCGGTTCACACACTAGAACTGCGTCCCGCCGCGGTGCGCGTAGCAACAGAAAAACGCGCCCCCGCGCGGAGGCGCAGATCTGCCTAACTTAGCGGTTAATCTGCTTCAATACAAGTTGACCTTACTTCTTCACGCCCCGCGCTCCCGCGCAGAATCTGCGCGCGGGGCGCCTACCCGCGCGTTCCCGCGTCGGCAGTGTGTTGTCATAGGCGTGTTTTCTATATTAATTGAGATACTTGCATACAACAATAAAATCTGCGGCCACGCGCTACGCGACGGGGCGCGGTGCAGTGTGTTGACCGCCTAAGCCGATTTCAAAAATTCTTTCACCGTTGGAAAGCTACATTCACGCTGAGTAACAAAGGCTGTATTTAATGCTAGAAAAAATTTAAAGAATTTTGTCCACCCGTGCAAAACCGGGACGGGCCGCTAGTAATTGTATAAAATCCGTTCATTTCTATAGTAAATTTATCTTATACGTCTTGGTAGTAGGTACAAGAGAAGTTTTCGTGAATGTTGTTAACCATGTAACGTAACACGTATTAAAAGTAAGAAAAACAGCCTTTGCCTTGTTTCTTGCGGCTTCTTCTTGGTACAAGGTCTTACTTACGAAGTCATGGCGTAGCTTTGAATTTAAAATATACGCATTGTAAACGCTCGTACTGATTAAAAAAGTACTTTAGACCACACGACTGAAGTAAAACTTCTTTAGCTCTTTATATATAGATATATATTAGATATACAAAATATAACTGGCAATGAGAGAAAGAGAGAAAGAAAATGTGTGCTCGCACATCTCTCTTGCCCCTACAGTAATAAACGAAACGCAACTCTCTCTTTCTATCTTCACTAACTTGTATCTCCCTTTCAATTTCCGTTCGACTCGCCCATCACACTTTTCGTCACGCATTCACCAGCTTACTCCTTAAGTCAAGCGTGCGTAAAGAAGTCTTACTTCAAAAATATTTTATCTTTATTAGGAATAGGTACCAATTTCAGCAAATGCTGTTTCAGACACAAGCACATAGCATTTCGGATATTATTTATACTGTACAATATGCTATCAAAAAGGGTCATGAAAAAGAGTAACAAATTTCAAACATAAACTAGTAAGATAAATTATTGTAATAGAAAAATACTAGAAATAATCGACTCGGGTCACAAGTGAATTCTCAGGCGTCAAACGAACCCGCAACCTTTGGAAATGGCTTTGTGAACGCTCATCGAAATTTTCTAGTACTTTTCTTCCCGCCTAAGAATTCACTTGTGACCCGAGTCGACTTTTTCTAGTATTTTTCTATTATAATAATTTATCTTATAAGATCGCATTGAAAAATGCATAAAATATATAAAAATTATAAAAACAAACTAGTAAACTAAATAGATAACGCATATGTTTCAAGTTATTAAACCTTGGTCGTATATCAGAAACGGCCCCACTTTGATTCCCTAAGGAATTTGCCGGTGTCAAGGATATCCTGACTTCAAAGACGCCATCTTGGCAGTGAGAAGTATTGTCAATATCAGTTATTAATTACCCTGTGGGTGTTCCCTAGTTACGGTTGACTTTATAGTGTGACAAATTCTAACCGCATATGTCTCTTCTTCATTGCAAATTACGTCTAATTTAATGTATGTTCTTGTTTATATATATTTAGTTCTTGTATTTAGAACAACGACATCAGAGAATAATTTACATTTGCTTACAGCTAAAAAAATGCAAAGAATGCAAATTTAGAATTTTATTAAACATTATATAAATTTCCTGTCACAATGTAGTGTTTGACCGCGATGAACTCCGAAACTACTTAACCTATTTTGATGTTTTTTTGTTCGTTTTACTGTATTTGTTTTCACATAGGATATAGGATAGGTTTCATTTTAATTAATAACAAAGCAACGCGTGGCCGGGTCAGCTAGTTTAATTATAAAGTGTCATAGACATTTTACGATGCTAATTTGCTATAAAAAATCTCAAAGCTAATATAAAGAAAGTCATTTTAAGTCACAGGGGCTATGAAGATGCTAATGTAATAAAAAAGTTACTTTAATTCTTGGGTAATAATAATAAAAAAGAATTAAGTTTAATTAAATCTGGAATTACATTTATCTTATCACCATTTTATTAATTTGCTAGGCCAAAAAAGTATTTATTAAATGAAAAAAGCGAAGATTATCCAAGCAAAGCTGCAGACGTTAGCGAATAATTATAAAGCATGGAGCAAAAGGTGTCAAGTTAATGTCTCTCCGAATTAATGACTGTTCTCAATGACAAATGCTGCATTTGAGACGCCCAGAGCGAAATTCAGCTAGATGCGCTATAACTCAGCGTAATTGAGAGGATAAATTGATAAATTTGTTTTCGGCTTTCTACGTTTTTGGCAAGCCTTTGTAAGGGATAAATAGTAACCGGAGCTCCCTTCGGATATTCGACTTGAAGCTTAGTGTTTGGAAATTATTGCGCGTCATCGTTTCAATTTCGAATGCCACATTTATTAAATTCTGTTTTAACTTTTAGTTGTAATGGTTATCAGAATGTCACAATATAAAGATAATAAATTAATAAAATATTTCTTACTTTCACACCAATCAGCTAAGTCCAAAGTAAGCACTGTAAGGCTTGTGTTATGGATGCTAGGGTAACGGATAGACATACATATATGATACATAGATATGTAATATTCATAGAAATATATATAAACATAGGTGCGGAAGGCAGGATCGCTACCGTTGCATTAAATGGTCGTGTAAATAATAGTTTTATTGTACGACATATTTTTTTACAGGAGAAATTTGCGTTTTATATATGTCTTTGTTTGCTGATTTAAATCTAATACAACATATATACGTATAGTTAAATATAACATTCATAATAGAATTCATAACAGCTAGAACCATATTATTAAACATTTATATAAATTTAATAGAATGATATTGATGATTTAATGAAATCTATTTTTCACACATTTTATTGTGATATTTTATGTGATGCATTGGACATGATTTAGCAACCATCATTTGAAAAAAAAATCATTTGAATTATGTGACATCAGACTAAAGTTTTACTTGATTTTTTTTCGCTCAATAGTGTAAATAAAAAAAACGAAAACCTACAAAAATACCTAATTCATTATAATTTGAATAATGCTTACAACTGCATGAAAATTAAGACGATTTTTCGTTATTATCGTTACACGCAGGTCATAGGATTTCTCTAAAAGTTATGATGACAAACGATTATTTTGTAGCACTTAACTCACCACGTGTGCTATGCTGTTGACTGATTCCACAAAAAATCCCGAGATAACTCTTCATCCATTGCTATATTACTTTTTAAATAAATTGCTGTACGCGCTCTGCTCTTAATGATAATCTCTAAAATAAATCATAATGTTTCGACCAGTTAAACCGTGATGTTATTAGGCAATTTGCCGTGGTTTTGATTAAGTGTTTTTGTTGCAGTGTTGGGAGAACTGCGAACTGCTCCAGTCAAACTATGAGGTTTGGGGAGCTGTTTGTGACGAGAACGACATTTGTGTAAGTTTTGAAACATTTGCATTACACTATAATGAAATTTAAAAAGTTTCGTGCTTTTCTACTCTATTAAAATTATATAATTTGTTGAATGTAAAACCCATGATTGTTAGCAAGAATTAAATGACTTGACCCTCTATTTGTAACTTTGAAAGGAAAACTATGTAGTGTGGTAACCGTTTCTTATTTCTCTACTCTAATGACCAATGTTTTTCATTAATTAAGTCCATTCGTTTAATTAGCCGACCTAAATGAACCCAAGTGTCCTTCCGTTAGCTTTCCGGTAACCGCTTTACTAATTGAACCGTTCTTTCCAGTTCCCTGGCTGTAAAGTCGCGTGTGAATTCCACACGGGGGCAGCACGTGCGTCTCAAACGCAACCCGTCATCCACACGAAGGGTGAAGGGGTCATGAGGGTCAGCGGGGCGCTGGCTAGGTGGCCTCCTCCCACACCCCGAGCCGCTTCTCGCCCCGACCCACTCGTCTATGTGGTGATGCGCCGCGCAGCTGAAGGCCCTTGGAGACAAATCATACAAACTCAATCTCTAGCCACTCGAGTACCTTCCAATAACGAGGGAGCTCTTCTCCGTGTCCTTGTCGTCGACCCACAAGGCTTAGTTACAATATACAGCCCCGACGAAACCTGGGTAGCACATGACACAAATACCTCAAACCACGATGAACATAAATGGACTTTGAAAGAAATCTCGCTTATCCATCAAAAAGTATTAGTCATCGGTGAAATCGCTTGGGAGCCAAGAATAGCGAGAGGTGTTTACCTCGTCACATGGGAAGTCGATGGGGGTGGTTTAAAAGGAAATCTTTTCACGGATTCCACACGGGTTACTCTATCTCTATGGCCGGACACAGTATACCATATTCAAGTGGAGTTGGTATCTCGAACTCCTGGGGTTGAAAACGAAAGATCTGAGACGATGACTATTGACACAAGCCGGGCTCAACGGGTCTCTACTGAGAGCGTGCAAGACGTTCAAGTTAGCGAAGGCGATCGTCTTATGTCAGTACTGGTTAGTTCCATGAGAGGGGAAAGAGTTCCAGAAAGAGCGCCCGACTCAGAACTGGTGCTAGGCTGTCTGTCAGCTATGATTGCTTTTGGATTAGCAGTGCTTGCCGCCATCTTGTGGAGGCGGAGACGACGAGGCACTTTCCCAGGGACCAATGTGTATGTAGGCTCTTCTTCAGTACTCAAGCGAAAGTTGGTAGAAGATTTCGCACCAGCAGCTCATTGCTTCCAACCAGTCATAGCCCCAGAGGTGCCGAGCAGCGAAACTGTCCCACGTGACGTAGTGGTGTGACGTCACAGTTTCGATATGCTGTCAGTAGAAGACCGCGCATTCAGTTCCTAAATCGTCGAACAATATCGTGAAATAAACGCTGTGCCGATAGTGAAATGTTCACGTGTGATATAAAGTTTGAACAATCGAAAATGTGAAACGGGAGATTATGTTTTTTCTGAAATAAACTTTCTGTGTTATGTTTTATTATTGAAAACTCTTTGTGAATGTAAATGCTGCTGTAATAAAACACTTAATGTGATTTTTTATGTAGATTTAGGGTGATGTAAATTGAGAAATGTTCTAATGTATTTATGAAACAGTAAGGTTAACACCAGAAAATTTAGTGATGTACATAATATTGTCTTAAGAACAAAATAGTAAAAAATAATTTTCTAAATAATAAATATCAGTTTATACTGCTTGTACATAACGGATTATAATATGTGTACTAACGTGAAATTATGTTACATGTGAAATTATTCTTTTCTGAATGGGGATTATCTACTGAATCATGTTTTGTAACGTTGTCGGTATAAACATTAATTATTAGTACTATTTTTACAACTAGTCCGTACTACTGTTTAGTTAAAATTATAGCTGTTAGATATATTTTACTAATAATAGTTTTGACGAGGAACTTATTCACTGTAGTGAACTTTACGATATCTTCAGCAATAAATTTATTGTATGTATTTGTAAATATTTGAAACATTTATTGTATAAATGAAAATAACAGAGAAATTATATTTTTCTTGGCCGTCAATATCTTCTAAACGTCACGAGTGAATGAGTATAAGTATAATTGATGTACAAGCAACTTTTATTCGGCTTTCGGGCTATTTCTGAATAACTAGTAACGGTTTTATTAATAAATTTCATTGTAACGCATTTAAATAATTATTATAAATATTATTGTAATTTGTTTGAATTCGATGTTAGTCTTGAACGTACTTAAAATCTGTCTGTTTTCTAATGGGCCAAAATAATTTTGTGCTAAAGTAATGGATATATTTTTTTTTGTGTACCAAAATCCATGTAGTGTAAGTTAGAATTAAAATTTAATTTATTTTCGTGATTTATTTTGTACCTTCACTCAAATTGTAAATAATATTAAATAATATAAATGGCGCTGAACTTTAACGAATATAAATAAACTTGTCTGCCAAATGACGATGGATTTTTATTTTATACTTGCTTTTACCCGCTGCTTTGTTCGCTTTAATGTAGACTACCGATTAAAAGTTACATATCTATCCCTCGGGAACAAAATTTTTATTCTGGATAAAAGGTATTCTATGTACTTGTCTGTACCCTTGGCCAAATGTGTGTATAATTTTATGATGATCGATTGAGTAGTTAGGGTGATAGTGTAACAAACAAACTCACTTTCTTATTTATATTATGAGTTAGGAGTATAAGGATTTTATTAATATTATATATATCCTATAATAAGGACAATCACATGTTCTTCTGTAATACCTAATTTCATCGAAATCGCTTAACTCGTTCTAGACTTATAGAAGGACATACAGACAAAAATTTGAAAAAATTATAGAATTGGTATCATTGAGTCGGAAAACAAATATGTATCATAAAATTCGTCCAAAATAAATGTACAGATAGAATCTCCACATTTATATAGTAGTATAGATATAGATACTCTGTTGAGATTCTTCAAGTCATAACATGCTTCGACCCTTTTTTTATCACGATATGTTATAGCCAATTATCTGCGCAATTACATATTCTTGACATATATCAAATTTAAGATATAAAATACGCCTGTTAAAAACAACCACACCTCTGAGCCCTCAGATGGGATCCGGCAAACGACCTTTAGCTATCCAGGCGAGTGTTCTGATCTCTGAGCTTCGAGACTCATAGAAGGATAGATAGAAAAAAATTAAATAATAGTAAAATTGGTATTAGTAAGTATTTGTCATAATATTTGACTAAAAAAATAAATTTACAGACATAACCTACAGATTTATATAGTAGTATAAATAATGAAATATATTTGTGTCCCGAATATATCAATAAATGAAAGTCATTTATTGATATGTGAGGGCAATCTATATTAATTTGTCCATGTTTGTACATAAAATATTCTAAAAAAAAATAAAAAAACATATCCATTGGATAAATATTACTTTCAAGGATTCTAAATATCTATATACCAATACGTTTGACTACAGTTTTTAGGGTTCCGTACCAAAACTATAAAACGGGACTCTATTACTAAGACTCCGCTATCCGTCCGTCTGTCACCAGGCTGTATCTTATTAAACGTGATTATTGACACTTAAAATTTTCAGAGATGATGTATTTGTGGTACCGCTATAACAACTAAGAAACAGAATAAAATAAATATTTAAGGGGGTTGCCTTTCAATAAGCGTGATTACTATTGCTCATTTTTGCCCGATATTAATAACAGCAACAGGTAGATGCTTGAAATACTCACAATATATTAGTTAAATATTCACTTTGAAAATAAATAGTTAAATTAAAATAAAACAAATATTTAAGGGGGGCTTACATACAACAAACGTGATTTGCAAAGTTATTTGCAGTTGGTAAATTTGCCGCGACCTATGTCGATGTATGGGGACAACAGTTTTCAAACGGCAAAGTTAAGTTTGTCCCACAATCCGTTGTTCATTTCGTTAGAGCAATATTCGGTACTTTTATAAGTTTCTTAACTAAAAGTTTGTACGGAACCTACGTGAGTGAGTCCGACTCGCACTTGGCCGGTTTTTTTTTACCTTCCTCAATCTGTGACCACTTCTCCAATGATGCACATTAAAGAATCCTGTGACACATCAGGATCAATTAAAACACAACGCCGTGGAAAAGTAATCCGTAAATTAACTGCTAAAAGGCATCTTATTTTTTTTATTTTATTTATCAAAATAAAATATAATTACATAGGAATTCACATTAAAAAGCACTTAAAAACCACTAAAGTTTATAATAAGAGCTTTTCAAGCCCACACATTTGATATAATAATTTAAACGAAAAGAGTGAATTAGTAACTTGTTCCTCATGAAAATTTGTTTAGTTCTTATGAAATGAAATGAAATGAAAACGAAATGAAATGAAAATAACTTTATTCAAATGCACTTAAAAAAAAATAAGTAGTTTTGAATCGTCCAACATTTTTTTTTACCTACCTTTATTGCGGCCTAAGACAGGGTGGTTTGACGTCACCCACTTTGTTCAATATATATGTAGACGCGCTCATTGCCGGGCTCAGCAGTAAACATATCGGATGTCACATTGACGACATATGCGTCAATAATATCAGTTATGCCGATGACATGGTGCTGCTGAGTGCGTCAGTTTGCGGTCTGAGACAGTTATTGCAGATATGTGAACGGTATGCGTGTGAACATGGCTTGATTTACAATGCTGCGAAGAGCCAGTGCATGATCTTTGGGGCTGAAGGTGCTAGATATTCGCAAAACATACCACCTGTTTATCTCAATGGTATACCACTTGAAAGAGTGGAACACTTCAAATACTTGGGCCATATAGTAACTTCAGACCTCAGGGATGATCTTGACATTGAGCGCGAACGGAGAGCTCTGTCAAAAAGAGCAAACATGTTGTCTCGTAGGTTTGCTCGGAGTTCGGTTGGGGTAAAAATCACACTCTTCCGTGCGTATTGCACCTCGCTTTATACTAGCGCCCTGTGGGCCAACTACTCGCGAAAATCGTACAGTGCTCTCCGCGTGCAGTTCAATAATGCGTTCAGAGCTTTGTTGGGGCTGCCCAGGTTCTGTAGCGCTTCGGGCATGTTTGCAACGGCTAGCACAGATTGCTTCTACGCGACTATACGCAAGAGATGCACGTCTATGGTACACAGAGTGTGGACCAGCCCCAACATTGTTCTTGCGATGATTGCTGACAGGCTGGATTGCCCTTACATCCGGCACTGTTGTAATAAACATGTTACATATGGTGCGGGGTGTTATGGTAATACCAGGAAAGTTTGACTTATTTATTGTTTACTTATTATTTAATTATTTATTATTACATTTTATCACTTCTTTTAATTTTAATTTTTAATTTTATAATATTAATTGTGACATCCAACTTGTGACATGATTTAAATTTTAATTATTTTGTAAATTTTAATTGCTAATTTGGTTTTTATTTTTTTATATTTTTGTTCTAATTTGATTTGATTTAATATGATTTTAATATTGTCATTATTAATTATGATCTTGAGTACAGTGCTTGTGTATGGGTTTAATCACCTGAATTAAATTATTTTTATTTTTATTTTTTTATTTTTATTTATTACTGGTAGTTAGAGTATGACATTCTCTCTTAATACATTTCTTGGGTGGTGGCATGTGGTGCGGATCGTTACGTTCCCTAAGATATGGTTGAGCGAAGCGATGGCTGTATCATGCGTCATGCTCGTGAACGGGTGCTGCCTTGGGAAATGGGTCTGCTTTAACCTTCAATATTATTGACTAATACTAAATATAAATCTTGTTGCTTTCTTAAATTTGTCGTTTATTCCCTGTATGTTATTGCAATGTTCAGGGATACCTACTTTAAGTAAGTACAGATACTTGTTGACTTTGTTGTAATCAACGAAATAATGATATCATAACACTATTATATTTAGTTCTTACACTTCCGCGCACATTACACATCAGAATAAAACACTTTTTTACGGATTTTTGCGCATGTTTTATTTTATTTTAAATTTAATCCTGACGTTTCGACTCCTTTACAGGAGCCGTGATCACAGGATGATGTTTTATTCTGATAACACTATTAGTAATGTCATAACAAAATAATTTTGTTTTTTTTTTTGTGGATTGTGTATGGTGACGACGTATTATATTGTAAATGTCGTTACTTCTGTTAAAGCTGACAAGTTTCTTGCGCCCATTCTTCTTGTCAGTTAAAAGACGTCCTGAATGGGTGGTAGGTAAAAATGTTGGACGATTCAAAACTACTTATTTTTAAGTGCATTTGAATAAAGTTATTTTCATTTTTAGTTCTTACTCCTATATGCCTGCATAAAACCACTTTGAGCAGGTGCACGCGTTTATTTGACCACCTAAATGTTCCATTGCCTTAGTCATTCCGTGATGACGGGTATGTTAAATAGTCGTCAAGATTAAATATTTAAAAGAATCAAGAATTATAAGAATAATCTTTATAATATTTACGTATTTGCGAGGTGAAATTTTAACTATTCACGATTTTTCATGAATAATATAACTTTATTAATTTATGTTAGTACAAAAGCTTAGATAAACTCCGCTATTACAAAAAGACACGTATCGTCAAATATTTATTTGAATTTCAAAACCTTATCATAGATGTTTCAGTAATTTTCCATAATATTCATTCTATTACTTATTTTTTGCTTTTGCAAGTCTGTTACTGCATAAACACTATACTTTATAAACGAGGAATATCTTAAAACAAACTACTTTCTAAACAAGACCACCGGTCCTGATTTACACAGAAATCGTTTCACTAAAAGCAATAACTTAAATAAATCTCTTAAGCAAACAACTGGAGAGATTTAACTTCACTTAAATAGGACTCCGTTAGGTTGGCTGTCATTCTGCCCGCCCGGATAAAGCGAAAGCATTGTCTACGGATTAACGTCAACGAATTTGTTGTCAACAAACGCCTGATCAAACAGAAAAAAAAATGTGCGTCACAGACCCCAACAAACCCTTCGATTCAATCATTGTCGTCAGTCCAAGCGCGCATAATACTCAAATAAAGCACCAAAGAATTCCTATATTAATACTCAAAAGTCCAGAAGAAGCGGGCGGAGAAAAAAGTAATCGTAAAATTCGGTCCTATCTCTTTAAAAGCCAATTACCAAGTTTGGGTTTCATTATATTGAGAAATCCATTAAGCTAATCGCCAAGTTGGGAGCCACCGACGTGACGGTTATGAAAAGGTTACTCCGCCATGCAAATGCGGAGGCATCTTAATGTAAATTACGTGTAAATGGAAGGCAGAACTAACATTTTGAATCGAGTGGATGACTACATTCATAGTCTGGCTATAACTCACCCAAAAGATTAGATTACGGTGTTTTGTTCCGTCTTTAATAGTATTGAGCGCGCTTATAAAGAAATCTAGTTCTTCCCGGAGTTTATCGCATTCATTTTCATTAAGGAAAAAAGCTGTTTCGTTTTGGGCATCTATGATTATGGTAACATACGGCCATTTATTTTAGTTACCCATTTTATTCTTGGCCCACGGTTTGGTGTAAAGCATAGGATCATAAATAACGAGGAAAATAGAAGGTGAATGCTTCCCAGAGTATCCTTTTGGGAACGGCCAAAGCATTCTTTTAAGATTTATTACAGAACTTGAGCACATTACTTATTCCTTATGTGCCTCCGGTTCCGATAGTACGGTGAATGTTAGACATTTTTTCTTCTGATGCTACCTCATTTGGATTAGTGAAATATTCAGCGATTTGATGCAATTATAGAGACATAGAGTCCGTCTCTTTGTAAATATTTTCTGTAATTTGAGTTTCTTTGAAGCAAAATCTATATATTAAAATTCCAAGTCACAGTCTTTGACTGCAATGAACTCCGATACCACTCAACCGATTTTGCCATTATTTTTTGGTGTCTTCGTTCTGTCTTAGCAAAAATTTTAATTTTAAAATATGTATAATAAAAAAAAATTGCTAATTCTAATATCCCAGCCATAGCAACGCGTGGCTGGGTCAACTAGTTTTATATAAATTCCAACTAAAACGTGGATTAGTAATGGTAATATGGGTGAGATTTTTTGAATGTATGTTTTAATATAGACTTGGAATACATTGGGATTTTTACTTGTTAATAATATCTACTTTACTTTTGAAGTGACCCGCTACAAAGACTTAATGATTACGAAAATTTATTGTATTCGAAATTAACTCTAGTTGAATGATACTTACAGGATATACTATAACGTATCCAGAATGTCCTCTATGACATCTCTTATTATGATTCTCTAAACAATGCCAGAAAATATCGAATATAATTATTCCATTTACATTGCTCGCACATTTAAATACATATCTTGTAATGATAATAATAATTCTTACATTCACACCAATTAGCCTAGCCGAAAGTAAGCACGTAAGTAAGCATATGATACAAATAGATGTAAGATTTATAGAAATATATATAAATACCCATGACTATGACATGACATTCATCCATCAATCATATGCCCCTTCCGGGACTCGAACGCAGGACCGTCGGTGTGAAAGGCAGGATCGTTATCATTGCACCAAAAATTATCGTGATCTTATTATACACATGGGAAGTTGACAATAATTCTTGACATAAAAAAAGCAATAGTATGAGTCATAAAAATCATGCGGAGTAACTTTGAAATAAATCAACTCGTATTGTCAAAGTATTATTTCACAAAATATGAGGTTTTTATTGTAGTAAACTCACTTTAACTTTTTTCAATTCACTTATGTGATTGTACTAGCACAAAATGGGTTTGCTGAAAAAAATCACTTCCATATTTTTTTCTCACAGAATGCATAGATACCACGAAGAGATAGCTTCCTACGTCATATTTAACTTAATGTTTGAAACAGCATTGTAATGGTCTGGTATGATTATAATTTTCGATAATAAAAATACTTTAAAACGGAATCTAAAAACAAATCTAAAATAACTTTACAGTCATCTTGAAAATGAGAAACCTAAACTACTTACTTTATTTACCTTTAGCTACTTTTTGTAATAACGAATGTTATTTACATCTTACACAATTAAGTTCATTAATGAGACTCCCGCTATCGTTTTTTGCTGGTAAATAAGTCCCTTCCTTCGTCTGTCTTTCCGTGTACTTATAACCCGTCCCTTTTTAAAACCAGGGTGAATAGGAAGGTGTCTATTCTGTGTTAGCTTGTTCCATCGTGGATCCTGTCTTGGTCCCCTGACTTGATTGGGATCAAGAGTGAACCCATTAAAATAAAACTGTGGAGTGAGATAAACTCATGGTTTCACAATAGAAAACATACTAGACCATAATAATAAAATTAAAAATATATTTAAACAAACTTATTTCCAACTTATGTTACATTCTTAAACTTTCGTTCTAAGAAAAAATATCATAGATTCCTTAATGGCATTAATGGCGTTGTCGATTTCTTTCCAAGATGTAGTCTTATCACTGGGGTTTTAAATTAAATAAAAATATAGAAACAGTCTCAATATAGCTCAGCGAAGTTGCTAAAACATTGATAAAAGGAATCTAGATCTTTAAATTCAATTTATCTAAATGGAGGATGCAGAGCAAATGTGTGGGACAGGCTTTCTTGTTAACGACCTCGAAGACAAGAATCTTTCACAATAGTAGATACAATCGAAAGTTATGCCGCAAGGAACTCTCATGGGCCCGATAAGCTATATACGTCGCATAAAATTAACTCGGAGATTGAAGCGAGAGAAGATCGTTACAATTTATTGGAATTGATTCGATCCCTTTGCTAAATGCGATGTTGTTAAGACTGGATACAAGTGTTTAAGATGTGCGTAAATATAGATTTTCTTAGTTCGATTTAAAATTTAACAATAACCTTTCCTATGGCCATTACGTTGACATTTATCTAAATCAAGTGTATGTATAATTGGAGCGGAGCGAGCAAAGCTCCCATGGATCAGCTTGAATGACGAAATGTATGTGACGCCATAACTCTATGAGTTCTTAACCGAATTTCGTATTTTTGAAGTGGAAACTTCTTTAGGCGCGTTGCGCACTTATTGGGATCGGTAAAAAATATTAAACTCGCATCAGGTCACGTGTCTGATCGAAAATTCGTAAGACGGAGGGAGAGTAGACCGCCGGCGCGGCGTTAATATCCCTCTCTCTTTCTACCGCGCGGCGAAAATGTATGTCTGCTCCTGCTGTTTCGTTTAAGCGGCGAAGGGCGCTTAAGCGGGTGTGAATGTGTGTTTGTTGTCATGTTTGTGTACGATAGCGCAATAAATGAATATTCTATTTTACCACATAAATAAGGTACTTTTATACTGATAATTAAAGCAATTTGTGCGAAATTATTCCCTAATCATTCCAAAATATCAAAAATACATAACGTTAATGTTCATGTTTTCACTTCTGCCGGCACTCCCGGAATGCAACTCGTTGTTTCTTTTGCTATGAATCGAACTAACAGGTTTAGATAGATCGTGACGGAGACCGAATTTTGAAATAAATAAGTTATGACCAAAAAACGTTGGCTCTATGGGATTTCCCATTAAAACAAAAAGCGCTCCCCTCCAATATATGGTGCTAGCGAAGCTTTATGCTTAGCGACTGCATTGATCTAGTATCATCATCATCATCATCATATCAGCCGTACGACGCCCACTGCTGGACATAGGCCTCCCCCAAGGATCTCCACAACGATCGGTCCTGTGTAGTATAATATCAATAAATTACCTAATTTTAGTTCTTGACATTATAAATTTTAAATTGACTTAGTACTATCCTCTTTGATTCATAGTTTATTTTTTAATTTGACACAATTGCTTTTAATTTTATTCAATTTTTTTTAGATATTATTTCGAATTTTATTTTGCATTGCATGATTATTATATGATATTTCTTTTTTATATTGTTATTTTATTTGTAATTATGACAAATTTTAATTCATTTATTTATATTATTGTAAGATTAAGCGTTCAGTTGTTTTGTAGTATTCTGTAAGTCTGATTTCCTACATAAATAACAGATATTCATATACAATGTATAGTTCTCAGAAATGAAGAATACATTTTTTTTTGTTTTCGACACATAAATTGGTCTAATACCTAATTTGGGTTCTTGTTTAATATGCAACTCTCTAAAGGCAAGACCTCTTTTAAGCCATAGACAACATTAAACAGTTCATTAAAATATCATTTAGACTTAGTCATTCTAATTCTGAGGAAGGAGTTGCCAGTAATAATTATTCCAAAAGATATTTATACCATTTAAAACTAAACTAAAGATATATATTTTTATCGCTCATTAGTTTTAGAGTCATTTGACTAAATGTAATAATAATATTTCTTACACTCACACCAATTAGCCTAGCCTAAAGTAAGCACAATAAGGCTTGTGTTATATTTATTATATTATATATGTATAAATACCCATGGCCCTGCCCTTATGGGACTCGAGCCCAGGACAGTCTATGTGAAAGACTGGATCGCTACCGTTGCCCCAAACGGTCGTCCAGTCATATGACATAACAAAGTATCTTAACATAGTGTCAACAAAATTTGAATTGCTTTTGTAACCTTTTTGTATTTTTTAAACATCTTCATAAATTTTATCCTCTTTCGTCGACCACACTTTCTAAGCTGCCTTTAAGGTATTTGAAATATGTAGGAAGCCTATAATAATTTTACGTCGAAACAACTATTAAAGTTGCTGCCGTGGTAGTTATTCATCCCTTCTCAATATGGTACGCCTAAATCACTATTCTATCTAAAACTGTTATGATAAAGAAAAAAAATAAGCAAACCTTACGCCACTTATTTTAGATATATCTTCAATTAAAAAAAAAACAACTTTTTTAAGGTTCTTTCGCATAATTTATATTTTATCCTGACGTTTTTCCAAAGACACACGCTGCAAGACCTAGTGATATAGTCAGATCTTTTTGCAAATAATAAAACTAAGATGGTGATTGATCCCTCTGCCCGAGTTTCTTTCGCCAGTTCTTCTCGAAAGGGTGGTAGACTGAGTAGTGTACACGGTAATCGCAGTGAAAATTTAATAACTAAATAAAATGCAAACTAAAACAATTTTGATTAATATAAATTTAAAAAGGATCGTGCCCGATTGAAATATTGTGAAGGTAGTAGAAAATGTATGACAACCATTGCCTTAGTCATCCTCTGATCACGGTTCCTGTAAAGGAGTCGAAACGTCGGGATTAAATAAAAATTATGCGCAAAAAACCCTGAAGTCTTCAATGAAAACAATAGAAACGGATCAACACTTAGCAATTCCTACTAGGCCCAAAACGAGCAATTATGCATGACTCATTCTCGTTTTGGTCTTATCGTTTTCGAAAAATTGTGATTAATAACACAGCTTGATAGCTGTGGAAACATTATTATGACATATTAAATAATTTTTATTATTTTTAATTTTTTGGAAACTTTTTTTATTACGATTGGGTTCGTTTTAGATCCCAATCAAGCCCAAGGGGTCATGACATGATCCACAATGGAAAGAGCTAACCCAGAAGGTGCCTATTCACCCTGTCTTTAAAAACGGACGGGTTATAAGTACTCGGAAATACAGACGCAGGGAGGGAGCTAAAATTTACTGCAAAGGATATGGTGAAATATCTTATTATTTTAACAATAAAGTAATTAAACCAATACATATATATAGTCCGTGAAATAATCAACAACGCAGCAATCACACCCCCAAAAGTTGAAAGATGGATTCTAAACAAACATTCAAATATAATTCAATTAAGAAACAATAACAAAACAATTGAACAACGAGGAACAGACGTTCAAAGTCGATAGGATTAATTGAAAACAATTAATATTCGTCGGGGGCAGTGATTACAACAATCGCTTAAGATAAATATTTACTTGAAGACGGTTGTTCTGTAGTCAATAATTGGATAGACTTCACACAGTCTTGTGTGTACATTTAAAGGCACAAAACAAACTTTGAATAAAACAGTGCGTTAGGAGGGATATTTCAATTAATGGTCTCAGATTATAAAACAAAAGGCAGATAGACCGTGCGGAACACCGAAAGTGAAGCCAACAAAGCAAATACAAATTCAAAAGCGAATACAATCTCGAGTCAGTACGTCACGAAGCGTTGCATCGTTAGTACGTCACAGATAATATTCATATTTTTGAGAATAATGCCGTCTTATGTTTTCAAACATTGCAAAAATTGTTCCCAAAAACAAAAGTATATGTAAATGTTAATTATTTGTCTATTTGGATATTATTTTACGTGATTATTTTTAGTGAAATCTTGGAACACAAAACCTTAACAAAAATCTGCCGGTGTTGCTAGTTTATTTTGAAACATTTGCCCTTAAGTTGGGAAATATGTATTGGAAACAGGATTATCGATTTATACAAATATTTTTTTCGATAATAGTGTTTTGTTTGTCTCGCTTGTTGGTTGGTATGTTTGTATGTATGTGTGTCCGTTTCTATGTGACTTCGTTACTAAAACTACTGAATATTTTGTCTCTAATAATAATGATGTACATCCGTCGATTCGCCAACATAAAGTAAATATATATATAGCCAAAAACAATACAGACTCATCACGACTTTACTAACGGCTGCTATAAATCCACAAAATATTTCTTTTCATACAGATTCCCAACTGATCCTGTTCTACGTAACGATTGGATTTCTATCGTACGTGATAGCAGACAAGATAACGGTTGGCTACCATCAAAATTTTGTGTTGTCTGTTCAAGGCATTTCAAAGAAGATGATGTTTACTTCATCGAAAAAGGTCGTCGGTTAGTTAAAAAAAAATCAAAACCAACTCTGTAACTGTAACCAAGTAATTTTGTTATTATCCTGGCAACCGTAACGCACACCGAGGCTACGTGTTTTTATAGTGCTGTCACGCACACATGTCTACAAGAGTGGCTTCACATTATTGTTCCGTGCGGTCTATCTGCCTTTTGTTTTATAATCTGAGTTAATGGTACCGAAACTGGTTGCATAAATTTAGAACGCATACTAATCATTTGGCATAATTTGAAATAGCTTGCTGGTAATGAATAAAATACCTAACTTAACCTGCAATGTATGTCTATTTATGCCTTTTTATTTTATGTCAATTGTAATTATGCGTTGCGAATGGCCTCACTTTTAATTATAGATTTGAATTATGCATTGTTTGCACCCAACAAATATATATGAATTTCTCAAGTATGGTCTTATAATATCGCGCAATCGTAATAATTAGCAAACTATTAGTTTGTTAGTTCTTATATTTTGTTATCTACTAATTGATATGAATTTACGTATTTACAGACAGTAACTTAAGGTTTTACTTAATATTTTATGTATTATGTAATCCTAACGCTTGGATTCCTTTTAAGGAGCCATATTGATAAAATGACAACAGCAGCAACATCTACTGAAACACCGAAACACTCTTTACTAGGAGTGTTTCGGTTGAAGTACAATTATTTTCAATTGAAGTTGTCAATTCAAAGTAATACAGCATGGATGGCTTCAAAAACAGTATGTTATATATTAGAATGCATATGTGAAAGTAATTAGTAATGTATAATAATAATAATAATTATAACCTTCACACAAATTAGTCTAGCCTGCAAGCAATGTAAAGCTTGTATTATGAATACTAGGGTAACAGATAAACATACATAATAATATGTAATACATAGATATAAAATATTTATAGAAACATATTTGGGTATTACAGGTACAAATGCTCATATTCACCATACAAACATCTGCGACTTCCGAGATTCGAACCCAGGATCGTCGTTGCGAAAGCCAGGATTGCGCTACCGGTCAACGACCGTTCATCAATAATTTTTATCAACATAAGTTCCGCTGAACATGATTTACAACGAGTACAATTGCATACTACTAAACCAAAAGATTTAAGGGAAGATAACGAAACTACAATTTGCTTCCCTTTTGTGATAAAATTTGGTTTCTTAACGCAATATGTAACAGCCATATTATAAATATACTCTTTATTACACCTATAATGTAATTAAACAGTACAATAACATATATTAGTGAGCATTGGTGGGCTTATCTCTGAAAGAGATCTCTTCCAGCGGGGCGATTTAAGAGTGCAGATCATATAACATTCATAAAAAAAATATAATCTCAATTAAAATAAAAAAAAGCTTTTATAATATGTCAATATATTACATAAATAGGAACTACATAAATACAATAAATAAATAAAATTACACATTAAGTAAATAGATAAAGAAGATAACCAAAGTAAGGGTTGTAAGTAGGTTGGTTATGTTCAGACTATGATAACTGTGCTAAAAAGTGATATTTAAGTTTGGTTTTAAAGGAAGTGATGGACGTCCAGGCTTGGATGTCTAAAATAAGTTTGTTCCAGAGTTGTGCCGTTCGGAAAGAGAAGTTGTGAATATCTTTTTAAAAACAAATAAATAAGAAAACTGTTTCTAATTCACAAATAACAAAGTATTACATGAAACTCCATATAAAAAAATGCAATGACTAAAATTCCAAACACAATAAAATTATCAACCTTCCTATTGGTAAGAAGTTACAAAAACTAATAACTTCGTTAACTATTAAAATAAATTCAAATATATATCAAACTTCTGACGGAATCATATTACAACAACCTCTTGTATAGCTATAAATACATAGATATATAAAATATACACAAAAAGGATATAAGGATAAAAAGATATGCAAGCTTTCGCGTTGTAAAGTAAAACACATAATAGATAGTATTATTAGCAGTATAGGATACAAATTTATAAACCAGAGAATTTATAAATGCAACGAGACACGCGATATCAAGGACGTTAGATAGTTGCCTCAAAAATGTTTAATTCAATTGAATAAACTACTCCGCTAGAGGTATTTGCACAGGCGATGTTTACCGCTCGCCCACGCGGTGGTGATCATTACCTGCAGTGAAGAAGTGTACACACTTGGAATACTTGTTAAGGAAATAATCAATTTTAAATTATCATTAAGTTGTAATCCTAATACACACACACACACACACACACACACATATATATATATATATATATATATATATATATATGGCCGGGTTAGCAAGTAAATATATATATATAAATTCTCTGCCACCGTTTTTGACCGCTATAAACTCCGAAACTGCTCAACAGATTTCGATGTGTTTTTTTCTTTTGCTGGATTTGTCCCGACTTAGGACATAGGATAGGTTTTACTTATATAAAGTGATTGACAGACTGAGAAAAAACTTATAACTTATACCATTGGACCCTGAGACTTGTTTGGAAGACATATTAAGAACAGAGTAAGAATGCTTTTCATGAAAGGATTTTGGGAACACGTCACACGTTCGATACAGGCGCGTGTTTTACTCATTGAAATGAAAAAATTTAAGCACATATCTCAACGCGTTAATTTTTATATATTTTTATGGGTTTTATCGCAGAAATTTTACATTCATAATTTTAGAACTCATACTTATCATTTGGCATAATTTGAAATAGCTTGCAGGCTGGTAATGAATAAAGAAATACCTAACCTAACCTGCAATGTATGTCAATTTATGCCTTTTGATTACTATGCCAAGTGTCTTTTTGGGCAACAAGATTCTGCCAGATAAAGGATACCCGTTTCTTATATTCAATCCTGACATTTGTTCACACTGATTCTGAAAAGCAGTCGATACGTCATTTTTAAATTTATTTTTATTTCAACCATTTTACAACAACTCGGCGTCTTTTCACCTGTGTACAGTCTCCTTTACCCAGATCAATGCAACCGTTCCTGATAAGCCAGCATCCTCTAGCTGCCACCGGCTCGCCTCTCGCCGTAATTGCGTAACGCGTGTATCCGTCTGTCAATGCACTCCTTAACAATTATCAGTTATTATAAAACGCTTGTGAACGCCTGCAGTTGAATGTTGGTAATAAGGATCTTGTTGACGTTTCAGTGGATAGAACCAATGTACCGCTGTAGGATTGGATGGCAACTGCTGGATTATATGTTGCTATTGCATTTTATATCTTATGTTGTTCAATGATAAGACTGTATTTTCTGGCAAGACATCACATAAGTCATTTGACTGATTCTCAGTTATGACCTGATGGAGAAAACCAGAGTACTGTGTTAAAATCCCAGACCTGATTGGAAATAGACGAAAGCCGAAGATTGAGCATAGTCGAAAGGATACGTTTTGGAGAGTGTGCCCCAGAATTGGACAGCCTTTTCCACCGCCTCCAATTTGTTATCAGACAACCAGACTTACAATAGACGCCACTATTATATGGTTGATATACCAAAGAGTCGCACTAAGCGTTTTGTTTCCAATTTTATCATACGTACAGCTAAGGAGTGGAACTCTTTGCCTGAGTCTGTTCGTGACAAATAAGATGTAGGGGTTTTGAGTCACGAGTGAATGATGATTGATGAATGATGAATTAGTTTAAGTTCGGTGAAGAACTTAAACTGTAACTTTACCAACAATCCAATAACCAATTCGCAACTATGTAACCCGTAACTAATTGAAGCAATTAATATCTGCGGTGGTCTACAGGTGGCGCTCAACCGTTATTTCAACTAAATCTGTTCCATCTTAGATCCTACTTTGGAGGCTCAAGACTCAAAACTTGAATTTGATTCCCATTTCGACAAAAAGTATATGTAACCAACTATTTAATACACATTCTCAATTTTATGGCTACACTTATACAATTCAAAATAGTTCTTAGCTTACACATATTTATTTACATAAAATATTATATATCTAATACTAGTGGACCCGACAGACGTTGTCCTGCCTGTTATTTTTGCAGTATAGATAAATAACCTAGATACCGTCTGCAGCGCCATCTGCCGGGCTGATTTGTGAATCTAAACCATTCTCAGATCCCCTTGAACACACACAAAAAAATTCATTCAAATCGGTCCAGCCGTTTAGGAGGAGTTCAGTGACATACACACGCACAGAAGAATAATAACAGATATATATAAAGATATATTGATATAAAATAATATTTTTATAAATTATGGCATTTAAAATTTTCCGGCATTTCTTAAAGAATAACTACTATTTGTAGATCTATTGAAAAATACTTGACTATTAACAGATTCTGCTTTCGATCTAATCGTTTAAAAAGTAGTGTTTGGCATAAAAAAAATATTTTTAAATGTTTAAATTGTTGTCCGTTAACTTCTTTAGCACATTTTCAACTGTTTTATTTATTTATTATTATTAAAAAAGACTAGTTAAATTCTTAAATAATAAAAATACAATAGTTACATAGCTGTTTCTTTTTTTTCGATTGTAGGAGAATTGTAAAAATTTTACACTCGATGTTGTAAGTACTAATACCTAGGACATGAAGAGGCCGTTTCAGTAGCTTAATTGGAACAACTTTTTTGAAAACTCGATGTTCTTTTAATTTTATTTTAAATTTAAATGTCTTGGAAAGTGTTTTGTTTATAGCGAATTGTGTAAGAAAGTAACTTAATATATGGTTGATATATGATTCTGAATTAATTTGAACGATAATACTGTAGTTGCAAAATAAAAAACTGGTCATCTATTGCTCAGGGTATCTTTCACAATATCAATTTTGACTTCACAGAAAGCTATTCCATGTATTTTTTTGATTTTGTTTTTTTGCATAAAAAATATTTCTCACATTCACACCAATGAGCCTAATCCAAAGTAAGCACTATAAGGCTTATATTATGGATAAAAAATACACCAGAGCGAGAGCAATAGACTTTAAATGGACGAGGTTAAATCTTCACATCCCCGCTTAAAAAACATCATCCAAGAGTAATTTTCAGATCCGGGTATCCCCTAAATTTCAAGTTTACAACAAAGAACTATTATGGTGGTAATTAGCAACACTGACGGTATAATAAATAGATATAAAGCAGAATGTCTTCTTTTCGTCTGTATTTTCCCATCCACTGCAGACATAGAAGCTTCTAATGATTGATATTAAAGTATTTTGACAGATTTCACATAGAATGCAGCTAGGCTTATGGTGACATGGCGCAATATATTTTTTTATTTTAAATAGAAAGATTGGGAAGGTTATGCGACTGCCGAAATAAGTGCGAAATTAAACAATGAATAAAAAATGAACTCTGAAAAATTAAATGAAAATTTTAAAATGAACTTAATTAAAGTTACCTTCCTTCAACAAAAAACAATGAAAATAGAACTAAAAATAGGGTAACAGAATTTTTAATAATGGTACGTTACGTTTACGTATACCTTTTCAACTAAAAAGTTACTTGTATTGAACATGACCCCCACTTCTGTTTACTTAAGAACATCAACTTTTTTCTGATAAACATAATTAAAAGTTGGCATTGAAATTATAAAAGTAATTGATTTTTTTATCTTTAAAATAAACTCGTAGACAAAACCAACAGAATTACCTTAAAAAAAAACAGATAATTTAAGGATTTGTTACGAATTATAAAATAAACTAAGATGAACAACGATTACATAAAGTGGGGTTTGGTTTTTAGTCACAATTGATAAATAAGATATTTACCAAGAAAACTAAAAAAATATTACAACATGTTTTATAAATTACCATTATGAGAATTATTGTATTTTTTGTACAGTTATTTTGGAACTGTTTTTTTATTTAGTTATAATTGATCAATCCTTCTGCCTGTGTCTGCATTGGGGCCAACAGGTGGCAGCACCTGTTAATTACAACCAGTTGTTGAGAACCGGTTGCAATTAGCGTGGGGCGGGCCATTGGGCGTGGCTGGTTTTCGGCGTTTGTAGTTCTCTTGATAGTACGTGGGCTGTTTACTTTTCTGAACAGCGAGTTATGTATAGTTTAAAAAAGAACTAAAAATGATCTATATAGTAAACTGAACTATATTTTTTCATTTTTTACTTTGATCTACTATAGAAGCCTTAATTTTTTTATGTCATTTTGGTTTAATTTTTAGTTCAACCAATTTTGATTTTTTTAAGAAATTTTTCCGATGAAGTGAAAAAGAAAATCGTTTTATTTTTTTTATTATTGTACTGTCATCGGTCTCTGACAAGTGTGCGAAATTTATGTGACGAGATTTATCAAATTAATCTGACGATTTGAAGTAAGTAAAAATTGCGTTAAGAGATTCCGTTACAAATAAACACACGAACATGTGGATAAAAGCGTCTTAAAAAGCATAACTATAATAGCGACTACCGTTAACTCAAATAGTTTGACGTGGGTTGGTATTTTTAAAACCCATATTTATTAAAAGGCGTAATTTGATATAACTTGCTGGTTAGTAATGGATAAAACGGATACCAAGCCTAGAATATCCTGCAATGTATTATATATCAATTTATGGCTTTGGATTGGAATTCCAAGTGACGTAATGAGATATGAAATTATGTGTTGAGACAGATTCTAGTTGTTTACTAGTTGATAGTTAAAGCTTTTCTTGCCTCCCCTTCCGGCTAGAATACCGTAGTGAATTTATGCTGGTTCGGAGACGCCCTCATAGGAGATGCCGTCCATCTAGAAAACCGCTATGATGGCGCTTTAGGCTCGGCTTTAGACTTTTCTCGTCGTCCCAAAACCCGGTATTGTTGTTGAGGTGATCTGCGACTAACATCAATCACACATAAAAAAAGCTTTTATACCTTTCATTGTGTTATAAAGTTTCTTTATTAAAGAAAGCCTTTCTTGCGCTACTAAAATTCATAAAGCAGAAAATACTTAAATCAAAAGGAAAAAGGTTGATTATTAAATTCTTTGTGATTTAACATTTGACTGATAGACTTTTAATATCTAAACATTTTTTTACTAGAAAAAAAATTTTTTTAGGTTTTAGGCGAGTCTCGAACCATCTTGCTATGTACGAGTATATGTCAAAATAATGCACCTGAATGTTAAAAAGATAGAACTATAATAATAACTTTTATGAAATTTCAGTTAGACCATTAGATTAATACATTTTTATTAATAAATACCGTTTCTTTAATAGCTTTTCTTCATTAGTGTTTTATCAATCTTTATTTACTAGAATAATACGATACATTTTTTCCTAAATTAACTTACATCCACCGTATTCTATTGTCGGTGACAATGTGCAAATATCCATTTATATTTTAATTAAAATTAACTATGAAGATTATACAAAAGATAAAGAAATAGAGTAAACTCAAAAATAATAGTAAAGAATGTAATATTTTTTATATTTTATTTAATTTTATTATTATTATTTATTATATGCTTTCTTGGCAACTTTATAAATATGAAGGTATTATACAAAATAATAACAATATAATTGGTTAATAAATATAAATCTATTTGTTTGTATTCAGTTGTATACGGTTTCACACAATAATTTCACTAAAATAAGAATAGGTCTCTTACAAAAAAAATTGGCTTTGTCTTATCAATAATCTTGTGGACCACAAAAACAAAATTAATTAATACCAGCTATATAACTGAGAAAAAGTTAAGAACTTTAGCTACTTAAAGCAGGAGAGTATGGCTAATTATTCTCTTATCGAGCCTTGATCTGGATTCGTATTAAAGCTAGAGAAAAAATTGACTCGATTTATAATTAACATAATTACTGTATGTTAAGCCTTCGTCAGTGCCGATACGCTTTTGGACCATTGCAAAAAGCAATTCATATCAAGAATGTTTGAATGTTTTAAATTTATTTTTAATATAATTGCTTTAGATATAATAATAATTATAAGAAAATAGAATATGAAGAGTTGGCGCTGACATCAGCTTAATTACAATTTATCTACAGAAAAAATATTACTATTGTTACATTTTATACACCCAAATATATTATTGCAAAATTGTTTCCAAACCAATTTTGAAGTTCTTTAGCATCGTTGTGATTTGTAAGTCGATGAAACCAAAAAGCGACAGTAAAAAGAGACAGACACATAAAATCATAAGATTTAACGTAGGAGAAGTTGATATAGGAAGCAGTGTGTTAAGCGTACAACTGGGTGACGAACACAAGTGCAACGATGGTAAACAATGAAGGTTTTACATAAGATGACGTATTTACATAATACCACTTATGATTTTTGTGCATAATTTATATTCAATCTTGACGTTTCGACTCCTTTACAGGAGCCGCGATCACAGGATGGCAAAGGCAATGGTCGTCATATATTTTCTACTACCTTCGTAATATTTTAATCGGCCACGTTTCTGTTAAAATTTATATAAATTGAAATTGTTTTATTTTCAATTTTATTGAGTTATTAAATATTCACTTCAATTACGGTGTACACTACTGAGTCTACCACCAATTCGGAAATTGGGAGACCCTTCCAAGGAGAACTGGGAAAAGAAACTCGGATAAAACTTAAATATCAAATCAATTATGCTGTTGCTTATGAGCAAATTTTGTTTTATTTAAAAGTGTAAAAACTAAATATAAGATGACGAAGTATTGTAATCATTTTTAACTCATTAATTAGTGATACTTCTGGAACTGGTAGGTCCAGATAATCTCCATTTGTCATATAACTAGTGTACACCTCATACTAAGACAAATCATGCTTAGTGCCATGAGGTGCAAAGCATAGGCTGATGTGATCAACACACTCTTTCCCTATGGAGTAAACTACCGATTTGACAATGTTACTGTCATTTGATAGGTGCTAATAACTGCAGAGTCAGCCGGTACTAGTGACTTAGCATGGTTGTTGATGACATGATAGTTAATTCACCAATCTTCTTATCAGCCCTTCTAAACGATGTCTTCAACTAATTTATCAATGCTAGTCCTATTGGTTTGTCTTCAAATTTTACAGTATTTGCTATTTTACATATCTGTCTCATGTGTATTAAAGTTCCCTATTTGCTTCGTTAAAATTAAGACTTATAAACCGTTATCGAAGCTTAAAGTCCTTCATTAACCAATTTACAACCTTTATGTAAGTTTATTGAGGAAATTACACGTTTTGTTGGACCTTTCAATGTATTAAAGGTTATTAGAGTCCCAAGCACGTTTATAATAAACAGGCACTTTACCGAATCTCATTAGGTTTGCGTTGCGCGTGCGTTAGTCGCGAACACGCACTTTGGCCACTTATGTTTAATACATGGATAGTTTAATTTTATATTTTAAGACGATCAGCATAATTATGAGTCGTAAAGTTATAAGAATAGTAACTAATCTTTATCATTTAACGTGGCACCTTTTTACTATAGGCTGATAAGCATGGAAGTGCAAGAAACACAGAAACACGTACTTTTGAAATGCACAAGTGTAACAGATCAAGGGGCACAGCTTCTCCAGTTTCCAGCATCGCTCCTAGCTGTTTGAAAAGCCTACTAACCTTCTGGAATGGATTGGGTTGGTTGGAGTAAGAAAAACCCCAAGACACACACAGTGCCCTGATTAAGATTCCGGATACAGCCCCTAAAACTAAGTAACTGGCATATGATCTGGTGGTTAAAATTTCAAATATTTATTTGTCCATCAGGAGTTAAAAGTGCGTTTTGGATCTTGTAGTAGTCTCTTGGTGCTTTAAGATGTTGTTTTTCCAGAATCTTTGTTTTTAATTGCAGACTGTGCAGATTGAATTGCTTCCACAATTTGGGTGGTTTTATAAAATAAAAGCTGTTCTGTAAAATATAGGGTCAGAAATTTTGGGAGCGATGGTATCCTGGCAAAGTTTCGACAGTTCAGCGTAATATAAGCGGGCTGCTTTTGATTTGGTAGAATGTAGAGCTATAAAAATCAAAGAGAATAGTGAACTGATGAGAAGCCAGCGTTATAGTTTCGTCCACTGTTTTCGTAGTTTTGTTTGCTTGTCCGTGTTACGAGTATATAGGTCGTATGCTGGAAAGTATGCTCTGCAGCTGCACGAATTTATTTCGCCTTGCTCATTCTACTACCGTTTGTTTAGGGATATTGCAGGTATGCAGCTATCTCTAGTTGAACTTTCTATTTGAATCGCAGAGTCAATAAATGAGATTTCCTAAAAGCATATTTTTCATTTTCTTATTCAGAGGGTTTATACGGTTAAAAGAGTATAGTGCTAGATGGCACAGTTACTATTATTTATTTAATTTTATGGTAAGGGTGTCCGGACAATAATTGCGGAGGTTAGAATAGAAATAAGTGGGTTAAAATCTCACCTAAAAAATATTTTTCTTTTTTAAACTTTCGTTCAAAATATTTATATGCATTCTGATCTTTCAGAGTTCAAACTGATAGCAATTAACTTACATTTTCTCAGGACATATAACAAAATTAGTTTGGTTGTATATTTGTTGAATTCGATTCGATTCAATTCAATTTATTTAGTTGCAAATTAAGTGTACATCTTAAGGTATTAATACTAGCTTAGTACTTACAACTTAATTACTCTTTTCGAGTAGAGCAAAAATACTAGAGGACATAAATTCAATCAAGAAACTAAATAACATTACCAAAAACTAAATTACATATTATATTGAATATGCTAACGTTTGACATTGATCTATACTTACGTAATATAAACGTTTATTTTCAGCGTTTCTTTTAATTTTACTGTAAGTAACTTAACAATATTAAAAAATATAACTTTTTCTTATACTTCCGGGCGTATCGCATATTTAAATAATATAACGACGATTCACGATGCTTTCATCATTATTGTTTTTTTAATATATTTAATCCTGACATTTTGACGTGACGTAACCCGTAAAAGAGTTGACACGTCAGGATTAAATAAAAGAAACAATGACATATGTGTTTTTATTTTCAGTTAAATCCAAAATGGCCGTCTTCAAAAGAACCATAAATTTATTTTTCATTTGTTATTTAGAACTACTTTCTTTATTCCAATTAAAGTAAGCTGAATGCCTTTAACACTTTATTGATAACACCACATTAAATTAATAATAATGAAAAACTTAAAATAGAGTTACAGTGGGCGTTCTTATCGCTCAAAGCGATCTATTCCATATTCTATAACATCCACACAACATTGTAGGCAATAAACATCAGCCGAAAATTAACTACACTTGACTAATAATATCGATTTTTTGCTCTCAAATAACAACATATGAATGGATAACCGGTCGATAAATCTCTTTTAATCAAAGCCTTTATCTTTAGCCAATGAGCTTTAGCAAACATCAATATCTAAATGTCATTTGGTAGAAGTAGCAGTATTTATAGAGTTTGCGCCGGCGGTTAAGATCGTATCAATAATTGGCGTATCTACTGCGGTGCTGTGGATCATTTAATTTTCTTAATAATTTTCTATCGCGGACCGCCGCAGGCGCAGGCCGACTCGATCGCTCGTGTTTTACTTTTTAGAAATACGGTATAATCAATCTCGCTCTACGGAGGCTTAGGCCTGAAGGTAGTACATGTAAAGAAATACAATAAAAAACATTTAAATCTTTGTAATAAATAGATAAATCTAAGATCACAGTGGTTTGTGTGTTTGTCTGTCCGCTCTTTTTCCATTGTATCAATAACGTGACCATAGCAAGGCGTTAACCGCATGTAGTTCGTCTACCGGACGCTAGATGGCGTTAATGGAAAAATATTTAATAATAGAAAAAAAAATAAAAGAATTGTGTCCACCCATGCGAAGCTAGTGATAATTGTAATATTTCTCACATTCACAATAATTAGCCTAGCCTAAGGTCAGCACTGTAAGGCTTGTGTTGCAAACGTACTAGCATTGATAATAAGTTGAAGACTTCGTTTGAAAAGGCTGGTAAATAGATTGGTGAAATCATCATCTCATCAAGAACCACGCTAAGTCATTAGTATCGGCTGACTCTGCAGTTATTAGCACCTACCAAATGACAGTGGCCCATTCTCACATCACTACTTTACTCCATAGCTAAAGAGTGTGTTGATCACAACAGCCTATGCTATGCACCTCATGGCATTTAGCATTATTTGTCTTAGTATGAGGTGTACACTAGATATATGACAAATGAAGATAATCTGGAATCACTAATTAATCAGCTAAAGATGATTACAATATGGATACTAGGGTAACGGATACATCGATATGTTATATTCATAGAAAATATATGTAAATACCCATGACTCAGGTACAAGTGCCCGTATTTATCACACAAACATCTGCCCATTCTGGGACTCGAGCCCAGGACCGTTTGGTGTGAAAGATAGGATCGCTACCATTGTAGCATATATTTCCGAGAATATTCCATGAACCTATGTCTATCGTTACCTTAGTATTCATAACACAAGCCTTACAGTGCCTAATTGGTGTGAATGTGAGAAATATTGTTATTATTATACAAACTAGCGGCCCGTCCCGGCTTCGCACGGGTGGACAAAATTCTTTAAATTTTTTCTATTATTAAATATTTTTCTGTTAGCGCCATCTAGCGTACGGTAGACGAACTATTTGCTGTCAACGCGTTGCTATGGTAACTTTATTGATACAATGGAAAAAGAGCGCACAGACAAACACACACACCACTGTGATCTTAGATTATAGATTACATCTAGATGCATATTAAGAACCGTACCGATGGCACAAACCTTCCTTTTACATATACACTGTTAGGAAAATGGGCCCTACCTTGGCCCTGAATGGGCCCTGATTAGAGATCTTGCGGTTTGCACTGACGGTCCTGGGTTCCAGTCCCGGAAGGGGCAGATGTTATTATGATATTTATAAATATTAAATATCTATGTTTCATATTTTGTGTCTATCCATTGCCCTAGAATCCATAATACGAGACTTATAATGCTCACTTTGAGCTAGGCTAATTGCTTGCAAGAAATAGCTTTGATTCATAAACAAAATACGAAATACTTATTTACATTTTCCGCGCTAGCAATCTCTTTAACGAAAAGTAAAACCCAGCACTTGCTGCATCTCACAGTTCGAGTTTACTTCGTCAGCAATCTGATTCAGTTGCGGAGCGTGATTTATAGCCGGCCAATGTCCGACCATAAGCGCTGTGGAAGATCAAAACACGGTTTGAGACACTGTGACGTAATACGTCGTATCCTCTAATTTTTCCAGATAGATTGTAATGATTAGAAAACATTATAATAGTAATCTTTTACGCTTAGCATTGATAAAAATAATTATATTTAGGGGTCTTTATTCAACTGAGGCCGCTCGAACTTATCCCGCGGGATCAGTTATTGAATGTTTTGAATCGGGCAACTGATCCCATGGATGTATTTTATGATTTGTATAGTCACGAATAAAAGTGTTTGACATTAGATTTACGAAATAACGTCAAAATGTAGTTGAAGGTCACTTTCACTTCCTCTTAAAAGGCTTTTACAATTCATCGCCCATACACGTTTAAATAAAATATCGTTTTAAAATAAAACTTCTTTTTTACACGCTTGATTTAGGGAGTAAGCTGGTGAATGCGTGACGAGAGCGCTACGAAAAGTGTGATCGGCTGAAGCGAACGGAAGTTGAAAGGGAGATAAATGTAATGAAGATAGAAAGAGAGATTACCGATGTATCCCATAATGAATAAAAATAAAAAGTCTCTTTAAATATATTTATTTATCAATAAAACCTATAATAAAAAAATGTAGCAAATAAATATACCTATGTATTATATATTATACACACATTACATACATATAGATTAAGATAACCAAGTTTTACTTCAATCGTATGGTCTTCGTTTTTTTATATACAGGGCTCCTGTAAAGGAGTCAAAAGGCAAAGATTAAATAAAATGTGCCCAATAATCCACGAAAAAGTTTTTATTTTATTGTAACTAGGTAAGCGCTTAACTGCCATCTCACCTGACGGTAAGCGACGATGCGATCTAGGATGAGACTTGAAGACCCCTTTATTGTATATGCAAGAAAACATAGACTTAGGCAAGAAGTTCCACTCTTCAGCGGTATGGATCACAAAACTGGAACCAAAACGCAACTGAATAAATACAAAATATATGATATTGTTTTAAAATCAATTAATTACCTAAAGTAGTTACGTTCTGAAAATCAGAAACAATAATGTTGGCAACATCCAAATCGAGATAATATAGAAAAGTATGTTTACAGTGGCTCCGGATCGGCTAAAACATGGACCACGGAATGGCATTTTCTCCTACGTTAAATCTTAGGAATTTTTGTGTCTGTCTCTTTTCACTGTCGCTCGTTCGTTTCATCGACTTTCAAATCACAATGATTCTAAAGAAGGTTTCACTACAAAAAATCGTCAAAATCGGTTTAGTACTTTCTGAGTTCATCGCGGTCAAACACTGTGACACGGAATTTTTATATATATGGATAATTATATTAAAGCCTTCGCAAGTTCTAAAGCTGTAAGTTTTTATTTTATTCTTCTGCAAATATGACTAGCTGGTAGAAACTAGCCATGGAACATGGTGCTCTTCAATTACTGTTTTAGTAGGTACTTAATAATAATTCGTATATGAGAACTAGCCAAGTCAGACAGTACAGTTATAAAATATTTAATGTTACTATCAATACATTTTATATTGTGTTATTAAACTTAACTAGATAGATTACTACGAAACCAAATACAAGACAATAAAGAATCTAAAACTTATATATTTCGTACTCTACGTTTTAGCCGTATGGATTCATTATATTAGACATCACATACATTGTTCTGGAGTAGCTAAAGCAATTGTATAACGGAATTTAGAAACAACGGTACCACAACACCCAGACATGAGCCAGTATAGAAAAGTTGGTTATTGACTTGGCCGAGGATCGAACCCTGGCCCTCGGAGCGGTTTTACCGTGTAAACTGCTATGCGAGTCACTTGACCAAGGAGGTCGTCAAAACATTATTTAGGTACATATCATTACAACCTGAAGTTTTGTTCACAAATCTATAATCTAAGATCACAGTGGTTTGTGTGTTTGTCTGTCCGCTCTTTTTCCATTGTATCAATAACGTTACCATAGCAACGCGTAAATCACAAGTAGCTCGTCTTCCGGACGATAGATGGCGCTAACGGAAAAATATATAATCATAATTTTGTCCACCCGTGCGAAGCCGGGACGGGCCGCTAGTTCTCTTCAAATTATTCAAAAGATAATAATTGAATGTTTGCTACAAAACTTTATGTTATATCTTCTATTCATGAATCGCAGCTGCCTTGCAAATGCCTCTCATTATTTTATTTGTAAAGTTCAACTAAGTATATAAATTACGACTTAAGCTTCAAATAAGTTATGTTTTTATTCATTACACTTCAAAAGTTATGTGAAAAAAATTACTATGGGTCTCTCATTCGTAGAAAAAAGGAATGGCATATTTGAAAAATAAAGTTTTGCCTTAAAGAAAATAGTTAGGTTTTTTATGTGTGATTGATGTCACAGATGACCTTAACAGCTATACAGAGTTTTGGGACGGCGAAAGCCTTAAATGGACCTCAAGCCGAGAGTAGTGAGCCACCATAGTGGTTTTCTAGCTGGACGCCATCTCGTGAGGGAGTCTCCGAACCAGCATAGAATCACTACGGCGCTTTAGCCGGAATGGGAGCACAGGGTGACATAGGGTGCCTCTAAGGGCTCGGACCTCAGCTATGGTACGCCGTGTCGTGGGGAAGAGAAGCGCCCAGGTACGTGCCTGTACCATTGAATCAAAGTACTTAGGTACGGATACTTACCCACTTAACACAGATACTTTTTGAGTTTGTTGTAATCAACGATGCAATGCAACCATAACACTACTATTATTGTGATAACAGAATAATTTTGTTTTTGCTTTGTGGATTATGTATGGTGACGACGTGTAATATTGTAAATGTGATTACTTCTGTTAAAGACGACGAAATTCTTGCGCCCATTCTTATTGTCAGTTAAAAGATGTCCTAGTAGGTAAAAATGTTGGACGATTCAAAACAACTTATTTTATGTACATTTGAATAAAGTTATTTTTCATTGGTTTTTTGACATAAAAGATGTTCTCTACTTAATATAATCGATAAAAAATGTTTGATAGACAATTCTATAAGTAAAAAATAACGAAATAAGTTTTGCAAACATCAATACAATATTAAAATATTGCTAGGAAATTACAAAAAATAATCGTTCTCCTGGATAATGTATTTTGGAGAGTACTCAGCAGTTGCATATGCTCATACCGCCATCTCCTTTTTTTCCATCGGACATCGTAGCCCGCAATGTGTCTGGCATTGCGGGCTACCACCTTTTCTTGTTTGCTATACCTACCTGTCGCACCAAGCGCTTCTCAACATCCTTTATAACGAGCACAGCAAAAGAGTGGAACTTCCTTCCTGCGTCTGTATTTCCGAGTACTTATAACCCGTTCGTTTTTAAAGCCAGGGTGAATAGGCACCGTCTGGGTTAGCTCGTCTCATCGTGGATCCTGTCTTGGCCCGGGGCTTGATTGAGATCTAGAGCAAACCCATTCAAAGCAAAAATACTTAGAGGTTTGTAATGTTTGATTTGGTTAGATGGGGCTGCTATGATATTTTTTTTAATTTATTAATTTACATTTGTACATATTGTTACATTCATAAATAATTAATTCTATGGTTTAAAACTAAATGCATTAAATAATTATAGTTAAATACCGTATACTTAATAAAAAACTTAACAATTAAATTAAAAAATGAGAAAACTAACTAAACTTGCACTGCTACTCTATCTTAATCAAATTAGTTTTTTATATTGATATGAGACAAAACTTCCTATATAAATAATGTTAGTTATATAAAATAATTAAAATACAAAAAAGTAGATCGCAAAACACCAAAAATAGTTTTTTTTTTCATTTTTAATGCTAATCATATACGAATATGATAAATCATTTGAATAGAATAATACTAGAAAAAAATCGACTTGGTTCACAAGTAAATTCTCATGCTCATCATATATATATGTATATAAAAAACTAAATGGCTGTTTCATCTTAATCGGTTGTCCAAACATTTGTGAAAAGTTTCTTTCGAATACGAGAGGATATTCCTCTCATTGATGAGACAACGCTGGCTTACAGCATAAAAAATAGAAAGGTACTAGAAAATTTCGGCGGGTGTTCACAAGGCTCGGTAGTTCAACTGGAAAAGCATTGGACCGGGCATCCAAAGGTACGAGTTCGTTTCCCGCCTGAGAACTTATTTGTGATCCGAGTTGAATTTTTTATAGAATTTTAATTTTTTTAATTAAAATAAATGACGGAAAAATTGAAATTTTGCTGTTACTTAGTTCCACACTTGAGCAACCAAGAGTTCCTTGTCTCGGCGCAATTTCGCAACTAACTGTCGGTTCTGCTGCACCATTAGTTACCACTGATGGGACTATAATGGGTGTCATGTGGGAAGAATGACGTATTCATAGAACGAGGCTATGCTTTAAAAAAGTTATACGTAAAACAAAATATGATTTGAAAGTATTTTAATTATAAGATTTAAAAATTAAATAATAATAATAAAATTCTAACCTTTATACCGTAAAAAACTTATATTTGACTTAGAACTATAAAGTTGGAAAAGTAATGCCGTCTTATCATACAAGTATACGGAAAAATCTGAAAACCATAATTTGTAATTAAATCATATTTTTAATGATTTTTATCTAAAGCCATCATCTTATACGGAACCCTCGTAGGGCGAGTCCGATTCGCACTTGTCTGGTTTGTTTTTTTATTTTTGCGGCAACGATATTCCGTTATAATGAATAATAATGAAATCTAATTATTACAATCTATTTTTACCATAGAATTGTTCTCACTATGTCAAGATATTATTTAACTATCTCCATGGTCGAAAGGTTTGCAGACTGATTCTATTAAATGTCTACAACATATATTTATTGATTCTAATACTTTATGTTGATCCATTTGATAATTCTAAAAAGTTTAGTCATGACTAGCGTATGAATCATAACAAAGTCTTATACGATAGATTCAATGACGGATTATAGCCGTCAACTTTTGGCAGAAACGGAAATAGTTGAAATTCATCAGACGACTTATATTAATGGGTATAAATGTATTCGATACCCATATTTTTGTATTATTTAAAGGTAATTCAAATCATTTGTTCAAACTATATAATGTACCACTATATAAATAAATATGACATAATTTTCTGATGACTCAAACATTATGAGTAATATTTTTTTTATATTTTTAATGCTATCTTGTATGATTTTTTTTAATAAACACATTCTATAAAAATCGACATCTCTCTCATATTTATCTGAGACAATTTTAATTTACAAAGTATGAGTTAGCATATGCTTATCTTGGAACTCAAATACAAATATAACGTTACTCGATTACCTCTCATTTAATATCCGTAGAATATAATATGGATGTTAAATAACAGGTAAATCGGTTCCAAATAAATTTTAAAATATTAAGTACACATACAGCGACTTATTTCGTAAATTTGCCAAATCAAAGTCGGCTACTATTTTATTTTTGTAATTATTACTCACAGTTCTATCATCACATAATCACTTATATTTGTTATATTCACAAATCAGGCAAGCATAAAGTTAGCACTGTAAAGCTTGTGTTACGAATACTAGGGTAACGGATAGATATACGTATATGGTTCATACATATTGTACATGACAAATCCCAGGTCCCAAGGGAGAGCAAGCGAAACACACTGAGCAATAGTAAAAAGCGTGTATTTATATAAGTTATATGAGGTTACATTAGTATGAGTACCGAACCTGGTGAACTTGCATTTACTTTAGTACTTATGTAATTCAAAAACATTTTTCATAAGTATGATTCAAAAACTAACAGCGCCATCTAGGAACAAAATAATCAAACACTTACTTACCGTTCTTGGTGTGCGGCAATATATTCACTTTTATGAGTACAATAAAGTAGCATTATTTTTTAGTTGTTTTTATTATATTTTGTTTCTATTTATTATTTACTTAATATTTTAAATATTATTAAAACTTGAACATTCCGCCCACCAAGAACAATTACAAATTGTTCTTAACCTATTTAATACCCACCGTAAAAAAAAAAACAAGAAAGAAAAAATTACAATATTTTACGACATTAACTTAAAACAACAACAAAAATACACATATAATTACTTTCATATTTTAAACAATTCCTTAGTAGATGAATAACGTTATTTTAAAAAAAACTAAACTAATTAATTATTAATATATATATTTGAAGCAACTTTTTAATTTACTTGCTTCTACGTCCACTATAAGTTATTCAGCTGCCGGTAACAAACACAACTTTGACACCGGTCGCTTAAACGTGTTATTTTTGACTTGCAACGTGACAACCCTCACAATTCCATCGACTCCGGGGTGTGTTTCGATAACCTTGCCAATTAACCAACGAGCTGGAGGCAAATCTAACTCCTTTACCAGAACGACATCGCCTACTTTAGGTTCTGGTAATCGTTCGGTCCACCTATGTCTTTGCAGAAATTGATGCAAGTATTCCCGTGACCACCTTGACCAAAAACTTTGCAACATTCTTTGGGTAAGTTGCCAACGTTTTAAACTACCAACTAAGCGATTTTCGAAATTTTGATCGGGAACAGTTACCAAAGGCTCTCCTATTATAAAATGGCCAGGAGTCAAAATCATGTAGTTGCCACCATCACTATCGATTCTCGATAAAGGCCGGGAATTGAGACAAGCCTCTATTTGACTCAGAACTGTAGACAGCTCTTCATATGTCAGAGTAGTATCACCAATGGTTCTTTTTAAATGGAACTTCGTCGATTTGATACCAGCCTCCCATAATCCTCCAAAGTTAGGCGAGTAAGGTGGTATGAAATGCCAAGTTGTTTGATTATTGGCCAGAGCCTCACGTATGTCTGGTAGTATTCCTGATTTTTCACGAAGAAATAATTGTTGCAACTCCTTAGACGCACCTACAAAATTTTTTCCGTTATCACTCCATATCTGCGTGCAATGTCCTCTACGAGCCACAAATCTACGAAAAGCAGCAAGAAAACCGTGAGCTGTTAAATCGCTCACCACTTCTAAATGCACGGCACGAGTCGCCATACAAACGAAAAGACAGATATAGCCTTTATGAGCTTGATGTCCGCGACCTTTCGTAGTTCGAACATATATCGGACCGGCGAAATCTACCCCGCTTTGTGAAAATGGCCTAGATGGTGATACCCTAGCCTCTGGAAGTTGACCCATTAGCTGATTTCTTGTTTTATTTGAATATCTTACACATTTGCAACAGTTATGAATTATTTTTTTTATCAAATGCTTAGCGCCCAATATCCAGTACTTATTTCTAATAAAGTTCAAAACTAACTGTTGCCCCCCTTGTAAAAGTCTATGATGAGCATCTAACACTATAAGTTGTGAAATAAACGAATTTTTGGGTAGCACGATTGGATGTATCGCATCATCCGTCATACCCGACTGAATTAGACGCCCACCCACTCTCATTATACCTCTATTATCAATAAATGGATTAAGTGACGAAATTTTATTGTTTTTCTTTACTATTCCATGTAAATATGAATCCTTAAGTTCTTCCTTAAAATTATCTTCTTGACATCTCTTTATTATAATCCTTAAACTGTCCTCCAATTCTTGACTTGTTAAAAATGACTCTACATTTCTTTCGTTTTTCTTTGATTTAGCTAACTTTACGAAACGCCTACAATAAGCTAAAACTCGGACCATTCTTCTCAATGACGAGAATCTTTTCCACAATTCTTCTTCGTTATTACTTTCTGTTACTAGATGAACTTTAATTTCTTCTTCCTCAGTGTTAAAATTCTTCTTTATTCGATTTAGTTCCTTATTCTTCAAAAAATCAGGCCCCTCCGTCCATAGTTTACAATTTAATAATTCTTTCGGATATATTCCCCGCGAGGCAACGTCAGCTGGATTTTCCTTTGACGTGACATAAGCCCATTGTGTTGGTTCCAATAGTGTTAAAATGTCTGAAACTCTATTGGCCACAAACGGTTTCCACCTACGTGGATAGCTATTTATCCAGGCTAACACTACTGTGGAATCTGTCCACGCGTATACATTGTCTTTCTTAATCGAGAGTACCTCTGCAACTTCCATCAAAAGCTTTGCGAGTAGCACTGCTCCGCATAGCTCTAATCTAGGTATGGCTACCATTTTAATGGGCGCTACTTTTGTTTTTGCCGTGACTAGTTTAACTTCGATGTCCCCATTTACTTGTATAACTCGCGCAAATACGACAGCAGCATACGCAACCTTTGAAGCATCGGAAAACCCATGGAGTTCTACACACCCACCATCCTGTATGCCCAACCAACGAGGAATATGAAAATCTTCCAACAAAGGTAAGTCCTGTCGGTAAGTAACCCATTCTCTATGTATCTCTTCAGAGACTGGCTCATCCCAGTCTAATCCCTTTAACCATAATTTTTGGATTAGTATTTTTGCCACAATAATACATGGTGATACCCACCCTAGTGGGTCATACAACCGTGATATTTCCGAAAGGATTTTTCTTTTTGTTACTGGTTCTTGTAACGTATTAACTTCGACAGAATAATGAAATTCGTCTGCTAATCTATCCCATGTTAGTCCCAAAATCTTCAAAACTGTATCATTTTTAATATAAAATTTGTCAGTTTCCGTATTATCCATTGTTTGACCAATCTCTTTAAGTACTTCCTCCCTATTACTGGTCCATTTCCTCAGCTGAAATCCTCCTTTCAATAACATTTCAGTCATTTCTTTTTGTATCTTTACAGCGTCAGCAACTGTTTCGCAACCCGTCATCAAGTCATCCATGTAAAAATCGGTAAGTACTCTTTCCTTAGCCATGGAATACTGTCCCCCTTCATCGTAAGCTACTTGTTGCAGGGTCCGTACTGCCAGATATGGTGCCGATGCTGTCCCGAAAGTAACTCTCAGCATACGGTAAGCTTGGACCTCAGAAGAATCATTCGGTCTCCACCACAATCGTTGATAATCTGTATCTGATTTGGTAACCTTTATTTGCAGGTACATCTTTGCTATATCAGCTACCAAACAAATGGAATGAACTCTCCACCTCATTAATAAATGTCGTAATTCTTGCTGTAATACTGGACCTTTCATCATTTTGTCATTTATCGATATTCCATCCCTTCCCTTACAAGAACTGTCGCAAACTACTCTAACTCTGGTATAATCTTTATCATTCCTTATTACCGCTAGAGTTGGAACATAAACTGAATTCGGATTATTGAGCTCCCTTGGAGGTACAATTTCCATGTGTTCATTTGATATATACTCTTTCATCACATCATTGAATTTTATCTTAAACTCTCTGTCTTTATTTAACCTTTTTTCTAATAAGTCAAATCTTTTCTTTGCTATTTCTTTAGAACCTTGTATTTCTGGCTTATCGACCTTGAATGGAATTTTGACTATATATCTTCCCTCTTCATCCCTGGCGGTTGTTTCCTTATAAATTTTTTCGCATTCTTTCTCTTCCTCTGTCATGATATTTTGTTTATTCACTAAAGGTTCTTTTTCCAAATCCCAAAATTGTTTAAGAAAGTTATCTTCAACCATCAAATGCATCGCCATTAAATTAGTAATATTTGTGTTTGCTTTTATTTTTCCGCTTATTATCCAGCCAAATGTAGTAGCTTGAGCTAGTAGTTTTCCTTCTTTGTCTTTCCTTAACCCTTCCTGAACCACTTCCCCATACACATCAGCCCCCAATAATATATCCACTTTACCCGGAGTATGGTAATTTGGATCCGCTAAAACTAGTCCTGTTAAATTTAAACTATCAAAACCTACTACTTCTTTAGCCGGTAGAAAAGAAGTAATCGTCTTCAGCACATACGCGTTGATTTCAACTGCTCTTCCAGAACCCATTTTAGAATGCAACTTTATTTTTACTGCTGCAGTAGATGTTACATTTTTGTCACATCCCAACCCTGAAATCAGACTTTTAGTACGTGTCTTTTTCAACCCCAACAATTGAACTGCGGACTCAGTAACGAAAGACGCTTGAGACCCCTGATCTAGCAAAGCACGTATCATGATCCTATTTCCATTAATCGCCTCTGCATGTACCATTGCAGTGGCTAACAGCACCTGACCTGGGATCTTCCCGGTAGAAAAACACGAAGTCACCGTCTCCCCGTGCTCATCAAAATTATCTGATTGGCTAGGCACATCTCTATTAGCTACTTCTGATGTTAACACCTGCTCTATGTCCTCCATAGCTATGTTTGCCGACAAGGCTCCGGTTGCCTCATTATACTCGTTTGACCCATTTCCTTTGGGATGCAGCATAGTATGGTGCAAGCGTTTACAAATTTTACAATGAATTGTGACCGAACAATTCTTGGCTGAATGATTTATCCCCATGCAATTGAAACACAACCCCTTTGTCATTACAAAATTGCGACGTTCATCAACGCTACACTGGAAAAATTTCTTACAATAGCTTAATTTGTGTTCTTCTCCACAAAACGAACAACAAAGCTTATTGACATAAAATACTTTATTCAAAGTATTAGAATTATTTACATTTTTGTTATTATAGCTATTTAAATTTTTATTTGATTTAGTTGGTACTAAAAATTCCAACGCCCTATATCTATTTGTTAAGAAAGCTTTAAATTGCTCAAAAGTTGGCAAACAATCAAATCCAATCTGACCACTAACATTTAATTCCCACTGTTTCTTAGTTTCTGCATCTAACTTTGATGATAATATATGTATTATCAATATATCCCAAGTGGATACATCGATCCCCAAATTTGACAATGCGTCTAGGCAGTCTGTACTCGTATCCACTAAACATTTAAGCCCATTAGCATTATCCGATATCAAATCGCGTTGCCCCAATAACCGATTCAAAATACAACTGGTTAAATATTTTTTGTTGTTATACCTACTTATCAAAAGATTCCATGCTCTTTCATAATTATCTGCTGACACTGGTATTTGTCGAAGAAGCTGTTCAGCTTCTCCACTCAGATATCCCTTCAAATAATGAAGTTTCTGGACATTATCTATGTTATTATTAGAATGAATTAAAGATATAAACAAATCTCGGAAAGTTGGCCATTCAGCGTACTTCCCAGAAAATATTGGAATATTAATTTTCGGTAATTTAAACAAACTATTTACCCCATGACAACTTGCACCCTTTCCTTCACTAGTAGATGCAAAAGCAGACTCTGATGTATATTTCTTTAATACAGTTTTTAATTCTGACTTATACATAATAAATACATCTTCGGTGTTATCATAAACTTCTTTTTCTAAATATTCCCCAGCAGCTTTCTCGTCGTAACTTTTTAATATATATATATATATATTTTGTTTCTATTTATTATTTACTTAATATTTTAAATATTATTAAAACTTGAACACATATGAAAAGTTCATAGGACCGTTGTTGGCGTTAACGTTTTGCCAAACGATTATAAAAATTTGTACTGTTTGGTTAGTATGATTAATAAAATAGATTCCAGAAAGTAATAATAAAATAATTTCCTGTTAACTCATAATACATGAGTTGTATATCTATACTTCAGTTCCAAACTACGCATTTGCTTACCTCTACCAAATTACCTGTCATTTAATATTCATGATATATATTATAGATATTAAATAACGGGTAAAATCGAATACAAATATGTTGTAACATATTTTATTAATTTCAATTATATTTATTTCATTCTAGTTTAATACCAAATTACTGGTTAATATAAGTGTTAAGACTTGTAGGTTTAAATATGCTGTTCGCACATATTTTTGAAGTGCTAGCCTACCATGTTTTTTTGTTCTTGTGAGGTGTATAAAGCGTTATTGCTGTTAATCTGTTTTTTAGAATTAATATCGTGATCAATTCATATTTAATACATTTTTTACTATCTTGTGTGTATTTATTTAATAAACTTTAAATGTATTCTTCCAATTTTGTCATGTCCAAATGAATGTAACATATTTGGAAGTCAATTATTAATAGCAACAAAAGAATATATTTGTCAAAGCCATTTTATAGTTATTAGTCTCATATTTATAAATATAATATATTTAAAAAATATGCCTCAAATATTGTGACCACAATGAATAAGAATAATCTTTGTCATTAATTATGAAGTGAAGCCAATAGACTGATATGAATAAAGCCTTTTGTTTAGTGGTTTTGGAACAGGTTGGCCTTTTCAAGTTTAATCTGTTGTTAGCTTAAAACAAAAAAAAAATAGTATGTTTTTGTTATATAAACAATTAACGACCGTTTGGTGCAGCGGTAGCGATCCTGCCTTTCGCACCGACGGTCCTGGGTTCGAATCCCGGAAGGGGCAGATGTTAGTATGATGAATACGAGCATTTGTACCTGAGTCATGGATGTTTTTATATATTTCTATGAATATTACTTATTTATGTATTATATATGTATGTCTATCCGTTGCCCTAGTATCCATAACACAAGCTTTAAAAGTGCTTACTTTGGGCTAGGTTAATTGGTGTGAATGTAGGAAATATTTATATTTATTTATTTAATTGACTGCTAGATTTTTGTCTAAACAAAAAAAAAATTGTTCTTAGGTTTCAGTTGGAAGTCGCCCAGTGGAAGAGCTCTCGCTCGGTTAGCGAGGGATGTGGGTTCAACTAGACTCGATAGCTCAAGAGAAAACAGTGGTACGGACATGCCAAGGTTGCTGGTCCAGGCTAAAAATAATATTGGGGACGAGCCGATTTTTCCAGTATTTTCTATAAGTACTGTAAGGCTTGTGTTATGGATACTAGGTTAACGGATAGGCATACATATATGATACATAAATATGTAATATTTATAGAAATGTATATTAACACCCATGACTCAGGTACAAATGCTCGTATTCATCATACAAAGATCTGGCGCTTCCGGAATTCAAACCGAGGACCGTCGGTGCGAAAAGCAGGATCGCTACCGTTGGACCAAACGGTCGTCAATAAACAACAATAAACAGGTATATAATAAATAAATAATAAACGTAATATTTCTTACATTCACAATAGTTAGTCAAGCCAAAAGAACAGAAATACTTGTGTTAAGGATAATTAGGTAACGAAAAGACATAACATACATATGTAATATTATGAGTACCTGAATTAGGTACAAATGCTAACAGGACTCGATCCCAAAACCGTAGGGGCAAAGGAAGGACTGCTACCGCTTAACCAAACAGTTGTAAAACATATCTATGATAATAAAGCTACGTTCCCAATTAAAAGCAACATAGTATATTACACTGGGCGTTAGTGAATTACCGGATAAGTATTACGAAACCCCCAATGTAGCCCTCAAAGGCGGTGAATGTAAATTTATGACCGTTGCACTTCAAGTAGATTAACAAATTTGAATTGCTTATTAGCCCGATTGACGTGTGCCCTAATCCTGAACAATAAAAGTGTAATCGAATTAAGCGGAGCCCGACTTCGTATGAGGCCTTTTCACATTAAACGTACGTTAATACGCGGAGAGCTTTTAATTTAAATGATAGATAGATAGATAGAGACGTATTCCTGTTGTACACACATTATACATTACCATTATATAATCAAAGAAAATAACAAAATAAAATAAATAATTTCATGACACAAACAACATTGGCAGGTAGGTACCTGTGTGCAGCAGCAGAAATACGGTCAAGCCTCGATGCAAAAAAAATCACCCGGGAATAGGTGAAGCACCGATTTTTAGCCATCACCCTGGCTGATGAGGGCGCAAGTGATGTGAAACAACGCAAGCCAGTGTCTTATATGTGCAATTAAATTGTCAAAGAGAGTGGAGTTAGAAAAAAATGGATATAAAATAGAAAATTACTCGAGAAAATTAGACAATAGTTATTATTAAATTAATGGGTATAGAATGTAAAAAAAAAACAATAAAAAAATAGAAAGGTCAGTAAGAAATAATATAAATGTAAATAAAACAATATAATACGGCTTAAATTAGAATGGGTAGTTTAAGTAGATATTATGGATAGAGTAAAAAGAGAAAACACCGTGGCTCCATTAGGAGACACCAAGTCGCTGTAGTTGTAATAGGTGGCACTTGAGATTTTTTCTAAGGATAAACAAGCTAGGCAAATCTCTCAGCGGAGGTAGCAAATCATTCCAGCACTTGGTGGCCTGAAAAAATGTATACTTATTAATTCAGAAATAAGGATAAGAACAAAGTCAGTGAATCGAAAGTCTTTATTGTGAAATGTAGGTTCTTCTACAAAAATTGTTGTGAGGTTTGAAATGTCTCACTACATTTGCTCCTTTTTCAAGGTATACAATAATGCTATGCCAAAATTTAAGTTAAAAGTATTACAAATAATAAATGATAAATGATGATAAACTAAAATGGATTGGATTGGACATATCATGAGAAGTAACGAAGAAAAATGGACGAAGGATGTAATAGAAAGGTATCCAAGGAATGGGAAAAGACAACGAGGAGGTGAAAGTAAAAGATGGGAGGATGATTAACCTAAAGGGTGGAGAAGGTTAGCCAGAGATAGAGATAAATGGAAGTAACTGGGGGAGGCCTATGTCGACAGACAACCTGATCAAAGCGGCTGCTAGTAATCATTTTAAGTAATTTTTTATCACTTAAATGTATTGCAAATAAGATTTGAAAATATTGCTTTATAAGTATGTAAGTTTAAAACTAGTTAGCGAATACAGGATATTATTATTATTAATTTCTCTTTTTGGTAATTTAAAATTTGACGACAGTTTAATGCTTGCGATACTGTCTTTTCCACCGATAGTCTTGATTTGAGTCTCGGAATAGGCAGATATTTATGTGATAAATACTGTTGAATTAATAGATATAGTTTTTGATGATAGATCATAGGTGTCTTTATAAACATATGTATTTTGTTTCGTTTTGCCACTGGTGACGCCGTTGCATTCTTTTTAGTTTTGGTATACAAATGTCATGTCGTTTTTTTGTGCTGCTCAAAAATAAATATCTTTTATAGAAATTTAACGTGAATTTTATTGTGAAATATTGCCGAAACCCAATAAATACGAGCATGGGCTGACTTATGGGCATTTATATATATTTCTATCAATATTAGATATCTATGTTTTATATACGTCTGTAACACTAGTATCCATAACACAAGCGTTACAGGTTAGTTGGTGTGAAAAGAATTTTTTTTGATGTGAAACATCTATAGTCGCGGTTAAAACCGATTGTTGGCGTGGCGACGTATGCCGTGGCGACGCGTCGCCACTATATGTAGTATTTGTATCCGCAAGCGACTGTGCAATAGACGCTGTATTTATAAGATTTCTTGATGATGTTATGTCCAATACTTTTGTAACATACCTCAGTTATCTATAATCGACCAATTGTCACAGTAATACCGTCAGAGACAACATCGAATATAATTACATATTACTAAAGTCACTGATTAAAAGAATTGAGTTGTCGTAATTGGATATACATTTTTTAAATTTTTAATATTTTTATGAAAGGAAAATTAAAGTTAATTAAATAAATAGTAATAAATTCATTATACAAAATCCGTTATATTTTATTTTTTCATTATGCCATATTTAGTTCCTGCCGTAATCTGTTCTTTTATGGATATTAATTGTACAAGACATTTTCGATGTTTCACATCTGCCAGGCGTACCATAACGGCTCACATTTTTAGTTACAATTTTGCTTTCAATTTTCAAAATTTCAACTGAACTTGTTGCTGTTATTTAGGAATAAATAGATTTAGATTTCTAGGCCTAAATTTTTAGGTATGAAATTTGACATGCCATTATTACCATAAAAGGGATACGACATTATTTCCTTGGAGACTTTTTATAGTACTTTTTTCCTATATATAAATATAAATAAATATATATATATATATATATATATATATATATATACATATATATGTATATATATGATATGAGATATTTACATGTTATTTCTATATTCAAATTCTTTTTAATATTTCGACGCGAAAAAAATTCACAAACGACAGTAAATAATTTTGTTAATACTGGTATGTTCTACTTCATGAATTTGTTGTATACATTTTTATTATCTATTTGTTTTATAATAATATAATATTTTTTACGTTTACACCAATAACCCTAGCCCAAAGTAAGAATTGGAGGGCTTGTGTTATGGATACTAGGCACCCATACATGACTAAAATACCAACGCACGTATTCATCACATAAACATCTGCCTGTTCCGGGACTCTACCCTTTGGATTAAAAGGTATATAGAGTCATTCCAGACGACCGCGTCTGTTTAGCAAATCATCGATTGTGACTGTTTACCTAAGCATTACATTACATTCAAAATTAAAATGTAATTCTTTTTACTTATGCAATTCAACAGTCCATTTTTTAAATTAATTTTAATATTCCATATAATTATATTTTGTTTCTATTTAAGTAATGCATGGGGTGGCGACCTGTAATTAAAATAGCACCTAATTAATAATAATAATATTTCTTACATTCACACTAATTAGCCTAGCTAGCCCAAAGCACTATAAAGCTTGTGTTATAGATACGGATAGACTTACATATATGATACACAAATATGTCATAATCATAGAGATATATATAAACCCATGACTCAGGTACAAACGCTCATCTTCATCACACAAACATCTGCCCCTTCCGGGATTCGAACCCAGGACCGTCGGTGCGAAAGGCAAGATCGCTACCGTTGCACCAAATGTTTATGAATATTATACCGGTGTAGAATTTGTTGGTCTTTTAATAAAAATAAATTATTTCTGAGGACCTTTACGGTATATTATATATTCTTGTTCCTTGTTCTTTAAAAAAACTACAGAACTTAATAAAATATTCTTTACTGAGTATCGCAGAAATGTTTTAGATTTATGGTAACAATAACACTATGTTAAGGAAACGACTGTTCGAATCTTTACCATCGCCTACCTATTCAATGCGCTCGTTAGTTTTTATGTGAATTGTACCTTAATAATTTCGAAACGTGCCTCATATCACGAGATCAGATCTCGATAGCTGATAACTGTTGTGTCGGCTGCCTACTTACTGCGTTCTAATTTATTCTTTGTCACTTCTAGCATGGGAATTATGAAAACGCACCAGTTCACATTGAAATTAATTTAACACAGGAGTTTTATTATTCTTAAGCTTAAGTCTGAGAAGCTTTGTTGCGATATAGTTATTGCGCTAGCTCTTTGAGTAACTTTAACTTATGTACTAACATTGATATAGTGTAAGATATCATTTACGTCTGTTATTTATTACGGTAGGATTCGAACGCACGACCTTTTGCTATCCGGGTGAGTGACAGAAGCGTCAAAATATACACATCTATTTCAACTTCTTCCATATGCTAGTATCGTTCCAGTAAAGTTAAATGTTAACTACCTTCAACATAAAAACAAATATATTTACAAATGTTACACATTCTATTGAGGAATCTGGTTATAGCGCCAGTTTGTACTGTTCTTCATTCTCCTGTTGCTAACTCTTATTTATTGGGATCCGAACCCATATTATTTTTCTGGTAAACCATGACTCCCAGGTTTTAAAGTGACGCTAACTTTACTTTTACCGCTATTTAATTTTGCCATAATTGATATACCTGTTTTAGGCGTATAATATGACATTTGGCAAGCAAACTTTAGACATAAGTTGTGGCAAACAAGCTATTAGCATAAGTGATACCACTACTTTAACTCTATAATATGCTATATGTTAAACAAATTTTTTGGCATAAATGATAAAGCTGTTTCAGCCCTATAATTTGATATTTGGCAAACAAACTTTTTCCATAATTGATATAGCTAGCAAGCTGGTAATGGATAAAAATGTGTGAATTATCCCGACCTCTGGCTCGGGAGCAATTTGAGTCCGTTTGCCTGTAGTATCCGGCAGATCATCCAAAATTTCTTGGTTACGGCATCCGATTGCACTGTTCTGCACTGACCTGCGTATTTTTTAGACCATATCATGATAATATTGGGCACGAAAACGCTTAGAGTACCACAGAAAAATGCTTTGTACACCTCGGTTACAATATCTGTGGACCTCGCTGGAATGTCAAGCCCCCTCCCCGTTCTCTTGAACACATAAAATCATTTATCACATAAAAGAATAAAAGAGAAAAAGTATAATATATTTTATTTATAGTTCACAATTATTATTGTTTACAATACTATCCCCGTGATGCTTGTTTTGTGCACCGTACCTAGGCGCTGACGTGACGTCATCAGATCCACAGATATTGTAATAACTTTACTGACCAACGCCAATAAATTTTGCCACAACTTATATAGCTTTTTAGCCCTTTCATATGTCAAATGACAAATTAAAGAGCTAAAACAGAGTAAACAGACTTTTGGCATAAATGATACAGCTTGCTGGCTGGTAAGTGATCAAAAAATTTGAATTAACCTTAACCTAATTTTGAATCTTTATGTAACTAGATGACTTGGGCACGCGTTGCTGTGTTATAAATTATAATAAAACCTATCCTATCTTTTAAGTTAGATCAAATAACAGATAGTTACGAAGTTTGATCAAAATGGGTTAAGTAGTTTAGGAGTCCATCGCGGACAAACAACGTGACACGTAATTTATATATATTAAGATAATGCCAAGTAATTGGTGCGCCAAATAAAATATGGATCAATAACATAAGGCGGATCAGGGGGAATCCTTTTCATTTCATACGTTTACCTTCTCATCATATCGGAATCTTTATATCGGTTTTTCTCTATATTTTATTTTTTTACTTATGTCGTAACTTCGTATGAATTCTCCCTCAATACATCCAAACTATTCCGCTTCCCACGAAACCCAGATAGTTTTGGCCTCGGATTGAGGTCACTCGAGTGTTTTGGACATAGTGGTTTTTAATGCAGAAAACCATCTGGTCGTTGCGAAATTGAAGAAAAGTGTGTGATAAAAGTAGCTTGTTGTGTGTGGTGTCTGGATGAATAAAATGACATCACAGCTTTTCACACTTAAGGGTGACCTAAAATAATGATTATCTTTTAAATTTATATTTCTTTCTTAATTAATAATAATTTCTAGATTTAGAGTTATATTTTATAAGTTAATTGAATATTTGAAATTTCGAAAAATTATGCACCTCGACAAATTCAACAGTTCATGTTGTTGTCTAAAAAATGTAAAAAACTTGAATTTTATTATGTCCTGGCAAATAAATTAATTATTTGTTATTTATTTTATTGTTGCTCATTTTTTGTCTACGAGAAGTCAAAGATATCTCCAGTACGACCAATATACAAATCGATAGTTAAATCGATTATTTTTCATCCGATTTTTCGTCATCCATTACATTTAAATTTCTAAGTCGCATAAAAAAATATTTGATTATACGCCGTGTGGTGTAACTGTTATATTATTAAAATGTATTCTTAAATTTTAGGAATGAATTTTGGCTCTGAAAAAGTAATATCAACTATCATAATTAAACCGACTAATTATCCCTTGTCATCTTAGCTGAAAGACGTTTATTGCTAAACGGAAGCCTCTCCCGAAAAAGGGGGGATTTGCCATGCTTGGCAGGCGGGATGAAGATCTCAGTAAAAGACCATAACGACCATTCTGACTCTGCGGTAGGTATACGATGATTACTTTCATCATAATGATACGTATATATGTCTTTTACGACACCCTTAAGTTTCTAACTTTTATATATTATTGCATTTTTTTCAATGCTATCTTAAAAGATAAATTTTTTGACTCGGCTCACACCTCAAGATACTCTTAAGTGAACTAATATTAGGTACACTTAAGGCTGTCTTGAGGATACTTAGAGGTGTCAACACTATATATCAGTACTATTCAAACAATGTTATCACAGTTATCTGCCAAAATTTCGTTGTCAGGAATCCCTTACACGTAACTTTTGACAACGTAAATTTTGGCAGAAAACTGTGATAACATTGTTTAATAAAATGCAAACTACTTGCAAAGATGGTGCAGCAACCTTAAGTGAATCTTAACCTCTGATAATAATATATAAATAAATAATAATAAAAATAAATAAAAATTTAAGACAACATCACATACATTGTTTTGGAAATTAAGTAGCTAAAGCACTTGTGTTATACAACGACGGTACTGCAACACCTAGACCCGAGCCAATATACAAAAGTTCGTTTTTTACTGTGACCTCGGAGTGACACTACCGTGAAAACTGGTATGCGAGCCATTCGACCCCGGAGGTTGTCAAATAAACCGCGCCATTTGGGTCTTTCAAGCTACTTCTAGTCTGGCACTTCGAACTCACACAAAAAGCCAAAGAAAAGTGTGAAAGTTTTTCGTTCCCATCCTATCTTCACTATTACTTGGGTTTATACAAGTTTTCTTGTAGAATACAGTAAGTAAGAAATAGTAGTTCTACTTTCTTCAGTACACTATGCTTTTAGGCTCGCCCCAGCTGAGTACAAGAGCTTAATTGTAAGCTCTAATGAAAGCTTTCATCGTGGACGTTAGGATTCGTTTTGGATTTTATGAGTTTCGCGAAGTTAAAGTAAATTGATTCGATCTAGTTTTTTGCGAGGTATTCATGTTTTAATATTTTACTAGCAGACTCAAACACGCAATGCTTTGTAAGAAATTAAAATGAAACCTATCCTATGTCTAAGTCGGAATAAATCTAGAAAAATGGTTAAAAATCATCAAAATCGGTTGAGTAGTTTCGGAGTTCACCGCGGCCAAACACCATGACTGGGAAGTGCGATAATTAAAAATCTGATGTCTAGAGGATATTACTGTATTAACTATTAAACTACAAAGGTTCTTACAATACTTGATAAATTAAATAAAACGTATCTGTTTCGTTCGCTACGATAAAGTAGATTAAATTATATTGCTAGGGAAGAGGAAGGAAAGGGAAGGCTACATTGTCACTTCTATTTCTAAAACTTAAATGGTTAAAACATGACTTTTGATCTTAATATATCAGGTAAGATATTTAGATATATGGGTCGTTCTACATTTCTACCTACTGGTCTGTCCTTCGTCTTATTATGGCATCTCGTTGGAGTATTGATATTTACGGTTTTTTAATTCGGTTCGAATAAACGTCCATATTTTTCTTATCTATTAATATTATGTAATTTTTCATTTTCTCCAACCAACATATTTTTTCGTTTGTTTTCCGTAGAATGCCGTGCCGTTTAACCAACATTAAAAAAAATGCCGCAAAGGAAACTTTAATTAGTCCTAATGACAACACAGATGCAATTTCTTTTATATCCCACACAGAAACCACAATTATGGAAAGTTCAAAAACCAAAAAACAGAAAAACGTCGTTACACTGTCGGTAGAAAAGAAGAACAACCCACATAATATACTGGTATCGTACAGAAGTCGCTATCTGAACTTGTCAATAGATGTTTGTAATCTGTTGCACTGCCTCTTTTATTAATTACGATACAATAAAAAATTTAACTGAACTACTCACGTTAACTTTTTAGTTCTTACTAAAACGCCGTGAAAATGGATATAATACCTAAATAACTATATAAATATGACTGGGGGATAAAGAAAAATATCTAGCTTACTTCCGCTAAACATGCAAGATAAGGCAAATGAACATACCCACAGATACCAAAACACGGAACCAACCAATAAACTGAACTTGGTGCTCGATATTGCACCGTCTAACAATTTCTGGTGATGTTCCGTGTGGGGACGTAATACGCATGGAGAAGTTGGTGAATATGTAACGTGTGTCTTCGGTGTCAGCTTCTGTAAATGCCTCTTGCTTGTTTTTTGTAGAAGTGAGTTAGATGTTTTGTTTAGTCTTTAAATTTCCGTGCATATCCCACTTTTAAACAATACCACTATTACCAGATTAGATAAAAATTTTAAAGTTGACAAATGTTTTTAATAGAAAAATACTAGAAAGAATCGCATTGCTCATAAGTAAATTCTCATTTCCCACCTGAGAATTTACTTGAGAACCAAGTCGAATTTTTCTAGTATTTTTATTACAAATAATTGATCATATAACATTGAAAAATGCAATAAAAACTGAATTTGTTTTGTTTTCAAAACCAAATGCGTAACTTATCCCTTTAAAGTTGTTTTATTTCAATATTGTATGTTTTTATAGATGGATATGGAATTCCGCCAAGTAATGCCTAATCCTATCAAATACTGGGGGAATAAAGCTTGTGCTTATCACACAAATATATGATCCTACTAGGAATATTACAGCAGACCTTTTGTCGCAAAACAGGATCGCTGACGTTCCACCAACAGCACATCACAACCAATTTCTTAAATTTTTCATTTATTCCCTGTATTTTATTGCAATACTTACTTAAAACAGATACTTGTTGACTTTGTTGTAATTGTTATTACTGTCAATGTGATAACAGAATAATTTTATTTTTTTGTTTTGTGGATTATGTATGGTGACGACGTATAATCTTTTAAATGTCGTTACTTCTGTTAAAGCTGACGACTTTCGTGCGCCCATTCTTCATGTCAGTTAAAAGACGTCCTAAATGGTGTAGGTAAAAATATTTAGTTCTTATACTTCCGCACATTACACATTAGAATAAAACACTTTTTTACGGATTTTTGCGCATATTTTATTAAATAAAAAATCCGTAAAAAAGTGTTTTATTCTAGTAGGTAAAAATGTTGGACGATTCAAAACAAATTATTTTAAATGTATTTGAATGAAGTTATTTTTATCTTTTCAATCACAGATAATATCGTGATATTGTTATACAATGATTTAGAAAGAAAAGGGTTTTTGATATTTGATTTCACATTGAGTTTGAGCGTGTTCAAGAAATTCAACTAAATATGCGTTTTAATCAATTCTTGGTCTCTGGAATCACATCCAAAGTGCAGCACGTCAACCGGCGGTTCGACGACGCGACAAAGATCGGCCGACAGGTATTCACTGGGCTCGAAATTGGATAGCAATCGATGCGTGAACCATCTCGCGGGGTATACACACGAACATGAAGTTTAGACAATAAATAGCAATAAGTTCAATAAGAAGTCGTTTCAGCCAAATGTCGCCCACTGCTGGACAAAGTTACTTTGGTCCTCCTACGGATTTCATTTCTGATTCGATCACGTAGGGAAACTACGATCATAGCACGCTCCAACGCTCTTTAGGAGACCTTGAGCCTTCCTATTAGGCCCATAGTAAGGTACCACGTTTCCGTTCCGTACTTCGTCACTGGCCACACACATTGGTAAAAGACTTTAGTTTGAGATTACGGTATTTTGGATGAGATGTCGCGAAGTTTCCCGAACGCTGCCTACCCAACCTAATCGAACTGTTTGTCCCAGGTACACATAATTGTCAACAACGTAGAGTGTAGAGTCTCCAACCTTTAGAGGAGTGGGTACAACACGGGCACTTGACATAATTTTCGTCTCGTCCATGTTCATTTTGAGACCCATTTGTTGAGTGTCTACAAAGGCCAAAATTTTAAAACGTCCAACGCAATATAGAAACATGACCATTTAAAAAGTCAGTCATAGTTACTTAATTGTTCTTTTATGGTAGAGTATTAATATGTATTGTGTTTTATATTGTTCATTATTGTAAGTATATAACCGTAAATTGTTTGTTGTCGTATAAGTGAGAAATATCATTAAATTTATACTCATTATGCGGTTAGAATCCCTACCGCAGATAACAAAAGAGCTGATGACCTTGAAAAGGCTGTTTGAAAACCTGTTTGTAATTAGAAACAACTGCATCCAAATCGGTTGACCCATTTAGGAGCTCCGGTGCCACAGACAGACACACACACATAGCGGTCAAACTTATAAAACCCCTGTTCTTGCCTTAGGGTTAGCAATATATATAAGCGTCACATAAAAATGGTTACTTTTTTGGATACATTTGCAAATAGATGGCGTTGTAGCCAAGTATATCACGCAAGCATTTGCGTGGACGTTAAAACACAAGACCTATCGGAAACATACAAAATGTTGGCACTTTAATGGTATTAAACCATAAGGATCGTAAATTCCATGCCACATCAAGTAGAACTAGTAAGGAATTAGATAACGAACAACGATTTGTTCCTCGAATGCTACGTGAGGCTATTAAAATCAGGAAAAATTGCTTAGGATCCTATAGTTAATAAATTAATATCTCCAAATACCCACAATGTAAGGCCTAGTGATAAAACTCTTCCTGCAAATAATAAAAGTAAGACATCCTCTATTTGGTTCCTGAAAGTTCGCTTGGTTTACCGTTACCGATTTGCCTATGCACATTTGCTTAATATATTTGTCGTGTTAATCTTCTTCCGTCCTTCCTCCCTACACGTCCAAAACATCTTAGCATCCCTTTTTTAGGGTTTCGCACCCAAAAAGTAAAAACGAGACCCTATTACTTCTCTGTCTGTCCGTCCGTCTGTCTGTCACCAGGCTGTATCTCAAGAACTGCGATAGCTAGACAGTGGAAGTTTTCACAAATTATGTATTTCTGTTGCCTCTATATCAACAAATACTAAAAACAAAATAAAATAAATATTTATGGGGGGCTCCCATACAACAAACGCATTTTTTTTCCCTTTTTGCTCGATATCAATAATGGCAACAGGTTGGCACTTGAAATATTCATAAAATACTCAGTTGTACTTTTACTTTAATAATAAATAATGAAATTAAAATAAAATAAACATTGAAGGGGGGCTCCCATTCAACAAACGTAACTTTTTTACTTAACTAAAAGTTTGTACGGAACACTTCGAGCGCGAGTCCGACTCGCACTTGGCCGGTTTTCTATTTCTGTCACTATATCTTCTTTCACACCACACCACTCTCTTATATCTATTTTCTATGGTGAAATCAGCCTTTAGTGGGGAATCCTTATAAAATTGCTCACACTGCACATCCGTGTGTATCGCGGTGTAATAAGAAGTTGGTCTGCCATCAGCCTCGCTTTATGCACTACACAAACGAAGGTCATTACAATCGGATATTCAATTTACTACTGGGATGAGTCAGCAATAATTCACTTAAATCGTATTGCGCTGTTTAAAATGTTTACTACTTAATGTCAACGGGTTATGAGCCTTTTTTGTGTCACAATAGAATATTGGGGATATTAAGCCTTTTAAATGTCCGGCTAATGCTTATTCGGTTTTCTTTGAAAGTATATGGTGATTTATTAACACTGTTATGGAGGTTTTTTTCTCTTCCATATCGCTTTATAATTGGTAAGAATATTATATTAGATTATATTCGATTTCATTTAGCTAACACATGTTGGTATTTTTAACACGCTTGTATTAACTTGACCTGTATGTTTGTTTGTAATGGAATCTTCTTTGCGATTTTGTATTCACTTCGAAACAGCAGATGAATTTGCACCCTTATCAGACACCGTCGATAATACAGTTGCTAATTAAAAAAAAATCTCACGAAGAACTGAAAAAGTAATAAATAAACAAATAAATATATACAACGATCGATATCAAGCACCCCACGATTTTCTTACAATGACATTAGTTTTCCAATTAATTACTTTTTCGATTTACCATAAAATAGTGTTTTTTTGTTTTTTTAAACTATTGCTTTTTTATTTAGAATTTATTAACTTTGTAAAGTTTGACCTTGCACAGCTTATGTATAGTTTAATAAATTTAATAATAATATGAAATAAAAATTTCTTTTATTATAGTTAAGGTCGATCTAAAATATTCATAATTATATTGTAGTTTAAAAAATGAAACAAAAAATACAAAATTATTAAATAAAGCTTATATTGGATCTTGTCCAATATTGTTGAAAATTTAACAAACTATAAAACTGATAGAAACAAAAACATTATTTTGTGCATAATTATGCTTTTCATACGTTGTCGATTAGTTGGTACATGGCAACTATCCTGTCTATGGTACTGAAAGTCCTGGGTTCGAATCCTGGTAGTGGCAAATGTTTTATGATGAGCATAATCCTTTGTTATGTAGTGTGTGTAACATGTATTCACACACGCTCGCGTCTTCCCCTATATATTATAATGTATTGCAACCAGTTAATAAAAGCTCTGAACTAAAGCTAATCTTTCATTACAAGAGTCCGTTGCGTCTAACCCTTTTCCGCCATTGCAATTACTTTACCGGGTGTAATTGTTTTATAAGTTGTTATATTTTACGTTATTTGTTAATTTATTTAAGGAAACAAACAGCATATTAAAATATATTGTTAACTTAAAAACTAAAATAGGCCATTAGATTAATTAGTTTCCAAAGCTAACTAAAAACATAATTTAGCTGACTAAAAGTATGTGAAGAAGTGAAAAAGATTAAATTAAACCTTTTTAAATGCTCAATGCTCTTTGCTTCCTTTGGTACTTAATAATTGGTAATAAATAAATAAATTCCAGACAACTCGGTCTGGAATTTTAGACACATTCTATATAACTGTCTGGAATGAATTATAAAAAGACAAAGCACTATATTATTTACAAAATTTATCTTTGTTTTAATACCGAGATATATTTATCTATTTTTAATTTTATCTTTAATAGTTTTGGGAGTCTAAAATTAATTTCGATTAAAACTCTTTATTTGTCGCTGAAACTGAAACTAAAACTATACTCACTTCACCATCTATAGATTTATTATTGTGAAAAATGATCAGAAACTCTTATCGTCATCAACCCATCTTACAATTGACCTTTTTAAAGGTTGCTAAGCTTAACGATCGCTAACGAAACACAAAGCTGCATCCGAAGTGTCAATCTACCAGTGCAACAACATAAATCGATGCACTTTACGACACTATAGCTCAATAAAGTTTTCTCCGACCAATTTTAATAGCTGTACCTTTTTAAGTCGATTAATGATCTTTATATCAAGTTAATTTTATAGTTCCATCGGAATTTATTTACTGCGAACACTGATGTGAATAAGTTTTCTTATAAAGCTAACATAGAAATTGAAGTCGTAAGAATTTAATGATGCCAATTGCTCACCATGGTAATTCCAATGACGATATGATGAAGTCATTTCCGTTGTCTATTATACGGAAGTAGAAATAGCTGTGTTTATTAAGCACTTATAAAAATAAATATTTCTTACATCCACAACAATTAGCCTAGCCCAAAGTAAGCACTGTATGGCTTAAAATGGCCTGATACAACTGATGGCTACAGTGATGATCAAATAAGGTCGGTCTAAAATATTTATGAATAAATAGTAGCTTTCAACAAAAAAAGACACAGAGCCGCAGACATAAGACTCATATTGAAAATAGAAGATGTGACCAAAACAAAAAATCTCAAGTGGTTAAGACATATGCTCAGGGAAATGAAAAATAAATGGACAAAAGACATAACAGAATAGACCTTTAGATTCCAAACAAAAAGAAAAAGAGGCCGGTACAGACAATGATGGTCTATGTGTTATCTAGGCCTATGTGTCGCAGAGACACGCCGACAAGCAAACAAAATAAATTTTTACTATGAATTGTTACCAACACTGTCATTATTGTTGGCAATAATAATAATAAAAGTAGTTTACAAAAAGAAACAAAAAAAAACAAAATTATTTAATTAGGAGTATACTGGGCAAAATTTGAAAAGTTAAAATACTACTATACAGTTAGAAACAAAAGCAGTACTTTATCTATAATTATATTTTTCATACATTGATGAGTGGTTGGTACATGGTAACGATCCTGACTACAGTGCTAACGGTCCTGGATTCGAATCCCGGTAGTGGTAAATGTTTTATAATAAGTATGATCATGTTGAGCATAATCTTGTAATACTAGGGTAACGGATATACATACATATATGATACATAAATAATATTTATACATACATAAAATCACGCCTCACATATTTCCACTTACTAAGCTCCCGACATTCATCTCTAGCTTCTTTAACACTCATCAGCCTTTTCATACAAGCTCGTCGGTGAAGGGTATTTTTGACCAACCCTTTTTCAGAACATCATCTATTTGGTCCCTGAAAGTCTGCCTTGGTCTGCCGTTACCGACTTGCCCATACTTGTTAATTTTCTTTCGTCCATCCTCTCTAAATGCCCAAACTATCTAAGCATTCCTTTTTCTATCTTTGTCACTATATCTTCTTCCACATCACGCCACTCTCTTATGACATCATTCCTTATTTTATCCATCAAATTCACTCCAACTATACTTATATTTATCTATTATTGTATAAATAATTAATTTTCTAGTTATTAAGCTAATTTAATTTGTTTTAACCGCATACATGCGCCTGTTTTTGATGATGACCTCCAAAGTTCTGCCACAATAATTCGGAGAAGTCCCAATTGCCTTTATTTAGTACTATATGATCAATAGTATAAGATTTTAATTATAAATAATAAATAATAAAATAAATATTTCTTACATTCACACCAATTAGCCTAGCCCAAAGTAGCACAGTAGGGCTTGTGTTATGAATACTAGGCTAAAGGATAGACATACAATTATATGATACATAGATATGTAATATTCATAGAAATATATGTAAACACCCATGACTTAGATACAAATGCTCGTATTCATCATACAAACATCTGCCCCTTCCGGGATTCGAACCCAGGACCGTCGGTGCGAAAGGCAGGATCGCTACCGTTGCACCAAACGGTCGTCAAATTAATTAGGTCGTAATTATCTTTGAGTTCCAGGAAATTCGTCAATCAAGGAGATTATATATGTTCTTACATTCATACCAATGAGCCTAGCTCAACGTAAGTACTGTAAGGCTTATGTTATGGGTACTGGGTAACGGATAGACATACATAATAATATATGATACTTAAGTAATATTATTATTGGCCTATGTCCAGCAGTGGGCGTCGTACGGCTGATATGATGAAGTAATATTTATAGAAATATATACTAGGTCTGCAATGCTGCTGCTGTTTGCAATTACTCACGGTTAGGTAAGGTAATGCTAAAGTCTCAGCGGTTTGGCTGTGATCAGCGTTTGAATTTTTCTTTCGGTGATTATTCCTCCATGGTATGTCCGAGTTCAAAACTTTTTTTTGCACATTAGTCACGACCACGATGTGCCAAAATTCATTCGAATCGGTTGAGCCGTTAAGTAGCAAGAGGGACACAAGCGAAATTTGTGAGTTGCCTAAAAGAGAACTTCGCTCAATAAATACCCATGACTCAGGTATAATTGCTCGTGTTCATCACACAAACATCTACCCCTTCCGGGACTCGAACCGAGGATATAGGTGCGAAAGGCAGGATAGACCGTTGCACCAGTCATATAATCAACACCACCGCCAACAATCTTTTATTATAACTGTTAAAATTTTCAATAAAGTATGTCCAGATTAGAGATACTATAATAATTTAATATAGATATTTAATATACAGCGAGTCAACCCCACACGATTATTTTATAAATCTCCGGGGTGTCTCAATAACATGTTAACTATGATAAATTATTATAATAGAAAAAAAACTACAAAAAATCTACTAAGCTTACTTACAAATTCTCAACTCTCAATTAAAAAATGGAAAAATATATAAAAATCATTAGGTATATTAATTATATCTACACTAATATTATAAAAAGGAAAGATTTGTATTTTTGTATGTTTGCAATGAATAAACTCAAAAACTACTCAGCCGATTTCAAAAAGCTTTTTAATGCTAGAAAAAGAATTTTGACGCCGCTAGTTATAAAAGCTTTTTGATTTGTTTAATTCAGTAGGTAGGTACAACTGTAGATATAACCGACGTATAAAATACATTTTTTTTTCAAGGTCAAATAACACTTTATTCGGTCACCCATCCGTTAATTGACCATTGCGAGAGGTGCTTAACTTTCTCAATCGCACGCGTAACAAACTTAGTGACAGACACAACAATATCGTACGAGAGTTGTCACTTGTCATGGACATGTTAGTGTGATGTACACCTGACGTTTAGTGTATTTAAACAATAGACATGTCTGAATATGTCGCTGTTAGCATATCAGATGTGATTTCGGTGTCATCTGTAGGTTGTGTAGGTTGGAAGAATGACATTACAAAGGAAGGAAAAACGTCAGTTTTTATTATTGTTCGATGCATGCAACTGTAATTCCGACATTACGTATGCCTCATTAATACGGTAAACAAAAAATATACCTTTTGGTCACACGAGTTTCACAATAGATTTTGTAATTCACCTTTCATGTTAACAGAATTTATACAATCTTTTAAATAAACAACTTTTTGGAGTTTACTTCTTAACATTTCGTGAACGTGCATGAAAGTTACATCGCAAACAATGTGGGGTTTATCAGACCCCAAGAATTATCAGGGCAAGGAATGCGTTATTTTTTAATATCTGTTTATTTATTTAAAATTACTGTTTTCTGTCTATTAAGGGTAATTTTAAACAAAATCAATCTGAATAATCAACATTGTAGTCTTACAACTAAGAAACAAAAGATAGTAATATTTTATGAATTAAAACGTAGACTCTTCTTTAGCACAATTTCCACAATATAAAAAGTAGCAAAACTCTTATCATATAGGTATCTTGAATTTTAAAAATTAACGTTATAAGTCGAAATAAGTCGCACCAAGCACTTCTCAACTTCTTTTATAATGCGCACAGCAAAGGAGTAGAACTCCATTCCTGGGTCTGTATTTACGAGTCCTTACAACCCGTCTGTTTTTAAAGCCAGGGTGAATAGGCATCTTCTGGGTTAGCTCGTTCCATCGTGGAATCTGTCTTGACCCCCGGGCTTGATTGGGATCAAGAGCGAACCCATTCTAAATAAAAAAAAACGAATATTCTAATCTAACATAACAATGTTTCATACTAAAATAACTACTAGTTTTTAGACGACGTCCAAAAACTACGTGGGGTCTGCTTGACCCGAACTGATTTTGCGCATGTCTGTCTACTGCGTCGGTGATACGATTAATAAACCTTTGTCACCAAGTAATTGAGCAACGACGCAATTCCAGCTACTCAAAGTGTCGAAAAACTCGCCCGGATTTTAAAGAGTTACAAGGATTTTTGTGTCACCGGGGTCTATTAAACCCCTCAGGGTTTACGAAAGGTTAAGAATCAACCATTATGAAAAAAATATGCAGAGTAAAATTTTGTGATCGAACAACAGCGTAACGTTTTTTGTGCGCAGCCTATCGTGCCTTTCACTATTATTTTGAAGTTTTGTTTTATTATTTTCTGTGCCTGTTCAAAGACAATCGTTCATAAGGAGTAAACTCCAGTCGTGCGTTGAACCTGACACACACACATTTTAACAGATACTTGAGCATACTATATATTCAGAGTCACAGGATCGCGGCTCCTATAAAGCAGTCGAAACGTCAGGATTAAATATAAAGTTGTTTTATTTAAGTGTGTAATGTGCACGGAGTGTAAGAACTAATCATATTAGGTCCTTACATATGAAATTGGCGTTTTGTATGGGAGAATATAAAATTGATTAATTTTTGTAAAATACACTTCATTAATCAAAGTATAAACCATTGTTATCTATGTACTTTTGACATCTCATAGGTAATGCATTGATTCCTTTACAAAAAAAATCATGAGGGCGAGAATCAATAAACTCTCTGAAGGAGGTTTGAACTGCCACATCGGAGTTGAATTTTTTTCCTTTTAAGAAGTTATCCAAATTCCGGAAAAAATGGTAATTTGTAGGAGCAAGGTCCGGGGAGTAAGGTGGATGTCGCAGACATTCCAATTGCAACTAGAGGACTAGTTTACCGGCCGTCTGTTGTGCAGTGTGTGGTCTTGTCTTGAAGCAGCAGTGGCTTAGATCGGTTCACCAGCCTCGGTTGTTTAGCAGCTAGTTCTTCCATCATGGTTTGCAGTTGCTGACAATAGATATCTGCCGTAATAATTTGGCCAGATTTAAGAAAGCTGTAGTGAATGACACCGGCATTAGTCCACCAAACACTCACAAGCGACTTTTTCTGAGGCAATATTCTTGGGTTTAGCTGGTTCTCCGGGTTTCAGCCATTGCAACGAGCGCTTTTGATTATCGCATATAATTACCTGAAAATTAAACTTACCTGCCAGTATCTCGGTATCGGCCTCGATTGGAGGTAATTGTAAAATATAATACATATAAATATAAAAAATTTATAAATTTTAGACAACATCACATGAACCCAAATAGCTAAACCACTTGTGTTTTTGGCACATGAGTTTCTTGCCCGATTCTTCTCATGTGAGCCCCTACATTCGAAATCGATTCGAAGCGAAATCAACTCCGCGGATGTACTTGCCGCTAGCGCGCGGGCTATCTTTATTATAGAAGAATATTTTTTTGAATCTGTAAAATTGACGATTTTAAGTGCCCGCAAGGGCCTACGAAATAAAGTAATTTTGATTTTGATTTTTGATTTTATATATTTCAGAAAATACAACGGTACCGCAACACCCAGTACCGAGGCAACATAGAAAAGTTCGTTTTCTATATTGACTGGGAATCAACCCAGGGTCTTGGAGTGACATTACCAAGAAAACTAGCATCGCTATCGACAACGGAGGTCACCAACTCTCTTGATGTCAATTTAACATGCTCAAAGTTACGCCACTCGCTATGGTGCATCGCATTTTAGCTTACATGTAGCTTACATGTCAAATTTTCAGCTGTACATTTCTTCGTTTGACACAGTACGGTGGAAAGGCATTGTTCTTTCGCTCATCTATAAAACATGTTAAGATTTACCAGCGTATTGACAATGAGAGTCGATATGGGTGTAACTTATCCATAGTTATTGGTATCAACGCCACTCAACGTGACAAATATAGGGCGCTGATTCATATTTTATGCATCAGAGAGACTAGAAGTCGTCCAGAACTGTTTTCATCACATTTAAATGTATGCGATTACAATATTTATATTGCAGAGAAAAACAAAGACATGATAAATATTGCGTATTTTTCTTGTACAGAAAGAACAGCTTTTTATACGTGAGTTGATTGAGAGTTATTTTTTAAATCCTTTGTGAAACAAAAGACGACTTACACGGAAGGTTAAAAATAGCAAAACCTTAGACGAAAGGTAAATACATTTTCTTAAAATTCAATTAAAAATGGATTTAGACGAATAATTGAGACTTTATATCCAGACTCCTGAATTTAGTTTTATGATTTTTATATTTTTTGCATTTTTAATATTAAATGATAAATTTTAAAAGAAAAATACTGGGAAAAATTGACTCTGCTCACAAGTAAATTTTCAGGCGGGAATTGAGAATTTTCTTATGAGCCGGAAGATTCTTTCTAATAATTTCTATTAGAAATAATTTGTCAAATTTAAATGTGTGTCTAATCCAGTAATAGTGGTATTATTTCAAAGTGTGATAGACGCCGAAATTTACAAACTAAATAAACATCTAACTTACTCTCAATCAATCTTTATATGTCTGGTCCACAGCTCGAATTGAACTACCGAGGCTTTTGAGTATCTCAGAAATTTTCTAGTATTTTTACTTTTTTTTTCAGGCCATTTTTGCTTCATCCATGGATTCATCCATTCAGGAATATTCGTAAGAAACATTTTGACGTGATAACGTCTTATAAATCGATGAACACCGGCTGCATGCACGAAAAAATGTAACGTTCCGCATGTAAGCTAGAGCGCAGAACAAGCGATAGAGAGGCACGATCGGCCTAAGCGTTCGACTTGTGTTGCATCTATCTCTCTTCCACTTCATGAAGTGAAAAGTTAAAGTGGTTTCCATTGTTTATTACAACAACTCTTTTTTTGTCAAAAATCATTTAACTCTTTTTTTGTATTATACGAAATAATGATAATTTAGTGATAATAATTCAATTCATAAAAGTACGCAATTTTTCATCAATGATTTCATATGACGCTATCACCTAAAATTATCGTCTGTACGTTTACAGACAACCAATTTTTTAGAAATGTTTAACAATCTATTACGATGAAATAACCATTTGAATTCATGATTATTATATTAATGCTATCTTATGTGATAAACTTTAATGGAATAATACTATATAAAATACGACTCTTAAACTTATTTAATTATTCCTAGTATTTTTCTTCTTACCTTATCGATCTATCGCATATACGGTGCTATAACGTCACTCATGCAAATGGTGTAATATTTCAGGGGGAACATTTAAAAAATGAACATCCTTACAACGCATAGCTTTTCTCGGCAAAAAAATCAAATAATTAAGCTAAAACTTTGAACTTCATTTTAGAGTAAAAGCAAGCAAAGTAAAGAGGTAGAGTAGAGGTAGAAGTATTTTCTCATACTCAGTTCACTTTTGTCTAAAATTACATAAGTTACGTCATAGCACCGTATGTGCGTAACATGTAAAAACTAAAGTTCCAGCAGTATAAAAAATAGAAGACACATGCTTAATTAACAAACAAAATATTAATAAAATTACTTTGAGTGAAATCTCTGATCCCGAACAATCGATAATTGTAACCTTTCATTTACCATTGTCACGGTGATTAGCAATGCCTGAATAGTAAAAGGTGTGGATTTGAACCCGACTGAGTCTGACATTTTTTTTTACTGTTAATTTTCTTTGGGTTAAAAATGCTATTCGTGATATCAGATCAAAATCTTCTTACTTAATGCATGTGGCATTATATACGGTTTTTTAAATAGGTAAGCGCTTGACCACTATCTCGTCTGATGATAAGCGATATTGCGATCTAAGCTGTGACGCATTTGCCTTCGTGACTTGAAGACCCGTAAATTGTATGTGTCAGGAAACACAAACTAACTTAAAACTATGATTTATTTTATTTCCGTCTGTTTCTTTTGATTAATCTCCGAAAAAACTACACTGATTTTGACAAAACACTCTCAGATAACTTATACTCTATCAAGAAACTTAGGTTACTTAAGAGTAACCTTAAGTTTACAATAAGTTGTAAAGTCAGCAAATAAAGAGCGTTGGAAGATACGCTGATGACAGCTTCTCATTCATAAAGAAAGCCAATACTGTGTACGTGAAATACTTTCAACATAATAACTTCGTTCAAAAGGTGTTTGCATAAGTACCGATCAAGAAGCGCAGGAATGATAAGAGCGATCTATTTCAGGCTGTATTGCATAGTCGATCGCTTTCTAATGCCTTTCCAACTTGGCAGGGTAATATGTACATAAAATGTAGAAAAAATTGTTTTCGTTTTTTTAAATTTAAAAAAGTATAAAATACGCCTGCACAAAAACAACCACACTCGGCCCTCAGGTGGGATTCGAACTCACGACCTTTCGCTATCCGGGGGAGTGCTCTAACAATTAAGCTACCGCGACCTTGATAGTGGTCGAGATTTTTTAAAGTATTTTTTAAGCTAATGCCAGCTTTATTTTTCATTTTTTAGGTAGAACTATCTACAACATCGAGAGATATAGAACAATCTGAAACAAGAAACAAGTTTTCTGAATTTTGTCGCGTAATCATTTCTTTAAATAAAAAAATCGAGCAATTTAGTGCTTTAAAAACAAAAAAATATAATATTGTTAAAATGTTTTGGTTACGGTAATGCGGCTTAAAGCTTTCGTTTTGCTTTATATTTGTATCAATTCTAATAATATTTTTTGTTAAAATAACTGAATTTTTATATTATTACCCGTAACTACGTGGGGGTGGGGGCATAGTAAGTCATTAACGCTGTGTTTTTTAATTCCCATAAAGCGTATAATATATGCAATAATTTTGATTTAATTTTTGAAGCCATGATCTTATACGAACGTTCATGCCGCTCGCATATAGGCGCTCTCGCCGCGCTGCCCCTCTATCCGGGCTAAGCGTCATATTTTACCGTTACAAGAGAGTATCAGATTTAGTACCGTTACGCTAAATATATAGAGGCCAGCTGCCTCCCCTTCAGGTGTGCATGGCCTTTTGTCTCGCTTTCACTCATATTAGTGTGCGAGTCTAGCGTGACTTTCTATCTCTTTTTCGTTTTATACTATAAAGCTTCGCTCCTTTTTTATATGACATTTCCAATTAAAGTATATAAATCTCGTTAGTAGCTTGTTTATTTTTTGTTATAATATTTTGTAAGTATTTTGCCAATTTCTGTAACTTTAATTACCTTTTAGACAATTCAGAGACATCCAAGTTTCTTTCATTTTATACAGGTCATCTGTTCTTGAAAGAAACTAAATTGATGTTGGAATTTCCAGTGAATTCTCATTTCTTTGGACTCTGTAAATATTGGATATAGAGCCTTAATGAAGCCATAACAATGGTATTATCTTGGAAGCAACCTTAATATTTCAAAGACAAGTTAATATTATAGATTTATTAAGTAAAATGAGAATTTTGCTAAAAAATCAATGTACACATAATTGACAAAATATATTACTTTAATGATATTAATAAATATTTCTTTCATTCACACCAATTAGCCTAGTCCAAAATAAGCACTGTAAGGCTTATGAATGGTTACTAGGGTAACTCATAGAAATTATAGATAGATATGTAATATTCATAGAAATATATATAAACACCCATGACTCAGGTACGAATTCTCGTATTCATCAGACAAATATCTGCCTGAGAGGAAGGGAAGCTAGACAGACTGGCGTCGTAACGCGTTACGTAACGAAGCGGTTTACCTTACGTTAAGAAGTTATCACTTCAAAATCACATAAGCCTTAAAATTTTATTCTGTCAACGATTTATTTGACCATACTCCTTACATAATATGCTATGAAAAAATGTTTATATTTCTACCACTAAAGAATCAAGAACAATAGAATCGTAAGAATTTCCACGCCCAACAACAGTCACATTTATAACAATTTGCAACACAATTAGTTTTACAACAAGGTTGTAACGGTTCCCGTGAACTAGTAACGATCTTGGTTAAGCACGTATTTTACACGTTAAGCACAAATGAGTACGTTGACGCAGTGGTTAGTGGGTTCGACTTACGGTTTGGAGGTTAAACATTCGCAAAACGTTAGAGGGTAGTAGCATACATATTTTTTACATAAGAAACCAAATAGTCGTCTAAGTCGTCTAATTATCTAGTGTTAAATCAGTAAACTCTCAATTCTCTCAACTCTCAAGACTATATAAGCAAACTCACAATTTTTATTCCACTTTCCCTTTTTTGCTGCATCATTTTAACATGAGCACAGAACAGATGCTAGGTTTTTATAAAACAACTCACTGACACTGTCGAATTAACATTTCATGTTAACTGTCACTTTTGACACTTGTCAGAAACTTATAGGTCATGCAGAACAATGATTGGAAAATAATTGTTTCGATCACAAACTGAGCGTGCGTTGGTATTTTAGATAATAACAATCAGAGTCAGTAGGTACGAAATTATCTTGATTTTTTAAAGAGCGTTCATTGTAAATGCTACTTTTTGCAGTTCAAACATAATGTGCGTTCATCAAATACCATTTTTTTTCGTTTTAAGTTTTTCATTAGATTTAGGCAGAGGGTATAAAGTTCATACAGCCTCCTTTTCAGTTATTACTTTTTTAATGATGAATGATAAAAATCATAGACATCATTTTATAGCCGTATTTAATCTTATAGAAAAATGGCATTGTGAATGTTGAAAGATAAAATAAATATAATCTTAGAAATATTTTATTAATTAAGCGATTCAAATAGTTTTACAAGATATTTTACTCAAATTTAAATTATTTTTACTTACATGTCAATGACCTACAAATAAGTCTGTAAAAACAATCATGTCTATTCGAACCTACGACCTTTCTCTATCCGGGTGAGTGCTCTGATCACTGAGCTAACGAGACGCTGCCAGACGCGTCGAAATTTACAAACATATTTCAACTTCTACTATGAGCTAGTATCGTTCCATCAATGTTGAACGTAACTACCTTCAACAGAGAAAGTAATATTTAAACAAATATGGAACATTCAATTAAAATGGAATAAGCTATAATATTGTATTTATTTTATTATCTGCATTCACAATTTTTTTCATTTGTTTATTTCGACCATATGGGATCATTTTATATAATTACAATAAACCCATACATAATCACAATAATTAAACAATATATAGTGACAATAGATACAAAATACATATTTATATATTATAAAAACAATACAAATTAAATACATACAATTATTGATTTGTTTATTTAGACACAATAACCATTCACAAGCTTTGAAAAAAGACATACAAACAAACTTAAACTAAAATAAAGGTTACCTTGGAACAACTAAACTAAAGTCAACTAAACAGTCAAATAAAAATTAAATCGAGTACTTAACTTATATAACCTAAACAACAATCAAATTAAAGTTCATTTACGGAATATATAAAAACAGTTAAAACAAAAGATGTCTATAATTAGCCCAGATCAACAACAAAAAAATCACTTAATGGGACCTAGTCCGAAGACTTCAAATAATTGATGAACGATTTGAACGTTTGGTGAAAAAGTCATCGTTACAGGTAAATGAAAAAGTTTTTGGTTGCGGGTTCTACCAAATCTAAGCCCAGCCTAGCTCAATAGTTCTTAGGTATCCCACACCGAATTTACCACATTGTATAAAACTGCATAGCATTGCATAGCTTAGCAAAGAGCATCTGTTCTCCAGAGTTTGCATTTCAAAGTGACTTAATCTATCTTCATAGGTTGCTTTCATCTCAAACCCATTACATGACTTACTTGACAATACAATAAGAAGAAAGCTTCACAAAATACCTCTAAATGTTGTCCGAACGTTTAATAAAATACCCACGTCTCCAACATTTGCTAAAAAGGGTTACAAAGGGACTTTTGATACATAATCCGCATTCTTACTATCCACTACCAAAATATATCGTGCGAAATAACCTGTGTTGTGAGCCTGCTTTTTTGTTTTTCAAAAAACGTGACTCACTTTAATATTAATGAACACGAACGCATTAGTATTCGAGATCACTTTAAAATTTAGATTCATTCTAACTGCTTTATCAAGAGCGATATCGGCAATGTATTATACATAAGCTACCTAAGTTTCGAATGTTTTAGTCGAAAACTTTCGAAGAGGGAAGATTCAGGAAATTTTTGAGACTAATAAGTGCTGCGGCGATGCCTGCATACTAAACATTCCTTGCATGATAATAAGAACTCGGAGTGAATATAAAATGGGGCTTCTTTAGCTACCTATCATTTTTAAGGCACCGTCCTCTTCAGATAAGGACGTGATATCTGTATCAAATGCTCTCGTCTTGCAATGGTTTGGTTCTGGGTATTTTTAATGTGGGATATCTTGGTATTCTTTAATATATCTATTTGCACTTAAATGTCATAATGGCTAAGTAGAACGAAGTTATCAAAATTATAATTTTAGTCAATTATGATTTTGTGTAACACTTTTATGAATTATTTTTATAAAAAACAATTCTCAATTATGAGAACATTGGACCGGAATTCCAAAAGCTGCAGGTTCGATTCCCGCCTGAGAATTCACATGTGAGTCGAGTAGATTTTTTCTAATATTTTTTGAATAAAATAATTTAACATATAAGATAGAATTGAAAAATGCAAAAAATACATAAAAATCATAAAATTGACCAAATTACTTTCCAAATTTAATCAAAACACGCTTAATAATAATAAATGAGGTAATTTTCAGAATAAGTGTTGTATTTATATATACATATTAAAATAGCAAAAACTTATCAATATATAATGCCTTTTCAAGCGAACTTCTTTTTCATTTTTGTAAAATGTCTGTATAATACAAAGGTCAATCATGAATAGTAATCACTAAAATATTTTAGTTAAATAAATAAAATTTAAATAAAATTAACTGTCTAAAATCTTATTTGAAAATGCACAATTTTATACATTTGATTATAAGCTTTGCTATCAAGACATAGATAACCAATTCTTATATTAATGCGCAGTCCAGATACAGTCAACAACACATCAAACTATACAAACTTCCAAATTTCTCCATTCAATATTCAGCTTAATTTAAGTTTGGCTGCTATCCTTACGTTCGACAACACAAAAAGTGTAACGTTACAAGAAAAATAATGGAGATTCAACGAATATATAGACGTGTGATAAAAATAAACTCGTCCGATTTCATAAAAGAAGAAAAGGTAAAAATGATATAATGTTTTTGTCCAATACGAGAAGTCACAATGCGTGTCCAAATCTATTCTTGTCTCTTGTGATGAACTTTTGAACCAGGCAGGGTTCCAAAATATCCGATATTAGATTAATGTTAAAAAAATATTTTTTTGGAATCGCTTGATGTAATGCTCCATATTTTAGTTTTCAGTAGTCATAGTATTAATATTTTTTTATGATTTTTATTTTTTTTTTGCATTTTTCAATGCTATTTTAAAAGATAAATTATTTTTAATAGAAAAATACTAGAAAAAATGTCCACCTGAGAATTTACTTGTAAGCCGAGTAAATTTTTTTAATGGGAAACTATTGAAAAAATCGGCCAAGTGCTAGTCGGACTCGCGCACGAAGGGTTCCGTACAAACTTTTAGTTCACTAAAAACATCATGTTTGTTTTATGGGAGCCCCCTTAAATATTTATTTTATTTTCATTATTTATTATTAAAGTAAAAATACAACTGAGTATTTTGTGAATATTTCAAGTGCCTACCTGTTGCCATTATTGATAACGAGCGAAAAAATCGCGTTTGTTGTATGGTATAAATATTTATTTTATTTTGTTTTTAGTATTTGTTGATATAGCGGCAACAGAAATGTATGATTTGTGAAAATGTCAACTGTCTATCGCGGTTCTTGAGATACAGCCTGGTGACAGACAGACGGACGGTCAGACAGCGAAGACTTAGTAATAGGGTCCCGTTTTTATCCTTTGGATACGGAACCCTAAAAATCAAGATATTCAATGTTAATTGAGACTCCCTCCTGCACTCAAACTATTAGTACAGTTTTGCATGGCATTGTTTACTATTTTTTTCATTGTTATGTTTAATAATTTAAATAAAATAATAAGTGTAAGAAAAAGTGATAAAGTTTAAGAACTAAATATCAACAAAAATTAATTTTTGCTTTACGTTACGCGTTTTGCTTCCAATTTCGTGATCCGTACCGCTAAAGAGTGGGCCTGCGTGTGTTTCCTGACAAATACAATTAAGGGATCTTCAAGTCACGAGGGATCTATATTCTAGGCAAGCGTGTCACATTCTAGATTGCATCGTTGCAATTGGTTCGCTACTGGTAATACCGGCAACGGTGGTGATCCTGCCTTTCTCACCGACAATCATGGGTTCGTGTCCCGGAGGGGGCGGATATTTGTGTAATCAATACGAGCATTTGTATCTGAGTCATGAGTATTTATATATATTTCTATGAATATAACATATCTATATATCATATATTTATGCCCATCTGTTACCCTAGTTGGATACTAGGGTAACAGATGGGCATAAATACAAGCCTTATAGTGCTTACTTTGGGCTAGGCTAATTGGTGTGAATGTAAGAAATATTATTATTATACACGAAAAAAAAATTGTAAGTACTGTACTTGTGTTAAGGCCTTAAAATATACCTATCATTTACAAATAAATAAATTAATTAAATTGAAGTTTAATAAATAAACAATAGTGAGATATATTTATTCATCATCTACTGTATACGGAAATTGACTCGTAATTACGACAAAAACCTTGAGTAATAATGGAAACACGTCTTGGTCCCAACATCATTATATCCAACCTCAAATTGTTCTACAATCAGCAAACTAAACCATTTCTAAGTAACCGCAATTTGTTGACAAAAACCGTTCATAATAAGGGTCTTATCATCGAGTTGATTTCATATTACCATCACAACAGAAGGAACTATTAAAATGTCATTAAAGTAGCCTCGATGTCATCTGCGCCATCCGTTTTCGTGGGACCACCTTTTTGTTGCAGTTTTTAGTTTAACACCATCTACAATCCTTTCTGGTTGTGTTGCAACTTCAATTTCAACTCTATCCCGTTTAAATTGAGTATTATTTGTTGTTTCTGGATTGCAAATAAAATTGAGTTGAATTACGTTAATGACACTCGATGTTATTTGATGTAAATTGACCGTCGGCGTCGGTCGTCTGGGTGTGCACGCAACATGTCAAGCTATGAAATTGGTACCCGGCTGTAGATTAAATTTTGTATGATTGATGTTTTGTGACATTCTTCGGTAATGGATGCTACAATGATATAAAAACAAATAGGTTTGGTAAGTGTATTATTTTTATGGCGGCTAGGTCGAGATCGATCGGCAATGGGTGATGCTCTGATATATGAGTTCAAACCTAATGAAATGAAATATAATAAAACGGAACGGAACGGAAGGAAACTGATAGAATGAAATGAAAAGAAAGCAAGCCTTTTTCCTTTGGCCTCCTCACGAACGGGGGATGCTTTGGTATATGAATTCAGACCTAATGAAATGGAACGGAACAGCAGAGAAGGGAACGGAACGAAACGGAATGGAATGGAATGAAATGATCTTATTCGTAACACAAGCTTTTAGTTCACCTGATTGTTAAAAGAAACAGTTATCTTTTTGAAGTATTCTGAATAGACTTTAAAAAAAGTTACACAGTCTTCTGTGTAATTCTACCTTGCAATATTTATATAAACTTTTAAAATAAGGTTATATGATATGAAAACCTAAAAAAAATCAATACTATAAAATTGTTTTATTTTCGATAATATTATCCTATTGATCATGTTTAGAAACGACTCGTTCAGTTATGCTGAAATAACAATTTTAAGGTATCTTCATAGCTTTAGACGGTTAAGAAAGGGTTCTATAAATAAGTTTTAACCCATGTCAGTTTGGGGTTGAGTTGTCAAAAATATAAGATTTCATCAACCGACTTAAAAAGAATTTAATATCAATAATAATACGAATTACCATAAACTTTGATATTTTCTGAAAACAATAATAAAATTATATTTTTTTATATTCGTGGCTTTTCTTTTTTCAGTTTTTATTGGTCATTGTATAGGCATGTTTTACAATAAGCAATAAAAAGCAACACTATGTCTTTAAGAAACTACGAAAATTTAAACATTAATACTGCGAAACCGATAAGGAGTCATTTATTTGTATTTTTCTACTAGCTGACCCGGAAAAAGTTGTTTTGCCAAGTATATTATTTCTAGGAAACATTTTTTTTAGTTCAATAAAAATAACTATCTACTATAAGTGTGCGGGGATGTACTTATAATCGAAAGTGTTATAAACAATAAAAGTATGCTTTATTTAGGGTAATAAATTAATCTTTATTAAAGTAAAGAATATATTTTAAATTAAAATTCTAGATAGCTATCTAAACATCAAAAATAATTATTCATTATTAAAACAAAAACAAATTCACTCAACAAAATATTTATTAATTATAAATATTTGTTAACTATTAATAAATACTTATTAACAATTAATTAATGTACTTTATTCCCAAATAACTATTTATTTAATGTTTAAATATATTAATTTAAATTTAATAAAGTTTATAATTAACTAATAAAAAATAGGGGTTGATCGTAGAGGGGTGAAAATTTAGGGTTGTATGTATTTTTGTATGATGTATCATAAAAAAAAATTATGTCCTAAAAAATAAAAAATAAGGGTGGACCATCCTTAAAATTTAGGGGGATGAAAAATAGATGTTTTTCGATTATCCACCCTAGCTGATATGCACGCTAAGATTCATGAAAATTGGTCGAGCCGTTGCGGAGTAGTTCAATTACGCACACCGTGACACGAGAATTTTATATATTAGATATCAATAAATTTTAAAACCCATTTATTTGTAGAATTAAATATTGTAGAAATACATAAATAAATATTTTAGTGAAACGGATTTTTTACCATTTTTTATAACTAATTAATTTGTAATGGTGGCGCATGAAACTGCGCCAAAATATGTCTCAAAAAATTAAAAAAATATTTTGTTTTGAAGTAAAAATTTCTTTGGCATCGTTGTGATTTCAAAGTCGATGAAACGAAAAAGCGACAGTTATAAGAGACAGACACATAAATTCATAAGATTTAACGTCAGAGGAAATGAGATGGGAAGCATTATATAAGTGTGTTAACACGTGTTTGTGTGCGCATGCGTAGTACAAAGCTTGAGAGAAGGCATCACAACAACCGTGGTATTTTGTAGACGTGTGCGTATTTTTTTTAAGGTTTCACTTTTAACACATGTGAATTGTACACATGCTTTTTAATTTTAGTTTTTATTTAAAACTAATGTAAGTGATCATGAAAGTGTATACCAATATAATTAAAAAAATATGGTTTGAATTTAAAATTAATAAAACAATACGACGTATGGACAGACAGCGAAGCCTTAGTAATAGGGTCCCGTTTTTACCCTTTGAGTACGGAACCCTAAAAAAAGTTAAAACAACTGTAATTGGAATCTACGACATAAAAATTCCACGTCATACACATAATATAGTCACTAGCTGACCCGGCCACGCATTGTAGTGGCTGAGTTATCATAATTTGTAATATTATTTGTAATAAATTAAAATGAAACCTATTCTATGGCTTAAGTTAGAGAAAATTCAACAAAATGAAAAAAAAAACATCAAAAATCATCAATCTAAAAAAGTTTCGGAGTTCATCGTGGTCAAACACTGTTAGTCCAGTCATTTTAGCTATTTTAAACCCCAATCTGCGGAAAAATTTCTAGTGAGCTGAATATTTGTATACACCTTTATTACGGCATTGTAATGATTATATATCCTGACATCTGAGGGTAATGTATATTTTTGAGGACATAATGCGCACAGCATGGAGCAAGGAGTGGAACTCCCTCCCTGTGTCTGTTTCCAATTTCCAAGAACTTATAACCCGTCCATTTTCAAAGCCAGGGTGAATAAGCACCTTCTGGGTTAGCTCGTTCCATCGTAGATCCTGTCTTTGCCCCCGGGTTTGATTGGGATCGAGAGCGAACCCATTCTAAATAAAAAATATACCTTTAAAATAGCATTACCAAGAAGGGTCGTTTTAATATTGAATATAAAACTGGAGATAATATCTAGAATATCTATAGAACTACATTATAATTATCTGAAAGGCAATCCAGACGATTGCAACGCGATTACTCATTTGACCTGCATTTTAAACACCGTATAAGGACCGATCATAAATTATCTCCGGCCAATCAGCTGGGTGATTCGAGGATCTTGTTCCAAAAACTGTGGAACGGTAAATTTTATTGGAATCTGTCACGGTGATTCCGAAGTCGACCATTAATGTATATTGAGAGCCTTCCCACCAAAAATTGATGCAGACAAATCGCTTACATATTTTTAAACTAAGTAGGCAGACGTTTGACCACTATCTTACCTGATGGTAACCGATGATGCGATATACGATGTGACGAACTTGCCTAGAAGATAACTTTTCACTCGTGAGTTGAAGACCCTTAAATTGTATTTGTCAGGAAACAGACTCAGGCAAAGAGTTCCATTCCTTAGCGGTGTTAATATTCCTATTCCAATATTCCTACCACAGGCGATGTTTTGCCTAAAAGAGAGTTCCTACATCTAATATTTGTAATAGACTTAGTTACCGAAATAAAATATTTGAATTTGAAATTTGAAATATTTGAATTAGCGGTAGGTAACATCTTCATTACATATTTCAAGGTGTAGGAGGGGAAATTGGACGAGTACTCGCCTGGATAATTAGTATACACAAATTAGCTTAGCTCACAATTAGCACTGTAAAGCTTATGTAATAAAATTATGCATAGATATATAAAATTTATAGAAATATATATATATATATATATATATATAATACCCATGAATCAGGTACAAATGGTCGTATTTTTTCACACAATCTTATAATCATCCGGCATTTGAACATAGGAGCGTCAGTCCAAAAGGCAGGAATGCTACTGCTACTGTTGCACCAAACGATCTTCAAATTACTATCGATACTACCGATAATGCTATCGATTTTATGAGTGATTACGAGTGGAAGTCAATATTTATTCGATACTCGTTTTTTCTGCAACACTAGTGTTATGGATTCCTTAAGTTTTCTATACCTAGGTAGTGAAAGAAAGATATTTTCGGATTCGTAAGTGTGTAACTCTTTTTTTGTTTAAGTGATCAGATCTCTTCGCAAAATTTGCGTGATTTACACAGTAAAGACTTACAGTTGTGTGAAGTTGTTGTAAAAACATAACGTGTATTTAAAATGAGATACAAAATACTTAAATTACCTAATACTGATATCCTGCACTAGCGCGTTGGCATCAAACAAAACTTTGAAATAATAATGATAATTTTTTTGAACTAATATTGATAATTACAATTTGCATACGTCTAATAAACTCAATATTTAATGAAATATACTTGAATATATTAATGTGATCACGATTTAATTTTGTTAGGTTATGTATTAAAGTATTGAACACCTCCAAAAAGAATTGTTTTCTTATGGTAATTTGTTCGTATTTTAGTGAATTGTAGTTCTATATTTATTTCTCGAATTGTGTCCATTTTCTTTTATATGTAATTGTATATTAGACTGGACAGAGTTATTAATATTTTTTCCTAATAAGAACAGAAGCTGAGTATAATTATAAATAACTACCGAAGAATTTGTTTTTTGAAGTAAAACTTCTTTACGCACGCTTGACTTGTAAGCTGGTGAATACGTGACGAGAGCGTTACGAAAAGTGTGATCGGACGAGGCGAACGGAAGTTGAAAAAGTAACGCATATTACTGTATGGGCAAGAGAGAGAGAGGTATGAGCACGCATTTTCTATCTTTCTTTCTCTCATAGGCAGTTACGTTTCGTATATCCCTAATCCCTAATCTATATATATAAAAATGAAACCCGTTTTCCGTTGTCACGACATAACATGAAAACGGCTTGACCGATTTGGCTGATTTTTTTTTTGTAGTTTTCTAATACGCTGTACAAGGTTCTTACGGAAAAATATGTAAAGAAAATCTCTCAGAAAGATTGAAAAATATAACGTAACGAATGTCAACGTCATTCAATTTAAAACAAAAAATCTGTGGGAATCTGTGACACCACATCGATAACCGCGCTGACAAATGTCAACGTCATTCAATTCAAAGCTACGCTAAGGCGGTACGAAGTTCGCCGGTCCAGCTAGTAATATTATAAATGTGAATGTAAGTTTGTTTGTTTTCGTATGCTTTCACGCTAAAACTACTAAACCGATCATCATGAAACTTCGTACATATATTCTTGGAGGTATTAGAAGTAATATAGGATACTTTTTATTGAAAAAAAAATTGCGGGCGAAGCCGCGGTTAAAAGCTAGTCTAATATAACGGAGCTACAGAAGTTTTACTTATATTGAACATTAAATGATTAAGCCAGTGGAATACTTTTAAGTATTATTTTGTTTTGTGCTCTTTGTAGCAGTTTTAAATTTGTTTCGGCAGCAGACACCTACACAGTTTCAACCTGAAACATGCTAGACGTCATCTTGATTGAATTACGCTGATAATATATTTTCTGCTGCACGGAACACCTTGACTTGGATGTGACCACAATATCTTGATAAGCGATTATTGATCAAGTTTCTCGGCCCGAGGGTTTGAATAATTGTCGACGCATCGGTACTCATAGTCGCTTTGATTATCGACTTTGATACTGAATGCTTAAACGTTTCGCTTACCCAATGTTATGGTTATAAATTTTTATGGCGTGTAATTTTTGAGAATATTTTCCGAAATTTTTTACGGATTGATTGGCAGTTTCGATGACAGTTTTGTTAAAAATTGGTCTGATATACCTTCAATTATATGAAGAATTTATTTGATAATTTTTTATATCATTTTTTACTTATAAGCAGATACTTATTATCAACAAATTATCAACGAAATAAAGATATCATAACATTACTGTTATTGTGATAACTGACAACAGAATTTTTTTTTGTGGATTATGTATGGTGACGACGTATAATATTGTAAATGTCGTTACTTCTGTTAAAGCTGACGAGTTTCTTGCGCACATTCTTCTTGCCGGTTAAAAAACCTCCTGAATGGTAGGTAAAAATATTGGACGATTCAAAACAACTTATTTTAAGTGCATTTGAATAAAGTTATATTCTTTTTTTTTTCCATACAGTTATAAGGTTTGTGGAATTTATAACATTATAAGAATAACAATTATAAAGGTCACAAAAGGGCTTCTTTTCTTTGTTTTACAAAATTTTTGTGTATCATTAATTAGTAGGTTTTATATCTATAACAATTTTTTAGTGGACTGGATTGGAGGAATGCTCTACAGCATAGCGAAAGGAACGGGTTCGAATCCCGTCAGTCTGAGATAAATTGATTCTTTCTAGTAAAGATTGCTTTAGATATTAAAGATAAAGATATTTTATTGCCTGAAATATGGTCATATTACAAACATGTCATTAAAATTACAGCAGCTCAGCATATTTCGCCGTACGTCTGACAAATTACAATATTCATTCATAGTATTAACAAAAAGAAATTGTATAATTAAAGCTTTGAAATGTTATTATTATATTCAGTATAAATTATTTGATTAAGTAAATCCATTAGCTTCAAACAGCCGCCCACTTAAAGATTCGAATAAATTAAAAAAAACTCCCTTTGTTTACAAAGTTTTGCTTTGCAAAGATCCGATTGTGTCCTGAACTTACAAAGTCATTTGAATTTCAGAATTTTAAGCAGTACCCTCTTATCCGTCTATAGGACTATTTTGCTTCTATTTACATTATTCACGATAAAATATAACCAGTTGCCAAATGTTCAGAACAACGTGGTTACATTAGGCCATTTTCATTGCTGCAAAAAGGCTGGTTGATTAAGGTATTTCATAGTGTATCGTGTGAAATGGTTTTATGAGTCTTTTGGATATTTTAGACTTTAATACGCTGAAAATATTCTTAAGGAAAACGAAATTAAAATTGTAAAAAAACCGGCCAAGTGCAACGCGGACTCGCGTACCGAGGGTTCAGTATAAACTCTTAGTTAATTTTGAGAATAAAAAATCACGTTTGTTGTATGGGAGCCCTTTTAAATATATATTTATTCTGTTTTTTGTTATTTGTTGTTATAGTGGCAACAGATATACATCATCTGTGAAAATTTTCCCTGGTAAAGGCCAAGCAGGTGGTATTTTCAGTATAAGTCTGACATAAACGTACAGGGTGTGAGCTATCCATCTCCTTCACGGTCGGAGGGTGCCCAAGTCGTCCAGGGGCGCAAAAAAAAGATTGGACAGATCACCTATTTCGGCAGAAGATCTTTCCCTTGCTTTCCAATAGGTTGCCTGTCTGGCGGTCTTCTACAGACTGTACTTTGGAGAGTGTGCTCAAGCGCTGCATTTGCTCATACCGCCATCTCCTTTTTTCCATCGGACATCCAGACGCACTGCAGGCTACCACCCTTTCTTGGTTGATATTCCTACCTGTCGTACCAAGCGCTTTTCAACATCCTTCATAATGCGCACAGCAAAGGAGTGGAACTCCCTCCCTGCGTCGGTATTTCCGAGAACTTATAACCCGTCCATTTTCAAAGCCAGGGTGAAGAGGCACCTTCCTGGTTACTCGTTCCATCGTGGATTCTGTCTTGACCCCCGGGCTTGATTGGGATCAAGAGCAAACCCATCCTAAATAAAAAAAAAGTTGTATCCTAAATACTCTTTATCAGAGACTTCAAGTGTAAAAATCTTGGTTTTCTTAACCAATATTTTTACGATTCCTTTAATGTTATTTGACCTTAATAAGACAATTATTAACAATAAACTATATCCAGTTACCTTTTGTCAAGGAAAAAGGAGCAACCCAAAAATTTTAGATAAAGCTTATTCAGTGTAATTAACCGTAGCCAATTGTATGGGGTTCGGTCAAATGGGGTTAATTCCTCTTTAAAAAAAAGGAAAAAAAATTATTAGTACAAAAAATGAATAAAAAAAAATATTTATTATAAAAAGGTTGGAAATGGAGTTTTTATTCGAAGTAACAAAAATGTTGAACCAGGTTAAGCCAATCAAAGTTTTAGGCCAAAATATTATTAGACATTTCGTAGGAAAGATATAGGTAGCTGATATCTCTACATTAACTTAAAGTTGACTATTTGATAATGCCGTTGTAATTACGTCTGCCTTTGTGCCATTTGAGCAGAAATTTATATCGAAATTAATTACAGTAAGGTTGGAAATTATTCTTTAGTCTAGATAGTCTTTATTCAACGTAAAAAAAACGTTGAAGTAGCTAGTAAAAAATCAAAGTTTTTAATATATAACCACAATTGTATAACCACGTGGTAGCAATTGCTACCGATAGCCAATACCCCTCGTTAGTTTCTAGTAGCAATTGCTACCATATTCTCCGCGTGGCCTGCTGTTTTTTTTTTATTACGATTAATTTTTGAGTTACAGAGATCCAAATATACTGTGGTGGATTTGCCATTTAATTAACTTTTCGGTAGTATTTTTTGTTTGGTCCTAGCTTTATTATTTATCGAGAAAATGACAATTTTTCATAATTCGCGCAGCATTGGAACTGTTGAGAGGGGTCGGGTGCGCGGTAACGGAATGACAATGGTATAAGAAATAATAATAAGATAATACCGTTGTTAATACTGTTGGCATTAAGTCCGCCTTTATGCATAAAAATTAAATAAATAAATAAATCTAACATACCTAAGTATTAACAGACGATTTAATTTTCTATATAAGAATAAAATACCATAAAATATAAATATTGATTTTATTTGTATCCGACCAATTCAATTATGCATATATATGCAAACAAGCATATGCAATCATTCGAAAGCATATCTCCTAGGAGGTCGTAATAAAAAACGTATAAAAACAAAGAAAACCGAAGAAATTACACTAATTATACAATTCGAAAAGAGAATTCAAAAGCTTTCAATATAAGTTCGACGAATTAACGAACTATAAAATGATTGCCACTTGTTTGTATAATTAACGCATACGATCTTGTAAACCAGTTTACTTCATTAATTATGCGAAGCTTAAATAGTACAGACATAATAATAATTAAATAAAAACAGAGTTGACGGCCACTGAAATTGTAATGATAATTAATTTGATCGCTAGAATCGATTTGTCGTTCGCTTGAATGGCGTTGTAGCTATTTAACCGACTTTAAAAAAAGGAGGTTATCAATCAAATCAACACGCATTTTTTATATATGTATGTTGCGTTGTCAGAATTAAACAGTTTTTTGTTATATAAACGTATGTATATATATGTTAGTATAAACCAGCTTCTAAGCATGGGTGCCAAATTTCATAATTTGTTCCCACATAAATCAAAACATAGTTCATTGCGAAAAAGCTCAGAGAATAGAAAAAGTCATATCATTTTAAAAGGCGAGAAGCGCGCGTTCTGCTTCAGTTGCAGGCAAAGCGCAAAAAAACTGTTATTTAAATTTCTCCATTTCTTCATTCGCAATTAAATTTGAATATCCAACATATAAAAACGATTGAAAAATGTTATCGTAAACTATTATTCTGTATAAAAAACATACAAAAATCATAAATTATTTAAATAGAAAAGTACTAGAAAAAATCGATTCATCTCACAAGTAAATTATCAGGCGGCAATCGAAGACACAATTTCGATGGGTGTTCACAAGGCTCAGTATTTCAATTAGGAGAGCGTTTGACCGGATTTCCGAAGGGAAAGACAATAATATTTTCATGTCCAACAGCATCCCACCTTTTTGCTGCAGCAGCTGCAGAAAGTAGCAAAGTTCGAAAATATGCAGCCCTTGCAAGCAGTAACATTTTTGTTCCCTTCGGTGGAGACTATGGGTTTATGGAGCCCGAGATCCAAGCTCTCTTTTTAAGGAATTATTGCCCTTTTAATTGAAGCGACTGGGGACAAAAGACCTGGCAGCTACTTCGGCCTACGTTTGAGTATCCAAGCTACCCAACGAGGAAACCCTGCCAGCCCTTTGAGCACCTATTTCAACAGCAGCGGTGAAGCTGGTTATCAGCTTTATTATAATTTTATTTTATAGAGATATATTCGTACATATTCTTGCACTTCCGTGCACATTACACATTAAAATGAAATAGTTTTATTTTACGAGTATTTCACCATAACCAGCCTCACTGCTGCTGTTGAAAAAGGTGCCCAAAAGACTGGCAGCATTTCCTCGTGGGATAGTTGCTTCAAAAATATTGCCGATATTGCAGTGCAGCTGGCAGAAATGAGGACCACTCTTGCGAATATTACGAAACAACTTGCTCCCTTAGCGTCACTAGTTGAAGATATCAAAACTATTAAAGGGGAAATATCAAATCTCAAGAGCTCAGTTGAATTCGTGCACGAAACTTCAAATCAATTATCTGCAACAGTAAAAGTGCTGGAGACTAGAAATCTTAAAGTCGAGGAACATACCACTCTGATTGATGCTATGAGAGCAGAAATGGACAAATATAGGGAAGATTTACACGAAAAAGAGCAGTGGGCACGAGCCAACAACGTAGAAATAAAAGGTGTTCCATGCAAGAATTCTGAAAATCTTTATGATATTGTTACACAAATAGGCAATAAAATAAAAATCCCTATACGTAAAGAAGATATTAACTACATTGCACGTGTTCCAAGCCTTAAATCGAACTCTGATAAGGCAATTATAATGTCGTTAAATAATAGATATTGTAAGGAAGAGTTCGTTGCTGCTGCACGTAGGCATAAGGGGCTTTCTGTTTCACAACTGGGATACTCCAGTGGAGGCAATGTCTTCATTAACGACCACCTCACACTGCATTATAAATCTCTCCTTAAGAAAGCAAAAGATCTGTCCAAGGAAAAAAACTACAAATATGTATGGATAAAGCATTGCAAGATATTAGTCAGAAAATCCGACACATCACCAACATTCCGGGTAAAATCAGAAAAAGACCTCTTAAAAATATCTTAAAATTTATTAACTATATTTATTCTTTTGTATCAGACTTCTCATTTGTAAGTAATCCAAACATGCTTTTAATTCTCTTCAAGTGTTATAATAGTTGCGCCCGAAAATTGTGTCACCCTGACTCTTTTGTATTGCTTATCACAACTCGCTACCTGCTCACGACGGTCGTTTGCGAATACTGGTTAATCTATAATGACCGTTATCGTCGGTGCTTGGAAATGACTTTCCGTTGCACATTGCTTGATATTACTGGGTTTAACTTCCTCTGTATTCTATTAATGATAACTAGTTTTAATGACTGTGGCTATTTAATGTTGATTGTACCCTCTTTTTTGTATACATTTCGCTTATGTCTCGCTTTTGTTATACTTTCACACTATTTATGGGTATTTGTTTGTGAATTCCAGACCAATTTTAAACCTAGTGTTGTGATAGTTTACCGTGAAATTCACCTCTTTTAATATTTTCTACCAAAACGCGCGGGGTCTGCGTACGAAAATCAACGTACCTATTCAAAAGAAACGTGGCTTTGAATAATTACGACATTATATCGATAACGGAGACTTGGTTACTGGATGGCATCGTGAACAGTGAACTTTTTGATGAGCGATACATAGTGTTTCGGCGAGACCGCGACTACCGCGCAACCGGGCAGCGACTCGGTGGCGGCGTGCTTGTGGCCGTGCGCCGGGAGCTCGCCGCCGCCGACCAGCCCGATTGGCGCTCGTCCGCTGAAGACATTTGGATCTCCATATCATTCCGTACTAGAGGTAGGCCTCTCATTTTGCGTTTCTGTACCATATACCTATGTAACCAGGGGGGTGGCAACGCCATGAATATCCAGTTGAATAATTACACTAGAAAACTGGAGGAAAATTTTCACACTGCCCCCAATGACCTATTTATGATTTTAGGCGATTTTAATATGCCAAATATTAGTTGGGACTCATCAGACAGTGGAATATTGGATCCTACAGGTGTCTTTACCCAAGATCAACACTTTGGATACAATTGCTGAATGTAATCTCAATCAACACAATTGTGTACGAAATGTTAATGACAGGTTATTGGACCTTGTTTTTTATAATAATAATCATATTACTGTCCATTCGAGTGATCATCCCCTTGTACCAGAGGATTCCCATCATAAGTCAATTTGTTTAGAGTTTACATTAGACATATCCAGTTGTTTAACTTTAAATAAACGCACTGTATTTAATTACAAACAAGGAAACTATGAAGAAATTAACTCAAATCTTTTGAAAACAAATTGGAATGATTTATTATTGCCTGGTTCTATTGACGATTGTGTTAATAGATTCTACCGTATTTTAACTGAACTTCGTAATACATTTATACCTCACAAAACAATCTCTGGTAATACATTTCCTATTTGGTACAATTCTGCATTTAAAAAAGTTTTAAAGGAAAAGTATATATATTTATTAAAATATAAAAAGTATGGTAACCATTTTGACTATGACACTTATTCATTTCTTAGAGACCGGGCCTTAAAGTTAGAAAAATATTGTTATCAGTCATACATGGAGAGGGTGGAAAAATCGGTTGCAAATAACCCGCGCTGTTTCTGGTCTTACACCAAGTCTCTTAATCGACCTTTGCACGCTTTACCCTCCGTGATGAAGTATAATGATAAAAGTGGCGATACTGGTGAATCTGTGTGTAACTTGTTTGCTGAATATTTTCAGTCAACTTTTCTCACGTCACAATCCAATGGTTCATCTCCAAATTTAATTGATCAGTACCAATGTAGCTCAGGAATAAGTGACATAAGTATAGACAGGAAAGATATTGAAAACCTACTCAAAGCCACAAATTTGAACAAAGGTGCTGGGCCTGATAGTATAAGTCCCTATTTTATAAGGCAGTGTGCAGACAATTTAGTCTTCCCCCTTTATATTATTTTCAAACGTTCCATTTGTGAAGGTCAAGTCCCAGCAATCTGGAAATCTGCATTTGTAACACCGGTGCAGAAAAATGGTGACAGATCTTATATTAAAAATTATAGACCTATATCAAAATTATGTATTTTTGCCAAAATATATGAGAAAATAGTTTACCGACAGGTCTATGGTGCACTAAAGTCGTCTTTAACACCACAACAACATGGATTTTTAAGACAAAGGTCAACTGTTTCCAACCTCTTGGCATTCAATGATTATACTTCATCACATATGGACTTGGGACAGCAGGTTGATTGTATATTCACGGATTTCAGCAAATGTTTTGATCGCATTGATCACCAGCTACTCCTTGAAAAGCTGTACAAAGCAGGTATACATGGTAACCTATACAGGTGGTTTTCTTCTTATATTACTAATAGATCACAGGCGGTCGCTATAAATGGGTTTACATCTGCTTGGATGCCGATACCTTCTGGTGTCCCACAAGGATCGCATTTAGGGCCATTATTGTTTATTTTATTTATTAATGACGTCATCTTGTGTTTTAAATATGCTAAGGTCTTAATGTATGCAGATGACACTAAAATTTATATGTCGATTGACAGTTGGACTGATTGTGATCAACTTCAATGCGAACTTAATAATTTTGTGCAATACTGTACCCAAAATAAGCTTGATCTCAATGTCTCCAAATGTTACACAATGTCATTTACTCGAAAACCAAACCCTATAGATTATCAATATGCCATCCAAAACAAGATACTTACTCGAGTAACATCTGTGAAAGATCTCGGAATTATACAAGATTCCAAACTATTGTTTGACAAACATGTCGATTTCATGGTTAAAAAAGCAGCCAAATCTCTCGGTTTCGTTATACGCTCAACTCGTAACTTTAAATCAATCAAGCCGCTCAAAGTACTTTTCTGTGCATACGTCCGCAGCATCCTCGAATACGCGTCAGAGGTTTGGAATCCACAATATAATGTGTACATTTCACGTATAGAATCCATACAAAAAAGGTTTCTGCGTTATTTGCAGCGTAAAAGTAGAACAGCAGATCATGGATACGAGGCGAGATGTAAAAGATATCATTTTTTACCCCTAGAAAAGAGACGACAAGTATCCGACATTTGTAGTTTACTGAAAATTGCTAATGCCACTATAGATTGTCCTGCTTTATTAGGGCAAATAAACATTTGGGTTCCGCGTAAACTACCGGTGAGGCGTACTCAGCCTCTGGCGATACCACGCGTCAATACTAATTATCGTCGCAACTCCTTTTTTATACGAGCTAGCAGTTCTTTCAACGACATGTCAAAAAGCGGTGGCGAGTTGGAATTATTTAGTAGCAAGCCTAAAGATGTGGTGAAAATTTTTTCTTCGAAATTTTTCGGCACTTATCCTTAAAATTATAAATGGTTTAATTTTACTTTAATTGTTTTATGTATTTATGTTAATTGTAATTGTTACCTAATCTTAATCTTAGTGTCCACTTGCGAGTACCTGTTAATAGCTTAGTCTTTACCAAGTTTTGTATTAATTAGTTTTATAAGATACGCTGTTGGTATTCCGAATAAAATAAAATAAATAAATAAATAAATAAAAAAGAGCTTGGCCTTCGGGCCCCATGAACCCATAGTCTCTACACTGAAGGGAACAAAGATTTAACTGCTTGCAAGGGCTGCATACTTTCAAACTTAGCTACTTTCTGCAGCTGCAGCAGCAAAAAGTCAGCATGCTGTTAAACATGAAAATATACTAACTAATAACTGTTTTACTTAAATATCTGGATATAATTAATATTAATTATTATATTTCTTAATTATTCTATTCGTAAGCATATTGTCACTAACAAATATGGACATTATTTCTGAAACAAATTGATTACGCAATTATATATCTACGTCCGTAGTAAAGTCAGCGATCCTGACTTTCGCACCGACGGTCATGAGTTCGAGTCACGGAAGGGACAGATGTTTGAGTAATTAATACGAGTATTTGCACCTGACTCATGGTCATTATAATTATTATATATATTTATTTATTTATTTATTTTATTTCATTTAAGGAAACATACAGCTTTTCATATATTTCATATTTAAACTAACTTAGAGTAGATAATACATTAGCATAAACAGTTTCCAAAGCTAAGTTTTACACAATAAAATGTTGATAAGACACACAATTGATTAAACTTAAGATAAAATATGGTAGGTACTTGAAAAAATTTTTTAAAACTAAGGTACAACTGCCATTACATTGATCTTAGAAGATGGCGATATCTCGCCAACTTCTCATGGAAGATGTCAATGTGAATAAATGTTTTATTATATGCACTTGTAGCTCTTACAATAAAATTATTTTTAGTATAATTAGTTCGACAAAGAGGTATAAAAAACGTATTTTTCTGTCGTGCGCTGGGTCTAGGGCACTGAAATGTTATTTTGCTTAGTAAATAAGGCGAATCTATCAAATTATTAATGATTTTGTATAAGAATATTTGATCTCTGAAATTGCGTCGGGATGCTAATGATTGAATCGAGTTCATGTTAAAATTTTTAAATCTAAATTTTAAACGCCTAATGAATTTATTCTGTATTCCCTCCACCAAAGCTATGTATTTCTGATACTGAGGATTCCAAACAGTAGAGGCGTATTCCAACTGAGATCTTACATATGCGTTATAGAGTAGAATTAAGGTGTTAACGTCTCTGAAGTCATTCCCTTGACGAAAAATAAAGCCAAGTAGCTTGTATGCTTTAGCGGTAATCTTATTGACGTGCGATTTAAAATATAAACCACTATCTAACTGAACCCCAAGATCTTTGATCTCATTTACCCTTTTCAAAATCTTTCCTTGAAGCTTGTAGTTGAAATGTATAGGACTTTTTTTTCTTGTAAATGATATTGTACAGCATTTTTCGACATTGAGGTATAACTTATTAAGAGTACAATAGTCGCATAACCGATTCAAATCATTTTGCACCCTTTCACAGTCATTTAAATTTTTGATAGCACAAAATATCTTTGTGTCATCGGCGTATAGCAGTACTTTTGAATTGGTAAAGCACTATATATGCATAGTTTCCATAACACAAGCCTTTCAGTGCTTACTTTGGGCTAGGCTAATTGGTGTGAATGTTAGAAATATTATTATATCTGCTATATGGTTAAAAAATGAGAAAACATTTTCTTGTCGTTTATCTTATTTGGGAGAAAGCTCTCTTCATATTACATTTTCTCTTTTCCTCTCTTTCTTTCGTGCACTTAATTTTTGTTACCTACCTTTTTATAATTCTGAATGAAAAATTTCTCCAGTAATAATCAAAGGCATACTAAGTCATTTATAATGGTCACCCGTGTTTACGCGGTTTATTATAAAACGGTCACATTTGCATGTAATAAGTGTAATCAAGCCAAGCTTCCGAGCGACAGTAATGATATGACAGAGAAAATAGCTTCTGCGGACTGTAAGTAAATCACTGTTTTAAATAAACTTTAACCGTAATAATTTAAATATTAGTATTAAAGAGAAGAACCGGTGTCACAGCTTCTAATAAAAACTTATTTTTTTAATCGTTATTTTTCTTGTTACGGTCCTTTTTAACAGTTTTTATTGTATATTTAAAATACATGTATAAAATAGGCGATGCAATCGCTAAGCATAAAGCTACGCTAGCAACATATGTTGGTGCGGAACGTAATACCTAAAAAAAGAAAAAAATATTTTTTTCGATGGCAATTTTTGCTAATTTCAAAATTCTGACTCCGTCACAATCTGGTCCTCAACACGTTGATTCGATTCCACAAAAAAAAATTAAAATCGGTTAAGAACTCGGGAGGCTATGGCGTATTGAAGCTGATCCATGGGAGCTTCGCTCTCTCCGCTCCAAAAATAACCATATCTCCGAGCTTTCAAGTATGATTCGAACCCCTTTCCGTTATCCATGCTCTGATCGCTGAGCTACCGAAACGCTAGCAGACGTTGAAATTCACAAACGTATTTCAACTTCTACTATAAGCTAGTATCGTTCCATCAATGTCGAACCTACCTTCAACATCGAAAGTAATATATTTACAAATATTTATCAGTCGATTAAGATGGAACCAGCTATAATAATGTATTTATTTTTATTTTTTGCATTCAGAATGTGATATTTCTATAAGATTACAAATATATTTATTAAAAACAACCATATCTCTGGGCTCTCATGTAGAATTTATTCGATTTTAGGGTTCCGTACCAAAAGGTAAAACGGGACCTTATTATTAAGACTCCACTGTGATAGTTAGACAGTTGAATATTTACAGATGATGTGTTTCTGTTGCCTCTATAACAAGAAATACTAAAAAACAGAATAAAATAAATATTCAAGGGGGCTCCCATACAACAAACGAGATTTCTTTGCTCGTTTTTGCTCGATATTGATAACGGTAACAGATATACGCTTGAAATATTCACAGAATATTGATTTATATTATTCACATTAAAATAAGTAATTAAATGAAAATAAAATTAATATTTTAGGGGTGCTCTTATACAACTAACGTGATTTTTTATTCCCGTGATGAACTTTACTTAACTCAAAGTTTGTACGGGACCCTCAGTGCGCGAGTCCGGCTCGCCTTTGGCCGGTTTTTATTATCTGAATAGGAGATATGACATCGCGTGACACTTAGTGAATTGCTCAACATTTGCGAGAAACGTGCTTACCATCAAACTTTTCAATTAAGATAAGTTCAATTATTAATGATTTAGCAACTCCTGTATTTCGTTATAAAATTATCAATATATTTCTTATGAAACCCCTCAAGAGGGCGTTGAGTTTATGAATAAATTTTGAACATTATTAATGCAAAATATCAGATTCATATACCGATATATTCTCGCCATTAGCAGTGTTGCATATTTGCATGTAATGCAAGTGATCAAGGGCAGTGCTCCCGTACGGTAATGGCTGTCCCAAATGGCTGGTTTGCGTTGATTGCGGGTCTCTTGATGTTGGTTTCTACCGAGATTCTGGGAAACATGATTGTATTAGGAATTCTTTTGAAATTACAATGTCTTCTTTAATTTTGTTAATTTATTTAGTGTATAAAAACAGATGCGTAATATGAATAAAGGTGTTTTATAATTTTTGATACTGATTGACAAAAAAAATCTCAGATTAACTATCTATACATATAAATAAAATTGAAGTGTCTGTTTGTAATATTGACATAACCGTTTTTCACTACATGCATATGAATATATATACGGTAAATACACCAAAATAAAATTTTTTACAATTTTTGTCTGTCTGTCTGTTTGTTCCAGCTAATCTCTGAAATGGCTGGACGCATTTTGATGAGACCTTTTTTGGTAGGTAGCTGATGTAATAAGGAGTAACTTAGGCTACTTTTGTTTAAGAAAAATAATGTTGCCATATTCCACGCGGACGAAGTCGCGGGCGGCCGCTAGTCTGAAATATATTTTAAATGTAACTAGCTGACCCGGCCACACATTGCTGTGGCTCAGTTATTATAATTTGCAATATTTTTCTATCAATCATAATAATAACATTCGCTTACAATAGGAAATCAAGTCATACTCAGTGTTATGAATGTTATTCTTAGACTTTAACTGACAATATGGTAACAAACACACACAAAGTATTATCATAATATAATTAGGATGTATACACAAAATTAGTATGAAGAATAATTGATATGAGAGCGGTGGGGTGTGGGAAAAGATACATTACAATACAATACAAAAACACTTTATTGATTACACCACAAAAACAGAAGGATACACAAACACAGATAATTGCTTAAATCAAACGTGTAACAATCGGCGACCTTATCGCTTAAAGCTTCCAGACAATCTTAGGATGGAGAGGATAATAAGGAAGCTAGAGCTATGGCGGAGTAACTTAAAAAGGAAATAATTAAGGTGATATACTAATATTGAAAACAATAACGAACGAACAAAACTTAAATATAAATAAACGTGCATAAAAATATATACATACTATAAATATAAATGACGGTATATATTCATTGTATAATATACATACATAAACAGTATACATATCAATAAACATAATTGTCTAGTTGATAGGGAGCAGTTACCCAGCTATTGTGAGAGATAGTGAGTCTTAACTTAATTAGTAAAGTGCGAAATAGATTGTGCTCGTCTTATGGAAACTGGAAGAGAATTCCAAAGATAAACAGCCTGGACCGCAAAGGAACGGCAAAAAAAATTTAAAATGAAGATATGATCGTACAAACGATAGATATGGATAGTTTGGACATGTAGAGAGAATGAACTTACAATATTGACAAGTTTATGACACAAAGGACAATGCCGATTTTAGTATGGACTTGTGACCGGAAATGACCACAGACGATAGAAACAAATATAAGTAGCTAAAGCCTTCTAGATTAAGAATTCGTTGGTTTCAGTTTAATTTTCAGATTTGTAATGGAGAAAAACGAACTTTTCTGAAACATAACCTAACATTTCAATACCTATTTTATAATACTTGAATTAGTATTTTGCCTATTATTTCGCTCTTATCTCATACTAATCATGTAAAAGAATCGAATAAAACACTATGTGACTATAAAACGACTTCTTTTCATGACTCATGATTGGTTTAGAGATTTATATTTATGAAGATACCTATTCTAGTTTTTTATCCATTATAAAACTAATAATTGTTCATCATGCAATGTAATAACCATTACATTGCATCGGTAAATTGTAAAGATATAGATATAGTATGCATGTAAGAAGACTTTCAAGTATGTACATATGGGAAACCTCCCAAAGGTACATACTTGAAAGTCTTTTTACATGCATACATACAGCTCACGCCCGTCCTGTAGGAGGGGTAGGCAGAGACTGGTCTTTTTATCAATGCAAAAGCATATTTGTTTTTACATTAAACTAAGTTCATAAAAATCAGATGTGTGTAATACATACCTATGTAGTACACATATCTGATTTTTATAAACTTAGCTTTAAATTGCAAAAGAGGAAATTGCTATTATTCACTGTTTTTAATAAAACATTGCATGTTTTTAGTTCTCATATTTTATGCTCTATATATATATATATATATATATATATATATATATAGTACTCTTATGTTGTTGAGTTTCCAATATTCAATTAGGAATAAATGGTTCAACACATTGGATATAATCAAATAAGGCAGTTCTTAAAATAAAACACCTGCGGTAAATAAAACAACTTTTTCACAGTTTTAAGCGCATAATTTATATTTAATCAAGTTTTTTCAACTTCTTTTACAGGAGCCACGATGTTTAAACTTCTTTAGAGGAGCCATGATGACAGGATGATTAAGGCAATGGTTGTGATGTATTTTCCACTACCATCACAATATTTAAATCAGTTATATTCATGCTATTTCTCTATTAGCTCTCACAAAGCCGGTCTCACCTGTAAAATAATGAAAGTGCTTTATTTAAAGTTGTGGCAATATTTTGTGTTTTTTTAATAATCACATTATATATATATGAATAATTAAATGTAAATTATACATATGTGAACATTCATAGAAAGGTGTCAATGAACAACTAAATAGGAAACAGGTCAATAACATAGAAAAATGTATTGAAAAGATTCATAAGGGGATTTCTTGTCAGATGCAACACTTCTCACATGGCAACTGTTTAAGAAACTATGACAATAATATTAGCAGATTAAGTAATAATAATAGTGGCAGATATAAGCAGTACTTACAGTTCTGCGATGATGTCAGTATGAAGCAATGGATGTTTGTGGACTGCTTTCTAATATGTCTTCTAACACAACAAACAGATCCTTCACAACCAAAATAAATACTGGCATGCCCATATTGTCTTTCTCTCGAGTCAGTTGCAATGAATTTTTCAATGAAATTATGACAGGCACCACACCAAAATCCGATATCTGTTTACAAAGTATACAAAACATTTTATTTTTGAATACATACAGAAATATATGTAATATTTATATCTTTATCTACTCTAATACTATAATACAAAGATTCTAAAACTGAAAACAAAATGCTTATGACAAACATTACGTACAGGCCAAAAATAATAAAAAAAAAGTTTCATTACGATACAGGTCTTGTATGGACACCTGTAACATAATATAACTTTTTTATCATAACGATACACCTATACAACCTCCAGCTGGACCAAGGAGGTTGAACCTCTACTTTAAAAAGGTTTCAATGAACGAGTCCTCGACGACCGACGCAACACGCATGCGCAATTGATGTTTGCACCTTGGCGCCAACATTTGACATTTAAATAAATTTGTTGTTATATTCAGCGTTTTATTTGCAATATTGTTTTACATATTATAGTATGAGAGTAGATAAAGTAGTGTATGACACTGTACATAACTTGGTCTTATAACACTCGTGTGATGCTATAAAAAAACTCGCCTACGGCCCGTTTTTTTAAAACACACTCATGTTATAAGAACCCTTATTATGCAACAGTATCATAAACTACTATAATAGTGTGTGTGCGTATGCAAGCATCTGTAACTAAACCTTTGATAATTTACCTGAAATGTTAACCATTCGGCCAGAAGAGAATTCATGTTCTTGAGGTATTTTTGATAAGGAATGTTAATACTGATACAAGTTGGTTCATTTTTACTTATTGTAAATCTAAACACTCTGTTAGCGAACTATACTAGCTACAAATAGACTTTTTCTAAGTAATAGTAAAGTAATAGTACAATATTATACAATAACAATAGTATAAAATACTTTCAATGACGCTAACTAGGGGTGGACGATATACATCGATGTATTTAAAACACACACTGTATCGATGCATCGAATCGAATCGATGTATTGTTAATTCTTCAACATCGAGTATATATCGATGTTTTTTATTTGATGCATCGAAGAGGCAAACCTACTACAAATATTTTTTAATGGATATATTATCTGTCGACGATTAATAACTATCTTCTCTTTGACATTGACCTACCGAACTTGACAATTATTGACGACTGTTTGGTGCAACGGTAGCGATCCTGCCTTTCGCACCGACGGTCCTGGGTTCGAATCCCGGAAGGGGCACATTTTTATATGATGAATACGAGTATTTGTACCTGAGTCATGGATGTTTGTATATATTTCTATGAATATTACTTATTTATGTATAATATATGTATGTCTATCCGTTACTCTAGTATCCATAACATAAGCCTTAAAAGTGCTTACTTTGGGCTAGGTTAATTGGTGTTAATGTAGGCAATATTTATTTATTATAATTATTTATTATTATTAATTATGCCAGTAGCCAATAGTTAAAAGTACTTAACATTAGACAGCTCAAAAGTAACATTATCGTTTTAGAGTTAACTGGAGTTTATCTCCTTAAGAATCGTTGCATATAGCGGTTAATATCTAATATAGCGCACGGTATGAAATATAGATGGGTGGTAAAATCAGACGTTAAAAAACGTTAACAAAAAATTAAAAAAAAAATGTAAAATAGCATGAATAATAAAAAAAACAAAATAAATAACAATATCATATTATATATCACCGTAATATATTTTATCAGATTAATATGAATAAATATATGAATTCATTTACTTCCTTTGACTATTATATATATTTTAAGATAATCTTTTTTGAGCAGTAAACTCTAGTCATGCGTCGGAGCTAATACGAACGATTTTTTGTATTGAACTAGCGACCCGCCCCGACTTCGCACAGGTGCAATGCTGATACTAAATATACTATTAATTTAAATTACATGCTGCAAAGGGCCATATTGATCTATATTAAATGCACAACGTATTTAAGATACTCAATTGGATAAGGATTAATGCTGTATTGTTTAAAATCGCTTCGTAAATAAGCCATTATTAAAAAAGGAGAGGATAAAAAATGGTTATCGCGGGAAATCCCTAAGAGATAGACATATACCATCGCGGACTTTTTTGTAGAACTTTTTAAGGTGTACAATATTGTAGTGCATTATTCTGATCTATCTCGTAGGGTTCAGCTTGCGTTTGCAACGTAAGCGAAAGTGTTTATTTACAACATCAAATTAGAAACCTCATATAAACCTTCCTCTCGAATCACTCTATCTATCAAAAAAACCGCACCAAAATCCGTTGCGTAGTTTTAAAGATCTAAGCATGCAAAGAGATAGACAGACAGCAGAAAGCGACTTTGTTTTATACTATGTAGTGAAACGACTCTTACACTATAAACCTCGCTAAATACTTGTAGCAAAGAAAATACAAAACAAAACTTACGACTGTGCTGGTTGGTATTTAGTTGATACTTTCTTATTAAAGTCCTGATTCCGGAAGACAGAAAAATAATCGATGTATGGAAAACATCGATGTATTTTTTGATATATCGATATAACATAGATGCCACTATCCGATGCATTGCATCGAAAAAAACATCGATGTTTTATTTCAATGTCCATCACTAACGCTAACCAACCATACGTCACTTTTTTTTATAAATAATGTCGTTTGGCTTATAGCGCTTTTTGTCTCAAATGGTGAAATGATTATATATTATTTCCTTATAAAAGGTAAAAGTAACAAATTAAGGCTATTAATATATGTATATATTTCACATATATTTATTTAAATGTTTGTTTAAGTATGTAAATATATTAATCAAAAATAAAGGACGGCTAAAATGCTGATATCCAAAGCCATGGCGCAGTAAAGCAATATCACAGGGAAGTGCTTAGTAAACACACAACTTTTTATTGGCTTTAAGATTCGTATTCTGCTTTTAGATAAGTTATATACGTTAAAAAATGTATTTTTATTTTTAAATTGAATTAGTAATAATTTCATTCTTGGTCATTTCCGGTCACAAATCGGCACTGTCCTTTGAATGGGAATAACAGTTAAAGCAAACTAAGGTGAACTAGAGACAAAATGGGAGATGAGAAAAAGGTCAGGTCAAAAGAACCTTTAACTGACGAGCTTGCGCAAAAGATCTGATTAGACTTGAATCGTAGAAAGTGGAAATCTATAAACTCTGCCTACCTCTTCCCCACAAGCCTTACAGTGCTTACTTTAGTCTAGGCTAATTGGTGTAAAAGTAAGAAACGTTATTACTATTTTGATTTTTCTAAAGCTTTTATACGATTTTAATCTTATTATTAATACAAGCGGCTTCGCTTGCGTTAATGTAGATTACCGATCAAAAGTTATATTTTTATCCCTCTGGAACAGTACTCTTTTTCTGAATAACAGGTACTCTATTTACTTTTCTGTACCCCTGGTAAAATTTCATGATGATCGATTGAGTATTTAAGCCGTGAAGTTTAACAAGCAAAATCACTGTCGTATTTATAATATTAATCAGGACTATAATGTTTTAAGCTATATGATAAAATCCGTGCAAATGTGTAAACCACGCAAATGTTCGAACGAATGATCATGAAGTTACATGAAAATAAAGTATTGCCTTGCTGTAATCCCACTAAATTTTTGACCATAAAAACATGTAATGTATATTTAACTAAATATCTGTTACGAGAATATGAAGATTGTGCAAACAAAATGGTAGTGTATTATCTTCCACAGCCAAACAGAATTGTGACTTATGAACAGTGGATGTATGAAACTATATCCTACTAAAAATGGAAAGATGAAAACAGTAAGAAAACCGATTTTAAATGAGATCAAGGTAACATTTGCGCATTCACGTGTTCTTACCATAATATATATTAAATTTTATCCCAATTGCTCAACCCGTTCTTGACTTATAGAAGGACATACAGATAGACAGACAGGCAAACAGATAGACAAAAATATTAAAAATAGAAAAATTGGTATCAGTGAATCATAAAACGAATATGTATCATGATTTTTTCCAAAAAATAAATGTACAGACAGAGCCTACAGATTTTTATGCAGTAAAGATATTACTTCTATCTAATATTATATCGTTCAAGTTTCTTTTCACTCGTTTTCTACTAAGCGGATAGGTTTTAAAACTTACTAAATTGTAGTTAGTCTATTGAGAATATCATCGATTAGGAATCAACACAAACACAACTGAACTAATAAAACGTAAACCATTGCGTATTGACCTAATTTTAAAAGCGCAACCAGCTGTATACGTATTCTGAATTGTAAAAGGGAGACACCAATATATTGCTGATCTTTTATGCCCACCGTTATTGCCAACGGCCCCATTGGATTGGGCTTTCTTTGTGCGCCAAATGATAATGGTTACATTTGGACACCATGTTGCGCATTGTTCGATTCCGGACTGAGTTTCAATGGAAGCGACAATTTTTTAAATCGAAATATCAAATTATTAACACAAGTGAACATCAAGTGATTCATTATAAAATATTTTTTTACTCGCGTTAAAGTAGACTACCGATTAAAAATTATATTTATATTACTTGGAAACTGTTGTATTTTTTCTGGATAAAAGATATTCTATATCTTTTTCTATACCCTTGAGAAGGTGTATGCAAAATTACACGATGATTGGTTCAGTAGTTAAGACTTGAAAGTGTAACAAACAGACAACCTTTTTTTCGTATTTATAATATTAGTTCGGATTTTATAAAGTATTTTTCTATTAAAATATTTTTTGCAGTCACAAAGCCATTTATTACAATGATTGACCGCGATGAACTCCGTAACTTCTCAACCGAATGTTTAATGTTTGAATTAATGTTTTTTTTCGTTTTGCTGGATTTGTTCAAACTTAGAGCAAAGTTTAGGTTTAATTATAATTTGTTATAACACAGCAACGTGTGGACGGGTCAGTTAGTATTTCTTTAAGATTTAAAATGCACCAATAAACAACAGAGGGCATGATGATATCGTTGTTTTTTAATAGACGTATTGAAGCGAAGCTTCTATATTGATGTTCGTGCCGCTCGCATATAGGAGCTCGCCGCGCGGCCACTCTATCCACTCTAAGCCTCAGATTTTACGGTTGCACGAGAGCGTCAAATTTAGTAATGTTACACGATCTATATAAGAGCCAGCTGCCTTCCCACCTCATTGTGCGTGGCTTTCTGTCTCGCTTTCACTCATGTCATTTCTATCTCTTTTGTAACGCTTAGTTCCTTCGCTTTTTACTATAAAATTTTGCTTCGTTGGGCGTCCCACAGATCATTTTGTTATATCCGAGTTTACCAGTTAGTCTCTTTGGTTGTCAATCGTTATGGAAGCTGGAAGCATCATCCTCTTTTAAAGTCAAACTAGTAATGTCTCATCTAGCATATCTTTAAATCCCCACTCACATTTGATTCCCTACCCTGTAGCATACCGTCTCAGATAAGGGCGTATTCACATTGATATAATTTACTATGAAAATGACTAAATAAACAGAGATGGAGAGATAAAGGCTTTGTCTATAGCAATACGAGCTTGTCGTGGACCGGCCTTTGTTGTAACGGCGCAACTCTTATTTGTACAACATTATCAAAGCAATAATGTTTTGTTTAGGAACAAAAAGGGTGATTTCGTGGAAATGTGACGGTTGGACGCGAAATTACATGAAATTATCTGGGGCTTTAATGACTCTCACCTGTGTTTGTATGATGACTGGCGTATTGTATATAATTAATAAACATTTGACAACATCAGACACATTGTTCTGAACCAAAGTTAGGTAACTACTCAACCGATTTTTATGATTTCTGATCATTCTGCTGGATTTGTTCCGACTTAGAACATATGATAGGTTTCTAAGACTCACCTGGGACAAGCGTGGGATATTTATTATGTACTTGCAATGACAACGCAAGTTGTGCTAGTTTTACGTTATGCCATTGGTCCTTTTTGGTAAATTCGCAGTCATCAAGCGTCACGCGGCACATCACAGCATGCATTTTTCCTGACTCTCACAGGTAGACATGAATACTTTTTTCTATTTTGTGTTGGTCAATAAATGTTTCTCTCGCTCTCTCTCTCATTTTAATTTATAACACAGCAACGCGTGGCCGGATCAGTTAATATATCAAAATCGGTTGAGTAGTTATAGAGTTCATCATGGTCAAACACTGTGACAGGGAATTTTATATATGAGAAAATCTATATAGAAAAAAAAAGTATATATGATTAAATTATTTCAATAAAATAAGAAAGTGCTTCTTGAGTTTGATTTTAAATGATGAACATATGAACTTGTATGTATCATTTTAGGGAGTTTGTTCCATAGCTGAGAAGAAGTTTAAATGCATAATAAACACACCTATTAAGAACTTTAACCTTGTTATGAAACGGCGAAACGTATAAAATGGCAGGCTAAACTAAATCCGCAAGAGTTGCAGTTATAATTAATAGCCTAGTGGTATGCAGCCTCTTAAATTATGCCAGAACGGTGAAATGATGGCTCGCCGAGTTGAAAATTTCGTAACGTATTTTTCGGAAGGTATTTCTCTCAATCTTTTTCTGAGAGAACTGGCGGGATAAATTTTGCAATTTACATCGTATTTCTGTTGCGAGGAAACGGTGGAAATACGAAGTGAAAATGTTTTGGATTCTTGTAATTTTTTAGATGGGTATGATCTAGGTGTGAAATCTGTGCTTTATTGTTTTCTCGAGGTTGCACGACCATTTGGGGCAACGGTAGCGATCCTGCCTTTTGCACTCAAGGTCCTGGATTCGAGTTTGTGTGATGAATACGAGCATTTGTAACTGAGTCATAAGTATTTATTTTTATATCTAAGTATCGTATATGTTTGTTTATCCGTTACCCTATTATATGTAACACTAGCCTTGCAGTGCTTACTTTGGGCTAGATATGGTACAACGGTAGCGAACCTGCTTTTCGCACTGAAGATCTTGGGTTCCAGTCTCGGAATAGGCAGATGTTTTTGTTATCTGAGTCATGGGTCTTTATAAATATTACTTATTTATGTATAACATATGTATGTCTATACGTTACTCTAGTATCCACAACACTAGCCTTACGGTGCTTACTTTGGGCTGGGCTAATTGGTGTGAATGTAAGAAATATAATTATATTATATTATTATTATTTTCAAAGAACATTTAGTAACGTTTGCGAGTTTCAATTTAGCCAAGAATGTTTAAACAGAGATAAATGGGTTTCTTGATTAGCAAAGTAGCTCATATCTTTCTGTGTAAGCAGCTAAAGCACTTTAATTATTGAATTCAGAGAAAACAACGATACGATGATACCCAGACTCGAGCCTAAGTAGAAAATATAAAATACGCTTATAAAAAACAACCACGCCTCCGAACCCTCAGGTGGGATTCGAACCCCCTTTCGCTATCCGTGCGAATGCTCAGACCGCTGAGTTACTAAGACGCTGGCAAACGCCTCGAAATTTACAAACGTATTTCAACTTCTACTATGAGCTAGTATCGTTCCATCAATGTTGAAACTACCTTCAACATCGATAGGAATTAAAATTTAAAAAAAAATTTAAATCTTTATTCATTAAAGATCCATCTGGAACCAACTACAACAATGGATTTTTTTTTGCATTTGAAATGCCATAGTTCTATAATATATTTTTTTTACAAGCGTATTTTATATCCGTGTTCAAGTAGCTCGCATACCGGTTTTCAAGATCCGAAATCCCAGGTTCGATACTAGGCTCAGTGTAGAAAAATAACTTTACTATGTTGACTTCGGGTATGGATCTTGAGGTCGTTAATAAATATATTTTAACTCGGTCCGCTTTGGTATAAAGATGACATCTCAACCTTACGGTTACGGCCACCTTAATTCCAAAATACATGTGCTTTAGCTACTTTGAGTTCAGAATAATGTATTTTGATGTTGTCTATCATTTATTTATTTAAAACAAAAGCATTAATTAGAAAAAAAATCCATTTACCCACTATTACAAATTCTACAGTTGAACAATGAATTCGTATAACAGAATTGTAATCTGAGTAAAAATATTTTCACTTTATACAAACTCAGAGCTCGGTTGATGGTACGTGACGTCACGAACAGGCCGCTCGTTCTTCATGGCGACATCTGGTACTACGAGCTTAATCGTCAACGTACCATAAGTATATAAAAAGTACAGTCTATAACACATTCAACTGTAACAAAGATTCACAAATATTTGATAGAATCAGGCGTTACTTAGTGGAGTTCCATATTTTTATTTTATTTACTTTGATAGGTTCGCTCTTGATTCCAATCAAGCCCGGGGGCCAAGAGATAATCCACGATGGAACGAGCTAACCCAAAAGGTGCCTTAGCTATAAATAAAAATATATAGCTTACTCTTGCAAAAACTTACTAAATTGTATACACGTTAATTTTCTGTTCCAAAAACACATACAATAAGGACTTTAGCGATATCTATCTGTTTAAAACTCTTATTTGTAAATAAAATAAAATTTTAGTACATAAATTAATAAAAATAATTAATTTGTATACTTACTTATACACATTTACCTAGCTGCAAAATTTATTAAAAATTTGTTTATCACCAACTCCATGACTTTTTTATTTTGAGTCGATTCGCTCTTTGCTCTTAAATCCAATCAAGCCCGGGGGTCAAGACAGAATTCAAGATAGAAAGAGCTTACCCAGAAGGTGCCTATTTACCCTGGATTTGAAAACAGACGGGTTATAACTACTCGGGAATACAGACGCAGGGAGGGAGTTCCGCTCATCTGCTGTGCACATTATAAAAGATGTCGAGAAGCGCTTGGTACTAATACAGGTAGGTAACAGCTAGGAATAGCAACTAATAAACGGTGGTAGCCCCGAGTGCGCCTGGATGACTTTGTTAATTTTTCTATTTTATCGGGGGGCACGGTAGTGCCCCCGCCAAGTCGAGCGCGAAGCAAACACTGCCGTACCATCCTTTACTCGAACCATTTTGCCGCATTTTCAGGCCCCTATTTGAGAACCTCTAGATAAGACTAGAACGCAGAAATTTTCGTCATCTAGTAAGCTATAATCACATACTTAAAATCCAAAATTTCAAGTCTGTAGGTCATTTAGTTCAGAAGTTAAGCGAAAGCAAAGTTTCGCATTTACGACACTCACTTATGATCATCAAAATAGAACTAGTACTTCCCATAAACTCAGAGAGCTGAAATTTGGTACAAAGGTAGGGTTTAATGGCCACATAAAGGGAAAACTATAAAAACTAGGATAATCGAAGATCTGGAGTACCTGGTGACCCTGATCAGAAAACACAAGAGAAAGAAAGAAAGAAAGAAAGAATTTATTGATCGAAGGCAAATTAACAATAACAACATATAAAATAAAAACAATTGTGCTTAAAAATAACTGAATTACACCTACGATCAACCAGGACCCTGCCTCAGCATAGGCCACTGCGAGCAGAGATCCACCGCAGCAGCGCTGATATTCTGCCAGGGCCTGAATGAGTGACGCCCTACTGATAATATAATTATATATAATAAAAAAAAATAAAGTAGAAGAGAAAACAAAAAATATATAAACATTATAAATGTACATATACACATATAAAAAGTAACTAAAAAAGGAATACATTAAAAAAAAAAAATAATAATAAAAATACATTGAAGGACGTACGTCAGTGCCCTAAAGAAGAAATAAAAAATATACAAGGCCTACTCTATGGTAGGCATCATGTTGGCGTTAACACCCGTGTAACCAATCTGAGGTTGACACTGACGTTTGTTGTTCTGCGCAATAACAGTAATAATAAAATATGTGTGGCTGTCTACGTGGAGCCATGTGGATTCGTGAATTGTGCCACGTCACATCAAAAAACAAAAGAAAAATAACTACCTTATGTGAAGTAAAAGCTATGAAGTATATTGTGATAAGAACTAGAAACGGATGCAAGGTGTTTGATTGCCAATGATTACGACTACGGATAATCTACGGCCGGTCGTGTAAACTAACAAGGTATGCATAAGTGTCTTTAGGTCTTTAGGAGATTCACTTAGAGTGCTTACTAAAAAATTATCACCTTTATGATTTAAGATCACGCCAACGATGCCACGGCGCCGGAACGTAGTCTACCAACCACCAGACGTCATGAGTGAAAAACAAAAACGGTATATAACCATTAATATCTATACTAAAATGTTGGCCTGTTGGTATAATAGATATTTTTTTAAAGATTTTTTAAATGTGTTCATTGTTTTCAGGTCACGTAATGGGGGCGGGAGATCGTTCCAGCACCGTGTAGCCGCGTATTTGAAAGACCCACGAAAGGCGGCCGAGTGGTGCGTAGGCGTAACGAAGATATGAGTACATTTTCTCTTAAGATATCTCGTGCCGTACTGGGCCCATGTAAGTTTATCAAATAAGTACTTAGGCCTCCTAGTTTTGACGATTCCAAACAGCAAAGTGGCCAAGTGTAACCTTCTACGAGCTTCCATCTTTAATATATTGGCACTTATAAGATAGGGGGACACATGTGATCGCGGAGGAATATGAAAACAGAAACGAGCGCATGCATTTTGCACCCGTTGTATGAGCCTGGCTGTCTTGGACATTAAACAGGGACCATACACCGTATCACAGTAATTTAATTTGGACAAGATTAATGATTCGCATAACTTGATTCGAAGTTCATTTCTAAGATATGGCCTTATTTTATACAGTAACCTGAGCCGGTAAAAACAGTTTCTAACACATTCTGTGACATGGTTTTCAAAATTCAGACGGCAATCAAGATTAAGGCCCAGGTTTCTGGAGTCATGAACCTGTTTGAGCAATTCTCCATCCAATACAACATTTAAAGGAATACTATGTAGTTTACTTGTACTCTGTCTTGTACCGATCAACAAAAATTTTGATTTTTTTGGATTAAGAACTAAACAGTTTCTCCTACACCAGGCCGACAGACATGCCAGATCCTCATTTATCCTATTTACTGCACCAGCATAATCATGTGTAGGAAATGACAAGTATAGCTGCAAATCATCAGCATAAAGATGGTATTTACAGTGCTTAATACTATTGATTATGTTAGTACTATACAAAATAAAAAGGATTGGACCCAGTATAGATCCCTGGGGCACGCCCCGGGAGATTGGGAGCAGACCAGACCGCTCACGAACTCCACCCACCATATCCAGCTCCACGCATTGCTGTCTGCCTCTTAAGTAACTTTGGAACCATCTTAAAGCATGTGGGTCAACTCCGTAATAGGAGAGTTTGGACAAGAGCATTGAGGTATTAAGTGTCTCAAAAGCGCGAGAGAAGTCAAGGAGGATTAGAATACTGACACATCCCCCATCCTGTGCCGCGAGGATGCCGTCCACAACATCGGCAAGTGCAGTTGCCGTACTATGACCCCTGCGAAATCCAGACTGGGAGTAAGGGAGAATACCATTATCCTCAAGGTATTTTGTGAGTTGATCGCATACCACTCGTTCGAGAACCTTCGAGGCACAAGGCAGCAGACTGATAGGGCGAAGATCATGCAACGTAGATGGATCATTAACCTTTGGAAGAGGCTTGACGACAGCTGTTTTCCAGGCATCAGGAAAAGTCCCCTCTGATATAGAGTTGTTAATAATGAGAGTAAGAGGGTGCAGTGTTGAGGGCAAGGTCAGCAGCAACATGTCGAGTGAGATGCCGTCGCATCCCAATGCGTTAGATTTAAGTTTTCTCAGTACCTTAAGTATCTCTAATCCACTTACTGTATTTAAAGAAAATGTAGCCGGCCCATGTCTGTGGTGCTCTAAATAACTAAGTTGTGAGATTGACACATTATCATCTCCTGGTGCATTCAAAAAGTGAGAATTTATAGTGTCCGGGTTGTTAAAACAGAGGGGAAGACTGTTGCTATTTTTAGCACTTGGAAGTATTGTGTTCCTAAGGCTATGCCATAATTTCTTGTTATTCATAAGGTTATTATTAATGTGTCGATCGAAGAAACACTTTTTCTCCTGATCAATGGCATTAGCCACAAGTCGCTTCAGTTCCAAATAACAATCGTTATGATTTTTTGTTTTGTGAGTCCTATAATCCTTGCGATACTTATCCCTAATGCGCATCATGGCTTTAATCGTATCAGTGATCCAGGGATGAGGCGGATGTTTGAATTTCCTTGCCATGACGGGGGCATGCAGGTCAAACAGATTTATCAAGCAATTTGTGAAGCACTCAACCAGTCTGTTGACATCACCGGCTCTCTCGAAATGGCTCCAGTCAATGGCCGATAGGTCATTGTTGAATTGCTCAGGTATTATATTTCTAAGAGGACGATACTGTATCCACCTGGGACAGGGTTTTTCTTTTTTAATTTAAAATTCGGCCAATAACATTGCATGACCACCCAAGTCTGGGCTGTACTTTACTAAGACCTTTAATGCTTTTAAATCAGTGCAAATCACATCTATAAGACTCTGACTGTGGGAAGTGAAGTGGGTAGGTTCAGAAACCAGCTGGGTCAGATTCGTGGAGTTGAGAAATTGATAAAGTAATCCAGAATTGCCACTACTGTCACACAAAAGATTAATGTTGAAATCGCCCAGCAGGACCAAACCGTCATGTCTAGGAAGTGAGATTATACTATCCGATAATGCATCGAAAAAAAGATTAATGTCTAGCCATTGTGGGCGATAAGCGGTCCCTATTATTATCACCTGATTATGGAAGCGAAACGAAAGCCACATCTGTTCAACAATGGGGGCAATGGGATGGGGGCAGGTGCGTGCATAGAGACTCTTGCGGATATAAAACCCCACTCCACCACCACGGCCCCGGAGAATGTGCTCTGGCCTGGGCATGTGACGTAGGCGATAATTTGCTAGCTTCGGTGCACTATCTTCCTGACCTCTCCTTAGCCATGTTTCATTTATTGCAATAATATCTGGACCCAGCTCATCCACTGCTACAATGAATTCATCATGCTTTGTGCTGAGTGAACCGGCATTAAAAAGTCCAACTCGCAGGTTATTTCTATTTGCCATTAAGTGGATATAGAATTATGGGTCTCGGTGTGTATAAACTAGTTAGATAGATATATAATAATGTATAAGTAATGTTTAAATTAATAATAGTATGATATATAAGCACATACAAGTTGTACAGATAGCATAATTGATTATGTTGACTAAGATGTAGATGTGATGATTGAATAATAATTACTGAATATAAAATGTATGAATATAACAAGCATAGAAATTTAGCAAGAGTAACTGAAAAGTGTAATTCCATATCACAACATGAGTATATTAAACTTATATGTCTAAAAAAGTTAATAGATATTTCATTTGTCTCTGTCTTAAAACCAGCACTATCCTTAATTATTTCAGTAGCACGTAATATAACATAAAAAGGATAATTAATAACACATAACAAAAATAACTGATAAAATATATAAAGCGAAACAGGAATTAAATATAAAATTACATATAAACCATTTATAACATATATATCAGTAGCGCATAAACCAATGGTGACAAACATAATAAGCTTTGAAATGTCATAGGTCACAAGTCACGACGCTGAAAGTGAGGCTGACGGAGAAAATCCTGCCGGGGGCGGGGCCGAGCCCGGCGCAGACGCTATGGACGAGCCCCGCTCCGGCTGACCCAAAGCACGGTCGAGGTCCCCCTCCGTGCGGAAACGAAATACAGGCATACCGTCTCCCCGGCGAGCGAAGATGCGTCCCTGCTTCGTCCATGTGTAGCGCCAGCCCCGCCCGCGGCATTCCTCGCGGACGCGATGAAATAGCTGACGCGCCTGACGTGTCAACCGCTCGTTAATGAAGATGCGAGTACCGTCGGCAGCAGTGAGAGTGCGGCGCACGCGCGCAGCACTCAAGAGGTCGTCTCGCAGGCGGCGCCGCGCCAGCCGCACCACGATGCGTCGCGGTTTGCCCGTCTCAGCGCGGGGCGCGCCCACGCGCTCCGCGAATACAATATCACGCTCATCAAGCTTCACGCCCAACCTCATAGCAAGAGTGGTCACAGTGTGTGCGACGCTCTCCCCCCTCTCTTCAGGAACCTGGCCGATGTCTAGATCTGCCAGTAAGGCTTCACGGTCCCGGTCTTCGAGCTCAGACCTGAGTTCGGATATGGTGAGCTCCAGCGTCGGCACCGGCCCGGTCCCGCTTCCCGCTTCTCTTTGTTCGAGGGCGTTTAGCCGAAGCCCCATAGAGTCGAGTCTCAGGTCCATGCCATCGAGTCTACGATCCAATTCATCCAGCCGGGTCGCAACAGTAGACATTGACTCCCGCCACAGCGCCATCTCGCCGCGAAATTCTCGCATTTCCACCATACACTCCGTCAAGAGGCGTCTGAACTCTATCACCTCGTCCACGCTAGAAGTCCCCGCATTCGGCCCAGTGGCGACGACAGGGAGGTCACTATCTAACAGAGGTACACATATAGCCGCAGCCGCGGAAAGAGGCACATCGGTCACCGGAGGATCACAGATGCCTTTAACTGGAGTCAGGGTGTTATCGCCTTTTTTCGCTCCCTGCTTACAATTTGGACAGACCCAATCTTTCCTGATTTGGGATTTTTCAGATATAGCAAGGCAGCCCCGATGATATTTTAACGGGCACAAACTACAGGCAGCGCCACCTGTCGACGACAAAAACTTTCCACAAGCACCGCACTGAAGCATCGTTTAGGGTTCTTATAGTTGTACACTAATTATTTTACTGTCGCAATATAGCACAGTGGAGCGACAGGTAGTTAGATTTTTCTATTTCTTGAGGTTACCCACACGAAATAAAGTTATGATATATTCAGCTGATATTAATATGCAGATATCTTGAAAACACAGGCACTTATCACTTTGCCTTCACTTGCACAGATTTAACAGAAAGTACTAAATCGAAGCAACACAATGTTAAATGTGAAACTAAGTGAAAAATAATTAAACAACAGAAAATAATCGCACGGTATAATGATCAAAAAAAAAAAAACAAGAGCCCAACCAAACTATTAGAGATCGACATACCGCCTTTACAAAAAGAATTCAACTTGGTAGGTCGCTTCATTTGATGTCAAAAATCGAAGGTCTGAAGTATCCGATGAAGAACCCTCAGCTAGTCTCAGCTGTATTAGAGATATGGTAATGTCCCCTTCTACTATTGGTACATACAAAAATCGACTGTCATTGCAAAAATCCAGCGTAGTGGGACACATCTTCTAATCCATCTTCTAATCGACCCTAAAGCGTCCCACTACTGGGCGGATGCCTCCCCTTCTGCTTTTAATACGCATATAAATAAAATTAAAGGAACTCTCTGGATAATAAGACTAGACTGGCTTTTATGCAAGTTTACGAGAAGAAATAGTCGAAGTCGTAAATACCGCGCCGATCTTTCAGAAATTAAACCATCTAAACCGTCTATATGAATAAATAATAAACGCAAATGGGCAATACGAAAAACTGTTGCTACTGTACAAAAATCAGAACCGGAAATAAAGAAAAGAAAGATTTGTAATAATTAAAAAACTACTCCTAAAAATAAAAAGTATGTGTCAAATAAGAAAATCTAATATTAAAAAACAATATGCCCACGTTTCTACAAAAAGAAGTGAAATCCCACCAAAAACATTCTGTAAAAACTAGCCAAGTCTCGATGGAGCTGCTTGTTTATCCCTAAAAAGTAATGAAATCTAGACAAAGTCGTGCCAAGCCCAAGGTGCCTTACTGCGATTTCTTTATTATTATAGTTAATGTTGTGTGACTTGGCCGTTGAACATTCTTTATACGTTAGTGGGTATAAGTAAATTTTGTTTACACGTAATGTTATATCTGTTGTAACTCCCTATGTTTGTTAAGCGAGACAATAGCCCATACTGGTATTGGTAATGGGCTATTATCTCGCTAAACAATCGTATAAAGAATGTTCAACGGCCAAGTCACACAACATTAACTATAATAATAAAGAAATCGCAGTAAGGCACCTTGGGCTTGGCACGACTTTGTCTAGATTTCATTACTTTTTAGAGATTAAACAAGCAGCTCCATCGAGACTTGGCTAGTTTTTACAGAATGTTTTTGGTGGGATGTCGTTTTCATCTTTATCTTTATACAAGGTTATTTTATAAACACCATCCAAATTTATATATTATATTCTTTGAAGAAAATAACGAAACAAGATTTTTTTCTTTTAATATCACTCAGTACTAAAATATTAAGTTAAGCCTACACAAAGTTATCCGAGGAAAACTACCGATTGCTGTCACAGTCACGCTACGCACGGTGTTGTAGCAGATGATTACACGACCCCCGCCCCGCCCTCCCGTATTTCATTGATACATTACAATGATTTTCATAAGTTGAAAATTTAAACGAAAAAAAAATAGGAACGTCAAATTGAAGAAGAGATAAGTTGATTTGTTCTTTGATTATAACAATATTAATCGATAACACTCTTAATAAATAAAAAATGAACATAAAAGTAAGCCACAACTTATGCACTTACGTCGCATTTTTTAAAATTTAATCAACTTATGTACAATAATTGGTTGGAGTAAAGCAAAGGGTGTTTCTTAACCACAGAATCTAAAAAAACACAGGGATCGCAAAGGCAATTCGAAAATCGCAAAAAAATGCAGTGCCAAAACCTTAGTATCTACCTACCTAAGTTATTTTTGTCTATTTTACACGATAGGATAAAGAAATGTATAATTAATAGTTCTATATTTTTGTGAAAAATTTCACAAGTCTTAGCCGCCCTGCACACATTTTGCTTTACTCCAACAAAATAATTAATTAAAAATCCAAACAAAATACACTTACATGAAGTTTGAAAACAATCACTTTACCTTAAAGTGTAGGTAATTTCTCTCTAAACAGTCTTGCACGTTTATGAACATTGTCTTTAATTTTATTACTTGTTTTTTCACTTTGTCACTTCGTTAAATGCACGGATTATATTAATATTTAAGTTCTCGAGGATTTGGGCCTTCTTCACATAAACCCGTCGTTCAATTTCGCCCTCGATTTCAATTGCAAGTGTGAACACATTTCGTAAGGTAGATAATTATGCGACGTAAATGCGTGAACGCAACATTATACATCGCGGAAAGTCCGCGGGTGACTGATTTCATTGCGCCGATACAACTTGCGCGCGCAGCTCAGTGGGGCGCTTCGGGCGGTCGGTCGTTCAACTGTAAGTACCTATTTTGCCAGTGACCAACTGTTGTAATAATTCACTCGGACAAAATTTTTTTTTGCGGAAATTTTACCTCCCAATTTTTTTTCATAAATGAAGTGTTTGAATGATATCTTATGCCTAGAAAAAATTTGGATGGTGTTTATATAATGACCCTGTATATATATATAGTTTGATACGTCTTGTGTCATTTGTACGAATCTAGTTGAAGAAAACGATTTTTTAAATTAAAATTACAGCGTTACGACAACTTAAACACATTTAAATTAATGTATACAAAAAATAATGGCTTATTCTACATTTGATTATAGAGAAAAGCTGCCGTTGGTGATACTGACGAACGAAATAGGTTTTACTGACTCTACAACACAGGCCATGGGGTTAGCAACCTTAACTTACGCGCCATACACGGTCGGGGCGGGTACTCACTTGTAAACCATTCCGTGGCAGACGACGATGTAGCGGTCGTCCCCTCCGACTGCGAAGAGCGGGTACCGCGGGTGCATGGCCACTGCGCCCCCCCCCCCCCCCCCCCCCGCCCTCCCGTATTTCATTGATACATTACAATGATTTTCATAAGTTGCAAATTTAAACGAAAAAAAATAGGAACGTCAAATTGAAGAAGAGATAAGTTGATTTGTTCTTTGATTATAACAATATTAATCGATAACACTTTTAATAAATAAAAAATGAACATAAAGGTAAACCACACCTTAGGTGTAATTGGTTGGAGTAAAGCAAAGGGTGTTTATTAACCACAGAATCTAAAAAAACACAGGGATCGCAAAGGCAATTCGAAAATCGCAAAAACAAATGCAGTGCCAAAACCTTAGTACCTACCTACCTAAGTTATTTTTGTCTATTTTACACGATAGGATAAAGAAATGTATAATTAATAGTTCTATATTTTTGTGAAAAATTTCACAAGTCTTAGCCGCCCTGCACACATTTTGCTTTACTCCAACAAAATAATTAATTAAAAATCCAAACAAAATACACTTACATGAAGTTTGAAAACAATCACTACCTTAAAGTGTAGGTAATTTCTCTCTAAACAGTCTTGCACGTTTATGAACATTGTCTTTTATTGTATTACTTGTTTTTTCACTTTGTCACTTCGTTAAATGCACGGATTATATTTATATTTAAGTTCTCGAGGCTTTGGGCCTTCTTCACATAAACCCGTCGTTCAATTTCGCCCTCGATTTCAATTGCAAGTGTGAACACATTTCGTTAGGTAGATAATTATGCGACGTAAATGCGTGAACGCAACATTGTACATCGCGGAAAGACCGCGGCTGACTGATTTCATTGCGCCGATGTCGTTACAACTTGCGCGCGCAGCTCGGTGGGGCGCTTCGGGCGGTCGGTCGTTCAACTGTAAGTACCTATTTTGCCAGTAACCAGCTGTTGTAATAATTCGCTCGGACAAAATTTTTTTTTGCGGAAATTTTACCTCCCAATTTTTTTTCATAAATGAAGTGTTTGAATGATATCTTATGCCTAGAAAAAATTTGGATGGTGTTTATATAATAACCTTGTATATATAATTATTCTGTGTGTGTGTATGTCACTGAACTCCTCCTAAACGGCTGGACCGATTTGAATTATTTTTTTTGTGTGTGTTCAAGGGGATCTGAGAATGGTTTAGATTCACAAATCAGCCCGGCAGATGGCGCTGCAGACGGTATCTAGGTTATTTATCTATACTGCGAAAATAACAGGCAGGACAACGTCTGTCGGGTCCACTAGTATACCCATGTAATTCTACTGTACGTGTGTATGACACTGAACTCCTCCAAAACGGCTGAACCGATTTGAATGAATCTTTTTGTACACATTTGGGTGGCGCCCTGGATGGTTTAGATTCACAAATTAGCCCAGAAGATGGCGCTGCAGTCGGCACAGCAACGCGTGGCCAGGTCAGCTATTATTAATATAAAATGCTCACCAATTATTATACCAAATATTCATATAACTCTCACTATAGGTCTATAGTTACTTAAACTTATTTTAGCTATATTGTTATTACCATGTACAACGGTTTGTTGCCATAAATTTAAAAAAACATGCAAAATGAGTCGCCTACTAGTGCTCACTTAGTGCTCGGTATTGCACGGTCTAACAGCTCCTGATGATGCTCCGTGTGGGGGCGAAACACGTGTAGAGTAGTTGGTGAAGATGCCGGTGTCTGCGGTTTCTGCATTTATATGCGGGCGGGCGGTGCATTTTGCTTGTTTTTTGCGGAAATTAGCTACTTTTATTTTTTATTTAATAAAGATTGACAAGATTTAATTTAGTTTTTTGAAGTGAAAACTTCTTTAGCATCGTTGTGATTTGAAAGTCGATGAAACGAAAAAGTGACAGTAAAATGAGACAGACACATACATTCATAGGATTTAACGTAGGAGAAAATGAGATAGGTAGCATTATACAGTGTCTCTTTGAAACGAAAAAGCGACAGTAAAAAGAGAACACATAAAGTAATGAGATTTAACGTAGGAGAAAATGAGATAGGAAGCATTATGTGCGTGGGTTAATACGTGTTTGTTTACGCATGGTTAGTACAAAGCTTGAGAGAAGGCATCACAACAACCCTGGTATTTTGTACACGTGTACGTATTATATTTGATGGTTTCATTCCTACCACGTGTGAATTGCACACATGCTTTTTTTATTTATATCTAATCATTTTTACAGGAGTCGTGATCACAGAATGATTAATTTGGTAAAAAGGATTTTAAGTGAGGCTTGAAAATAAAATACTTAGCAATAATCTCGTTTTAATTAATACTTATGTAATTAATGAAAATAAAATTAATAGCCAAACCTTTTTACAACATGAAAGCATATTTCGAAAGTAAATTATAATATTGCATTTCTCGCATTTTCAAATAAGATTTTTAAAATATATTAGTTATAAAATTTATGTGAAAAAGTTAAAATAATTATTACAAGTTGAATTTTTATTTGTTTTCTCTTTAAGTTACAATATTTAGTTTTAATAACTGATTAATTGACCTTTAAATCGATTGGGATATAAAGGTCAATTCACCTTTTTAAGGTATTGACCTTAAAAAGGTGAATTTATAGCATAAACAAATACCTGGACGGTTATCATGGCGCTTGCAACAGTGCCGAAATATCGGAAACTCGCTAAAAACAAGGTACATGATAACAATCCCGTAAATAACTTATGTTTCTATAATGTTAGTCGCCATGAGATTTTAAAACAACATAATGTAAAGGTAGATATTATATTGCACATAAATAGTATATAAAACTGTATACTGTCCTTTAAATCTATATATACAAAATATCCCTGTCACAGTATATGACTGCGATGACTTCGCAACTACTTAACCGATTTTAATAATTTTTGTTTCATTTTAATTTATAATCAAAATTTTTTATTGCAAATTAAAACAACTGAGATACAGCTACGTGTGGCCGGGTAGGTAAATATATAAATAAAAGATCAAATCTTTGGTAGTTCCCAGTACTCTGACCAGTGAAGCGTTGATCTAGCGGCGTAATACATACATCTGCCAAACCAGTAGTCAGCCAGCAGAAAAGTAATTTTGTTTTTCTAACCTCATAAAAACGCAGACATTTTGTATTGGAAGCCCACGCTTAGAAATGTTTGGCAGTTATAGATCTTCACAAAAAGTTATTTGACCTTGACTGTGAAGGTTAGCCGATATGAAATACGATTCGAATATTTTAAGAAATCTAAATTGTGATAATTTGAGAAGTAAGGAACATATCTTTATATATATAATTCTTCTGTGAGTGTGTATGTCACTGAACTCCTCCTAAACGACTGGACCGATTTGAATGATTTTTTTTGTGTGTGTTCAAGGGGATCTGAGAATGGTTTAGATTCACAAATCAGCCCGGCAGATGGCGCTGCAGTCGGCACAGCAACGCGTGGCCGGGACAGCTAGTTCTATGTAAATATTTTTATTTATTCATAATAATAGATGTTTAAATAAAAGAAAAAAGTCTACATATGGTTCACTAAATTAGCATGCAAATGTAAAATTACAAATATTAAATTATGTTAAATTATCAATTTTTATAAATTTTCACAAATTCTAAAACTTAATTTATTTAATAACTAAATAAAAATACATCAATTTAAATAGTCATAACTTTACAGTTCTGCAGAACCGTGGGTGGTTAGTAGATGCATTAAATGAGGAATGATGCGATAAGAGACGGGTAAGATGTGGAAGAAGATATGACAAAGATAGAAAAAGAGATGCTAAGATGGTTTGGACATGTAGAGAGGATGAAGGAAAGAAGATTGACAAGACAAGTATGTGAGGCAAATGGGCATGGGCAGGTAAAGGCGAACTTTCAGGGACCAAATAGGTCCTGGTCAAAAGCACTCTTAACCAAACAGATGCGAGAGATGTATTTCAGGATCGTTAAAACTTGAAATTTTTGACTGTATGTATGTATTACCTTAGTCATCCTGCGAATATTGTTGCTGAAAAGGAGTCATACCATCAGGATTTACTAAAAATAAGAAAATAAAAATGTTTTCGATAATTTTAAAGTGTGTTTTATTTGAAATATTTTATAAAAAATTAACTAGCTCATGCCAAAATGAACATTCTTAATTTACAAACAAATTATTACCAACCCCAAAAAGGGGAGAATATTTATAAGTATTTTTGTTTCAGACATTTTACAGGGTCACACCATTTATTTTGTATCATAATATCATTAAATGTATCATAGATTGTATTATATATATTTACTAGCTGCCCCAACCACGCGTTGCTGTGTTATAAATTAAAATAAAAGCTATCCTATCTTTTAAGTTAGATCAAATAACAGATAGTTACGAAGTTTGATCAAAATCGGTTAAGTAGTTTAGGAGTCCATTGAGGACAAACATTGTGACACGAGATTTGTATATTAAGATATTATTTCAATATATAATACGTTGATAAACAAATTATTACCCATGATTTTAATACAAATGCTTACGCAAATTTATCACTAAATTTGCAACTTATGGAAGTTAGTCAACTTCCTTAACGCCAAATCAAACTAGCTGTCAATTGAATAATTTGAAATTGGTAAATTGTTTCATAACACTTCTGACTGTGGTGTAGTGACTTAGCCATCGATTATACGATCAGAAATATAATATAGTAAAGGACCCCCCTCGGTTTTGTTGATGGTAGTGCTTGTTTTAAGTACTCAAGGCTAATTTATCATCATCATCATCATCAGATCATATTAATGTTCCTACTGCTGGGGCACAGGCATTCACTATGGATGGAATAGAGAGATTGGGCTATGACCCACCACGCAGACTCAGTTGGTGGTTGCTAACGACTGCAGATGCAGCCGGGACCAGCGGCTTAATGTGCGTTCCGAAGTACGAGGAAGCTCGAGATAATGTTTTTGGTCACCCATCCAATGACCGACCATTGCGAGAATTGCTTAACTTCCATGATCGCAGGCCGAACGAGCTAACCACCTGCGTCATCGAACCCCTCCAATATAATTACCACTGCCCAATTTAAGTCTACGTCTATAATAACGATTGCACACACTGTTGTGTTCCAGCAGTTAGAAGTAAGATAGCTAGTTCATTGCTTGAGCATACCAGCTGAAGCACGTTGCCATCTTACCTTAGCTATCATCACTTAATATTATGCGAGGTTAAAGCTAAACTAAGGGTAAACTTACCGATTGTCGAAAAAAGTTGAAAAAAGACATCTTTTAGTCGGTTATCCCGACGCGTTTATTTTGGTTTTTTATATTTAATTCTCATTGAGTGATAACGGCTTCTAAAGAAGTCAAAACTTCAGGACTAAAGGGTATTTAAATTTAAAAAGCAAATTTATGCAGTTATTAAAGTTGCATGTTGCTTATCATAAATATGCTTCATAAACGAGAAACGGCAAAATATAATAAATGTAGGAATAGACAAATTTCCAAATACCAGAGACTAGAAACAACACTTCATTATACGTATCGGAACGGAGACTGTAATACTACCACCTCAGAGACTACCACAGACCATAGAGTTCCGAACTAATCCCACGCAGTTGCCAATTTATCAAAATAAACATTGGATGGGTATTTAAATGATCAATAGGTAAGGAAGTGTAAGAACTATATTTAAGAAATATGATTGTGAATAATACAAAGTAAAAAAAATATTTTAAACTATACCAAAATTTAAATGATATTAGAATCTATTTCAGTTTCCCCGTTACCCTAGGCTAGCTGCAAGCGTCTGAGTAAAGGGGCACATTGTGTGGAGTTTTAATAAAAGCTCAATAGTAAGGGCAAGAATCGCCCGGGGCACCAGGGATTAGCAGAAGTGAATGCGATGAAAAAGAATTGAACAGTAATTAAAAAACCAATTTGCGAATATATGAACGAACCGCCGCCGTAGGTAAAGTTACCCACTTTGATCCCTTTGAATCCATTGTAGAATATTGAACAAATATAATATATTCAACTTTCTTTTGTTCAAGATTAATTGTAATCGATTTCACGGTTGGAATATGATAAGTGGGAGATCGGATAAGAATAAAAATTAAAGGCGTCGTATTGAGACCGCCTCTAGATAATAATATTACTTTTACAAAATTACTTTTGTTTGCAAAATAACAAAAAAGGTTGGATGGTGAAATTATGGAGATGAAAAATATTGTAATGATCCTTTGTGTGCGTTATTCAAGTTTGTTTAATAACGTTTCACAAAGGAAGCTCCCCTTTGAGGATTAGTCACTGTACTTTATTATTATCTTAACCGATTCAGAGGTTCAGGCGCTTACAGTTACTGAAAGTTAGTCATTTGAAATTAAGTCCTTGAAAAGATTTATTTTAAAGTTTGTAAATAAACATACATTAAAGACCGCTAAACAATTTGTGATTAAGTTTAAAATACATTACAGAGACACACAAATGAAGAATACATTAGAGAACCAGATATTTCATCCACCTACCTTAATAGCTCTGTCATCAATTACAAGGATCCAATTAAAAGGGGTATTCACTTTTTTGATTCAAGTGACATAAATTCATGCAAACAATGTTCTTAAGAGCATCAAAAAAATAAATTTAGAAACATTTATAAACGCTAGAATATCTCATTTATCATAACCGCCATCTTTGTAGCTAAATTAAATAATGTCGAGATTTACAGGCAGAAACAAATGTAAAAGCAATTAAAGCACGACTCGGTGCAGACTAATATGGGCAGGAGATTATCATAACAAAAACTCCAGCACTCATTAAGCCGAAGACAATGCTTCATTGTTACCAATTAAGAGCAAACAAGCAGTCAATGGTCTATTAGCACCAATACCAGATGTAATCGATGGCCAAACAATAGTAGCAGCAGGGGGCTTGTAAATATTCCGTTCAGTTCTCAGCAGGCATCACTGACAGATATGTAGCTGACAAATTATTGACAAAAATATTAATCAGTTGCGGGTTAACGGGCTTGTTCGAATTCACTGTTCACTGACGTGGCTTAGACGAGATCGCTGATGGAATTTAAATTGATTACATTTGTTTATCTGGCTGAAATTGGATCATTTGATTAACTGGATTTGTATTTGTAACAATTATTAGAAGTGCCGCGAGCGATATTTCAATTTACAATTTGTAAAATAGTAATAATAACCATCGGTTATTAAAACAAGCTTTGAATATGCAAATTATAATCTCACATTGAATAAAATTTTCGACTAGCCTTTGGTCAATTTCACAAATATTGAATATTATGATTTAATTTCAATCTTGCATGCATAGTTTCATAAGTGATTCAAGCAATAGTATTTTGAATTTATAACTAAGTGTATTTGAATAAACTTTATCATCATTCCCGAACATTAGTAAGTGAAATCGATATCAGATCAATGCCACCCTTTCTAATCCCAACCAGGTCATTGTTGACGATAATTAGTTTTTGTCACTTCACATTGACAAATCCTATTCGATTCATCGCTACCCCACTCTTGTCGGACCGGCTCTTATCAAAGAGAATATTATTTCAAACGCCCCTGTCACTGGCTTTCTGCCCCAAAATCCGGTTTGTTATGAATGAAATTACAGAAATCGAATAAGGTAAACACAACTGAGAGGCAACAAAAGCTTGCACGAAAAAAACCTAAATTGAATTCAAATTGGTTTCGTTGGGCATTAGGGACAGCCGGGGGACTTTTTTGAGAACGTATAGCGAGGCAATAATTTAAAGTTACTTTTTGTTGAAGGGCGACAGCCTGCGGTATATAATGCTGATGTGATTGAATGAAAACAGAAGGCACAATGGGATGAGAGACGTTAGCCGTCTCTAAACGATTGTTGCTAGCAATACTCAGCCAGCGCGAGGGAGTATTTAATGAAAAGTTTTTATCTTATTCAGAGGCTAAAGACATGCCAAGGAATTTCATTAGGAGTTGAGGTATGGCAAGGATAATGGTATAGATAAATTTATAATTAATTACTTTTTACGAGTAAAATCCAGTACTTGAAATAATCAGTTTTCCGAAGACATACGAATGCTCGAAAGGAACTAAATTGTAAAGACACAGCAATATCTCCAAAAGGTGAAATTTCAAATAAAATTTCTCACCCCGAAGAGATTTCGATTTACAGTTGATTTTATTCATCGCACAAGGGGAACGTATTCCAAATATGAAGAGCTAATGTAAAATGAAACCGTTCTACACGTCCCAGGCAAAGTTCCCAGCCAAAGATCAACAGGTATGCAAATAAGTTTAAAAAAAGCGAAGTAAAGTGAAGCTGTTGATGTTTTAAATTCTCAGCAATGTTCTGTTTTATTCTTTAGTGAAGGATAGAAAAGGATAATTTGTACGCTTTTAACAGTTGCTGTTAATAAGTTTCTAATTTGACGACCGTTTGGTGTAACCTTACACAACGACAGTCCTGGGTTCGATTTCCGGAATGGGCAGATGTTTGTGTGATGAATACGAGCATTTGTAATTGAGTCATGGGAATTTACTATTTGTATATATTTTATAGATATTACACATGTATGTCTATCCGTTGCTCTAGTATCCATAACACAAGCTTAATAGTGCTTGCTTTAGGCTGGGCTAATTGGTGTGTATGTAAGAAATGTTATTGTATAATCAAAATGACCAATTACAAGTGATTATTAATAGCCTCAGGAGAGACACTAGACTGGTTTCAGTAATTTTCAGATAAAGTGTGAGATTTGATATAGGGTAAAGGCACCAGTGGTCAGCCTCGTAACGACTTTTTGAAGTTTGAACAGTTGCCATTTCTACAGCATATGTCGGATAACGAAATGTACAGCATGATTGGATTTATTGTTTATTATAGTTTTTAAAAAATATATGTCAAATATCAGAATTTTACTAATAAAATATATAATTACGTTTAAACAAAAAATGGCACTTTGTCCCAGTGGACAGCCTCTAAAAACCAGTAAACAGCCTCGATGAACCCAGTGCTCAGCCCTTGTAAGTATGAAATAGTTATGAAATGTATGTTTATAATCATTGATTATAAATATACATTTTATAACTGTTTCAGGTAAAACTTAAGTATTGCTTATAGATTCTCATACAAATAACCACATTCGTCCCTAAAAATACCATTTAAATAAGATCGTGGCTGAGTACTGGATTTTCAACACCCAGTGATCAGCCGCATGAAAAAATAATTTAAAAGGTGGCTGATCAGTGGGTTTTTCGACCATTAGGAAATGTTTGTCGTACTAAATTTGGAAATTTATATTTATCGGTTCTAATGGTCGTCTTGTAATTTAAAAAATAATCGAAAAACTCAGTTATCAGCCCCGGGGCTGTCCATTGGATCATTTGTAAAAAAGTGGTATCCAATGGTCAGCCCCCTCAATTTATACGTAAAAAATCGATATTTTTATCAAAATTTAATATAATTTAATACATGAACTAATGTATAAAGCTACCATTTAGAAAACACAATCACATTTCATAATAAAATAGGTTCTTTCTTACCTGTTAAGAGAACACTACGTGTAATAAAAAATATGGCGGACTTGACACTATTGCTCTTGTCGTTGGACAGCACCGATATGAACGAGTTTATTTCTACCCCCTGATTCCCTGCCGCTCCTGTCGCGTGACACATTAACCAATAAGGAATCAGAGCGTCTATTTAAGTGCAAGTGATTTGTTCAATTTGATTATAGCGATATTTATGACCAATAAACGATGTAAAAGGCTGAACACTGGTGCCTGGCTGGCCACTGGTGCCTTTACCCTATATGTCCTTGAAATGGAGCCGTAAACCCAGAAAAGTATTTACCTTAAATCAATTAAAAAAATGGAATGAAACGAAATTGAATTTATTTCATATCAATAAATCCATGAATATGCATTCATGGATTATTCGAATATCTGTTCGTATTTGATAAACCAAAACTTTTTCATTGAAATAACTAAATTCTGGAGCTCTGCCGACTATGCTAGTTTGTAATCTAAAAATATTTATTTCCATCGACGTTTAAAAACATAGTTTCAACAAAGAGTTTGGTTGTTTTTCATTTTTGCATTGACATTTCAGCAATGTAAAGCTTTCGGTGTTCCACTTCATGTATCGGCGCTAGCGTTGAGCCATAGAATAAATTTAAGCGAACACTCAAATCCATGGTTTACCTGACACAGAGCTCTGTGGTTAACCGCGTGAAGCGTTTCAACTTTGTTGCTTATAGTTTATTTTATAACGGTCTGTCGAATTGAATTTTGCGGTTATTTATTTAACTCAGGGAAAGCTAAATGATAATAATACGAATTCTGAGGTCGCTTCAAGAAGAATGTTTCTCTTATTTTCTATACAAATGTTGTTTACACTTTTTTAGTGGTGTAGCGAAATTCCAGCAGATATTTGTAACCTTTTGTGCTGTCTGTCTACAGTTCAAAATATTGTACTTATTTTAATATGAACAAACATGAACTTTTCTAAACATCAAAACATTTTAAATTGTAAACAAGTGACTGTTATATTGCAGTTGAGTAGACAGTAATTAAATTATTTGTAGTTTTACAAAAATGTTTCATAATACTGACAGCAAAAGATATAGATTAGAATGTCATTCAAACAGTATTCTTTTGCTGAATAATAATCGTAATTGATTGTTTAATTATTATATTCTATCACTTATTATTAATAAAACCATTAAAGTAACAGTCAAGTTACGCGTGAAAAGAAGTATAAGAGAGTTATTATCGTAAGCCAAAATTGTTAGTATTAAAACCCATAGAAATACTATTAAATCATAATCATCACATGGGCCTATTAATATTTAATCTGTTAAAGTATTGACCGTCCATATTAATCAAATGTTCATTAAAAGATATGGCCATTAGCAACCACATGGATCTAAATTGTATTATTTGTATTGTATTGCTCGTAAGACTATTAAGTCACAGTTCGATAACAAAGATATTAAACTAATAGAGACTACCCTTTGATGCAACGAGTCCATATTTATTTATTTACATGCTTAGAATTAAAATAACGTTACAATTTACATGCTCCTCCAATTAAAAGAAACCACAGCGTGCAATTAATTTAAAATATTATTTGCAATAGTATATAAAGACTAAAAAAGGGACTCTGGACGGATAAATTATACTAATAATCTCATTAACAATTACAGTAAAATAATCATATAAAAAGACAAACAGTTCAGTGTTTAGCGTTAAGTAAACAATAGCAATTCCTTTATCTTTTATAATTGGACAAAGCAAGACAGATATCAAGCCCATAAGTCTTCGAGAGACAGTCTATTGCCTACAGAGCCTCGGCATGGTAGCAAAGTGACCAATATTGGATTTAAATGGAGGAATCCTAAAAAAATATCGGCTCGACGTAGAGGTAGGAGTGATGGTGTATCGATTGCATTTTAAAAAGTATAATTTGGCAAAAGGCATATTTTGATAGTTGCTGACTGGTAATGGATAATAAAATATCTAACCTGCAATGATATCCATGCCTTTTGATAAGCAAGCCAAGTGACTTTATGACAATTGAAATTATTCGTTGCGAAAGGTTTCTTAGTGCGACGGCAGCGATCCTGTTTTTTTCACCGAAGTTCCTGAGGGTCGAGTCTTGGAAGGGGCAGATGTTTGTGTGATTAATACGAGTATTTGTACTTGTATCATGGGTCATATATAATTCTCTAAATATATCTTATTTATGTTTGATATGTATATGTCTATTCTTTACCCTAGTATCTACAACAAGCCATATAGTGCTAACTTTGGACTAGGCTAGGCTGGTGTGATTGTAAGCAATATTTATTATAACAGCTGATCAGTTTCTAAAGGCAAATTTCTCGATAGCTTTAATATAACTTTAGTAAAGATAATGTATTTTCTTACCATCACATCTTCCTTAGTTTCTTTGTTTTTAATACGAAGATTGTGAAGGTGGCGATTCAAATTATAGACGATATTATAAAATTAGGTGTTTACTCGTTGAAGTCTACAAGTTAACTCCTCTCAATACAACGTAGTACATGGATTATATATAAGTATGGCAAATCACACATACATCGCACATCACAAGATGATTGAACATATAAGTTAGCATAACGTGTCTGTTACTTGAATATTGATGGCGAATGCTATGGCTATCTGTACGTAGAGTTGCATTACCTAAATATTTTTTGTTAAGCAGAAGAAAATCTTAATTCGGTTGTCAGTCGAAATAAATGAATTATTTATTTATTTCAGTTTTTATCTACTATGTCCTTTATATAATAGGTGTATAATACCTTAAATATATTATATACAAAATAATCAAACTTCATATTGTATATTTAGCAATCTTGAATAACTTTTTGTGAAATGACTAGAGAGTTTATTTTGCATTATTTAATTAATTGTGAACTTTTTCTATGTTTTTGTGTGATATCACCATTTGAACTAAGCCGCTTTTCAACATAATTTAAATTTATACATATAAACAGAGTCATTACAAACGTTTCATAGCAAAAAACCTTTTAGAATCTATTCTAAGATAATGACCTCCATTAGTCACATCAAAGGAATAGTCGATAATATTAAGATTAGTTTTACCCGTTTAATTCGCAGGGGAGTTTAAAAACTAAAGACGATGTCTTAATGGCAATAAATTATGTCGTATCTCCTTTATGGTCAATTTGAAGAGATTACTGATCGTTAAATCGGGGAACCCATTAGTGAAATGTTCAGGAGCTTGTAATGCTTTACTGGCATGCGAACGATATTGTTGTCTTGTCATCAAATCTGTTCATTATTTCTTGTCATATTCTTTATGAAACTAAAGAAAAGTGGTACGTAGATGTGGTGAATAATTAAATTAAATTAAATTATAAAGAAAGTTTTATTTCACTCACGACTATAATAGGAAACGTGGTTTACAGGAGAATGTCAGAAAAAAGCTACCACAGCGCGTAAAAAGGGAAACTAGTTGTGTTCCATTTCATCATTAGAAATGATTACAATGTATCATAGCGACTTTTTGTTTGAACAGCGATATAAGCGAAGGGTTAGAAAAAATATTTAAATTGAAATATATATAAAAATTCGCTGTCACAGTGTTTGACGGCGATGAACTCCGAAACTACTCATACGATTTTGATGTTTTTTTCCCTATTTTGCTGGTATTATTCCGACTGAGGACATAGGATAGGTTTCATTTTAGTCTATAATCTAAGAACACAAATTTGTTGTTTGTGTGTTTGTCTGTCCGCTCTTTTTCAATTGTATCAGTTAACGTTACCATAGCAACGCGTTACCGGGTCAGCTAGTTTGTAATAAAAAAATATTGAAAATTATTTTAACTCAGTCACAGCAATGCGTGGCCGGGTCAACTTCCCAGTGTTTAAACGCAATAAACTCCGAAAATACTCAACCGATTTTGAGGATATCTTTTTAACTTTGCTGGATTTTTTCCGAATTAGGACATAGAAATTTAATTTATAACACAGCAACGCCTGATAGGGTCAGCTGGTTTTAAATAAAATCACTATATCTCTTATTTATTTATAAGGTACACCAACAGCATAATATGAATAATTTTTTTGTATTCCGTAACAAATCAGGTATTGTTCTTGTATATAAAATAATTTTAGGTATACACAACACGCCGAATATATGAAAAAAAAAACTTTAATATTACTTATATAAAATTTGAAATAAATTAAGGGTTTGTATGATAAATTAAGATAGAATGAATACAATTACAGAATATTTACTTTCTCTTGAAAGTATTTAATTTATCGCAAAAATATCACCGCGCGTTAATTTTTTTTTAATTGGGTATAAAAGAGGTTACCGTAAATGATAATTTACGTAACTAAATGATTTGGTTAACCAAATATATAAATCCAAACTAATATTAAGAATTCGTCAGTGATTGTTGAATACACTCACGCCTTAACAGCTGTTATTGATCATCATAAAACTTTTCATATACCTACTTTGTCAGGGGTACTAAAAGGACATAGGGTATCTTTCATTTAGAAAAAAAGTACCATTTCCGAGGAATAGAAATATGTCTTTTAATTGGTAGTAGTAAATATATCTTTTTACAGATAAATTTCATAAATGACTTTAATAACTCATATTATTGTATTTTTTGTTACTAAGCATCTTCTAGACTGAAAACTAAAGATTTTTATCTAAAAAAATATCATTTTTTTTTACGACCGTTTGGTGCAACGGTAGCGATCCTGCCTTTAGCACCGATGGTCCTGGGTTCGAGTCCCAGAAGGGGCAAATGCTTATTTGATGAATACGAGCATTTGTACCTAAGTCATGGGTATTCATATGTTTCTATATCCGTTACCCTAGTATCCAATAAAACAAGCCTTATAGTGCTTACTTTGGGCTAGGTTAATTGGTTTCATTGTAAGAAAAAAAAATGTACTTTTACGTACTTCAGTAGCAGATTCGGGTGGGAAGTGAATCCAAAATCTTTCACTATCTGGTCGTGTTCTTTTCTAATTGAGCTTGAGACCTTGACAAAACTTTTTTAAGTATTTCTCAATCTGATAAACAGCGCCATCTCTGCCCGTTCTCGGTAACTACTAACTGCAACATTGGCATGTAAACAATCGATAAAAAAGAAACTTATTAGGTTATTTTAACACTTTAATGCTAGATTATTATATTTCCAAAAAATATTCTTTAAAAAAAATTCGACTTATTTCATAAGCTCACGGGTCTCGTTCAATTTAAGTTGTAGTTTCGAGTTATTTTCACGGCGATGTATGTCAGGTTTTATGGTTATCCTTTTAAAATTACATATGTTTAATTACTAATTGCTATCTTATAAAAACGGTTAAGTTTTATTGCCAATTTTCTTCTGAGTACTTACTGTTTGAGTGGCAGTCACGGGCTGGACAACTGTTGACCTGGCGATCGTTGCGGCGAGCTGATTGCAACTTTTGTATTTACAAAGACTAAGACCTCCTTTTAAGGACATAGGCACCTTTGTTAGGACATCTTTCATAACATCTGTGTACCTATAACAATGAGATATACAAGGAAACCGTATTTATATTATTGTTATATTATAAAAATTAAGTTGAAAATATAAAAAAAGATCTAATTAGCAATTGTATGTGTGTGCGTGTTTCTGTATTTATGTGCATTGGTGTATATGTGTGTCTCTATGTTAATAAGTAAAAATTTTTTTAATTTATATTTGCTGTGAAGCCAAGTACTATGAAGTGAGGGAAGAAGCTGTGTGTAAAATATTTAAAATATAAAAAACTTGTAAAATTTTATGTAGCCGCGACTTCTTGCGCATTAAGTTATATCTAGCTTTATTAAAGTTCCCAGGAAACGTATGATTATTCTCTCAGAAAATACACGTATATCTTTAGGTCAGGGATAAATCAATTTCCATACTGAACTTTATAAAAATCAGTTTTGTTGTTTCGACAGTGTCTGTTACGTCTAGTTAATGGGATATTTAACCACAATAAAATATAGATCAACTGTTATAAGCTTAACAATAAACATTTTTAAACCAATTTGCACACACGTTATTTTAAAATATATATAATTTCATGAGAAATCAATTATAAAATTATTGAAGTTTCATGATTGACCACGTGATTGAAAATTTACAGAATTGGTTAAATCTGATGAAGTGACATCATCTGATATTTACAGTGAATTTGTATCGTATTACGCTCAAAGTTTGTTTACAAGCATGTGACGTCATGACATGAAGTAACCTTGAAAAGGTGTATTTAGCAGTTTGGCGGGTTTTTATTCATTTCAACTTTGATACTGACTTTATATTAAACTAAATGGCGCTGTAGCGCGTAGAAACACGCTATCGTATTGTTTTTGCGGGAGTACGTAAGGGCAAGTTTAGTTTTGCAATGTGAGGATTGCGAGACAATATGGTAACATACACATACACACACAAAATATTATCATAATATAATTAGGATAGAGATATTAATCAAAAATAGGAACTATGTTATAACTAACAACTTAATATATTTTCGTAAAATACCTTATTTTATATATATAATATTAGTCATAGAATGAAATAAAAAAAATCTAACACTGGCACTGTTTAAGTATACGTCTATCTTCGCATTGGAACCAGCAATTAAAAAATACATTTGCATATGTAAATAATACAACTTTAATATAACACAATGATATATTAGTTAACGATCGCAGAATCAAGCTCAGATGAAGAGGAAATTAATAAACAGAATCAACAAGTTTAATTTCCAAGATATCACTTAATCTTATCTTAGTAGTTTAATTTTGGGGATTAACTTTGAAATAGTTTAATTTGCTTTTTATCATGATTTTAAAAAGTAATTTTCAAATAAGAAAACTTTGATTTTGCATAGTAATATCATTTAAATTCTCATTTCCTCTGTAATATAGATGGTATCGGTAACAGGATGTTTGAGAAGCCACAACTATCTCGAACGATCGTAGTGTGGACTACTTATTTTTTATGAGACAAATATTTTCAAGCGGAGGCTAATCTTTAATTAAATTGTTTATGTAATTAAAATTGTATCAAGGTATGTTACTAATTTAAAAAGCAAAATAAAATAAATATTAAATTAAATAAAAAAAATATCTGATGTCAAAACATTTGTAAAAATTTTGCTTTCGGAAGTGGGGATGTTCTTCTCATTTATGAAGCAACGCTTGCTTCATAAATGAAAGGAACATATACAGCGTAAAATGTACTAGAAAATTTTTTACAGGTGTCAAATTTTGTAGCGCTTGACTGCTATCCCGCCTGATGGTAAGCGACGATGCGATCTAGGATGTGATGAGCTTGCCTAGTGACTTGAAGACCCCTAAATGTATTTATCACGAAACACGGAATAAGGCAAAGAGTTCCACTCTTTAGCGGCATGGATCAATTGGAACCAAAACGCTTAGTGCGACTCTTTGGTATATCAACCATATAACGGTAGCGCCTATTTGTAAGTCTGCTTGTTCGATGAAAAAATGGGGACGGCGACATTTTCAGCCAAGTTATTCAAAAATTAGAGGCCCTATTCACGTTGTATAAATTTAACATTCATTTATATCAGTCAAAGATACCTTAATGTAACTCCGAAACCGAAACTAATATAAATAAAGAAATCGATTACACTGAAGCTATTATAAGCAAACATTATAAATCAAAGCGGAATAATCAGGCTTTGTTTGCCTAAGGACACAAAAGAGTTAATAACCAGTATAACAACTTTAGTAACACATTTTTTTCTTTGGATTTCGGTGGCATAAAAACCAATACGCTGTTTTCACTTCTCCGATTGACTAGTCATGTCTATTGGCATTAAATCTACCATTTGTTAATAAAATTATATTCATTTATTTAACTTTATTAATTATTTTATTGATTTAGTTTAATTTTAATATTATTTTCTTCGAATTCCGAAACTACTAAACCGATATAGGTGATTTTATTTCATTTTACTGGATTTGTTCCGCCTTAGGTCATAGAATAGACTTCATTTTAATTTTTGCAAGTTACAATAAAGAGGCACAATATAGCAACGCGAGGCCGAGTTAGGTAGTTTTTTATACAAATGTTTTCATTATTAAATTGGAAATGATACAACGAACGATTATTGGCAATGTTGTCGCAATGTTGTAGTGATAACGAGTGTTATTTGTGTTCCATTTTGCCATTATACAAATAAAGTTACTATTTTTTGCAACGAAATATCAAAAATTAGTAAAGATCATTAATGGCATTGCATATAAAGCAATCGTTTCATCGTGGAATCTTGTCTTGGCCCTGGACTGATCGGGATCAAGAACAAACTCATTAAACATGAAACACTTGTGTTTCAGTTACAGCGACGGCACCACAACACCCAGACCCGAGGCAATATATATAAATATCATTTTCTACATTGAGCCGGCCGGGGTTCGAACCCTGAACCTCGGAGTGGCGTCACCATTAAAAAATGTAATACTGTCGAAAGAGTTAACTGTGACAAATATCGGTGCGTTTATCACATTTTTTATTTGCGCTTCGAGCTAAAAAGTTATTTAGTACAGTTTTTAAAGCATACTATTTGAAAGAGTTTGGATTTAGATTTATAGTGTAAATAGTATATTCATACTTGATGACTTTTATCGATCGTAAATCGTTATACTCATTAAAGATATGTGTATAAAATTGATAGGTTACTAGTAAAAATAAATATTAGACATCATCACATACCTTTTCAATCCAAGTTAAGTAGGTCAAGCACTTGTGTTATGGAAAACAGAAATAACTACGGTATCAAGACATCCAGACTCGAGTAAATACAGAAAACTTCTTTTTCTACATTCGGTTCAATGTAGTTTGGGATACAATAAGGGATTTCAATGTTGTGTGAATGGGAAACCAAAATTGTATTATTTTTGAATTTTCCATACATCAGAAAGTTCATGAATAATTTGACCTCAGAAATACAAGATTAATACACCGTAGAACCCTATCACATTACATAAATTATTTATTTCTATATTGTTGTGTCTTTGTTTACAGCCGATTTGGTGTGACATGGTTCTACGGTAACTATGTAATTTATCTAATTGTTAAGACCCAAAAATCCGAATTTAGTCCACGTGTTGGGAATTGGCACTTTTAAATAAGAAATCTTGTTCAAAAGTCATTATCTATGGTGAAAGAAGTAAGACCTAGAAGTGGCGTCAATGTGAAAACCGGTATGCAAACCACTCGACCACCGAGCGGAGGTCATAAATTATATATATATATATATATATATACACAAGCTGACAAGGCCACGCGTTGCTGTGTTATAAATTAAAATGAAACATATCCTATGTCCCAAGTTGGAACAAATCCAGAAAAATGAAAACAAATCCTCCAAAATCGGTTAAGTAGTTTCGGAGTTCATTGCGGCCAAACACTGTGACAGGGAATTTTTATATAGATAGATTAATTGCCACAATATATTGCGAACTCGGAGCATCTTCTCAGCATTCATATTTTTGTACACCCTGTGATTTGTCATCATCAATTACGCTTTGCCCTTTGTTGACTGCCGGCGAATGTTCAATTCGTTTCTCTGATTAATGAGGCGTCACGTTCAAGCTAATTAGAGGGCTGGTGTCTCCTAGGCTGTGACCATTGCGGTGGTGGTAAAGTATAAGGTATCTGACTACTTATTAAACTATATACCAAACAGATCAAATAGTATACAATCACATATTATATTTAAAAAAAATGACAAAACCTCTTATAGTATAAAACGCAACCTAACAAAATTATCGCAACTCAGCAGAGCACAGCGTCATCTATGTGTTACAAGCGCAGACAAATATCCATATAATAATAGTGGCGCGGCCTGCTTTATGTTCAATAAAAAGAACATTTATACATATATATCCTATTTATATTATGACAATACTTTGTGTGCGTGTGTGTGTGTGTGTGTGTGTGTTTGTTTCCATATTGTCTCGCTATCCAAACATATTGTCAGTTTATTCGGTGCGTTGCCATGGTAACGGTTTCATTAATTCTTACACGTCAAAATAAGAACGTGAAAAGTTAGATAAGAAAACTCACCCGGCCGTTTCGATGGGTGACAGCTAGTACGCTTTAATTTTCTTTAAGCGCAAAAGGTGCTAGTATTCTGACAGAATTCCATTGCATGAAATTAAGTTTTTGCTTAAACCCAGCGGTTAAGACTATAACAACGAAGATGCATCGTTCCTTAGTTCAGTTTTATTTCCACCTTCAGACACCTGGGGTATGGAATTTCTTGGTACAATAAGCAGCAAATTTTGAGGGACACCAGTATTACAAAACGAGTTCGTATTCCAGTGGCATTAGATTGAAAATTAATTTAAGTTTGTCCTTCATATTAACTTAGGGCAAACTTTATTTAGCGGTCAGGAAAATGTTAATTTAAAAAATAATGATTTTATTTGAGAACTTTCTTAATATTTATTAATTTTTAAAAATTCCCTGTCACAGTTTTTGACCGAAACTTCTCAACCGATTTTGATGATTTTCTTTTTATTTTACTGGATTTTTTTCCAACTTAGGATAGGTTTCATTTTAATTAATTAAATTTTTTTCTTTATTGTTAATTATAATAACTGAGTCACAGCAACGCATTACCGGGTCAGCTTGTATATTATACATAATAGTGATTTAAAGCCTCTTTGGTTCAACGTTTGCGATCCTTTCTTTCGCGCCGACAGTTCTGGTATCAGTCCCGGATGAGGCAGATGTTTGAGTGATTAATACGAGTATTGTATCTGTGTACATACATATGTCTATTCGTTACCCTAGTACCCAAAACTCAAACCAAGCCAGCACAACGAGTGCTTTCATAATATCTGTGTAAAATGTATAAATAGAATAAAATTTTGTTATACCGTTTTAAATAGTAATATAAATCATAATTAATAGTATACTACTGTTATTGTGATAACGTTAACTGTAAACGATAACGTTAACTATTAACGGTAACGTTAACCCGAGTGTTCCGCCTGCTTGGGAACCAATAATCAAAAAATTAATATCTTCAAAAACACACATTGCAAGAACTAGTGATGTAGTTAGCTCTGTTTGCAAATAAAATAAGTAGGATGGAGGTCGGTCCCCCTGTTCGAGTTTCTTTCGCCAGTTCTTCTCGGAAGGGCCACCCAATTTAATGTAAAATTAAATTTGACCTTTATTCCCTGTATATTATTGCAATGTTTAAAGATACTTACCTTAAATAGATACTTGTTGATTTTGATGTAATCAGCGTTGTAATGAAATCATAAAACTACTTTTATTGTGATAACAGTTTTTTTTTTATGATGTATGGTGACGACGTATAATAACGTAAATGTCATTACTTCTTTTAAAGCTGACAAGTTTCTGCGCCTGTTTTTCTTGTCATTTAAAAGACGTCCTAAATGGTAGGTATAAATGTCCAACGATTCAAAACAACTTATTTTTATTTTTAGCATTTGAACAAAGTTATTTTGATTTCATTTCCATGTAAGACAACCTATTAGGTAAGTCTACCGTGTAAACCTATCGTGTTGTGGGAGGACTAATACATCATTGACAAGTAACATTCGCTCTAATCTTCTCACAGTTTCTCTTAGACAAGCGATTCATTATACTAAACTATCTTAACTAACCGATTCAGACAAGAATCACGTCACATCATACGCTCGTTACAACATGTATTAATAAATTAACAATCTTTCCATCACATCTTAGTGTAGAAATCTATCGATCGATAATGTCGATCTAGGGGTCGTAGAATAACATCTAACAGTATCGGAAAACTCTTTTGTTTGATTTTTTTAAATGAATATAGCGCAACAACTTGAAAACAAAATTTTGGATGTATTTCGTAATGTGTGTATCGTACGCTTTTTATTTCCTGTGCAGACATTTAATTGATGTGCAGCAAAAATATTTCAAGTAAGTAACAGCAAGAATTGAATAGACTCGGCTCAAATTATTCTTCCGCTTTTTTGATTAATAATGGTTTCGCTTTTGTTCCCAATCAAGCCCGGGGGCCAAGACACAATCCATAATGGAACGAGCTAACCCAGAAGGTGCCTATTCACGGACTCCTAAAACGGACAGGTTATAAGTACTCGGAAATACAGACACAGGGAGGGAGTTTCACTCCTCTGCTGTGCGTATTATGAAAGATGTTTAGAAGCTCTTTCTACGACAGGTAGGAATAGCAACCAATAAAGGGTCCGCAGTGCCTCTGGATGTCGGATGGAAAAGGAAGATAGCGGTATAAGCACATGTAACTCCTGAGCACACTCTCCAAAGTACACTCTGTAGAAGACCGACAGACAGGCAACTTTAGGGCCGTGAGCTAAGGTGTGAAGCTTGCTCTTCGCCAATTTTCTGTCAATAATGAGCCTGTCAGCTCTGGGCAGTGTCCAGTGCAGCAAGTTGGTATATTGCTGAGCCCTCCTAGGCTGCAATATTCCATACAAGATCGGACTTGAGCTTGATAGATTGTTAAAGCTTGAGAATAATTCATCAGCCGAGTCGACTTTTTTGTGTTTTTTAAATAAATTTATTATAATAGATGGGATTAAATGTATATAACATAAATATCATTAGTTAAATTGTTTTCATGATTATCAGATATTTGTAAAAAATCTTATTTCGAATGTTATAATGTGTTAATTGTTAATATTCCTCTCATTGAAGAAGCGGCGCTAAAATTTCGACGGACGCTCACAAGGATTGGTAGCTCAATGGGAGGAGCACTGTACCGGACATCCAAGGATCGGGGTTCGATATTCATTTGAGAATATTACTTTTAAAGAAATCATATAACATAGCGTTGAAAATACTAAAACATAAAATCATAAACTATGTTCTTACACTTCCGCGCAAATTACACATTTAAATAAAACAACTTTTACACAGTGTTTTGCGCATAATTTTTATTTAATCCTGATGTTTCGACTCTGTAACAACCTCTGCCAGTCGGGCCAAATCTCAAAGACGGTACGCAAGGCAATAGTGGCACCCCACCTTTACGTGCCATGACATGACACTAGGTGCTAGGTGATATTTTCTGCGTTAATAATTTTCTTTAATTTGTAATCATTGTTTAATATTATATTTCTCTACACCAAAGACTTCAATCTTTTTTCTGCTCTCCGTCGATCCGGTTATGTTCTACTACATGTGGGATGAAGTGTCCCACATTTCCTTTAGAGGAACCCTGATCACAGGAGGACTAAGGCAATGTTCAAATGTTCATAAACTTTCTATTATTGATAATACTAGCTGACCCGGTAACGCGTTGCTATGGTTACGCGTATACAATGGAAAAAGAGCGGACAGAAAAACACACAAAAAACAAATTTGTGTTCTTAGATTATAGACTTAGATAAGAAAATGAAACAAACGTCATTAAATATGAGACGAAGAATTTCAAAATAAACAACTCCTTCTTATATATACCCACCTTTTATTATTCCTGAATTTACGGCTAGCAAACAGCGAACTTTGAAAGCAGCTGTTACCAGTTCTGAAACATTTTTGCTTCAATTTATTCACGAATCATAATAAACCTTAAAGAGTAGACCGTAAGGTAACATTTCATGTTGGCAACGTACACAAAATGGTAGAGTTCATAACTTTTTAAATGTCAAGAGTTGAATAGAATTGAATTGCGTTTTAAGCAGCTAATTTGTGTTTGTTAAAATAATGTTTTTTTTTGATAAATTTCTAATTAATATAAATAAATAAATTCAGGACAAGTCAAAACAATTATTTAGTTCTAAATTAAGCAGAGCTTATGCATAAATAAGTATTTAAACTTATTCCCCTACCGGTATTTAAACCGTTTAACCTTCGTCGCAGGTGGTAGGATTGCTGCCGTTGCACCAAGCGGTCGTCGAATACTATCATTATAACTTCTATTTACAATAAAAAAAAATTCTATAATATCGATGGTCTAGAAGACAAATGTGCAAATTACAAAATTTTGATAATGTGACATTTTAATGCCAGATGTAATAAATGAGCATTTTAATACATCTGGCATTAAAATGTCACATTATGAAAATTTTGTAATTTGCACATTTGTCTTCTAGACCATCGATATAAGGATACAATAGAATAATCATTTACTTATAACTAGTGATACGTAATTTACTACTAAAAGGTCGTATATGGTTGTAAGAGATTTAGGTAATAATAACAATTAATGTAATTTTTTGTTTGCAAAACAAAAACTCTAAGCTTACAGTTTCTCTACATTTTTAGGGTTGATACTAAACAATTCCAACTCGCCACTGCTTTTTCAGGTGTCATTGAAGGATTATTAGCTCGAATAAAATAGAGCTGTGACGATAATAAGTGTTGACATGTGGTATCGCTAGAGGTTAAGTACGCCGGTAGTTTACGCGGTAACCAGCCTACTAATGCATGGACGAGAAATATGTCGAATATATCGGTCAAAATGTCACCAAAATTCTGTTAGAGTTTGTAAGCATAAATACTTCGGCTAAGTAAAACTATTCTTTTGACATAAGAAGCAGGCTTATAAACGCAACCAGAGAGAGTCGATAGATAACAAATGATTAATACAAGAGAGAACAGGTGGACAAAATTTTGTTGTGTTGCGTATATCGTGTTGTGTTGCGTATATATTATTAAAAAAAAGATTGTACATTGAACCTTTTTGCGTCAAAAAAAAAGAATAAACGAAAACACACATCCAACTGAGCAGGTCTGGAAACAAACTGTTATTTTGTATAATAATTGTAATAAATTATAATTTGTAATTGTTTTAATTTGTTAATAATAATATTTCTTTTTTATAATCTTTTAAATTAAGATAGTATTGTTGTCATTTCAGTTATTTAATATTAAGATAATATTTTATAGATATGGAAGAATGAAGTCACCTGTTACCTACAGACATCGGACAGGACGATCAATAGAGGTGTTAGAATTTTCTTAACAGACTGCAAATGTAACGTGTCGTCTCTTTTCAAAATAAATAAGACCAATCAACTATCTGTAACTAACTTGGCAAATGCCCCCTTATCCTACTGCATAATCGACATACTATCTTCACGCCTACTAAATTAAGGGCTATCGTAATTAAAATTGACAAGTTATAAGATACTTCATTACTGCGAAGGCTTATTAGGAGTTGAAGACATCAGTCACCGTGAGTCAGCGAAACTGTCTTGGCTATATTAAGTCGATCTAGGTGATATATGTTGAGATCGCACGAAATTATTCACATGGTATTTTTTATCTCTCGAAAATAAAGCACAATCATTCTTTGATTGATTTAGTAGCATTAGCAATGAATCCAAGGTCAAGATTCTCCGTGTTTCCGGGTTCAATTTTTTCTGTATCGGCTTGGGTCCTAGATATTGTCAGTTCAAGACGTCCTGAATGCGTGGTAGGTAAAAATGGACCATTCAAAACAACTTACTTTAAGTGCATTTATTGTAAACATTTAAAATAAAGTTATTTTCATTTTTCATTTTCATTATGCCACTATCTCAAGATATTAGAAAATGTTCATGTATAGAAAATAGCTAATTAGTAAAACAATAGGTCTCTAACCCTGGTCACTGACGCTTCGCCTATTTAATAGGCGAGCTTGCTCAGTTTGTAAAGAAATATTTATGTACAGATAAAATAGAAATAGATAAATCACTTTGATAGAAGAAGTAATGTTAAAATTCGTCTGAGGGTGGGTAAGAGTTCCGGTGAAACCTCGAAAGTGTTGAAGACAAAATTCTAGGTAAAGAAATGGTGTGTTGAGAATTTTATCTAGATTATTAAATAATTTGTAAGTAGTTTTACTAATAACATAGGATTACGAATGTCCGTCGAGTAAATTAGCGCAAATTTACAATATTGTCTTGGCAATTGCGTGTTTTACATTGTAAATTGTTATCAAAATTAATATGAGTAATAATTAACCATTTGATGTCCTTTTGTTGTGACGGTAGCGATCGTGACTTTCACACCGACGACGGTCCTGGTTTCGGATCCTGGTAGGGGCAGATGTTTAGTGATAAATACAAGCACAGTACGTGACTTTTGGATCTATAGTATCCTTAACACCAGCCTTACAGTGCTTACTTTAGTCAAGGCTTATTGGTGTGAATGTAAGAAATATTATATTATTATTTTAACATTTATTAGTGTTAAAATGACATACGTATATACAAATTCAGTTCTTACACTTCCGCTCACATTACTCAATTGGAATAAAACAATTTTTTTATGGATTTATTAAAAAAAAAAAGATTTATATAAAAAAAATCAATTTGGAACGTGCCCGATTAAAATATTGTGAAGGTAGTAGAAAAAAATTATCATAAAAAATATTTTTAAAAACCACGTTTTTCTCTTGTTACAAATGCACTAAAAAGGGTAAAATAAGTTTTTTTTCTCTAGGCTCTCCGTAAATATGTTTAGTTTAAACTAACTGTAAAATTATACAATTAAAAACGTGGGGCGTGATATGGTGTAGTTGGGAATTTTTGAAGAACTTTTAAGTCATGTTGAATGGTTCGTTTTAAAATACGCCCCACGTTTTTAATTGTATAATTTTACAGTTAGTTTAAACAATGACAATATATTTAACACTTTTTAGTCTTAAACCTTTAAAATATTGTATTGTCATCGTAAGCAGGGCTATATAAAAAATGTCAGCTCAATTGAATGTCTGAAAGTGGTCGAAAAATCGATCGCAAGATTTGACCCAAACAAACAAACATACAAGAAAGCAAGTTAAGAAAAACGTGGTAATATATGATGACTTAGTAACCTGTGATCACTCTGTAAAGAAGTCGAAAAATCAGTATTAAATATAACATAAAGTATGCGCAATAGCCGTAGAAAAGTTGTTTTGTTCAAATACGTATATACGTACTTGTTTTTGGATATCGTTCTTTGTAATAAAACAAAGGATTTCCTGGAGATTAGTTAAAATAACTGTAGTCAATGTAAATTGACAGAGCATCTCAGTTTATATTAAAAATAACGAGCGATGCTTTGCTTACACGTTTCGTCTGACTTCATCTCGTAGCAAGTCATAGGGTATTAATCATTCATTGTAAACTTTATTTAAAAAATAAGACGTGAACTGCGTCACTATATTTAGTTATTAATTTAATACTAGCTTCTGCTCGCGGTTTCGCTCGCTTCATGTTCGCCACCATGGCATTTTGACATTTGTCGCAAAAATACTTCATCGCGGTTCCCTTGAAAACGCTTCAAGTTTTCGGGATAAAAAGTATCCTATGTTTTAATCTATTGATCAGCTTATAGAACACTGATGGCTTACGGTATTACTTACTGTTTTATAATTATATTCTCACTTTTATTATTGTGAGTAAGAAAAAAATGTCTTATACCATTATTACTATACCGACATAAAATTCATATTCCAATGAGATTTTTCGTATTTCTTTATTTTTACCAAAGTCGATTCTATTGCTGTACTAAAGTTTATCAAAATTACTTCAGATTTATGCTTAAAAATGTAAATGCCAGACAGAGTTTCTTTAGTATGGAAATATGAATAAAATGTAAAAAGCCTTGGTCTAATTTGATTTGATGAGGGTATTTAAATAAAACGACTTTTATAGAGGATATTTGCGCATACTTAATATTTAAGACGTTTAGACTTCTTTACAGGAGCCGAGATCATAGAATGACTAAGGTAATGCTACCTTCACAATATTCTAATGTGTAAAGTTATTTAAATGTGAGCTGAATTGTAAGAACAAAACAAAGAGTACATTCATAAATAAATAATATTTATGTGGTTGATTCTCGATATTCATGTGATTTATAGATTTGCAAAAAATCTTTTCTTGATCTCGTGATAGTAGCTTATAATTATATTCCATTCTAAAGTTCACATATCCTATTTGCATGCCTACAACTATAAATTCAAGTTTTCATTTACAAAAAAATAAATAAAACGACACTTTGATGCAACGGTAGCGATCCTGCCTTTCGCACCGATGATCCTGGGTTCGAGCAAAGGAAGGGGTAAATGTTTCTGTGAATACGAGCATTTGTACCTAAGTCATGGGTATTTGTATTTATATCTATAAATATTACATATTCATGTATCATATATGTATGTCTATCTGTTACCCTAGTATCCATAACACAAGCCTTACAGTGCTTACTGTGGACTGGGCTAATTAGAGTGATTATAAAAAAATATTATTATTTTTTTAATAAAAGTAAGATGGAGGTCGGTCCCCCTGTATAAATTCTTTCACCAGTTCTTCTCGGAAGGGCCTTTCAATTTCCAAACTGGTGGTAGACTCAGTAGTTAACAGTAATCGTAAAGACAATTAAATAACGTAATAAAAACATTATTTAATAATTTTGTTTTATATAAATATTTACTGTTAAGAACGTGCTCAAAATATATGATGATCATTACCTTTCTCTATCCTGTAATCACTGCTCCTGTAAAGGAGTCCAAACGTCTGATTTGAATGAAAAGAACAAGATTCAACGCGTCATTTATTTGCTAAAAGTGGTAATATTCACCCTGGCCTAACATTTTTCTATTTTTATTTAGTTTAAAACGACATAACTTATATACATTACACATAATTAAATTTTAATACACGGTTAACAATAATATTTCTTACATACCAATAAATCGAGCCCAAAGTAAGTACATACTGTGAGGCTTTTTTTATGGATTCTAGGGTTATTACATATTTAATCTATACTAATATTATAAAGAAGTATAGTTTGTGTGTTTGTATATTTGTTAAATTGTAAGGGGTAATCTGGGGATCTACTGAACCAATTTTAAAAATTCTTTCACCAATAGAAAGGCACATTATTGCTGAGTGTCATAGGCTATATTGAATGCTAGAAAAAATTTAAAGAATTTTGTCCACCCGTGCGAAGCCGGGACGGGCCGCTAGTTTATTTGTAAATGTATAGTATCCGATAAAAAGTTGTTTTATTCAAATTTGTGGTATGCGCGGAAATGAAAAACTTAAATTATGTAGGTAATATCCCGTTATTCTTAAGCATGCTATTAGCAAATAAATATTGTTATTCTTAAATTTTATAGGACTAAGCGTAGAACTGTTCGTCCAATTTTTATATACGTCGTAAATTTTAAAGGAAAGGTCCAATTTGAATAATTTAAACAGGAATTAACATGTACGTAATCAAACTTGATTATGAAGCTATTTAGTTAAATATCAAGATGATAAAGTAATCGGTTCATTATAAATTCTTTCCTTAATTTAGCTTTTAGGTTCAAAGCATTGTAAATAGTGTTGAGTCCTTTACAAAATATAAAAAGACCTCTATAAAAGACTTATATTAGACTATAAGACTATAAAAGTCTATAAAAGTATATAAAAGACTATAAAAGACCATAAAAAACCATAAAATACCATAAAAGACCATAAAAAACCATAAAAGACTATAAGAACTATAAAAGACCATGAAAGACTATAAAAGACTATAAAAGACTATGAGAATTTAGTTTATGATTTATCTTTACCCGTTTCTTACTTAATTTTGGATTTGAACTCAGAGGCACTCGACCTTGGAATCTGCCGGTCGTCTTCTTGGAGGTACCTCCGTATCCTTGATCCATCTGTATTGTTCTACGATGGTCTCCTGGCCTAATTCACGATTTTTGCACTGATTGCACTGTAGATTTAGTTTTATGAAAAATATAATTTATTGGGCTGCGCGGGGTCCCTTTTTAGGAACCCCCTCCCCTGGGATACTTTTGACCTAACATTTTTTCAGGCCAGCTTCTATTTGATCCCGCTTTTGTCTGCTTTACCGACTTGCCCATTCATATTTGTTTATTTTATCATTTCGTCGATAATAAAACTAATTGATAATTGTGACTTATTATTTACAGTTCAGCGCTAATACAGATACGAGCTGATTAACGAGCTGTTTGATATTTATTTAGTATTAAGCATAGCAAACGCAACAAACCGTACAAATCTTTGTCAGTATGATTTACGCGGCCAACGTAATTTATGCTTTTAGAGCGACAGATGGTACCAGTTAACGTATTTCATTCCCTCGCACTTGCGACGCCGAATTAAATTTTCTTGTAAAAGTAGCACATTGTTCTGTTTTATTTAATTATATTTATATAAGAACTTCCTTTGATAATTCTTCATTCTTTCCTTCCTCGGTAATTGATGTAAAAATGCTAAGTTGAAAAAACTGTTTGTGTTAACGAAAAATAGAGAAAGTTCTTAATTTTTTTGCTGATTATAAAACAAAAGTAATTAAAGTTACTTGTTATAATATTAACTATCTGCTCGTAGATATTTTACTAATATCGGTGTAGACGTTTCGGAGAATAGCTACAAGGAACAGACAAATGTTTTATTATAGTTATTTTTATTTAAAAATTTTAAGTACGTCAAATTATATATGTGTTGTGTGTATAATTTGTAAAAGTCTATATGTATATATGTATATCTATTTATATATATAAAAATCCCTGTTATAGTGTTTGACCACGATGAACTCCGATGTTGCTTGATTGAGACGACCGTTTGGTGGAACGGTAGTGATCCTGCCTTTCGCAACGACGATTCCGGGTTCAAATCCTGGAAGGGGCAATGATGTATGATGAATACGAGCATTTGTACATGAGTCATGGGTGTTTTTATAAATTTCTATAAATATTACATATCTATGTATCATATATGTATGTCTATCCGTTAACCTAGTATCCATAACAAAAGCCTTACGATGCTTACTTTGGGCTAGGCTAATTGGTGTGAATGGAAGGAATATATATTTTTTTATTTGTTCCAACTCGGGACAAAGAATAGGTTTCATTTTAACTGATAATACAGCAACACGTGGCCGGGTTAGCTAGTGTTTTATATAATCTTGTTTTGTAGACACCAAGTATGTTTTTTTATAACTGTAAAATATTTAGAATATCATTTTAACTTTTCGTTTACATCGCAGTTTTTAATTATTTCTTCTAGTCCTATCCATCCAAAGGTGGTCTAGCAGAGATCACTGTAAACATTAAAACCGCCTAATATATTGCGTTTTTAAATAAACCTACCACAATGAGTGTAATGCTTTGTGCATGAAAGTTGTCCAATTTACAATTTGTCATCATTTTTTTTCTATTGACGACCGTTTGGCACAACGTTAGCGAAAGCCAGGAGCTTTCGCACTGACTTTCCTAGATTAGAATACCGGAAAGGGCAGAAGTTTGTGTGATGATAACGAGTATTTGTACCCGAGTCTTGGGTATCATATATTTATGTCTATCCGTCACCCTAGTATTCATAATACAAGCTTTATAGTGCTTACTTTGGGCTAGGCTTATTGGTGTGAATATAAGATATATTTTTATTATAAGTTTTATTAACTCATCGACAGACACTATGAGTTTAAACCAAGTAATAACTATAAAATTCAGAAGACTATACAGCATAGATCTTTTTACTTATTTGTCTGTCGGAAAAGCAAAATAATGTACCGTGGCATTTTAACTGTAAAAATACTTTTAACGATCTCTTTAAAGTAGTATAAGATACAGTTATCATATTAAAAATTAACAAGGACAACAACTTAACGCAGCTACTGGGTTGGTACAAAAAAATAATAATTTCTTATTAAAACGTTCATCAGTCAACGATGAAGCTGTAATGAGCTTAATAATAACAGGATTCTAGTGAAGCAGTTTACATGCATTGCATTTCAATAACTTCATTTATGCTGAGCTGCACTGGACACGATTCAGCGCGGAGCTGAGAGGCTCATTAGTGACAGCAAATTGGTGAAGAGCAAGCTTTACACCTTAGCTCACTGCCACAAAGCTGCCTGTCTGTCGGTCTTTTACAGAGTGTACTTTGGAGAGTATGTTTAAAAGCTGCATGCGCCATCTTACATTTTCCATCGGACACCCAGACGCACTGAGGGCTACCACCCGTTCTTGGTTGCTATTCTGACCTGTTGCACCAAACACTTCTCAAAATGATTTATAATGCGCACAGCAGAGGAGTGGAACTCCCTCCCTCCGTCTGTATTTCCGAGTACTTATAACCCATCCTATTTCAAAGTCAGGGTAAATAAGCACATTCTGGGTTAGTTCGTTCCATTGCAGATTTTGTCTTGGCCCCCGGGCTTGATTGGGATCAAGAGCTAACCCATTAAATATTAAATTTAAAAAATAAAATTGTGTCTAATATGATATTTAGGTAAATAATACTTACTTACTTAAATCGATAATTGTTGACATTGTTGTAATCAACGATGTAATGAAATCATAAGACTACCTACTATTATTGTGACAACATAATAATATTGTTTTTTGTGGATTATGTATAGTGACGACGTAAAATATTGTAAATTTTGTTACTTCTGTTAAAGCTGGCGAGTTTCTTGTGCCCATTCTTCTTGTCAGTTAAAAGACGTTATGAATGAGAGGTAGATAAAAATGTTGGACGATTTAAAATAACTTATTTTTAAGTGCATTTTAATAAAAATTGCTTCATTTAATTTTCATATTTTTAATGTACAAATAAATACTTTTTTAAGGAAATAACAAAAAGGTTAGTCGACATCACAGGAAAACGAAGAGCTGGCAGTTACCTCGGACAAAGAATTAGTCTAGCTATTCAAAGGGAGAACGCTGCCAGTATCTTTGGAACCTTACCTAAAGGGACTCCTTTTAATAATATATTTATGATATTATATTATATTTTTAAGGTTTTTAGTTTTAGGTTTAGACTTAATAATTTGAACTTTGACTTTAACTATTTCTTTATTATAGTTGTTACATAGTTATTACATTTTTTAATAAATACTTATATGACATACATAAGTTATATGAGACTCCTTTAAAAATTGTGGAACATTTCAAGTATCTAGGGCATGTAGTACAGCCTGACCTTAAAGACGATGCCGACTTCATAAAAAACTAAAATGAAAAACGGTAATTTAAAAAACTAAAAGCACGATTGCGTTTCTGTGTAATTTGGAAATGAAAACACACTAAAACAAGAAGAATAATTGTAGCAGTCGGGACCTATTCTAGAAATGGAGGCTTAGTGAATTGAGAACACATACCTACATATATATTACATTGCAGATTACTTCAATCTTCTGATTTTCTAGAATGGATCCCGATCGCTACAATTTTTCTTCTTGTTTTAGGGTCTTTTTTCCAAGAATTTCTTAAGCTGACGCCCCATCGTTTCTTTACAAGTAATTTATAAATAAAAAACAGCTATGTATTGATTATATTTTTCATTATTCAATATTTTATTGATGGATTTTAATAATTAAATAAATAAGTATTAGAAAAGTCAGCTTAACTTGAATGGATGTCAGTTCCAATCTGAATTGACTCCTGTGACAAACTATTTTTTTAGTAATAATAATTATAAATATAAAATATGCATTAGTTATAATTAGAACGGGATTTCTACCATGTTTTTCATATTTGTGGCTCCGATATTTCAGCCTAGTTGCATGCACCATCGTCACAGAAAAACATAGTGAAATTCCCATTATGATTATATATAATACTAATGTAAGTGAATAATACAACAATCTTTACCAACTTGCTTGCATAAATAACAAAAATTATATAATAACAATGTATACTTTAAAATAAAAATATGTAAAGATATAAATAGGATAGCAATTCTACCTTTCGCACCGACGGCCCTGGGCTTGAATTTCGGAATTAGTTATTTGTACTTGAGTCCTTGGTATAGGTATATATTTCTATAAATATTACTTATCTACGTATCTTATATGTATGTCTACCCGTTACCTTAACATCCATAACACAACACAAGCCAAGTACACATACAGTGCTTATTTTGGACTAAACTAATTGATGTGAAGGTCACAAATATTATCAATAATAGTTCGTTTCCTTTTAATCAATTACGAGGTATTCTTAAACTTATTATATTTATTGTGAAGGTATAGTATGTTTATACGATAAGTATTAATGTCATGCTTGAGTTGTTTTTATGCTCACGTTTGCGTAGAGGTTTTATCAGCAAGTTTCCAGTTCCAACGGGGATACCAAGATAATGAGTTCATTCTGAGCATTGATTAAAGAAGTATTGATCCCATCAAAAACATAAATGTGAAATGAGAGCCAAGTTCGATATTATCATATATGCCTTGTTTGTTGAAAGAAGTGAGATCTAAATGGGTGCCAAGTTCAATGGTCATTACTGAAATTTATTTATAACAACATAAAATATAATTTCTTTTTAAAATTGAGGATAACATACTGTAGCCTAAGGTCTGACTTAGCTAGTTTTCAAATACGAATTATTATGTTTGATGGCTAGTTTCTACCAGCAAGCCAAATTTTTGGAATTATATAATAAGAACCGACAAGTAACAGGTTTAGAAATTACGAAGGCTTTGAGCTACCTACAGTGCTGCTCGCCAATACTGTTCTTGAACTTGGCTTGCCAAGATATCGCGTGTCTAGATATTAGAACTATGGTTTAACAGACCAGAGAGGTATACCAGTACATTAACGATAAAACATATTCTTAATAAAAAAAAACACCTATAACCATTTGTTAGTCCGCTACCGCGCGCCCCACCCCTTTCAACAGTCCCAATGCTGCACGAATTGTGAAACAAAACGTCGGATTCTTACATAAAAATGCCATTTTCAAATAATGAAGCTAGGATCAAGCAAAATTTTTTTCCGGTAAGCTGATTAAATAAAGAATCCACTACGTAATATTTGGATATCTGTAACTTAAAAATTAAACGTAATTTTCAAAAAAAACAACATGTCACGCAAAAATTTGAGTAGCAATTTGAGAAGCTACCGTGGACTGACAAGTGGATCACTTATCCATAGTAAATCATGCAATAAAAATAACGAATTTTCCTAAATTGAAAAAAAATAAGTGAAAAATATTAAGTGTTACAATTCATATCAATCTTCCTTGATTTCATAATGTGTAAACATACAAACGTTATATATATTACCTTGTAGATTTATTCCATATCCATACGACTAATATTGCTTACTCAATGCTTTATATTTATTGCAAACATAATGTTATCAAAATGTTTAAATTTAACAACTTATGGATCCTCTCGGGTATTCAAATTTGAAAAAGCTAGCTAAGACAAACAAGGATTAAATTCTTCGAAATAAACAAAGAGGCTAGTACAATCATTTGGTAGTAGTGACGTCATGTCACGTGGAGCGGCTCGCATAGTGGTTTTCATAGTAAAGCTCACCGTCTCGGGTTCGATCCTCGGCCGGGTCAATGTGGAAAAAGAACTTTTCTACATTGGTTCGAGTCTGGGTGTTGTGGTACCGTCGCTGTTTCTGAATTCCATACTACAAGTTCTTTAGCTACTTACCTTGGGTTCGGAAGAATGTTATGATAAAAAATCCATACAATCGCACACGCAGCTTCTACTTAGTCATAACTATCTATAAAAGTGATACGCCGAGTATCTCGATACGAAGTGACGTGACGCGCTTACAAAACAATAATAAGCTTTTATTTTTTTTCTTCGTCTGATAAATTATTCATATCATAATCCGAAAGATGAGAGAACATATACTCTAAGGGCTTGGATGTTAAAAATTTTACGTTTCCTTGGTCAGGGTGTTTTATCTCGAAAATACCGGATTTTTCTGGAAATTAATTTCAAATATTTAGTTCTTATAATTTCGCACACATTACACACTTCGAGTTATTTGTTTTATTTGCATTTTTTGAATTTTGAAAATTTGATTTAAAAAAAAATCTTAACAGTTAAGACCGTGCCTGATTAAAATATGGTGGAGATATTCAAACATGTATCGAAACTTCAGGATTATGTAAAGAATCTGTTAAAAAGTTGTTTTATATAAGTTTTTTTTAAGTTTAGGATTATTTAGGTGACATCTATATATATATTTAAAGCACACATTTAACAGTATTTTTGAAAACTTATTATTTTAACTGGGCTTAGTTATTTTGAAAAAAAACTGTGAAATAAACACTGTAACATTTAAAAGTTAAAAGTTTTAACTACATAGTAACGAATTTTGTATTCTAGTTGGCTAGTATTAAAGCCTAGTTTCTAAACTGCACTTTTCATAGTTATAACCGGTAGAAGCGTTGGTGGCACATTCATAATTTACAATATTATTTTTTTCTTTTCCTTCAATATCAAGAAAATAGATTATTTAAGAGACAGAAATATAGGTTATTAAAGGTAGAAAAAACAGCCCACTCAGTTACATGCGGCTTCTTCTACAATTTTTTGATATTTGACAGATGCATAGTAAGTACTTATTATATCTACTAACTAGGTATGTATTATTTATGCTATCAATACAACAATAACAATTATTGCTAATTTATAAAAACAGTACAATTCTTTAACTTTAAAATATTCGAAAAAGTATTTCAAGTAAGGAGGCGAATGTTGTTTTAAAATATAAATACCAAACATTAAAAAATTTAGCCAATATAACTTTATTATACAAAAAACGAAGTTTGAGCAAAATGTCAGTCGCAATTTTCATTTAAATTTTAAACTTAATAGTGATAGTCAATTGCTACTGACTGTGATTTATTATTCTCCTTTACATTAGTTTCACTGAATGCAACCGTTAAAAGCACTCTGTCTCTAGGGCTACAGATCGTTCCGTCAACTCACCCGACGGGTCTAATTTAATACCTGCATTTATTATCGTCAAGAATTAACCGTTCCCGATTATCATATGATTTGATGGACGCACTATCTTCCGATCGTTCTGTGCCGCCCACCGCACTTAAAAAATGATAGCCATTCGCATCGCCGGTTAGCTAATAAGGGTTCCGTAGGTACTAAGATTTATTATAGAAAAGAAATTATATTTTTAACCATCCAACTATTTTCTTTACTATTCAGCTTTAATTTTATTATGGTTTTGTTAAACTAAAGAGTACTCATTATATTGTTATATTAAAGAGAAATATAACTTTTACTTGTAGCTTTGCTTGCATCGATGTAGATAACCGATTAAAGTTTTCTTTTTATCCACCAGGAACAATATTTTTTTCTGAGAAAAAGGTACGCTAGGTCCCCTTAAAAACGAGTATGCAAAATTTCATGATGACCAGTTGAGTAGTAAAGGCGTAAATATGTTACAAACAAACAAATTTGCGTATTTATAATATAAGGATACGAATGCTATACCACAATCTAAAACAATTCATAAATTTTCAACTTTTTTTGTAATTTATGATTGCAAAGGTTATTTTTTTTTCAGCTGTGAGTGTAAATACGTCTTCAAACTTTGTTCTTTGCCTTGATTGCCTGCAATATTTATAATCGATATAAAATTAATTGCAACAGTAACAATTAATACAAACATACAATTACGACTTGTATTCGTATTTAATCTGTTAATAAAATGCAGAATACAAAAATATAAATGAAATAAATAACGATGTGCTTCAGGTTTAAATACAGGTTGATTTTGTATCTTACCTAATGTTTACAAAATCTAGTCTGTGAATTAGTGTAATTATGCCAGTATCCAATGCGGCACTGATATCAATTTTATGGACAACTCATCTGTTTGCAAATTGAATAGTTATAATTAGTTTATACATCATCATTGAAATGAAATGGAATGGAACGGAACAGCATGGAACGGAACGGAGCAGAACAGAACGAACCGGAAAGAAAGGAAATAAAAATCTTGATGTCATCAACATTTAACCTGTAAAGTAGTGTAATTAGTGTAATAATAATAAATTGTCTTAATTGTGGTTACATCGTGATGTTTACAAAATATGTAGTAATGTTGATTATGCCAGTATCCACGATATTATATGAAATATGATATCAGTCCTCTGGACAAATCATCTGTTGGCAAATTTAATAGTTCTATTTGGTTTATACATTATCATTGAAGTTAAATGGAACAGAACGAAATGGAACGGAACGGTATAGAACGGAACGGAATAGAACAGAACGGATGGGAAATAAATGAAATAAAAATATTAAAGAATTTTTGTTCACAATGAGTAGCCCATTTTTATCCCTTCTGCTAGGACATAGGCTTCTCTTGTAAAAAGAATAGACCATGACCCAAATATCGTAGCGTTCCTACCTTCTTTAAAAGTCACGGGTTCGAATCGGGTATATAGGGGCATATATTTATGTGATGATCATTAGTATTTATTTCCGAGTCATGATCGTTTATATACTTATTTATGTATTCTATACATTATTTAGTTTAGTTCGCTCAGCTTAGTTTAAGACTAAATAATCGTTATGAGTTGGCCGGAATTTATATATTATTATTATATGTATTTCTATAAGATTTCAAATATGCCTAAAAAACAATCACATCTCCGAGACTTCAGGTAGCATTGTTTCTTACAGGCGTATTTTTAATATCATAGAAATATGGCATTAGAAATGCAAAAAAATACATTATCATAGCTGGTTTCATCTTCATGGATATTTAAATATTTGTAAAAATATTACTTTCGATGTTGAACGTAGTTAATTTTCAAGATTGATGGAACGATACTAGCTCATCGTAGAAGTTGAAATACGTTTGTCCTGTGAGTGAAATAATAGTCTCAATTGTGGGAAATAATACAATTACTAGATTTAACTAATTAAACTTCGGTTTATTGCACAATAGTGAAATACATTCAATGACTTGACAAATATGTAAGTTGCAAGGACAGTGGCGCGGAAGGCGGCCAAAGACTGTACTACATTAATTTTTAAATTACGGCAAGGGCGATGTTTACATTCTTCCAACATCCTCTCTTAAACATAAGCCCATCTTGGATGAACAAAAAAAAGCTTGGAGTATGTCGTTGCTTTCGTGAGAGCATCCGCAACCATCATATCAGTCTGTATATAGCGGACTTCAATTGTCCCTCCTAGTACTTTGTCGCGAATAAAGTGGTGCCTCACGTCTATGTGTTTCGTTCTGGAATGATAACCATCAGTACCTGAAAGTTTTATAGAACTTTGATTATCACTGTAAATGATCATAGATTTATTTTTCATCTGTGGCCAAAAACATTCTTGAAATTGCTTCAGCCATAAAGCTTCCTGTACGCAGGATGATAATGACATATACTCTGCTTCCCTTGTGGACAGAGCAACCGTAGGTTGTCTTCTCGAGTTCCAGCTGATTGTTCCTCCCTGAAAAACGAATGCATAACCAGTGCAGGAGCGCCGATCATCCTCTGAGCTAGCCCTATCAGCATCACAATAACCATGAGCCATAGTCTCTTCAGAATTCTGCTTGTAAGTCAGCCTATAATCTTGAGAGCCTTTCAAGTAACGCATGACGCGCTTAAGAGCAACCCAGTGCTGCATTTCAGGCTTGCAATTATATTTGCTTAACGTATTGACAGTAAAGTTAATGTCGGGCCTGGTTGCTTGTGATATGTATAATAAGCACCCTATTATCTCTTGATAAGGAAATTATATAATATTTATTTCCTCTGTATTTCCTTTTCTATTCAATTTTGTATTCGGTTCCATTGGAGTTTTGACCGTCTTACAATTGGACATACCATATTTTTGTAACACTTCTTGTATGTACTTTCTTTGGTCCAAGTATATTACTTCTCTCTTCCTGTCTCGTTCTACATGAATACCAATGCAATAGCTCACATCTCCAAGGTCTTTAATTTTAAACTGTTTATGTAACTGTTCTTTTATATAACTTTTTGTTTCTTGATTATTAGTAAATAATAACAGATCGTCCACAGAGACAGCCAGGAAAGTTACATTATTTTTATTTTCAATTCTGAAGTAAATACAGGGATCTAGTTTAGATTGGAATAGACCCATTTCTTTCAGTGTAAATTCAATCTTTTTATTCCATTGCCTGCTGGCTTGTTTTAAGCCATACAATGATTTTTTTAATAAACATACACTTTCTTTTTGACCATTCTCATACATGGGTGGCTGTCTCATGTAGATTTCTTCTTCTTATGTCACCTTGTAGAAATGCTGACACAGCATCCATTTGACATATGTCTAAATCATGTTTAACAGCCAAAGCAAACAAGTATCTCAAGGATGCAAGCCTTACAACCGGTGAAAAAACTTCAGTGTAATCAGTTCCTGGTTTCTGAGAACAACCCTTTTTTACCAGTCTTGCCTTGTGTTTTACTATGTCTCCATTTTCGTTTGTCTTTGTTTTGAAAACCCATTTGCATGGTATGGAATGTTTATCATCTGGCAGAGTAGTAACCACCCATGTGTTGTTGTCCAACAGAGATTTGTACTCTTCATCCATTGCCTGTTTCCATTGTTTTGCATTTGGACCTGATAAAGCTTCTTCAGCAGTCAGTGGATCTGGAACTTGCACAACACACATGTAATTATTGCCTTGCATCTTGTGTCTCTGATGTGACCTCAGTGTGATGTTTCTTTGAAAGTTATTACCATCATCATCATCGCTATATTCATCTGTATCAGGATAATATGTTTCATCATCACTTCTCCTATTCATAATACAACTATCAAATGAGGTATCATTACTAGGTGATGATGTTATGTCTGGTATATTGGGTGAGCTATCATCAACATTTATTGTGTCTTCTACTGACAAATTATGTGAATCATTTTCAGTTGGAATAGGGATAATAGCATATTGTGGCAATGAAGTAGGCATTTGAGTGATATTTTCACTGTAATCACATTTTTCGACGAATGTCGCATCTCTGCTGATTACCACTTTCTTATTAACTGGATCAAAGAATCTATATCCCTTTGTGTTCTCACAGTAGCCTACGAACACTAATTCACGTGATTTACGATACCATTTTAAACGATTTTGTTTAGGAACATGTACCATGGCCTTGGAACCAAATATCTTCAAATGTGAAATGTTTGGTTTCTTACCACTCCGCGACTGCCTCCGCCCAAAAAGATTTTTGCAGTTTTGCTTCAAACAGCATGCACTTAGCACGCTCCACCAGCGTTCTGTTCATTCTCTCCGCTAGCCCATTTTGCTCCGGTGTATATGGGGTGCTGGTCTGATGTTTGATGCCAGAAGCTGCTAGAAAATTAGATAATTCTTTATTACAATATTCTTTACCATTGTCGCTTCTTAGAATTTTAATTTTCTTTCCTAGTTCATTCTCTACTTCAATTTTAAATTTCTCAAACACTGATTTAATATCCATTTTATTATTTAGAAAGTAAACATATACTTTTCGAGAGTAATCATCTATGAAGGTTATGAAATACTTTCTACCACCAGCAGACGGAGTTTCCATCGGACCACACAGATCTGTATGAATTATCTCAAGTAATGCATTTGCTCTAGAACTAGAATTTGGAAACGGTAATCGTGTTTGTTTTGCTTCACAACATGGTATACAAACAGTGTCAATTTCTTTGTTACTTATAGCAATACCCTCAGCACACAATTCTAACCTCTTTACATCAGCGATATTCAAATGCCCCATTCTCTTATGCCATGTAGTTAAATCTGAATTACTTACGCTTATCGTAGCATATGCATTACCAGTAATAGTATTGAGTTTGTACATGTTATTGGTCAGCCTCGCCGTTGCTACTAAATTCTTATTGACATTGTATATATTACATCCAGTGTCAGTGAATTCTATTTTACAGCCACTCTTTGTTAACTGACTGACCGATAGCAGGTTTGCACTCAATTGAGGAATAAATAAAACATCTCTCACCTGGATTTGACATTCATTTCTGTTTAACTTGGTTTGTACATTTATATTACCCATACTTTGCACGGAGACTGCTTCACTGTTTGCCACCATTATTTTTTGAATCGGAGGTGATTTTATGTCATACAACCAATCTGAGCGTCTTGTCATGTGCATTGTAGCGCCTGAATCGATATACCAGTCATCCTGATTCAATGTACTGTAAGCTGAAAAAATTGCTGAAAAGTTGTTTTGATTAGTTTTTTCTGATCATGTTTTTGCAATTTGCACTGGTTTTGAAAGTGTCCATATTTGTTACACTTGTAGCAACGGGGGCCCTTTCCTTTTGGTTTTGTACTATTCTTAGAGGTGTGTTGGTGCTTAGTAAAGAATGCAGAACTTTCGGATACTGTGACTTCCTGTAAAAGTTTTGTTTTTATAGAATCTGATGAGATTTTGATGCCAGAACTTTCCAGACCCATGATCATAGGGTTATATTTGTCGGGTAGCCCTGCCAACATGAGTGTTCCCAGCCATTCATCTCCAACTTCGAAGCCAATATTCCGCAATTTATGAGCTGTACTCATAATTCTGTTCACATATTCTTCTATACTAGGACAGTTATCTAATGAAGTGTTGATTAAATCCTTCAGTAGGCCAACTTTCCTAGACAGCCCGGAGTCTTCAAATGCATTTTGAAGGTTTTGCCAAACTTGTTTCGATGACGTGGCAGTTTCTATATGCACGTAGTTTATCGGTTCGACCAACAAAATTATCTTTGACTTGGCTTTAACATCTTTCTTGGGATCGACCTCGGTGCCAGGATCAACACATTCCCATAAGTCGTCCAACTCCAAATATGACTTTACTGCGAATTTCCACGTTGAATAATTATCCCGGCCGGCAAATTTCTCAATTTGCAGGTTAGTCGCCATTATTCACAGAGTGATTCCGATTCGCGTTCTTTGTTCTGTACTTTAAACTTTGCAATAAATATTTAATACTGGTCTAATAAAGGTATATGAGACGGCCCATAACCTGTGGGAAATAATACAATTACTAGATTTAACTAATTAAACTTCGGTTTATTGCACAATAGTGAACTACATTCAAGGACTTGACAAATATGTAAGTTGCAAGGACAGTGGCGCGGAAGGCGGCCAAAGACTGTACTACATTAATTTTTAAATTACGGCAAGGGCGATGTTTACATTCTTCCAACATCAATAAAAAAATTATATTTTTTAAAGTTTAAATAAGTAATTACTTATTTAAAGAAATTATTACTAGAAAATTTCAACCAGTCTCAAATGTCAGGGGAAACTCGAATCTATATAAGGGTTATCGATGTTGTTTGATACTTAGAACATGAGGAGATGATGCTGGCTAATGAAATACTTTAAAAAATTGACCGGTCTTTCAAGGTCTTAATTGAAAGAACCCGGATAGCAAGAGATGCGGGTTCAAGTTCCGACAAACATCGGAGCCAAGAATTTCTTCTGATAATATTTTCTTTAGTTATACAAATCTAGCTAACAAATGCTTAAATATAATAGATATCTATTTTTAAAGAAATTTCACAACAAAAAATTTCTTAACACATAAAATTTATCAGCTTTATTATCGTGAATAGAATCTAGGATGTGACGCGCCTTGCCTAGAAGATACCTATTTCCTCGTGACTTGAAATCCCCTAAATTGTATTTATTAGGAAATACAGACTCGGATTAAATGCATGTAATTTATTATTTTTACGTAAACTATTTTTGTGATTTTTCTACGTAACCCCAATCCGTCTGGGGCCACAGACGACGTTCATTACGACTAATTATTGTTATCTCTTTGGTAGCAATCGGCGAAGCTCTATTAATGCCGCACCGATGGAGCTACTTTACGACGCAAATCATTTTTTTTTCTTTAACTAAAAAAAAGGTTGCAACTGTTTTTTGCTAGAAACATTTTCGAAGACACATTTTACTTTTTAATTGATATACACTGATAACTTTTTAATGAAGCAAAGGCACTCAACTGTAATCAGCTTAGACGATAATTTTATCTTTTTTATTAAAAGTTGAAAAATTTAATGGTGTTCCTACTCAAATATTTAAAAATTAATATACAGTACAGTTACTTATGTAACAGACATACAAAAGAAAATAATAGTTCTGACATTCCCACCAATTAGCCTAGCCTAAAAGCACTGTAAGGCTTGCGTTATGAATACTAGAGTAACGGATAGACTTACATATATATTACATAGATATATAATATCCGTTGAGACATATATGTTTAAACCCCTAACTCAGCTATAAATGTATCTACAGCTACATTTACATCTGCCTCTTACGGAATTCGAAAACAAGACCGTCAGTGCGTAAAGCAGGATTGCTTGCATCTTCAAAATAAATAGTAGTACATAGGATGGCTTATTTTACTATCAATTTTTTGTAATAAGATTTAAAATTAAATTATGTGTGATAACAAATGCTAATAACCAAAAATGGGCATTACATATTACTATATTTGTTAAGGTGAACATACACGACGCCAATTAATCGTAAAAGTTTTGAGTGCAGTCCATTTTCACACAGTTCTATTAGATGGTAGTGTATTACCGGTCTATCTATATATTTATATTAGTTAAATTATGGCGTATTTTGATAGTCTCATCTTGTCGTGATTGCACAATCAGTCGGTTCATCGAGAAGTTAGCTATGGGCGGACAGACATGCGTACCTTAACATGTCGGAATTAGAAAGAGGTGGAAACCGTAAACAATTACATGTTTAAATCAAAGCTATCAAAATAATGTTAAGTATAAAAACGACCACGCCTCCGCCCTCAGGTAGCTTATTTAAATTATTATAGCTGGTTCCATCTTAATCAATTGTTTAATATTTGTAACAATATTACTTTCGATGTTGAAGGTAGTTAGCGTTTTTTTATCTTATTTACTAGGCGATGCAGTCGCTAAGCATAAAGCTACGCTGGCACTATACCTATATTGGAGCGGAGCGTAATACCTAAAAAAAGATTATATTTTTTTGTTTCGATGAGAATTTTTGCGAATTTCAAAATTCTGGCTCCGTCACAATCTTAAATATTAAAATTGGTTAAAAACTCGGGAAGTTATGGCGTAACAGACATTGCGCCATTGAAGCTAATTCAAAATTAAAAAAAATATCATATCAACCATCTTGAGAGCAGAGTCAAAAAAAATTGGACTTAAGTAAATGCAGAAGATTATGTCAAATACTATGAGATATAATATAATACAAATCTATAATCTAAGATCAAAGTTGTTTGTGTGTTTGTCTGTCCGCTCTTTTTTCGCTCTTTTTCCATTATATCAATAACGTTACCATAGCAACGCGTTAACCGCAAGTAGTTCGTCTACCGGACGCTAGATGGCGCTAACGGAAAAAATATTTAATAATAGAAAAAATTCAAAGAATTTTGTCCACTCGTGCTAAGCCGGGACGGGCCGCTAGTATTCATAATAATTGGCTATATTGTCTTGATGTTGAGAATAACTTGAGAATATTTCAAGTATTTTTCTATTAAAATGTGTCATTTAACTGTGTGTGTTACACATACATACAGTCACGCCGTTTTCCCGCAGGGGTAGGCGGAGATCACAGATTTCCACTTACCATCCTGACATACAACTCTCGTGTCTTCAATGCTCAACGTTAAAAGCATTAAGAACGGTCGCGTGTTATAAAACGTAAACATATATTTTATATACCAGTAAATCTAGACCAAAGTAAGCACTGTAAGGCATGTAAGGTCCATATTGCCTTAATCAAACTCGAAAAAAAATTAAAATAATTTCTATAGAGCACTGATTAAATCTAACCTCACTAGTTATTGAAGTTATACTTCGTTTGACGCATTTGTGGCTGAATTTTTATGTAACGGAAGTTGCACACGCTGTATGCAACGAAATGGCGACACCATGAAGTTAGCTGTTAAAGTGAATAGGCTGAATTCAAGATATCTGATTTAAAAATTTGATAAAAATACATGCATGCTTTTTATTTTTATAGTATTTTATAACTATAATGACTAAATATATCTTGGTAAGGATAGATTAGAATTAACCAGCAAAAACATATCAAAACTTTCGGCGATATATACACTAGAGTAACGGATAGACATACGTAGATAAATACATAGATAGTTTAGTGGGGCTTTTGCCGCACTTAGCCTCTTGATTGCGCCATTGTGCGTATTTTCGGTTTTTTTTTCTGCTTTAGTCAACCCAATTCATCTCTGAAGGCTAGCAGCCTTTTCAGGCTGTAGGCCACCGGGAGTGATATTGGTGTTTGAACAAGTTGTGCCCGTATATACGTAGATATATATTTACAGAAATATCTTATCATAAAAATTATTGATCGCTCATAATTATCCTCTGGGAGGACCTCGTGACTGCAGCGGTGGGGGATATCAGCCTGTGATTTAAATAAAAATAATAATATATCTTAAATTCACACCAATTAATATAGCATAAATAGCACTGTAAGACTTGTTTTATGGACACTAGAGTCACAGTTACCCACATATATATACGATACATATATATTTATATTCTTAGAAATACATATATATAAATACTCATGACTCAGGTACAAATGCTCGTTATTCATCACACAAACATCTATGCCTTCTGGGACTCGAGCCCAGAACCGTCGGTGAGATAGATCGCTACCACTGCACCAAACATCATAACATAAAACAAGACAATTGAACATTGATTTTACGGCCTCTGAATATTAATTTTGACCATAACATCCCATTTCCGAACAATATTTCTGGGTTACATTACACATACATTTTTTGTCCATTCCGTAAAAAGTACTCGTATTCATCTAAACACACCTTCTGTGTCAATTGTATTATTTCAGCCTAATGACAGGCCGGTCCAATGACTGACCAATTTTGTCATGCTTAGCATAGTCAAGTTTATATAAGTAGTGTAACTTTATCAAACTGCAGTTTATTTCACCTTCGATCTTGCTGGGAAACGAACCAACAACTCATCATTTATTAAAAAGTGGAATAAATTTATTAATGATTTTATTATTAACAATTTCATTACGCGAGATTTTTTTTTTTTGCTTTTTATAGGTACTTAAAATATAGACCAAATAACTCTTTTGTTGACAATTTTTCGCTGATCATACATAGAGCTGTTGCCAAATAATTATTTTGCGGATCAACGGATCATATATAGAGCTGTTGCCAAATAATACTTTTGCGGATCAGCGGATCATATATAGAGCTGTTGCCAAATAATACTTTTGCGAATCAGCGGATCATATATAGAGCTGTTGCCAAATAATACTTTTGCGAATCAGCGGATCATATATAGAGCTGTTGCCAAATAATACTTTTGCGGATCAGCGGATCATACATAGAGCTGGTGTCAATTAATACTTTTGCGGATCAGCGAATCATACATAGAGCTGTGGCATGCGCATACTAATTTACCATAGTTATGTTCCAAGCAATTGACAACTTTTAAATATTTGCGACACTAACACATGTTAATTGATTTTATTATGAATACTATCAGACCCGGTCACGCGTTGTGTTATAAATTAAAATGAAACCTATCCTATGTCTTATGTTAAACAAATTCAGCAAAATGAAAAAAAAAACATCCAAATCGGATGAGTAGTTTCGGAGTTCATTGCAGTCGAACACTGTGACAGGTTTTTTTTATTAACCAATATAACTGATGATTTTTATATTTTAAATGGTGTCTTATATGGTAAATTTTATTATAAAAGTACTACAAGATATATACTCAGCGGGACATGAACCAGTAAGCTCTGGATGTCCGGTCCAATTAAGCCTTGAACACCTGTCAAAATTTTATAATACTTTTTACGCTGCATGCCACCGTCGCTTCATTAAAGAGAGAAATATTAATGAAGATTAAATGAATATGAATATCTCCGCATTTAAAAGAAACATTTTTACAAATATTTAACAATCGATGAAGGTGTAACAGCCATTTTTAATATTTTAATGGTCACTTGGTGCAACGGCAGCGATCCTACCTTCTGCGCCAAATATTCAGGTCGAATCCCGGTGGGGGTATATGTTTGTGTGATAAACGTAAGCATTTGTTCCCGGGTCATGGTCGCTTATATACCTATTCATATGCTTATACTGTGGACACTAAATAATTAGTGTCAATTGTATAAGCTCAGCTTACTAAATAATTGTTGACCGGAATTTATTTTATTATTTTTTATTATTCGAGCATCATTGCCTTAATCGTTGATCACGGCTTATGTTAAGGAGTTGAAATGTCAGGGTTAAATATAAAATACAACAAAAAAAGCGTCGTTTTTACGGTAGAATCAAGCCCGAACGAACGACTCAGAAGGTGCCTATTCACTCTGGGTTTAAAAGCAGACAGGTTATAAGTACTCGGAAATACCGATGCAGGGAGGGAGTTCCACTTCTTTGCAGTGCGTATTATAAAAGAAGTTGAGAAGCACTTGGTGCGATAGGTAGGAAGAGCAACCAGGAAAAAGTGGTAGCCCGCAGTGCGTCTGGATGTCCCATGGCAAATGAGTGATGGCGGTATGAACGTATACAGTTCCTGAGCTAAGTTAATTTTTATGAAGTAACTAATCTGGGCTAAATAATTCCTTACAAGAGCTTCTTAAAATAAATATAGAAAGATGTGTTCAAGAATTCATAATCGAAAATACTTCATACAATCTTTATCTTATTCTTAAGCTAAGACATTTTTAATGATTTTTAAATTTACTTTTGTATTAAAATTAAACAATATAATTGAATAATAACGTTGAAATCGTTTCGCTGTGTCGAACGTCTCGTCTATGGTCAACGAAGTTACTCTACTGTCTCTACCTTATGTTAACTCTCAAAATACCGAATCATCATTATTTGCGATGATTCGGAAGTTCCCAGTGTTTCCAATTTTCTAAATTAAATTATTTAATGCCCGCGTTTCTGATCTTTCAATTTAATTCTGTTGAATTCGTCTGTTTCCTGTTCTTTAAGTGTGACTTTGTAATTGTTTGTAATAATACAGCAAGATGCATAGATTATTATGTTCTTTGTGAAATGACTGCAGGTGGTAAACATAATTGTCAAAATCAATTTAGATCTATCTGAATCTGAAATCTGAAATGAAGGTTATGTTTTAATGGTTTAAGGTGATGTACATTTCGTGCAATGATAGCGATCATGCCTTTTGCTTCGACGATCCTAAGTTTGAATCCTGGAAGGAGCAGATGTTTATTTTATTTTTTTTATTTAATTATTTGGGAAATCAAACTAATAATTACAATAACTATTGCATCGGATTAATCAGAGTTATGGATATTTATATATTTGGTTGAATTTTACATATCAATGTATCCTCTGTGTGTGTCTATCCGTTACCATAGCATCCATAACCCAACCCTTACAGTGCTTACTTTGGACTAGGCTAATTGGCGTAAATGTAGGATAAACTACATTTTTTGTACAGGAAAGATATGTGCAATTGTAATGGGATAAATACTGGAATCCATCTTATCTTAAAGTTATTATATAACATGTGTATTTGTTACAAAAGAAGTTCTTTAATATTTATAATTGAATTAGCTGTTTGAAAAAACTTAAACTCAATGTATGTATGTATATCTACGTTGTAACGGCTGCGTGACTTATTAAATAAAAAAAATGTTTTTGTCTATGTTCTTAGAAAATACTAGCGGCTCGTCCCGGCTTCGCACGGGTGGACAAAATTCTTTAATTTTTTTCTATTATTAAATATTTTTCTGTTAGCGCCATCTAGCGTCCGGTAGATGAACTACTTGCGGTTAACGCGTTTCTATGGTAACGTTATTAATACAATGGAAAAAGAGCGGGAAAAAGAGCGGACAGACAAACACACAAACCACTGTGATCTTAGATTATAGATTAACTTAAATAGAAATAGAAAGTTTTATTATTGTTTCAAATCCTTATTAAGATTCAATTAGCGTTCAATTCAGCAGTTTCCTAGTTATGTGTTGCTCAGTATTTGATCACGTACCAGCTTTGTAAGTCCACTTGAATCCATAGTTCAGCAAATATGGCTAAACTTCTTCACTATAAATACAGATATGGCTATAACGTTTAAAATCCATACCGAATCCGTGAATACTTTATACTTTTCACATAAAACCAAAACCAATAAAATACCTTTCATTTCCCATTCATAGTTAACGAAACCACCAAAAGATTCAACCAAAAGGGTGTCGTTGACAAAACGATTTAATACAGATAACTGATGAATAGTGTAGCATAACTGGTCTCCAAATATATATGAAGTAATAGTAATTTTAATTTATCGAATAAAGATATTGAATTATATTCCTTCGTGCATGTAAACCTGTATATCGGAACTTTTAAAAATAGTCAAGGTTTTAAAACAGGATGATGGGCTTTTAATAATATTTGTAACATTCACACCAATTAGCCTAGCCCAGATTAAGCACTGTAAGACTTGTGATATGGATAATATGGTAAAGGATATATATATATATATATATATGCTACAAAAATAGGTAATATTAACGAAATATATATAAATAACCATGATATAAATGCCGTGAGGTGCAATGGTAGCAATCCTTTCACACCGAGGGTCCTGGGTTTGAGTCCCAGAAGGGGTAAATGTTTGTGTGATGAATTGTTATGACTTAGGACATTGGATAGATTTCATTTTATTTTTTAACACAGCAACGCGTGGCAAGGTAAGCTATAGTCAGAAAACGAACCCGCAACCTTTGGAAGTCCCGCCTGAATATTCACTTATGAGCCGAGTCGATTTTTAGGGTTCCGTACCCAAAAGGTAAAACGAGGCCCTATTACTAAGACTCCGCTGTCCGTCCGTCCGTTTGTCACCAGGTTGTATCTCAAGAACCGTTATGGTTAGACAATTGAAATTTTCACAAATGATGTATTTCTGTGGCCGCTATAACAACGAATACTTAAAACAGAATAATATAAATATTTGAGGGGGCTACCATACAACAAACGTGATTTTTTTGCTTGTTTTTCGTTACAGCATGTTCGGTACTTCTATAATTTACTGAAGTAAAAGTTTGTAAGGAACCCTTCGTGCGCAAGCCCTACTCGCACGTGGCTGGTTTTTTATAGTATTTTTCTATAAAAATAATTGATCTCAAAATGTTTTAAATTTTTCTTGTGACATTTACTAACACAATAGTTGTGTCGACAACTTACGCTTTTTGTTAACTACACCCCTGGGGGTTCCGTTTGGTAATGTCATTAACAACGAATGCTATTTCCCAGAGTCGGTTCCACATGGCACCGATACGTTAGCGCCAAACCAATTCGCAAAGCAATAACAATACCTAATAATGTTTGTTTTGCTGACCTGCGTTTATGGTTGCTTGTGTTCACAAGAGCTACTACTTTGCAATAAAATCATATTAAACACGTTACTAATTAACACGAAACAATGCACTGGTATCAATCAATCACTAAAGTCATTCAATATTCACCTATATATGTTGGCGTTTAAGTGTCAAAATCGATTTGTATATGCCTAAAAATAACTTGACGAGTCGATTTTTTCTATTAAAATAATTTATCATATAAGATAGCCTTGAAAAATGCAAATAATATAATATTGTATATTTTATTGATATTTATGTCATTAACTTGGGTTAAATACAATGTTTGATAAAAAATAGAAGAGCCTTAAAAAGGGGAAATATATTAGTAAATGTATGAATTCAATAGATTCAATGCTAAAACCAAAAATAAATATCTAATAGATAAATTATATATATATATATATATATATATATATATATATGTATACATATATATATTATATATATATTTTATATATATATATTGGGTATGTGTAATCTCTAATGCTGAGTGTAGGCATCCTGCATTGCCCGACATTCTTCCCTGTTTTGGGCCTTCCTCTGCCAGTTTTTCCAGCAACTTTGACCAGATCGTCGGTCCACCTCATCGGCTGTCTGCCCACACTTCGCCGACCAGTTCTTGGCCTCCATTCGAGCACCTTCTTCCCCCCATCTTCCATCCGTTCAACGCCCATTTCCATTTTCTTTTAGCAATTTCTACGGCTATGTCGGTAAGTTTAGTTCGTATCCTTATTTCGGTGTCTCTCGCGAAGAGATATACCCAACATAGCCCGTTCCATTGCCCTCTACGTTATGTATGTAAATAAATAAAATATATTAGACAGCATAACATACTCGTACTTTGTTCTGAGCTAAGTTAAGTCAAGTAAGTTTAAGTTAATAAGCTAAAGCACTTGTGTTACTGAATTCAGGAACAACGATGGTACCACAACAACCAGCCACGAGCCAATTTAGAAAAGTTCGTTTTCTACATTGACGAGTACTTTGATACTATAATGATAACCAGGGTATAATGCTGGAGCTAGAAGGTGGTCATAGGAACGCCGCAATAAAATGACACAACCCCATAGAGATTGGGCTCGTTTGATTCGTCTTGATGAGAACTTTTGTCCTAGATAATATCCTTGTGCAACCCCATGAAATTATTTCATTCCATTTGGTATGAATGTAGATTCTGTCCGATTAATTTTTAAATTTTTAGTTTGTTTTATTAACAAGTAATAATCAAAGCTTTTTATTTATTTTATATGATCATACGATAGAAATTTACTTTTTACGTAATATTATTGTTTATCAACGCCATCTATTGACAAATGGCTGTAGTTTTGTAACAAACAAATACGTTTTCCGTCCCAATTGAGACAATTCAGAATTCAAATGAGAATCGGTAACGGATGGTCGGGTCGGCCATTTGTTAGGGTGAGCTCTCACGCAACGAAAATATTTCCCTGTTAATATTAGATAAACACTTGAAAGCAATGAATATGAGCTACATGAATATAGCTGAATTTATTAGAAACTAAGAACGCTATTTGAATGAAATAAATCGTGTTTTATAAACAATTGAATACTTTTTAAATGGTGCCATAATAAATTAATTTGTTTTTTTTTTAAAATACGTTATGAAAAAAATTGCGACAATCGTTTGGTGCAGCGATCCTGACATTCGCACCTACGGTCCTGGAATTGTCTATGTCACCTACAATTCACGTTCTTTATGAACTGACATTTATATGTATTTTTAAATGTTTGGTTGATTTGTTTGTTTTTTTATTTTATTTGTTTTGATTGAGATAAAAAAAATGTGTGATTCTTTTTATGTTTTTAATTTGCACACCCATGAGGATTAGATGTTGTTATAAAATACTTATAAGTTTCAATGTAATAAAGTGTGAATGAGACAGAAGTAGTTAATACTGTCTGTTAATGTAAAATATTTCTGTTTTTTTTCGTACTTTAGTAGACGTGTATTAGTAAAATAAACGTTTCTATAAAAATTAAGCATTATTTAATTTTATTTATAATTTTTGCATTTTTTGCTTCCATATTTTATACAAATAAATATTTTGATTTGATTTAGAAATGGTACATTCCACAGGAAACCTTTCCTTTCTTCTAGAACTTGTGAGGTCCGAACCTAAGACCGTGTGACGTGCTTAGAATTCTTTAGAAGACTTTTTCGATCCCACCATTAATCACTCAGTCTGTGTTGCGTATGAATTCTTCTTGTTGTTCACAAAGTTTATCCGCGTTTTGTTTAACAATATTCACTGAAAAAAGTAAGAATAAAAATAGTTTTATTGTCTGGAATACAAAATTCTCAGTATTTAGTTTCAAATTAAGCAAACCTTATACCATAAATAAATAAAAGTATTAAAAAACATCACATACATTCTTCTGAACCCAAATTAAATACTAATGTTATGGAATTCAGTAACAGCGACGGTCAATAGAGAAAAGGATGTTTTCTACGTTGATCTGACCGAGAATTGAACCCGGGACCTTGGAGTGGTGTTACCATGTAAACCAGTATAAGAGCCACTTAAAATTTAATTTATCAAAGTCTATTTTAAAGGTGAAAATTGACTAACCGGCCGATTAAACCAGCGCTATGACAACTGTTGATAAAAATATAATAAATTAGAAAAAAAAAAATGAAAAGCTCAACCTATCTTAGACGTTAGGCGGGACTCCTGCAACAATTTTACTCCGTTACGCAAATCTCCAAGAAAGCATTTTTTGAAGAAGCGATGCTTCTATACAGATGTATGGGCCGCTCGCATATAGACGCTCACCGCGCGGCCACTCTATCCGTGCTAAGCGTCAGATTTAATACCGTTACCAGATATGTAAAGGAGCCGGCTGCCTTCCCACCTCAGTGTGCGTGGCCTTCTGTCTCGCTTTCACTCATGTTAGTCAGCGTGGCTGGCAAGGCTTTCTATCTCTTTTTCGCTTTTTACTATATTCGCTTTATACTATAAAACTTCGCTTCTTTCGAGCATCCTTAGACGGCACATTTTTTTTCTTTTATAATAATAACCCATCTAGTTTGAAGATATTTTAAGCTTACATGTCGCACAAAACCACTTCTAATTTTCTACATGAAAAATCTAACCAAAGAATTTCTTGTGAAATCTTCATACTTTGAGCATAGCGCCTTGTTATCTTCCACATTGTAGAGACGACGGAATTCACGTGGAATATTCAAGTTGCTGCCACAAGAATAGCGACAAGCGTGGTATATCGCATTGAGTTTCTTTAAACGGAGTTTGATAATAAATTATATTATAAAACTCATAGTTTAAAAAACACTAAATGACTCACTTTTATGGTAAACCTAACTAAAAAGTGTGCAATACATTTTAACATAAAAATTAAGTTATTAACGAGAAAATTAATGTGATACACCTATATACGAATAATATTTCTTACATTTACACCAAATAGCCTAGCCCAAAGTAAGCACTATAAATCTTGTGTTTTGGATATTAGGGTATCCGGTAGACATACATATATGATACATAGATATGTCATATTAATAGAAATATATAAAAACACCCATGACTCAGGTACAAATGCTCCTATTAATCACATAAACATCTGCCCCTTCCGGGATTCGAACCAAGGACCGTCGGCGCGAAAGGCAGAATCGCCACCGTTGCACTAAACGGTCGGTCTATGATATCTCAGGATTATATGTAAACAAGTTTAAAATAAAAAAAAACGATAAAGGGAAACGTGGTAAGTTATATGTTAAATTTAGGTTTCTAGCTTTTTTATTTTTAATGCCTCGATTATATGTAAATTATATATTTGGCCGGATTTGCCAAACGATCATCATTACAAAATATCATTCACACAAAAAGTCACCATTACAGGGAGATTTTTGAAGTAAAAACTTCTTTAGCGGCGTGGCGCACATTTTGGAATGGATAAAAAATGTTAAACTCTACTCGGGGGAGAGTAGACAACCGGCGCGAGGTAGGAGAGGAAGTAATACCCCCCTCTCTTTCGAACGGGCGGCGAAAATGTACGCCTGCTCCTGCTGTTTCGTTTAAGCGGCGCAGGGCGCTTGGGCGAGTGTGCGTGTGTGTTTGTTGTCATATTTGTTCGTACACAAACAGTGCAATAAATGAATATTGTAATTTATCACATAAATGATGGTACTTTTACACTGATAATTAAAGCAATTCGTGCGAAATGATTCCCTAACTATTCCAAAATATCAAAAATGCACAACGTTAATGTTCATGTTTTCACCTCTGCCGGCACTCTCGGAGTGCAACCCATTGTATTTTTTTATATTTGTCAATATCTGCTCTGTAGAAATCGAACCCACAGTAATGAGATGGTTTTTTTAAAGTACCAAACTTTGAAATATTCGTGTTAGTGTAAATGATGACGGTACAAGTAAATTATGAAACCAAAAGCAAAAAGTTTTTGTTTCAGCAGCAAAGTTGTGTTTATTTTATACTTACATAAAGATAACAGATTTGATAAAGAGTTCAGCTTACCGACATAAAATTCATTGATTTATGTGAGCAAACTTTTAAATTCATATTTATCAGATTTAGAACATCTAAATTTGTTGTACATATTTCGAATTAAAGATTTTTTATTTATATTTTTTGCTCTGTCTTTGCTTCTCTACATGTTTTTTTATAGACTAATACTAGGCAAAATCGGTTTGACTGCCAAGTTACTCTGAGAGTGGATTTGAACACGTAACAATTGTATGTCCGATCCACTGCCATCATATGAATACTGACAAGGCTCGGTAGCTTATTTGGGAGAGCAGTGGACTGAACAGCCAAGGTTTGCGGGTTCAATTCTTATCGGTGAATGTAAGAGTTCAGTTAAACCGACTTAGCCTACTTTTAAATATTAATAATGTTTCTTACATTCACACCAATTAACCTAGCCCAAAGTAAGAACTGTAAGGCTTGTGTTATAGATACCAGTATAACGGATAGATATATAGATATTTATTGTTTATGGAAATATATATAAATACTAAGTATTCATCACAAAAACATCTGCCCCGACCAGGAATCGAGCCCTGGACCGTTGGTGAGAAATTCAGGGTCGCTACCGTTGCATCAAAAGAAATATTATCATTGTTATTATTACTAGCTAACCCGGTAACGCGTTGCTATGGTAACGTTAATTGATACAGTGGAAAAATAGCGGGAAAAAGAGCGGACAGACAAACACACAAACAACAAATTTGTGTTCTTAGAGTATATATATTATTATTATTATAGCTAACATTGCACTAAATCATCGTCATTTTTTTTAGTGTCTACCGCTCAACTAAGCGCTACGCTCTGCATCGCAGCCCGAAAGTTTTCGTGTGGCCTGTAAGGAAGCAGGAAGCCATTATCTGCCACGTGAGGGCGTTTTGGAGGGATATGACGACGGAACATCCTTTGTGAACAGATGAAATTTTTTAAGTCTAAAATTGTTGAAATGCAGATAATGGTTACGATTTTTATATTATAGTCTGAAAGCTATGTGTATGTTTTTGTGTAAAAAAACTTACTTAAGGATTATCAGAAAAATTGCTTTATAATAATATTACATTCATAGCATATTAGTTCAGCCCAAAGTAAGTACTGAAGGCATGTGTTATAGATACTACGGTAACGGATAAATATACATATATGAAACATAGGTATTTAATATTATATAAATATTCATGATTTAGGTACAATGTTAGTATTTATCACACAAACATCTGCCCCTTCCGGGATTTTAACCCAGGGCAGTCGGTGCGGAACACAGCATCGCTGCCGTTGCACCAAACGGTCCTCAAAATCGACAATCAGAAGCAATTATAGAGAATCTTAATCATATCATTTTGCTATTGACTTGAATGTAATTGAAGTAAAATTACGAAATCATGAAATATTGCAGCTACCTCTGGAACGGTTTAGCAAAATATCAACTTGCTGCAATGAACACAATACAGCGCAGAGCTGAGAGGCTCATTGGTGACAGCAAATTGATAAAGAGCAAGCTTCACACCTTAGCTCACCGCCGCAAAGTTGCCTATCTGTCAGTATTTTACAGACTGTATTTTGGAAAGTGTGCTCAGGAGTTGCTACTACTCATACCGCCATCTCATTTCGAGCATCGGACATCCAGATGCGGGCTACCACTCTTTCTTGGTTGCTTTTCCTACCTGTCGTACCGAGCGCTTCCCAACATCACTTATAATGCGCACGTCAAAAGAGTGGGACTGCCTCCCTGCGTCTATATTTCCGAGTACTCACAACCTGCCCGCTTTTTGAGCCAGGGTCAATAGACACCGGCTTGATTGGGATATAATGGAGTGGAACGCAATAATAAAAAAAAAAATTTTGTAAATTTTTTAATTCCATAAGAATGAAAACTAAAAAGCGGGCGTTTTTTGTTACAATGGGAAATCCCATATAGCCACTGTTTTTTGGTTATAACTTTATTATTTTTGCGAATTTCATAATTCGGTCAAGTCCTAAACCTGTTGATTCGATTCCACACAAAAATTATTATAATCGGTTAGGAATTTGGGAAGTTATGGCATATCAGACGTTGCGTCATTGAAGCTGATCAATGGGAGCAAAAAAAAATGCTATACCACCTACGAAATAAATAGTCTATCTATCTTAATCTATATCCTCAAATCAAATTTTACGATTGACAACCGTAAATATTTTTAACATGAAACATATGCTACATCACGCCATCATCAAATGATTTCCGCTGTCTAATGAATTTGTAGTATTCTTTAAATAAACTCTGTCATCATATCACCGGTTACATATAAATAGTAAGTTTAACGACATTCACACTCTATAAAACTTAGTTTTTAATAGCTTTATCATGTAGTCGAGTTCGTTTTTAACACTCTTCAAATAAAGTATGATATTTTTGTATGTCAGTGATAATCTCGCTTAATTTACGATACAGATCTTTTAGTTTTGATAAAAAATTTAAAAAGATTTAATTTTAAAACACCTTTTAAAAAACAAGCTTTTATACCAGTTAGAAACCTGTTAATAAAACTAACTAAAAAGCCCAAACTCGATGAAATTGTGTCAATTTATTGCGTAATTCCTATGGCTACCTACCAGCTCTAGAATCAGATCAGCTCCATGTCATCATAATATTGCAGTGTCACGCATACATATGCATACAAAATTTGAGCTCAATCTAAAACTGGGAAATGGGTCAAATTTAACTTGCAAGATATCATACAGACATTGGGACAGGTGAAAAAAATTATAGGTTGTAATAAATAATTATTAGTTATGTAAGGCTGGAAAGTTGAATTTTGGCCGTGAGTTACCTCCATTGAAACCTGATCAAGCGAAGGATTCTAGGATTCTAAGCAAACGAGTGTTTGAAAAGGTACGAGAAAAACTTTGCTGTCGAGTGAAACACACCCCACTACAGTAAAATGCTAAATTGGTTTATTTAAGATAAAATTTCTACAATTGCTAATGTTGACAGTAAATTTTTATTTATTGTTCTATTCTATTCAAAAGGAATAGAATATCATACATACTTTGACATTTACAATGTCACAAGATTAAAGAAGCAAGTCAATAATTATATGACATGAACACAAATAAATTTATCACATGTATTTCAATAATTAAATATAGATCAATGTCAATATTTATCAATTAATCATGGTTAAATAAAAAATCAAGTATTTCGATATTCGATATTTGTATGATGCATACGAGCATTTGTACCTGAGTCATGGGTGTTTATATATATTCCTATAAATATAACATATCTATTGTACCATATATGTATCTCTATCCGTTACTCTAGTATCCATAACACAAGCCTTACAGTGCTTACTTTGGGCTAGGCTAATTGGTGTGAATGTAAGAAATATTTATTTATTTATTTATTTATTATTTATTATTCGAGAGCATGTTGTTGTCGTCAAGAAACTGCTTTATTGAGTAGTTGTTGCGTTCGAGAAGCCGGCGGTATAGGGAATTTCTAAACCTATTTTTGCCTGTAGGTAAATCCCATAAATTTTTTGGTAGTTTTTTAAATATTTTGACTGCCATGCAATACACATTTATACTATATATAGTAAGATTACTTTAAGGAATGAATAGTTTATTTATTTTCTATATTTTGATTTGACGATACAAAATAATTCAATAAAAACAAGGCGGAGTATTTTAGTATTAATCTCTCTAAGAATAAAATGTAACTTATAAATACTATGTAACGATCTGGAACGTACCATGTGTAATTTTCTTTGAATAGAAAGGTTCTAAGTTTAAAACACTTTTCCGAGCTATATAGAATAAAACGCAATTTTCCACGCAGAAATTACCGAGCTTTTTCGAACGTGTAAAATGGACAGAATATTTAAAATCAACTAAACTAAAACTATTCCTGACCGATACGAATACAAAACATCAAATCTATCAATATTAAGCTTATTATCTCATTCGAATCAGTCAAAACAGAACCAGTTTAAAAGCTTAACGAAAACAGGATTTATTTCAGCCCGGACTGAGTAAACAGCAATGATTTATGGTACAATATTAATCTCACATATAGCAATCTATTTAGTTATCAAGAACTGGTTAATACCGGTAATTTCAATCTTTTGTTGCGTGGGCGGTAATTGCAGTTTTGCATATCTCTCTAGACGTGATAAATGCGTGTAAGGTAAAACTTAATAGTTATAATATCGTGTTACGGTTGTGTATTCAATTATGTTGTTTGGACTATGATAGCTATTGATTTGTATGTACGAATAAGCAATTTTATTTGTAACTACTGGGTTCAGGGAAAGCTTATATGAAGACAACTATAGTAAATAAGATCATTGTTTAAAGTGACATAAGAAGTATTTATTATTTTTAATCCAAAAAAAATAGTAGTGTGGCAACGGTAGCGATCCTGCCTTTCGCACTGACGGTCCTGGGTTCGAGTCCCGGAAATTGCAGATGTTAGTGTGATGAATACGAGCAATTGTACCTGAGTCATGGGTATTTATATATTTCTATAAATATAACATATCTTTAAAATTCTTTGGACACATTTCTCGACGCGACAACGACTCCATCGAGCACCTCGTCGTACAGGACAAGATAGAGGGCACCAGAGGGCGAGGGAGGTCACCCATGAAATGGACTGACCAAGTGAAGTTTGCTGTGGGTGGCTAACTGAACGAATGCAACAGGATGTCCACCAGCAGAGAGAAATGGCGAATGATCGTGAGGCGATTAACATCTGCCTCGGCTGAAGACACGACCTCATGACCACAACCTCTCTGGCAAGAGTGTCACGACGAAGAAGATCTTTGTATGTCTATCCGTTAAGATAAGATAAGATAATATATTTATTTGCCTGAAATGCGGTTTAATACATTATGGTATACAATATTAAATAGCACAGACACATTTCGCTACATCTAGCATGCAAATTTTTTGTATTTATTTTAATTTACAAAGTTATATTAATTAAAGATAGTTAATGAATACTATTAGAATACTTTAAAATTAAAATTAATTGTCACTTTATACCAATTTCACAGTTTTCAATTTAACTTAGTCTAGGTACACAATATTATTTGGCCAATTAGTTTAAATAATGGACGATAACAGTCTTGTAACCAATAAAATAATAACGAATAAGTATATTAGAATGTCAATATATAAATTAAATATTATGTCTCTTATCTAAATAGTCCTTAACATTATAAAAACACATTTTCTGAAGCCATTCATGTAATTTGCACTTATATTTTTTCACAGGCAAATTCTGCAAAATTTTGGGCAAGTTGTTAAATATTTCAACACACATAGCATACGAGTTTCTCTTACATATATCCGTTCTAATGTTTGGCAATATCAATTTATTTGGATATCTTGTATTAAAATTGCAAGCCTGCTTTTTTGTCGAGAATAGACTCATATGAGTTTTAACAAAGGTTGCAGCCTCGAAAATATATAAGCTTGGAAGACTCAATAATTTCATTTCCATGAAAAGAGGTCTGCAAGACGTCATTGGTGGCACATCGCAGATTGCACGAACACATTGCTTTTGGGCTATAAATGCTCGATTGATGTTTACCGAATTGCCCCATAGTACAAGTCCATATCGCAAATTCGACATAACATATCCATGATACGCTTTAAGGGCAGTTTGTTTATTAGTAACTTTAGTAAGGCGCCATAGCGCATATGCGAAACGATTTATTTTCGAGCAAACCTTATCGATATGACCCTTCCAAGTGCAACAATCGTCTAGCATTAAACCCAAAAACATTGTTTTACTAACTATTTTAATATTTTGATTATTGCATTTTAGCTCAAGATTCTGGATAGCACCACCTCGATTTCTGAACTGAATGCATTTTGTTTTGTCAATGTTGACTCTTAAATTATTATTTTCCATCCATTGAACTATATTAGCAATTGCCTGATTTACATCATTCTGATAATCTGATAGTGGATCTTTAGGAATGACTAACGAAATGTCATCTGCAAAAAGTGTACAATGATACTTTGTGTAATTTGGCAAATCATTCACATATAGGAGGAACAAAAGTGGTCCCAGTATGCTGCCCTGTGGCTGTTTACATTTGTTTCCGATTGAGTTAGGTTTATTTTCATATTTTTATCAATAGATGTTATCTCAACGTATTGTTTTCGATTTGATAAGTAACTTTTTATCCAATCATAAGTTTGCCCACGCAATCCATACGATTCGCATTTTTTCAATAGTATTTCGTGGGAAACGCAATCAAATGCTTTACTTATATCGAAGAAAACAGCTGTAGTTGGTATCCTTTTGTTAACATTTTCTATTACTTTTCTCATTAACATAAAAGCTGCTAGTGTTGTGGATTTTTCTTTTTGAAATCCATATTGATTTGTATTAATTATGTTGAATTTATTTAAAAAAGACAGAATTCTGTTTGACATTACTTTTTCAGGTATTTTTGATAAAATCGACATAAGCGAAATAGGTCTAAAACTATTCATATCAAGTCTGCTACCCTTTTTATACAATGGTTTGATCGTTGATAACTTAAGTCGGTCCGGAAATTTACCATTAAGAAACGACAGATTAATCAAGTAAGTGAGTACTGGAGTAAGATATTTCGAGCATGATTTAATTAATTTTGTAGGAATTTGATCAAACCCTACAGCAGAAGTACCTCTAAGACTTTTTCGTTACCCTAGTATCCATAACACAAGCCTTATAGTGCTTACTTTGGGCTACGTTAGGTGAATATAACGAAATGATTATCTGCGACTTCGCTCGCGTTTATATAGTAAAAGTTGAATTTCTATTCCTCGGAACCCGGGACCTTGGAGTGGCGTTACTACGAAAATCGGTATGCTAGTCATTTGTCTACGGACTTCGTCATAATTATTGAAATTTTCAAAAGAATTGCAACGTCGCTTATAATACATTATTAACATTCTCGTAAACCCATGTTAATCTTAACACTTGTGTTACAAGTAAATCCACGTCTGTAGTACATCGGCAAGGGTCGACCTTCAGACTTTAACCCAAGGTTAAAGCTGACATCTCAACCGCACACATTTATTTAAGGGACACAGACAGCGCTTTGTACATAAGTTATCTTAGAAACTAACATGCGAAAAGTTTAGATAGCTGTTCTATCATTTCGTCACAATAAACTACCTATACCGACTTATAGGAAACTAGCGGCCCGTCCCGGCTTCGCCCAGGTGGACAAAATTCTATAAATTTTTCTAACATTAAATATAGACTATGCTACTCAACGTGAATGTAGCTTTCCAATGGTGAAAGAATTTTTGAAATCGGCTTAGTAGTTTTTGAATTTATTCATTACAAACATACAAATCTTTCCTCTTTATACTATTAATGTAGATAACGAAATATATTTGAGCATCAAAAACGTATATATCCATCTATCTAGTTGTTTGATAGCGTAAGCAAAATTACAGTAGGTAGGTACTGTTTTTACTGTTAATTTTAATTTGGAAAGATTTAGATGGGTTTATGGTACATGTTTTTGTTACAAAAGAATAAAACTCGCTTCCCATCATTTATTTTTGGTATTCATTCCTAATTCATGAATCCTTTTTATATATGGCTTTATTCAGGGTCTTTTTTAATAAATAAAAACGGACAAGTACGAGTCGTACTCACTCACCGACGGTTCCGTATAAATTTGTAGAAACATAAGGTTTTTATTATATAATTACTTAAACGTGAAACTGTGGTAATGGTTGCGTAGGTATACTAAATTAAGACAATATTTTTTTTTATGATTTAACTACAAATGTATCGTTTTCAGATTACTCCCTATACTTGTTTATAAAACAAGAATATTATTTGCCAAATTTCATAGTTCAATATCTACGGACCCTATAAATTTAGATTCCCTTTAGAGTGTCGAAATATACGTTTTTTGCGGCATAAACGGCCGTTTCTTTTTTACATTAACTTTGAAGTTTGATTTTTTCACAACTTTTTACTTTAACCTTCCCGAGATAAAGGTTTTTGAAAGACAGACATTACTTTTTGAATTTGTTGTAATCAACGGTGTAATGGCACGATAACACTATTATTATTAGTATAATAATAGAATAAAATTGTTTATTTTGAATAATGGTGTATAATGGTAAGTATGGTGACGACGTATAATTACGTCATCGATACAAATAAATTGTTACTTCAGTTAAAGTTGACGAGTTTTTTTGCGCCCATTTCTTTTGTCAGTTAAAAGACGTCTTGAGGTAGATAAAAATGTTGGAAAATCCAAAACAAGTTATTTTAAGTGAAATTGAAATTCGAATGAATTTCAGTTTCATTTCAAATGGATAGACAGGCAACAATATGATCCTATAATAGTTCCATTTTTTCCTTTTGAGGTACGGAACCCTAAAATTGAAACATCCGGTCCCATCTAATTATTTAATACACAAAAAATTACGAGTACTAGTATGAAAAAAAAGTATCATAAGAAGCCAGTTTGTAGCTTCATGTCATTTACTAACAGTGTGAATGTACCCACACAACCCGCACGCCTATTAGACCGCCTACCGTACTTCCGTGACAAATTTGAAAAATACGTTCATCCATCAAGTTTGCTTCAATTTATTTGATGACCGAAATGCTTTACATTTCTTTCGTATACTATACAAATAAAACGATAATGGCCTTTTTTTAATAATGAAAAAAAATGGTAAATTCAGACCAAGGCAAACTCTCAGGGACCAAACAGAAGATTTCCTGAAAAAAGACCAAGTCAAAAGTCAACTGACGTGCTTGTATGAAAGGTTTGATGAGAGTTGAGGAAGCGGGAGGTGTATTTCAGGATCCCGGAAAGTAGATTTTTTTATTTCTGCCTACACCCGCGGGCAAAAGGCGTGATACATTCTGTGTTCAGGTTCCTGTAAATATTTGAAACGTCAAGATTTAATGTAAAAAACAAAAACAATCGCGTTGTTTATTTTGCAAAAGTAGTTTTATATAAAACTAGATGGCGCTGTAGCGCGTAGAAACACGCTATCGTTTTTTTTTTAATTTTTATATATTTTATGCATTTTTAATGCGATCTTACAAGATAAATTATTATAATAGAAAAATACTAGAAAAAATCGACTCTGGTCACAAGTGAATTCTCAGGCGGGAATTTTCGAGGAGTGTTCACAAGGCTCGTACTTCAATTAGGAGAACGCTATCGTATTGTTTTTGCGGGAAAAACACTTTATTATTTGTGTCTGATACCACAACATCCAGATTTGAGCTAATATAGATATGAGTATTTTCTAAATTGCCTCAGCCAGGAATCAAACCCATGACCTCGGAGTCGACTCGTCCACTGAGGCCGTCGTACTTGGTTTGTTTTTTCACGCTTTTTACTTTTGCTGACTTTAAATACTTTTTTTGACATGTTTATAACAACTCACTCTAGTTTGGTCGCAATCAATTTCGAGATTTTGCGAGATTGATGAACGGTGATTGTTTTTATAAGACTAGCTGACCCGGCCGGGATTTATTCTCTCTTGGCCCCTGGGCTTGGTCAATTTGGAATCAAGAGCGAACCCATTCAAAAAAATATATTGTAAATTAAATAATTACAATATAGTGTAAGCTGACCTGACCCCGCGTTGCTGTGTTATAAATTAAAATGAAACCTATCCTATGTCCTTAGTCAAATCAAATCCTGCAAAATAAGAAAGAAAATTATCCAAATCGGTTGAGCAGTTTCGGAGTTCATCGCGGTCGAACACTGTGACTCAGAATTTTTATATATATATAGAATAATATATAAGGTTAATGTGACATCAAAAGGCCAATATATTTATTTATTAAAATAGAAGACAGATAACAATTACTACAAAGTTAAGTACATATAAAAATACATAATTAGAGTCCGGATTGCAATCCAAAGGTCTGTGTACATAGAGCAACCAACTTGAATCAACTCTCCACTATATAGGTAACACTAGAACAAAAGTAAAGATCATAACTCAATTTATGCAGACTAGTTGTTTAATAATTAACGCATCGTACATCTTTGCCTGAACATGTAATAAGCTGATGTATAAAACGTCCTTTGCAATGATGTAAACTCCCTAAGGTGTCTTTATAGCTAACGACGCGACCGGACGATTAAGCAGACACTAACCGACCTATTAAAAGGGGTTATACAGCTGCCGTTGGTTTAGAAATGTCGTCGGCAGTATGAAAATTGTGTGGAATCAACAGTCGATAAATATATTTACCGGGTTAAAAAATTGTTTTTAATCCGGTATATAATTATTGTCTTTAATTATTTAAAACTGTAACAACTGTTGTACTTTCGTAAGCACAATACTTTAATTTGGCTTAGAATTAAACATTTAAAAAAAAATTGGTTGTCTGTAAAGTCAGTTTACGGACGATAATTTTACGTGATAGCCTCATAAGAAAATATGATGAAACATTGCATATTTTTATGAATTGAATTGAATTATTAACACTGAATTATCATTATTTTGTAGAATACAAAGACGGAGTTAATTGATTTTTTTCGATAAATTAACATAAATTTGTTGTAATAAACCACATTAACTTTTCACTTCATGAAGTGGAAGAGAGATAGATGCGCCACCAGTCGAACGTTTAGGCCGATCGTGCCTCTCTGTCTCTTGTTCCGCGCTCTCACTTGTACGTTCGGCGGAGTGTTACACTTTTTCGTGCATGCAGCCGACGTTCATCGATTTATAAGACGTTATCACGTCAATAATTTCTGTTATTTATTTATTAAAGAACAAAAAAAATTTGTAAATTTATCGTTGGCAGAAAGACGGCCGAAAGATTGTTGGATGGAAGCCTCCTTAAAAAACAAGGGGTATGTCATACGCATAAGCGGTTACACATTTCGTGTATGGAGTTAAACTCTAGTACCTATCGTCCGTTGACTTTTACGACACATTCTAACTTTAAGTGTTACTCATGATATTACAAGTGAGTTTAAATCCCCTTTGAGGATATTTCTTTGACATATTATTTCTGTTTCAAGATTTTGTTTCGCATGTTAAGTTCTACAAAAAAAAATCTACAAAAGTCTATTTGTGATATAACATATTATAATTTAAAAAACTGTACGCTTATTAAAATAAACTGTACGCTTATTTGGACTACAAGATTTGGAGACATCACGGCCAAATAAAAAAAGCATGAGTGCAATTCACACGTAATAAAAGTGAAACCTTCAAAAATAATAAATAAAATACCACGTTTGTACTCTCAAGGTTTATACTGCGCATGCGAACACAAACAGGTATTAACCCATGTACATAATATTCCTTCCTATCTCATTTTGTCCTACGTTAAATCTGATTAATCCGAATAATGCGCTATTTACTCATATTATCTAATATTCCAACCAACATTTCCTAATAAAAAATTATTACTTTCCCTATTTATAATACTTTATCCAAATATCGTCTCCTATAAACTGGCCTTACGACCGTAACCGCCACTTCCGTGACCAATCGTGACGGATAGCACTAATTTATCAAGAACAGCATCAATTTTATAACGTACCTCGCGTGTATGACATTGTATTCTATTACCAACGCCATAACGATTAATCTTCCACGCTTCTTGTCTCAGACGAATTAATGGCCGTTTGCTTAGTGATCGAGGGCAGGTTTTTAATCTTGCTCTATTAAGTAGCTTTACTTGGGTGGAAGATGAATTTGTTAATCATTTCGGTGTAAAAAATTGATTTGGTACACAATCCTTGTCCGGGACAGGTCAATTTAACTTAAATTTAAATCTAACAGCCATTAAGGAGGAATTAGTTTTTTTAAATAATTAGCACCTAGGCACTTGTATGGGCATATAACATAAATTATAGGTAACAAACTTTACGAGCAAACTAAAGCTAATACCCATAGATTATATCCGCCCCGTAAAGAGTTTTTTTATTTATATATCGTTTTTACAAAATATAATTGCTTAAAAGAATACCAACAAAAATCACAAAGGTTTGACTCTGTGCTATGTGAAGTCTACTACATTAAAAGAATAGTAAAAGGTTACAATACTATTAACTTTAGTATTATTACATTATCTTTTTTTTTTACTAATTGGAAAAGGTTTTATACCATAAATAAACAAGTTAATTTAACTCCAACATAGTCATATTCAAGTTAATTTGTTAATATGGCCCTTGAAAGATTTCAATATGGCCGACTTTTTACTCGAAGTTGGATATAAAATATTTTATTATAATAGAAAAATACTAGAAAAAATCGACTCGGGTCACAAGTGAATCTCAGGCGGGAATCGAACCCGCAACCTTTTGGAAATCCGGTCCAATGCTCTCCCAATTGAGCTACCGAGCCTTGCGAACACTCGTCGAAATTTTCTAGTATATTCCTGATTTTACGCTGTAGGCCAGCGTTGTTTCATCAATGAGAGGAACATCCTCTCGTATTCGAAAGAAACATTTTTACAAATGTTTGGTCAATCGATTAAGATGAAACAGCCATGTTAGATCTATAATTTTTTTTATATATTTTATGCATTTTCAATGCGATCTTATAAGATAAATTATTATAATAGAAAAATACTAGAAAAAATCGACTCGGGTCACAAGTGAATCTCAGGCGGGAATCGAACCCGCAACCTTTTGGAAATCCGGTCCAATGCTCTCCCAATTGTTTTTTAGTATTTTTCTAGTATTTTTCTATTATAATAATTTATCTTATAAGATCGCATTGAAAATGCATAAAATATATAAAAAAAAATTATAGATATAAAATATTTGTCTGATATTTATAACAATTATTAAATAATAATTAAAAAAAAGAAGAGCCGTGTGGTATAGAAGAGGATATAGACAAAGATAGAAAAAGGATTGGACTAGATGGTTTGGACATGTAGATAAAAGGGGCGTTAGAAGATTTTCAACACCTTTTTCTATTATAATAATTTTTCTAGTATTTTTCTATTATAATAATTTGTCAACACCAGTTTATAAACAATGTGCACAGGCAAGCCAGTAAAGAAAGGGAAACCAAGGTGAAATGGCAGAAAGGCCCCAAAAAAATTAGCGAAAGGGTCCAAATAGGAGTTGTTCTGAAAAGAGCCAGGTGAAAAGCATCCTTAACCGACGAGCTTGTATTAAAGGTCTGATAAGAGTTGAAGAAGCGAGAATTGTATGTTAGGATCGTGGAAAGTGGAAAATTGTGATATCTGCTTATCCCTAGAGGAAAAGGCGTGATTTTATGTTAGTAAAAATATAGAAGATTGAAGAAGGAAGAATAGCAAATTTATTATTGTTACTATTTTGGCATCCCAAAAAGGTATCCATCCAACAATCCAAAAATAAAAAAGCATGTGTGCAATTCACGCCTTCAAAAATAATACGTACACGTATATAAACAAGTACTCGTACAACCAAGCAAACTCCCACTATGCCTTGGTAAACACGAGTGGAGGGGTACGAAGCATAGCACAAAGAGAAACTGTATAATGCTTCTTATATAATTTTCTCCTACGTTAAATCTTATGAATTTATGTGTCTGTCTCTTTTTACTGTCGCTTTTTCGTTTCATCTACGTTCAAATCACGACGATGCCAAAAAAAGTTTTCACTTCAAAAATAAACAGTTCAGAACAGTTTTACTAATGGTTTTGTATTTTCATATATCGTAAACTAACTTACTGCAGCTAATGTATTTTCTCCTTGCTTTATTTTTCTTTTTTTAGATCAATTCGTAATTATAATTTGGCCAGTTTACTGGTATTATTATCACTAGTGTTAGTAAGCAAAAGTAATTATAATGACAGTAGATTTATAAGTGTATCGTATCCGTTTTTTACCACGTTTTTCTTATCTCACTTTTCTTATTTGTTTGTCTGTCCGGGCAAAATCTTGCAACTTAAATTTGAGGCACTTTCCGATAAGCTAGAAAGCTGAAACTTTCAGGATAGTTCAGAACCCGATGACAATGCACTCTAAAGCAACTTTCAACTTTCCAGATGCACTTTCAGGTCCACTTTCGGCAACTTTCACTTTTGTATGGGGCTTATCCGATTGTTGCGTAACACATGGTTACTTCGTTGAGTTAATAATTAAAAAGAATAAAATAATTATACTAGATTTAAAAAATCTAAAAATCCCACGTTTTTCAATGTCCTAAAAGAATAAAATAACCCTGCGGGGCAAAGCGAGGGGCCACTCAAAACGTGGGGGCGCATCTTTACAATAATCGGCATCAATGCATGTCATTCATCTCTTTAAAATCTCCTCTTAGTAATATGCGCCCCCACGTTTTGAGTGGCCCCTCGCTTTGCCCCGCAGGGTTATTTTATTCTTTTAGGACATTGAAAAACGTGGGATTTTTAGATTTTTTAAATCTAGTATTTGTAGGATAGCTTTCGGAGAGAGAATTGCACAACCAACTTTTGACACACAATTGAAGTTGATAAAACAAAGAGTCGCACTAAGCGTTTTAGTTCCAATTTTGAGATACCGACCGCTGATGAGTAGAACTCTTTGCCCGAGTCTACGTTTCCTGACAAATACAATTAAGGGGTCTTCAATTCACGAGTGAATAGGTATCTTTTAAGCAAGCGCGTCACATCCTAGATCGCATCGTCGATTACCATTAGGCAAGATGGTGATCAAGCGCCTACTTACTTACTGTAAAAAAATGTAACTAATAAATGATGATTGAAAAATGATTTCGCGTATTTTGCCTTGGAAATCCAATGCAACCTCCGCAGGTTATTCATAACATCTCCTACTGCTATTTTACTCCAAATACTTATATATTCATAAATACTTAACGTTTAATAAATAATAAAATATTAAAAAGACGAGAGGTGACAGATGTAGCCTATCTACTTAAAATAATACAAAATTAACTTGACTCTCCTGTTTTTGTAGTAAAATTCAATTTTGAAAGAAGTTTGAATTTTACTATTCCAACTAGGTCTGCTAGGCACTACACCCCCATTCGCGTTCCACTGGTCTCATCAAACTATCGCTGAAACTCCTTCCTGCTGCGTGCAAGCGAAAGTCTTAATGATTTGTGCAAATGTAATAACTTTGACATTCATCACTCTGGTTTAGCAACTGCGAGGCGCTTACTCTGTGGAGAATTCTTTGTGCAATAAATCAAACGTTATATACCTACTTTATTACAATAAGTGTACTATTTTATATTATGCGAGTTTAAGATTAAGTTTTTCATTTATTAATTTTAATTTGTCCACATTTATAGATTTCTAAACTATGTTATTTAAACGTGAATACCTATTATTAGCTAACTGTTTTTATGTAAAACTGTGTATTCTTTATGTTCGCTGTTGGTCTTCCGAAAATAAATAAATAATCCACAATAATTACACTATAATATTCTTAAAAAAATGTTGTACAAAACATGATTACTAATGTGACGTTTCTCTTTCCTGCCACAAACATCCTTCATTTCTACAACATGCATAAACGAAACGTGAAGAGGCACTTTGCAGCCTTGCAAAGGAAAGGTACTGCGACACTACTTCCTTTAAATATTGTTTAAGCATGTGGACGTGGTTTTAAATAATTTCGATGTTGGTCTACCTTTAAAAAAAACTAGAAGGAGGTCACACTGGAATCTATGTGCATCATCGAATGTGCGAGCACACCCATTTCATAGTTAGATCTATGATTATTAATTACACTTTGAGTGCTACTTCATACGAGACTCATTTAAACCTACAAATAAGAATTTTGACAATCTCCGACGTCGAGTGGTCTGGTGGTATTCTTTAAAAAATTGTCATATTTAACAAGAATTTAACTATACATACATAACCATATCTATTGCTTACATTATTTATATTACCAACATTATCGTTTTTAATTACAGTTTATTAAAGACGATAATGTTGGTAATTATACCAGTGTATAATTATAAACAATAATATTTATTACACTCACACCAAGTAGCCTAGCCCAAAGTAAGCACTGTAAGGCTTGTGTTATGGATACTGGGGTAACGGAAAGACATACACATGATACATCAATATGTCATATTTAAAGAAAAATGGGAATCCCATGGAACCAATTTATAACAAAAGCCTTACAGTGCTTACTTTGGGCTAGACTAATTGGTGCACTCAACAAATACCCATGACTCAGGTACAAATGCATAAATATCTGCTTCTTCCGGGATTTGAACCCAAAACCGTCGCTGTGAAAGTTAGGATTGCTACCATTGCACCAAACGGTCGTCAAGATAACATTGAATAAGGCAAAAAATAATGAAATCATAAAAAATAAAACCACATCATTTAAATGACACCAATTGACCTTTTCAAAATCACTATTTCAAACTTAATTCCAGATGTAAATTGTGTCCTTCAAACACCATCAAAGCTCACGACCCCATAAACAGTCGCTTAAATAAACTTTAAAGCCAATCACACGCTCAAACTAATCTCAATATAGAGTCGCCAATAAACAAAGATATAGTCCTCGTAGAGCCGTTGATTTAAATCTGAACGTTACGACAAAAGAATCGAAGTCTTGAGCAATTCGTATTCAAATGTGTATTTAAATAGTTACTATCACCTACGGTGGAGGTTCTTTTGGATAGCCTTGGAATTTACATGCGAACTCTATAACGTTCATACGAATCGGGTGACCACAATTCTGGAGACTATTTGAATAAGTCGAATCGGAACAAAACTATTATCTTAAGAAATATTATTAAATCAAACACGACTAAATGGACAAGGTGAAACAAATAATAATTATTATTCTTATATTCACACCAATTAGCCTAGCCCAAAGTAAGGTCTATAAGGCTTGTGTTATGGATACTAAGGTAACGGATAGATGTACATATATGATACATAAATTTGTAATACTAATAGAACTACATCGATGCAGTCGCTAAGCAAAAAGCTTCACTAGCAAATAATGTTTAATGTGTTTTAGAATGAAAACTTTAAAAAAGCGCGCACTTTTTGTTTCCATTGGAAATCCCATAGAGCTAATGTTTGTTGGTCATCACTTTTTTAGTTATGCGAATTTCTAAATTCTGTCACAAATTGGTCCTAAATGGTCCTGTGTTGATTCGAATCCACACAAAAATTATTAAAATCTGTTAAGAACTCGGGAAGTTATAGCGTAACATTACGTCATTGAAGCTGATCCATGGGAGCTCCGCTCGCTACGCTCCAATTATATATGTTGTATATATATAAACATCCATGACTCAGGTACAAATGCTCGTCTTCATCACATAAACATCTACCCATTCCGGGATTCGAACCCAGGACAGAACCGGGACAATGTACAAGTGTCAGCTTTACCACTAAATTCAATATCTCCTAGAAAACCTTTGGCCAGACAGGAAAGTAAGGAATAAAATCATCCATATGTCCAGGTCAGTCGGTGGTACTCAATAAAAAAAATGATTTTACTACGAATCAACCAATATAAATAAATAATAACAAAAAAAAACAGTTTTCTCGGGACATGAACCCACATTCTCTCACTGTCCGGGCAAGTACTCTTCTCCAGTTACAGAATTGCAGAGGCTTTGACATATTTTCGAAGTATTTCTAAGCTGACGCCAGCATCATTTCTTCACCTACCTACCTAAAAAATAGAATCCAATACATTTATAAGTATCAACAATCGATTAAGAAGCTGATTGACATTTATGAGAATATAATTTATGTACGAAAACACTACAATACTTTTGTCAAAAATAGCGACGTACATTGCTTTAACACCAGAAATAAGAATAGACTTGCCGTTCCAAGATTTAGACTTCAAAAGACAGGAGGCTCTTTCTTGGGGAAAGGTATAGCACTGTTTAATAAAGTTCCACAAAGTATAGTAGATTTGCCTTATCATTAGTTTAAAATGTATGTTAAAAATAAGCTCATGTCCAAAGGTTATTACAAGGTCAACGACTATTTAATAGATCGCGATGCATGGAAGTAATATGTGTCATTTCAACATGACACTATTTATTACAGGTTGTAACATACAACATTAGCATTTGTTATTTTTTTAAAACTAATTTATTACTGGTAGTTAGAGTATGACATGCTCTCTTAATACATTTCTTGGGTGGTGGCATGTGGTGCGGATCGTTACGTTCCCTAAGATATGGTTGAGCGAAGCGATGGCTGTATCATGCGTCATGCTCGTGAACGGGTGCTGCCTTGGGAAATGGGTCTGCTCTAACCTTCAGTATTCAGTATTGGCTAAAACTAAACATAAATCTTGTTGTTTTCTTAAATTTGTCGTTTATTCCCTGTATGTTATTGCAATGTTTAGGGATACTTACTTTAAGTAAGTACAGATACTTGTTGACTTTGTTGTAATCAACGAAACAACGAAATAATGATATCATAACACTATTAGTATTGTCATAACAAAATAATTTTGTTTTTTTTTTTTGTGGATTGTATATGGTGACGACGTATTATATTGTAAATGTCGTTACTTCTGTTAAAGCTGACGAGTTTCTTGCGCCCATTCTTCTTGTCAGTTAAAAGACGTCCTGAATGGGTGGTAGGAAAAAATGTTGGACGATTCAAAACTACTTATTTTTAAGTGCATTTGAATATTTCATAAAAAAAAAAAAAAAAAAAAAAAAGATTTCACCGAACACCTGAAACAAGATAAATACTTAAATAACAAGACATATAATAATTAATTAGTAAATAATAGTTTTTTTATCTGATTACTGTTATTATTTATCGAGTCTATATTTAGCCAGAAAGTTGATTAACATTGATAGTTTTACGACAGACTTCAAATTAATGTCAAAGTTGTTATGACCAAAGAGTCAATTAAGTAAATAGTTATTTTATTACTTTTAAATGGAATACTTTTAGGGAACATTACAATTTCACTTTTCAAGTGGATTAATTTTTAAAAACCGGCCAAAAGCGTGTAGGGCCACGCCTAGAGTGTAGGGTTGCGTAGATCCCCATCGTAATATCAAGATAGGGAGTTTAGAACGATGGTAGATAAAGAAAAAGATGATTTAATTTTATTAGAAAACAATTAAATTATATAAATTCAAACACACACATCAGAAACAAAGTTACATTTATGCCTTAAGTTTTTGTAATTTTAGATTTTTCTCTTTTTATTATTGTAATTATTTCCTTTATTGCTAATAATTTTTACATGACAAATTAATCAAGGTGGGCGCTAGTAAAACAGTGCCAGATTACTAAAAGTTTTAATGTATATTTATATCTTTATAATCAAAGAATATTAGAGTTACCTAAACGTTTGTGTTCAGACTGGGTCCAAATCTGTAGTATGTAGGCACGGACCAAACTCGGTCCGCCTGGGTCAAAACTAACAGCTGAACTATTGACCCGCCTTATTAAGGGTATGTATTTATTGTTTTATAACCAACCAAGTTTTGTGACCAAGAGGGTCACTAGATTTTTTTCAAAATTTGGTTAGTATATATTTTTTTATTTCCGAGTCTCCTGTCCGATATTTTCACGAATCACAGTGCTCCTACAAAACGTTAGGTATAAAGGTGTGAGTATAAACTCCGGGATAATTCCGTGGACTGGTCCGTATTTATTGCTTTAATAAATATTTATGTCATAATCCCGCGTAATGGTGGCCGGATCTTCGAGACACCAAAGAAGTTTTGTTTTTAAAGATACAATACTGGCAAAGCTTATATTGATCTTGTGTAAGTATTATGTATTAAGAAAAATATTTTTATAGTGATTTAGTTTATTTCATTCTCGATTGAACTTGATTGAGATCGAACACAAACACATGCAAGCAGTCACGCGCACACACATCCAAACACAGACGTAGACTATACCACATATATTTGTTAGTTGTTTATCTTAAAATTAAACCTAATTAACTGAAACTAAAATATATAATTATAAAGAACGTTTAAAATACTTACCAACATAAAAAATATAAATTACTCGCTTTTATGGAAGAGTGGAGTCTCCTGACAGGTGTCTATAAGCTTAAAAGGGGATTAAACTTATAACGAGTGATCGAATGAAGTAATTGTCTACTGAATAAGTTACATAAGGGACATATAGCCCATAATAATAAGTAAATATAGCTTAAATAAGTAAATATACTTCTACATATTCTATACCATCTATTGCAGTGTCTCTACCTTTTTCGGTCAATTTTTGGTTACTTTGGAAATATAATATTATTACTGGAAATAATAAATCTTTCCATCGTTAAGTACATCTTGGAAAGTCGGATATTTTGGTGAAAAAAAGAAGTCATGTATTATTATTACCTGTTTTAACATTAATAAAGAAAATAATGTGATTTATGTAGATAAATCTAATTTTGTGTTAATTTCGATAACTTTGACACTCATCAAATATTTTTATTAAACTTCTTTGGTCTTGATTTTGTGTCTTAAAAAAGTCATTTTGTTCATCTATTGTTCATAATAATAGTTTAAAATGCACCTCGCGAATATCAGAGGACTGCACTCAAATCGCATTGCGGGCTACCACCCTTTCTTGGTTGCAATTCCTAACTGTCGAATTAAGCGCTTCTTAACATCCTTACTAATATTATAAATCGGAAAGTGAGTTTGTTTGTTTGTTCCGCTTTCACGCCGTAACTACTGAACCGATTGCTTTGAAATTTTGCAGACGTAAAGATAAAAGTCCGGATTAAATAATAGGGTACTTTTTATCCTGGAAAAAATTGATATTCCCGAGGAAAAACAAAAATATTGTTTGCTTGATGAATGGATTGTAGGTGGCGCTGTGTGTCGTTTAAAACAAGGTAAAATATTGCAAACGAATATAAACATGTAAATTTAGAAGCTAAATGATACGATAATGAATCCCCGAAAATGAGGAATTCCCGAGGGATGACGTACAATTTGTTTTATCGTCTAAACTGTTTTTTTTACATCTACTTATATGTTGCAAACGAATATGAACATGTTAATTTTGAAGCTAAATGATACGAAAATGAATCCTCGAAAATGAGGAATTCTCGAGGGATGACGTACAATTTGTTTTATCGTCTAAATTGTTATTTTTTACATCTACTTATCCTGAAATCATTAAAGTCAACGAATTTCTAATTGGTATAGGTATTAGTTACGTTATTTAGTTCTTGAGGTATGCGATAGATAGCGCTGGGTGTTTTTAAAAATACATGTGAAACGTATTTTGTGTAACGATGTGTTTTTTAAAATACATAACAAGTGAAATGATAGCTTGGAAAAACATTGTTTTTCGCATGGTCAGCTCTATGTAGCGTGTTCCCGGGTTTCCAGTGCCCAAAATCTGCATGTTTTTGCTCCAATGGGAAAACATATAATATAGTGTAACTTCAGTTTTGGTTTAACAACTAATTGTATCCAGCGTTACATCGCGCTTCTTAGATTTTTCCGTGGGAATGAGAAGTTTTCTTATAGTTGTGCTTTATACCGCAGTATAACTGAATTCCACGCGGGCGAAGCCGCGGGCGGAAAGCTAGTATTTTATAATGCGCACAGAAAAGGAATGAAACTCCCTCTCTGCATCTGTATTTCCGAGTACTTATAACCCATCCGTTTTTAAAGCCAGGGTGAATAGACACCTTCTGGGATAGCTAACTCCATCCTAGGTCCTGTCTTGGCCCTCAGGCTTGATTGGGATCAAGCGAACTCATTTAAATTAAAAATACATAAGAAAGCTGATTTAAGAGTTTAAATTAACTGGAAAATAAACATCATCTCAATAATAAAACTTTAATATCAATATAGTTTGCGGCGAGATCAAAAGATTCCACCTTTTTCTTTTTAATCTAAGTTACGGTATTTTGTAATAAGTTTTGTTGGAATTTTTTTACCATACAATGTCTTTACATCTCTTTAGAATAATTTATTGGTTCTTAACGAACTTTCAAATAAATAATTTTAACTTTTAGAAGATTCCAAAGAGTTTTGTAGTATACGGCAATGGTTCGAGTATTAATGATGGTAGATAATTTAAATATTTCTTTGTTTTGTTTTTGGTGTAAGCTTATAGACGGTATATGGAATGATCGATGCTATACCTACAGATGATGGGAATAGAGGTTATTAAGAAGAAATTCGAAGAACTAATGCAACATTCGCAATGCAGTTCTTGCGAAAGTCGTCGGATCAGTGATCAAAGATATGAGAAAGATAATATATACAAACTCTTACCTTGATTAGGTAGTTTTTCTTATATTTTCCTAGGAGTAAGGAAAGGGGTGCTTAAACACATTCAAGTCGTTTATGAAACTGTTTAAGTGTTTTAATGATAATTTCCATTCCTAAATAGATTTCACTAGTCGGGTTATTAATAAACATAAAGAAAAATGCCAATTTAGCTACCGCCATTCAAGGAAATACAGCGCCATCTCTTAATGCAATTTGATACTAATTTTGTATAAATATTTTGTTGTTTGAAAAAGGTACAAGAAATTTTACAATTAACATTTTTTTACATAGGTATTTATTTTTCATTAATACTATTTACTATGGCATGTAAATGTACAGATTACACATATTAACTCTTATTATAACACCACATATATACTACATGATATACAGGAAGTTCTGCAGCTAGTGTAACGATTGTAGGTCTTTTCGCTTACAGAGATCTCTGTCGGACAACCTTTTTTATGAGTTATATAAAAACTAAGTAATTGCACTGTTTTAATATGAATACGAGCCATTCGACGACGGAAGTCGTCAAAACATTGAAACTCATAAGCTGATTATTTCAATTAATTTTAAAATTAATTATAAATTTATTAATTTTAAATCACTATTTTTTTATTTATTTTAATTAATTTTAAATCACAATTTCTTTAAATCATAATAATACACCAATAATATCCACTTGTCGGTCCACGGTAGCAATTCCTACCATATTCAAATTACCGCGTAGTTGCGTTTTTTTTAAATTACGATTAATTTTTGAGTTATAGCGATCCAAATATTCTGTGGTGGATCCCTTATTTAATCAGCTTTATGGTAGTATTTTCTGTTTGGTCCTAGCCTCATTATTTGGCGAGAACATGGCATTTTTATCTAAGTATCCGAATTTTTTTTAACTTTTGTCGCAGCATTGGAACTGTTGAGAGGGGTAGGGCGCGCGGTAGCGAACAGACAAGTGGATATTTATTACATTTACACCAACCAGCCTAGCCTTAAAAACCGCTGTAAGTCATGAGCTATAAATACTGGTTATCCTAGGGTAACGGATAGAAACACATATATGATACATATATGTGTAATATTCATAGGAATATAATTAAATATCCATAACTCAGGTACGAATGCTAGTATTCAACACACAAGCACCGATCCAGGACCTTCGTTGCGAAAGGTAGGATCATGACCGTTGCACCAGTCAGTCACAAAAGGTCATATATATGTGTGATGAATACGAGCATTTGTACTTGAGTCATGGATATTAATGTATATTTCTTTTAATCTTACTTATTTGTGTATCATATATGTATGTATATCAGTTACCCTAGTATCCATAACATAAGCCTTACAGGGCTTTTTTTGGTCTAGGCATCATAAATCTCTCAAAAGACTAAATCATCCTCAAATACCAATTAAAAGGTATTTAAGTGATAACATCGTTTCATATTCGCAAATGGCGAATGAAAATTTCATTCTATCTCAATAAAATTCACTCAATTAAGCGATAAAAATAAATGTTCCGGATTTACTGGGTCTTTTCGTTATACCCATTATGAAAATCATTTCGTGTCCTTCAAATAGACATAAGAACAAAGAAATACCGACGTCGGTGACAATATAATGCTTTTTGCCTAAAAATTCTTGGGTTAGGACTAATTAATTAATGTAAAAACCGAATAGTCGTTAAAACAGTCATAAAATTTATGATATAGTTGCCTTTGTTTTGTTGTTAAAGTACCTTTTTGGTCGTGAAAGAATATATTAATTAGTACACAATTGATTATTTAAGAATATGAGAGAGAGAGAGAGAGAGAAATATTATTGACCAACACAACACGTAAAATAAATTGTACAATATCTGATGTGTATTATTTTGCTAGGGTCAATAGGCACTTTATGGGTTACCTCGTTCCATTGTGGATTCTGTCTGGGCCCCCAGGCTTGATTGGGATCAAGAGCGAACCCATTCTTGATAATAATAAAATCTTTGTATTAGATTATTAATATGTCGGCGAATTGTCAGGTAATTCTCGTCATTCAGGGCCATAGTTTTTAACTATTAGGTACGCGTCTGGTGGTAGAGTTGGTTAAAATCACTAGTCTCGATATGGTTGAGTAAACTGCAATTTTTATCACAAATCGATAACACAATAGTATAAAATACGATACAGTTCCTATTGAACGTCTGGTCGCAGCGCTGGTTAGGACGAAAGTGAGTTCAACGTCATTCCACGGCACGACTTAAATTCCGTACAGCACCACTAGATGGCGCTTGCGTTAAGGAGCAACTTCAGGTCATTAGTATAGACTCATGATTGATAAAGCAATAGTGATCATGACCAATATAAAAATAGAACATATTGTACGGTTGTAGTGCGTCCTCAGGGCTGTGGGACGGGGTTACGTGTGTCCTGTCAGCTAGAACTGGACGAAAGTTGATGATATTTATTTTCTTTTAGTAAGGTAATGCCGACCGTTGCTTAGTCTTTAGGTTGTATTTAAATGTGTGATGTGCGCGGAAGCGTAAGAACTAAATATTAAAAAAAACATTCACTCAAAATATTAAGGTTGGAATTATCTCAAAAAATATTTGGCATATTTAATATATTTATCCCTTTTTAGTAACTTAAGAAATATATTACAGTTTTAAAGTCAGTTTGTTTTTGTAAATTACTTTTTTTTGTGGGTTCGTTGTCTTTAAAATATATTCTACAAACACCACTTAAATCACTTAAGCCCATTAAAATTCAATTTTACATTAAGAAAGCAGCTTGCTATCTCGGACTTAATACTATTGGCTAATAGAATAACTTGTACTTACAAAACGGAATCAGATACCGATATGGCGTTGTTTCGCAACGAGACCAAAGCTAAAAGTAGTATGGAATACATTTACAATTAGCATTTATTAAGTAGATTGCAATTAAGGATTTGAACCTATCTGCATTTAATTCTTCATGATATTGGATAGTAATGGGAGACAATATGCTGATCTGTGTAAATGAATTAAAAAGTACAAAAATGATGATTGAAAAAAGAGGCTTATCGGCAATGACGATCTTTTTTATAAAAAGCTCAAAAGTCTTGAGCATAGACGAAAGGTAGCAACCCTATCCATTTTTAAAACTAACAGCTTAACTTATTTAACAATTAAAAGAATTCCTTATTACTAAATATTATTATAATAAACAATAATAAATAAATATTTCTTACATTCACATTAATTAGCCTAGCCCAAAGTAAGCACTGTAAAGCTTGTGTTATGGATACTAGGGAAACATATGTGATACATAGTTAATATAATATTTACAGAAATATATATATAAACACCCATGACTTAGGTACAAATGCACGTATTCATCGCTACCGATCGCCCTAGGTCTTGCAAAGACAGACATTGCAAGACCTGATTGAAATATTGTGAAAGTAGTAGAAAATATATGACGACCATTGCCTTAGTGATCCTGTGATCATGGCTCCTGTAAAGAAGTCGAAACGTCAAGAATTAAAATATAAGATATATTATGCGCAAAATTTGTTAAAAAAGTTGATTTATTCAAATGTGCAATGTGCATGGAAGTGAATGAACTAAATATCATTATTCACTTATTAAATTTTCTAAAACTGGTACTAAATTTTGAAACCGTACAATTAACTTTGGACATAATTTACGATACACCTGTCCTATTTGAATACGCCAATAGTGGATAAGCCTGATTAACATTTCAGCTCAACCAAACCAGTTCCACTAACTGGCCACGCCAACAAAACAATGCCAATCGAACAATGAAATAGCATTACAACAGACACAAAGTGTTGATATGCTTATATATTCGTTCATATCAGTCTCGACTGCAATATTATAATATTAAGAGATCTCATAGATTTCCTTTATCTATATAAAATTATGAGAGGTAAATTGGACAGTGCTAGTTAATTAGGTCTTCTTAAATTTCGTGCCCCTTCTCAGAGGCGATTTACAGATCGAGAGCGTCCTAGGCGCCTCTCTAGCCTCGGCACCCGTGACAAAAGTCATCGCATCCGAAAATTTGACTTTAAACAAGCGTCGCGACAAAAAATCACTTTAATATATTTACGTAGGAATGTGCTTTGGAACACATCATAAATAAAAATTATAGAATTCACACTTATAACATCACCAATGCTTCAGTTGCCACTTTATTAGCACTTACGAAATTCAAAAATTAAAATAATAATAATTATATATTTTTTTTCATTCACGCGAATTAGCCTAGCCTAATTTAATCACTATAAGGCTTGTGTTATGGATACTAGGGTAACGGACAAACATACATATATGATACACAAATATGTTATATATATAGATATATATGTATATATGTGCAGGCTTGCGAAATGGTTTACCTCTTGCAGTGATCTAGTTGACATTCATCCTGAATCATATACCAAATTATATAAAACTGTATTTTTTTTTTTTAATTTAAGTTTGTAAGTTTGTCATATTTAACTTCAGATGTGCATGTTGAGCTAACCTATAAGTATCTGTAACATATAGCCAATTTGTTAAGAATGTTTTTGTGTAACTAGTATCATTGTGTACAGATGTTGGTTAGACTAATAAATAAATTATAGGAATGATTTGATAGCATGATGGTCTGCACAGCCTGGTTAACAGAAGGTTCCTAACCTAAATCAGTTTTTTTGAGCGTTGTTTTTTCATTTCTATATATAACTTGTTTTTGCCTGCTACTATGATTCCATTAATGTAGACTACCGATTAAAAGTCAAAATTGTATCCCTCGGGAACATGAATTTTTTTCTGGATAGGTACATGTTATATGTACTATTTTATACTACTGGCAAAGTGTGTACAAAATTTCACGATTGAATAGTTAAGGTGGGAAAGTGTAGAAGGCAATCTCACCTTCGTATTTATAATATTAGTTATGATTATATGGTCTTTACCGATATATACGAGTATATAGCCTATTATCAATAATCACATGTTCTTGCCATATACCAAATGTTGGTCTAACTGTTCTTGACTTATAGAAGGATACAGATATTCAGATATAGCACAGACAAAAAATAAAAAAATAGGATTGGTATCAATGAATCATAAAACGAATATTTATCAAAAAAATTGTCCAAAAAATAAATGTACAAATATATTCTAAAGATTTATTTCGTTGTATTAGCTGACCTGGCCAGGAGTTCCTGTGTTATAAATAAAACCTACCCTATGTCCTAAGTCGAAACATATCCAACAATATAAAAATCATAATCGGTTGATAAGTTACTGAGTTCATCGCATCGCAATCTATATCTATTTATATATATATATAGAGATTGTTGTTGTTCAAGAGAAAATCTTTTAAAATAATAAGCTAACAAGTTTTCCTTACAATATAATACTGTAGCTACCTTTATCCATTTCACTTATATCCCTTACTCGGCAAGGTTCAAATATAACATGTTAAAGCAAAATATCCCCAACTCTCTCTTGAGATTTTAACTCTGACCGCTAAACTTGAAGCATGGAAATCTCCAGAGATGTAATTCTATTTTGTTCTAACATCCTCTCAAACATTCCCATCCCCTGAGGATGGGGAATCTAAGAAATGTGAAATAAAAAATATTATTACAAAGTATTTTTCGTTGCATTATATTATATGTTTATTAGCTTTCTTTTTTAGCATTGGTTTGTTTTGTTTATCCAGCTCGACGGACCAAAATTAGTGATCGATATACTATTCTGTCTTTTATCTGGGTGGGTTAAGGTTAATTTTTTAATTAATCTACTTATGAGAACGGCTTGTTTTAGCCGCTTAAAAATCATAATATTTCTTACAACACACCAATTAGCCTATCCCAAAGTAAGTAATGTAAGGCTTGCGTTATGGATACTAGGGTAACGGAAAGACATACATATATGATACATGAACAAGTAATATTCATATAAATACCTAAGACTCAGGCACAAATACTCATATTCTCCACACAAACACCAGCCTCTTTCGGGATTCGAACCCAGGAACGTCTGTGCGAACACCAGGATCGCTGCCATTGCACTAAACGGTCGTCACCAAATGTGTGAAATGATATTTGCAATTATCCACAGTAAACGCACAAGTTTTGGTTTAAAACGAATAATTAAAAGATTTGTAACTTTACCATTTGACTGTTATATATTTTGATGCCATGTCAAAAGTGCTACTTGTTTCTAACGAAACAAGTTCAATTCAAATCTATTTTGCTTTTGCGTGATTCACCAGGCATTTATATTAAAATCATTATTTAGGTATTATGTACTCCAGATCATCTATACATTGAATGCCCAAGATCGGACAGAAATGAGAAAAAGCTGGTTGTGTTTGGAATCATTCATACATTTTCATCACGCATTTATCGCTACACGGACAAGCGTAGGAACCGTCGTGTCACACTAAATGATATTGGATTTTGAGGTTTTAATCGTAAATACAACAATGTATATTTAATATGCTCTGAATATATTTATTGTTTCCTTTTACGTAAGTAATTATAAATGTCCAGAAAATTATAAAATGCAAATGTGTAATATTCGCGGAAGTGTAAGAACTAAATATATGAACTATCCATGTTTCATAACATCATACTCAGTCTTGAGTGCCAGCTTTGTTTGTTTTACGATTGTCGTAAAAGCCTGGCCGCCCTCGAATCCGCGCGCCCTTATCTGCCACCGTTAATGTATTGAATCTGAATATTGCGTGACCCTTGCGCTGACAACTACTGTGTACATCTGTAGGGTTGTCGACAGATACATTTATTTTATCTTTTATAATTAAACGAATTATTTATTACAATCAGTTGTCAATTGATGGAAGTCCATATCTATATATATAAAAGAGAAAGGTTCATCACGAAATCTCAGAAACTACAAGTCTCATATTTTGCATGGGAGTTCCTTATAAGACATAGTTGTTTACTAAGACAGGCTTTCGCGACATTCAACCCCTAAAAAGGTAAAACGGGGTGCCCCCCTTTAAGTAAAAGTTGAATGATGCTTAGTCAGATCGGAGACTGATCCCAAACAAAAAGCCAACATAACCACTTGTCAGTCCGCTACCGCGCGCTACACCTCTCTCAACAGTCCCAATGTTGCGCGAATTGTGAAAAAATGTCGGAATCTTAGATAAAAATACCATTTTTAAATACCCAAAACAGCAGGCCACGCAGAATTTATATGGTAGCAATTGCAACCGTGGACTGACAAGTAAATAAAGGCGAAAGTTTAGATGTATGATATCATAGAATAATTGTTTTAATGGGATTAAGCATATAGGTAGATTATACTGATACAACTTACGATTGCCGTAAGTTCGGGTGGCCAATTTTCTCATATAGGCACACATCTTAATCTTTACGCGAACGAAGTCGCTTGTAACAGCTAGTCCATTAATAAAACGCGAAACGTGTAGGTGCAGTGTTGTTATCTGAATTTATTTGCGGGTGGGCGGGAGTGCTTGTTTTTAGCGAAAGTAAGCTACATATTTTTGTTTTCTTCTTTTAATGAACTGATTCCGAACATAGTATTCATTGAAACGGGTTTATTACTATACCATACCGAGGCATAGTCGAGGTTAAGATGTCAGTTTTAACACAACCGCACCGGGTTCGAACCTCGTCGATGTACATAGGTACTACAGACCACTCGTAACGCAAGCATTTAGCTAACAATGATAGTTTAACGGGTATATTAATAACATAAATAAATAATAAATAAAAAAAATATTTCGAATAACCCACAACAATTTTATTTAGTCTAGAATACACAAATAAGTATAGAAACGACCATGACTCGGAAACAATGCTTATGTTCCTCACAAAAAACATATGCCCCTACCGGGATTCGAACCTGGGACCTTGGCGCAAAAGGAAGGGTCGTTACCGTTGCACCAAACGGCCGTCTAAATATGTTTAAACATTGTTGATATTATTAAAAAAACAGATTAAAGCAATTTGTCTATCTTCTTCCACACCAAACTCTTATCACAACATTCCCCATTTTATGCATTAAAGTCACACTTATGTGTTTACAAAATAATTAATTAAAATCAATTCAGTAATTAGTAAAAATAAAAATTACTCTTATTATTCGAGGTCGGTCATGATTTCGTTTTTACGCTTCGTAAACAGGAATGACTTGCCACAATACTTTTAAAATTAATAATATTAACTATCGATTTCTCGTATCATGGTGCATGGCTAATTATTTTAACTACCAACCCTAGTAATGATGTGAGTGACAAGTTGTGACTCACGGTGACACGGCCGTAAAATAAGAAGCGGGTGCGCACTCTACCGTAAAACAACTGAAATAGCGTGCCGATTCATCGATACGCATAATATGAGATTCTATGAAAACACTAAGTTTATAAAATTAATAATTAAAGAAAGAACATAAATATTCATACTTTTTGAAGTGAAGCTTTTATACGAATTTATAATTTTTTTTATATATATATATTATGCATTTTCAATGCGATCTTATAAGATAAATTATTATAATAGAAAAATACTAGAAAAAATCGACTCGGGTCACAAGTGAATCTCAGGCGGGAATCGAACCCGCAACCTTTGGAAATCCGGTCCAATGCTCTCCCAATTGAGCCTGAGATTCACTTGTGACCCGAGTCGATTTTTTCTAGTATTTTTCTATTATAATAATTTATCTTATAAGATCGCATTGAAAATGCATAATATATATATATATAAAAAAATTATAAATCTAACATGGCTGTTTCATCTTAATCGATTGACCAAACATTTGTAAAAATGTTTCTTTCGAATACGAGAGGATGTTCCTCTCATTGATGAAACAACGCTGGCCTACAGCGTAAAATCAGGAATGTTCTATACGAATGTTCAGGCCGCTCGTTCAGGCACTCGCCGCGCGGCCACTGTATCCGTGATAAGCATCAGATTTGACAGTTACACGAGAGCGTTAGATTTAATACCGTTACCCGATATATATAGGAGCCAGGTACCCTATCCTCCCCACTTTCTATCTCCTTTTCGCTTTAAACTATAAAAGTTCGCTTCTTTCGGGCGACCCTAGACGGCACTGCTATTTTTTTTATTTTGAATGGGTTCGCTATTGATTCAAATCAAGCCCGGGGGCAAAGACAAGATCTACGATGGAACGAGCTAACCTATTTGGAGCATAATACACTTATTATCTATTTATAAAAGTATATAGGATATAGTATATAGCATACATTTCGGACACTGTGCATCAGAATTGCACAACCTTGTTCCGCCGTCCACATTTTTCATCGGACAACCAGACTTACAAATAGGCGCCACGAGTATATGGTTCATATACCAAAGATCCGCACTAAACGTTTTGGTTCCGGTTTTGTGATCCGTACCGCTAAAGAGTGGAACTCCTTGCCTAAGTGTGTGTTTTCCGACACATACAATTCAGGGTCTTCACGTTACGAGTGGATAGGTGTCTTTTAGGCAGGCGCGTCACATCCTATATCGTGGGTTACCATCCGGTGAGATAGTGGTCAAGCCCCTACCTATTTACTATACAAAAAAAAATAACTATAGTTACTACTAACATAAAACTACGCTGACGACATGGTGTTGTAAAGCCCACGGTCGAAGTAAGGAAGATGGTGAATGTCTGCGAGTCATATTTTGTGGCACATAGTTTAAGTATAATGTTACAAAAAACGAGTTTTTATGTTACAAATTTTCACTAGATTTAATCAATTTTTTCTCAATTGACAAGCAGGATACGAACACACATCCCTTCGTTATCTCGGCAAATACACTTCTAATTTAATTACCAAGATCTTGACTACCAAGATTTCTCAAGCTGACTCTATCGCCGTCTCTTCATGTTCTAAGTATTACATTAAATTAATATTTTTATTCATTTTTCTAAGTACATTTGAATAATTATAAAATAAGTAAACATATTTTTTGCACCTGGTGCAAAATTGTCACAGACTGGTATCCCAGAGATGGCAAAAGAAGCAGGGGACGCCAACAAACAAGATGGGAGGACGACCTAAAATGTACAGTTGGACGTCATTGGAGGAGTGTAGCTCGTGATAGGTCTCAGTGGAAAAAGTAAGAGGAGGCTTATGCCAAGAGGCTCACTGAGCTTCGGGACATACTCTGAACTTATATAAAACCTATTGTAAAGCTCAGATAAACAGGCTTATTTATTTTATTTACCTTTAAGCATATTTGGACCCATCTAAATATCGAAATTGTCTTCTATTTCTCCAACCCTAATAATGATGTGAGTGACAAGTTGTGACTCACGGTGACACGGCCGTATAACAAGAGGCGGGTGCGCACTCTACCATAAACCAACTCGAATTGCGTGCCGATCCATCGATACGCATAATATGAGATCTATCAAGGGGAACACCTTCCGTTATCCAGGAACCCTCCTGGGGTTACAATTACGCTTTCGAGAGATAAGTTAAACCAGTGATATATGTCAACCATTGTGGTGAATGCGGCAACATCCCCATAACTGGACAAAAGAAAATTAGGGGTCTTCAAGTCACGAGTGAATAGATATCTTTTAAGCAAGCGCGTCGCCTGCTAGATCTCATCGTAGCTTACCATCAGGTGAGATAGTGGTCAAGTGCCTACCTCTTTAATACAAAAAACGGTGGGAGTAGAGGGTACATCCTAGGGGCTTTAGTGTTTGGGTATACCTCGTCATACGCTCCGTGTGCTTTGGCAGAGGAAGTTTTATACCTATATTCCAGACACAAATCGACGGAAAATCGACTCCATGAAGGATTTCCCCTGGGTTAAAATAAATATAAGTCCACGGTTAATTGATGTCATAAGATGACTATCTCCGTGGTTGAGTGGCTTGCATATCAGTTTTCGTAGTAACGCCAATCCGAGGTTCTGTGTTGCAAGGTTCTGAGAATCCGAGAGATGAATTAATTTTTATTAGTTCCGGTCTTCGTGGCACCGTCGTTATTTCTGAATTCATAACACAAGTTCTTTAACTGCTTGGGTTCGAAACAATATAAATGATGTTTTTCTAATGTTTATTTATTATTTAAGATTGTCTAATCAAATAATTTTATTTGTTAGGGAAATGATGATAATTGATACAAAATACAAAAAAAATACATAATATTTTATTAAAAAAAAAAACAAGTTACAAGAAGGCTATAAATTGGAATCCCCTTATAAGCTCATAGGCCTGTGTCAGGAGACTCCACTCTTCCATAAAGCGAGCATTTTATTCTTATTCAGGTTGGTAAGTATTTATTAACATTCTTTATAATTAAATATTTTAAACAAGTATCAAATATGTGTGTGTTTGGCTGTGTGCGCGTGTCTGCTTGTAAGTGTTTGTACACCTAGTTGTGTGTGCGTATGTGAGTTTGGGTTTGTTTGAGCTTGTGTGTTTGTGTCTATGTGTGTGTGTGTGCGAGTGAATGTGTGTATGTGTGGAATGATACCTACGTTAATTTTTGTAATACCCAAATTTATTATATTAGGGAAAGCCTTAGTTTGATTATAATCTTTAGTTTTAAGCCAGTTACTTATTGTTATTTTGCAGATAATATTTAATTTATTATAAATATTAAATTCTTTATTTATTTTATTATATAAAATGAAGATGTTCACGAAACTCCTAAATTTGTGTAGAATACTGCAAGCTAAAAAGTGTGAACTTATTAATGCATGCTGCATGTTCGAATCCCGCCAGACACCTTAGGCTTGATTTGCTTTATAGCAAGAATATATTTATATCTAATCTCTGACATATTGCGTGTCATCATTGCGTGTGGATACATTAACGATTTAGTATTTCCCCCATCAATTGTATTCATCGGGGAAGTAATTTTCTTGTCAAAATGGCATTACCATGTAGTTCTTATGTACAGTTTTACACTTTTCGCGTCTCTAGCTTATTTGAACTTGTAATAAAAACATGCGCTTTTTAGTAGGTAATAGCTCTCAATAACTACTGTTGAAATTAGTTCTAAATCTATTGTAAAGGCTTTCTTTATATAGAAGTTATCTTCATCAACTCATACGAAAATGTTCATTGTTGGTCGAAGCTCTCCCCAAAAACAGCTTAGACAGCTTTTGCTAATATCTCGACTTTCCGTAGTCTAGTTGCATAAATAGTTTGAAAACACTGCTATCCACATTTTTAGGTCTTCGGTAGGTGTATCAATAAATAAAAAAAATTATTTGCATAAATACAAATTGTACAGCGATCTTATAAATATTATTTGGTTATTTGTATACGTCACTATAAAAGTGTCACATTAATTATCAAATCATAAATGTTAAACCTATTTATATGAAGTGTGACTTTATAATTTAATATATTTTTTACATTTTTGCAAGATAAGATAAATTATTTTGGAGAGCATTGGACTTCCAAAGGTTGCGAGTTCAATTCCCGCCTGAGAATTCACTCGTGTGTTTAACTAGTTTTTTTTTAATATTTACCTGTTGAAATAATTTGTCATATGACGTATGGTATTAACCTCCAGTATCATTAATCGCCTCTTATCATGTATGCCTCAAATTTAAAGGGTTTGCTTATTGTATTTTACTCCACTAAAAACCACAAGGCATTTAGATGTTTATTATTTTCTTATTCGCTGATGTTTATGTTAAGGTTTTGTTTTATTCGATACTTTAACAGCCGTTTACCATAACAATTTAGGTGTGTGAAATCCTAAACGGAACTTATAAGTCAAAAATAGCGGGTTTTAGTGTATTGTGCTCCCTTTTAAGAAGTTTCTAAGCCAATCATGCTATACCTTAGGGCGTCTGTGAACAGAACACTAAACCTAGTCGTGGATCAATTACAAGCCAGGAACCTTTTATAGGTGGATGACATTTACTTGCAAAGGCGTTTTTAGTGTTATCCACCGATTCATAATGCGGAGTAGTAGTTGTGAATAACGGAAAATAGCATTATCAACAAAAAGTATAATTTAGACAACTTGGTATAAGACCAAAGCTAGAAAAATGCTGCTCTCCATTTCGTGGTCTAGATAAAAGTGTTTAGTGGAGGCAATACAAAAGAAAACCTGAATCGCACACGCAAAGTTATTACGCCTACTGCTAGAAAGGATCTTCGAGGACGGAATGCTGAATATTTATAATCAAGAATAATTTCGAAACTTAGTTCATGCAGTTTCCTTTCCACTCTCAACGAAACACGTTCCGGGTATAGTATAGTAAATTTGGAATAACGGCAAAATAAAATAAACAATATGCAAAAAAAATGTCTTCAACAGGTTTCGAACCTGCGCAGGAAGATTTGGATTAGATTTCAAGCCCAACTGCTTAACCCTGTGGTTAAGTTTGGAATAATCTACCCGTGTAGATTCTGATTTCAAGTTCATATCCTTAAGCACTCGTCTACAATAATAGAATTACTATTATAATTTTACTATTATTAATAATAGAGTTACAAAAACAGTGGGAAATTTACAGTACACTATGGAATAACAAATAATAATTGACTGCATTTCATATATTTAAACAGTTGTCCGTATACACTAAAATTCGCTGTTACTCGTTCGACTGATGGTTCGCTATCAGATATCTTGCATACATTCTCTAAATTACACGCATTCACACAATTTCTCGATATTGAAAAACTTACTTCAAAACAACATAAAGGAACAACAGACAAAATATGCTCCTGTAAAAATCAACTGTAGTCAGAATGTAATGACTAAATATTTAACATTTAAATCAAAAGTGTCATAAAAAGTGTTTTTTTAAAGTGTCGCAAAAGTATAAGAATTAAATCACCTATAACATCCTGTAAAAAACGCTGCAAATCAAAAAACTCAAACGTCAGAATTAAATAAAATATAAATTCATAAATTCAGATAAAAAGTGTTTTATTTCATTAAACTTATAAATCAGAAGGCATCCGTATGTTCACCGTTCGAAAACAGTATAAGAAAAGTTCAAATCCAATAGTAGACAAACACCATCACAATCCCAAGAATCAATGGTAGTCGTAACATTTTTTCAAAGGGCACCATTCGCTCACGCCTATCTGTTTGGAATAATGTTATTACTTGGGTCATATTCAATGGCCCGGAAAATCCTTATGGACAATACTACGCTCGTATACTAAACTTAATAACGATGTAATAAGAGTGATATTCGAGTGTTGTTATGTTAACCGATGGGAAGAGATAGAAGGGTAACTCTTGACCTGGTTACTGAGGTTGCAGTTATGGCGTGACGTAGCATTGCTACATGGTTTGTGATAACGGACTCTTCAGGTTTTCTTTATTTTCGTTTAATATTTCTTTTTTTGCAATGTTTATAATATATAATATAGCTGGAGTGAATTTGATGGATAAAATAAGTAATGATGTGATAAGAGAGTGGTGTTGTGTAGAAGAAGATATAGAGACAAAGATAGAAAAAGGGATGCTTAGATGGTTCGGACATGTAGAGAGAGGACGAAAGAAGAATAACAAGGCAAATGTGCATGGCAAGTCAGACAGACCAAGGCGAACTTTCAAGGACCAAATAGAGGATGTCCTGAAAAAAGGCCAGCTCAAAATTACACTTAACCGAGGATCTTATATGTAAAGGCTGATGAGAGTGGAAGAAGCTAGAGATATCTCAGGATCGTGGTAAGTCGAAATCTGTGATATCTGTTTACTCCTGCAAGCAAATGGTGTGATTCTATGTAAGTTTGTTTATAATAAAAGAAGATTTCATTAAAAAAGAAAATTTATTAAATAAAAAACGAGCTTATATTATGAAACGAACTTAAAAGTTCAAAAACGAACTCAAACTCATTGGGTTGTGTCGTGGGTTCCTGTGACCTTTCAGCTCTAGCATCACACCGTGGTTACCATATGGGATCAAAGTACTCGTCAATACGAATCAAACGAGCCCAAATTCCACGGAGTTGTGTCGTTTTATTGTTGAATTCCTAAGGTCACCTTCCAGCTCCAGCATCAGATCAGCTCCATGTCACTGCATTGTCACGCAATATACATATTGCAACATTTCAGCTCAATCAAAAACCGGGAAGTGACTCAAATTTAACTTACAAGATTTCATTATAGAAAACGGGACAGGTGAAAGTTAATAAATGCTTGTAAATAAAAACAAAATATAAATTTTGACAATAATTTGTGTTTCTGTGTGCGTGTATAAGTTTATATAAAATACTTTTTACATAATTGATTTCCCTTTTTTTACACTGGTTGTAGACTACTTCTTGTCTCCACATCACCCTAAAGTTGACTAGTAGAAAATGACCAAGGCATTAAGTCCGCTTTTGTACAATTTGTGCATACAGTATAAATAAAAAAGTGTGTATCAGCTCCGACGCACAACGAGTTTACTCCTTAAGAACGGTTGTCTTTTAACAGAAAATAAAACAAAACTTCAAAATAAAAGTGAAAGGTGCGATAGGTTACTCACAAAAAACGTTACGCTGTCATTTAATCACTAAATTCCATACCCTGCACCTTATATGAAAATCAATTCTTAAGGAGTAGGTTCGATTCCCGCCTGAGAATAACTTATGAGCTGAATCGATTTTTTCGAGTATTTTTCCATTTAAATAATTTATCTTATTAGAAAGCATCGAAAAATGAAAAAGAAAGTATAAAAATATTAAAACAATTTAATTCTACCCACCATCTTAATTACCGTGTTTATACCAAATAAATAAACGGTTATGATTGTTTAAAATGTATTTAATGGAATGACATATTAAAAAAAACAAAAAAGGTTTTTAAATATACATACATATACATGTATGGAAGGTCTGATGAGATTTGAAGAAGCAAGAGATGAATTTGTATGGTGTATGTTATGAATACACAATACAAATCTACAAATGACAGCCACAATACAACAACACTAAATCCCAAATGAACGAGGATGAACGCTTAAGCCATCTTTGCCTCTAATACTCGCTCATAAATAAAAAAAATATATAACTCGGCAATTTTTCAGCCGGCATCATAAATAAAAAGGGATCTCGAGACCGCTTCTTGTGAACGTCTCTTAAAAAAAATATCAACGCGGGCTTAACACATTTTCATGTGACTCCACAAACAGCAATTAACATAATAAATTAACTCATACGTTTCGTGTACAAAAATATACAGGTCAAGTGTGGGAATAGATTCGGATTTTATGGTTCCGTGAAAAAAAACGCTGGTTTTTCTGGCAAGTGCTCCCAGATAGTACATGCAAAGGTTGTGAAAAAAACTTGTAAGCCAAGTTGATTTTTTTAGTATTTTTCTAATAAAATGTACCTATCATATGCTTTTTTAGCTCAACCTTTTTATGCTTAAATATGCGGGCCTAGTGAAGAGCTAATGACTTCAAAAGCAGCCGAGTTTGAAAAATTTTTGTCACCTATCTGACTACCAGCTTCTTCTTCCAAACGTTGAAATATGTACCTGTAATAATAACCATCATCCTATTGCGTGATAATACAAGTGTGTCTTGTATCGTGTTGTGAATAGCCCCCAAAAGACTAATCTAATTCTAGTATTTTGATAAGTTTATTGAAAATGTTTTTGGAATTAATTCTTTAAATGAATTATTTGTTATCCCTCATCACTAGCCTGATAATCTACCCAGTGTTGGAAGACAAGTATCGCTTGCTAATAATGTAGTTGATAAAAGACTACAACACACTTAGCATCCCTTCCGAAGCATATTAGCTCAAGACAATAAATATTGGTCATCCTCCCAATTTTCAGACTTTGTCAAAGTTACTTAACTTTCGTAATTCCTAACGGAACAGGTTTATAGGTGCATCATTGGACTGATCATTATTATTCTTAATTAGTTATACTCTTTGAGAGATATGTTTTTTTATAATAGGTATCACGTTATGTTTTTTTTGAACAGCTAGAAGGTGTCAAAAAAGGCCCGACTGGCTGTGCATAGAGGCGTGTTGGTACTGACTCCAATATATGATCGTCTGTTCTGTTGGTTTGGCAAAAGAAGCACGGTCATTAACGAGTGAAAATGAGAACTTTTAGAAGTATAGCTGGAGCGAATTAAATGGATAAAATAAATAATGATATGATAAAAAAGTGGTGTAAAAAAGATAGAAAAAGGGATATTTAGATGGTTTTGACATATAGACAAATGACGTCCACTGCCGGACAAAAGCCTCCCCCAAGGATCTCCACTTTTTTCTGTGCTGTCCGCATACAGGTGCTTCCCGTGACCTTCACCAGATCGTCGGTCCATCGAGTGGGAGGCCTGCCTACACTTCGTCTTCCGGTCTGCGGTCGCCCCTCGAGAACTTGTCTGCCCCAACCGCCTTCAGTTATGCGAGCCATATGCCTCATCCCCTTCTTTGATTTTGGCCATTCTGAGGGCTATGTCGATTACTTTGGTTCTCCTACGGGTCTCCTCATTTCTGATTCGATCACGTTAGGAAACTCCGAGCATAGCACGCTCAATCACCCTTTGTGTGACCCTGAGCCTTCTTATGAGGCATATATGGGCTACCAAGTATTAATTTTAATTCTTATTCAGTATTACGCAATTCTCGAAATTTCTTTAACTACTCACGAAAGAAATGATATAATTTGATGTAAAAAAGTCCTAATTAACATACTAGAGAACCCTAATTCACCTAACGGCGAATAAATTAACAGCAACAATGATAGATCGCTTACTACCCGCTACCGCTTCGTGTGAAGAGTGGCCCTTATAAAAACTCGCTGTTCCACTGGGGCATAAATTTACTACGAAATAAGCTCCGCCCATGTTGTGTGTTTATTAACAAAACAATAACCCGTAAGCAAATATTAATTAGCTTAAAAAATTATAATTATTATCTGTTTAAGTATTAGATCATTCGGCTGGTTGATTTTGATACTTTTTATATATAATAAGTAGCTGACCCGGCCACGCGTTGCTGCGTTGTAAACTAAAATAAAACCTGTCCTATCTCCTAAGCGAAAAAACCATCATCAAACACGGTTGAGTAGTTTCGGAGTTCATCACGGTCATACATGGAATTTTTATAAATATAGATAATAAATAAAATAATAAATATGACATCATCACATACGACAAGTAGCTCGCATACCGGTTTTCATGGTATAGCTACACCGAGGTCCTGGGTTCGTTCCCCCGTTAATGTAGAAATCTTGTCTTTATTGGCACGGGTCTTAGTGTTCACTTAACATCGTTGTTTCTGAACTAGCGGCCCGTCCCGGCTTCTCACGGGTGGACAAAATTCTTTAATTTTTTTCTATTATTAAATATTTTTCCGTTAGCGCCATCTAGCGTCCTGTAGACAAACTACTTGCGCTTAACGCTTTGCTATGGTAACGTTATTGATATAATGGAAAAAGAGCGGGAAAAGGAGCGGACAGACAAACAACAAATTTGTGATCTTAGATGATAGATTCGATAAGTGTCTTCGCTACTTAAATTGGGTTCAGAAAGATGTACATACGTATGTGATGTTGTGTTATTGTTCAGATACAGCGAGCCTCCCGAGCCAATACAGAAAAAATCATAACTTCGGTTTTTGAGATCATTGCAATGCAATCACGATCTTTTTAATAGCAAGCTGAAAAGCCTTGAATATAAACTGAAGGTGGATACAAATAGGCGCCACCATTATATGGTTGATATACCAAAGAGTCGCACTAAGCGCTTTAGTTCCAATTTTGTAATACGTACCGCTAAAGAGTGGCCTGAGTCTGTGTTTCCTGATAATTACAATTTAGGGGTCTTCAAGTTGCGAGTGAATAGGTATCTTCTAGGCAAGCGCGTGACATCCTCGCATCAGGCGAGATAATAGGCAAACACTTACCTATCCTAATTATATAATGACAATACTTTGTGTGTGTGTTTGTTACTATATTGTCTCGCTTTCTTAACATTGCAATTTTTTTTTTACTAAACTTGCCCTTACTTGCTTCCGCAAAAACAAAACGATAGCGTGTTTCTACCCGTTACAGCGCCATCTAGTATCCTTCTATAAGATAAATAATTTAAATCATTTTTTTTATTGTATATAAAAAAAATGATTTAAATTATTTATCTTTTTGAATTCATTTCTTACGAATCTATTTTAAAAAATGCCTGCGATACGTAAAACATTTATGTTTAATAATCGTCTTATCCCCGCTGCTAAGTCGAAACGCGGCTAATGGGAGCATTATCGACAAAAAGTGCATTAGTGCCGTAAGTGGTAAGGTATTTGAATACAAGACTTAAGTAAATGTTCCTTAAGTGCCTGCACTTAACACTCGTTCACGGCAATTGTAGTACCATTTAGAAAATATAAAAGACTGTGTGTATTCAATATTTAATATCGCATACTCGTTTCAAAGAATTGTTTTGAGTATTTTTTTAGTTGATTTAATGTTGATGAATTTACATATATTTAATTCTCACACTTCCGGGCACATTACAAATTTGAATAAAACAATTTTTATACGGATTTCGCGTACGATACGTTTATTTTATTTTATATTTAATCCTGACGTTTCGACTCATTTACAGGAGCCGTGATCACAGGATGACAATATTTTTTACTAACTTCACATTATTTTAATCGGGCATGTTCCTAATTGCTAAAATATTGTATAAATCATACTGTTTTATTTTACATTTTATTAAGTTATTAAATTTTTAACACGATTACATTGTAAACTACTGAGTCTACTACCAGTTCGGAAATTGGGAGGCCCTTTCGAGAACTTAATATGTAAAACAGAAGTTTTTATGGTTATAATTTTTGGTATTCATTATTATGGTATTTGGTTTTTAATATAAATTGTTTTATGTTAGTGTTTAGAGTGTAGCTATAATCGCTTTCAAATTTATTTATTATTGTTTTGTTTTTGAAATTGAATATCTCAACATTTTTTTTATTTTCACAACAAAACTTGTTTAATTCTAATTTAAATATGTTATAATATTAGTAATTTTTAAATAAAATATTTTTTTGTTTGAACCGACCTGCGCGTAATTTATATTTAATCCTGACGTTTCGACTTAGCCATCCTGTGATTATATTCTATGTGCAAAAAAGTTGCTTTATTTCAATGAGTAATTAGCGCGGATGTTTATGAACTAAATTATGTTAGTGGTAATTTGTTAATAAGTTGCTTATCGCTACTTAATAAAAAGAACTAGTGTTAAGCAATTGAGTGTTTTAAGTCCTTTTTGAAGTGTTTAGAGTCATGAGTTTCCACAATATGACTAAACAACTTTAGTCTTGCGAATGTACTATTGCAATTTGTAACAGCTTATCTTGCCACCATGTTGCAATAAATTATATAATAACTAGCTGAACCTGCCACGCGTTGCTGTATTATAAATTAAAATAAACCTATCCTATATCCCAAGTTGGAACAAATCCAACAAACTGAAAAAAAATCATCAAAATAGGTTTAGTAGTTTCGAAGTTCTTCGCAGTCAAATACCCAAGACTCAGGTTCAAATGCTCGTATGCATCACACAAACATCTGCCCCTTTTGAGGCTCGAACCCAGGACTGTTGGTGCGAAAGGCAGGATTGTTACCGTTGCACCAAACGGTCGTAATTTATATGAATATGTAAAAAAACCAAAAATAATAATACTCAGATTTTAATGTGAAGTCTTATGGAATTCGAATTGATATTGTATGTGAAAAAAATCTTTAAAAGTTCTGTTTTTAAGATAACATGTTATTAGGGAGAATTCCATTCGTAGAAAGCACGCTTTTGTTAAATTATTTTAATAGAAAAATACTAGAAAAAATAAACTATCCTATATCAAAGATAGCATTGAAAAACTGCAAAAATATATAAAATTATAAAATATGCTTTTGTTTTTTTTAAGTTACGAAATTACTTTAAATAAAATAAATAAAGATTACTTTAAATTCGCAACGTTAGCCTTTCACATCGACGGTCCTGGGTTCGAGTCCCGGAGAGGGCAGATGTTTGTGTGATGAATACGAGCATTTGTTTCTGAGTCATAGGTATTTATATATTTCTATGAATATTATATTTTTATCTATCATATACGTATGTCATTGACATAACTTTGTGCTAGGTTGATTAGAAATATAAAAAAAAAATTATTACTTATGGACTTTCCCACTGCTTTTGTTATCTGTGGCCGGTAATGAGGCACTTGTCGTTTAACATGTTACTTCCTGTCCGAATTTTGAACGGTTAATGTACCTTCCGGTCACATATCCGATGATCTTGCTTTACCTTCGTATTCGCAGGCTGTACGCATTAACCACTCCGTCATCGAGCTTCTTCACATTGCAAATATGTAAATGTAAAGATTGTATAAAAATATAAATAAAAAAAATATATGTATTTTTTTACTTTAACATTGACTTTTCAAAACATTTTACGTACAAATCGATCATATCCTATTTGTTATTTATTAAAAGATTGTAATGTCTACATTTAAAGATATTGTAAGGTAAACAAGCTGTGTATATAAAATCAGGGCTGAATGGTTGAGTAGTGAAGAAATGGAGAAAATGCTTTCATGGTCAATGTGAATGATAGTATTAATGAAAACGGGGTTTTTAGTTTTTTTTTTTATTGAGGACTCGATAAATCGGCGTACAACTCGGTTACAATATCTGTGGACCTCGCTGGAAAGTCAAGCCCCCTCCCCGTTCTCTTGAAAAAGAATAAAAAAATAAAAGAATAAAAGAGTAAAAGTATAATATATTTTATTTATAGTTCATAATTATTATTGTTTACAATACTATCCCCATGATGCTTGTTTTGTGCACCGTACCTAAGCGCTGACGTGACGTCATCAGGTCCACAGATATTGTAACCGGGTTGTAGTATCATGCACCTTGGTTACGGCTCGTTACCACTGTCTGTACACTCAATATCCACTGAAAACTGTTAAAAAAAAGTAATAGTAATCCCGTTTCAATGACAATGAATTAGAGATATTAATTTTGTAAAACACTTGTAAATATATTTAAAAATTCTGATAAATTGTAATAACATTGTATACGAATCCAAACTCATTACAAAGTCATTTCTCCCACATGTGTTACAAGAGGAAAGCTCCCTTCTAAATTTAGTATCATTTTTGTTCCCGATCTTAGACGCCTACTCTGTTACTACAGCTACGAAAAAGATATCTCTTTTTTTATTGCATTTGACACCTAAAATATTGTGAGACAAGAAGGTTGATTCTGTACCTAATAAATAAAAGCCTGAGGGTGAAGCTCTTTTTTGAAGCTTATTTCGCTTTGATGTTATTGTTTTTTGGAATAAAAATAAAACAGTAATTTTTCGTCTCGGCATCAGACATTCTTAAACAGCTTTAAAAATTCTGGTTTCTTGAAGCTTTTTAAAGTTTTTTTAAAAATAAATTATTGTGAGAAGGAGAGAAGAGAATGTAAGAAGAGCAGACACGATTTAGCGCAGATCTGAGATGCTCATTAATGACAATAAATTAGTAAAGAGAAAGCTTCACACCTTAGCTCACCGCTGAAAATTTGCTTGTCTATCGATATTCTACAAAATGTAGTTTGGAAAATGTGCATGCGCTCATACCGCCGTCTCCCTCCTTCCATCGGACTGCGGGCTACGCGCACCGAGGGTTCCGTACAAACCTGTAGGTACATAAGTAGAAGTTCACCCATCACGACAATCGAGTCATAGTTTTGGTATTTTTCAAGATTAAAGATTCTAGATCGACTGGAAGTACCCTTTAGGCTTTGATTCCCTCGCTAGTAGTTGCGAGTTCGAAAATATGCGGCTTAAATTGCTATTTCTTTTGATTGCGTTGACATAAAACTTTGATTTTGTTACAGCTCAAAGGTATTATAGACCTGAGTATTTGATATGAATTTCAATTTAATACCTCTACGCGTTCATGAGAAAAGAGGTAGTAACTTTAAAATTTCCAAAAATATTTTTTATTATATGATTTAACTAAAAATTTACGGTTTTTGCAATTTTTCCTTTATCTGTACTATAAGACGTTACTTCGTACCAAATTTCAAGGTTCTAAGTCTACGAGAAGTACCCTGTAGGTTTTGATTCCCGTGCGAATTTCGAAAATTTGCGGCATAAACGTCTGTATCTTTTGATTGCTTTGACTTAGGAGTTTGATTTTCACATTTTTCACAGCTCCAAGGGACAGTAGGCCTGAGTATTGGATATAAATTTTAGTTTGATACCTCCACGAGTTCCTGAAAAAAACGGTCTTGACAGACGGACGGACGGACAACAAAGTGATCCTATAAGGGTTCCGTTTTGTCCTTTTGAGGTACGGAACCCTAAAAAGAGACTATTATCATCGAATATGTCCCACTGCTGGGCAACCAGGCAGTCTTGTCAGTAGCCGATAGTCAAAAGTAATATGAAGCAGCTCAAAAGTAAAACTTTCACGAGAAAAGTAATATTATCTTATTTTAAATAGAATACAAAACAGTGCCAAATGCTACGGCAGTGGTGACTGATACTTAGCATGCATCTTTTTAAATATATTTTGTTTTCCAATACAAGTTTGAGAAGCTTGTTTTTTCTTATTTTAATATATCTTTCTAGTTATGTCAAAGTAACATTTACAGTCGTGTAACATAGAAGTAACGTGAGGAGGTCAAAAGTAACGTAAAATGATCTGGTAAAGCTTGTACCAGGCGTTATTATGGTTCATTGTTATGTTAAGCTTATTGTGAATTATTACATTTTTTATTGCCTTTTAAGTTTTGATATAATAATTATAATAATTCTTACATTTACATCAATTAGCCTAGCCCAAAGTAAACACTGTAAGGTTTGTATTATGGATACTAAGGTAAGGTAAGATGGAGCCTTTGTTCCAAAGGAAAAAATGAAAATAACTTTTTTCAAATGCACTAAAAATAAGTTATTTGGAATCTTCTAAAATTTTAACCTACCACCCATTCAGGAAGTGTTTTGACTGACAAGAAGAACGGGAGCAATAAACTCGTCAGCTTTAACAGAAGTAACGACATTTGAAATATTATACGAAGTCACCATCCATACATAACCTAAAAAAAAACAAAATTATTCTGTTATCACAATAATAGTAGTGTTATGGTTTCATTACATCGTTGATTATAACAAAGTCAACAAGTATCTGGTTTAAGTAAGTATCCTTAAACATTCCAATAATATACAGGGAATAAACGAAACATTTAGCAATCTCCACCTTATAGCCCTCTTATCATAATAGGCCACGGTACGATACGGCACGGTACGGCGATACAAAAATCTCTTTGTACCTTCATCAGCAAATAAATAATTCATTGCTAATATGCGTTTCCGAGTAATGTAAGAAAAGATGTTTTAACGCGTATCGTAAAATGCGGCGACTGACAATGGCCATAAAGTTTTACGTCTGCAGTCTCAATTACAATTACAAATTATTGTAAGGCCGAGTGCAGACCGCCGTGGGGTAGAATAGCATTTTGGGTTTTAGAATAAAATAGAATAATCTTTATTGCACTGCACATCAAACACGACAAAAAATGACAAGGAGAAACAAAGTACAAATTATAGCTAAAAAGCAATATACCTATTGATAACAATAACCTTTGGATAGACAGGAAAGTAAGCAACGAAATAATCTAGGGCAGTCGGTGGTGCTCAATAAAAATAAATATACTATGAAAATACTAATGTATAAAATACGTTAATAAAATATATACAAGACATACCTATACAAAAATACTTAATATAATACATTATTACATATATCTATATATACACATATACTGCTACATCTACAGAGTATGGTAGAGGTTTTAGTTTGGGATATACCACTATCTAGGCTTCGCGCGCTATGGCAAAGGAAATCCCATCTCGCCGTCAACCAATGGTGGCTCGAATCATTTAAAGATTTTCCCTAGGTCAAGAAAAAGAAAGAGAAAAGGGTTTAATAGCACCAAACCTTCACATTTGAGATGATCAGAGCCTATTTATTAATGAAAGACGATCAATGATTAATGAATGAACAGCAAAATTCCCTTTAACCTAGGTTTCAGTAAAGATTTTATATTTTCAGGGGTTTTACTGAAACCTCCCTATAGATTAGAGGCAAAAATAGACAATTTCCCTTGTCTACACTCTTGCATATTCACAAACACTCAGTGATTAACAATCCACCATTATAACGCAATAATATGTACCACAACATAAATTTTAACAAGCGAAACAAAACAACCAAAGGTACTCTTCCCGCTCCCGCCAAGTTCTTCTTTGTTTTCTTTTGAGATCTTTTCTTTATATTTTTTTTAATAGCATGACAGTTTTTGTATAATGTAACGTGTGTGCTTTGTTAGCTGTCTTTAAATAAATAAATAGATACGACAAGGCCTCAATAGGCGCCTCACAATTTTGAGCGCCTCGTTTCCAACTGTATGTACACAGCCTTAATCCTTCCCCACTAAGTGTCATATGTGAAATGCCCAATGTTTACGAGCCGAGTGTCATTCAGCTATTCATTCATTGTTCATTGGTGACTTTGTGTTGTAGATTCCATCAAAGCCTAGTGCTTATGCATTCTATTCTTTGTATTTTAAACCACAGATTATATTCACTGACACTAACGTGTAATTACGCAGTTTTTCCTTTTTTTAATCGTAAATGGGTAGGCGCTTGACCGCTATCTCGCTTGATAGTAAGCGACGAAGCGATCTAGGATGTGACACGCTTACCGATTCACTCTTTGTCATTTTCAAATGCCTATGACTTAACCACTTTACTTAAATATTTGCATGCTTACATTATAAAGGCAAATACCGTAGACTTACCAAATAACTATTCGTAAAAAAATACAATATGTACTTAGTATTTGCAAAAAAACGATTCTATTCTAATCTACTCACTCTTGACTCTTGACTCGTGACTTGAAGAGCCCCAAAATTGTATTTGTCAGGAAACACAGATTCAGGCAAAGAGTTCTTCTCCTTTGTCTTGTTCTGGTCCGAAAAAACTTTATATAAAAATCAGATTTTTGTTTATTACATTATATTATTATTCTATTGATATGTTTGTGGTTAAAGATATTGGTATCGCTATAACAATAATAAGTAGATATAAAAGAAATAACATAATTTTAATTATTTTACGATGACCTCCGTGGTCCCGGATTCAACTCCCGACCGAGTCATCTATGCCTTTTTATATAGCCTTTCTATATAGGCTCGATAGGCTTTCTATATAGGATTCAGCCCAGTATCAAAATGCTATTAATTATAATTTATCATTAATGATATAGAAATATTACACTGTCTTTTACTTAGTATATAGTAAACGATTTCATTTTCTTTGAATTACAAAAACACAAGTGCTTTAGCCACTTTAATTAAATTCAAAACAATATATGTGATTTATAATTTTTATATATTTAATGTGATCTTATAAGATAAATTATTATAATAGAAAAAATCGACCCGTCATAAGTGAATTCTCAGGCGGGGATCGAACCCGCAACCTTTGAAAATCCGGTCCAATGCTCTCCCAATTGAGCTACCGAGCCTTGTGAACACTCGTCGAAATTTTCTAGTACCTTTCTGATTCAGAGAGGTTTCTAATATAGTTTCTATTATAATAATTAATCATTTAATGTTTGTTTATGTTGACTAATATTTATCTTTATTTATCTATTATTGCTATAAATAACTAATTTTCTATTTATTGAACTAATTTTCCAGTTACTGCATTTGCTACTTAAAAGTTTAATTTGTTTTAACCGCACACAAGCGCCTGTTTTTGGTCATGACCTCCAAAGTTGTGCCACAATAATTTGGAGGAGTCCCAAATGCCTTTATTGAGGACTAAATTAGTGTTAATGGTAAAAAGTATACTATTTTAATTAAATTTAAGTTATAGGAAGGCTGTCAATAACGTCCGTAACGTTATATAACGTTTCGTACCTATTAGAAACGTTAAATAATTGTTATATGTTATATACTAGTATATATAGTATTACTGGGTCAGCTGGCCAAGCGTTGCTGTGTTAAAAATTAAAATGAAACCTATCCCATGTCCTAAGTCGGAACAAAATCAGCAAAATGAAAAAAAAATTCAAATGTGTAGATTTTTATATATATACTAGCTGACCCGACTACGCGTTGCTGTGTTATAAGATAGATAGATAGATATTTATTTACATCAAAGCACACATACAAAAACATGAAAACAGGAAAGTGAATAAGAAAAAAACTACAAATACAACTTATATACATAGAACTCTGACAAGGAGTGTCACAGCGATGCAAAAAGGCCGAAGCTCAGCGATATATTTGCACTTATAAAGAAAAACGCTGGTTCTCAGCACTTGCCCGTAGAAAGACGCGAGGACCGCTCCATTATTAAATATGTCAAAGAAAAATAAAGATAAAATTTATATTATTATTTAAATAATAATATTAAAAAATTAACTATAAACAAATGCACTTTAATTGTTGTTCTCTCAAAGACAACGAGTTTCTTTGGTTCTTTTTATCATTTAATAGACTTCCTGCATCCTATCAACCATTCAGTCCACAGTTTGATAAATAATGATCAGTGTCCATACTTAATGTTACCTCCTTTCTGTGAACTGTGAAAATAACTGTATTCAAATGCACTCGTCTTTTAACTGACATGAAGAAACAGCGCAAGAAACTCGTCAGCTTTAGCAGAAGTAACGACATTTACAATATTATACGTAGTATCCATATATAATCCACAAAAAAACCATATTATTCTGTTATCCCAATAATAGTAGTGTTATGGTTTCAACAAAGTCAACAAGTTTCTGTTTTAAGTAAGTATCCTTTGTAAATTTGTTATGTTGGTGATCAATAAATGAATTAATCTATTTAATAGACTGACCGTACATAGTGAATTGCCTGAAGCTAGATCGCTTTTACCCACTATTAGGGTCTGTCTCGAACCGCTTTGGTAGACGCGCGATGCGGCCTGTAATTTATGAGTGGAATATGGTAATAGATATATTGCTTTGAAAATTACACTTTAATATGTAAGTAAGCATTATAGATGTCAAAGTTGTGTTTGGAACTAATTTATACAAATCTTATAATCTATAATCTAAGATCAAAGTGGTTTGTGTGTTTGTCTGTCCGCTCTTTTTCCATTGTATCAATAACGTTACCATAGCAACGCGTTAACCGCAAGTAGTTCGTCTACGGAACGCTAGATGGCGCTAACGGAAAAATATTTATTAATAGAAAAAATTTAAAGAATTTTGTCCACCCGTGCGAAGTGCGAACCGGTCACTAGTACTTATAATTTATTTAACATTTTATTAACATTAGACGAAATCACATACATTGTTTATCTAAGTAGCTAAAGCACTGTGTGTTCTATTTAGAAACAATGATGGTACCACAACCCGAGTCTATATAGAAAAGTTAGTTTTCTACTTTTACCCGGCCGGGAATCGAAGCCGGGACCTCGGAGTGGCGTTACTATGAAAACGGGTATGCGAATCATTCGACCTAGAAGGTCGTCAAGCATAATATCATACCTTTTCATGTTATAACCTGTCCGTTTTTAAAGCCAGGGTGAATAGGCACCTTCTGGATTAGCTTGTTCCATCGTGTATCTTGTCTTACCCCCGGGTTTGATTGGGATCAAGAGTGTTACTTTGGACATTTTTTTGGAAATTGCTTGTCTGTAAAGTCAGTTTACGGACGATTATTTTACGTGATAGCGTCATAAGAAAACATTAATGAAAAATTGCATTCTTTTATGAATTGAATTATTATCACTGAATTATTATTATTTTGTATAATACAAAGAAGGAGTTAATTGAATTTTTTTTTTCGATAAATTTATACTACATACAAAATTTTAATCTTAGACACAAAATGAGGAGTGTCTGTTTCTCTGCTGTGGTACCGTAGCTCTTTAACGGATCAACCGATTTAAATACTGGTTTATTGTTTGAAAGCAGATTTATAAGCGGTAGTTTCTAAAATTGTTTTATCAAAATTCGTTTAGCCGTTTTAAAGTAATCAGCTCTTTTCTTAGCTAACCCAAAGGTTAATTTACCCATGTTACTATACAAGGTAATGGAATTTATGGTCTAATGCTGCAGCCAGCATATCCAGTACCTACATAAAAATAGTCTTGAAATTAATATCAGATATGTTGTGTTTGAATTCATTTTGATCAGAACTTAATTGTACATGAAATGCAATTTTAATTTTTATATTTTAATTTTTTGGTGTTTGGGGTTTTTTGAATTTTATTTATTGGTTATTTAGATGTCGTGTCTAAATTTTAATTCTTTCACTGTACCATTCAAAGATTAAAATTTAGTTTTAATCTTTAAATGGTACAGTGAGCAAATAATGAAAATCTCTTGGAACTCCTTAGATACAGACGACAGTTTTTTATTAGATTGTGAAATAATCACTCTTTAATATTTATAATACTGATTTTAGATAAAGCTTCTGTTAGATAATACTGTTTAAAGATTATATCCGTTGTCAGCTTATTATCGTAACATCCTTCTGCGTATAAAGGAAGTAGAGTCAACTCAAAAATAACAAAATAAAATTTTTTAATTTTATAATTTTTCTATATTTTATGCATTTTTCGATAAGATAAATGATTATAATAGAAAAATACTAGAAAAAATCGACTCCGGTTATAAGTGAATGCAGTCAATTGGGAGAGCATTGGACCGGATTTCCAACGGTTGCGGGTTTGATTCCCGCCTGAGAGTTCATTTGTGACCCGAGTCGATCTTTTCTAGTATTTTTCTATTACAATAATTTATCTAATAATTTTTAAATTCACACTAATGATCCTAGTCCAAAGTAAGCAATATAAGGGTTGTGTTATGGATACTAGGATAACGGACAAACATACAGACACACACATACACACACACAAGCTAACCAAGTAGAAATAAAAGGACAACGTATGGCTTCACAATCTTTAATTTTAAGATTCTGCCTAACTGTATAGTATATAGCAATTTTATTAGAAATAAACAGTACTATGTCGATGCAGTCTCTAAGCATAAAGCTTCGCTAGCACCATATATTGGAGCGGAACGTAATACTTAAAAAAATTCAATAATGTTTAGTCAATGTTAAAATTCCATAAGAAATTAAAATTTTCCAAAAGCGTCCCCTTTTTGTTTAAATAGGAAATCCCATAGACCCAAGGATTTTTTGTCATAAAGTCTTATTTTTGCCTTAGTGACCGGCAATATGGGTTCCGTAGGAACCGGTCTGCCGGAGATCTTCTAGCATACGCCACTTACAAATGGAGCGAAGCCATCGAGAGGCATGCTGAGGCGCTTGCCGTCTCTCTTGATATCTCGAAGGCTTTTGATAGGGTGTGGCATGAGGGCCTTATTAGCAAGCTTCCGTCATATGGTCTTCCCACTGGTTTGTGTGTCTGGATATCGGACTTCCTGAGAGATCGGTCAATACGAGTTGTCATTGACGGTAGCTCGTCGGACCATTTGACTATCAATGCCGGCGTCCCTCAGGGTTCCGTTCTCTCTGCAACACTTTTTCTGCTGCATATAAATGACCTGCTTTTGCCCGGTATTTTGGGGTACGCAGATGACAGCACTGTTGTAGAGACCTATATGTCTGATACACGAGCCAGTGCTGAACAGATCCAGCGTCATAGAGAGGCGATGGTTAGCCGCATGAACCTATCTCTGCAGGCTGTCTCTGAATGGGGCAATGCCAATCTAGTGGGGTTCAATCCGTCTAAGACCCAGGCGTGTGTTTTCTCCGCTAAAAGGAGTCCTTTCAACTTGACTCCTACTTTCCGAGGTGTATCCGTGCCGATCACTGACCATCTTGAGCTTCTCGGTATGTCTTTGCCACCGACTCTCAATTTTGGCTCTTTCATTGAGAGCAAGGCTCAAGTGGCTTCAAAAAAACTTGGCATTCTGGCGAAGGTGAGAAAATACTTCACACCGGAACAGTTGCTCACCCTTTACCAAGCACAAGTTCGATCGTGTATGGAGTATTGTTCTCATCTTTGGGACGGTTCAGCCCGATACCAGCTCCAGACGCTTGAGTTCATCGAGAGGAGGGCCAAGAGGCTCATCGGAAATGAAGATCTTTTCTGTAAAAAGCTCAAAAGCCTTGAGCATAGGCGGAAGGTTGCAAGCCTATCAGTATTTTATAGGATACATTTCGGAGAGTGTGCAGCTGAATTGCACAACCTTGTTCTGCCATCCCCATTTTTTCATCGGACAACCGGACTAACAAATTGGCGACACCGTTATATGGTGGATACACCAAAGAGTCGCACTAAGCGTTTTGGTTTTAATTTTATGATACGTACCGCTAAGGAGTGGAACTCTTTGCCTGAGTCTGTGTTTCCTGACAAATACAATTTGGGGGTCTTCAAGTCACGAGTGAATAGGTATCTTCTAGGCAAGCGCGTCACATCCTAGATCGCATCGACGCTTACCATCAGGCGAGATAGTGGTCAAGCGCATGCCTATTTCTATAAAAAAAAAAAAACTTTCAACGTCCGAAGACGACGTCAACAACCGTCACATTCTGGTCCTAAATGTGTTAATTCGATTTTACACAAAAAATATTGAAATCGGTTAAGAACTCGGGAAGTTATAGCGTAACAGACATTGCGCCATTGAAGCTGATCCATGGGAGCTTCACTCGCTTCGCTCCAATAAAAATTAAACAAAATATAAAAAAGGAGAGTATTATTGCTCCAGTGAATTTGTACCATTGGAAGAAAATCACATTTTGATAAAAAAATACGGTTGCAAACAAAAGGATCGTAGGTGCTGAATAAGCAAAACCAATAGATTGGCAGTATTTTATTGCAGTGTCGAAAGGGCGTGTATCATCACGATATACGATGCACTTCCCTTGCTACTTCCTTGGTACAGACGCGCGCATAATGGATACATGAAATGCAGTAACATACAACCAGGAAATAACATTTTATTCGAAGGATATCCTGGAAGGAAAAGGATAGTTGCCTTTGATTCTATTTGTAGTTTGATTGCATTAATATTTATTTATGTATTTAAAATTTTATGTATGTAATGTATACAGTTTCTTCAACTTTCGTATACGAATAAAATATATATAAGTGTTATTCCGTATCGCAGCCAATTACAGAAACTCATTGTGTTTGCTAGCAATATAAAAAAATATTGAGTAGTTCAACAATCATTCTAAAAAGTTTTTCTAATTAAAAAAGTGCGCATGTGCGTTTGTGAATGCGTGCGTGCGTGCTTGTGTGAGTTAAAAAGTTTAAGGTAAGAAATATTAACATGTTTTTTAACTTGCTTTATCCCCTTAGATAAGTCTAAAATTCTTTCGTTAATAATTGTCAATCGGTATGGAGGTTTTCTGAAATAAAATTATTTTTTATAACATAATAAATTAATTGATTATTTTACCTGATTGAAGACGCGTTTATTTATTTTTTATTAGTTTAGTTTGATTCAAATGTGTTACTGATGCGGAAGTGTATGAAGTAAGAATCAAAGCATTTTATGCAAAAACTGAAAAAGCCAATAAAATTGAGTTTTCAATATCAATCGTTATCAAATAATTAGTTCTTGGTTGCAGAAATACCTAAAAATATGGAGTAGCTTATAAAATAATTTCGTGTTCTAAAGTTTTTATATCTTTACAGACGTTAGAAGAAGAATTGCATAATATTGTGTTGGACAAATTGTACAAATTATTGGACAATAATTATATAATAATGCAATCTAAAACACTTATTTATCTTATATATTTTCTAATTCCCTTAATTTAATTCAAAACAAAATAAAATTCACTAGCTATATAACTTACGTCCAGAACAGTACGTAAACGAAATGGTCCAGGTTCTATTCCCAATAAATAAGCGCGTGCGTTGCGTTGGCTTGCAATAAATAAGTTTTATGTTCCCGCGACCTTTGTTTAGTATGCCAGCTACCAATGATTTTTGGTTGGTTTTATACTACAAAAAGCCAGCGATAGAACTTTCAATTTTATAGTTACCATCAAATGAATTTCAAGCATTAAGCGTTTTGTAAAGCTACGCAAAGTTTAACTTATTTTTACTAACAGATTTATCGAAGCTATGTAATAGGGGTTAAAGTATGAAATTGCCGTTTTATTGCAATAGGTTCTTTGAATTGACATAGAATCTTCATGGTTTGAGGTTTTCGAATGAAACTTTTTTTAAATGGTTTCTATGATGTTCTTTTTTTAAAAAATGTAAAACATTTGAATATCGACTTTCAATTGTTTTTGTTATTCAATTTAGACAAGAAAGATGGATACTGCGAAAATTCGAGTTATTTTTGAATACGAGTTCCGACGCGGAACTAACGCGGCAGAAACAGCCCGCAATATCAATGCTGCGTTTGGAGAGGGGTCTACTAATGAACGCACCGTGCGATTTTGGTTTAAACGCTTTCGTGATGGAAATTTCGACTTAAAGAACGAGCCACGAGGAAGACCGCCCACACAGGTAAATAACGATGAATTAAGAGAGATAGTGGAAGCCGATCCTAGTCAAAGTACCCAGGAATTAGCGGCATGGTTTAACGTTACCTTACCCACAATATTGACTCACTTGCGTCAAATCAATAAAATAAAAAAATACGAAAAATGGGTGCCTCATGATTTGACTGATCTGCAGAAAGAAACGCGTGTTGAAACTTGTGTTGCCTTGTTGAACCGGTACAGAAATGAAGGAATATTGGATCGAATTGTAACATGTGATGAAAAGTGGATTCTTTATGATAACCGGAAAAGAAAAATGCAATGGCTGACCCCAGGTCAAATGCCACAACAGTGTCCTAAAGCAAAACTTACCAATAAAAAGGTAATGGTAACTGTTTGGTGGTCTCAGCATGGTGTTATTCACTATAGTTTTCTCCGATCTGGTCAAGCAATAACGGCAGATGTCTATTGTGCCGAACTCCGAACCATGTTGACAAAACTAGCAGTAAAACAGCCCCGACTCATGAATCGATCTTCACCATTATTGCTCCACGACAACGCGAGACCTCACACAGCACGAGAAACCATTTTGACCCTTCAGGAACTGCAGTTAGAAACCATTCGTCATCCTCCGTATTCACCAGACCTTGCTCCAACGGACTACCATTTTTTTCGTGATTTGGACAATTATCTACGTGACAAGAAGTTTTCTTCCCAGGAGGCAGTACAAAATGCTTTCACACAGTTTGTGCAGTCTAGATCGTCGGAATTCTATCGCAAAGGCATTAATGACCTTCCCATTAGATGGCAGCAATGTATAGATAATAATGGCAACTATTTTGATTAAATAAATTTGTTAAAAATTTAAAAAATAAACAATATAGATTTTCAGTACAAATCGGCAATTTCATACTTTAACCCCTAATATAACAGTAAGTATATAAATAAAAGTATTTTTATCGTAACCCTTTTCTTTTCCACCACGTAACCAAGCCACAGTCTTTTAGCAACCTCCGACGTTGGTTCCGACAAAATACCTTGAATAATCCCAACATCGAAGGTGTTTTAATTGAGTTCCTTTATTCTTAGCTGTTGTTGTCTCGTTGTGTTTTCTGTTACGCTCCATAAGCAAATGTTGCACGTCCCCAACATTTTGACATTTATAACATTCTACTTTTTTCATTAGTAAATAAAAATAGGCATGGCATGCACATTACTAAAAAATTTTTTTTTCGATAAGTTTAGGATTGTGATATTTCAAACTAAAAAGCATGTGTGCAATTCACGTGGTAGAAGCGTTACCTTCAAAAATAATACGTACACGAATACAATATACCACGGTTATTGTGACGCCTTCTGACAAGCTTTGTAATACGGATGCAAACACAAACACGTATTTACACATGTACATAATGCTTCCCATCTCATTTTCTTCTACGTTAAATCTTATGAATTTATGTGTCTCTTTTTACTTTCACTTTTTCGTTTCAAAGAGACACTGGATAATGCTGCCTATCTCATTTTCTTCTACGTTAAATCTTATGAATTTATGTGTCTGTCTCTTTTTATTGTCGCTTTTTTGTTTCATCGACTTTTGAATCACAACGATAACGTTAACCGATTTCAATGAATTTTTGTTCATGGTAAGAACATTTGATTGCGCAAATGATAGCCTATATATCATATCGGTAAAAATCTTATAGTCATTACAAATATTATAAATACGAAAGTAAGTTTGTTTGTTACACTTTCACGCCTTAACTACTCCATCGATCATCATGAAATTTTGCATACACTTTGCCAGGGGTACAGACAGGTACTTAGGGTACCATTTATCCATAAAAAAGTACTATTCCCGAGGGATAGAAATATAACTTTTGATCGGTAGTCTACATTAACGTAATAAAATAACTAGCAATAATATACATTCCTTCAAATATATGGCGATGTAGAATTCATCAAATTGGATGTTTGAGGAAAGATGTTGTCGATAGCAACGCTGACATGAAAAAGATTTCACATTAGGTATTTCTGTCAATGTCAAACATAACTACTCGTAATGTGCGGATATTGAATATGATGTTTACGAACTTGACTAAAGGAAGCACGGAAAAGTCCCTTTTTTCAAGTTATTGATAAAATCAAACGTTATTTGCCTTAGCCTTCGTTTTTGCGATCCATATTTTTGTTTTTATAGATTTACTAGTTACCGGCCGTTCGTTGCTGTGGCTGAATTATTATAATTTTCATTTTTTTAATTATTAATCAAAATGAAACCTAGGAGTTCATCGCGGTCAAACATTGTATTCTTATTTATTTATAAGAATAATAAAGAATAAGAAATATCAGAAAAATATAGATTCTTATATATATATATATATATATAAAGACTAGCTGACCCGGCCACGCGTTGCTGTGTAATAAAATAAATTGAAAACTTTCCTATGTCCTAAGTTGGAATAAATCTAGCAAAATGAAAACAATCATCTAAATCGGGTGAGTAGTTTTGGAGTTCATCGCGGTCAAACACTGTGACAAGGATTTTTTATATACAGGGTGTCCCAAAAAATAGTGTCAAGTGAAAGTCCAGAGTTAGAGCACCTCTTGGAGTACCCGAATCACCCCCATGTATGTTCCGCGATTATTCGTAGTTTTAGAGTAATATTTTTTTTTCTGACTTTTTGAAAATTTCGATCTAAAGAACATAAAAATTTTTAATAAAAAAAAATTGAACATATTTTAATGTTTTTCTTTATGCCACTGAATTATCTTTAGTGCTTCTTTTATGTCTAAAATAATCAGCTTCGTAACTTTAGTGGAAATTTAGAAAACAGTAGTGTAAAGTCAAAATTTGAATGTTAGTGAATAATTACTTAAAAAATCATCTTTAAATTAAAAATCTAAACAGGCGAATTTATGGTTTCTAAGTATGTGTAAAAACTTCTCTAGACTCTCTGCTTTCATAATAATTAAAAAAAAAGTACTTAATAGGGCTACTTTGGCTTAAATCGGCCATCAAAGACAGCAAGGTGAAAATTTCATAAAACTCGACTTCTGAATATTTTTTTTTTAAATTCCAATTATTTATTAATAAACCAAAAATGATTGTAGAAAAGCTAAAAATTTATTATTTGAAGGTCAATAATAACTGTTCCTGCTGCCATCTTTAATAACCTTTGAAGGTTTATTATAACTTAATAAATGAAACAAAACATTATTTTCAAAGTATTTATTATTCGATCGCTTAAATAAAGTTTTCAAAATGACGACCTTCGTGCTCAATACCTATTCTACATCGTCTAAAAAAGTTTTGTTTTAAATTTATAAATGCAATACTGTTGTTTTTTATTGTTTCTTCCGCTTGTCTTAATTTTGTTCTTAACACTGTGACGTTTGTAATGTCCTTGGCGTATACTAATTCCTTGTAGTATCCCCAGACGAAAAAATCTATGGGGTTCAAGTCGGGGGACCGTGGCGGCCACGCAATGGGCCCTCCACGACCGATCCATCTGCCTGGAAATGTTTCAGACAAATGTTGTCTAACATTTCTAGCAAAATGGCATGGAGCGCCGTCGTTTTGAAAAATCATATTTCTCCGCGTTAATAGGTCTACATCGTCTAATAAGACGCCGAGATCACGTCGTAGAAATTGCAAGTAGGCCTCGCTGTTCAGTCGGTCCGGTAGTTCGAACGGACCAATCAGCTGTCCGTTTAGGATGCCTGACCACAAATTGATACTAAATTGTTCTTGGAAATTAGATTCCCTTGTGAGGTGTGGATTTTCAATACTCCACGAATGGTAGTTATGCGCATTAAACACCCCACATCGCTTAAAATGTGATTCATCAGTCCATAGAATATTTTAAAAGAAATTTTCGTTTTCAGCTTGTCTCCGTAACATTTCCTGACAAAATGCCACCCTTCTCGGGTAGTCTGCGGGCTTGAGCTGCTGAACTTTCTAGATGTGATATGGGTGAAAACGCTCTTGATGAAGTATTCGATGTGCTTGTGATTTTGGAATTCCGATTCGACGTTCTATTGTTCTTACACTAACTGATGGATCTCTCACCACTTCTTCGACCACTGATTGGACAGTAACTGGGTCACTCATTTCAGATGGGCGCCCCGATCTTCTACCTGGTAGGCGTCCTTCCATGTAAGAGTTATGTACTCTTAAAATCATGCGATGATCAGGCCAAGTTTCAGGCTGAGGTCCACCTCCATTTTGTACTTGCTGCCGGAACAACCTGGCTGCTTCAGAAGCATTTCCTCTTGCATATCCATAAAAGTAATGCATAAGAGCATATTCTTGCGATGAAAAAGATATCACAAAATGAAGAGCTTGAAAAGTCCGTTAAGAATGCCAAATTTGTCAAAATCCCGTATTCACACAAAACCAAATCGTAATCGCACTCAAGGTCCGTAAAGAAAGCAAAGTTCGTGAAATAATCACAAATGAGCGTATCGTACGTAAGGCGCAAACAAAAGCAGGCAAACGACTGGCGCCAGAACACAATAGGCGCTCGGACTACACCCCCCGCCTCATCCCCTTGTCACAAAGAATAGCATTCCTCAGTTACAGTTATCCATTTCGCCAATGAGAGTGAGAGAGATAGCAATAATGCGGTCTCTTTCATATCCTCTCACTCGGGCAATTTTATGAAATTTTCACCTCGCTGTCTTTGATGGCCGATTTAAGCCAAAGTAGCCCTAATAAGTACTTTTTTTTTAAATGATTATGAAAGCAGAGAGTCTAGAGAAGTTTTTACACATACTTAGAAACCATGAATTTGCCTGTTTAGATTTTTAATTTAAAGATGAATTTTTAAGTAATTATTCACTAACATTCAAATGTTGACTTTACACTACTGTTTTCTAAATTTCCACTAAAGTTACGAAGCTGATTATTTTAGACATAAAAGAAGCACTAAAGATGATTCATTGGCAAAAAGAAAAACATTAAAATATGTTCTTTCTACTTTTTTTTATTTAAAATTTTTAAGTTCTTTGGATCAAAATTTTCAAAAAGTCAGAAAAAAAATTATTACTTGAAAACTACGAATAATCGCGGAACATACATGGGGGTGATTCGGGTACTCCAAGAGGTGCTCTAACTCTGGACTTACGCTTGACACTATTTTTTGGGACACCCTGTATATAGATTTTAAAAGACTTCGAAAAAAGGAGTTTATAACTTCTACTCATTTGTATGCTACAGATATGTTTTTTTTATTGTTATTGAAACAAAAATGTTAACTAAGCACTAACACATTTGATACCTGAGATACAAGTTAACAATTTTATTCAGTTTAGATACCTAACATTTATGTTCACTACTAAATAAATAAATATTTCTTACATCCACATCAATTAGCCTTGCCCAACGTGAGCACGGTGAGACTTGTGTTATGGATACTAGGGTAACTGATAGATATACATATGTATATGATACATGAATAATTAATATTCATAAAAAATTATATGAATACTCATGACTCAGGCAGAAATACTCATATTCACCATAGAAACATCACCCTCTTTCGGGATTCCAAATCAGAAACGTCGGTGCGAAAGGCAGGATCGCTACATTGCACCAAACGATCGTCAAGTGGTAATTAAATAAGGTGTAAAATGTATATAGATTAAGCTAACTTGGATAGAAAATTTATTTATTATTATCAGAATTTAACAATCTTTGTTTATATTAGTCTATACCAGCTTCTAAACATGCATGCCAAACATAAGCGTATGTTTGTTTTCGAGTATCCTAATAATTATAAGTTGAATTACAAAAAGTCCTTTTTATTTGAACTTGTTTTAGTCCAACTTAGCCAACTATGTAAGATTTATCAAAATCGGATGCATAGTTTTTGAGATAGAAAGTTAAATATGTATCAGTTACCAAGAAAAATCCACAATTGGCATAACAGCACAATTGTGGATGGAGAGCAATAATGCATTTAATGACAGGGCTGTGATGCAACAAAAAACATGTTCCAATAATAAAATAAAATTAGAATATATAAAAGCAAAATACGTCTATGTTATATAACTATGTAACATTATGGAATTTTTGACCTGTTGCAGCAGCCAGGATATGCAACACTAGTACACTCTCGAAATAAATAGAAGATACTTATGTCGTGTCTGGATTATTTTCAGTCAGTATTTGATTTAAATAAAATGCAAAATTTGGATATTTAAAAGTGTAAGAACTAAATATTTATCTGTTCCCTCTTCTTTATTGTTCTGGGGTTTTATATTTATAGTAATTATTATATTACCATAGTTTACCATTATTTCATGTTTTTTCCATCGTTTTATAGTTAACTTAATTTGCCTATTAAAATTTATCACATGGGATAGTATTAGAAATACAGAAATATAACAATCATATAAAGCTTAATAGTTTGTCAAAACATTAAAAAAAAATCTTTCTCCAGTCTCAACGGTTTTAAGCTCTACGGAGTAAAAACGTAAAAAATACTAGAAAATTTCGACGGGTGCTCGCAAAGCTTGGTAGTTGTGAGAGAAGTGGACCGGACATCCAAAGGTTGCGGGTTCGAATCCCGATTTTTGAGACTTTTTTTTTTAAATTTCGACGGGTGTTTTCGTAAAGCTCGGTAGCTCAGTTAGGAGAGAAATGGACTTGTCATCCAAAGGTTGCGGGTTCAACTTCCGCCTGTTAATTATTTGTTAGCCAAGTCGATGTTTTCTAGTATTTCTTCTTTTAAAATTAAAGATGCAAGATAGCGCTGAAAATGCAAAAAATTCTTCTTTAGTGTTTTTCGATAACCCATGACTCTACATTCACCAATTCCCTCTTTATGAGTGTGCACGGTCTATTCCATCCTAAAATGCAATCATAGTTTCTGTTTTGCAATCATTAACATAAATCAATGCGGTCCCACCTGCTTTTGTTAATACAGTGTTCCCAATCAGCATTGGATTTGGACGTGCCTGTGTTACTTCAGTATTATACGATATTCCATATAATTTGTATGGAAAATGAGCAAGTATGATACACAGTTATATTTATTTGTATAAATTAAAAAAATACGCCTGTAAAATCAACCACGCTTCCGAGCCCTCAGGTAGGATTCGAACCCACGACCTTTCGCTATTCGGGTGAGTGCTCTGATCGCTGAGCTACTGAGCGTCTCGGTAGCAATAGCGGTACCGATCCTGCCTTTTGCACCGACGGTCCTGGGTACAAGTCCCGGAAGGTTCAGATGTTTGTGTAACGAATACGTGCATTTGTACCCGAGTCATGGGTATTGATATATTGGATTGTCATGGATATATCTATGAATAGTTCTTATCTATGTAACATATATGTATGTCTGTCTGTCTGGTACCCTAGTATGCATAACGCAAGCCTTACAGAGCTTACTTTGGGCTAGGCTTATTGGTGTTAATGTACGAAATATTAATATTATTATTAACAAAGTTGAGGAGCTTGTTGTCGCAGAGGTAGCCTTGGACCTGATTTTGGAAATTAAACAAAGTCCGCATGGACCGGTTATCGGATGGGTAAACAAAAATTATTATACATATATAAATATAAGACACCACGCACATTGATCTGAACCCAAGTTAAGTGGCTAAAGCACTTGTGTTAAGGAATTCAGAAAAGACGACGGTACCACAACCACGAGCCAGGCGAGTAAGTGAAGGAAAATAATTAGGATTTCGGAGAGTGTGCAACAGAATTGCACAGTCTCATTCCGCCGTTCCCATTTTTGCATCGGACAACCAGACTTACAAATAGGCGCTACCGTTATATGGTTGATATACTAAAGAGTCCCACTAAGCGTTTTGGTTCCAATGTTGTAATCAGTACCGCAAAAGAGTGGAATTCTTGAGTTTGTGTTTCCTGATAAATACAAGTTAGGGGTCTTCAAGTCACGAGTGAATAGGTATCTTCTCGGCAGGCGCGTCACATCCTAGATCGCATTATCGCTTACCATCAGGTAAGATAGGGGTCAAGCGCTTAACTATTTACGATAAAGAAGAAATTAAAAGAAAACATATTTTGAAATGTATTTTGTAATACATGTTAAACATTGCGAATTGGCTGCTGTAACATCATTAATAAGTAATTTATCATTGACTCACTTTGATAAAACAAAAAAAACGTGATCGAATTTTACTTACCTGGCAAGAAACTTGGCAATGTTAATACGCCCGTAGTCGATTGGTTGAGATGACAGCTTTAACCCAGGAGGGCTGAATTAGATCCTTGCTGATGTACTATGGACGCAGGCCTACTTTTAACATAAACGTCTAGTTCACCACGAGTGCTTAACGGGGATATTATTAATGATTTTATCCGTATTGTTACTATTCTTGTTGAAGTTATACTTCTTTAGGCGCGTTATGAGAAAATGATGAGAGTGAAATCTTAAGATGTGACACAAAATTATCATATTGAAGTTGGCCGCAAAAGCGACATAGAATAAACCAGCAGGATGATATTGGCCGCTAATTATATACTAAAAATATTTATGCTAGTTAACAATAATTTATATAAATTTATAATATTAGTTATCTTTGTTTGTTAGTAACGATAAAGAAGTATAACTTCTTACGTGCGTACATAAGTACACACAACGGTTTTTATTTAATGTATCAATCATGGCGTCCGGTGCACTTTTCTCAAATACTGTATCTTTCTTTCTTTTTACATTCACACCAATTAGCCTAGCACAAAGTAAGCATTGTAAGGCTTGTGTTATGTAGACTAGGGTAACGGTTATATATATATATATATATATATATATATATATATATATATATATATACAGGGCGTCCCAAACTTATGGGACATGAAAGGGAAGTACCTTAAATATCGTAGATAGTGAATTTTGCTCAAAGAAGACTTTATGTTATTTTTAAAAGTTAGTAATTCTGCATTCATAGATTTTCTAAAAATTACTTGCTTCGTCTGGGAATCGAACCAACTTAAATGTCAAAAAAAAAATCACCCTACTTTTATGATGCCAATCGAAAGAATAGCTAAAAATAATAAATTAATGTAGTTCTAAAATTTGAAAATGGAACAGTCTGTGCGAGCGTTGAAGGCAAATTTAAAACGAAAATAATGTTGTTCTTAAATTTGAAAATGGAACAGTCTGTGCGAGCGTTTATTTTTCGGATATTGATCTGTTTAGTCTTAATTCACTTACACAAGTGTTATTGTGTTAATTTATTGCGAACATGGCATATCAAGTAAGTTTTGATCTAATGGAAGCATATTTTTTGAATGATAAAGATATCTCTAGAAGTTTGCGGTGGTATAGCGTAAAATATCCTGATAGACAATTACCGTCTCGTAAAGTTTTGAAAAGGCTTGTGAACAATTTGAAAACTCTGGGACGTTTCGATAAACGCCCAAGAGAACCACAGCAAGAAAACCGTACGATCAACGACGAAGAACTTGGTATTTTAATTTACTTTTCGGCTTTTCCGAAAGCATCGGTGAGAGAAGGAGAACATGAAATTGGAGTTTCGAAAAGCAAAATACACCGTGTATTAAAAAAACACGGTTTTAAGAGTTATGTTGAAGGACGATTGGTTCAAAAATTACTTCCGGGCGATACAGAAAGGAGAAGAAATTTCTGTCTTGATATCCAGGCACGCTTGCTCGAAAATCCAAATTTTTTGGATAATATTATTTGGACAGACGAATCTAACTTTAGCAATAACGGTATGTATAACCGCAACAATAATCGTATTTGGTCTAAAGAAAATCCCCTACGAGTCACTGAAACGAATAACCAAGTGCGTTTTTCACTCAACTGTTGGTGCGGACTTTTAAAAAACCGGGTTTTCTTAATCCATTTTTACCAAGGAACCTTGAACACGGAAAAGTATTTAGGAATACTTCAAATTTTAAGGGATAAGATAAGAAATCTTTCCGCGGCGGAGCAAGAAAACTTAATTTTCCAACAAGATGGAGCTCCGGCTCATAATAGTCGGAGAGCAGCAGATTTTCTAAATGAATGTTTTCCTACATGGATTGGTACAAATGGACCGATTAGATGGCCGGCCAGATCCCCGGACCTTACACCATTAGATTTCTTCTTTTGGGGATACGTGAAAGATATGCTATACAAAAAGCGATACGAGAACGTGGGCGAGTTGCAAACAGAATTGTGCCATATCACATCGAGTGTTCACCATAAAATGATAAGAAAATCAACAGGCAGCGGACTCATTAAAAGATTGGAGATTTGCGTAAGACAAGAGGGATCACATTTTGAGCATTTAATTAATTAATTTACAAAAAAATACCTACCTAATTGACTACGGCAGTTTCATGTATGTTTTTAATTTGATTAAAATATTAATTTCACGTTGTTCCTTTCTTTTAAAAAACCATGTAACTTAAGCATAGTTATTATTTTTTAGCTATTCTTTCGATTGGCATCATAAAAGTAGGGTGATTTTTTTGACATTTAAGTCGGTTCGATTCCCAGACGAAGCAAGTAATTTTTAGAAAATCTATAAATGCAGAATTACTAACTTTTAAAAATAACATAAAGTCTTCTTTGAGCAAAATTCACTATCTACGATATTTAAGGTACTTCCCCTTCATGTCCCATAAGTTTGGGACGCCCTGTATATATATATGATATATAAATAAATGATATTTATATATATATTAATACCCATGACTCGGTCATAAATGCTCGTTTCCATGACACAAACATCTGCCCCTTCCGGAATCGAACCCAGAAAGGAATATTTGAATATTCTGTCTTGAATATGTGTCAACGAAAAAACTGTAGAAGTATTCTATGGAAAAAAATAATAATTACTGGTGAAACTGAAGTAAAATGAGGCTCGTAACACCCTTAAGACAATGCCTCATCATTCGATTGTTATCTCGATCCGTGAAATCGACTAGATATGTAATATATGTGATGGCTTAACATACGCCTATCATTTTATCGTCATGGGAAATAAAGGGCTGATAGTGAACGTATGATGCGGCTATTCGCATGGAAATGTTTGCGAGTTTCTGCAGCACAAATATTAGGCCGAAATAAAATTTCTTGAACGACAACTCTCCTTGGGACGCCGTTATATTTCTTGCATGGAAAGTGCGCGTGGGAATTTTATCGATACTTCTCCCGCTATTTGATTTTGTAAGTGGATATATTTCGCAGTCTTTATTCGACTCATTGGAAGGCTCCGCACACTCCGCTGTTTATAAATACGAAATAATATACGTTAACATGAAAATATTCTAAATATAATGTTTTAAGAGTTTCATCACTATTGGAGTACCACAAGAATCAACATTGGGGCTATTATTTTTTCTTATTTGTCAATTACCATCGTTACTTTACAAATAACTTATATGAAACAGTGCTGTTTATTATTTTAATAGAAAAATACTAGAAATAATAGACTCGGCTCATAAGTAAATTCTCAGGCGGGAAACGAACCCGCAACGTTTCGATGCAACCTCTTTATATTACTTTTTCACTTTTTACCTTGTAGGCCAGCGTTGTCTCATCAATGAGACGAACGCCCTCTCGTATTTGAAAGAAACATTTTTACTAATGTTTGTATAATCGATTAAGATGAAACAGTCATTTAGTTTCGCGATTTTATATATATTTTTTGCATTTTCATTACTATCTTATACTATAAATTATATTAATTGGGAGAGCATTTGACCGGACATCCAAAAGTTGCGGGTACGAATCCCAACTGAGAATTTATATATGACGCAAGTCTATTATTTCTGTTATTTTTCTATTAAAACAATTTATGATATAGAAGAATGATATAGAATAATGCAAAAAATATATAAAAATCATGGTTCTATTTATGTTTAAATCTTTGTCATTTGCCAAGCTGAATTCCGTTTGTGTACGAACGATGTACGTCACTCTGACTCTGTATTATTTCACTATAAATAGCTTGAGGTTTAATTGGAACGAAAACAACTTTGTAAAATTAACTTTGCCTAATGTAATCAATATTCTATTAATGTAATTGGAGAAACAGTATGATTAGTTAATTTTAGTTTTTGATAGTTATTTTAGAATCAGCCTTGATTCTAAAATAACTAGTCTTTCTGATATCGATCGCTTGTCAGACAAAATTTGTTGAATCTTTTAAGAATAATGACGAAATACTTATTTCACATTTCATTAAAGTACCATAAATACATCTTACTATACAAGACTCAGCGACAACTGTTCAAAGAAATCAAAATTTCATACCTTACCTATTGGTAATTAAGTAAAATTGCTGTATTCAAACCAGAGGCGTATTACATGTCAAAAGCGTTCTAGGCAAGCAACTCATCGGCTCCCCTCTAACCGCTATTTAAGAAAATATAGCTTGGCATCCGTGACAAAAGTCATCGGATCTGAAAATTTTACTTTAAACGAGGGTCGCGTAAAAAAAAACTAATATTTACATAGAAATGTGCTTTGGCAGAGTACATTATAAATAAAAATAGTCTAGTTCACACTTATAACATCACCAACTCTTCAGTTGCCCATTATTAGCGCTTACAAAATTAAAATGGTAATGGTACAAATCTATAATGTAAGATCACAGTTGTTTGTATGTTTGTCTGTCCGCTCTTTTTCCATTGTGTCAATAACGTTACCATAGTAACGCGTTAACCACAAGTAGTTCGTCTACCGGACACATGATGGCGCTAACGGAAAAATATTTAATAATAGAATAAAATTAAAAAATGTTGTCCACCCTTGCGAAGCCGGGACGGGCGGCTAGTTGAAATAATAATAATAATATATTTTTATACATTCACACGAATTAGCCTAGCCCAAATTAAGCACTATAACGCTTGTGTTATGATTACGAATACTAGGGTAACGGATAGACATACATATATGATACACAAATATATAATATTTCAGACTCAGGTACAAATGCTCGTATTCATCACACAAACATCTGTCCCTTCTGGGATCCAGGGCCATCGGTGCGAAAGGCAGAAGGCAGGATCACACATTTATTTTTGTATTTTTCAAAACTTTCGCGCGCGCCCTTTTTACCTCGCGCCCTAGACACATGCCTACTTTGCAATGGCGATAATCCGCCTCTGATTTAAACTGTTATAACTTGTCCATAGTAGAAAGTCCATGTACAAGTACGTTTAATATTAAATTTTTCCTGCCAGTTAATAAAAAAGATAAAATGATATTTATAATTCCTGAAATGTCCTTTATGTAAAATTTTATATAGATAGCTGTAATAAACTTCATTCTAAATCTGTTATCTGCTACTACAATGTTTCACACGTTAAATATACGAGGCTTTACAGGATCAAGAGCTCACTTAGCTCTCATTTAGCATGCCTTAGGCCACTGAGACTGAGGTTAGGATCTTAATTAGCCATCGCTCGGAACTGACCACTCGGAAGTGAGACCTAATACGTCTACAACATCGTGAACTGCAAGCTGATATGTATCTTAAGTTTATAGTGGTAAAGCTGAATTTGCAAAGGAATAGGGTACTGGATTATGCAAGCTGGTAGACGATGGGTGACATTCACGAAGCGTGTGCAATTTGAATGGCTTTCGATTTAGTATTGCTTCTGGCTTGTTGATGTTAATGTCTTGTTTGTTCGCGATTTAAGAAAACATTTATTAATATACGTTCGTACATATCTGTCCCTTACACTTTAACTTAAATTTCTTTAAAAAATATAGTATAATCCCCAAATAATTACATTTTTCAACTACCACTGATTATGACTTGTAACGATCTATAAACTAACTAAAAATATAATCAAAAATTGATTCAGATTCTTTATTCATAAAACAAAGGTGAGTAGGTACCTAATTACATTCTTATGTAAATTTTAAGGTTTCACTATGTTTTTGCTTTTTCCTTGGCATATAAATATCAAAGTCATAAAAAAAACTCTGTCACACCAAAGACACATGCTTTCTCATTTCCCATAACTCAATGCGAATTTCTGCATTATGATACAGCAGCAAATGATCTAATGGTGTTTCTATAAACTACATTTGCATGCTGCAACGGAATTGCGATAATCAAGCGACACAAGCGCAGTTGATAAATTCCGTCAAAGCCACAAACATACACGCGAGATTGCATTTATAATTCGTAGTTAGTATTCTGTTGGACATATCAGCTTTTTCTCGTTTTGACTAACAAACTTTATATTAATAGGACTGGTTTTGAAAAATGGATTGCATTTTATTAAATCTAGCTAAAAATGGTGCATAACAATTGCAAAAAAATATACCTAGGTGTTTTTCAATTTGTTGCGGCAGTTTTTATTAATATTTTATAATGTATTCTGTTTTGAATTATGTTTGAGTTACTTCATTGGATAGAGCGAAGTGCAACAGCAGCGATTCTGCCTTTCGGTCTTGGATTCGAGTCACGGAAGAAACAGATGTCTGTGTGATGAATAAGAGCAGTTGTACCTGATTCATGGGTGTGAATATATATAAATATACTAGCGACCCGCCCCGGCTCCGCACGGATGCAATGCTCTACTATATTATGCCTGTATTATACATATAAACCTTCCTCTTGAATTACTCTATCTATTAAAAAAAACCGCATCAAAATCCGTTGCGTAGTTTTAAAGATTTAAGCATACATAGGGATATAGGGACAAAGAAAGCGACTTTGTTTTATACTATGTAGTGATATTTATTTCTATGAGCATAACATATCTATATGTGTGTGTTAAAAGTAAAAGTGCTTACTTTGGGCTAGGCAAAATAATATATTCTTTAATATATTACGTTAAAAAAAATGTTATTATTATTGCAATGAATTTCACTTGCAGAACTGACATAGGGTGTTTACACGAAAGATTACGCATCGTTTTGAAATTAAAATATAATCATATTAAACATGGAATTTAGTTTTAATTTCTATATTAACTACAATGTATACAGTAATTTTATTTACTTTAAGAAATTTTCTATGTAGCTTACAACACTAAAATTTTACAGAACAGCACCGTTGACTCTATCTCGAATAAATTATTGACAAAAATAACTGAATACATTTCAGTTTTAAACAAACTAATTATATTATCTGTTATCTGAGCATTTAACTCCCTTGATTTTTATATCCAAATAATCTATTATAAAAAGAAATTCAAATTGTCCAAGGGTCAGTGTCCCAAGGGTAAGTATTCTTCCAATCAAACTAAGGATAACTTGAAGGTCTCGCTTGACATACCTGTTACAGTATTTTTTTCTTGTAATAATTTTTTTAAATGTCATTTTACGTAGCTAAATTTTCAGCTGACACAGTTTAGGATTGCTGTCTATAAGTTAAGAAGATTATTTTTGTGAAAATAGCATTCCATTGGATAGAATACGTTTCCAACGATTTAGGTTAGCTACTCTATCCTCCTTCCTACATTTGTACTAATCAAAAAACATAAAAATATATTTTTAATATTAGCGGTTTTATAAGTGGCAACACTTAAATATTCAACTGGTGTATTCTGTCGGCTATCATGTTGAAAAAAAAAAAACAACTTCAGACAGACAGACGTGTGACGATGCGCTTGCACCGAAGTAGATTAATCTGTTCAGATCTTACACAATTATTTTTAATTATGTAATTTGACATCATAAACGAGTAGGTAATTAAAATTATGTAAATTAGATAAATCTGCTGCACACTTACCTGACTTCAGTTTGAAGCAATCGCGTTGTCGATCGACAAAAAAAACCACAGTGTTTTGTGAAATTGTTATTACGACTTTCACCAATACATAGAATAGTTTTTAAGTGTAGTTAAGCTATAACTAAGGTTGATTGATCTATTATGTTTCTAATTAACGAGTGATTACTTTCTAACGTTGTTTGTATTCATTAAGTTTTGTTTTGTTTTTAGAAGAGACGCTATAATTTTGATTGTTATTGAGTTTATTGATCTATATATATCCAAAGGCGTGATTTTGTTTTATTTTTTTATGTATTACTAGCATTCCGTTCCGGCTTCGCACGGGTGGACAAAATTCTTTAATTTTTTTCTATTATTAAATATTTGTCCTTTAGCGCCATCTAGCGTCCGGTAGACGAACTACTTGCGGTAAACGCTTTGCTATGGTAACGTTATTGATACAATGGAAAAAGAGCGGACAGACAAACACACAAATATCTGTGATCTTAGATTATAAATTATTGTATGTAGGTATGTTAAAAAAGGCCATAATATATTTACGTGAGATTTCCAGTAATCCTATAAATTAACTTGGCATTTTGTTGGTCCTCCAGCTTCTTTCATATCTACCAACATAGTTCTAAGTGAAAACCTACGCAACGAAACAACAGCCGGCAAATTTATGTGACGACGAAATCTGAATGATATATGGCTAGTCTGTTCACTGGGTTAGCTATACTCTACATTACAATATTGGAACGCGATGTATTTAAATCATGTATTTATTTATTTATTTCCAAAAAACAATAAAAAAAAATATTTTTTTGTTTTGTTATAAGATACTAGCTGACCCGGTAACGCGCTGCTATGGTAACGCGTATACAATGGAAAAAGAGCGGGGAAAAAAAAAGGAGCGAACAAATTTGTGTTCTTAGAGTATATACTGGCTGACCCGGTAACGCGTTGCTATGGTAACGCATTGCTATGGTAACGTTAAAAGAGCGGGAACAAAAGAGCGGACAGACAAACAACAAATTTGTGTTCTTAGAGTATATATTAACGGTTTAAGAAGTTTTCCCTTATGCTACAAATCTTGCTTCGTACCTAATTTAATGATTCTAGGCTATAGATTATAAGTCGACTTAGAAGCTTGGTTTTAACACTACCAAGGAACCGTAGATTTAAGTATTCGATATAAATTTCAACTTCATATCTTCATGTGCTCCTGAGAAAATAGGTCTTTACAGACATACAACGAAGTGATAAAGGGCCCGTTTTTGGTACGGAGTACTGTCTAAAATTAAACTCGCAGTTAAATCCGTTATGTGGTTTTATTTAAATGTGAGTAGTGCGGATGTATAAGAATTAGAAGCTATATCTATAGAATTAACCTTAATATCTATATCTTATATAAATAAAAATTCCCTGTAGCTATGTTAGACCGCGATGAACTCCGAAACTACTCAACCGATTTTGATTGTTTTTTTTATTTTGCTGGATATGTTCCAACTTATAACATTGGATAGGTTTCATTTTAATTCAGAATACAGCAACGCGTGGCTGGGTCAGCCAGTTTATATATAAGAATTCTCCGTCACAACTCCGCAACTACTCAACAGATTTTTTTCATTTTTCTGAATTTGTTTCCACATACAACATGGAATAATTTTCATGTTAATATATAATAAAAAATATTGTAAATTATAATAACTGAGCCAGAACGCGTCAGCTAGTTTATTATATAAATAATTACGTTAAATCTAAATTTCTAATTGTCTAGATAATAAGGTACAGTTGTTAGTCTTTTTTGAAACAAGTCTAAGCTTTGTTAGCAAATTATATTCAGAAACATAATCTAAGTGAAATACTGCATGTCCCGTCACTTGCTAACAATGCAGCTTTGCCTGATTTATCGCCTCGGTGCAGCAACAGCGAAGATTTAATTGAAACTTGTCACTTCGTTATTGCAATTGTTATTATACTCATATACTTTTCGATTCACACGCTCGTAAAAGTTTGCTTTGTCAATTTCTGCGTGGAAAATTGCGTTTTATCCGCTAGCTTGGAAAATTGTATTAAAATTAGAACATTTCTATTCAAAGAAAAACATACATGAGACGTTCCGAATAGTCTTTATAAGTTACATTTTATTCTTATTTAAGTTAATACTATAATTCTCCGTTTTGGTTTTATGAATTATTTTTATTGCTTAAATCATTAAAACAACAAGAATAAATAATATGAAGAATTTACTATTTCTTAAGTAAATTTTGGTAGGTGAGATTTCGTAACATATGATTGGATTACGGACCGCACTCAAAAAAAACTGTCAAAGTGATCTTTGGTATGAATTCAAATAGAATAGGAATCAATTAAAAAAAATTGACAGTCAACGATTTTTTTTTATGTTTTGCATTCACAATGCCTTATTTTATAAAAGATATAAAATACGCTTGTAAAAAACGATTACGTCCCCGAGCCCTCAAGTAGGATTCGAACCCACGACTTATTGGCGTGTTTCTATAGGTTTTAAACCACCTGAGCATGTTACTTTATTCGCAGACATAATTATTTTTATATGAATACAAAAGTCCTTTAATGACTATAAAAAATAAAAAAATAAATGTACAAGAAGAGTCTATCACAAGTGAACAAAAAAATAGCAATAAAGAAACAGTTCGCCAATTATTGTTAATATGAACTCAGATTACTGTTGTAATTACGATCACTTATGCGCTGCGCTACGCGGATCTAGCAAAGTTTGGCAAAATAAACTAATAGCTTCGGCTGCTACAAACGATAAAAAAGTTAACACAAGTGCAAATAAGAAGCAAGCACTCCAAGGTCATAATCCGGTTTTGCACTGTCACTCACTATAACTCAACAATATAACTTAGCGTATTTCTCAATATTAGCACCAATTCTTTCACATTGAATCCTATCCTGCACTTCGTTAAATAGCCTATGCACTGGGCTCCACACTGGTATATAACTTTTATCTAACTTTTAAGTTTAGCTACTAAATATTCATTTTAGTGTTAAGAGGAAGTAAAATACGTTCGGTTGCAATATCGTTAGTCGGCCGAGTCGAAATGTAGAATAGGTTAAGAATCGAAGCAGAAAAAAAGCGTCCAATGTCTTTGAATTTAGAAAAATAAACTTTTTGGATTGAACTATTTATGTTTTCTTTTTATACTGTTAAAGACGGTGTCGGTAACGGTGTCACGAGTTCAATGATTTTTTTCCTCGTCTCAAAAAATGCCCAACGCGCCTAAAGAAGTTATCAATTAAAAAATAACATTCTAATTTTAATTATACTTTATTGGAAATTACGTCACAAGCTGTGAAATATTTACTTACATTAATATAAAAGCGACTTTTTATATTTTAACTACTGCCATTAAATTTATCACAGTTGGCAGATATAAAATTACAGATCGAAATTACTTAACGCGTTAATTAATCAAAGAGATACGTACTTTATAAAAAGATACTAGCCAGACAGCTTTGCGGCCATTAAAATATTATCGAAGCGTTCACATCATAGCAATATATCTTATCAAAATAACGCGACTTCTTATTTATTTTTACGGTGGCAAAGTGATTAATAAAAAATTATCACGAAGTTTTAATATAGCAGATTATCATTAATCACTTTTTGTTGTTGCTGTTTGGTTTCAATAAAAATACTCGAAAGATTACTTAAACAAATTATTCTTATTTAGAATATTATACTTTATAATTTTAAATCAAATTTGGGATTGGTTTTGACATCTTTTTTTCAAAAAATTTATAGGCTATATTTTAGCTATTTATATAACTTATACATATGACATTATAAAAAAATAAAAACTTGATTAGGCAATACTTTAATTATCAGTATGAAAATAGTATCATTTATGTGGTAAAATACAATATTCAGTTATTGCGCTATCGTACACAAACATGAAAACAAACACACGCACACTCGCGCAAGCGCCCTGCGCCGCTAAAACGAAACAGCAGGAGCAGGCATACATTTTCGCCGTGCGATAGAAAGAGAGGGGTTACTTCCTCTTCTACACCGCGTCTGAATTGGTAAAAAACAAGTAATTCAATTAAAATTAAAATTTTATTCATTAATTAACATTTTTATATATTTTTTGCATTTTTAATGATATGGCATACGATAAATTATTTTAATAGAAAAGTACTAGCAAAAATCAAAACGGCTCACAATTAATCTCCGGCCAGGAAATTAACTTGTGAGCCGAGTCGATTTTTTCTAGTATTTTTCTATTAAAATTGTTTAACTTATGATTATTACATTAACTCAGGCAAACGCCGGGCATGAGAGTGGAGGACGAGGACATAGTCGAAAGTTTTAGGAAAGTGAAAAAGATCACAGTTTCACAACTACTCCCATGCTATGGAATAGGTACTGCTAGTCTTCTAACTAACTCCTTCAGTAGCTTCCTTAATGAATTTATTTGTTGGCAATTCCAATTTAACCGTAGAAACGGACGTGAGATAATTTGCGGCTCGCCCGAAATTTTATCGAAAAGAGCAGAGATCCCAAGATTGGAAACCTACTGGCTGCACCAGTTAAGTAACTGCAACTGGTTATAATAAAAAATATATTTATTTCCACAGAGCAAGTCTAGAATAAGCTAATACAATATTCGATCAATAACTAATTACATTCGAATGTATACTAAAATGAGTGTTTATGTTGCATCTTGATCTTTTATGTTGGACCTAGATATTATGTCTGATGTTGTTGGTTCGTAGTGATGACGAAGCTGAGTAGGATGGGACTACCAGCCTTAACTGGAGTTAAGGCTGGCGCATCGCGAGAGGTTTTACTTGTCTGAGCGATGAAGCGCCACCCAGATACATTGTTTTGCAACCCATTTTTTCATATTTTTATTTAATTATCGTACTTGCTAAATATAGTAAACTTGAAATCAATACACGAAATTGTATTAAAGGAAATATAAAAAAATCATAAATGTTATTTTTATTAATGTTAATAATCAATATTACCGTTATTTCGTGCCAAAACTTATTTATTGATTTCACCATGCGGCACTTAATGGCAACACATAATTATGTACTCATACGATTTTTAAGTAAAAACAAGTCCTATATCGCTGACATCAATCATTTTTTTCCGTTATAAGGTGAAGGAAATGAATTACTTTGCCACGAGAGTGTACGCTTGCGACTGGCAACATAAGACTTTTTCTTTTGAACATTCATCATTATAAAGAATATCCTCAAACTTTTTTTATGGATGAAAAATGGGCCCTAAGCTTATAATAATAATTCTTACATTCACACCAATTAGCCTAGTCCAAAGTAAGCATTGTAACGCTTGTGTTATGGTTACTAAGAAAACGCGTAGACACACAAATATGATACATAAATATTAATATTCGTAGAAATATATATAATACCAATGAATCAAGTACAAGTGCTCGTGTTCATCACATACAGATCTGCTCCTTACGGGACTTGAACCCAAGATTGATGGTGTGAAAGACAGGATCACTACCGTTACACCGAACGATAACCAAATGTCTCTGAAATGCAGGATGAGTCATGTATTTTGGACAACACAATTTCTTAAACGACACACGTCGCTACGATTCGTCGCAAGTGTACAGCACGTGTCCCAAAATTACTCGCACGCCATGAAAAAAAAATGTGTGAAAAATTGCGTCGATTACCGCTAATGGCACACTGTATTTTCGGCAGTGTACCCCCATTAGACAAATTGATAGGAGCGACCTTTGTCTTCGTAGGTTCATTGTCTTTTCTTTCACTTCCATTGCGAATAGAAAGATCTCTGGTATCATCTCCCATTACTGATGGAATTGCGTAAGCCTTGTTGCTCATATTTTTAGAAACCTACCGAATGACATCGTTAGCTGAGACAATTAGAGGAACACAGACAAAAGAATTTTAACATTACTACGTTTTAATGTTATTATTATTTTTATGATTTTGATATACTTTTTGCAATTACATATTGTTTTAATTTAAAAATATTAGAAAAATCGACTCGACTGACAAGTCAATTCTCATACGGGAAGAACCTTTGGCTGTCCAGTCCAATTCTCTGCCTAATGAGCTACCGAACCTTATGAAAATCGTAGTAATTTTCTAGAACCTTTCTACTTTTTTATGATGTAGACTAGCGGGTTCGATTCCCGTCCGAGAATTTACTTGTAAGCGATTTTTTCTAGTATTATTCTAATAAAATAATAATAATATTATTATATCAGATCAGGTCTAGTTTCGTTTGATGAAACAATGAAATCAACAGATTTTACACCGTATGTTGTATTTGACTTCTTGATTCAAAATCACGATATAGACTGACCTTTTGTAGCTCTACTACGCAATTTTATACACTTTGGTATAGTCGTTGCTCGACTAGGAATTGACCATAATTATTAAAACGGAAGTAACGTTAAATGTTATTATATTCATTTTCAAGAACATGTGAGAATAACAACTATTTTTTTGCTATTAGCTAAATAAAACTTATACAAATGAATAATAAATATTGAAAACTAATATCATAGTAATGAAATCAAAGAAGAAATCAAGTTATTCAAGTAAACATGAAAACTTTTATTTAAAAATAAATTACAGTTTAAAATTAAATGTAATAAAAAGAAAATAAATACAATATCGGAATGCAAATAATTAAAGATTTTTAGTGCTTTTGTAATGCACACTATTACTTGTTTAATTTATTATATAAAAAACACAATTTATGTATTGCACAAAATTTGAGGTGTAATCACAAATTCATTCGAGTTTTTTGAAAGTTTTATACATTGCTACACTTGATTGTCTATCTTAGACACAATTACAACATATAGGTTAAAACACTTAAATAGAAGTCCAATATTGGGTTTACCGTGAATTGCAGTGCAACATAATCATTTGTCTCATTCGGACATGTGGCCGCGACATGGGTGCGTCCTTGTTGACAAGTTAGAACTTTTATTAGAAGCCAACAACACTTGCCTAATGCACATCTGCTACATTCAGCTTATTCTCATTTTACACTTAATAAAGTAAAAAGATTATTCATATATTTATCACGTCGGTTCCAAGATTTAAGACGGTTAAAGTATTTTAAATAAAAATTATTAAAAAAAAATCAACTCGGCTCACAAGCTAATCTTAGGCGGAATTCTAACCCTCTACCTTTAGATGTCCGGTCTACTACAGAGTCTGCGGAAATTTACGAGCCTTGTCAGATGCTAACCTGTAAGTTACCGAAAGAGTTTAATAAACAATGGCTACATAACTTGACTTATTTAAATGCCTTATATTCTGCCAATGAAGTGACAGTCGAATTTTTCTACTTTTTTCTTTTTAAATAATTGATCATTATTTATAATATTGGCATTGAATATACATAAAAATATACATGAAAGATATTATAAATTAAATAGCTGTTTCATCTTAATCGAAAGGATATTTCAACGGGTGCTACAGCATAAAACCGTAACAATTACTAGATTGTTTTTATGGGTGCTCGCAAAGCTCAGTAGCTCAATTGAGAAAGCAGTGGACTGAACATCCAAAGGTTGCAGGTTCGAGTACCGCCTGAAAGCTGTGAGAGATAACCTGTGAGCCGAGTAATTTTTTTCTAGTATTTTTCTATTAAAATAATATATCCCATATAAGTATCATCGTCTCAAAAAGTTTTTCATAAGTCACTTATCTCACTTATGTTATTATTATCTATGACTAAAGTCAACCGTAAGTCAACCGTATGACATGAAATCCCTATGAAAAGGCGTGGACGTATGAAGTTGACACCCTTCTACTCGGTGGTTTTATAAAAGTTTTACGAGTCAGCTATTGACTAATCTTCTCGAAAACATCAAAATCTTTGTACACTATCTAACGTCGCTTTTTAAGCAACACGAACATCAATCAATGTTCACTAAATAAATATAGATTAGTAAATAATAACAGAGTCTTAATAACTTAGAATATTAAATGTATTATAGTATAAACAAATTGCCTTTTGTATGACTATATGTAACGTATTTGTAACAATAATTTTATATATCGTGTCCAAAACAGACTAAAGGAACCGAAAATAGGAACCTTTTCCTAGTTTCGTGCTTTTTTCATTCCAATTTTGGCCGCTCATCAGAAAAAGTAATTGGTTTATCAAAAATAGTATATAAATATTCATCATCATTGTAAGCTTATTGTTGTACATAGGTCCTAAATATATATTGCTACCATACCCCGACATGACTTAGAATCATTTAGCTGCATTTCACCTCCTTCTTCAGGTCAATGATTCACTTCCTCAAAGGCGTCACACACCACGCTTTCCCACACGAGGTCTCTAATCTACAACTTTAAGACGACTGTAGCCCATTAATAGAATTAAAGATAAAATTCTTTTAATTCAATACGAGCACTTACAATGCATTCATTGAAAGTCAACAACTATGGCATAGCTTCATAAGTCCTACGTTGGAAGAACTATCAGATTATAGGGAGAAATGTCAATTTTAACCCAAGCAGACCGCCGATATATTAGGGACGTTGGGCGGCTCGTAACACAATAACTTAGCCTACAAGGGGTTATAATGAATTTAAAGCATAGTTAGTATTCATTAAAACTACCTTGCCCTAACATTTCTTTGTTCTACGATGTACTATGCAACTGTATTTTTTTTTATTTGGTATGGGTTCGCTCTTGATCCTAATCAGCCCGGGGGCCAAGACAGGATCCACAATGGAACAAGCTAACCCAGAAGGTGCCTATTCACCCTGACTTTGAAAATGGACGGGTTATCAGTTCTCGGAAATACAGACGCAGGGAGGGAGTTCCACTCCTTTGCTGTGCGCATTATGAAGGATGTTGCGAAGCGCTTGGTGCGACAAGTAGGAATAACAACCAAGAAAGGGTGGTGGCCCGCAGTTACTTCTGGATGTCCGATGGAAAAAGGAGATGGGGGTATGAGCAAATGCAGCTCCTGAGCACACACTCCATTTTTTGTAACACCTATATATACAACAAGATGCAATAAACAAATATGAATATAATATGAATATGGTAATGACGTGTGTTATTTTCCGGTTTAAAACTCTTTTGCATATGTACAGGCAGGCAAGACCGCCAATCCTTTACAATGACGTCACACGACTGTAAACACTATTACGGATTGATTTTTTTTTTGGTCGCGTGCTCAGAGCGAACCAGTGGGTTCTATTGCAGGTGCACTTCCAAAAAAGGAAGGAGGTCGAGATATTACATTAATGGAAATCCAACCTCGCAAAAGTCATTTGACGACCTCCGTGATCGGGTAGATAAACTGCCCGGGTAAATAACGGTAAATAACTAACTTCACTATATTGGCTTGGTACCGAAGCAGTTTCTGAATTCCATAACTTGTGCTTTAATTACTTAACTTGGGTTCAGAACAATGTATTTTATACTGTTTTATATTTATAGTTATTTATCTAACTTTTGCAATTGCAAGTCAAACGTGTCACTACAAAATCAAGTTCTTCTTTACTACCTTTACGAGAATTTTAAAACTTAATAATCAATGATTAGCCTCTGTTCGGCTATTTACGTCTGTATCAAAGACAGCGGCCGGACCTAATTAGCTTCGAATACCAAAGCAATAATAATGAACAAGATAAAGTATCTAAAGCTGAATAAACAGCCATGTTAAGGTGCCCCTCTAATCTGTTACAGTTTTAGGAATATTAGTTTTTATGTTATTCTTTTTCTGATTTTATACAAGCTTTTATTGGAAACACTTATACTTAACGTTAAGGTTTTAGTGTCAAGGGACGTATTATAAACTCGGCTTGGGTCAAAAATTACACTGAGTACTTATTAAAAAATGTACTTTTTTATACAGGTATTACTTCCAAAGATTAACCCAACCAACAGTAAACACTGTAAGGCTTGCATTATATACTAGAGTAACGAATATAATATATGTAAATACCCATGAAAGGATGTGAGAGGCAGGATCGCTTCCTAAATTTCTTAATTTTAGGCGCAGTCTCCCATCCAACAGTGTATGGCATACGGTTTAGATGATGACGATGAATCGGTAAATATCTTGAGCAGCAAAAAAAATTGATGATTCACATGAATTTACCATTTGAAACCTTAAAAAAACATAAAATAACGTAGATATAGGATATTTACCTACTGGTTTGCCAAATGTCGTTCACAGTTGGACATAGGCCTCCCCTAAGGATCTCCACAGCGACCGGTCCTGCACTGCCCGCATCCAGGTGCTTCCCACGACCTTCACCAGATCATCGTTCCACCGAGTGGGAGACTGGCCTACACTGCGTTTTCCGGTCCGTGGTTACAACTCGAAAATTTTTTGCCTCAACGGCCATCAGTTCTACGAGCTATGTGCCCCGCCTATTGTCACTTAAGTTTGGCAATTCTATGGGCTATGTCGGTTACTTTGGTTCTACGTATCTCCTCAGTTCTGATTCGATCTCTTTGGGGAACCGAGCATAGCGCGTTCCATCGCCCTTTGTGTGACCCGAAGCCTTCTTATTGGGCCTATAGTAACGGACCACGTCTCCGTTCCTTACGTCATCACTGGCAGCACACACTGGTCAAAGACTTTCGTCTTGAAATGTTGCGGTATTTTGGACGAGAAGATGTCGGGAAGTTTCCCGAATACAGCCCAGCTAGTCGAACGATAATAGTTAAATGAGAACCTTATATGTATTACTTTCTTTTAATCAGAACTTAATACTTAATGAAATGTATATAACTCTCTTTAATGTCTTTTTCTTTTATTCGTTACACATTCGTCGAATATTTCTATTAGCAGATAATCCCTACTATTGTAGTATTTTGACCTTTGCATAAATCAGCATAGATTGACACCAAAACAGTTTTAAGAAAACACCTTACGTTACGTTGTAAAAAACTTTAAGAATTTATTGTATCAAAAAATGTATACGTAAAATCCCCACTTTCTCGTGCTGTTTTTTATAATTTTAAAAGTAGTTAAAGTCGATTCTCAAGTTTAAGAATAGTATCTTAACAATTCTTTTTGTTTAGTATAAACTTATTGCCTCATTTTCGAAATCCTTTTTGCACCAGTACACCATTGTACTTAGCAAATATTTGAATGGTATTCCGCAATCCAAATCACTCATTAACCGCAAATTGTTATCGATGTTATTATAAGATTCTATTAAATCAATTAATCATAGCAGGATAAGTGTACATTCCACTCACGTGAATACATTTTAATTAATACGGGCTAAATTACAACCTGGTCTAATAAACTTTTATTTTACAAAGTATCCAGTTCATGTTGGTATAATTCCGTTAATTGTAACCTGTCAATCAACGTGATGACAGGTGCTTTCTGATAAATACTCATTACAAAAGATAATCGTTGCCACACACGGCGCAAGCGCAACTGGACGGACAGGTTTTAAGAAAACACATGCGACTGTTTTATAAACGCCCTATAAGGGTATTGGTAGCAAGAAGATCTTATATCTCAGGAAAGAGGTTTAAGTTTTTGCGTAGATATCAACCTTCACAATAAACAGAAAAAAGAAAAAAGTTTGAAATGAAAATGCAAAAAGAAAAGTTTTAATAGGTAAGATTTACCCGCGGTTTAGCTCGATTAAGAGATAGAAATATACTAATAGAACAGTACTTTCTTCCGGATAAAAGGTAACCAAAGGTAAAAGGCAAAGTGTATGCAAACTTCAGTGATGATCGATGAAGGGGTTAAGGTGTGAAAATGTTATAAAAAACTCACTTCGTATTAAAATGTTAGTTAGGAGGTTTATACCGATACATACATGTTTTACCATATATCGTCGACCGTTTGGTAATAGTAGTGATCCTACTTTTCGCAACGATGGTCCTGGGTTCGAGTTATATCTTTTTATAATATTACTTATTTATGCACGATATATGCATGTCTATCCGTTACTCTAGTATCCATAACACAAGCCTTACAGTGCTTACTTGGGGCTAACTAATTGGGGTGATTGTAAGAAATATTATACTATTGTACTATACCAAATGTCATCGAAATCGGTCAACCCGTTCTTAACTTAAATAAAGACATACAAATAGACACACACACAGATATAAAAAATTAAAAACCAGTAGAATTGGTATCAATGAGTCTTAAACGAATATTGATCATAAAATTTGTCCCAACAAATAAACGTATAGACAGAAGCTACAGATTTATATAGTAGTATAGATATAGAAATTCACATTGAAAACTAAAGAATCAATAATAAATCCTTACTAATATTATAAATCGGAAAGTGAGTTTGTTTGTTTGTTTGTTTGTTTGTTTGTTCCGCTTTCACGCCGTAACTACTAAACCGATTGCTTTGAAATTTTGCAGACGTAAAGATAAAAGTCCGGATTAAATAATAGGGTACTTTTTATCCTGGAAAAAATTGACATTCCCGAGGAAAAACAAAAATATTGTTTGTTCGATGGATGGATTGTAGATGGCGCTGTGTGTCGTTTAAAACAACGTAAAATATTGCAAACGAATATTAACATGTAAATTTAGAAGCTAAATGATACGATAATGAATCCCCAAAAATGAGGAATTCCCGAGGGATGACGTACAATTTGTTTTATTGTCTAAACTGTTTTTTTTACATCTACTTATATGTTACAAACGAATATGAACATATAAATTTTGAAGCTAAATGATACGAAAATGAATCCTCGAAAATGAGGAATTACTAATTGGTATAAGTATTAGTTACGTTATTTAGTTCTTGAGGTATGCGATAGATGGCAGTGGGTGTTTTTAAAACATGGTAACGATGTGTTTTTTAAAATACATAAGAAGTGGAATGATAGCTTACGCTATTTAGTTCTTGAGGTATGCGATAGATGGCGCTGGGTGTTTTTTAAAACATGGTAACGATGTGATTTATAAAATACGTAAGAAGTGGAATGATAGCTTACGCTATTTAGTTCTAGAGGTATGCGAAAGATGGCGCTGGGTGTTTTTTAAAACGTGGTTACGAAGTGTTTTTTTAAGATACGTAAGAAGTGAAATGAATTATATGAATTTTGTATCCAGCGTTACATCGCGCTTCTTAGATTTTTCCGTGGGAATAAGAAGTTTTCTTATAGTTGTGCTTTATACCGCAATATAACCGAATTCCAGGCGGGCGAAGCCGCGGGCGGAAAGCTAGTTTAATATAAATAAATAGTTTGGACGGGTGACCAAAAAATATGTCACAGCTACACCTGCTGTCAGAACCGTTTCCAGCAGTTCACAATATGGTAATGTATATTTCACAGTACTTAAAATACACAATAATTAACCTGGTCCAAAGTAAACACTGCATGGCTTTTCTTATGGGTAATAGATAAACATACATATATGATACATAGATACACTCGAGAGCAATGAATCCGGGTCACTTAAAGAATCCTAAAAATCTCGGAAACTAAAAATGCTAGGTTAATGCAATAAATTGTATTTAATAGACAATGTAATACTCCTTAAATGAAGGTATTAAAACTTCTTAGTTATTGTAAAGTTATATCATAAAAAAATCAAATTTGAAAAAGGGCCACTTTCGAAGATGGAACTACGAAATTACAGCATTTGGTTTTGCTTTTGTTTGTAATCTGTCATTTATGTGGGTACATAAACCATGTTGATAGTGCTCTATATTCATTATTCAAGCTGAAATTATGTCGCTTACGCCTGAAGAATGCACCAGAATACTTACAATGCTGGAAACCGGCCGGAGTCAGCGCGATACAGCCAGGACTGTCGGTGTGTCGCTGTCAACAGTACAAAGAGTTCTCCGACGTTACGAAGAAACTGGTTCTAACCTACGCAGACCAGGAACGGGCAGAACCAGGTGTACCACAGCACGAGAAGACCGATACTTGGTGAACACCATGCTTCGAAATCGCTTTCTCACAGGAACTGAACTCACCAATCAGTTTCGACGCCTCGGAGGAAGTAACCCAAGTGCATGGACAGTAAGACGTCGGCTTGCTGAATCTAACTTAAAACCCCTTAGACCTGCAAACGGCCCTAAACTGGAGCGTGGGCATCGTATTTCAAGACTAAGATATGCCCAGAGCCACGTAAATTGGAGTATTGAAGATTGGTCAAAAGTTATGTTCTCCGACGAATCAAAATTTATGCTCTACAAGCACGATGAAGACACAGAGTGTATCGAAGACCAGGGGAAAGATTCAAGCAAGCATGCATCGAAGAAAAAGTAGCCTACGGTGGTGGGTCTGTACTTGTGTGGGCCGGAATTTCTTCTGAAAGTCGCACAGAGCTGGTGATCATAGAAAACGGCTCTTTAACTAGCGTAAGATATGTGGAAGAAATCCTCAATGATCACGTTGGTTCATTTATGGTCAATTTAGGTGAGGATGCTATATTTATGCATGACAATGCCCGACCTCATACAGGTAGGATTGTGAATGACTACCTTCAAGAGATGAACATTACTCGTATGGAGTGGCCAGCGCGCAGCCCGGATATCAACCCGATCGAGCATGCTTGGGACGAGCTAGGCAGATGCGTAAAACAACGAAACCCTCCCCCAATCACGCTTCGTGAGCTCAAAATTGCTCTCACAGAGGAATGGGAGAATATTCCCCAAAATTGTATAAGGAACTTGGTGTACAGCATGCCAAACCGCGTAAACGCAGTAATGGAAGCACGAGGAGGCAATACGAAGTATTAAAATTCAAGAAAATCGTAATAAAGTTCAAACATTTCATGTTTCCTATTTTTGTTTTAAGGAGAGATCAGCAGTTTTTTTCTTTATGTAATTTTGTGTTAATAAAATGTATGGTGACTCATATATTTTTTACTTTCATTTAAGGAGTATTACATTGTCTATTAAATACAATTTATTGCATTAACCTATCATTTTTAGTTTCCGAGATTTTTAACATTCTTTAAGTGACCCGGATTCATTGCTCTCGAGTGTATGTAATACTCATAGAAATATATATAAAGTCGTCAAATCCTTATAAATGTGCATACTTTTTCATCTCAAAACTGTTATTAAAAGTCATTACGTTTTTCAATTTCAAAGTATTATCGCAACTATTTTTAATATCGAAAATTTCTAAGCTTTTCTTTCTAATAAAGCAACTAGCTGACCGGATCACACGTTGCAATATTATAAATTAAATTAAAACCTATCCTATGTCCTTAGTCTGAACAAATCCAGAAATATGAAAAAAAATCCTCATAATGGCTTCAGTAGTTTCGGAGTTCATCGCGATCAAACATCGTGCTAGGAATTTTAATATATAAGCTTACTCCTTTTACTTGATACAAAGTGAATTTAAAATTTCCAGTAAGAAGTATTTAGTTTGCAACAGCTTACAAGTCTTATGACCCCGTCAAACCTTAGTACCCATAAAAACTTTGACATCCTCAAAGTTCGCTATTGAAAGATCCTAAAAGGCATAGATTAGGAGCATTACGGCATCGGCGATAAGCACAAGTAATGTGGAAAAGTTGGCACATAAATTTCGGCAAGCTTCTGCTCTTCTGATAGAAAGAAACCACGGATTACGCCACTTCAGTACAGGAGTTGCTAATAGAACAGAGGCAAAAATCCCTAAAATCTTATAGTAGCAGAATTCTTCGCGATACATAATTATAAACCTTTTTTTATTTAGAATAGGTTCGCTCTTGATCCCAATCAAGCCCTGGGGCCAAGAAAGGATCCATGATGCAACGAACTAACCCATAAGGTACCTATTCACCCTGGCCTTAGAAACGGACTGGTTATAAGTACTCGGAAATACAGACGCAGGGAGGGATTTCCACTTCTTTGCTATGCGCATTATGAAAGATGTTGAGACGCGCTTGGTGCGACAGGTAGGAATAGTAACCAAGAAAGGGTGGTAGCCCGCATTGCGTCTGGATATCCGCTAGAAAAAAAAGAGATGGAACAAATGCAGCTCCTGAGCACACTTTCCAAAGTACATTCTGTAGAAGACCGACAGACAGGCAACTTTACTACCTTACATTCGTTAATATCTTAAACTTGACTACTGTTTAGTGCAACGGTAGCGATCCTGCCTTTCGCACCGACGGTTCTCCGTTCGATTCCCGGAAGGGGCAGATGTTTATGTGACGAATACGAGCATTTGTACTTGAGTTATGGGACCTGAAGTGAGAAAAAATATTCTTTACGATTTACTATGTACAAAAAAATGTTAGACAATAATATCAAACCACAGTCAAGAGAGTTTCATATCAAAGTGTATGCATATGAACTGTTGAAATACGATATTTCACTTCCAATTCACAGAATTGACGAACTGATCAAGGGCATTGAATGACCATAATAATTATAATACTAGTACAATCCAGTATATGTCTATGTATTTATAATTATGTAGTAGTTGAAGCAGAGGAACATCAGTTATCTACAACGATCAGACTGACGACAGATGGCTGAAGATAGGGCAGGATGGCGAAATCGGTATAGGCATCTTCTGGTTAGCTGCCCTACCTTGGACCCTGCCTTAGCCCCCGGGCTTTATTGGGATAAAGATCGAACCCATTGAAAGCACAAAATTGAAGCACGTATCTAAGGCCAAAATCCACTTAGGGTCGCAAAGCCAGAGTAGTATGTAAATAGCTGACAGTTGATTTTGGCCGAGTTCAATAATATTAAGCAACAAGATTTACGCTTCGTATTACAGGTGGATCTAATTCCAAAATAGCGCTTCAGTATGGCATACTATATTACAAAATTACAGTTTCTAAGACACGTCAGCAACATAAATATACATATTTCTAGTTTATTGAACTGTTAAGTAGATTTCCATTTGTGATTGTCTTCTTTATTTATTTGATTTTGTCATAAAAATAATTTAACTTGATTTTCTTACTGTTTGTTATATTCGTACTAATTTTTTTATCATATATAAATGTGTAACTGATAACGCAAGATTATTCTGTTGAAATCTTATTTTTATTAATGTTACTAATTATTATATTTTTTTATGAGTGTTTGTGCAAAATAAAAATAATAAAAAAAACTACTACGCTCCATGTACATTTGTGGCAATACGATAATCTGGCATAGATCGCTTATCCCGGGGAAAATCTTCCCTTTCACCTTTTTTTTTATTAAAAATATGTTTTTTAATTTAAATATTACTTGATTTATAAATCTGAAGCCAGTATTTCAAGTATAAAATAACTTGTCTCAAGTATCAGATGAATTTCGAATACGTATCCTCTTGGTATCCTTGCGAGAACTCTTCTTATTCCTAATTTTCTACATGTCAAAGATTGTTCTAATGATTGTTTTAGAACATAACTAATGTTATTATAAAATGTAAATATTTTAACTATATTTACTTTTTGATTGTGGGTTTCTTTTTATCGTGTACATCCGACGACTACGTTATCAACTATCAAAAATTTATACTTTTATGTCCATCTCAAATAAAGTTGTCTCTGTTCGTTTACAATCGCCTATGATTTCGGCATACTACAACTTTCTTGACGTAGCAAACGCAATAATCTTACTTCGTAAGTGATATTGATGTATTTTTTGCGCGCCAAATGATAGTTTTTGCGGGGAAACTGTTAGTTTTTGTGACTAATGTCTTGAGTGTCATACGCGTTTATGGGCTGCGTAAAATGCTTTATGGAATATACACGGTAGAGTTTTTCATAAAACTTATCTCGCCTAAGTCAGTTTTTCCATAAGAATGCAAACATAAGAAGTTTCACAATAATTCATCATTCCAAGCATCAGTTTATTCATGACTTCATTGCTGAGGTATCGGCCTTTCCTACTGATTAAGGGAGAATAGGTCTAGAGCGGATTGAGGAGGTTATTGACTACTATTTTATAAGTATTTATATTTGATATATTAGCATTTGCTAGTACATCAAAAGCTGATATCAGCTTTTTATACATCTAAATCAATTATTTCTGATATGTCCAAAGTATCTCAACTGACAGGTTTGTATGAAAAGGCTGATGGGAGTTGAAGAAGCGAGAGATGTATGTTAGGGTCGTGGAAAGTGGAAATCTGTGATCTCTGCCTCCCCCTGCGGGATAAATTCATACATGATTGTATATATGTATAAAATATCTTAAATTAAATGGACATTTGGAAGTATCTGGATTTACTTACGAAAAATAAAACCTCTTTTATGAGACGGTGTTTTTTTAATCTATAATCTAAGATCACAGTTGTTTTTGTGTCTGTCCGCTCTTTTTCTGTTGTATACGCGTTACCATAGTGCCTAAGAATAACATTCAAGAAGGCTAAGAACGGTTAGCTATGTGTGTAGTCATAGAACCGAAACATTAGCGTGATTCATTTGGGTACAGCAACATCTATAACTGAGGCACAACAACACGTGCCCGGGTCAGCAGCAACGCTTTAACCGCAAGTAGTTCGTCTACCGGACGCTAGATGGCGCTAACACCTTCCGGTCACAGAAATGGAAGTGATTAATCCTTATGGATACCTCGAGAACTGTGAGGTTATGTCAAAATCTTATTGACTAAACACCACCTTCGCTTGGTTTATAAACAGGAAGGGTTAGTAGCCTTCACCGGATGCAACCGCCCCTCTAGAAAAAGATGGCGCGTGCACTAATCACCTAGGCGAGGTTGCGCAAAAGAAACGTCGACTGGTGCCCACAATAGTCTCGACTGACACCCAGAAGGGGGAAACTTGACAAAGAAGAGATTTTTTTTACGCCTGACACGGGGGAAAGAGGTGGTAATTCTTCAGGGATACTTCGGCTCAGCCCGAGAGTTATGTCAGACTTGTAACTAAACATCACCTGGAAAGGCTACATAGACTTAATAGAAGTGATCGCCCTAGCGGACCAGGGCAACGCAGATTTGTGTGTAGCCATATTATATGCGGCGATGTGTGGGCGTCCGCCACCATCTTTAATAACTATTTTTTTTTCCCCGTTCTTTATCATAAGATTTCTCAACGCAAGCACCTCAAGGCAACTTTAACCTGCTACTTAATCGATTGCCTTTCGATAATAGATTTTTAAATAAATAATTAGTGTTAGGAGGTTCCGCATCGTTATTATGTCGTCGTGATAAAGATCGTCTCCGATGGTAATAACGGTGAGCGACTGAGATCAGCTTGGGAGCAAATACAGCCTTCGGCGTTTGATTATCTATATTTTATCTGTGGAAATCGTGTGTCGTAAACGATACTATGACCACATCTATTAAAAAGGTCCATCAAATTGTATAAAATACAAAACACGAAAGGGAAATAAACTTAATTCGTTTCACGGTATTTGATGTTTTTTGCAATTCAATTCATAGTTTCATAATGGTTAGTAAGAATTAAAAGTTAAAACCAGGTTAGTACATTTATTAATAATTAATTAAATTAAGGCATGGCAACTAATGTAATTAAAAAAAAAAAAAAAATTAAATCGCAATAAATTAATATCATGAATTAATATGTTATTGGTAGAAGTTTATTTTAATTTAATAATCTGTGATCTATGTTTATTTTTGGCATTGGATGCATGCACTTTTTAATGCCTATCTATGTTTTTCTATTTCTAAAAAGCTACGTAATTATTATTTTACTGATTACTATTTACGATCATTGTCATAGATGTTTAGTTATGTTGTCACATAGTGCATAGTAAATGCAGTACCAAAAAATACTATCTGTTTTTTATTACATTCACACCAATAAACCTAGCCCAAAGTAGACACTATAAGGTTTGTGCTATGGATACTAGGGTATCTTAGACAAACATATAAGATACTCAGATTTTCTACTAAAATTCGTACTGTTTATAGCACCACTTTTTCTTTAGCAATGTTATATGTGGACTTATCTATAAGGGAGATCTCTTGCAGCCAACCAAAATATTTGGTTTAAATCACTAAAGTAAGCAGTTGACAAACAGTATGGAAATGTATATCTCCCAAAAAAAAACTGCTAATGATGAGAAGTGTTTATCATATATGTTACCATTGAAAAATTAAAAAATATAAAAATCTATAGTATAGTCTATATTCAAAACCATACTATCTGAAATACTAAAAAATATTTTATCACAAGCAAATTCAATAGACATTACTGTCTTGAATCGAACTCGCGACTACACCATCGGTAGGGCTATAACTGCTAAATATCCCACGGAGATAACATCGCCACGATCCGAACCCAAGTGGCTATTACATGACAATTAAGATCCGCTGCAAGAAATACCACCATAACTTCACCATAAATTATATGAAGCCGATAAAAATTAGAAAGATAGAACTAGATATAGGGAACTCCTCGGTGCAATTTTTTTTTAATTTGTCGTTTATTCTTTGTATATTATTGCAATGTTTTAGTTTACTTACTTTAACTAGACACTTGTTGACTTTGTTGTAATCAAAGATGTAATGAAACCATAACACTACTATTATTGTGATAACAGAATAATTTTGTTTTTGTGGATTATGTATGGTAACGACGTAAAATATTGTAAATGTCGTTACTTCTTTTAAGCTGACGAGTTTCTTGCGACTGTTCTTCTTGTTAGTTAAAAGACGTCCTGAAATGGGTGGTAGGTAAAATGTTGGACGATTCAAAACAATTTATTTAAAGTGCATTTGAATAAAATTATTATCATTCTCATTTGACATGGAATGTCGTCAAGATATAACTCAATGTACGAATTCAATTCTTTATGCATAATGTTACTTAAACCTATACATAAAAATATAATGAATCAATTATGGGCCTTTTTGAGCACGGCAGTTTGATAGGAGATAATAAGAAAATTCGAAAGCTATTGAGAATATACGCTTTAAATTTATTTAAATCAATTAAAATCATATTGTTTTCACTTATTATTACTTGTTATAATATTATGAACCGTTATTATATATATTAAATTTCCAATAGTTATGAACAAAGTAATGAGTCTACCTTACTCTTTTATACTCTTTTATTACTCTTTTATGAGGCTACCTTAAAATAAATAAGATAGTTTTCAGTGTAGGAATCGTTTCTTAAATATATATCATGTATATAATAATATAAAAAAAATTTAATAACGCCCAATAAAAATTAAAATCCTATACAACGGGCCAATTAAATCCAATAAATGGGGGTCCATGTAATAGTTCGGGACTTTTCACAGTTTTCGAGTTTTTAATTAAGTATATTGTTTAGTTTTGAGAATTTCCGACCGTAAAACCGTTAATAATAAGAGGCTATGAAAGTTTAAAAGAATTTGTTTAGGAGTTTTTCGTATTTTATTAACCCTGATAAGCCTAATGTCTTACATGTAAGTGTCTTAATATGTCTTAATTATGATTATCATTCGGCGTCCTAAGCAGTAAAGAAACTATGTATTAACGTCAAAATACATATTTGAATAATAAATTGATATATTTCTTTGTAAAATCTGTGAATATTACGATTCTAGATATCTTTTTAATAAGAGGTTTGTATAAAATATCTTAATTTTACTTAGAGGTTTTTATTCCTGTGTTTATAATATTTTTTATGGTCTGTTCTTATAATATAAATGAATAAATATGATAAAGTAAAAATATATCGTGTTAGTGACTTGTGAAAAGTGGATTCGATTTGATCCTTGGATTTCTTGAGAAATCTCATCAATAAATATTTAAGATTAAATATTTGTACGTTTGTTCCCTATGCGTTCCGAAACCATTAACCAGATTGTGATTAAACTTTGAAAGAGTGTTCTGAGGATGCCTGCGAAGGCTGCTGGTCCGAAAAATCTTAGACAAAAAAATATTACGTTGCATTGCAACGTATGTTAGATGCAACAATAGATATATAAACCCATGCAGAACTAAGAGTACGGGACAAACAGACGGATGAATATGTCAAAATTATTAAGACTGTATTTACCATATAACTCAAAAATTGTACAAGGTACCAAGAAATGTTCTTACGACCTTTTTTGAAGCGAAGTTTCTCTACAGATGGTCGGACCGCTCGCATATAGGCGCTTGATGTGCGGCCACTCTACCCGTGCTAAGCGTCAGTATGTTATATATAGAAGCCAGCTGTCTCATCTTTTTTTCATGATTTTTTTAACGCTTCGTTCAATCTATAAAGCTTCGCTTCTTTCGGGTGTTTTTTTCTTTTTATGTATAATTTCCATACGAGAAAAATTATATGGGGATAGGAACATTTAAAATCTCCATAAAATATAGCGTTTGCCAATTGTTTTCGCTGAAGATTAATCTAGATCTAGCCTCTCGGCTCTGTCCATTAAAAGATTAATGTGATCCTGTTTCGTTTTTTTCACATTATGTTCTGTTTCACCGTTATTTTTTTTCGTTTATCCTAAAAAGAATTGAAGCAAACAATTTATATTTGATGATGTTATTTGATTTGTCAACAGCCCACTGTTAGCGCAGGTCGTTCAATGCATCGCTATTGCACTAGTGAAATATATTAAAGTTTCTTTAGAGACGTATTTATTACTCTTTTGTTTCTTCAACATATCATTCTTTTGTTATGTTGCAGTAGCAAAAAATATTAATTGATATTTTTCTACGACTTGACATAGCTATGGTCTTATAAGATTAATTGTTATAATAGAAAAATACTAGAAAAAATCGACTCGGGTCACAGGTGAATCTCAGGCGGGAATCGAATGCGCAGCCTTTGGAAATCCGGTCCAATGCTCTCCCAATTACAGACACAAGCCCAGACACAAGCCTTACAGTGCTTAATTTGGGCTAGGCTGATTGGTGTGAATTATTATTGTATTGCAGGTGTCTCTTTTGCCTTAAATTCTGTAAAACTCCAAGTTAAGATTACACTTAAAAGACAAAGAACCAAAAATATTAAAGTCATTGTTAAAAAAACGATGACAAATAGTAGAAGAAAAAAAGGAAATCAGTGACAAAAAAGGTGATTTGTCATTCAATATCGCAACATTCCCAAGCTTTCTTGATTGGGCATCAGCAGTGTGGAAACAATGAACGCCGTTTGCACTGTCCGTCATTTTTCGGAAACGGATGTTAGCGTCGCATCCGGCCGGCATCCTGCCAACACCAGAAGAATTCTCGGCTCAACTTAATAAGTTACATTTTCTTGATATATTATCATATGACTATATATCATGAAATGATTCTGTTCAATTAATTTTGGATAAGAAAAACTCTGTTGTGGAAACTAGTTTAAGAATTGTGCTCATGGTTGCGTACTTTGTCAAAAACAATACACCAGTTTTTAGATACAAATGGTCTGCTGTTGATTGGCACTGTTCAACATGAATGAATGAAAAATTATTTAAATGCACTTAAAATAACTTGTTTTGAAACGTCCAACATATTTACCTCTCACTCATTCATTCAAGACGTCTTTTAACTGACAAGAAGAATGGGCGCAAGAAAGACGCTTTAACAAAAATAACAACATATTATATAGTACGTCGTCACCGTATGGTGGATTGTGTATACAATCCACAAAAAATACCAAATTATTCTGTCATCACAATAATAGTGGTGTTATGGTTTCATTACATCGTTGATTACAACAAAGTCAACAAGTATCTGTTTTAAGTACGTTTTAACAAGAAATAAATCTATTTTTTAAAACGAGTCTTTATTATTAATTGTTATTAAAACTAACTACAATGTGAAAAAAGCCTAAACGTTCCTCTGGACACCTTCTAGCTACAGCATTAAACCCTGGTTACCATATAGGATCAATTTACTCGTCAATACGAATCAAACGAGGCCAAACTCGATGGGTTGTTTGGTTTTATTGAGGAGTTCCTATGACCACCTTCATGTTCAGCATCAGATCAGCTTGATGTCATCATAATATTGCATTGTCATGTGATATACATATGCATGCAAAATTTCAGCTCAATTGAAAACCGGGAAGTGGGTCAAATTAAGCTCGCAAGATTTCATTACAGACACCCGTGAAAGTAAATAAAAGCTTGTCTTTATTATATTATGACAATACTTTGATACTTTGTGTGTGTGTGTTTGTTACCATACTAGCAACGCGTGGTCGGGTTAGCTAGTAAATATAAAAGACAAATGGCAAAAAAGAAGTGCGGTGAATCATGTTTATTTGTGTAACGTTTTTTTACCCAAAAATATCTACAAATACCTACATGTAAATTTTACCACATTCGTATGTCCCACAGAGCACATAAAGATCATTTTATAGTAATAGAGTTGTAAGTATTTGATCTGACATAACTTTATGTAATTATCTTAATTTATCTAAAATATATTTCCCTGTTGTTATATTTTAGTTTGATTATTCGTTTTAATCTAATTTCTTTCTTTTTGAAGTAAAAACTTCTTTAGCATCGTTGTGATTTGAAAGTCGATAAAACGAAAAAGCGACAGTAAAAAGAGACAGACACATAAATTCATAAGATTTAACGTAGGAGAAAATGAGAATAACACGTGTTTGTGTGCGCATGCGTAGTACAGAGCTTGAGAGAAGGCATCACAACAACCGTGGTATTTTGTATACATGTACGTATTATTTTTGAAGGTTTCACTTCTACCTGTGAATTACACACATGCTTTTTTAAGTATTTATTTTATTGTTTTAAGCGTGACATTTATTGGAGGTTGTTTAAATTGAATATTCTCATTTGATAAATATTTTAAATAAAAAATTGAATTAATGAATAAATATATCAAATGATTGCATATATATCATTCTAATATTGTAATGTAACATCTTTTGGGTACACCATATTTTAAGCAATAAAATATTGATATGATGACTATGACCATTTTTGGCCATTAATGAAATTTAATTGAACGAATTAACTCAGGTTGGTCAGGCAATATAACTAGTACTTTAATTGTTTTAAGTTTTATAATAGTTTTTGAATACAATTTAATTAATCAAAAATTAAATTGTATAAATATTTTCTACGTCGCATAAGACGGTAGAATATGATGAATTCAACCAATACCTATGCTATCGTGTAAGCCATATCCTTAAAAATATAGTGGGATATTATATTCTGATAAAAAAATATTTTTTTTTCATTTAAACCATGTATAAAAATTTGTTAGGTTTTGTAGAACCTGGCACAGTTTTCTCAAAGATCACTCACTACTATGAAATTATAATTAGATAATAATCGTATCGCATATTGTCTCAGAACTGAAGTTACAATAATAATAAAAGTGTTTATACAAACCAACAAGAACTATTATTGCGTGATTGACAGGCGTATAGTGACATCTAGTAAGAACATATGTAACTATATATTAAGTTTGATATGCTATTACAACTTCTTAAAATGTATCGCTGTATACACAATCAAATGAATTTATTGAAATTACGGTCAAAGAAATATATATACATCAAAAGGAACATAAAATTAACTCCAACAGGATTTATAACGATTTCAATTATTAAAAAATTGTGTTAAAGTTAGTAAGCTGTTATCGGTTTAACTATTTTTTATTGCCTAGATGCTTTGTATTGTACTACCTAACGTGCTTCTAATGCATATTGGTTGGGGGAGATTAAAGAAATAATGATGGATGGAAAGAGTAAAAAAAAAACTTTTGCACTTTTTGAAAAGTGCAAAATTGAGAGACAAAAGATTACTTTGAATAAATTTCCGGTCACCCATAAATTACTTAGCGGAACTTTTCCGAACATTGTGACAAAGGCTTGGAAGGCATGAAAGTAATTTCTCAAGAAACAGAAGTGACATCTTTAATTTAAAATTAGAATTTACGAATTCCTTCAAAGCTTTTGTGATGACTTTTTGCAATGACGGGATTTTTTTCTTCATAAGAAGAAGAAAGAAATATTTATTTCTACTCAAACACACAACTACAAAAGATGTATATATGTTACCGGAAATGTATGAAATCAAGGAATTGTATACAAATCCTAGGAAATGTGTACAATTCCGATATTATTTAGGAAATGTATAGTATATTGTTTGAAAAACTATTTAATGCATAGATATCCTAGGGAATGTGTAAATTTCCTCGGAATTGTATATAATTCCAATATCGTATTAGGAAATTTATAAAATAAATGCTTTATGTTAAAATGAGAATAATAATTTTTATTATAGCACTCATTGAGACAATCGTGTTACAGTCATAGCGTAAAATATAATATGTATCTTATTATATGTATCGTATTCAGTATGGGGAATTCGTCAATAAAGATACAACTATGGACTTGTTTCAAAACAGCTCACCAGTTTTCAGGGGGAAAATCCTGAATTGTTTTAAAATATAATAAGTTTAAGTTAAGTTAGCAACACTGACTGTTACCTAATTATAAATGGCGCATGCTGTGGCCATCTTTAAGTAGAGTTGCATGCACCTAATTACAGTTATCCATTTTTTTTCCGTATAGTATAAGAACATGTAAACTCTGTTGATGGTCCATACTAATAAATAAATAAATAAAATAAATAAATAAATCTTACTAATAAATTCTTCAAAAATCAACTATCTATTAACTTTTAACGTAAATATAGCCACAAAATTAACTTATATTATTTTTATAACTTAACCTAACCTAACCTAACCTTTTTTTTTTATTTAACCTAACCTAACCTAACCTAAAGCAATACCCTCCCCACGTCCCGCTGTCCCCGCGTTTGAGATATTGATCACCCATCAATATCTCAAATGTTTTACATTTCCGATTGCTATTTAGGAAATATGTAGAATTTCTAAGAAATGTGTATAATATAATTTATTTCACACATTTCCGTGCGATTTTAGGGGTTACATACATTTCCCAGGAATTGTTTACAATGACGAATTACATACATTTCCTTTAACATATACATAAAATAAAATAACAAATATGAAAGAAATAAACAATATAAGTTTCTATTATAATTAACGCGCTCCTGCACCGCGCGGGTGAACACTCATTTAAGCGGTCGACCTATAGCTGCCCACATATAATGGTCATTCCCCTTTATTATAACAATTTCAGTCGCTATTTCACTATTTCAAAGAAGCCACAAGTTTGCTCTTCTAAATTGAAAATCTATATTGAAACAAGGATTCCATTATTTCTGAAAGCAATTAGTTTGTAATTGTTATAATTAAATTTTCTTTATCATCCAGGTGAGCATATTGAATAGAGGACGAGCGATTTCAACTTGTTTCTGTTATAAATATAAGTCAAATTTCTTTTTAATTTTTGCATATACAGTGCTACAATTCTATAAGCTAACAAAAACGCCTGTAAAAAACAACTACTCCTCCGAGCCCTTAGGTGGGATTCGAACCCCTCTGACCGCTGAGCTACCGAGACGCTGGCAGACGCGTCGAAATATTAAATAATGCATTGTGATGTTCTTCAGAGTAGAATAGCACCAGTCCTCCACGATCATTTGATGCAACGATAGCAATCCTGTCTTTTGCACCAAAGGTCCCGGATGGGGCAGATGTTTGTGTGATAAATACTAGCCTTTTTACCTGGGTCATGGGTGTTTATATTTATTTCTATAAATATTTAATATCTAAGTATCGCATATGTATGTTTATCCGTTACCCTAGTATGCATAACACAAGCCTTACAGTGCTTACTTTGGAAATTTGACAGCACCGGTTGGAGTTTGAATGTTTGTGAATATTCGAAAAATTATTATTATTATTTTATTTTTATTTACTTTTTTTATTTAGGTTGGGTTCGCTCTTGACCCCAATCAAGTCCGGGGGCCAAGACAGAATCCACAATGTAACGAGCTAACCCAGAAGGTGCCTTTTCACCCTGGCTTTGAAAATGGACGTGTTATTAGTTCTCAGAAATACAGGCGAAGGGAGGGAGTTCCACTCCTTTACTATGCACATTATTCTCAGTTCTCATTTTATACTTAACCTAATAAAATTTTGGTTGATGAATATGTAAAGTTAAAATACTTTTAATTCAACACGAACACCTACAGACAAAGAACAAAGAGAAAAAAACTATTAACGTTCTTGTCTTTAAAATAATCACCGATATTGTAACCTTTGAACTACATTATTAAACTTTTCAAAAGGTAGTTTGCAGTAAGATTGTGTGGAACTATATTAACATTTCTGTGACGATAGCGCATGCAACACACCCGCAATATGGGTGCCTCGAAAATAAAAAAATAAAAGCATGGAAAAGAGCCTCTTGTTGAGCCTTTAAGCCTGAAATATAGAACGGAATATTTTGGTTTCTTATAATAATTGTATGAATATTGATCTTTTTTAAAAGTAAAGTAGTGTGTTCTTAGTTCTAAAATCTAAAACAACTAAAAGTAACTTTACTTTAAAACTGTGCGGTGTGAGCGAGATGTCATTTAATCTTGAGGGTTTAGCGAACATATCGCCTAATTTAAATGATTCGATGAATCGAATGAGTTCAATTCCCGCCTGAGAATTCACTTGTGAACCGAGTCGATATTTTCTAGTATTTTTCTATTATAGTAATTTTTCTTACAAGATATCATTGAAAAATGAATAAAAAAAAATAAAAAAAAATGAGTCAAATATTTATTACAAAGCTTTTTATGTGACTAAAAAAACTTAAAATAGTTTTAAAAGGGGCGGTGTTATCGCTCAAACATACGTTTCTTCTTTGTAAAAAAAGCGTAATGGATGTTGACGTAAATAATCTATCGTATGAGAGAAGTCATACATAGCTTTACCCAATTACATCTTTCCTGTTTTGCATATAATATTCCCGGCACGTTCCGAAACGTGTATAATATGCTGTTTCCCAGAAGTTCGGCTTTGTTCTTATTTTGCGCAGTAAAACAAGGTTATTTACACTGCAATGTATTTTAGCATTCATTAAAGTTAATGTTAAAAGTTATTAGAAATATTTTCAACAGAATTTCAATTTAATTGAATTATATTCTATTTTTATTAGAAATGGCAACCGTGTCAATGTCGAAATTGATGGCTTAGCGTGTAATGTGCAGCATAAAATAATGAAATTTTGAATCCCATTTCGATGAAAGTCTAATCTTGTAAGTGCTTGAAATGAAAATTGACAAGTAATTTGATGACATAACCGGTTTGACATTCCTAAAATGTTCTTAAAAATGGCAAAGTTATTGAATCTTTAAGCCATAGAGTTGTTATACTTTGTTTTGTATTGATTACTTTTGTAATTTCATTGTAACTGTTTAATTTGAGTTTTAATTATTAATTGCATGCGGCATTGTTGACCGATTATGAGAAGCTATAGGATTATGTTTAAAATCTAACAATGTATACTCTAATCACGAGTTATGATAATTAAATAATACTAGCGACAAAATTCTTTACATTTTTTTCATTATTAAATATTTTTCCGTTAGCGCCATCTAGCGTCCGGTAGACGAACTACTTGCAGTTAACGCGTTGCTATGGTAACGTTATTGATACAATGGAAAAAGAGCGGACAGACAAACACACAAACCACTGTGATCTTAGATTATAGATTTGTAAAAGAAAACCATGTTGCGGTATACTATTTTTATTAATTTATTTATGTCTGTGAGATACGAAATGATTATTTTAAAATGAAAATAAATTTATTTTCCTTCAATAAACAAACTTATACTCAGACGAGAGAGAGCCTAAGAATTCACTTGTGAACCGAGTCGATTTTTTGTAGTATTTTTCTATTATAATAATTTATCTTATAAGATAGCATTGAAAAAATGCATAAAATGTATAAAAAAAAAATTGGTTGCCTGTAAAGTCGGTATACGGGCGAAAGTTTTACGTGACAACGACTTTGAGTGGTAAAATAATTTAAATGTGAATATTCATTCGTATAGTAGGAAGAAGGATGAAATAATAGTAACAATTTAAAACATTTATTTATACAAAGAATTATATTTAAAACATTAATTTATAGGCACGCGTCCCTTCCACTTTTTATGTCTGTCTCTCTCGCTCTTAGGCGGGCTAACCATGCCCGAGTGGAAGGGACGCGTGCCTCTCACTCGCTCTCATTGTGAGCGCATAACGTGAGCGGAGCGTAACGCAGTTTCTTGAAGTGTCACCCGGCAAACCAATTTATAAGACGTTGTCACGTCAAAATTATAAAAGTTGAGTAACTAGTATTATCTTTGCTTATATACTTGCTTTTCTTTGTTATCATAAGTTTCTGGATTCGTTAAAAGTGTTTTTATGCCAATTTCATTTTTTACGAGCTCCACCTTCAATGCAGAATCGTCTACTCCCATTCCTACCATTGTGGACAGCATAAAGACACAGTTACCGTAACGAAAACATTCTGGGGACAATTTTGACTGGAAAGTAGGTTGTATTTGGGGGAGTTTAAATACACACGATGTACAGCTTTTGCTCTGTGGCGCTATCTTATTTACTTACTACTTTAACTTTCGTGAATCATGTGCCGTAACATCTTGAGTGCGAAACCAGGTCTAAACATCTTGTATACGTCTCGCTTACAGCGCGGCTAAGAAAAGTATAGCATTCCTTGTGGTGCGGAAGGCATAACTTCTATTTGATTCGGTGTAGGAAAAAGATGAATAGGTATATATCTCAGGTGTATTATTAAAATAGAATCCAATGGTGTACCTACCTTAATACCAGGTTTAGACACCTGGCACCGCACGGAGAAATAAAATAAAAAAATAAATAAATTCAAAACTAAAAAAAGGATTTAAGTTTCTTACATAATACAGGGTCTATAAGCCTTGTGCCGCCACAATGGAGGTTTTATTACCAGGTGTATTGACCTTGTACCGAAGGAATGGAAAATATTGGAAAATTACTGCCGCAGCGAACGTGTTAACAGACCCCGGCGACACAAAAAACCCTATTAACTATTTAAAAATTCGGGCGACTTTTTGGACACTTTGAGTAGCTGGAATTTCAACTTTGCTGAACTGCTTCGTGAAAGGTTTAGTAATTGTATCGCCAACGCAGTAAACAGACACGTGCAAAATGCGTTCGGGTCCCACAGACCCCACGTGGTTTAAAAACTAGTAGATATTTTAGTATGAAACACTGTAATTTTAGAATATTCGTTTATTTCAACTTATTTAGATGGCTTATAATGTAATTTTTTTCAATTAAAGATATATGGTATGAGTATTATTACTTTTTAAGTGCTTGAATCAATGTTTTAGTTCATAACATATAACTATGTTTTGTTTCTTACTTGTAAAAGATTACAATGTTGATTTTTCCGCTTGAGTTTGTTTTATCATTAACCCTTAATAGACAGAAAACAGTATTATAAATAAACAGGTATTAATAAGTAACGCATTCCTTGCTCTGACAATTTTTGGGGTCTAATAAACCCCACATGGTTTGCGAAGTAAATTTTTTGCACATGGTTCACGAAAGGTTTTATGTAGTTCTCATAGATGTGGATTGTGTCTGTGTTGTTAGTGATCAATCATAATTTGTGAATGAAAGGCAAGCCTTCAATGAGTCTCCTGATGAAAATAAAAATATAAGAGCAATTATCTATAACAATCTTTACTTTAACACAAGTTTTATTGTTCTTAGAAGCATTTGATAGATTATGCGGTGGCATCCCACTCATATCTTGGGATATTTTCAGGAAACAAGTCACGTATTAAATGAGAATATTCGGCCGAGCCTCCAACTTATTTATCATTCGGCGCGGAGCTACATCCCATGAATTTTATACAAGATTGAACGATTTACCAAGCAAAATTGATGAAGCGTCTATAGAGATACGTCGGCATTTGATTGGACAATGTTACCCAGTTCGAGGATGTTCTTGGCATCTTTAAGGATGCCGTCTAACATAATTCAAATCAGGAATTGACGGAATTTCATGGAATATTGATATAACAGATGTGTTGTGGAAACAGATACTGTAGGAACAGTAGGTATATAGGTATTAGCAGCTTAACAGACTGGCTGGGCATCGAAGTAAAAGACGAAGTAAAGAATTTTTACACTTACATTTTATTTCACTTTATTTCGCTTTATTTCACTTTATTTCATTTTATTTCGCTTTATTTCATTTAATTTTAGTTCACACATCTGAGTTACAACAATAAACACAACATTACAGCAATTCTGTGACGTCTTATCTATGAACGACACAGAGGCTTCCATGCTAAACAGGATCGTTAGAACTCCTCTGATTTTTATATTATTTATTTCTTATGTTTTCTGTTTTTCTTTTTTGTTTTCTTAGACGGTTGGTAACGGTTGGGACGACTGGTTGGTGCAACGGCAACGATCCTGCATAGGCAGGCGTATAGACGCCCACGGCCATAGTTTCAAATCCTGGTTGCGGCAAATGTTTGTGTAAGGAACATAAGTATTATTTTGTTCCCTAGTCATGGTTGTATTATATCCCTTATTTAGTATTCATATTACAGGCTTTGATTAGTTTGTAACTAAAATAATTGGCGTGAGTTGTCCGTTATATTATTATTATTATAATTGAATATTTGGTCTTAATGTTGATTAACCTCAATAATATGCCAAACTCGTTAACTACTGCAACATCGAGCTCCTAAAATGGATTCATGAGCTTTGTTTGGAATTTTTTGCAAACATTAATTATAATATTTAGCTCTTACTCTTACGCGCACATTACACATTTGAATAAACCAACTTTTTTACGGATTTTGCGATTAATAACTAAATAAAATGCATAATAAAAAAGTGCCCGATAAACGTACCTGACTAATATATTGTGAAGGTATTAGAAAATATATGACGACCCTTGCCTTAGTCATCCTGTAATGGCTCCTGCTCCACAGCTGCACAGGTCCTGTAAAGGAGTCGAAATTATGCGCAAATCCATATAAAAGTTGTGTTTTTAAATTAATAATGATATTAATTATATTTATATCACATTCTCTCGAAAAGCATTGTAAGGCTTGTGTTATAGATAATAAGGTATATATTTGATATTTAAACGGTCGTCAGAAAATTACATTATTATAAATTATTCAAAATCCTAATTAAAAAAGCACACACGGATTTTAAATACCAATCTTATCCAAAATCGGCACATCTTTTTCACACAACTGGACATACATGTTCAGTATGTAAGATTCTAGATTTTACATAAAGTATTTAATTCTATTCAAACATAAAGTTAAAACGAAACAAAGAGGTACGGAACCCTAAAAACATCAAAAGCGGTTGGGTAGTTTCGGAGTTCATCGCGGTGAAACATCATTACAGGGAAATTAAATATATATAGATTGGTACAAGAAAAAAATTGTAAAATTTAATTGCAAGCACCGAATATTGCTCTAACGAAAAGCTAGATAAGTCAGATTGAAAGATAATTTTGCAGTTGTAATAATGTTATCAAACACAACTATGTATTTAGCAACGAATAGATGTCATGGACAAATCTCTATTAACTGTAAATATATGTTTCTAACTATATGCATACCAGCTAATAAAATAGTCTAAAATATTTTTTCTTAAAGTGAAGACAAAGGGTACAAAAGCATACACAGCCTCTTCTTCACTTATTTATTTTCATACTCCAATTATGATGAACGCGTATGAGACCTGATTTATGAATAATAAACAATCTAGCTTCCATTAATTAAAATTATATTCCTCTGTTTACTCTACTGTTAAAGTTTTGTCCACCATGCTAACATCCTCGCGTGTTCAAGAACAGCTAATGTTCAAAAGATCCATTTATCGTTATTAATTACGTATTAATACAGTAGAAAACACAATTAGTACCATAATAAAAAATACTAAGAGGACACATTGCTGGTTTGGGAGAATAGCGACGGAACTAAAAACTCTTGAATTAATAGAACAAGGTCTTTACTTATTAAAACTTTTATCGCATACCAAATAATGTAATTTTATCTCTTTCGAGCGAACGGTGGATTTATAACGACGATATCTGTTGTGTCTCTGTTCACAATAAAATATCAAAGATTTAAGATCGTTTGGCATATTTAGTTCAATTTGACAGTTTTTTGAGTTGCGTCGATATTCGCCCAAATCAGCGACATCTATTGTTTTCATTGTCATATCAAATAGGAATAAAGCTAAGACCAAATTCAAAAATAGAACCTTGTAAAAGAACAATCGGCTAATAGAAAAAGATCATAAAAGACTGTCGTTACATCTTTGCTTGAAGCATTCGCTTGACGAGCGTACCTTCTGCTTCATAAGCGGAGTTGGACGTGCTCAATTAAAAACATAATTAATTGCTCAGCCAGAGCTGACGCGACGGACACGAGCATCATTCACTCTCATATTTATGCGAATCAACTGACAAGTAAGGACTGTTCACGTCTTTTGTTATAACTCGGGTACGTTTTATGCGCCATTTAAATTAGCATTTTATTGCTAGTTGATTTTCACTTAGACAATTATTATTATTGCCTTTTTATTTAAGTGGAGTTGGTTTTGATTAGTTTCTTGAGTTTGGCGAATTTAATTTACATTTATTGATATTTTAAACGTTATTTATGAGGTTAGGATTATTGTGATCGGTTCTTATATATGCATAGAAAAACTCTATATAATATATAAAAAATATAAAACTGAATGGCTGTGTTATATTAATCGATTGCCCAAACATTTGTAAAAATGTTTCTTTTGAATACGAGAGGATGTTTCTTCTCATTGATGAGACAATGCCCGCCTACAGGGTAAAATCAGAAGGTGCTAGAAATTCGACGGATATTCACAAGGCACGGTAGCTCAATTGGGAGAGCATTGGACCGACCGTCCAAAGGTTTGATTCCCGCCTGAGAATTCACTTGTCAGCTGAGTCGATTTTTTTTGTATTTTTCTATTGATATAATTTATCTTATAAGATAGCATTGCGATTCCGAAACTTTTGCAGAACAGAGATTAGATTTTTTTGTAACCTCTATAATTGGGACTTCTAGCTCAATTACCCGTATAGGTGAGACAATTTATCAAGTTCAAACAAGTTATGACATTCTTGTTTACAAACCGTCTAATCTCCATGAGTGCAGCCCCACTCTTTTAATGTTCGTTTTTATATATTTAATAATGGCATTTCGGCTCCTTTACAGGAGCTGTGATGATTTAAAATTAAATGCGCCATTAATCCGGTGAACCTGTTTTCTTTTGTCGTTAAAACTTTGTCGTTATTAATTTTATTTTTATTTTATTTCTATATAATGCTATAGAATACGAAAATTATTTAATTACGAATTTAACTGATAACTTGTTTTTTTCATAAATTGCAAGTACCTCTTATCGCAATAGTAAAACAAAAGTTATTATTTACGGACTCTAGAAAACAAAATTTTGTTAGTAGAATGTTATCAAGATAACAAAAATAAATGCATGAACTTTTAGGAAGTAAAGTATTTTTAGGTTTGATTAATTGCTTGCCTAATTTAAATTATTAGTATCTGAAACCATTACAAATTGAGTAACATTGTTCTCTTTATCATGCGAAATATATATATATATTTAACGTTTTATTATAGTAGTTGCCAAAGATATAGATATAAAACGCGTGTACTTACACGCGTAAGAAGTTATACGTCTTTGGCATCCTTACATTAAATAATTTATATCATAAACGAATACATGCCGACAGTTAACCTCAAATCAATAAACGTACTTAAAAAAGTTTATAATATAAAAACCACTTTTAAATAAAGTTGTTATAATGTTATTATAAGATAGAAAATTGTTATTATAATATTATATAAATTATTGTTAACCACCATATATTATTTAAAATTACACACATACATTCATAAATATTTGAGTAACTACCTTGAGCCAATTAGCGGTCAACTTCATCCTGCTGGTTTATTCCATGTCGCTTATGCGGCCAACTTTAACTTGATACTTTTGTGTTACAGTGAGACGCGCGCCCATCTTAAAATTTCACTATTATAATTTTTTCATAACTCGCCTAAAGAAGTATAACTTCAAAAATACCCAAAATATAAAAAAAGATTACCAATATTTCTTGACAGTTTCTTAATAAGAAAAGTATGAAAAATTTTTATATTATAGTATGAGTTACATATTAATTATGTCCAACGTGAGCCCAGCTTGTAGTAGATATGAAAAATTGGGTACCTAAGATTGTTTGGTTACGGTCAACAAAGCTTTTAAAATTAAATCAAAATAATGAAATCAGAAATAGCTTGGCTTTTCTAAGAATATATTGCTGGATTCTTATATATCGTACTTTTAAATTAATTATACATATATAACAGAATTATTCCTGTAGGGACGAGAATTCTCTTATAATATAAAAAAATGGAAATTTCTCTTTTTTGAATAAGATTAAGTATACAAAGGAGCGCGTGAATCCTACTACTATTATAAAGGCGAAAGTTTGTAAGTATGGATGTATGGATGTTTGTTACTCTTTCACGTAAAAACTATTGAATGGATTTGAATGAAACTTTACCACAATATAGCTTATACATCAGAATAACACATAGGCTACAATTTATAAACATATTGTTCGAAATACTAATCCTGCGCAGACGAAGTCGCGGGCACCAGCTAGTATAGTATAAAGCTTAGTTAAAAATTTAATTTATTATATCACATCATCATATCAGCCTTAGGACTGGTAGGCCTAGACCTCCCTCAAATCGCCTCCCTCAAATTTAAAAAATTAGGAACGTACCCGATTAAAATATTGTGAAGTTAGTAGAAAATATATGACAACCATTATATTAGTCATGCCGTGATCACGGCTCCTGTAAAGGAGCCGAAGCGTCTGGATTTAATATAAAATAAATTATGCACAAGTATTTTTATTGAAATGTGTGGTGTGCGCGGAAGTGTAAGAACTAAATACATATGTCATTAATGTAATTTTCATAAATAGTAATCATTCGTACACTAAAATAGTTTTTTTTTATTTAATGCTTCTTTGATATTTTATGTAATCTGTTAATATTATTTTTTTAATTATTCATACTGTGTATAAATTTGTATGTTTCAACATAAGTTATCGTAACTAATATTAAAAATAAGAAATTAAGTTTGTTTGTTACACTTTTTTACCTTACCTACTCAACCGATCATCATGAAGATTTGTATACACTTTGTCAGGGGTACAGAAATGGATATAGGGTACCTTCCATCTAGAAATAACTATTGTTCTCGAGATAAAGAAATATAAATTTTAATCGATAGTCTACATTAATACGCGCTAAGTCGTAGATAAGCTACAACCAATTATTGTTTCTTAATAAAAAAATAATTTTTGTACATATATGCTCACTTTAAAGTCGTCACGTTATACACAATGCAGGTAAATACCAATATTTGTTTTGTTGCAACTTGAACGCGTGCAGGCTTTAATTCTTCAACTAAATGCACGCTTTAACCTATAAAGGTTTTTTCAAAAAGAATCACGACTGATGCAACATGTAATTAGTTTGGGATTTAAAATCTCCTTGTTTTACTGCGCAATATTTAAAATGTTTACTCAACTTACTTACATTATATTGTATTAAACTTTCATGGTCACTATCATAATCATTCTATGAATTATAGTATTATTATTAGTATTTTTTTATATTTGAGGCTCCGATATTGCATTCGCCATTCGATAGTGCATTTGCATTCGCCATCGTCATGGAAAAATTCTTCAAAAGAAACTCGGCAAAAATTCCGTTATGATTAATACTAATGTAATATTACTCGCATAACTAGTTTACGAGTTTTTGGCGGGAGTGACAAACGCCACTTTGGTTATTTGTTTTTCTTATTAAAATTTGTGTTGTATTAGATATAAGTGGTATAATGGTGGAGTAATAACTACTAAGTGTTTATGAAGCTGCACGAGCGTTTGCAAGTGAAACAAATCAGCGGAAGTTGTCTTTTCCTGTTCTCTCAAAAAGTCCACTATGAGGTTTCAATGAAACCCCACACATTAGCTGGAATGAAAATGAAAATGAAAATAGCTTTATTCAAATGCACTTAAAAATAAGTTGTTTTGAATCGTCCAACATTTTCCCTACCACCCATTTAGGACGTCTTTTAACTGAAAAACGTTGGACAAAGGATATTTCAGTGTTCATTCATAATTCATTGATCATCGATCATTCAATGATCGGCTCTAATCATCATTTAGAATCATCTAATTAAGAAAAAATAAATTCAAGAAGTGGCTTTATAGCTTACCCCTTCGCCTATCCCGAAAAAGACGAATATGCGAATAAACTACAATACAATAATAATTTTAATAAAATCGAATATTGTGGTATAATTATTTGAACCGGTTATAATCCACTTGAGAATCATTTAAACTGATTTAATTTTCAGTGAAAAAAAAATTACAGACGTTATTCAGCGAAATTCTAATTATACTGGTTGTTTTACCATATTTTACGTTAAAATAAAAAAAATAGAAAAAGATATAACTTTGGGAAACGGCTAAAAGAATATTTTATTAATAAATGTTATTATAATATGTTACAGTTTATCCAAAATAAAAATAAGGGACTTGTTAAATTATGATTTATTATCGACTGCACAATAGTTTAATTAAAAGTTATAATAATGACAAAGCCTTAATCTATAATCTAAGATCACAGTGTTTTGTGTGTTTGTCTGTTCGCTCTTTTTCCCGCTCTTTTTCCATTGTATCAATAACGTTACCATAGCAACGCGTTAACCGCAAGTAGTTCGGACGCTAGATGGCGCTAACGGAAAAATATTTATTATAGAAAAAAATTAAAGAATTTTGTCCACCCGTGTGAAGCCGGGACGGGTCGCTAGTTATATACTAATATAATAATATCTCAGTAGCTCGAATGGTAGAGTCGGATAGCGAAGGGTTGTGGGTTCAAGACTCGGCTGTCATCTGCGGCAAATTATATCTTATAATCTAATGTCTTTTTGTAAAAAAATCTAATAGATAAGGACTTAGATAACAAAAAATACACAAATTATTTAATATAAATAATAAATGTAAAACACACCTAAGAAAAAAATATAGGGTTCTGATATAGTTTTGTGAAAATATTATATGTTATAGTACTATAAATATATTTTAATATATAATTATCAACATTGATTAAGTATAAGCGTTTTATGAATTTGATTTTTTTTTTTGCATTTTTCAAAACTATCTTATTTCATAAATTATAAGAAAAATATTATAAAAATGTTGTTTCTTGCACTGTATCTAAAATTAAAATATCTTTGGTCCCTATACTCTTTTTAGCTTCCAAGATAATATGTTTCCATTGCTCAGCAAAAATCGACATATGTACTGAGAAAGCTCATTACCAAATCTATTTTCACGTCACTCGATGCTGGCAGTTATTTTTTTTTATCGTCCAAATTTATAGGCGAAGGAACGGAAGACGGGAAGACGAAATGAGCATACGCCCGTTCGCGGCTCATAAAAATTGTACCGAAAGAGTTTATATTCACTGTACCGAAATAGAGTTTCGAAATTAAGTCGCGTTAAAAAAGGGGCTATCAAATTAAAAACTGTAAACCGTGGGCTGTAAAATCAAAATGGTTAAAACTGTGAGTTGATGTCTGTATTTGAGTGCACAGTGTAAGTTTTAATATTCTTGGTATGAATATCTGCTTAAAAATCATGGTATATATTTTTTTTAAATTGCAAAAAGAAATAGATTCTGATGTTAGAAAATGCCTGGTACCTCGAAAGCTGCAAACCTTTTTAAACTTTGATCTTATTTCGAATATTTTGTTCTTACAGTTCCGCGCACATTACAAATTTGAATTAAAGAACTTTTTTACGGATTTTACGCATAATTTATTTTATATTTAATCCTGACGGTTCGGCCGTGATCACAGGATGACTAAGATAATGGTCGTCATATATTTTCTACTACCTCAACATATTATGCGCAAAACCCGTAAAAAAGTTATTTTATTCAAATGTGTAATGTGCGCGGAAATGTAAGAACTAAATATTCGAAATAAGGTCAAAATTAAAAAAAAAATTGCAGCTTTCAAGATACTGGCTTTTTCTAAGATCTTTCTATGTAAGATATCTAAAATTTATAGAAATATATATAAATACCCATGACTTAAATTAAAATGTTCGTATTCATCATACAAACATCTGCCTCTTCCGGGATTCGAACCCAATGACGGTGCGTAAGGCAGGATCGCTACCGGTGCACCAAACTGTAGTAAATAATAATAATAATATATACCTTGCATTTTTCCAAATGTTTTTCATCTGAATACCAGCGTCATCTTTTAATGTTGTAAGTAACATCTACCTTTTTTGGTCTTTTAAGGTTTTCATAGCTAAATTTAAAGAGCACTCGCCCGGACAGCGTGGATTCCAGACCCTCCTGCCTCCTGAGATAAGTTATTTTCTTTTTATTTTATATATATTTTTACAGTAAAATTTCCTTAGATTATATTAATAAAAATTTGAAATCGCTTTAGATTTTAGACAAAAGCGTAATGGGTACAAATATATTTGCTTTTTTTTATTCTGACACACAGCTTGGAAAGTTACAAAACAGTTCGTATATTTCCGAAAAATTCTCGACAAACGTTCTATTTTCAAAAAAGCCGCTCACCAATCACTGTCACGCAGATGTATACATAAAAACTATTAATATTAATACCGAGACAAAATGACTGTCGCAGGCGCAAGCCACAGTTTATTTGAACACAGAAGGTCTCTAGTTTTAGTAGAAGTTATATGTTGACATTTTGAAACGTCACGCAATTAATAGTAAATAATAATAATGTTAGACAACGGACATACATTGTTTTTATCCAAGATAAATAGCTAAAGCACTTATGTTATGGAATTCAGAAACAACAACAGTGGACACGGAGTGGTGTAACCATGATAACCTGTATGCAAACCATTCGACGACGGAAGTCGTCAAACTACGACAAGATTAATTTTTAAAACATTTTACTTTCTTATGTGAATGTCTGTCAAATGGTAAAACATTCCTTATCTTCAAGGATTTTGGTCTAGAAAACCTCAATAAATATATGACTAAAATTGTAGAATACAATATAACAACGTGATTTTAAAGTACCAATAATTTGCTTCGGATTGAAGATATATTTCCAAAATGCCAAGAAATAATATTATAATCAGGAGACATCATAATTTCAATAACGATGAAGAAATGTACAACTTCCTTATGATAAAAACCACAAATTCTCTTTTTTTTAAACGACATTTTAATGAATCCTGACTGAGAGTTAAAACTAGTAATTATATTGTATTTTTATTTTAGCCCTCAGGTGGAGGTGCTCGTAGTTGTTTTTAGTGGTGTATTTTATATCTTAAATATAACACTTCCCTGTCACAGTGTTTGACCGCGATGAACTCCGAAACTACTAAACGGATTTTGTTGATTTTGGTTTCATTTTGCTGGTTTTGTTCTGACTTAGGTCATAGGGTAGGTTCATTTTATTTCATAAAAAAGCAATGCGGGTCAGTTAGTATCTTATATAATTATGGCGTTGTGAATGCAAAAAATAAAATAAAAATACATTATTATAGATGGTTCCATCTGAATCGAATGTTTAATATTGACGTGACAACGTCTTATAAATTGGTTTGCCGGGTGACACTTCAAGAAACTGCGTTACGCTCCGCTCACGTTATGCGCTCACAATGAGAGCGAGTGAGAGGCACGCGTCCCTTCCACTCGGGCATGGTTAGCCCGCCTAAGAGCGAGAGAGACAGACATAAAAAGTGGAAGGGACGCGTGCCTATAAATTAATGTTTTAAATATAATTCTTTGTATAAATAAATGTTTTAAATTGTTACTATTATTTCATCCTTCTTCCTACTATACGAATGAATATTCACATTTAAATTATTTTACCACTCAAAGTCGTTGTCACGTAAAACTTTCGCCCGTATACCGACTTTACAGGCAACCAATTTTTTTGTAAAAATATGACTTTCGATGTTGAAGGTAGTTAACGTTCAACATTGGTGGAACGATGCTAGCTCATAGCAGAAGTTGAAATACGTTTGTACGACGCCAGCGTTTCAGTAGCTCAGTGGTCAAATATATATTTTCTCACGATCGTCACCTTCAATCTCACCAGCACTCTGTCTGTTCTACTTTTTCGACGACTTTCGTGGGCTCGCGTATCGGTGAATATGAAATTAACTCCAATCCAATGTGCCGGGTTCGATTCCCGGCTGGGTCAATATGTGTGTTGTGGTACTGTTGCTGTTTCTGAATTCCATAACATAAGTACTTTCGCTACTTAACTTGGGTTCAGAAAAACGTATGTATATGTTTACAGGCATATTTTATATCTTATAAGTATTATATATTAAGCTATCGTCAATTTTCTATTGACTCTGTTGACTCGATGAGTAAAATAATTACATATTGACATTCTGCGTTAAAATTACTTGTGTTGCGCAGGCGTTGACAGCGTGACACATGTGGCGCCAATTAAAGTATCTTTTCAGGAGATATGGAGATAACAGCTGAGTAATGGCCTGGGAGATGTCGCACGAGTGGCTGAAACTGTACCACTATTAATAAGCGACTCAGAATGATTGGTGATTAAGGAAACAGTTAAGCCGCTGATGATTCGGAAGTCCTTCTTCATATTTTTTGGAATAGGATTCAATTAATTTCGAGTGTTTTTTACGTTAAGGTATTCTTAATGTTTTTTTCTGTTAAACATTTTTTTGTTAAATTGATACTCTTATCATATCAAATATTAGCTAAAAAATTTAAACAGTCCAAAACTCTTGCACTGTTAATTTTTTTAAGTGCATAAATCGAGTGTAATAAAAGACTAAGCCGGGGAATAGAATGATAAGTCTGTCTATGAGCAGATGTTATGACATCAACCGCAAAAAACTTCAGTTCTACCGCGACGTTGGCGCAATCTGTGCTGAAATTTCGGAACCTCAATTAATATCCCATTTTAATTGATATTAATTTTAAGTGTATTTCGTCTCCTCAATCATATTGATGCATTGCGCTGATTTCAATCGCAATTTTGTTAATCGTTTGCTGAATAATGGCTTTTGCTTCATTTTAAGTCTACGAAAATATGACCATAAATAATTTCTTCCATACGTTTCAAACTCAAATGAATTATGGTTATTAGCTGAGGATCGTACGCATCCTTTCCAACTTTATTTCCTTTGAAACGATCCATTTAGTCTGGAATATTTTAATTTACTTTTCAACAAATTGATTCGTTTCACAATCGTCACCTTTAATCTCACCAGCACTCTGTCTCTTCGTCTGTGTCGACGACCTCTGTGGTGGAGTGGCCGGGTTTTCATGGTAACTCCAATAAGAAATTCCGGGTTTGATCCCCGGCCAGGTCAATGCGAAAAATGATCTATTCTATTCTGGGTGTAACGGTATCGACGCTGTTTCTGAATTCAATTCTGAATCTATAATCTAAGATCACAAATTTGTTGTATGTCTGTCCGCTCTTTTTCCCGCTCGTTTTCCATTGTATATGCGTTACCATAGCAACGCGTTAACCGCAAGTAGTTCATCTATCGGACGCTAGATGGCGCTAACGGAAAAAATATTTAATAATAGAAAAAATTTCAAGAATTTGTCCACCCTTGCGAAGCCGGGACGGGCCGCTAGTTGATAACAATGTATGTATGTGTTTTAATATTTGTTATTTGTTTGTTTAATCCTGTCCACTTCCCAGTTTTCTTCCTGTTATTTTCCTTTTCGTTCTATTCGACTCTGGATTTTTCTTGCCTACTTTCAAAATAGCTTCCAAAAGACTAATTCAATATTAACTTAAGTTAATATATTTAATATATATATATATATATATATATTACATTATAACATTGTACTCCCAGAACATACGCTTTTAATTAATTTGACCCTTTTAATGACTTGATGATTTTATGGTTTAAATGGTATTAATAATAATTAACATGATATGGGTTATACCCAAAATATATTAATTTTAATTAACTGCTTAAGTTAATATTGAATTAGTATTTTGGAAGCTATTTTGAAAGTAGGCAAGTTCTTACTTACTTACTTACGCGCACACTACACATTTAAATAAAATAGCTTTCTTACAGATTTTGCATATAACTGCCTTTATATTTAATCCTGACGTTTCGACTCCTTTACAGGAGCCGTAATCAGCGCAATTATGCGCAAAATCCGTAAAAAAATATTTTAATAAAAAAGTACTAGAAAAAATCGACTCTGCTCACGAGTGAACTCTTAGGCGGGAATTCACTTGTGAGCGGCCTGAAAATTCACTTGCGAACCGAGTCCATTTTGTTCTAGGTTTTTTTATTAAATTTAATTTTTTAGGAAAAATTGATTAAACTCACTAAGAGATAGGCAGAGAAGTATGAGTTTCTATCATAAATTTTAGTAGGTAATTTCGTATACATACTACATATAATACTTCATTCGAAAATATAAGAAATAATATAAAAAAGTAAGTAGGTATATGTTACAGTTTTATTCGTACTCAAGAAAAGAGCGTCATAAATTTAATTGACCATTCTAAATGCATACCGGGCTCAGTCTTTACGAGATGTTTGTATTATAAAACCGGGTGACATACGGACGGACAGAGCTATATTGTTGGTTAATGGGGCGTCCAAGTTATGATGTATGGGGGCTTTGGAGATCATCCCGAGGAGGTTTATTTGTGACCACGTTTTTTTCTTTATTTCTTTATTAATAGAATCCTTTTTGTATTATTGGAAGTATACAACATTTCTTTATTTGTCTTATTTTATTATCTTTGGGTTTCTATGTTTATAGTCGTTAATTTATAACTTAAAAACCGTTTGGTGCTAATAACCGTATATAGTGTTTTCTGATTTAATTTTACTTTTTGCCTGATTCTTTTTTATTATTTGATTTTCTTGGTTACTATCAAAAAAGCATTTTTGGCCTCAGACACACCATATTTGAATTTATTTTTTATTTATTTTTAAATTTCTTTTTTACTATTTTATATGTATCTTTCTCATTTAAGTTGTTACTCATTTTAATTACACACATTTTGTAGTTGTTTTGTGATTTTGTTGTTGTTGTGTTTGAGTCCGAAATAAATGTTTTTTCTTTCTTTCTTTATTTCAAAATGTGTTACCTAACAGTGGAGGTTTGTAATTGACTTACAGTAGTTATATTTACTGTCAATTATTTATATATGATCTTCTTCTCCTCCTTCAGCCTTTCTCTACCCAAGGCTGAGTGTAGGCATCCTGCAGGGCCGCCATTCTTCCCTGTTTTGGGCCTTCCTCTGCCAAAATTTTCCGGCAACTTTGACCAGTTTTTCGGTCCACCTCATCAGCTGTCTGCCTACACTCCGACGACCAGTTCTTGGCCTACATTCGAGCACTTTCTTCCCCCATCTTCCATCTGTTCTACGCCCTATATTATGTAAACCTCTTAAAACGAAAAAATAAATAACATATTAAATAGGAATTTGTACTGAGTCGATATAATTGGAGTATTTCCAAAAAAAATCCATAGATATTTTTCCGTATTGTGTATATTTTAGTTACTTTCTAATTAAATTCAAATATCACTTAAAATAAAATCATTAAATATAATATATGTCAGATAACTGGTCGGAGAGTTGACAGTTTGTTTTTTGCAGAACATTTGATATTTGCTGTTCAGTGCAACAATAACGAAGGGACAATAAATTTATTCCAATATTATAAAAAAATACGCGTCGAATAAAACATTTCAATATTTTATGGGAATTATAATTATAAACATGAAATTACAATAAAATGATCAGAAATTATATTTCTCAAAATTATTTTTCATCTTTTTAAATAATTCAATATTTTTACCCGTTACATTTCAATATGAAACAATTATTGATTTTATATATTTAACATTGAATATTAGGAATTACAATATTAGAGCTTTAAGATTAGGTCAAACTATTAATTATTATATCTAAATATAATAAAATAACAAAAAAATTAAAAAGGTGAAAACCAGCCTCACCGCTGCTGTTGCAAAAGGTGCCCACAAGGCTGGTAGAGTTTTCTCGTTTTATTTATATACCTATCTACCTATCCTATGTCCTAAGTTGCAACAAATCAAGCAAAATGAAAAAAAATACTTAATCGGTTGAGCCGTTTTGGAGATCATCGCGGTCAAATGCCGTGAAAGGGAATTTTTATATATATACTAGCTAACCCGGCCACGCGTTGCTGTGGTTCATCTTAATATATATAATTCTTCTGTGAGTGTGTATGTCACTGAACTCCTCCTAAACGGCTGGACCGATTTGAATGATTTTTTTTGTGTGTGTTCAAGGGGATCTGAGAATGGTTTAGATTCACAAATGGTTTAGATCGCCCGGCAGATGGCGCTGCAGTCGGCACAGCAACGCGTGGCCGGGTCAACTAGTTTATTATAATTTAGAACTTGCAATGAAAGAAAAAATTGATTACAAATTAATATGAAACCGATCCTATGTCCTAAGTGGGAACGAATCCAGCAAAATGAAAAAAACACATCGAAATCGGTAAAGTAATTTCGAGGTTTATCGCGATCAAATTCCATGTCAAAGATATGGAATTTTTATATATAATAGATCAATATAAGCCTATAGAAACTTAAGTTGACATCTACTCTATTAAATGAAATTGTTAGTATTAAATAAACACAGTTATATTAATAAATATATTTTCTGTGTCCGTAGAGTGGTTATTTTAAATTACAGCTATTTTAAGAGTACAGTTTTATTATTCATGATAATATTAAGATTTAATAGCCGATCTAAATTCACTTTGAAGAGGAATGCAGTCAGCAAAACGACGACCGGGGAACCGGTTATAATTTAGGTACGAAATTACGCGTACGATATGTGATATACGAGTCTCATTTCGAGTGGCAATTTTGCATTGATTTATTAAAATACGCTTTTGTTTTAGCCGGTTTGATTGCGAACATATATAAATTATTTCTTGGTATGATGATATGGTGATACAACTTGCAGACGTTTTATTCTTTCCTATATTGTAATTAGAATATTAAAATAATAATAAGATTTCTTACATTCACGCCAATTGTCGACTGTTTTGATTTACGGTAGCGATAGTCCCGAGTTCCAGTCCTAGAAGATAGATGTTTGAGTCTTGAGATATTTCTCTTTTTACTAGCGGCCCGTCCCGGCTTCGCACGGGTGGACAAAATTCTTTAATTCTTTTCTAATATTAAATATTTTTTCCGTTAGCGCCATCTAGCGTCCGGTAGACAAACTACTTGCGGTTGACGCGTTGCTATGGTAACGCATATACAATGGAAAAAGAGTGGGAAAAAGAGCGGACTGACAAACAACAAATTTGTGATCTTAGATTATAGATTAGATATTTATGGCTTATATATGTATGTCTATCTTTTACCCTAGTATCCATAACACAAGCCTGACAGTGCTAAATTTGGGTTAGGCTAATTAGTGTGAATGTAAGAAATATTACTATTATAATTAATTAATTCTAGAGTAAGCACTGTAAAGCTTGTATTATGAATACTAGGTCAACGGATAGACAGAGATATTTTTTGAAATATATATAAATATCCATAAATCAGGTACAAATGCTTGAATTCAACGCAAACATCTGCTCCTTCCGGGATTCGAACCTATAGCCGTTGGTACGGAAGGCAGAATCGCATACATTGTTCTGAATTCAAGTAGCTGAAACATTTTAGTTATAATATTCAGAAAAAACGATGGTACCACAACTCGCAGACCCGAGCCAATAAAGAAAAGATAAGAAGTCGTTTTCAACGTTGACTCAACCGGGTATCGAACCAGGAATCACGCAGTGGCGTTATCATGAAAACCGTTACGAGATACGATAGTCAATAAAAAAGATTTGAAAATGTCAAAGGAGAAAAAATATGTACAAATAATAACGTAAAAAAAATTACTGAAATTTTCAAAATCATTTAAAAATACAGTAAAATTAATAAAAATTGATTATAACCTCCACCAAGACATATTATATATTATTTTAAAGTTATAGTTTAAGTATAATTTTAATTAAATGAACTAATTAATTAAGTGCATGTGGTGTTTATCTGTAATACATTGTATAATTAGATCACAAGTTTATGTCTTTTCAGAAATTAAGAATAAATTGAAGCAACAGTTGACAAACTATATATAAATAGAAAAAGCATGTGTGCAATTCACACGTGTTAGAAGTGAAACCTTCAAAAATAATACGTACTCGTATACAAAACATTTATGTGTCTGTCTCTTTTTACTGTCGCTTTTTCGTATCATCGACTTTCAAAATCACAACGATGCTAAAGAAGTTTTCACTTCAAAAATTACCAAGTTTTATTTTCATTTTTGATTCTCCCGGCCACGCGTTGCTGTGGCTCAGTCATTATATTTTTTGCATTTTTTATTATAAATTAAAACGTAGCCTATCCTATGTACTAAGTTACAACAAATCCAGTAAAATGAATAAAAAAACACCAAATTGGTTGAATAGTTTTGGAGTTCATCGCGGTCAAATACTGTGGCAGGGAATTTATATATTACCGCGAAACTTAACTTGACATCCCCTCTATAACATGAAAACGTTAGTATTAAATAAACAAATATGTTAATTTATATATTTTATGCATTTTCAATGCGATCTTATAAGATAAATTATTATAATAGAAAAATACTAGAAAAAATCGACTCGGGTCACAAGTGAATCTCAGGCGGGATTCGAACCCGCAACCCGCAAGGCTCGGTAGCTCAATTGGGAGAGCATTGGACCGGATTTCAAAAGGTTGCGGGTTCGATTCCCGCCTGAGATTCACTTGTGACCCGAGTCGATTTTTTCTAGTATTTTTCTATTATAATAAATATGTTAATTATTAAGGTAATAAAAATTACCAGAATAAAAAATTACCAAGATAATAAAAATTACCAAGTTTTGTTTTTTAATTCTCCTATATTGTGGCGCAGTTCCATGAACCATCGTCATGGAACAACATATTTTTTCGGGTAAACGTTATTGGCAAACGTATCTGTCTACCCTCGTGGTATTTTATTTAATTCGATACATTGGTACCCCAATGTCTGTCAACTCAGTATTAACTCTAAACTATTCACAACATACGACGCTCACAGTAACAGATCGCGAAACGGCACTTTTTTGGGTTGTGTTGTTTTTTATAGTAATGGACTACTGCAGTAATCCATATGTGTGAAAACTGCTGCAGTGGAAATCCCGTTTTGATAAATATCTACTAATGTAACTGACTCTACTCTTTAGCAATAGATAATATAAATGAAAGTTCGTTTTCTACTTTGACTTAGCCGGGGAACGAAACGGGGACCTCGGAGTGATAATACCATAAAAACCGCCATGTTCAAAAAAATTTAATAAAAACGCGCGTCTTTAAAACACTTATTATTTTAATGTTTCAGATCATTCGAAGCATCTAAGAGCGTTTGCACACTACTATAGGTAACATATTATTATACATAGATCTAAATCTATAATCTTAGATCACAGTGGTTTGTGTGTTTGTCTGTACGCTCTTTGTCCCGTTCTTTTTCCATTGTATACGCGTTACCATAGCAACGCGTTTACCGGACGCTAGATGGCGCTAACGGAAAAATATTTAATTATAGAAAAAAATTAAAGTCCACCCGTGCGAAGCTGGGACGTGCCGCTAGTATAATCTAAAAATCTTTTATATCCTAAAAAAATTCAAATTAAAAAAACTTTTAACTTTTTATAAAAAACTCAGTTATTATAATTTGCATAAATAAAATTTGGTTATAAATTAAAATAAGACCTATCCTTTGTCCCAAGTAGGACCAAATCCAGCTAAATGACAAAAAAATCATCAAAATCGGTTGGATAGTTTCGCAGTTCAAACACTGTGACGGGGAATTTTTATATTAAGATCTTTTTTATGGGCTTTTATAGGCTTTTGGGTGTGAATTTAAGAAATATTATTATTATTATATCTACTATAGGTTGTATGTTTTTGTGTATTTTTTCCTTTGCCATCTTTTTCACTTACCTTTATAGTACGTTTTCAATTTAGTCTTCCCATAGCAATGAATTTTTATAACGGGAATTCAATTACTTTAAAACTCTCATTAAGCGATAATGAAGCGCAATGCATAAAGTTTTACGGTCTTTTAAACGACTTTTTTTTTCTATAGGTATTTTTAATTTCATTGGTTCTTTATTAGTTCTTTATACGTATTTATTATGAAGTGACTTAGATTTATTGTAATACTTGCATTAATATAACACACACATACATATATATATATATATATATATATATATTGCTATGAATATTGCTTATTTATGTATCAAATATACTACTATTATAAAGAGGAAAGGTTTGTATTTTTGTATGTTTGCAATGAATAAACACAAAAACTACTAAGCCGATTTCAAAAATTCTTTCACCATTAGAAAGCTACATACACGCCGAGTAATTTTAAGAATTTTGTCCACCCGTGCGAAGCTGGGACGGGCCGCTAGTTATTAATATATTGTTGGAGATGGAAACACCCCATCCACCGCTCTGCTATAAAAGGCGGTGTAATGGCGCCGCCGTTCCCTAACCGGTCGAGTGAAACCAAGAGGTGTTTCACTTATCTCTTTCCATACCCGCTCCCTGCGCAAAAACATACCCGAGCTAAGGGTGTTTCTGCGCGAAAGGGACCCCGACCTTGTCCTCCTTCTGGAAACATGGCTCAAACCGTCTATACGGAAAGGGCTATCGATTCCTTCATACTCCCTAGTCAGAAATGACAACTTCACCCCAGCGGACCGGAACCGCAGGGAAATTGTCTCTGGTGGCACGGCGATCTACTTCAAAAGATCGCTTCACTGCTCACCAATCCCCACTCCTGCTCTCTCTAACATGGAAGCCACGGTATGCAGACTGGCTATGTCAGGTCACAGAACACTGATCATAGCTTCTGTCTACATAAACGCTGGCACCACTCCATTGCGGAGCGACTTCGAGTCCCTTATGTCTTTAGGCGACTCGGTCATTCTGTTTGGAGACTTTAACTCCAAACACACTGACTGGACCTGCCGTAAGACAAACACCGGCGGGCGGCGTCTGCTTCAGATCACACATGATCTCGAATTAGACGTCTTCAGCCCGTATGAACCCACCCACTACCCAGATAACCCTCAGAATGATCCCGACGTACTAGACTTCGCTCTAGTCAAGGGAGTCTCCCTCCCATTTAGGACGATTGAGACCCTCCAAGACCTTGGGTCCGATCACAGGCCAGTTTCCCTCATTATGGGAAACAAAGAGCCAACCCCTCCCTCCTTCAAAACCATTACCGACTGGGATCGGTTCAGATCGTCCCTCAAGTCGGCAATGGAAGTAGACAACCCTTCGCTCTCTATGGACCCCAACTATTATGATAGTTCGGAGAAAATAGATGCAGCCATTTCCGAATTCACTCTTCTGGTCCAAAGAAAGACTGCGGACAGTGTGAGGAAGGTACCTGTGAAAAATCACAATGCCATTCCTCCCACCCTCCGCAACCTGATGAGGGCCAAAAACGCAGCTCTCCGGAGAGCTGCTAGGTATCCGACCCCTGAGTACAGAGCCAGAGCTAACCGTCTTCAACGGCTAGTAAGATCTCAGTTGAACGACCTGAGGAATAACCAATTTGGTGACCTCATGGCGGACATCACTCCCTCCCATGTAGCCTAGACTACCGAGTGGCTAGAGCCCTCCGCAGTGACACCTCAAATTTCACACCCCCTCTCCTTCGTCCCGATGGCTCCACGACAATGAGAAGGCGGAGTGTTTCGCTGACAGCATTGCTTCACAATGCTCAGTCAGCACTCAGTCATGCGACCATCCCACCTTCAGTCGATCGAGGAGGAGCTCAGCGAGCTGAACTACAAACCTCTAGACTCTGATCCCATCACAGTGTCCCCTGATGAAGTCCATTCCTTCATCAAGGGCCTCAAGACCAAAAAGGCCCCTGGCGCCGACGGCGTCTCCAACATGGCCCTCAAGCACCTACCATCTCAAGTGCTGGTCTTACTATCCCTCTTATTCAACGCCTGCTTCGATCTCTGCTACTTTCCAGCAGCCTGGAAGGAAGCAATCGTAATAGGCATCCCCAAACCGGGGAAACCCTTAAACCTCCCTGCGAGCCACCGCCCCATCAGCCTCCTCAAGGCAATGGGGAAACTCTTTGAAAGGTGTATCCTCGCCCGCCTAAAAGACCATCTCTTCTCCAACGACCTTATCATATCCCACCAGTTTGACTTTAGAACCAAACACTCATGCCCTCAACAGGTTCACCGCATAGTCGAGTACATCTCGAGCGGCTTTTTCCCTAGGAAATATAAGACCGTGGCGGTTTTCTTTGATGTAGCCAAGGCCTTCGATAAGGTCTGGCACGCTGGACTAACTGTCAAGACTTAATCTGTCAGTGAGACTGGTCCGGCTAGTAGCATTATATCTCCAGCATCGTACCTTCCGTTTCAGATACGAAGGTACTCTCTCAACTCCGCGTAACATAACAGCGGGCGTGCCTCAGGGCTCTGTCCTGGCTCCTCTGCTGTATGTTATATACACTAACGACATTCCCGTTCCAACAAACGGGGTACAACTGTCCCTGTTTTCAGACGATACCGCTCTGTATCTCAAGGGCCCATCATGTAGCCATATCCTCCCGAGGCTTCAGACCTCCATCAACTCCTTAGGCGACTGGTTCCGCGAGTGGCGTATCGATGTAAACCCGGATAAGTCATCCGCTGTTTGCTTCGACGCAAAACGCACGTGTGTACCGGCCCGCCACAACCCACCCCGACTCCAGGGGAAGCCCATTCCCTGGCAACGCACTGCCAAATTTCTAGGTGTCACCCTTGACCAAAAACTGACATTCTCTCCTCACGTCAAGAGAGTGTCTCGTAACGCGCGGTTTTACTTGGGGCGTCTCAACTCTATGTTGGGGCGTCACAACCGCATGTCACTTCAAAACAAGCGAACACTTTATTAGGTTTGCATACGACCGGTGATGACCTACGCGTCCCCGATCTTCTCACATGCAAAGGCATCAGTCCTCAATAAATTGCAGGTGATTCAAAATAAATTCATACGTAGAGCCTCAAATTCTCCCGGGTATGTCCGCAACGCGGACTTGCACAGGGACTTTGAACTCCCTACTCTCCAACAATACTTTTTAAAGGCCTCTGAACGTTTCTTCGAAACAGCAGAGAGCCACTCAAATCCACTTATCCGGGGCGCATCCAACTACACTCCTTCCTCATCCATGAACCCTCTGTCTAGGCGACCTAGGTCTGTCCTGACAGATCAACCCAATCAATTGTCAGATGACCTGAACCTCCTCTTAGAGGCACAGGAATCAGCCAAGCGTAGAGTCAATACAGACCCATCAGGTCTACCCCTGTCCTCTCAGATGCCGACTGGCCCCCCTTCGGGGAGCCAGCCGACTTAATTTCGTTTTCACGACTGACCTTCTGGGAGTCAATCGTTTTTTCTATGCGCTCTCTCACCTAGGTCAGTAGCGCTTGCGCCACCCCTCTCTAGAGGGGTGGTCGCCTCAGATGACGGCTTATGACCTTCTCCGGGTGCAAGCCAATCCCAGGTGGTGTTTAGTCAGTACGAGTCTGACATAACTATCGGGCCGGCCCGAAGTATCCATGGAGGATTCACCACCTCCCTCCCCCGTGTCCGGAGGGTGCATTTAGCATAAAAAAAAAAAAAAACGCCGCGGTTCTCTTTCGTTCGCTAGACGCCGACCTGTACGGAGCTCCCTGATAGTTTTTGTTCGTTGCGTTAGATTATTTCTAATTACTCTGTTTTAGTTTTGGTCAATTATTAAAATTAGTTAGAATTGTCGTTGGTTTCTTTTTAAAAAAATAATTTATTACTAAATTGCTAAAATCAGAAGTGGGATAGGATCAACGTTATCCTATCTTGCTAGCCATTCTGTTATTATCATATGACATTGTTGTTTTCTTAAAACCCCTACACAAAAGTGTAGGGGTTTTAAGAAAACAACAATGTCGGAACACTCTAGTCGCGAACGTAGCAGGAACCGTGATTGTAGAAAACACCGTCGTGTTAGAGGTCGTGATCGTACTCCCGATGATAGTGTTAGACGTGAAATGAGTGTTATTTTAGCCCGGCTTAAAACATTAGAGAGTCAAGTGCAAAATACACCGCAATTAGTCGCGCGTTCCGACTCGCCGGCGACATCGAGGCGCCGCGAGTTGAATAGGCGCGTCATGACGCCATCGTCTCGTAGGTCTGTGCCGCCGTCGCGTCCTGAAGTCCGTTCAAGGTCGCCTTCCTTACCGGCTCAACCCCACGGCGCCGCACACGCCTATCGAACGGCGGATACGGAGATTGAGGTACCGAGTGATATAGCTGCACCGTCCACGGTGACCGATAGGATTGTTGACGCCATCCGTTCAATTGGTGCAGTAGGAAGGTCAAATCAACCTTTTTACATATCGAATTTTGACCCTAGCTTACACAACATAGAGGATTGGTATGACGAGGTTGATCGCGCTAAAAATTTAAATCATTGGAACGATTATGAATGTCTCTCGCGTATCGGTAATTGTCTTAAAGGTGATGCTAGGACATGGTTGAACGAATGGGTGACAATGGAGCGTAGTTGGAGTAGTTTTAAGAAGGAGTTCAAGCCTTTATGCCCGAAAGCACATGATGTGGCCAATATTTTGTTTGAGGTTATGAGTACAAATTCAGATAACTATCCCACTTACGCGGACTACGCTCGTCGTTCACTTCTTCGTTTACGCATTGTTCGGGGCCTTAGTGACGAGTTAATTTCGGCAATCGTGATTCGTGGAATAACAGATCCACAGATTAGGGCGTCAGCCACGAACTCCAAACTTTCACCTAACGACTTAGTCGAATTCTTCTCGATATACGTTAAGCCTAGTGCACCGAAAGGCAACGCTGCTCGTGTAGGTACTTATAATAGTTCGAATTTAAGGAAAAGAAGTGCGTTAAGTGTTAATCCACGGAGACGACATTTTGAGGAAGGAAAGTGTTTTAAATGTGGTCAGTTGGGACATAGACAGGTAGATTGCAACAAAAAATTCAAAAATAATGACACAGCGGTTCCTTCGTCTAGTAAATCTAATCCTAAGCCTGTTATCGTACCATCTAACACAGTTATATGCTCATTTTGTAAGAAATCGGGTCATAGAGTAGAAAGCTGCTTTACTAAGCAAAAAAGCGAGTCTCACAATTAAATTAACGTCAGTTTTTGCCAAGCAAATCAAACCAACCGTAATATAGATGTTGTTGTCGCGGTTATTCAAGGCGTACCAATTGAGGTTTTAATTGATAGTGGTTCCTCTATTTCCCTTATTTCGGCTTCTCTGTTGAAACATTTTAATTGTGCACGCAAGCCAGCGTTTCGTGTGTTGAAAGGTCCGGGAAGTCAGGAAATAGAGAGTACTAATTTTGTTGCATTACCTATTGATTTTGACGGTATTACACTCGAAGTGTAGACATGTTTGTTTGTAGCTTAGGCATTAATGAATACTCCAGCTTTTGTTGGTACCGATGTTTCGAACAGGGAGGAGGTTTGTTTTATCCGCACCCGCGATTCTCAGAAACATTTTAGAGAGACTGTTCTACTGGATAAGGTCATGTAGGTTCAATCTGATGCGTCGGTTTCCATTATCACACCTCTTGTGGGCTGTGAACTTCTGCAGTTCTTGGCGACTATGAATAATTTCTCTCGATACTTCATATCGGGCACTGCTATTTCTACTGTAAAACGGGCACGATGACCATCAGACTGAAGAGTGACGCACCTGTTAATTATGAACCCTATCGCATTTCTCATGCGGAGACTCTTCGTGTTCGTGATATTGTTCGAAACTTTTTAGGAATCGGAATCGAGTTACGCGAGTCCAGCCTTGTTAGTTAAAAAGGATGGGACAGACTGAGTGTGGATTTCAGTAAACTTAACGTGATATTCTAGTCTTCATCGATGACGTGTTCATTTTAAGTTGTACGTTAGATAGTAGCTTAGATTTTTTTACGCTAGGTCTTTACTGTTTTCACTGATTGAATCTCTCTTGCTTCCGAAATTAAATATCTGGGTAAGACCATCACTGAAGGTCAGGTGTGGCCGAGTAGGGAGAAAGTAAAGACGTCGATATCCCTGAACCAGCAAGTGTCAAACAGGAATCGATCCGGCAACACCCGTTATTCGTAATCTAGTACCTACTATTCGTAATCTAGTGACGTGGTGCTGGAAGGCTCTAGCCCAAACCGGAAGGCCCTTCGCGAGATGAGCACACGGAGAGTGTCTGAATAATTCAGGCAATACCAGCAAGATCAGGACGTCTACATGAACTAGGGCAGAATATCGCCTGGAGCCTTCAATACTAATTCTTTTGTGTTTGTTAAAAAAACAGGTGCAGTCGACTGGAAGACTAGACTCCGGTATGCGGGGTTCGTACGGCGTGACCAAGATCTGGCCGCATGAGCGGTACGAGTTGCAACTTCTGTCTGGCTCCTGAGGGGAGTCAACGCAAGCAGCGGTGGAGTACATGGTTCCGTGGCGTGGCCAGGGGACTCCTGAAGTGTGTGCTGCTTAGTTGAGTTGCACGTACACCTGTGATAGGTCGCGACTATCTCAGGTGTACTGGTGGGCAATTGTTGGGATAAGCTAACGTCGCGCCTCTATACCAACAATTGCGGGTGGTCATGCTAACGTCGCGCCTCTGACCTGTTGGGCTAAGTTATGCTTACGTAGTGCCTATGACTTGCCTTTGTCCTAGAAACAGCTAACGTCGTGCTTCCTTTCTAGAGGTACAATTGTTGGAATAAGCTAACGTCTCGCCTCTATACCAACAATTGCGGGTGGTCATGCTAACGTCGCGCCTCTGACCTGGTGGGCTAAGTTATGCTAACGTAGTGCCTATGACTTGCCCTTGTCCTAGAAACAGCTAACGTCGTGCTTCCTTTCTAGAGGTACAATTGTTGGAATAAGCTAACGTCGCGCCTCTATACCAACAATTGTGAGTGATCATGCTAACGTCGTGCCTCTGATCGCTTGGATTGAGTTACGCTAACGTCGTGCCTATGTCTCAATCATGAATCCCTGCGACTCTCCGTGTCCTATTTATATGACGTAATGGTTGCGTGGTATCGGTGGGACTCTGAGAGTTGTTAATTCAGTGACCATAACTTTCATGTGTGTCTAATTTATTTATTTGATTTGGTTATAAAGGTGCAGACACGGACAGCGAGGAGTCCCTCTCTGTGGCCGATCAACCACAGGATGTACACGGGGAACTCGCGACACCACAGCAGAGTTCTACCGGAGCACCAATTGTTGAAGAGCCACAACCCAGCACATCCCGAGCTACTGTGAGTGCTGAACCTGGACTCTTCATGCCGCTGCTTGATTAAGACGAGTTGCTGAAATAAGAAGAGCCCGAGGACGGCCTCTTATCAGGAAAGGCCGTGTTGGAGATGGAAACACCCCTTCCACCGCTCTGCTATAAAAGGCGGTCTAATGGCGCCGCCGTTCTCTTTCGTTCGCTAGACGCCGACCTGTACGGAGCTCCCTGATAGTTTTTGTTCGTTGCGTTAGATTATTTTTAATTACTCTGTTTTAGTTTTGGTCAATTATTAAAATTGGTTAGAATTGTCGTTGGTTTCTTTTAAAAAAAATAATTTATTACTAAATTGCTAAAAATATGTATATTAATAATAAACTTTTTCTCGTAAACAACGATTGATTTTTGAGCATATTTGAGTGTATGTTTACTACACTCAAGGTGTTCAGTTCTCACACCTTGCTTGCTTTTTTTTGATATTTAATCTTGACGTTTCTACTCCATCATGGCTCCATTAAATGAGTCGAAATGTCAGGATTATAGAAAAAAAAAACAAAAATAAACACTTCGTGAATCCGGCAAAAAATGGTTTTAATTGAGCGAAGCTCTCTTTTAGGCAACTCACAAATTTCGCTTGTGTCCCTCCTGCTACTTAACGATTCAACCGATTCGAACGAATTTTGGCATGAACATACATGATTATAACCTGACGGACATAGGCTATGTAAAAAAATAGACTTTACCATGGAGGAATAATCACCGAAAGAAAAATTCAAAAGCTGATCACAGCCAAACCGCTGATGCTACATTGATGAAATTTGGCACCAAAACTTACATCGTGGTCCTGACTAATGTGCAAAAAAGTTTTGAAATAGAACATACCATGGAGGAATAATCACCGAAAGAAAAATTCAAAAGCTGATCACAGCCAAACCGCTGATGCTACATTGATGAAATTTGGCACCAAAACTTACATCGTGGTCCTGACTAATGTGCAAAAAAGTTTTGAAATAGAACATACCATGGAGGAATAATCACCGAAAGAAAAATTTAAAAGCTGATCACAGCCAAACCGCTGATACTACATTGATGAAATTTGGCGCCAAAACTCACATCGTGGACGCGACTAATGTGCGAAAAAAGTTATTGAAATCGGACATACCATGGAGGAATATTCACCGAAAGAAAAATTCAAAAGCTCATCACAGCCAAACCGCTAGGACTACATTGATGAAATTTGGCGCCAAAACTCACAAACGAAGGTAAACAGAAGCGTGCATTGCAGACCTAGTTAATTACTACAGGTGGTTTAGGTTTACAATTGCATCCTGATGGTGGCGCTGCGATCGGAAAGGACGTCTGCCATGTGCGCTGAAACTAATATTAGAAAGTTTCAAAAGTTTAATCGTTCGAACGCTCTTCTCTGGAAGAATCTCTGAAAATAGAGGTTGAAATTTTATATATTTTTTTGCATTCTTTAGCCCAATTCTTGATTATTGAACCTTATGATCTTAGAAAGCAGAGCAAAAATATATCCAAAAAGCAGATAAAATAGCAGACCACATCTAAATATATTTTTTTACTATGGTTAGAAGACTTTGAACTAATGGTATTAAAAAAAGATCTTAAAAATTACAAGTATAATACTACTATTATACTTGTAATTTTGTGTTTCTACGAAACATAAAATATAAATAATAATAATAAATTCCAGACAACTCACAACAACTATTTTGTGTCCTCAACTAAACAGAGCTTGTATTATGGGTACTGAATTGCTAGAGAACAAATTCTTATACTGACACCAACTCCCTACAAAATATCATTAAAAGTGAGTACATACCTACTTATTAACATTGTATTTTTGCGTTATTTGACGTCGAGTTATATGAATCATTTTAATGATTATTGAAATTCCAGATAGATGATGAATATGTCGTTACGAATATTAAGTGCGACTGTGTTTATAATAAAAAGTTTAAAAGCAAACATGTTACTGCTTTGATACATTATACTAGGCGATGCAGTCGCTCAGCTTAAAGCTACGCTAGCATTAATATTGGAGCGGAGCGTAATACCTAAAAAAAAAATTTTTTGGTTCGATGGGAATTTTTGCGAATTTCAAAATTCGGTCTCCGTCACCATCTGGTCCTAAACCTGTTGATTCGATTCCACACAAAATCGTTTAAGAACTCGGGAAGTTATGGCGTAACAGACATTGCGCCATTGAAGCTGATCCATGGGAGCTTCGCTTCGCTCCGCTCCAATAAAAATAGCAGCTATCCATTTATTTCTTTGCTCTTTTACTTAAAATTACTTCATAACTAGTATGGAATTCTATGAAAGTATTGCAATTAGGCATATGGCAGCCCAGAGTTGTTTCACATTACTGCCACATCTTGCGCTGCTATCAATTTGACGGTCTCCACTTCCCACTTTGCACATAGCGAATAATAGTATAATCTATAATCGTAGTGAGAAAGGACAGATGCAAAATGATAACTTTAATAATTGCAAATCATACCATAGAGAAAAAATCCACAGAAGCACCGGAGCTGTCAACGATAAATCGACAATTGATTTATTGACAACGCACATTGTGGCGCGCGTAATTTGTTAGCCAAATCCGAGATTGGGAAGCGAACCCCACGGCTGGACATTAGTGCTATTATTGTACTATTTTATACGCTATAGGCTGTATTTCACCCATATTAAGACGAATAATAGGGAACGGTAGTAGGGCTGTCACACTATTACTTTATTTTAAATAGCTACGTTTTATAATAATTTTGTAAGTTAAATATTTATGACACATCCACAAACACAAAGACATTTTCTCGTTACTTAATTGTTATATTGAAATTTATATTTAAACTTTTAGTTCGGTTTAAAATGACAGCGTGTTTGTTGGTTTCTTTTTTCATTTTTTAGTTAATCTACTATAGAAGCGTGAATTTTTTCGAAATTAATGTCATTTGTTTTAATCTTTAGATCATCGTAAACACGCACTTTTTTACAATGACATTATTTTTTCTGGTTAATTACTTAGTTATATTGAAATTTATCTTTTACTTTTTAGTTCTGTTTACCATAAAATCGTGTTTTTTAGTATTTATTTAACAATAATTTTTATTTGAAATGCTATTGAAGCGTGAGCTTTTTTATAATTCATATCATTAATGACAATTTAATGATGATAATGATGATGAATCATTTATTACAAAGCAACGAACGTACAAGTGAAGTTAATAAAAGCATATGGTTAAAATATCTACGCTTTTTATTCCGAAAATCTGCTACAATCTCAAACAGTCAAACTTACAAACATTATCTATATTATTAGTATATATTCAACCAATTGCTTCGTACTCAGAAGTCTAATTTGCTAGCGAAGAATATAATGTTACAGAATCTTTCATATGCCAAAACAATATCTTCGTTCGCGTACAGCAAGACAAACAAGCTTCTCATTATTTTCTGAATTACCTTTACAAAATCAAAGTCTAAGGATTTATTTGCTAAATATTGGTTCATAAGATGTTATATAATTAAAGGGAGTACATTCTATTCGGTCAATATTTATTAACATGCCAAATTGTTATTACTGACGGCCGCTTGGTTAAACGGTAGCGATCCTACCTTTTGCTCCAAGGTGTTTGTATATAAACCTAAACATTTTTTCCCGAGTCATGGTCGTATATATACCAATTTATGTATTCTATACATTGTTTAGTACCTAAAGTACAAGCTCAGCTTAGTTTATTATTATTATATACACTAGCGGCCCGTCCCGGCTTCGCACGGGTGGACAAAATTCTTTAATTTTTTTCTATTATTAAATATTTTTCCGTTAGCGCCATCTAGCGTCCGGTAGACGAACTACTTGCGGTTAACGCGTTGCTATGGTAACGTTATTGATACAATGGAAAAAGAGCGGACAGACAAACACACAAACCACTGTGATCTTAGATTATAGATTTGTTTCAAGTAACTTTGTCTCAAATGGTTAGTAACAATGGTACCAATATCTAATATAAGTAAATACATAACAATTTAAACACAAACGCAACAACACTAAACATTTATATGCACATGAACCATACAGCAATGGTTGATGTACCGGCAGTCAAGCCTGCTTGCAATCATGTTTAGGACGCTATTAGTACTGGCCCGGATCCGGCGCACCAGGGACACGCACCGCTTACGCATGGTGGCGTAGAAGCAGTCCACGCGAGTCTCTGCGAACATCCCTGATGCGCTACAAAACCGCGGCATTCCTATCAGCGCCCTAAACGCATTATTGTACTGTATTTTAGGACTAACAATTTATTTATTGAAGAATTCATTAATTTTAATTTATTTGAGTCCCATAAGGGGTTGATGAATACGCTCCATTTTTGCTATTGCATAGGAGTCATGGATATTTATAATTTTTTCTATGAATTATGCTGAAATATGGATCAGGATTTCAAAGAAAGATTTTTATCTTGATGGTCAATGTGTTTTTATTATCAATGCACGCTTTTACCAGACAAGAATACTAGGCAAAAAACCTGATAGAAAAAGGAGCGCCACCTGTTGGAAGAATTGAAAAATATTTCCAAGGTCTCGGGATTGATCCAATCCTTGCACTAGCAAGGATGGGATCAATCAATCAATCTACATTAGTAGGAAACGAACTTGCCTTTATCGGCTCGGGTCTGGGTGTTGTGGTACCGTCGTTGTTTCTAAATATCACAACACAACTGCTTTAGCTACTTAACTTGGATTTAGACCAATGTATGATGTTGACTACTATTTTTTATATGACGACCGTTTGGTGCGACGATAGCGATCCTGCCTTTCGCACGGTATATCTATCCGTTACCTTAGCAAAAGCCTTACATTGCTTACTTTTAGGCTAATTGGTGTGAATGTAAGAAATATTTTTATTATTTTTATTATTTTTACATAATAACCCTTTACAATAAAAAGATTACTTGTTTATAAACACCAAAAATATATGTAAAAAGAAAAGCTGATATTAAATAAAAATAATTTTATCTTGCAGTATATTTGTGGATTGCCAACCCTAGAACCGGTCCCTACAACGCACGCCTTACAATATCCCCTTATATCTAAATGCACAGTTGGAAAAAAATGCCAGAACATTGAGGGGAGTTCTCAATAATGCGAATATTTATGTCTATGCCACGTGCTGTGCTGCAAACTTTTAACATGAATCGCGCATATTGGTAATATCATTTTGTGGGGCTACTATGGCGTTTTGATTACATTTACCTCGATAATTTGATAATGTTTGCTTTGTTAGCCAATGGTGTTTTTAGTGTTAAAAGCGTTAATGCCGCGATTAGATTCAATTCAAACTTTTATATCTCTCTCAAACTTTTAAATGGTTTAAAATATGAAAACTGGTTCTATAAATAAATTTTAACTTACATAAGATAAAAGATGGTAAACAGTAAGTAAAAACAATTTTAATAAGATTTTTAATAATAATAATATAGCTTAGCCCAAAGTAAGCACTGTAAGGCTTTTGTTATGGATACTAGAGTAACGGATAGATATACATACGTGATACATAGATATGTAATATTTATAGATACCCATGATGTTTAAAAAGATAGAAGAAAGGATTTTGGATATTGTGATTACGGCCCCTAAAATATAATTAAACGTCAGCAATTATTAAAAACACCAATATCCGATTTTGAGATTGAAAAGGTTTAAAAATAAAACGAAACTATGTATACATGATTTAGTTAGTGTGCAAAGTTTTAAACGTAAACTAGGTAAGTGACCCGGCCATTATTCGTAGCGATCGTTTACTATTGGCGCATAGTAAAATATCAATCAGTATATTAAATTGCATACAGGTTTCAATGTTTAGCAAATATTTGTGTGATGAATACGAGCATTTGAACCTAATTCTGGGATATATTAATATATCTCTGAAAAATGTATACATCCACTAACTGGGACGGCCACACATTGTTGTCATGTAAATTAAAACGAAACCTTTGTATAGGAAAAAATGCAGCAAAATGAAAAAAAAAACATCAAAATCGGTTGAGTAGTTTCGGAGTTCATTGCGGTCAAACACTGTGACACGTAATTCTTATACATAAAGACTATATAATATAACATACATATATATTAGAAATACAAGTATTTGGCTACACAATGTCATTGCTTATGCTGTAACGACCATAGGACCAAAACAGAACCGAACTTACATCAAGGAATTTTTAATGAGGAGACCTTCCAGCTAGCGCTCGCTAGGTATCCTGAATTTCTGTCATCTCACCCACCTTATGGAGCTGATAAATCAGCATACCTCCCGTTAGGAACCAGGTACCAAACTGAGGGCTTGGTTTTTTTTACAGGCGTATTTAAAATCTAATCAAAATACTTATTTGTATAGAATATGGGTATCAAAAATACAGACATTTAACAATCACGGGTGTGCAAATTGAAAACATAGAGAGGATTATATTATAGCAACATTAATAGTATAAATTTTTACAATTAAAAAAACATTTAAAAACAAATTAATTCATATAAAAGCAGTCATAATTGTCAGTTTATAAAGTAAATTATATATGCCATAGAAAATGAAATGTCAAAATTTTATTGATAAATTACAAGACACTTGTAATTGATATATTCTCCAATCGAGTAGTCAGTCAACCAGAAATTTATTCAGTTGTGCCTTAAAAATGTGAGTAACTTCAATTTCTTTTATAAATTGCAGTAATTTATTGTATACTTTAACACCCATTGAGAAAACAGTCTTGCTATAAACACTGGTGTTGCGTCTATCACACTGTAATTAATGTTGATACCTCTTACTGTATGGAACCTCAAATCTATTAGAAAACTGGTAAAGTTGACATACTGTCGCCATCTGAATTGGCTCGCTAAGGCGTCGTTAGCATATTGTTTATGAGTCCCGAACCACACAACGGCTGCAACAATGTAAGAAATATTGTTGCGGTTCGAACTGAAAACGGTTACTCTTTTTGGAATACAGTAAAATTTTATGCTTACGGGTTTTGAGTGATTCTTTTTTACTACTAAGCAAAAATAATTTTTTATTGAATTGTGAATTTGAATGGATGACCATCTGTTTGCATATCCATTTATACATGCAAAATTCTTCTGCTTTTGTAGGTATTTCACTTTCAGACCAAGAAGTCCAACTTAAAATCAGCGTTGTGCTTTGGACAGTTATAGTTTAGGCTAAGGTGGTTAGTCTATTAATAATCCACATTTTTTATGGGACAATCAATCTTACAAATAGGTGCCACCATTATATGGTTGATATACCAGAGTTGCATTACGCGTTTTGGTTCCAGTTTTGTGATCCGTACCGCCAAAAAGTTCAACTCTTTGCCTGAGTCTGAGTTTCCTGACAAACACAATTTATAAGTTTTTAAGTCACGAGTGAATAGGTATCTTCCAGGCAAGCGCGTCACATTCTAGACCGCATCGCCGCTTACCATCAGATGAGAAAGCCGTCAAGTGCCTTCCTATTATTATAAAAAAAAAAATTATATTTGTTTTCGGTCGCACTCACAAGTAGTATTCTATGCTATATGTTGACCTAGTCTTGAAGCTAGGAAGTTCTGGTTATTGTGTTTCTTAATTACTGAACACAAATCCTTTAAACACCTCGATAAAAGTAATGTAGATGACATTATGTCAAGTTCTATCTTTGATCAATATAGCAAATTATCGATATAAATGACATTGAAAATGAAAATAACTTAAGGCTATAGACTATATATTTTTTTTTCAAAATTAGGGATCCGTAATAAAATTGCTATTTTATAACACAAGGTGTAAAATCGAAAATCTATTTTTGCGTGCGCTGCAAAAACTATTGGCAATAGAACAAAATGATGTACTACGGGTTTGTAGATCCCATTAAGACCTACAAAAAAGTCCGCGAAAACGTATATCTAGCTATCATGGTTTAATCACAGTAACCGATTTTGTGTTCAAAATAATTATTAAATCGTCTGAAGAAAAAAAAACTACGTTAAATATGTATCGTAATATTAATGTTTATCGAAATTAAGCATAATGTTATCAAGAGTATTTATGTAGAAGTAAAATACTTTTTGTTTCACCTCAATCGGATATTTCGTTTAAAAGTTATCACGTGTGTAAGATGTTAAGAGTTCGTACCTATTAACGAGTTATGGGCGATAGAGTTATTTATCAACATAAAATCCTGTAATAATCTTTTTCGAAATATATTTGTTGATGATTGTAAGTATAAGATCTTTGAAGAGTATAATAAATACATTTCTAAATAACTCTGCTAAGGAAATCCACGCGCGCTTGATGCAAGCAAGACAAGACGCATGCAAAAGTGTCGGGATCTCATTGTTATCTACACTAATATTATAAGGAGGAAAGATTTGCATTTTTGTATGTTTGAACTCAAAAACTACTAAGCCGATTTTAAAAATTCTTTCACCTTTGGAAAGCTACGTTCACGCTAAGTAACATAGGCTATATTTAATGCTAGAAAAATTTAAAGAATTTTGTCCACCCGTGCGAAGCCGGGACGGGCCGCTAGTAACTTAATAAGAATCCATCATAAAAATAGGACATGAAAAAATAAAGATTTCTATTGCCAATCCTAAGAATTTAATATTAAAACACATTCCTTGTAATGGAATGTTCCCTACCGAATTCGGAGAGCAATGTGGGGACACGTTAGCCCCAGGGACTTTGTCTGTAAGTCTATTAAAGCTAGGAACTGAGCATGATGAAAAGGAAACGATAGGAAATACTGTTTGAGTTACATTGCATTTGGAGTATGTTGCAAATCAACGTGAGTGGAGTAAAACAACGATGTATATTGAACATTGAATTTATTTAGTGGGTAAGTGGTAGATCCCAGGGGAGAGATTGGGAGAGGCAACGCTTGGGAAAAGACACCTGTTCCGGATAGGTATTTTCTTTGTTATAAGACGCCTTAATTAGTTGTGGAAGAGAGAAAGGATGGCAAAGAAAATTGTGTAGAGTCTGGGGGACAACGGACTGAGGAATTTTATCTTTTTTTAGAATAATAAATAATAAATTCAATGACAGTTTATATAAATTAGGGTCGTGGACAAAACTTTTTACATAATCTTTTTTATTTAGATTAACTGGTAAATAGTTGGTGCTGTAAGCACATGCAGACTAAAAGGAAAATTCTAATGCATTTCACCAATGATTTCACTTTTAATAAAAAAATTTTTGATTTCCTATTTAAAGAAAAGGGCAGTGGATCGGACATCTAAAGGTTGTGGGTTTTTCTATTTCTCTATTAAAAAAAATCATATAAGACATTGAAAATTCAAAAATATAAAAATCATAACATTTTGTAATGGCGAAAACCGCATATTTAATATGTCCATTTAACTTTCGTGGTAAGCAAAATGCTTGTGTTACAAGTGGGTTCACGTACTCGTTTATATATATATATAACATGTCATATAACATGTCATATCTTAATATATATAATTCTTCTGTGAGTGTGTATGTCACTGAACTCCTCCTAAACGGCTGGACCGATTTGAATGATTTTTTTTGTGTGTGTTCAAGGGGATCTGAGAATGGTTTAGATTCACAAATGGTTTAGATCGCCCGGCAGATGGCGCTGCAGTCGGCACAGCAACGCGTGGCCGGGTCAACTAGTATCTATATATAATTTTAATACATAAGTATTAATCAAAACGGAACAGAAGAAATTTACTTCTTCCATGAAGATGGCGTATGAACGTGCACCGAAATATAGGATCTTCAAAGATAATAAAAAACCGGGCACTAATTCCATGAAACTAAGCAACCAACGGCTCATACTTTATGGAGTCTTTAGCCTTGAAGCCTTGAGCATAGACGGAAGGTAGCTAGGCTATCCGTTTTTATAGGACACATTTCGGAGAGTGTGCAGCAGATATGCACAGCCTTGTTCCGCCGTCCCCATTTTTTCATCCAACAACCAGACCTACTATTTGACACCAAAATTATGTGGTTGATATACCAAAGAGTCGCACTAAGCGTTTTGCTTTCTATTTTATGATCAGTACCGCTAAAGAGTGAAGCTCTTTGAGTGAGTTTGTGTTTCCTGACACATACAATTTAGCGGTCTTTAAATCACGAATTAATGAAAACAAACCTTCAAGGCAAGCGGGTTACCTCCTAGATTTCATCATCGCTTACAATCAGGCAAGATAGCGGTCAATGGCTTACCTCTTAATATATATAAACATCTTAATATATATAAATTACGTGTCACGTCGTTTGTCCGCGATGGACTCCTAAACTACTTAACCGATTTTGATCAAACTTCGTAACTATCTGTTATTTGATCTAACTTAAAAGATAGGATAGGTTTTATTTTAATTTATAACACAGCAACGCGTGCCTGGGTCAGCTAGTTTTCTATAAAAATAATAATCATCATTTCGAATTGAGTTTATGTGATGGATTATGGCCCACTTTTACGATATTTTTTCCTAAGGAAGGGCCTGTGCCCATGCAAATGGGCCATATAAAGAATGATCGTTTTAGGAGCATGGTGGATACCGACAGAGTATAAAGCATCAACCTTTCACATGTCACTAATCACTTCCTATGACTTTTATAGTCTAGCTGACCCGGCCAAGCTTCAGTGGCTCAGGTATTATAATTTGCATATTTTTTTGGTTATAAATAAAATGAAACCTGTCCTATGTTCTAAGTACGAACAAATCTAGCAAAATGAAAATAAAAATCATTGAAAATAAAAATTATTTAATTTAACTTAAAGTTATGGGGTGTCAGTGACGTATGAATGACAGCTCTTTTTGGTCAATGGTTGGGTGGTTGGTATTACTATAGTTCGGAAGGCAAACGTAATCAATGCAGTCTAGATTTTAAGTTTTTTGTAGTTAATTACTATAGTTCGGAATTAGGTATCTATTTTTAGGTGTATTATTATTACTTTTATTTTATTATTAATCCATTTTATGTATTATTTTCCATGTATTTTTGTGTACTTGTATGTTTATTATTTTTTGTTTTTCTGCGTGTGCGTCCGTACGTCCTGAGGGCCTGCCAGAATACCAGTGCTTCTGCGACACTCTGTCCATCTTAGAATGACGCAGACGCATATGCTGAGACAGGGTCCGAATTGGCTTCGCTGTATGTTATGTGTGTAATGTAACGTTTAAATAAATGTTCTTTTTGTGTTTCATGTTATTATGTTTTATTGTTTTTTTAATGTTATGTATTGTTGCATGTATTTTTTTTGTGAAGCCAATAAAGGTGTTTCTTTCTTTCATTAAAATTGGTTGAGTAGTTTCGGAGTTCATTGCGTTTATACACTGTGACACACAACTTTTTCTATAAAGATTACATACTCGTACATACTCGTATATACTCGTATATAAAAATTCCCTGTCACAGTGTTTGACCGCGATGATCTCCAAATAACCTTAACTGATTTTGATGTTTTTTTTATTTGATTTGCTCTGACTTAGGACATGGAAAAGTTCCATTTTCATTAATGATAAAAAAAAACATAACAAATTATAATAACTGAGCCACAGCATAGCATGGCCGAGTAAGCTAGTTTAGTATGTGTATCGATATTTCAGTTAATTATTAGAAAGAAAGAAAGAAATAATTTATTCCGAAGGTTGGAATGAAAGGAAAGAATAATAACAAACAACAACGACTTAAAAAAAGGAAACAATTTTCCTTAAAAATAAAATAATTATTAATCAGCCTTAAACCTACGATCAACCAGAACCCTGCCTCAGCATAGGCCGCTGCGAGCAGTGATCCGCCGTAGCAGCGCTGATATTCTTATTATGCTATAATATTATTATTATGTAATATTTGAAATTAAATGCATGTCTTTATACTATAACTAGCGACCCGCCCCGGCTTCGCACGGATTATGTTATGCATGTATTATATATATAAACCTTCCTCTTGAATTACTCTATCTATTTAAAATAACCGCATCAAAATCCGTTGCATAGTTTTAAAGATTTAAGCATACATAGGGATATAGGGACAGAGAGAGCGACTTTGTTTTATACTATGTAGTGAAGTGCTCATCTTCAAGTTTTCCTTACCAGTGCACCACCAATACGCTGTTTACAACTATCCGGTTGATTGGCAGAGAATATCTATTGGTATCGAGTCCGCTATTTGTACATGGGTAATAAAGTTTAACAAAATTAATAAATAAAAAAGGACGGCGTATAAAACGAGTAGTAACTGAAGGTAAGGGCACCAACATTTTCGCCTAGCATATTATCCAAAGAAATTACATTTGGTAGATTTCCATTTTTTAAATTTCTTTTCATATTAAAATCTAGCAGTTTAATACTTAAATAACAAGAAATATTATAATGAGAACATCATGTTTTTGTTAACCTTACTATGATTAAAAAATACGAAATGATGTAATAACTTATTCCTTACTTAACTTGTCTCACTGATGCTTTTTAAATGTTGGGTTTTTCTGACTCCAAAGATTGATTTATAAAAGCTAAATAAATAATAAAACATATTTTCTAGTATTTTTCCATTAAAATAATGTATCTTATAAGAAAGCATTAAAAAAAATTAAAGCTAAATAAAGAAACCACTCGCTTAAGCTTTCCCATCTTAATGCGCCCCTGAGGGTGGAAACCATCTCCAAAGCAATCGCCCCAGATCCTGGAATACAAATTGAAACTGTTCAAGCTTCATCTGTGACTATTCAACTCGTAACTTTTAATCACACCGGAACAATAGCTCCGCTGAAAAGCCGTTTCAACAAACCTTTTTTTTGTATCGATATTGCATTTTTTTGTTTAATAGGGTATTTTACTGTTATTAGATAACTGTGAATTTTTTTTCAACCAATTTAGCTCAGACATTATCCAAAAATATATGATGCGTTTAAAAAAATGTTACATTTATTAAAATTTTATGTTCGACCACAATATTATTTTAAACTTTCATGGTCACTAACATTATGGCAATATAAGTTATATTCGGGATTTATACCATGTACCTTATTTTATTTTATTTTTTTTATTGAGTTTCCGATATTTCGGCACTGTTGCAAGTGCCATGATCACGGAGCAACTGAAATAATTGCGGGTAGGCTATTATTGGCAAACATATCGGTCTACCCTCCGTCGAAGTCTTATTGCGTTCCATACCCGTACCACGTTCGACCATGTCATTGAAAATATGAATAAATTATTCATATTAATATATAAGTAATATTTCTTACATTCCCACCAATTAGCCTAGCCCAAAGTAAGCACTATAAGGCTTGTGTTATGTAATGGTACGGATAAATATATATGATATAAATTTATGTAATATTGATAGAAGTATAAATAAATACCCATAACTTAGATACAAATGCTCGTATTCACCACACAAACATTAGCCCATTCCGGAATTCGAACCCAGGACCGTAGGCGCGAAAGGCAGGATTTAATTGATTGAAACCGGAGTGACGTCATATTAAATATTAGTCTAAGTTTATGTACGGTTTGGTACAGGTGACATAAATACAAAAAAAAAATAAAACAGTTTAGCCCCTAGATATGATCTAAACGGATCACACGAGTTCAAATTCTATGGTGTTGTGTTGTTTTATTACAGAGCTTCAATGGCCACCATCCAGACCATGAATATCATCTTAGACCAGAGTAATTATAATCAATACTAAATTTTCAAGAATATGTTACATATTTGATTATTTAATGCTTTATAAGTGTTGTCAGAAGACTCAAACCAGTCCAAACTCATTCCTTTCCTTTTTTTTCAATACATACCTTCTGGCTTCATAATCATTTAAACTGCATATCATAATGAACTGTCATCCAATTTACATATGCATCCAAAACGTCAGCTCATTCGGAAGCAAGAAGTGGGTTCAATTTAACTTGCAAGATTTGATCACAGACAGGTGAAACTATGAAAGAACAGGTAACATATATGTAAGACAATATTACATACAATGTTCTGAACTAGTGTCACCATAAACAGCGACGGTGTCACAACCCCCAGAACATAAAAAAGTATATAAAAAAGTATGTTGTATAAAGTCATCGTTAAAACCGAAATGCTCACAACCCGAATACGGAGGTAGTCTTAAAAAATTTATACCTTTAAAACGGAAAATAAGCGTAAAAGACATGTGAATAGAACACTTTTACGGATTCTGCGCACATTTTATTTTATATTTAATCCTGACGTTTCGACTCCTTTACATGAGTCATGATCACAGGATGACTAAGATAATGGTTGACATGTATTTTCTATTACCTTTATAATATTTGAATCGTGTAAGCTTCATATCAAATTGTTTTATTCTTAATTGTTTTATTTACAGATATGGTCAAAACAGATAAAAGAATTAGCTATCAACGAGATATGGTCGCATCGATATCTTCAATATAATAATAATTGAGCTTTTTTAATTCCACCATTATATTTCCTTAATTATAGGTAATATTTACAACTTCATGTGGTTAGTTGTTTGTTAGTCATTTTAGTAAATAGATTTAAAGTTTTTATTAGTTTGCAGTGTATTAGTCATTGATGGATCTCAAAGTCTGGTTAAGAGCGTCCTCCATTTTTTTCCACTTTTTCCTACTTTGGGCAGCATACATCCAATCTCTTCCAGCCACTTCTGCAATGTCTTGAGAACACCGTTTCTTGGGCCTGCGCACATTCCGTTTGCCATGAGATCCAGTCACCATTTCTGTCCCCCTCCCATCTCTGTACTTGGTTAATGTCCAGCCCATATCTTCAATATATTAAATCTAAACAGAACTTAAAAGTTATTTGATTTAGTTGGCAGTTTTTTAGGAACTATTGTTGTTACTGTAACAGTTATCTTCTTCAAAGTGTCTAATTACAAGTGGAAAATCCTTTTTCTAGTGAAAACCCTAGACTAAGCTATCATTATGTAATGCATAATGCCCTAGCCTTATGCGTTCCAAAACCACTTTTTTTGAATCGTGAATAGGTAAGCGCATGACCGCTATCTCGCCTGATCGTAAGCGACGATGTGATCTAGGATGTAACGCGCCTACCTAGAAGATACCTATTCATTCGTGACTTGAAGTTCCCTAAATCGTATTTGTCAGTAAACACAGACTCAGGCAAACAGTTCCAGTCTTTAGCGATAAGGATCATAAAATTGGAAACCAAAACGCTTAGTGCGACTCTTTGGTATATCAATTATATAACGGAGGCACTTCTGTGTAAATCTGGTTGTCTGATGAAAAATTTGGGCACTATTCAGACAGTAATGAAATTTTGTTAAGTTACTGTATACATGACAGGGAAAGTTTATATGTATAGTCAGCAAAAAAAATCATTACAGCTAGTAAATAAATCCCATTTTATTACCACAATAATTTCCCGTAGGACAATGGATTTCTATGCACTATCAACAAGCAGTACCTATAAATTGTACGGAGTTTTACAACCGACAGATGTGGATGCCTCGGGGGTCGTAACATTGTTACCAAGTTCAGGGGGCGGCTGACCCCAGGTTTGGGGTCTTATGGTTTGACCAGTAGAGCGGGTAAGGAATTGTATGTTTTGGAAAACTAGCGAAAGTTTGGACGTCGCTTAGTGATCTGAATCTGATAGTTTTGTTAAATATTTTGTTGATTAACCGTGAAGTGTCTATTGGAATAAACCAGTTAATAATTGATATAAAAACAAAATATTTACTAACTAGCTCACTTGAAAAAAAAGCATGTGTGCAATTCACACGTGGTAGAAGTGAAACCTTCAAAAATGATACGTACGCGTATACAAAGTACCACGGTTGTTGTGATGCCTTACTCAAGCTTTGTACTACGCATACGCACACAAACCCGTGTTAACATGCGTACATAATGCTTTCTATCTCATTTGCTCCTACGTTAAATCTTAGGAATTTATGTGTCTGTCTCTTTTTACTGTCATTTCTTCGTTTCATTGACTTTCAAATTACAACATTGCTAAAGAAACTTTCATTTCATAAATTACGACAGGCGGTTTTAATGCTAACGATATAAATAACCAGTTAATTTTATTATTTTAAAAATAAGTGATTAATAAAATGTAATTATATCTTACATTCGCATCAATTAGTCTAGGTCAAAGTAAGCACTGTAAATTATTATATATTTTGTCAGAAACTTTCTTGGTAACCTTAATTAATATATTTAAAAGCGGGATTTTTATCATGTTTTTAATTCATAGTTTGAGACGCCGTTATTTTGGTGCAGTTTCAAATGCCATCGTTACGATAAATGAATATACTCTTTATAAAATTAATAGAATGTCTTCACTACCATCACACTATAATAATTTCCAAGATATCTTTTTTGCCTTTAAAAAACAAAATTTTCAGGGTTTCGCGCACTAAAAACCAACGCCATGTCGCCATGATGTACGTAGCTATTAATTACCTATCTCTAATATCAATTGAAGTAATTGTACAAATATCAAACATTCGATGATGAAACTGGTCTGTAGTAATCCAGCCTGATATCTGGAGCACGTTGGAATTTCTCTAAATATAAAAAAACTAGTACATTTATAATAAAAACCGGCCAAGTTCGAGTCGGACTCACGCACCGAGGGTTCCGTAAAATGTTTTTATTATAAGATGTAACTAAAAACTTACGGTTTTCAAATTTTTTTCTTTATCTGTGTTTTAGACGTTGTTTCGTACCAAATTTCAAGATTTTGAGATCACGGGTGGTAGGTTTTGATTTCCGTGCGAGTACCGAAAATTTGCGGAAATTTGCTGCATAAATGGCTGTATCTTTTAATTGCGTTAGCTTGGAAGTTTGATTTTTTCACAGCTCCAAGGGACAGTAGACCTGAGTATTCGATATAAACTGAGCTTGATACCTCCACGCGTTCCTGAGAAAAAGGGTCTTGACAGACAGACAGAAGGACGGACGGACAACAAAGTGATCCTATAGGGTTCCGTTTTTTCCTTTCGAGGTAAGGAACCCTAAAAATATAATAATTGTAGAACTTTTTCTGTGTTACCGTTTGTTCGATCCTTGATCACATTCGATGTTGTATATAATAGTAACTACATCATGAAGAAATGGCACATGTGTCAGTTTAAAAAATACTTGTAAAGATTCGACAGGTCTGTTAAGGTCTTGTCTTAATTGGAAGAGTACTCGCCCGGATAGCTAAGGAATGTGGGTTTTAGTACTGCCTGATAACTGAAAAAGGTTGAGTTTTTCTTGTCATAATATCTTTAGATGAACCTTACAGTTAAATGCCTTAATAAATAAAAATAAATTCTATTCTCTATCAGTTTATGTCTAAAGCCCCTTGCTACACGCCTCGAGCAAATTTTGATCGTAAGTCCCCGGTGCTGCTCCTGGTAACGTATTTATTTAATAAACCAAACGGCAGTGACCTGTGACGTAGTGTCTGCTTAACAATATTGCACCTTAATAATGAGCCCTTACGGTTATGAATAAATCTCTTTTGAAGTCGCTGTTCAAATGCCCACTTATTTAATAGTATTAGCAATACTTGGCGTGCAACACTCTTTTTTGTTGACCATACTTAAGTTTGCGCAATCAATTGAAAATTACGGTAAAGGAGATGGTTCAGTTTTGTATAAGACATAGGCCTTAAAATGTAGCATAAAAATCACATTTTAAAAATTAAACGATTAATGTCATCAGTTTGAATTCTGAATCATATAATTTTAGTAAAAACTGAAAAACAAATGGTTTGACGTGAGATAATGACAAGGATAACATGTTACAATCATAGAATAAGGAATTCTGTCTTCTTCTTCTTCTTTTGATTGGTGGCTTTTTGTGACTCCACAATTCCGCCAATGTCACGTAAGGGAATTCTGTCTCGTTAGTAACGTCCTTAAATTGCATAGTATCATTGTCAGTAACTTTTTTTAAGTTTTGTGAAATGCTAGCACTCATGTTCAGTTTATTAAACACTATTAACACAGCTTCTTCTTCAGTGATACATTTATAATTGTTCTTGTATTCATAACTATATTTTCCTTTAAGTACATAATGTATAACTGTTTTTCGTCCCAAATAAAATAACATTAAAATAAGAAAATAACACAGCTTCTTGTGATCCAATCGTGGCAGTTTGTAATAAGGCCACACCACGTATTCTTTGTATTCGATCATTCGGTTGATTTATGTGTAAGTGTGTGCCTTGTTAACTCTTCTTAAATTAAGAAATAAAACAAGTCATTCATATATCCATTCAAAAATTTTTAAAAATTGTTTGACAGCATTTCATTTAATAATACAAAACTGAGATGTACAATCGCTCCAAGACTGCAGAGACAGTAGAGCCACCCCCTCAATACGATCGTTTATAAAAACGGTCCCCTCGTAGGCAATATCAACTTGCCTCCGCCTTATAGTGCAATTTGTTTAACCCAATAACGGCAGGCGTTCTGTTCATTTCGTTTTATAACATGTTATAAGCAGGAATGTGAGCACAGATTAAATAACGAAATAAGTTTTGGTACAATTCTTTTTTAATGATTACACAACGAATCACTTACAAGGCCACTTTGAAAAATTACGAAAAAAAGTTTTGTCCTGTGACGCCCTGGCCGCTTATTGGAGCGGAGCGAAGCGAAGCTCCCATGGATCAGCTTCAATGGCGCAATGTCTGTTACGCCATAACTTCCAGAGTTCTTAACCGATTTTAATATTTTTTTGTGTGGAATCGAATCAACAGGTTTAGGACCAGATCGTGACTGAGCCCGAATTTTGAAATTCACAAAAAATTTTTTTTCTTTTTTTACCACGTTTTTCTTAACTTGCTTTCTTGTATGTTTGTTTGTTTGGGTCAAATCCTGCGATCGATTTGTCGACCACTTTCAGACATTCTATTGAGCTGACATTTTTATATAGTCTTGCTTACGATGACAATACAATATTTTAAAGGTTTAAGACTAAAAAGTGTTAAATAAATTATCATAAAAAAAATTTTAAAAAACCACGTTTTTCTCTTGTTACAAATGCACTAAAAAGGGTCAAATAAGTTTTTTTTCTCTAGGCTATGTGGATCCGTAAATATGTTTAGTTTAAACTAACTGTAAAATTATACAATTAAAAACGTGGGGCGTATTTTAAAACGAACCATTCAACATGACTTAAAAGTTCTTAAAAAATTCCCAACTACACCATATCACGTCCCACGTTTTTAATTGTATAATTTTACAGTTAGTTTAAACTAAACATATTTACGGATCCACATAGCCTAGAGAAAAAAATACTTATTTTATCCTTTTTAGTGCATTTGTAACAAGAGAAAAACGTGGTTTTTAAAAATATTTTTTATGTAAATTTCTAGGTATTACGTTCCGCTCCAATATATGGTGCTAGCGTAGCTTTATGCTTAGCGACTGCATCGTCTAGTAATTATTAAAAAAATGACAAGTTAAAGTGACATAGTTGGGGACTTTTTGGCGGGAGTGGGAAGTGTCACTTTAGTGGTTTTGGTTTTCTTGTTATAATTTTTGTTGTGGTGGATATTGATGTACAATGATGGTGGATTATTAAACATTAATGTTTGTGACCATGCAGTGAGTGTTGGCAACTAAAAATAGCGGGAGTTATTATTTTATGCTCTGTAGAAGTCTACGGAGTGTTAACACCTTTACTGAAACCCAGGGAAGGGGTTTTTCAATTATTCCTAAATGATTCACTGATCATCTATGATTTATAAATTCATAAGTTCCCATCATCATTCGTCATCACTTAATTAAGAAAAGGAACTACTGAATATGAAGATATGACTTAAAGGATACGCATGCAGGCCATAATATCTTTTCAGAAAAAAACACCATCATCCGAATTTCAAAAGAGCCAAATTGAATTGTCGTGTCTCATTGAAAATCAATCTACATAAAGAACATTTCCGTGCGATAATTTTATATGGTTTCAAATGTAGCCTTTAACCAGATAGGTCCTTTGAAAAACTTAAAATGGCATTTATGGAAATAGGCCTATTTAAAGCAACGATCTACTATACTTTGTCCAATGTAGGATGATACTTTTGACAGTTGACACCTATATATAGGGCATAAAGTTGCTACTGCAATGTCAAGCCAAACATAAGGAAACAAACGCAACCTTAGTACGTAGCAATAAGGAAGTGACACCTGTCAAAAGTATCATCCTACATTGGACAAAGTGTATTGGCATAACGAAATCAAGCGCAATCTTCTTACTTTGGTTGATGAAGAAAAGAGGTGGTCGTGTTTCATGGTTGTCACCGAAGAAAATGTAACACAGCGAATAATATAATTGAAGTATCAGGCGAATAACAGAGAGATATTGTTTATGGTCCACTGGAGGTATATGAAGTTTACCTTTAGTGTCTTTTCTATCTTTTACGACACTCTTAAGTGCGTTAAGTCGTCACAGTAGTCTGAGCGGTTGACTGTAGATAGTTGAAATTCGACGCCCCTACGATTTTATTTCTGTCTCATCGATTCTCTAGATTGACGAAGAAAGTGTTATGACGACTGTTACCTACCTAATTATTGTTTGCTAGTAATTTACGGGTTTTGCGCATAATTTATTTTATATTTAATAGAATAATGGTCGTCCATTGCCTTAGTCATCTTGTGATCACAGCTCTTGTAAAAGAGTCGATACGTCAGGATTAAATATAAAATAAATTATGCAAAAAATTAAATTGTGCGCGGAAGTGTATAAACTAAATAAATTAGTATATTAATCGCACTATTATGTTTCTAAACAACAATTTGACTTTTCTTTACTTCTTTATTTACATGTTTTTCAATTGTCTATTAAGTTTTATTTCCAAAGTCTAGTGCGTTCTATTTGTACCTATTTGGAGGAGGCAGAAAAGGAGGAAAGGAACGAAAGGCGTGATTTTGTTTATATGTATATAAAATTTATCGTTTAGAACTTATTATATATTATGTACGTTCAAGGTACTGAATGTTATAGATACCTACAAGTTTTGACTGTAAAGCTACGTTACCTTACTAGCTAAACTATCACGAAGCCACAAAATATTTTTTTGCGATATGAGCGAGAAATGCGGAAAATATTACAAATTGATGTTTTTGCTAGAACAGATTAAAAAAGCAAGTAATAGAGATATGATTCTAAGACAAATCGAAAGATATATTTTTTTAAGTATTCTGGTATTTAAAACTCGTTGTATCGCCATAGGATTTGGAGACCTTTTAGCTAACGAACGGTGAAATAAAAGTGAAGCAGAAATCAATCAAAGTCAGTTCTGTTTCTAATTATCAATAGTTTATATTGATGGTTTAACTTTATTCGAGCTAATATTTAGTTTGAATAACCTAACATTCATTTACACATATCACAGTGTATTATTAGTAAATCAAATCATTCATAGGAAAGCTTCGAGACCATTTGTCTCGCCTATTCTGGATCACAAAAACAAATACCATAGTCTAACTTGTCATAAGCGCAGTTCGCGCACCATTAATATTGAAACTTATAACTCTCGTGAAATAACTACACTTTATTGGAATGCGACATTCAAAACATTTTGTCTTGCTCACACCTTTGTTTCATCATGTAGGAGAGAACGAGATGAAAATAAGGGCTTTGTCCAATAGAGGATAATCTAGTTTGATTTAGTCGGTTCGAAATAATTAACTTCGTTTTGATGTATTGCTTGCCATTTGCTAATCGCATTGTTTTTGTTGAGGCGATTTAACTGAAGCTTGGCTCATTACTGGTGGATACTATTATTAATGTTTAACGTCTAAAATAAAATTTCATAAATAATATCTTAAACTTTTTATTGGCAGGTTATGTAAATATATTGAGAAAAAAAAATTGTTAACTTGTCCAATCCAGTCTGGCAAAACACAAAAGTGTGAGTATCAGCTCCCACGAACGACTAGAGTTTACTCCTTAAAAAAATTGTCTTTGAACAGGCACAGAAAATTATAAAACAAAAATGAAATGTGCTCACGATAGCTTGCCCAAAAAATACGTAACGCTGTCAGTCGATCACAAAAAGTTTACTCTTCATTTTTTATACCGGGCGTCTTATATGAAAATTAATTCTTAAGGAGTAAATTTCAAAAAAGCATATTTATATTTCTATTCATATAGCAATCATTATTCCAAGGCTATTTGTGGTGCTCATAAACTTTCTTGATTTTTTTAAACATTAATCAAAATCAGAATTTCAGAAAGCCAATTTCAGTTCTTAAGGGAATTTATAATCAATTAGACTTAGCTAGCGTAGAATTTGGCGTAGGTTGGACATAGGTAGGAATTAAAATAATTGTAACAATTAAATTTAATCATTTATATACAATTATGTGTGTCTAAAACCTTCTAGAACATACCAAACTTCCTCAGTTAAAATTATAATTTCGACTGAAATTTCCAAGTAAAATTTGTACAGAAACTATGAGTTATTTTCTCTGCAGTAATCTCTGAACTTAATCAGAGTTAACTATATTATTAAACGGACACTTAGAAAAGAAAAAGTATTAAAAAAGTATAATTTTAAAGTTAGTCGTTCAGAGTTTTTACTACTTTAAGCCGATAACCGCAAGTTTATGAATACTTTCTATATTCTAAGAACCGTTATTAGAAATCGTTATTTTCCTAAGCGAACTAAAAACAGACGAGGAATTATTGGTTGTACTTTTAAAACTCATCGTAAAATATTTTATCTCTGATTTTATGATTTTTAAATGGTTTTTCTTTAAGAAATATTCATTGCACTATTTTGGTTGATTAAAACTACTCGTATTCTGTTCGAGCTGTTTTTACGATTTTTAACATGGTTATTATTGTTTACTGGCAACAAAAAATGATTGAAATAATTGTATATAACTTTAAAAGGAACTGGACTCTGTTTTATGGTAAAGTAAAAGTATGTGTGTCATAAAAATAATGACTGAGTAAGTTTTCAACATTGATGCTAGCTGACGACCTCCGCGGTCAAATGACTCTATTTTTTATGTATTGGCTAAAGTCTGGGTGTTGTGATACAGTCGTTGGTTTGAATTCCATAACACAAATGTTTTTATTATTTTATTTTGAATGGGTTCGCTCTTGTTCCCAATCAAACCCGGGAGACAAGACAGGACCTACGATTATAAAAGCTAACCCAGAAGGTGCCTTATCACCCTGGCTTTACAAACGGATGGGTTATAAATACTCGGAAATGCAAGAAGGAGTTCCACTCTTTTGCTGTGCGTATTATACTTATCTTGGGTCAAAAAAATGTATGAGCGGTTTACTAATATTTTTTTATTGTTCGTGTATTCTGAACGAAACGTTAAGATTTAGTTGTATTCGGGTTTTTGCAGCTGGCAACACTGAGCGAACTGTCAAGCAATTCACAGAGCAACGCGACCCACTCACGCACGGCACCACGAAATACCTTATAATTTCCATGAGGGTATGGGTATAGGTTCTTCTTATAAACCACTTTGAAATGATACTAACATGAAAAATTTTCTTGTAGCTGATATCACCTTGGACTATTAGAATGAGAAAAAGAGTCTCCATAGAGTAGGACCACACCATCGACTTTCGGATCAAATAGGTGTTAAAGGTATTTTCTTCATCTTTACCTATAACTTCATGATAATTTCATCGTAATAACCAATGTCTGTGGACGGCACCACAGCTGTGGATACACTTTTGCATTGAGACTCCTTGTCCAGTGGTTGTGTTGTAATATTCGTCCAACTTCACCGCGTTCCGATAAGATTTCGAGAAGGCTGTGCAAGCTTTCTAAGTTTACCCAGGCACCCCGCTGTCTTTTATTGTTGGATAGCCGATTTTCTGTCTGAAAGGTCGATCAAAGTAGTTGACGATAATTCTCTGACTCAGTTGCTTTTGATCCCGGAGATTCTCAGGGGTCTGTTTTCACTGCCACTCTTTTCTTGCTGCACATCAATGACCTGATGATACCAAAAATTGTTGGGTATGCAGGTGACAGTACTGTCGTAGAGAGATACCTGACTAACGCCAACAGTGACGACGTGAAATTGATGAGAGAGGCCATGGTTGAGCGAACGAATCAGAGGATGAGCCACATTTCCCAGAGGCGTGACAGTAACCTCGTTCATTTTAACGCCTTGAAAACAAGCAAGCGTATCTTTTCACGGCATAAAAGAGTTCCTTCGACATCACTTCTACTTTTCGAAGTACATCTGTACCTGTAACCGACAGACTCGAGCTTCTTGGCAAGGAGTTGTCGTCAGATCTCAACTTCGGCTCCAACATCGAGTCCAAGGTTCAAACTGCAGCTAAAAAGCTTGGTATCCTAAAAAAGTTCAAGTGATATTTCACGCCGGGACAGCGTTTAACTCTCTATAAAGCTCAAGTCCAATCTTATATGGAATATTGCAGCCACCTTTGGGATGGCTCAGCAAAATACCAACTTGCTGCACTGGACACGATTCAGCGCAGACCTGAGAGGCTCATTAGTGACAGCAAATTGGTGAAGAGCAAGCTTCACACCTTAGCTCATCGCCGCAAAGTTGCCTGTCTGTCGGTCTTCTACAAACTGTACTTTGGAAAAGAGTGTGCTCAATTGCTCATACCGCCATCTCCTTTTGACATAAGCTCACAGTCGCAAAGTTGCCAGTCAGTCGGTCTTCTATAGAAAGTATTTTTGAGAGTAGGCTCAGGAGCTGCATATGCTCATACCGCCATCACCCTTTTGCCATCTGACATCCAGACGCACTGCGGACTACCCTTTCTTGGTTGCTATTCCTACCTGTCGCAACAAGCGCTTCTCAACATCTTTTATTAAGTACACAGCAAAGGAGTGGAACTCCCTTTCTGCGTCTGTATTTCCAAGTACTTATGACACGTCTGTTTTTAAAGCCTGGGTGAATAAGCACCTTCTGTGTTAGCTAGTTCCATCGTGCCCAAAACAGGACTTGGCCCCCGGGCTTGATGGGAATCAAGAGCAAACCTATTCAAAACAAAATATCAATATATTATTATTTTCGCGTGTATGATAACTGAAGCATTTTAATTAAACCTGTATATCCTGACCTGACTATATTTCCAGTATTATTTAGGTGAACAATAATGGACGACTACCTATCAAGTAATGAGCACCCACGCCACTCTTCTACATTATTATATTTATGTCTAGGCATTTCACGGCCACGAGTATTTTACTTTCATTTTTAAAGGTATTCTAATTATACACCTTCGATGTTAAACCGGTCATTAACGGTTTACACTTATCGTATTTATACACCTCCGGTGTATAAATACGACTGACGTTTCACGTTTCACGTGATCACAGGATTACTGAAAATTATCAATAACTTTTCATTTAAAAGAAAATAATCAGCCAACTACAATTTAATAAGAAAAAAATCTTGTATTTAATTAAAATAATTGAAGAAAAAGCGTCAACCTCAATGCCGTCAACCAACCCCTAATAAATGTAATCCCTCCTCAGGCTCTCATAAAAAGCCCGTCATTATAAATAGCAAGTGTAGAATTCTCCACAATCGTACCCATTGGGGCGCATTATTACAGAATCAATGTTCGAACAGAGTCAAAAGTCTATTTGAATCAACGCAGTCCCAGCAAAAGACTTTATCATGGGTTCCACTAAAACTTAAAGAAAAAATGTTACAGATATGACTTACTAAACCAGCGAGCTTGTATGAAAGATCTGATAAGAGTTAAAAAAAGCGAGCAATGTATGTCAGGATCGTAGAAAGTGTAAATTTGTGTTCTTCGCCTGCCCCCATGATGGAAAAAAGACGTGATTGTAAATCTTATAACTACTTACTTATCATTTTATTCTACGTGTCAATGTGTTTGAAAATATAGTAAAGTTCATTCTCAAACCAAGTCTTATCATCTTACGCGTGTATAATCACTTGTCAGTCCACGGTAGCAATTGTTTCCGATAGCCCACACCCCTCATCAGTCCATGGTAGCAATTGCTACGATATTCAAATTGCCGCGTGGCCTGCTGTTTTTTTTTAATTACAATTAATTTTTGCGTTACAGAGATCCGAAGATTTTGTGTTGGATTCTTTATTTAATCAGCTTTATAGTAGTATTTTTTCTTTGGTTTTAGCTTCATTATTTCTCAAGAAAATGGCATTTCTATCTAAGAGTTCGACATTTTTTTCTACAATTCGCTCAGCATGAGACTGTTCAGAGGGGTGGGACGCGCGGTAGCGGACTGACAAGTGTATAAGCTATGTTAATAAGTTTAAGTATAACATTGTATAAAATTATAAAACATGAAATGGAGCTTAAGTAAAAATACTGCATCATTATGTAAATTCTAAAGTAACAAGAAGAAGACTGATTAGAGCTCTGCGTAACATTTATAACTATTATCAAAGTTATGAACAAAAATATAGGCTCTATGGAATTTCCCATTAAAGCGCGCTTTTTGAAAGTTTTTATTTTTTTTAAATTTTAAAATTCCATAAGAATGAAATCATTCAAAACGCGCACGCTTTTTGTTTCGATTTGAAATTCCATAGGGGCAATGTGTTTTGGTGATAACTTTTTTATTATTGCAAATTTCAAAATTCGGGCCGTCACGATCTAATCCTAAATCTGTTTTCCTAATCCTAATCCTAATTCATTACAAAAAATACGAAAATCGGCTAAGAACTCATAGAGTTTTGGCGTCACTTATATTTCGTCATTGAAGCTGATCGATGGGAGTTTCGCTCCAATAATTTCTTTTGAACTCTTGTCTCTGTTTGATTGCACCCTGCTATGATATTATAGACAAAACCCGTATTGTTCTTGGCATGCGATCTGTATCGGCTATCGGGACCCATTGACAGTAGGAATTGTGAGGGAAAAATGGTGAAGAGCGAAGCTGAATATACACGAAGAATAGACTTATCACTTGAACACATATGTATATCTTTAAATATGATGGTAGTAGGTAGTATCAAATTGTCAAAAGAATTATAGACTAATTTTGTTTTATTTTTAAGCATAACGCCATATTTCTATAACATATAAAATACTGTTATAAAAAACAACCACATCTCCGGGCACACTCCTCAGGTGGGGGCTGGCTTGGAGATTGTTTTTATAGTCGTTTTTAAAATCTTGTAGAAAATTATTTATGCTTTATACGACCGTTTGGTGCAACAGTAGCGATCCTGCCTTTAGCACCAGCGGTACTCGGTTCGTGTTCCGAACAGATGTTTGTGTGATGAATACGACCATTTGTACCGGGTACCAGTTAAAGGTACTATGTATGTAGTAGTATGTAGCTAATATGTATGTCTTACACAAGCCTTACAGTGCTTACTTTAGGCTAGGATAGTAGGTGTGAATGTAAGAAATATTATAATTATTTTTTATTAAGAGAACTTATCACAGTTGTGATATTAATAATAACTAAAATCATCGTTTTAGTTATTTATTGTTTTTTTTATTTAATGAATTCATCTTTTCATTATCTTAGCCGAAAAAAGTTTTATCATAATCACCACGCTTAGTATGTAAGGAGGGTAGAAGTTCGTGGTAAAACGACCGTAATTTGGAAAACGCTAGTACTCATTTTGGTCTATGGGAGGTGTTTGGTGATTAATTCTAGTATCATTAGTTGCTTTTTACGACATCTTTGAATGGATGTGTGAAGGGTCGATGGTATTCTATTCTGCTGTACGAGCTTAGATTACGAGTTAGATTTTATATCTCAAGCAATTACCTATAACGGCACATATTTAAATGATCATAAAAAAAATAGTAATTGATCGTGAAAAAAATACAATTGTTAACCTAACCTGGCCTTTTTTTTGTTTTCGTAGGAAATGCTTTGCGCATTTGCTCGAGTAGGGACCACACGAGACGATATGTGGGACTCTCCTCCATGCCTCCACCCTGCCTGTGCCCGGTGAGGGCTAAGAGGGCTACCCAGTAACACCTGCGGCGTCCTACAATACAGCCGCGACCGTGACCCGTGAGTGAGCCGTGACGCCCTGAACACTCCGCACGCCTGAGGGCCAAGTGTAATGCGGATGCCGGTCTCCCGACCCGACAATCGCTGGCCCTCTTTCGGTGGAGTGGTGGAGTACCACACCCCCGGCCGATCCCGGCCCACCAACCTAAGCCAACATTTAGGTAACCAATTGTATTTTTAGGTGATCATTTATCATTTTTTGAGGATCATTTAAATATTTCCCAATTTTAACTAGACTAAAATAAAAAGGCTTAGGGTGAGTAGGCACCTTCTGGGATAGCTCGTTCCATCGTGGATCCTGTCTTGGCCCCCGAGCTTGATCGAGATTGAGATATGGGTAATGATCTGGGCCAATACTACCGATAAGCAAAGTGTCTTTAAAGCTCAAAAGAAATGTCTCAGATCCATGATAGGTCTAATGCAAGATGATTCATGTGAACCTTACTTTCATAAACATAAAATTCTTACACTGCCTTCTATGTATATATCTGAGATAGCAAACTTTAAACGCAACTATTTAGTGACGAAAACGTATACATGAAACTAAGTGAAGTCTACAAATCCGAGTTTTTTTCGCCACTACTTCTCAGAAGGGCCACTACTATACAAACTGGTGGTAGACTCAGTAGTTTACAGTAATCGTAGAGATACAATCAATAACTATTTTTTTTTCTTTTTAATGTAAAATAAAATAATTTTGATTAGTATTTTAACATTTTGTAGGTATGTCATCCTTTTTTGTAATATAATAACGTGTATTTTCGTACGGAACTCCAAAAATCTAAACAAACCGGTGGCAGTCCATGGCATTTGCAGTAAACAATGAGTTCTTTCTTGGCAAGAAAACGCGGGTAACTTCGATATCTCCCACCGGGTTCATTCATTGTCCCCAAAACATTGTAACTAAACGTCAACGTTGTTTTCGATGCTTCCTTGGCAGGTATTGTTTGCGATAAATAAAGTACATTATTAATATCTACAAACGCAAACATGTTATGTACCGAAGCATTGTCGCACGTATGTCTTTTCATTGCACAAGCTTTTGTGCTGTATATATAGGACTAGGTCGATGCAGACGCCAAGCATAAAGCTTCGCTAGCACCATAAATTGGAGCGGAGCGTAAAACTAAAAAAAATTAGATTCAATAATGTTTAGTAAATTATAAATTCCATAAGAATGAAAACTTTCAAAAAGCGCGCGCTTTTTGTTTCAATGGAAAATCCCATAGAGCTAGTGATTTTGGATCATAACTTTTATATTTTTATGAATTTAAAAATGCGGTCCTAAATGGGTAACACAAAAAATATTAAAATCGGTTAAGAACTCTGAAAGTTATGGCGGAACAGACATTGTGTCATTGAAGCTGATCCATGGGAGTGCTGTTTGGCAGAGTAAAATAGCACGAATCCATCACACGTTAATGTGGTGACGTGAAATTAACTTTCATAGTTGGCGGTCCAGCAGACAAGAATTTTTAGTCAATTTCAACTTTATCCAATACTTACATCTTTTCGTAAACTTACAGATTAGTAGAATTTTAGTAAAAAAATATTCATTTAGTTTTTATTAATTTTTTGCATTCACAACGCAATATTTTATACCTTATATATTTATTTTGTTCAAATACGATAGAATTCGAATTTACTAAGGCTGAAAATTGTTACACAACTTGTATATTGCATATAAATAAAAGTTGTAATGGTCAGTCAACAGAATATGGGGACAGAGCTGGTCAGTCAGCCGCAATGTATGTGCAAAAATAAATAATGTGCAATTCATTTACTACATTTCAAAATTTTTAAGGAGTATTAAATATTATTTTAAACATAAAAAAATAGTCAGTCATCTATTTAACGGGACAAGGCCCGTCAGTCAGCAAGAATAGAAATAAAAATTTCGCGTGCGCGCTCGGCATCGCAGGTAACGGCTTGCTTCTTTTTTTATTATAATCGTTATTTATTGCCTTTAGCAGACTAGATTGAATAAAAAAAATTATTAATTATAATTCAATAATATTATTACTTTATTATGTACAAAATACACAAAAATAAAATGATTGCTGTAATGAAAGATTAATTATCGAATTCTTCCTCAGACTCATCAAATTCATTGATTTCATCGTGATATTTACGCTATTTACGAAAGTGCATACACTTTCGTACGCTAACTTGTAGCATTTTCGGTGTTCTTTATCTAATTGACGATTACATTCGTTCTTGTAATTCGTTATACAAGACATGTTATATTTTAGAATTTGATTTGAATTCAACATGTCTTGTATTTTTTACAAGTGTATTAAGATTAAAAGAAAATTATGCGCAAAAAACCAGAAACAAATTGCTCTATTTAAAAGGGCTATACAATTTTTTTCAGGATGTTTCACAGATAAAATTAACTATTTCAGTCCTCCTAGATTATCCGCTTAATAAACTATCCGATGCGACTTTCGCACTGCCAGCAATAAATATGCCGCGTGCCTGTTAATCCTATAATACCTGGCCTGATTACATCGTAAATTAGGGTGTTGTGACGCCAAAGCGTGCATCGGATCAACGATTTATATCAAACATCGCGGTTCGCGTACCTCCTGAATTATTGTTTCTAAACCAATAGGTTGTTCGTAAATTATCTCGAATCGGTCCATAAGATAATTAGTTAAGCGTGGTCACCAATAGTTCAAATAAATATATTTAACCAGCTGACCCGGCCTCGCGTTGCTGTGGATCAGTCCTAATCAAACCTACCTATATCTTAAGTTGGAACAAATCCAGCAAATAGAAAAAAAATAAAATAAAATTGATTGAGTCGTTTTAGAGTTCATCGCGGTTGTTGTTGATAGAAACCTTTTTTTAGAATTTGTATTTTTTAATCTTTTGTTATCTATAGTTTTTTTTTTGCTTTGAAGTTCGATGTCAGTCGCGTTTTTTATAGTTTGTATGAATGTTTGGTTTTCTTTGATTCGATATTATATTAATCTTATACCCTAAACGGAACTTGTTTTCCTCATAAACCAGCCCCCATTTGCTCTCACTAGCTTACAGCGGTCAAACACTGTGACAGGGATTTTTTATATATATACTAGCCAGTGATGTAGAAGATACCCTATACAAAGTATCTGAAATACTAGATGCAAGATACTTTAAAAAAAAGTATTTCAGATACCAGATACAAATAATTTTCTGAAAAGGTATCTGAAATACTAGATACAAAATACCTACCTTTCAAATACTTTTTAAAGATAAAATACTTTTGTAAGAAAACAACATTTAATTGAATTTAAGTTTACTTGTTCGAGAAAACAATTTTCGAATAGATCGCGTTGATAACAAGGATCAGGAAAATGTGACAAGAAAAAATATGAAGGTATTGAAATTGAGACTTTTTATGTTTTAGTTGACATTTGAGTAAAACTAATTCCTCATACATATTGTCGCTCATCTTCCTTCGATGAGGCCTCATTATCATTCCCCCAAAGGAGAAGACTCGCTCCCCAGGAGCAGAGCTGGGCAAACAGGTGTTATATTTTAGAAATATTTTTTTAATTGTAGGATAAGCATCTTGTGGTGTAAGCACTGGTGCTACTTGTGTTTTCGCCACTAGCAATAGAGGTATCGGAGTCCTCTAGAAACATATAATAAGAGTCATCTTTTGTTTTTTTTTTATATCACCTTTAATGTTGTTTAAAACCTCCGATTTTTGTTTTTCAGATCGATTGATCTTTCTTGTTTCAAACAGGACAAGTTCTTTTACATATTCCTTTCCCGCTTTTGGTACCCATTTCAGTTTAAACATAGGATGGGACACTGAGACTACATTCAGGTCACAGGTCACAGGTAGAGATGTACCTCGGAAAGTAGGAGTTAGGTGGAAGGAATTCCTTTTTGCCGTGAAAAGATACGCTTGTGATTTAGATGCGTTGAAATTAACGAGGTTACTGTCGCCCCACTGGGAAACGTAGTTTAGCCTCTGGTTTATTCGCTAAACCATGGCCTCTCTCATGAACATCACGTCGTCACCGCTGTCTTTTGCGCTAGACAGGTATCTCTCAACAACAGTATTGTCGTCTGCATACCCATTAACAGGTCATTGATGTGTAGCAGGAAAAGCTTCGTAGAAAGAACAGACCCCTAAGGAACTTCGGCATCAATAGCCACTGAGTCAGAGGATTTTTAGTCGAGACGCTACTTAGTCGACCATTTTAAGTTGGAACTTGGGCTAAGCTGACCAAAAAAGGGAACTTACCTGGAGACTGCGGGGACGCCCGAACCCTCCCCCGAAATGGCCATCGGATCCTCCCGTCCAGTCGCCAACTGGCACGATGCAGCATTTCGGGATTTGTCGCGAGTTGGCAGGGCAGCCTTTCACGCGTGGCTAGCGCGCTAGTAGGGCCTCCTACTAACTGCGGTCGGCCAGCGGCTAAAACCGTGCTTCGGATCCCACTACCCTCCAGAATGAGTTACCAGGTACAGCATAGCCAAGATACCAAGACCGAGGTCAGATAGGAAAGACAGGAGTGACGGTGGGTGGCCGATGACATTTGTAGAAAGATAGTGTTGCCATCTGTCATTAAGTTCCCGACAATATCGACTATTTACTTTATTTATGACTTGCACAATTTGTGAATTAAGCCAGTGTCAAGTAAGTATAATATTTCTTCTACGTTTTTGAGTAATTTCCGAGGTTTCAGTAAAAAAGTGGGTTTTACTGAAATCTCCTCGTGGCCTTCTTGAGAGAGCGCGAACCTTTCAACCTGTTTTGTTTCAATTGCCAACACTCTGCATATTCAGAAACACTTAGTGGTTAATACATGCCATTATTACACACTAATATCAACCTCAACACAAACTTTAACAAGAAAACCAAAACCATCAAAAGTGACGCTTCGCGCTTCCGCCAAAAAATCCAATGTCGACTAAAGAAACGACGCGTTGCGTTCAGTTGCGTTCGGAAAGAAAACCTGCGAAGTTCATTTTAGTAAAAGTATTTTAGGGAACAAAGTATCTTCAAAATACAAACATACCAGGAAAATGTATCTAAATATAAGATACAAAATAAAATATTTAGAAAGTATTTCAAATACAAGATGCAAATACGTATTTTGTATCTTGTATCTGTATTTCAGATACTTTTAACTAAGATAAGTCACATCACTGATACTAGCTGACCCGGCCACACGTTGCTGTGTTATAAATGAAACCTATCTTATGCTTAAGTCGAAACAGATCCAGCAATATGAAAAAGAAATCATCAAAATCGGTTGAATAGTTTCGGAGTTCATCACGGTCAAACATTGTGACAGGGAAATTATATATTTATATACATAGGTAAAGCTACAGACTTATATTTCAAAACAATATTACTTATAATTCATTATTACTACAAGTGCGAATCCCGACTGAAGTAAGATATAGGAATGTCATTTCCGTTATTGTGTAAAATTAAGCGCACGATGCTTATTGCTTCATAAGCGACACGTGGACGTGGACAGCTATAGAAATATATTCTATATAATAGAATATATTTAGCAAGAATGTGGTACATTTAAGATGGTAGGCAATAGTATTATAAAGTGCAATAAATAAAGTGGACGACGTTCGTGTGATTGAAGCCAGCGCACGCTTAGCGTTCCTCATAGTGACGCCTCGCGTAGCAAAGACATTTCTTAATTTGTAATCAACAAAAAAAATCTCTCTATAAAGTTGAAGTCTGATTTTGGAATATTACAGCCACATCTGGGCCGGCTCAGCAAGATACCAATTTGCTGCACTGTACATGATTCAGCGCAGAGCTGAAGAGCTGAGAGATTAGTGACAGCAAATTGAAAGAAAGAAAGAAAGAAAGAAAAAACATTTATTTCGGACTCAAACACAATAACAAAACAACAACAAAATGTATATATTCAAAAAGAGTAACAACTTAAAAGAGAAGGATACATGTAAAATCGTAAAAAGATAAATTAAAATAATAATAAAAATAAAATAAAAAATTAATACAGATATGGTGTGTCTGAGGCCAAAAAAGGACCCTGTCTCAGCATAAAAGCCTCTGCGTCGTTCGGAGATGGAAAGAACGAACACAGAGGCGCTGTTATTCTGACAGGGCGCTTAAGTGGACGTCACCGTTAAAAATTTACAAAAAAAAAAAAACATAAGAAATAACTTTTACAATCGAAAAACTAATTACAGACACAAAAACAATCACTATAATAAACACAAACTACCACACAACATACAATAAAAAATAAAGATAAAAAAAGTAATTAAAAAAATACAACATACTTAACAATTTAAGAAAAGAAATTCGTAATGTAAGTCAGCGGAATTTCAAAATTGTTATTGGCAACACTGACAAAGATTCCCTGCTCGGTGACACAAGTAGGCGCCATTGTTGGACTCGAGAGAGTCAAAGTTAAAATTTTGCCACGTAGTGCCACGTACTACCGCGTGGTTTAGTTTGCCGTTTAAATATATATATGGACGCAGGAATTTATAAAAGTGGACAAATTGCTTGCCATACAGTGGCTGGGCGAGAAAACCTACCCGTACATGACATGTTGTGAAAAACCAAAAGTAAGTTACTCATATGTCTCTGTTTTTTTGGAGCGACATAAGATAGGTTTTTAAGTGTTTTTTAAAAGTAGTTTTATTTTTCAGGTCACGCACAGGCGGCGGTAAATCGTTCCAGCACCGCGAGGCAGCATATCTGAAGGATCCGCGGAAAGCCATAGTACGATGCTTAGGAGTAGAAATAATGTGAGTACAGACTCTCATTGGATATTTACTGTGTTCCTGCGCCCATACAAGCTTGTCGTAAAGATACTGCGGTTTTCCTGTGTTAATAATATCAAACAACAAGGACGCAAGATGCAGTTTTCTGCGAGCCTCCATTTTGAGTATATTAGCAACATTTAGAAATGGAGTGATATGGGATCGCGGCGGCACGTGGAAGCAAAACCGGGCACAAGCATTCTGAACACGCTGAATCAAACAGCTGGTCCTGGCCAGAAGGCATGGCCCATAAACAGTATCACAGTAGTTGAATTTTGATAAAATCAGTGACTCACATAGCCTTATTCTGAGCTCTTCGCTCAAATATGCTCTAATTTTGTATAATAGTTTAAGGCGATAAAAGCAGTTCCTAGCACATTCAGCAATATGCGTCTCAAAGCTTAAACGGCCATCCAGGACCAACCCCAGATTTCGGGCTACCTCAACATGTTCAATGGTAACTCCGCCTAGAACAATTTCAAAAGATGATTTTTTTATTTGTTGTAGGTTGTTTTTGGTACCAAATATAATAAGTTTAGACTTTTTTGGGTTTAGGGTCAGACTGTTTAAGTTACACCAGGTGGCCACATGTGCCAAGTCATCACTAATTTTTCCCGCAGCAGCTGCGTGATCTGATGGAGTGAAAGAAATATATAATTGTAGATCATCAGCATATAGATGATGCTGGCAGTGTGTTATACTTTTTGTGATGTCTGCGCTATACAGAATGTAAAGGATGGGGCCCAAAATAGAACCTTGGGGCACGCCGCGCGTCACAGGTAGAGGGGTTGATTGTAATTTGAGTCCATTTGATTTTGTCAACTCTACATACTGCAGTATGTGCGATAAGTAACTAGCAAACCATTTTACTGCCCTAGCGTCGAATCCATAGTAGGACAACTTGGACAAGAGAAGAGTTGTATTTATTGAGTCGAATGCTCGCGAGAAGTCCAATAAAAGCATGGCACTGACCATGCCTCTGTCTTGACCAGAGAGGAGGTTGTCCACCACATCCGCCAGGGCAGTAGCGGTACCATAGCCCCTTCGAAACCCAGACTGTGATTGAGGAAGTATATTGTGGTGTTCCAGGTAACCAGTAAGCTGATCACAGACCACCTTTTCCAAAATCTTTGAGACACATGACAACAAACTGATGGGCCGAAGATCCTGCACAGATTCGGGCTGAGCAGTTTTTGGTAGAGGCTTGACAACTGCAACTTTCCAGCTACTGGGAAATGTACACTCCCGAATTGATTTGTTGATCAAGGAAGTAATTGCATGCAGTGATTGAGCCAGAGTAAGTTGCAGCATTTCTAATGATATGCCATCGTCCCCCTGAGCATTAGATTTGAAACCTCTTATGACTTTAAGAATCAAATCTTCACTTACTGGTTGTAAGCAGAAAGTTGCATTCCCATACCTATGATGTTCCAGGTAAGTCAGTTGAGATATCGACACCTTGTTATCCCCGGGTACATCTAGAAAGTATGTATTTATGTGATTCGGGTCATTTAGAACAGTAGGTAAATCCAATGCACATTTGGTGTCCGGTATAACTGTCTTCCTCAAATTTTTCCATAATTTCCTTGAGTTGTTAATATTTTTATTTATGTGACTATAAAAGAAACATTTTTTTTCTACTTCTATAGCGGTCATTACTAACTGCTTCATTTCCTTGTAACTTTGCTTTAGGGCTGGTGTATTATGCATTTTAAGTCTTTTGTGGTATCTATCTCTAATTTGCATCATATCTTTAATAGTATCCGTTATCCAGGGATGGGGGGGATGCTTAAACTTCCGTTTTCTGATGGGGGCATGGAGATCATACAACACAGTCACACATCGGGTAAATGCTAAAACCATGGTATTAATATCCTCCGACTCGTCAGAACTGCACCATTGTATGGAGTTGAGATCTGCGTTGAATTGGTCTAGAATGATATCTTTCATTGGCCTATAGGTTAACCAGCGGGGGCTTGGTTTTTCTTTCCTAATTTTGAATTCTGCTACTACCATAGCATGTCCTCCCAAGTCTGGTGAATATTTGACTCTGATATGAAAGGCTTTTGCGTTAGTACATATCACATCTATTAGTTATTCAGTTATTCAGTCTGTTGCGCAAACGCTTATTGTGCAGACGTATCGCTTGACGTACTTGCGGTCTGTGTTCTACCTACCTACGTTATACAATTTTATAATTTCTACTATACTCAGTATAAATTCTAATTGCAATGGCTACGTTTACAAGTGAATGTGCGTTATGCAAAGAGTTGGTCAGTCACGGCCCAGAATGTTCCATGTGTAATCTTAAATACCATTTCAAGTGTAGTGGTGTCACCGAAAGGGGCTTCAACAGACTTGGGGCGGCGAGAGTCTCTTGGCTGTGTTCTTCATGTCGCGATGGCGATGGATCGCAACTTAAAGATGACCATATATTCTTAGCTGATGGTAGTTCTCCCACCATATCGAAACTCAGCATAGGGCTCCCTTTTGAACAGCCTCCAACACCAGCCCACCAAGGCCGATCCGAACAGGCACAGGATACGCTGACATCTTGTCTAAAATTACTGACCTACAGAGGCAGTTTTCAGCCTTTCAATCTTCTATTCATTCCGATTTGAAGACAGTCAAGACCAGTATTACAGATCTAAAATCTGTTTTAAACACTAAAATAGACGAAATATCGAATCGTGTGCTAGATATTGAAAATCGTGTCTCCTCCTTAGAATCGATGAAGTCGGAAGTAGATGAATTAAAGCTTACTTTAGGGGAAATTAAAGAGAGTAACAGAAGAAATGAACAGTGGGTCCGACGATCAAATATCCAAATTAATGGAATACCTCTAAAAAGGGGCGAAAATTTATTACATTTTATTAAGTGTCTAGCGGACCGCTGTGGATTTCCCTTAAATATTGATAGTGACATTGATTTTGTCACTCGAGTAGCGACTAAAAATGACACCAGTACTACAATTGTAAAACCAATTATTTTAAAGTTGCAGTCCCGCCATAAAAAGGATGACTTTCTGGCTTGTCTTCGTAAACTTAAAGATTTAAAGACGAGTGACCTTGGATTCACCGGTATCGATGGCTACATTTATGCGAATGATCATCTTTCAACCTGGAATAAACACCTACTCCAACAAGCCAAATTGAAAGCGAAACAAAAGAATTATGCTTTTTGCTGGGTTCGCAACTGCACGGTTATGGTCAGAAAGAGTGATAAGTCACCGGTTATTCATATCACCTCCGAAGAAGCGCTAAAATTAATAAAATGAGCGTTATTCATTTGTTTGGTTGGTTGTTAATACTGTGTGTTGTGTTTTACATATTGTTATGCTCCGATGTAGTCTACAATAAGGTACTGTACAGTCTATATAATAGCCCCATAGTAGTATTTGTGTGTCATTTTGCATTTCATATTTATTCAGTGAATTTCTTTTGTTTTAATCAATTATTCGTAAATATTTTTGTCATAATAGTCGCTTATTTTAACCTGTACCAGAACTGTCTACATGATTTGATGTGGTTTATATACATTAAGAGTTCAATGCTTAACGTATTGATATCGTATGGGCTGTCATTGTATGCGGAATACTGCGATGTTTTATCAGTTTTTGTTGTGGGTATGCGGATAGTCAAACATTACGGCGCGAGCGTAGTTGGTTTTGTTTACTGCGGTCTTGTTATAAATTCCTTAAAATATTATACAAATCTTTATAACAATTATTTAATTATAATTGTTTACTACCCTCCATCTCCTAAAATCTATAATAATTATATTAAGTTATTGAAATTATTTCATTACAATGATAATCTCACTTTGGTTTTTTTACTGGTAGAAAATGTGATATTTGTCTTATCATATATTACTTTGTTTGATCACTTTTTTCTTAACGTTATAACCCACGAAATGTCATGTACATTTAATTATATTCTACATTACAATTTAGCTAATTACATACAAGTTCTATATTTAATACAACTACTCAATGGTACTTAAGATTTTTTATCAAAATGTACGTGGGTTAAGAACTAAAACGAATACATTTCTTACTAATGTGCTTAACTCTGATTATGATCTTATTTGCTTGTCTGAAACCTGGTTGCTGCCAGGCATTTTCGACAATGAGCTGTTCGATTCTCGATATGACGTGTACAGAACCGATAGGGACTACGAAGCGCAGGGGGTGACGAGGGGGGGCGGCACGCTAATTGCGGCGCGTCGCGGGCTAGCGGTCGACGTGCGTGCCCTACCACCGTTGCCCTCGCTCTGCGATACAGAGATCACGAATGTCAACATTACCTACGATAAAAAACGGAATAACTCCAGAAGGTTGTGTATATTTTGTGCATATTTTCCCCAAAGTGTTTATCAGGAATCGTCACAGTCTACGTTTTTTGATTACATGCAAGACTTATATATCGAATTTCCTGATCACGATTTTATTCTAATAGGTGATTTCAATATTCGAGACGCCGATTGGTGTTGCAATGACTCATCGGGCATTACTTTAAGCAACCCATATTTTAATAATCTGGTTCGAAACTTAAACATGTTTTTATGTTTCACGGGTTGGTCACAACATAACATTATCACTAATATTAATAGAAGATGTCTCGATCTTGTAATTTCGTCTAATTTGACATGTACTGTGACACGCGCTATTCCATTGTCACTTCCGGAGGACACTCACCACCCAGCGCTTAGTATCGAATGTGATGTGGATGGTATGACTTTATTAAGTTCTGCACCTCGTTCAGTAAGAAACTATTACGCCGCTGACTACGCAAGGTTAAACTACGAATTATCGCTAATAGATTGGAGACAAATTTTAAATGTTGATAGTGTCGAGTCGGCTGTAGATACCTTCAACAGAATAGTCAACGGATTATTGGATATGTACGTTCCTATTAAGAATATTAATTACAATCATAATTATCCCTTTTGGTATTCTCGATCTTTAGTAAGATTAGGTAATAAAAAAATAAAAATTCATAAAAAATGGAAAACTTATAAACGAATTAGCGATTACATATTATTTACTAAAATTCGTAAAAAAGTCAAACTTCTTCAATCAACTTGCTATGCAGACCATATATCACGGGCTCAGGATAACATTAAAAAAAATAGTAAACGTTTTTGGTCATTTGTTAATTCGAAGAAAGATACTAATGTAATTCCTAATACTTTATTCTTAGATGACACAACTGGTTCAGATGGTTTATCTATCTCGAACTTGTTTAATAAATTCTTCCAGTCAGTGTTTGAGACTGACGATGGTGGTGTTGGTGTGACTGTTTCCCGTGAAGATAGCTCCTGTACTATCGGTTCTGTAGACGTTTCTCCTTGCATAGTTTATAAATATTTGTCACGACTCGATACAACCAAAGGCCCTGGAGCCGACGGTCTGCATCCACTGTTTTTAAAGTCGTGTCGTGAACAATTGGCGTTACCAATTTATTTACTGTTCGAGCTCTCATTGTGTCAGGGGGTAATGCCGCTAGTCTGCAAACGTTCTCTAGTGGTACCAATCTTTAAGAGCGGCGACAAGCATAACGTCCGTAATTATAGGGGTATTTCCAAACTCTCCACCATACCAAAACTTTTCGAGAAAATAGTTTACGACTCCATTTTCCATTAATAAGACCTATTTTATTGCCACAGCAACATGGTTTCGTCGATAGGCGTTCCACAGAAACTAATCTTTGTGAGTTCCTGGACCTGGCGCTAGATGTTATGGACAAGGGTTGGCAGATTGACGCCGTGTATACCGACTATTCCAAATGTTTCGATAAGATTTCTCATAAATTACTAATTTGCAAATTACAACATGTCGGTATACACGGCGACCTTCTAAGATGGTTAACATCCTATGTGCAAAACAGGAGTCAAGCAGTTACAATCAAGGGTTTCATTTCTTACTTCATTCCGGTGACGTCTGGTGTGCCGCAGGGCTCTCACCTCGGCCCTTTACTTTTTAACATCTTCATTAATGATGTGATCAAGTGCTTTTTTAATTCAAAATTTTTATTGTTTGCTGATGATACTAAAATCTTTACTACTGTTAAATCTATTGATGATTGCATATTACTACAAAATGATTTAAATAGATTATTCGAATATTGCCGTCTTAATAAACTCTTTCTTAATATTGATAAATGTCATTCTATAACTTTCTGCAGAAAAAAACAACCAATAGTGTTCAATTACCACCTCAATGACATAATTCTCAAAAGGGTCACTGAGGTGAGAGACCTCGGTGTTATTCTAGATAATGGTCTACTTTTTTCATCGCACTTAAATTATATCACAAGCAAAGCGTATAAAATGCTCGGGTTTATTTTTAGACAAACCATTGATTTTACAGACCCTGTTACTCTTCTAGTGTTATATAATTCTCTTGTTAGATCTCTCTTAGAATATGCATCTACTGTTTGGAACCCGCAGTATTCCGAATACAAAATGATGGTTGAAAAAATACAAGATAAATTAATGAAAAGGCTTAGATATAAGTTCAAGAAATTTGATAAATTAATAATACCTCTTGAATCACGCAGAGAAATACGTGATCAAACTTTTTTGTACAAAATTTTGAATAACCAGATTGATTCTCCATATTTATTAAGTAAGATTTTGTTTAAATGTTCTGGAGCTAAACTGCGTTCGTGTGATACATTTTCGATATCTCATTGCAAAACCAATTACGGTAAAAATCGCTACATCCTAAGAGCTGCAAGAAATTATAATGTAAATTTCAATCATATAGATATGTTTAATACCAAACTTGCGACATTCAAAATTGAAATTCTCAAAACTTGTTTAAGTAAGTTAAAACCTTAATTTGTTATTGTTTTTATCGTACAGTTATTACTTTATATATTTTTATTATTAATTATCTCTAGTATAGTATTGGTAGGTTGAACCTTTTGTCTGTTCAATATGATGTATAAGTTAGTGGTGGAAACTCATTTGGCTTTTGTACTAAAATTCTGTTTTATTAATCAATGTTCCATGTAATGCTGTATGTTTCCCTAATAAATAAATTAAAATTAAATTAAAATTAAAATTAAAATTAGAGTTTCACTATGGTCTGTAAAATGGGTCGGTAAAAAACAGTTGTATAGATTGCACCAAGTGTGCAAAATACCTTGTAAAAGCTGACAGATCTAAACTTCATGTGGTTAACTTTTGTATATATGATAAGGGTACAATACATACGTTTATTCATTTTGTTGTCTGCTGTAGTTATTAAAAAATAAATTATTAAATTCCAATAATTAGTACTTTCATTTGATGGACTGTGGTAAATGACCGGATATGTTAACATAAATTTAGTGCAGGTAAGAGATTGCAACCTGTTTAGCACTACAACAAGAGAGAGAAAATAGTACAGTAGTGTTTGCAGTGTGACAAACATAACATGAAAAAATACAACACAAATTTTACACATAACTGGGACTACATTAGAAAACATACACAACCAAATCAAACTAAAAATATATAAAATGTTTCTTATAGCTAACTCATTTTGTAGATTACTGAGAGGATGGTATCTGAAGGCCAAAAACGTGAGAGAGGTCCCCGTCGGAGCGAAACTGAAAAGCCGGCCTTCCGTCTCCCTGGCGGGCGAAGATACGACCCCGCCTCGTCCAGCAGTATCGCCACTGCAGCCTCCGACACTCCTCGCGGACTCGATGGAAGAGCTGGCGGTTCGGGCGGGTCAGTCGCTCATTGATGAATACGCGGGTCCCGCCGGTGGCGGAGAGAGTGCGGCGCACGCGCGCAGCGCGCAGCAGTTCGTCGCGCAGTTGGCGGCGCGCCAGGCGCACCACGATGTGGCGCGCGCGCCCGTCCGCCTCGGCCGGGGGCCGGCCCACGTGCTCGGCAAACACCACGTCGCGCTCCTCCAGCGTCACGCCCATGCGCCCAGCGAGCACGGTCACGGCGTGCATGACGCTCTCACCCTTCTCCTCCGGGAGGTGGCCGATCTCCAGGTCCGACAGTAAAGCCTCCTGATCCCGGTCGTTGAGGTCCAGCTTGAGCTGCGATATAGTGCGCTCCAATTCGGTGGTTCTCCCGATGTCCTCCTCTGACCGGTGCCCCTCCAGTGCCTCCAGCCTCTGCTCCAGACCGTCGAGGCGCAATGTGATAGTCGCAAAGGAATCACGTAGCTGCGTCATCTCCAGTCTAAAAGCCCGCATCTCCGCCATACATTCGATGAATTCCCTGCGAAACTCTATCACACCCTGGACACCCAGCTGCTCGTTTGCAGTGCACTGCTGCGCACTCATTGTGGGGCAGTCGGGGGCGGGCCGAGTTGAGAGTGCTTCCGTCTCAGAACCTTCGCAGATGCCCTTTACTGGGGTCTGAGTATTGTCAACCCTTCGTGCGTTCTTTTTACAATTCGGGGCCTTGTCTGATAAAGCTAGACAGGCTTTATGATATTTCACCGGACAGACGCTACATGTAGCGGCCCCTGCCGACGAAAGAAACTTACCGCACGCACCGCAGTTAAGCATTCTTATGGTTAAGGTTGAAAGATTTTCAACCTTAACCTTAAGGTTGAAGGCTCCACTCTCAAATACGAAATATGTAAATATTTTCTTCACAAAATAAAAGAATTCAATGTGGGCACTTGTTAATAACTTTATCACAAATTACCCTACTTGTGAAAAATAAAAATGATCAGCTGATCATATAAAGACAATTTTCTAGACAAAACAGGCGATTTAAAAATCACCAACACTTGTGCAGCTGCACTAACACTTCCACTATTGATTGAATTGGATTCTCACACTACACAATGACTTTTTGGTAATTATTGGTCGAAAAAACGAGCACGGTAGATGTACGGTATGCCGTCACAGACGTCACTCTCAAAAAAAAAAAATTGGTGAAGAGCAAGCTTCATACCTTACCTCACCGACGTTGTCTCTCTGTCGATCTTTTACAGACTGTACTTTGGACCGTATGTTCGGGAGCTGCTGGTCGCATTATAAATAGCTATTCTTACCTGTCGCACCAAGCGCTTCTCAACATCTTTCATAATGCGCACAGCAAAGGAGTGAAACTCTCTCCCTGCGTCTGTATTTCCTAATACTTTTAACCTGTCCATTATCAAAGCCAGGGTGACTAGGCACCTTCTGGGTTAGCTCGCCCTATCGTAGATCCTGTCTTGGCCCCTGGCCCTGATTGGTATCAAAAGCGAACACATTTAAAATAAAAATAAAAAACAAACAAAGACATGTGGCTTTACAGGAAGTACCAAAAACAAGTTTCTGGAAATGGTTCTTTTATTTTTCCAGAAACTTTTTATAGGAAAATTAATTAATAGTTTACCTACCTAAATAAATACAATGGCAAAAAAGTAACATGGTTACTAACACTAGATTATGATGAATGTGAATAACGCTAACAACTTATGCAACATTAAATTTTGTAATTATAACGTTAAATTCTACAATTTAAACTTTAATTGTAATTTCATATTGGTGGTATAAAGGTATGTAAGATTTATATCAATGTAAGATTATTAGTAAAATTATGCCTATTATTGGTAATTATTACTTAATATTCTAGAAATATTATTGATACTAATAATTATCATTAACTTCTTCTTTCACAATTGGGAACATGAGCCTTAAGTCACATCTAAACAGACATTATTTAAGGCTAATATTGTAAGGAAATGGAGCCTTAATATGTTTCCAAATAGAAATCTCCATTTTCTGGTCTGTAGACCTAATTTAGTAGATTTATAAATACTATTTATACAAGTAACCATTATATTACTCGCTCTGATATATTACTAACTACAACAATATATAGAAATAAATAAGACAAATAGTAAAGTGCCGGTGATGAGCCGAAATTTCTTCCACTAACCTGTAGTATACAATGTGTTAAAAACTATTAATAAAAATATATTGTTATACTCGTATTTACAACAATAAGCGTAGCTCAAAGTAAGCAGTTTTAGGCTTGTATTGTACTAGGATGACGGATAGACATACATATATGATACATAAATAGTAACATCCATAGAAGTATGTACAAATACCCGTGAAATTCGGATATTCGGTACATTTCGGAGAGTGCAGCAGAATTGCACAGCTCTCCCCATTTTATCATTGGACAACCAGACTTGCAAATAGGCGCCACCAGTATATGCTTGATGTACGAAAGAGATATAAAATCAAGCATATACTGATAGAGATAGACGGATTTTAAAATTCGAAATTTGTAATCCGTACCGCTAAAAAGTGGAACTCTTTGCCTGGAATTGTGTTATCTAATAAATACCATTTTAGGGTCTTCATATCACGAGTGAATAGATATCTTCTAAGCATGCGCGTCACATTCTAGATACGTCGCTTACCATCAAGCGAGATAGCCGTCAAGCCCTTATTTATTCACGACAAGAACTTATGTCAGAACAAATTCATAACACAAAAAACCCAGGTCCGTCGGTGCGAATGGCAAGGCTGCTACCGTTGCATCAAATGGATATGCGAACTACAACACAGACAGTCGACAAAATTATCCAATAAGTTTCGTAACTACGTTTCACAGATTTTGGTTAGTACCAAATAAAGGGATATCCTTAGACCATGAAATTGAAGTCGCAATGACAATAAGACCAGTTAAATATAAACGCAAAACTTCCAAAGTGCGGTTTCGTTTTGTTGCCCGACAGTTATCCACCCGCATCTACCAGCTTCTACTTGAACTTAGTTATTTGTTTAGCTGAAAGAAAAGTAATAGGACTGAGGTGAAAAAGGGGTTAGGTAGTTTATGAAGAATAATTGGACTTCACCGAATCCACCTCAGTTCCAAAGAAGTCTTAAAGTTCGACTACGCACTAACAATTATTACTTTTATTTCAATAGAAATGGTTTAGTTTACAATAATATTATTTAGAATATATTTACTAGCCGAGGCGGTTACGCGTTGCTGAGGGTCAGTTATTATAATTTGCATATTTTTCATTAGAAATTAAAATATATCTTATGCTTTGTCCTAAGTTAGAACAAATCCAACAAAATTAAAAAAAAATTATATCACTAATTATACTAGATTTAAAAAATCTAAAAATCCCACGTTTTTCAATGTCCTAAAAAGAATAAAATAACCCTGCGGGGCAAAGCGAGGGGCCACTCAAAACGTGGGGGCTCATATTACTAAGAGGAGATTTTAAAGAGATGAATGACATGCATTGATGCCGATTATTGTAAAGATGCGCCCCCACGTTTTGAGTGGCCCCTCGCTTTGCCCCGCAGTGTTATTTTATTCTTTTTAGGACATTGAAAAACGTGGGATTTTTAGATTTTTTAAATCTAGTATAATTATTTTATTCTTTTTAATTATTAACTTAACGAAGTAACCATGTGTTACGCAACAATCGGATAAGCCCCATACAAAAGTGAAAGTTGCCGAAAGTGGACCTGAAAGTGCATCTGGAAAGATGAAAGTTGCTTTAGAGTGCATTGTCATCGGGTTCTGAACTATCCTGAAAGTTTCAGCTTTCTAGCTTATCGGAAAGTGCCTCAAATTTAAGTTGCAAGATTTTGCCCGGACAGACAAACAAATAAGAAAAGTGAGATAAGAAAAACGTGGTAAAATCGGCTAAATAGTTTGGGAGTTCATCGCGATCAAACACTGTGATAGGAATTTTATCATGATTTCATTTTATATACAAGCTGACCGGGCCATGCGTTGCTGTGTTATAAATTAGAATGAAACCAATCCTATGTCCTAAGTCATAAAAAATCCAGAAAAATGAAGAAATAATCATTATAATCGGTTTAGTAGTTTCGGAGTTCATTACGAACAAACACTGTGACAGGGATTCTTTATATATATATATATATATGTGTTCGTTTAAGAGTTTTACAGCTGGTATTAATAATTGATGAGAAATGTAACTATTGTAAGCCAAGTAAAAACGAATAAGACTAATACAAAAGAAAAACACACAGAAGATTAAAGATTGTAGACATCGTAGAAATAATAAAACGGGTTTTATTATCAGAATAAAACACTTTTTTACGGATTTTTGCGCATGATTTATTTTATATTTAATACTGACGTTTCGACTCCTTTACAGGAGCCGTGATCACAGGATGACTAAGATGATGGTTGTCATGTATTTTCTACTACCTTCACAATATTTTAATCGGGCACGTTCCTAATTATTAAATTATTTAATATAAATCAAATTGTTTTATTTTTAGTTTTACGTATTATTTAGTTATTTAATTAATTCTCACTACGATTACATTGTATACTACTGAGTCTACTACCAGTTCGGAAATTGGGAGGGCCTTCCGAGAAGAACTGGCGAAAGAAACTCGGGCAGGGGGACCGACCTCCATCTTACTGTTTAATTATTTGCAAAAAGAGCTAACTACATCATCAGGTCTTGCAATGTGTGTTTTTGTAGGTATTAATTTATTAATTATGGGGTCCCAAGCAGGTGGAACGCTCCAACCTTCGTCTCTATTGAAATTAGGATGTTTAACATGATATTGTCATGAAAAAAATATAGTCTGTTTATACATGTATGTCTTTCAATTATCCTAGTATCCATAACACAAGCCTTACAGTGCTTACTTTAGGCTAGGCTAATTGGTGTGAATAGGTATAAGAAAATTATTATTATCTCTCGCTTTTTGCAACTCTCATCAGGTCTTTCAAACAAGCTCGTCAGTTAAGAGTACTTTGGACCTGACCTTTTTTTAAGACATCTCTTTGGTCCCTAGAAGTTCGCCTTGGTCTACCTATACCAGCTTGCCCACGCCTTATATACTTGTCTTGTCAATCTTCTTTCGTCCATCCTATTTACATGTCCAAACCATCTAAGCATCCCTTTCAGTATTCATATTTAACATCTTAACAGTTTGGGCCTCAGTTTAATGCGTTTACCAAGACCTTATACTTCGGAAACCACTTTGAGATCATACAGAAGGTCCACCAGTGGGGACGATCGCTATCTCACTCGCATATCTACAACAATACTCTTTGTGCAACCCCTGGGACTCACAAAGCTCATTAACAAACCCACGCCCAAATTTTTCACTGTCAACATTGTTAGCTTTAAAAATTAACGTATAAGTACTTACCTACAGACCCTCAAATATTTGCTTTACACTAATTTATGAGGCTCTGTTTTATGTTGGTTTGCTACCCATGTATCTTGTTTAATATGCAATTGAAGAGTTTTGAGAGAGTTAAGATTTTCGTGACGAACTCGATGGTCGATTGGCTCGCATATCGATTTTCTTGGTAAAGCGATTCCTAGGTTCAATTCGGGCCGAGTTGAAAACAAACTATTCTGTGTATTTTTTGTATTCACAATGCCATAATTCTATAAGATCTCAGGTGGAATTCGAACTATCGGGGCGACTTCTGACCGCTGCTCCCATCTTAATCGAATGTTTAATATTAGTAAAAATGTTACTCTCGATATGGAAGGTAGTTAACTTTCAACATTGGTGGAACGATACTAGCTCATAGTAGAAGTTAAAATATGTTTGTAAATTTCCACGCGTCAGCCAGCGTCTCGGTAGCTCAGCGGTCAGAGCACTTGCTCGGATAGAGAAAGGTCGTGGGTTCGAATCCCATCTGAGTGCTAGGTTGTTTTTTAAAGGCGTATTTCATATCTTATAAGAACTTGTCTGTATTGACTCGGGTCTGGGTGTTGTGGTACCATCGTTGTTTCTAAATTCCATAACGCAAGTACTTTAGCAACTTAAATTCAGAACAATATGTTGTCTTGTTCATTTGCTACGTCAATTTAATAAAAAAATTGTTCGCGTCTTTTATACATAAAACCAATAAAGCGAGTTAGTCTTCCAAGAACTCTAGAAGGTACAACGAAGTTTTGGTAAGTTTACGAATGTATGGTAACGAAAGTTTATCTATGGTAAGCAAAAAAAAAACTACAAAACACACTTCAACGCTAGTCGACATATCTATTTTCATACACGAAACAAACTAGAATAAAAAATATGTACAGTCAAAATAAATGTTTCCGTCTCGAAATAGTAATTTCGAAAACTTAAACCTAAACTATTTTAGTTAAATTGATATTATATATATTAATTCAATCTGACTACTCATACGACACATCGTACTTGTTTATATGTTTTAGGTAAGCATAATTATTATAAATATTATAAAAAATGCAATTTGTGCAATAAAATCAGGGCTAATTACGCATTCGTTTTAATAGGTGACCCTACATCACTATTATAATAAATAATTTGTTTTCGAACATAAAATGATCGTAAGTTACCAAAATCAATAATAATTATTATTTTTATTTTCTGATAAATACAATTTAGGGGTCTTCGACTCACGAGTGAATCTTCTAGGCATCCTAGATTACATCCTAGATCGCATCGTCGCTTACTATCAGGAGAGATAGCGTTCAAGAGCTTTCCTATTTACTATAAAAAAAAAACCACATGAAAGTTAGGAATTTATTTAGGTGTAGAATAAAGGATACTTTTAAGCGTTTTGATGTAAATTAAAAGTTTAGATGAGAAAATATAGAGTAATTATTTACCAACTTGTTATACGGCGAATTATTTTTATATATCTCCGTTTGGTGCAACGGTAGCGATGCGGACTTTCACAGTAGCGGTTCTGGGTTCGAGTCCAGGTAGGGGACGGTGTTTGTGTGATGGATACGAGCATTGTACCTGAGTCATGGGTATTTATATTAATATTACATATCTATGTAGATAATGTGTATATCTATTCGGTACCCTAGTATCCATTACACATGCCTTACAGTGCTTAATTTGGGCTGGTCTAATTGGTGCGAATGTAAGATATATTATTATAACCTTCTTATAAAATAATCAATCGTTGTTCATTCGCCTGGATTGAAAACAATATTTGATAAGTTATTATAAGCATACCAGATTATTCATTTATAAAGGCAAAACTTTCAATTGCTTCTAAATAGTCTTACTATAAAGACGTGACGCATTTTTTTTAAAGAATATTAATACATCATTTATTACTATTTACGAGGGGATGCCTCATGGTAAGCTAAATGATAAAGATAAAGATAAAATGCTTTTTATTAAATATGAGAATTTACAATGCATTTATTGAAAGTCGACTATGCCATGGCTTCGTAAGTCCTACGACGAGAGACCTTGTACCGAGAAGAAGCCGCAATAAACTCGGCAAGGGCTATTTTTTTCTTCCCTTAATGTGTTACAGATTTTTTAAATTATAATATGCTTGTGTTACGATTGGATCCACGTCCACAATACATCGGTGAATATCGAACTTGTTTCACTTTGGTTAAAGATGACAATAACCAATGGCAAAAGTCTCTTTAAAATAGTAAACACAGGATGTTAAAGCGAAACATTTTTACAGTACAAACTGTGTCACTGATGAAAATATGTTTACTTAAAAGCTATGTTGCCAATACTAAAAAGAAAATAAAAAAGGTAAAATTAAAGACAACTTCACTTAAAATCTTTGAATTTCGAACGAACGAATGCCAGACTGCCAGTAAATCTCGGCGTGTACACGTCAAACATTCCACCGTCGTGAAAGAATTCGAAATTTAAAATCCCGGCCGCTTCGTGTGTCCGTAATCAATGGCTGTCAGCGCGCGTGTGGGCGATCGCCGGCTCTAAGTCGAATGCAAACATTTACCTGGCACACGGTAATTGTTTAAAATTGAGCCTAACTGTGTGGCCCTTGGAGCTCGGTGCTTTGTTTAATATCTGCGATAAGTGAAATCATGCGATGCTATAGCTGTGTTTTGTTTTATACGCACAGACAATCTAGACTAACTGTAATTTACGTAAAGTCTCAAACGCTTAATAAAGCTATCTAGTCTGTAGTCTGTTGTCGCGTAGCTTTGGTTTTCTTGTTATAATTTATGTTGTAGTGGATAATAATTGAGGGTTATTAACCACTAAGTGTTTGTGAACATGCGTGAGTGTTGGCAAGTGAAATGAAGCAGCGAGAGATGTCTTTCCTGCTCTCTCAAGAAGTTCAGTGGACCAGAGGTAGAGAAGGTTTCAGTAAAACCCCACGAACAAATTTATAGTTTATGCATCATTCATTGTTCATCTTTCAATAATGCATAAGCTCTCATCATCAGTCATCGTCATCCAATTAAGGAATTACTGAAACGATTGTCGTTCTTAAGGAGTAAATTCTGGTCGTGCATCTGAGCTGACAGTCACACTGTTTTATTATTTTTCTATTAAAATAAATTTATTATATTTATAGTTTATTCATTGCTATAGATAATAAATATACTAGTATACACAATAACATACAAAAGAAAATTGGAAAAATAAATTATATCCGGTTGATAGTTTCGACTTAACATCATAGTTTTTAGTAACCCATACAACAAACGACCATAATGAAAATTGCTTAACATTCAAAATAATTATTATTATCTTTTTCAATATCAAAGCATCGATATATCTCACGCTACTTATAGAGTTTTGAAATGCAAATGTTTCTCAATACAAAATATTAACACCCACATTTATCTATACTGAAGTATCAACTGCAAATCATATCTGTCCACAGAGTAACGACAATATTTACCCGCGTGATTCTACAATAATCTGTCGGGATGTTATAATCTGTGAGAGCAAAACAAACGTTTAGCGGCTCGCACTTGACCGCCCACGGCTGATAGATAAAGCTGCGTTTACACTAGACACGTTTTGATGAGACAAATGAATTCATTGCCACCATCCATTAGTTAAATCGCCAAATTTATTTATAACATACATATATAGTTATAAGAATGTTTAATAAACAAACTTTATAAATCTTATTTAACGATACTAAAGTACTTAACACTTAATTACTTAAAAATATTTATTTTATATTAGAGCCAATACAAGGATATTATTATAATCTAACACAATATACTATAGAATCATTGAGATATTTTAAAAACAAAAAGTAATAAAAAAAAGATTCCTAGACAGATCAAAAGAGATTTTTTTACGCTGTCATACCAAACTCAAAATTGACCCTTTGAGACTTAGAACCCTTTTAGCTAACAAGCATAGAAATAGAATAGGTAAGCGCTCTACCGTTATCTCGCCTGATTGTAAGCGACGATGCAATCTAGGATGTGACGCGTCTGCCTAGAAGATACTTATTCACTCGGGACTTGAAGACCCTTAAATTGTATTTATCAGGAAAAACATACTTAGGAAAAGAGTTCCACTCTTTAGCGGTACGGATCACAAAATTGGAACCAAAACGCTTAGTGCGACTCTTCGGTATATTAACCATATAACGGTGGCGCCTCTTTATAAGTTTGGTTATCCGATGAAGAAATGGGGACGGCGGAACAAGACTGTGCAATTCTGCTGCACACGAATATGTACGAAATGTACCCTATAAAAAACGGATAGGCTAGCTACCTTCCGTCTATGCTCAATGTGTTTTCTGATAGAGAAGAATAGCAACACCTCGACACTTAAGGGTGTCGTACTAATGGTACTGGAGGAAATCACAATATAACTCCTGTAGACCACATAATGGACAGCAACGTTTTTTGAATTATGGTCTCCAACTTCGTGCCAAGCGTGAAGATTTTGGCTAAGCCCTCCAATTTTGGGGAAGGCTGCAGTCCAGCAAGTTTTAGTTATTTATTCCATGAAACAATATAACATCGTGTCGGAAATTAAAAAATAATATTAAATTACAAATCCATATTTAAATTACATTGAAAATTAAAATAAGCACATTATATAAAAAAATATAAATAAAAGAACAATTAAAATTATATATATTTTAAAATTAATACTTCCATCATAAATAATTGAATTCATTATAAATCATAAAAATTAAAATATCAGATTTAATATAATCTTCTATACTATAATTTATTTTCTCTAGTTAATAAGATTTCAGTCTAGATTTAAAAACATTAACATTTGATAATTTTTTTAAATTAGTCGGCAAATTAATCTAACTGCTAATTGCTTGATATTTTACACTACGTTTCAATAAATATATATGACCTTGACTCCGGTACAATACAATATATTATATTTATATTTTTATTACACTATATAACGTTTAAATCTTTAGGTAGGCAGCTTTTTGCAAATAGTGTTTGTAATTCAACAGAAAAACAATATAATTTTGTATAGTATGAAATGAATACAAGGCTTACTTTATTTATTTTATTCAAGAAGAGCTGCATTCTTTCTAGACTTTTGGACATTGTAGGAATTGTATTTAAATCAAACCAACCAATTACCTACTTTTAATTTATTTGAATTTGAAAAATATCACTATTAATGGTATCGGAAATAACTGAGTTTATTATACCTTTATTAATGAAAGTAACTTTAATTAATTTATTAATCTTTAAGCTGAGCCCATGATGACATTTGTAAAAACTGTGACTTCTGTTATAACTATAGAATTTCTTGGATCCTTTCTCTATGTCAGTTAAAATCGCCTTGAATGGTTGATTGGTTAGGTAACTCATGAGATACCTTCGCTAACATAAATACAAATCTAATGAAGTGACCAGTTACTAGTGAGCTAAAAGAACGGAAGTGATTTTTTTTAAATGATTTTTATCTATTAGTTGTATTAATCTTATTTCACATTGCTTTAAAAGTATTCTGAAAAGCATTGCCGACAGTGGGGACTGTCCTCTGTTGGCTCCCATTTATTTTATCTTAAATTTCTGTCAAGTTATTAAGTACTAATATGGGATGTTAGATTTGAAGTTATTAATAATGCAAATGGATTATAAATATCCGAAAATAAATGATTTTATTTTAATTGTTGTTATAGAAAAGGCTTATGCCCAGCAATGCAGCAGCATCAATTGGCTGATAACGATCGGTCTCATATTACTAATTCTAGAATATTTTTATTAATGTGAATGTAAAAAATATTATTGTTATATGTAAGTGCATTCCATGTGAACACGGCCTGTTTATTGTGGGCAGCACTTATGCACTGAGTTGTAACTTGTAAATTATGTTCGCTTAGTACTGAGTGGGCTACGCTTGTCTAGGAGTACTAAAACAATTCTATTTTATTTTACTTAAACGTTTTCGCGCTTGTGGGATGTTGTCCTTTGAACATTTTTATATATAATTTAGTCGATGAAACGAAAATGTGACAGTAAAAAGAGATAGATACATAAATTCATAATATTTAACGTAGAATAAAATGAGATAGGAAGCATTATGTACGTGTGTTTGTGTGCGCATGCGTAGTACAAAGCTTGAGAGAAGCCATCACAACAACCGTGGTATTTTGTATTCGTGTACGTATTATTTTTGAAGGTTTCACTTCTACCACACGTGAATTGCACGCATGTTTTTAAAAAAAAAATATTTGACATTTATTTCTGTTTGTATTAGTTTGGTTTTTATGACTTGCTTGTGTGTTGGAGGCTTCTCTGTAAACTAGCACAGTAATTCAATATAAACTTTTGTCATCAGTATCGCTAAAGTGTGGAACTTTTTGCTTGAGTCTGTGTTTCCTGACAAACAATTTAGGAGTCTTCGAGTCACGAGTGAATAGGCATCTTCTAGGCAAGCGCGTTATATCCTAGATCGCATCATGGCTTACCATTAGGCGAGATAGTGGTTAAGCGCTTACTTAATTACTATAAAAAGCATCTCTTTCTTTTTCTCTTAAAGGTATAACATGAAAATGCTCGATGACATTATAAATGCGTAAGGTTTAAGATTAAGGTAGTTAAGAAATTTTCATAAGGGTATCTGATCGTGACCATATAATTTAGTATTTCGAGCTCAATCGTGCTTATTTATGAACGGAAATAAACAATTAAATAAAAGCTAAAGGAAATCAGATATCTATAGTTGATCAATATTCATAGGCCCATAACATGAAGACAGATACAGGAAGGAGGTCAAACCAAATCCGAAACCTATATATAGCTTTTAATCGAATAGTATGAATGTATTTATCGATAAATTATCAAAGATTTATCTTTAAGGTGTGATGTATTATATTAAAAATTAAAAGAGAAAAAATTTAATGTAAGATGTATATTTAAGATTAAAATATAAAATAATTTGAATAGAGAAATATTTGTTAATGTATTTATCATATGTCAGGTGGGATATAAGCTCGATACTTACCTACAATAGAAGTCAAATACGTTTGTGAATTGTAACGCATCTGCCAGCGTCTTGGTTGCTCAGCGGTCGCCCAGATAGCGAAAGGTCGTGGGTTCAAATCCCACATGGGAGCTCGGAGGCGTGGTTGTTTTTAAGGGCGAAGTTTGAAAGAAAGAAGAAATTGTTATTGAGAAAACCTCGTTTTCTGGGTTTGGAAGTAATGAAAATTAATTTAACAGTCCATTAAACTTTACAAAACAATTTAAACTTAAAGTCCTACATATAAAATTTTATTTTAATATACTAAAATGACAATTAATTGTAGTTAGACGTGCTTTTGTCTACACTAGTATGTAAAAAAAATATTATTATTATAAAATTTGATTTTTACCCATAAATACATGTTCTTTTGTTACCGTGCATAGTTATATTTAGTTAATAAGATTTTAATTGCTTTTTTTTACACTCACCAATTTGCCTATTCCATACTAGGGTAACGGATAGACATACATATATGATACATAGATATGTAATATTCACAGAAATATACATAAACATCCATAACTCGGATACAAATGCTCATATTCATCATACAAACATCTACCCCTTCCGGGATTCGAACCCAGGATCGTCGGTGCGAAAGGCAGGATCGCTACCATTGCACCAAACGGTCGCTAAAAGTGCTACACTTGCTTATTATAAAAATCGTATTTTTTTATATTGTTTCTTTGTAGGCGGTTACCTATAATCTTTCATTGGTAAGCGAGATGACGATAGAATGAAATAATTCATTGTGTTATGTGACAAATCCGCTCTATCTATTGCGCGCCAGTCTATAAGGGATTACCCAAATCGACGACTAGTTCGAAACGTGATTAAAAATGTGATCGTAGGATTAAAATTCCTACCCTCAGGCGGTAAACGAACAATAAAAAAAGGTTAAAACGCGTATTTCGAAGAGAAGGTTCCGTGTAAAAATAAATATTTCAACATTAGAACATAGTGAAGTGTTTGAGGGTTAAAAACCGTCAATTATTATGATTAGAAATGTTAATATAATAATAATGAATTGAAATAATTATAATTCTTTTGTTCACACCAATATAAGGCTTGTGTCATGGATACTAAGGTAACGGATATACATACATATATTATACATAAATAAGTTATATTCATATTTCAGTTTTTAGTTATTTATTCCATGAAACAATATAACATCGTGTCGGAAATTAAAAAATAATATTAAATTACAAATCCATATTTAAATTACATTGAAAATTAAAATAAGCACATTATATAAAAAAATATAAATAAAAGAACAATTAAAATTATATATATTTTAAAATTAATACTTCCATCATAAATAATTGAATTCATTATAATTCATAAAAATTAAAATATCAGATTTAATATAATCTTCTATACTATAATTTATTTTCTCCAGTTAATAAGATTTCAGTCTAGATTTAAAAACATTAACATTTGATAATTTTTTTAAATTAGTCGGCAAATTAATCTAACTGCTAATTGCTTGATATTTTACACTACGTTTCAATAAATATATATGACCTTGACTCCGGTACAATACAATATATTATATTTATATTTTTATTACACTATATAACGTTTAAATCTTTAGGTAGGCAGCTTTTTGCAAATAGTGTTTGTAATTCAACAGAAAAACAATATAATTTTGTATAGTATGAAATGAATACAAGGCTTACTTTATTTATTTTATTCAAGAAGAGCTGCATTCTTTCTAGACTTTTGGACATTGTAGGAATTGTATTTAAATCAAACCAACCAATTACCTACTTTTAATTTATTTGAATTTGAAAAATATCACTATTAATGGTATCGGAAATAACTGAGTTTATTATACCTTTATTAATGAAAGTAACTTTATGAACATTGTTATAAAAATAAAAAATAAGTGTTTTATAGAATAAGGCTTCACTTGGCGTAATACCAAATTCTATTATAAAAAAATAACAAGCGTAGTTCCTGAAAAAAGAAACAGAATGTATCAAATAAATGCAGGTACTGAGATACCGACGTACTTTAAAGAGGTAAGCGCTTGACTGCTATCTCGCCTGATGGTAAGTAATAATGCAATCTAGCATATGACGCGCATGCCTAGAAGGAGTCAGGAGACAAACTCAGGCAAAGAGTTCCACTCCTTAGCGGTAAATTGGAAAAAATTTGGAGCTTAATCGCTTAGTGTGACTCTTAGGTATATCAACCATATAATGGTGGCGCTATTGGTTGTCCATTTAAAAAAATCTGCTACACTCCGAAATGTATCTTATAAGAAACTAGTGGACCCGACAGACGTTGTCCTGCCTGTTATTTTTGCAGTATAGATAAATAACCTAGATACCGTCTGCAGCGCCATCTGCCGGGCTGATTTGTAAATCTAAACCATTCTCAGATCCCCTTGAACACACACAAAAAAAATCATTCAAATCGGTCCAGCCGTTTAGGAGGAGTTCAGTGACATACACACTCACAGAAGAAATATATATATAAAGATGGATAGGCTAGCTACCTTTTGTTTATGCTCAAGGCTTTTGCACTTTTTATAAAAAATATCGTCAATGCCGATAAGCCTCTTGGCCCTCCTCTCAATGGACTCAAGCGTATTGAAGCTGGTATTGGGCGGAACTATCCCAAAGTTGAGAACAGTACACTAAATATTTTTGTATGTTTTCGGTATCCGTAAAAAAGGTTAATTTAAAAAAAAGTGATTCTCCAACGGTACCCTAATAATAAAACAGCTTACGCGGGTTCTACGGATGCCCCGAAATTCGATACGCATTTTTGATTTATCGATTTAGCTCACAACATCTTGCTTCTTATGAATTGCACTTAGGGGAGATAAGCCCCGTTCTTGGGTCGTCTTACGAACTATAAATCATGACGTCTCGAGATATTTGGGTGTTATGAGATAACTGCTGAACAATCAACAGAAACCGGATGCTGGAATAACAGCTGACGTGTCAAAATGCCTCGTTGTTTACTTGGGATGTTTATATTTGCTCAGGTATTTTGTTGTTAACTTCCTTAACAAAAAACTGATTTGTTACTGAACGCCTAAAACAATAAAATAATATTTATATAAATAAATATTAATTAAAATCTAAGAACACAAATTTGTTGGTTGTGTGTTTGTCTGTCCGCTCTTTTTCCATTGTATACGCGTAACCATAGCAACGCATAACCATAGCAACGCGTTACTGGGTCAGCTAGTATTAGACCTATTAACGCGGAGAAATATGATTTTTCAAAACGACGGCGCTCCATGCCATTTTGCTAGAAATGTTAGACAACATTTGTCTGAAACATTTCCAGGCAGATGGATCAGTCGTGGAGGGCCCATTGCGTGGCCGCCACGGTCTCCCGACTTGAACCTCATTGATTTTTTCATCTGGGGATACTACAAGGAATTAGTATACGCCAAGGACATTACAAACGTCACACTGTTAAGAACAAAATTAAGACAAGCGGAAGAAACAATAAAAAACAACAGAATTGCATTTATAAATTTAAAAGAAAACTTTTTTAGACGATGTAGAATATGTATTGAGCACGAAGGTCGTCATTTTGAAAACTTTCTTTAAGCGATCGAATAATAAATACTTTGAAAATAATGTTTTGTTTCATTTATTAAGTTATAATAAACCTTCAAAGGTTATTAAAGATGGCAGCAGGAACAGTTATTTTTGACCTTCAAATAATAAATTTTTAGCTTTTCCACAATCATTTTTGGTTTATTAATAAATAATTGGAATTTAAAAAAAAATATTCAGAAGTCGAGTTTTATGAAATTTTCACCTCGCTGTCTTTGATGGCCGATTTAAGCCAAAGTAGCCCTATTAAGTACTTCTTTTTTTAAATGATTATAAAATCAGAGAGTCTAGAGAAGTTTTTACACATATTTAGAAACCATGAATTCGCCTGTTTAGATTTTTAATTTAAAGATGAATTTTTAAGTAATTATTCACTAACATTCAAATTTTGACTTTACACTACTGTTTTCTAAATTTCCACTAAAGTTACGAAGATGATTATTTTAGACATAAAAGAAGCACTAAAGATGATTCAGTGGCAAAAAGAAAAACATTAAAATATGTTCTACCTTTTTTTATTTAAAATTTTTAAGTTTATTTGGATCAAAATTTTCAAAAAGTCAGAAAAAAAAATATTACTCGAAAACTACGAATAATTGCGGAACATACATGGGGGTGATTCGGGTACTCCAAGAGGTGCTCTAACTCTGGACTTACGCTTGACGCTATTTTTTGGGACACCTTGTATAATATAATTAATATAAATCGTGCAGTTAAATAATAACAAAAATATATTATTAACATAAAACCACTTTAACCACATTTATATGTATACAATAACCATGACTGAGAAACAAATTCTTTGTCGGTTACGCCACTCGAGGTCCCGGGTTCGATCCCTATCCTGGTCAATGTAGGAAAAGAACTTTTCTGTTATCGGGTTTGGGTGTTGTGGTACCATCGTCGTTTCTCAATTCCATAACACAAGTACTTTAACTACTTAACTTGGGTAGAACAATGTTTTTGATGTTCTGTAATATTTATGTATTTATCCATTTGTTAGTCCACGGTAACAATAGGGTATTTGACAGATTTTCGTAAAGCACTTCAAAATGTTCTAAAGTCGCTAAAGATACGCTTGACAAATCTTTTTCTTATATTTAGAGCCATTTTAATAACAAAAAGATAGTTTTAATAATTACATTTTGTATTTCCCGCTGAAACGCTAGGTCACGTGACAAATCAATAGCGTGACGTCACGATGTAATAGTCTTTATGTAAACAATACGCGAGAGGTTAGTTTTTCGTTCATGATTCTTTAAAAAATTGGCTTCAAAGACATTTTGTTTATTACATCGTGACGTCACGTGCTCTGATTGGTCGTTGAGACGTTTCGTGTAAATGATGCACAGATTCAAAAACTCTAATTTTTATTTACGAAAATAAAATATTTAATCATTTTTATTTGTAATTTAAGTAAAATATTATTAATTAGGACCTTAAATTCTATAGTGTTCAATACAATACTTATTTATTTGTCAACTATGTCAAATACCCTATTGCTAACGATAGCCCCTTGTCAGTCACTGGTAGCAAATGCTACCATATTCAAATCACCGCGTAGCCTGCTATATATTTTTTAATTACAATTGATTTTTGAGTTACAGAGATCCAAATATTCTGTGGCGGATTCTTTATTTAATCAGCTTTACGTTAGTATTTTTTGTTTGATCGTAGCTTCATTATTTAGCGAGAAATTGGCATTTTTATCTAAGAGTCCGACTTTTTTTACAATTCGTGCAGTATTGGGCCTGTTGAGAGGGGTGGGACGCGCAGTAGCAGACTGACAAGTGATTATGGTCATCGTAAAGAAATATGACCCTAGCTCTGAGTAGTTACTGACTAGTAATATTTGACTAGCAATTTTGTTTTTTACACGTAATGAAAAGTGAAATAAATATGTTTTTAACAGATAAATTTAAATTATACGTAAAGAAAAATAACCTTAAGTCACTTATATATCTGAGCTATGTATTTATTGAGTGAAAACTTCTTTAGCATCGTTGTGTTTTGAAAGTCGATGAAACGAAAAGGCGACAAAATATTGTCCTGTTGATAATAACACCATTGAAACGTACGTAAACAAACATAGCTTAGATATGTAAGTATGTAAAGCTCAGGGTTATTTTTCTTTAGGTATCATTTAAATTTATATGTAAAACATATTATTATTATTATTTACATTTAACAAAAACAATATTACTAGTCAAATTTGATTATTACCCTATTCCAAGTGCCAAATTCTCATGAATTAAAAATAATATCATAATATTCCATGGGATTACCCAAAAAAACTGTCAAGTTCCCAAATTTGACCACCCCGATGCAACAGGTGCGTGCTAAGCAAACAACTATATAAATGCAATCAAAAATGACACCGGCTAGCTTCTAATAAAAGCCTTCTGCAAACGTTGTTAAGTTAACAAACAAAATTCTGACAAAATTATGTTGACGTAAGAATAACTTTGAGATTTTACGTATAAAGGTGTATTCATAAAAGACTTACATAAAAGATATGAGTTATCCAAAAATAGCGACAGCTAAGGCAGAAGGCATGATAAGCGATCCTGCTTTTCGCACCAACGGTCCTGGGTTCGAGTCCCGGAAGGGGCTAATGTTTGTGTGATGAATACGAGCATTTGTACCTGAATTATAGGATTTTATACATGTCTATGTATCATATATGCATGTCTATCCTTTACTTTGTATTATTAACACAGGCCTTACAATGCTTACTTCGGGCCAGGCGAATTGGTGTGAATGTAAAAAAAAATATAATAAGCGTATTTTGCATTGCAACTACTGAGACAAAAACTTATTACGGGTTTTTTTTTCTTAGCTTTTGATGCTGGCATTGATAGTCACTTCGGGTCTAAATCAAGTAATGACTATTATTACCGATATTGAACTATATTATGTACCATTATATTATGATAATACTTTGTGTGTGTGTGTGTTTGTTACCATATCAGCAATGCGTGCCAGGGTTATACCAGCAACGCGTGGCCGAGTTATACCAGCAACGCGTGGCCGGGTTGACTAGTTATTATTAAATCAAATAATTATAACTATTTAAAAAATTGACCATACTTAAATTCATTAACTATATAGAAATTATTTTGTTTTAATAGCTTTTATAAATAAATATACATAAATTAATACAATTACGTCTTTTTCCCGTAAGAGAGATACGATCCTGACATACATCTCTAGCACCTCCAACTCTCATCAGAATTTTTATACAAGCCCATCGGTAAAGGGTATTCTTGATCTGGTATTTTCTCAGGACATCTATTTGGTCCCTGAAAAATCGCCTGGGTCGACCTTTACCGACTTACCTATGCACATTTGCTGCATTAACTTGTCTTGTTGAAGCTTTTAGGCGCATATAGGCGCTCGTCGCGCGTCCACTCTATCCGTGTTAAGCGTCTGATTTTACCGTTACACAAGAGCGTCAGATTTAGTACGTTACACGATATAAATAGAAGTCAGCTGCCTCCACACCTCAGTGTGCGTGGCCTTCAGGCTCACTTTCACTCATATCAGTGGGAGTGACCGGCGTGGCTTATGATTTAAATATTTTATATGATAATTACTCGTTAATATTATTGGGTATTTTATTACTTACATAAATTAAACTTTAATTCTGCTTTCGATACAATAACAATAGGGATGTGAGCAGGATAAATTATTATTAAGTTATTATTATTATAATCGACAAAAGCAAAAATTCAGCATTCCCGTCATCTGCCTTCTAGTCCGGAATAACCCTTGTCAAAGTTGATTCTATCGTTTTATCTTTGTCTGTGATTAAATTAGAATATTTTAACATAGTAATGATTAATATTTTTTTCTTCATTCATTAAGCGTTTGTCATCGGGCAAACATTTCGCATTTCATGTAACATGTGCATCTAGTATTTATAATTCATCGCTATAACGATATTTTCTCGCCCTTTTTGAAGACCCTTGCTCAGTAAACTCTCTTGGGGAAATGTTTGAAAGCATTTCATACCATAAATAATAAAATAAAAAGTTAGCAGAATGAATCAATATTAAAAGCAAATCGTTATATTTGTTGGATTTTTTCCAATTTAGGACATAGATAGGTTTCATTTTAATTCATAACCAAAATTTTTTTTTTTTATAAAAATTATAATAACAAAGTACAAACTCGTCAATGGCATTTTAGATTGTTCCGATCTACTCTCAAGAGTTAATATAAACGTCCCCACTAAATTGCCAAGAAAATCTAGATACAATTTATTTGTAACCAGACATTCTAAAACAAACTTAAGCTTGTTTTCTCCTTTAAATAGAATGTTCTCCCAATACAACTCACTGACAAAATCCACTAGTCTCGATATATATTCCGATTCTTTGAATACATTAAAATCCATATGTCTCAGCAAACCTACATAATTTAATGAAGTTAATACTAAAGAATATACTTTAATAAATTGGTTTATATAATTATAGAATTCTTACCAGTCTATAACCTGTAACCATGTGAATCCGTGTAATTGTAATGCAATTGCTTTTATTTTGTATATCGCATGCCGTTGTCGCCTCTAATTAAGGTTTCACTTGATCAAGTAGTTATTATGTTTGTATTTGTTTGTGATCTGTTTAATAAATATATAAATAAATAACTAAGCCACAACGACGCGTGGCCGGGTCAGCTAGTCTATATATATAAAAATTCCCTGTCACATTGTTTGACCGCTATGAACTCCGAAACTACTTAATCGATTTTGATGATTTTTTTATTTTACTCGATTTGTTACTACTTATGAGATAGGATAGTTTTTATTGTAATATATAAATACATCAACGCTTGACTGGATCAGCTAATGTTTTAATAAATATATTAATAATAAGGCAGATTCTCCTGATTTGCTAGCTAAATTACATTTAAGTGCACAAGTATTAAGGGTCGTAATAAAAATACTTTAGCTTCTCCTTTGTGTAGGGTTAATTAATAGGAAAAATTGTTTTTTAATAAGAGCCGCAAACGAGTTCAATGATACATTTAATCACATTGATTTCACGAAAAACTTAGGCGTTTTCGAGCTTCTTGTATTTTTATTTAATCATACTGCGAACCATTGGTATTGATTTTTTATAATATTTTTTATCATGTTACATAGCATTACTAAAACTGTTTTCTGCTGTTGTAAATTAGAGCTGTGCTACGGACTATACGAAACTTTTTTATTTTTCAATTTAATTGATACCTCGAGAGTTTAATAACTTTTTAGTATGTTGACGTTTTGCCGTGGCTATGATCTGTTTTTTATATATCATTTATATAAATATATATTTGTTGTTGTTATTAGTCATCAAATGTAGTTAATAATTTTTACATATACATATATATTTATTGGACAACTATCAAGACCATTTCTTATTACTTTTATAAAACACATTTCAAAGGATGCCTCGACATGCATAAAAATTTTTAGGAAGTTAACATAGAGTTTAAAAAAAGAGATTATAAAGCTACTGATTCATAAAGTACAAATATTGTAAACAAAGTGACTCGAACTGATCCATGGCAGCTGCACAGCCATACGATGCATTCATCTTAGGATCGAGCTAAACTCACTAATGCAACTGTAAGTGTTTCACAGCATACTTATAACTTAAACTTTCTATATACTGAAAACAGATACTTGTTGACCTTGTTGTAATCAATGATGCAATGAAACCATAACACTATTATTATTGTGCTAACAGAATAATATTGTTTTTTTTGTGGATTATGAATTGTGACGACGTATATTATTTTAAATGTCTTTAATTCTGTTAAATCTGACGAGTTTGATGCGCCCATTCTTCTTGTCACTTAAAAGACGTCCTGAATGGTTGCAAGTTAAAAGTATATTCTACACATTTTGATTTAAAAGATATGAAAAATCTGTTATTTACATTTATTATTCTATGATGCAAGAGAATCTTAAATACGTTTAAAGGGTAAACAGTTTGGGAGAAAATTCCCCAGGTATTAGGAAGCTGTGGATTAAAGGAGGCCTTCATCTAATATTCCTGGAGATCAAGTAGAGCAAAGGGATTGTCTTAAGTCCGGATATCTTATATAAAAAGGTATTTTGTATGAAGAGCTTTGTGTATTCGAATATCTATTGTATTTTATCTTAACAGAGTGAATATTAGACTGTATAATATATTATAGTGACCATTATGTGTTCTATGGAAGGTGCATGGTGATCTATCATAGGTCGTCTTATACGACATTGTTACGGGATAGTGTTACTCTATTATGCCTAACATGGCGAATACGATTTTGTTGCCTAAATTTAATAAAATAAATAAAAAGTTGTTGTTGGCTTTAACTATTTAATAAATTTTTTATGTTATTGAAGAGTGATTTAATAATTCTTAAAATAATAAATCAGTGCATAGTTTTAAGCTATTGTATTAGCCTGTGTCAGGAGACTAATCTTCCTTAAAATAGATAGCAGTTGCAGTTTAAAAAAAATATAATCTTACAATAAAATTATGAATACGTATGTTTAATGTTAATGTGCCTCTCTCTGTGCGCGCGCGCGCGTTAGTTTGTGTGTGTGTGTTTGTGTGTGTGTGTGTTTGTGTGTGTGTGTGTGTGCGTGTGTGTGTGTGTGGTAGGTAGGTTTATATTTTTGGGAATGGTCAACCGGGTAATGGTGACCGATTGGTGAAAGTGAAAGTTGATAGCAACCCCAGGTTTGAATCCTGGTGGTATCCCGAATAACTATTCGTGTATTCTTGTCGTTATGGATAGTACAAGATCTGCTTAGTTTGAAGAGTTATATGAAGCTTCTTTGTTGATTTGAACTCTCCAGCTTTATAATATAGTATTGAAGATAAAATATAATTGCAATTTGAGTCTGGGATTGGAGCAACAATTCCCGTCAGTTGTTTCATTTGCAGCTGTTGGATTGTTAACCCGGAAAAACCCGTACCTTAAAAGTTACGTGAATAAAATGCACACGTTGTTTTCAATTGTATTTTTTGCAAAAGCTATAACAATATTTATGAAACTAAATTTATTATAGAAAAATATATGTTTAAACATAATGACTAGCAATAATGGTAATATTTCTTATATTTACAGTAATTAGCCTAGTCCAAAGTAAGCACTTTAAGTATTGTGCTATGTATACTAGGGCAACGAATAGATTACTCGTATATAAATATGTGTGTGGGTGTGATACCCATCCACACGTCGTAAAAATATACAAATATTGGAACATATGCATTGTGTTTATAAATAAATTAAAACAAAAGCAAACAATATTGAGAAATAAAGAAAAGTTGAAGTGATTGTTTGTTGTTTCAAAATAACATAACGTTGAATTATAAGCGTAAATTAGGTAATTATAACAAAAAAATGTCAAACACAAATATGTTTTTAATATCATGAGTTTAACATGGTGGTAATATTTACTCCGTTAGGGCACAATAATATTTAAAGTTAAAATAATTTATAAAAAATATGATTACGTACATATTTTTTTCAGTAAATGACTGTTTGTTCCTGCTAATCTCTAAAATTGGTTTAACGAAAATTTTATTGTCAAATGACTGATAATATGAGTATGAACTATGGATGGATTCTGTTGTGTGGTCCGTTACAAAAAACGATAAGCAAAAAAAGTGCCTTGCAAATCACTCCGAGCATAGATAATTGTAAATTATAAGTTCAGTACTTTCTAATATGACGTGTTCCGAAATTTTTATTTCTTATCTTATCTTATGATCTTTTACTGCAAACCCAATTTACGAACTGGTGGTAGACTCTGTAGTAGACACCGTAATCAAAGTGAAGATTTAATAACTAAATAAAATGCAAAATAACACAATTTAGCTAGAAATCCCCTCTCCATCTAGTAATAAATGTCATTTGGTGTGTGCCATTTATATACCTCCTCGCCAACCTTATTTTGTATATAAATCCTTTTTAGACTCTTTACAGGCGGTTTTGTTTATGAATAATGTGGATGCCTTTTATGTCGTCGGAGATTTTAATATTTTTTCTCTCCAATGGCAATCGACTAGCTCATTGCACGCATCGCCTATTCTAACTCGGGATAGCGGCGATATAGACAACTACTTCATTAACTTCCTTTCAGTACTACAGTGCTCACAATATAATTCAATAAAGAATAAAAAAGGACGGACCCTAGATTTATTTATATCAAATTCCCCTGATTGTGTGTGTGATATGGCAACGTCTCCGTTAGTCCGTATCGATGAGCACCATCCTCCATTTATTGCTATTATAACATTAAACTCGGTAACTGTATGGCAAAGGCCAATATACCTAGGTATCGATTCCACGAAGCCGATTACCACACTATTAACCTTGATATTGAGGCAATTGACTGGCATCGGTTACTCGATGAGCTGGCCGTGCAAGACGCTGTGTCTAGATTTTATGAACGCATTTATGAAATTATTGCTAAAAATGTTCCCCTAAGATTGAATAAATCTACTGATTACCCAATATGGTTTACTCGCCCGTTGATACACATATTCAAGGCCAAAAACAAGAGCTGGATAAAGTGGAAGAAATATAATAACATTGTGGACTATGAAGAGTTTTCTTTATATCGCAAGCGCTTTAAAAATTAAGTGGGCAATGCTTCGATAAATATATTGCAACTGTAGAGAAAGGTATGCGTGAAGACCTAAAACAGTTCTGGGCGTTTGCTCATAGGCACGATAAAAAAGGTTTTCCTCGTACCATGAGATACAACGATATAGAATGACGACCCCACAACTATTTGTAACCTGTTTAGTAACTTTTTTGGAGCTGTTTTTGAGCAGGGTTCCGCATCCGATTTCACAGTTGATTCACTACACATAGACAATGAAAAAAGTGATTTCATAATTTCGGAATTGAGAGTAACTGAAAATCAAGTAATGACAGAACTTAAATCTTTGGATGTTACTAAGGGTTTTGGACCAGACAAAGTCCCACCACTATTTTTGAAATGCACGGTCAACACAATCAGTGTGCCCCTTACATTGCTATTCAATAAATGTCTATTAGAGGGTGTTGTTCCCGATGTTTGGAAGGCTGCTAATATAACGCCCATATACAAAGCCGGAACGAAGGAAGACGTAACAAACTATCGTCCAATTTCACTCTTGTCCACCATGTCAAAGGTCTTGGAGAGACTGGTACACAATGCAATTTATGATGATGTACACAAAGCTATAATACCACAGCAACTCGGGTTCGTGAAACAGCGATCAACTGTAACAAACCTTCTAGTGTATATTAACTTCTTATTCACTAGCATGAACCAACGGGTACAGGTCGATAAAATATATACTGACTTCTGCAAGGCTTTTGACAAGGTGGATCACGAATTGCTTCTGCGAAAGATAGCCTTCAACGGAATTCGCGGAAACCTCTTACGATGGTTTCATTCTTATATTGTTAACCAAACTCAGAAGGTAGTGATTAACGGTCACATGTCGAACACCATTAAGACAACGTCTGGCGTAGCTCAGGGCTCGATACTGGGACCTTTGCTCTTCGTTTTATTTATTAATGACATCGATAAAAGCTTTTTATATAGTAATTTCTTACTTTACGCCGACGATCTTAAAGTTTTCAAGCAAATTAGAACAATTAATGACAGTCTTCAACTGCAAGATGACCTTAATCGTTTAAGTGAATTTTGCATTAAAAACAAATTGCATCTGAGTATTGCAAAATGTAGATACATCACTACTACAAAAAAGAAAAACGTAATTAACTTCAATTACACGCTTAACAATCTTCAACTGGACAAAGTCAGCGTTATACGCGATCTCGGTGTCCTTCTTGACTCGGAATTGCATTTAGAAAATCATATTAATTATGTTATATCAAGAGCATATCAGTTATATGGTTTTATAATGCGCGCATGTCAGCATTTTAAACGACCAGACACTTACTTATATCTTTATAAGACATTGGTTAGGTCCCAACTGGAATACGCAACGGTGATTTGGAACCCATTTTATGACAAATATAAGAATAACTTAGAGTCGGTGCAGCGAAAGTTCCTGAGGCGAATATGTTACAAATGTTGGAGAGCCAAACTATCCTATAACCAACTACTACAAAGGTTCTCAGTACCGAAACTGGAGACGAGAAGGACGCTTTTTGATGTTATTTGTTTACACAATATTATGCACGGCGAATATGACTGTACTGATCTAACTGAAGGGATCAGGTATAGGATACCCAGCTCATCAACTCGCATCCGCGAAAGGCATATATTCAGACCGTTTGATCCTGGTTTCAACAATAGCAACGCAGGTTCGCGCGCGCCGCTTGCCAGAATGATGGCCACCTACAATAAACACCTTAGTGGCCATGACATAGATATCTTCTCTCTGTCCGCGTCTTCTTTTAAGTCCAAAGCCTTCGACCTGCTGTCGCAATAGACCATTATATATTACTTATATAATCTTTTGTTATTAATTATTTTGTTATTTTTTTTTGCATAACTTAAACTTATAGTTCGATTGTTTTGTTAATAGTTTTTTTTTGTCCTGCACATTATCCTTCAAAGTAAGCTGTGGATAATGTTGCTGTTTGTACAATCAGTAATTTTGATTCTATTTTATGACTTGTTTGTTTTATATTATATTGTGCAATCTTTTGTTATCCCTTGTGAATAAATAAAAAAAAAATAAAAAATAAAAATTTTGATTTATACAAATTTTAAATGTGAAGGTAGTAGAGAATATATGACGGCTCTTGTAAAGGAGTCGAAACTTCAGGATTAAATACAAATAATTGGCAAAAAATCCTCAGTAATATAGTTTATTTAGAAGAAATTTGTAAATTTAATTCTAAAATATCTCTTCATACCTTTTCAAAATTTTATAGCCAATATCCATTTCAAAAAAAGCTTCTCCAAAGCAAAACATCGCCAAACCAATGTTAAAACGCAAGCCGGCAACTGGGCTAATTATAATTGATAATACGCCACATTTTTTGAATTTTTATTAGCCTGGATATGGGACGAGAGAAGCGCGTGCCCACACATAATTAGAGAGCGGTATCGCCTCACCCACTTTGCATATTTCGTTTGCACAAACGCTGCGAATGTTTGACTGTTAAAATCAAGGATAGCGCAACTTTAGGGGCAAACAACCAGTAGGTCATCCCTAATTAAACACGTGTTACGAGTGTTTATGGATGATACGAAGTTACAAGTTTAATTATAGTTTCAGAAAGGGTAACCAGTTTTATACAAATTATCCTGCGAAATGGCGTCCCCATTTGTTTATGTTTCTCATGTTCTGTTGTCAACGGGTATTTATTATCTGTCTCAAAAGTCAATTCAAGTGGTGAATATGAAAATTAAAAATAACTTTAATCAATGCACTTAAAAGAAGTCGTTTTGAATCATCAAACATTTTTTACTAACCACCTATTTTTAACGTGTTTTAACTGACAAGAAGAATAGGCGCAAGAAACTCTTCAGCTTTACCAGAAGTAACGACATTTACAATATTATATGTCGTCACCATACATAGTTCACAAGAAAAAATATATTTTTCTGTTATCATAATAATAGTAGCGTTATAGTTTCATTACACAGTTGATTACAACAAAAGTCAACAAGTATTTGTTTTAAGTAAGTATCCTATAATTGAATAAACCATAGTCAAAATAAGTCACTTCATTTCCATCTAATTAATGATTAATAGGTGAATAGCAATCAGAGATTATTTTAATTTTTGTCGTATTTTACATTACAATCATCCGAATAGGTTTTAAAAATCTATTCTTTAATTTTCATGTGATGTGTTGTTAAGACCGTTTTCAATTAGTTTTCTTGTTTTGGATCATAGATGGCGCTGTGTGTCAGAACACACCCTATAGTTTCGCTTCTAGTATTATATCAGTTCATTTGGTTATTTAGAATAAAACCTTTTCACACATTAAATCAAACTATTTGTGGATTTATTTTCGACATCTAAACGAACCACATTTGTAACAGTTCTGAAGGAGTCTTAGGGTAATAAACATGTGTTAAAAACATGTGTAGTTGTTACACTTCCGCGCACATTACACATTTGAATCCTAGTGATCACGGCTCCTGTAATAGAGATTAAAGAGAAGAGGATTAAATATAAAATAAATTATGCGCAAAATCCGCCAAAAAATTGTTTTATTCAAATGTGTTAATACGTTTTATTTATCAAACACTTCTTTGTATCATTTCTCATTAAAAAATTTGCTAGCATTAATTAAAATTAAACATTTGATTATACCACGCTCTTATTCCATTTTACGTGCCCATTAAAATGTGAGCACTGAGCCAGAACTGGCACACAGCTTGAAAAGGACGGCGTTAACTACATTTCAAAGGCAAGACAAAATAAAAGCGACTGCTGTAGCCTTATTCCATCTTACAAAATACACCAAGGCTCGCTCGATATTCCAAGACAAAAACAAAACTAAAATGAATACAACTCTGAACCATTTTCAACGTTAAGTTTTTTTCTTTAAATACCCCAAGATTGAGCAATTAAGCCGCCTTCTTGATCTTGAATGAAGTCATACTGTTTTCTTCTCCACAGTTGAATATGCCTTTGCCATTCCTTTTAAAATTAAGACTATTTACAATCTTATTATTACGAGTATAATGATCAATTTCATGTATAATGAATAAATACATTGTATTATAAATTTAAACGTCTATTGACTGTCTGAAGAAAATTATTTTGATTTCAATTAGTTTTTATTAATGGTCATCCACTTTCATCAATTTAGTTTAGTTGTTGGTTAGCCCGAACGATGGACGGTAAGAAATGAGGTAATATTAAAGCAAAAGCAAAAACGTAATTTCGGGAAAATGACCGAGAAAATACTATTTTATTTCGTTGTTAGACGACAACAAAGAACCTTTTAGAAAGATTTTCATTGAACGAGTGAAGGATAAGGAAATGTAAGTGGATTTAGTTGGACTTGATTCTTTCAGACGTAAATCTGGTGAGAGTTTTTACATTGGCCGCGTTGAATGTGTCGTATCGAATTGATGTCGAGTGTGAGACGCGATGAATGTTGAATTGAATAGGATAGTTCTCTTTTGAGATTCGTGTGTGTTCGTTAGAATTGGGTATATCGGGAAATTTTTTTGTTGCTTTAATATGTGGTATTTTGGTATGACGTAAAGGATTGTGTACGTCTTTGTTAAAGGATTACGTTTCCACTATTTGAACGTTCCTTTACGCCGTTTTATGTGAAAGATTAAAGACATGTAAAATGGTGAAGTACGTAAAAGGATTTCTCACGAATCTACAAATGGTGAAAGCGAAGCTTTATTCAATATAAGTTTTACGAGCATTTGGGTAAAGGTTTTTAAGGATAAGTTCGATAAATAATAAAGATAGTTATTTATTTAAGCATTTAACTGCGAGATTTTTTTATCTAAAGAAATGAATACGAGAAATACTATATTGTTTCTTCTATATCGTTTGTTTGATACTTATAAAGCATTACATTAGATAGAGTAGGTAGGTGGTAGTAGTATTTAGAATAAAAAGATATTCCGCTGGCGTCAGCTTAAGAAATGTCAAGGTTTCGGTAGCTTTAACGGAAAAGTACTGGCCCGAATAGCGAGTGGGTGTGGAGTTCGAATACATCCTGACAGCTCATAATTATTTTAGAAAAAAAAATGTTTCTCCGAACGTAACACAAGCCTTATGAATAGAAATGGAAAAAATATAATTGCGAAGCATATTCTTGTGTCTTGACCAATGGTTGATTTCAATCATTTATTTAGTATTCATATTACAAGTTCTGCTTAGTTTAACTAGATAATTGCTGTGAGCTGTCCGACCTTATTTGTTTGTCGCCTTGATTTAATGATTAATTCCACTTCTTTGTATTTAGACTGCTTAGAGACAAATTGAACTTCGCAGGGTAGGTTTTGGGAAGTTGCTCAATATTTTCTCACCCCAAATCTTATAGAGTCTGAACATCACAGTTTCGAGCAGTGTGTGTTGCCAGTGATGATACCGCACTGAAACGTTCTCCTTGACTGTTGGTCTCTTAAACAATCTCAAAGTAATCAGCAAGCTAAGCAAAGAGCTATGATCAGCGCGTTCTTGCATGATAAAATTCGTAATGGAAACATCAACTGTGACCTTCCCTAACCCCTAAAGACTCTAACGTTGACTCCTTCCCCGACACTTACACGTTCTGTGAATTTTCCGACGCGTCCTCCCTTTCCAGCAGCTGCCTAGAGTTAGACCTCTCGCTTAGCCATCTGCCTAAATTTGGTTTCCTTTAGGTTGGGGAAGCTGTCCGTTTTTATTTTGCACATTTTTTGTTGAACTCTGTGCTCCTCCTTCTGGGGGTTTGGGAGGGAGCCCAGGGCGACTTCTAGGGCCGACTGTACCGGCCCAAATGAAAATAAAAATGAAAGTGAAAATAACTTTATTAAAATGCACTTAAAAATAAGATATTTTGTATCGTCCAATATTTTTACCTACGTAACATACCTACTCATTCAGGACATCTTTTGACAAGAAGAATGGGCGCAAGAAACTCGTCGGCTTTAACAGAAGTAATCGTCACCATACATAATCCACAAAAAAAATATAATTACTCTGTTATCACAATTATAGTAGTGTTATGGTTTCATAAAATCATTGATTACAACAAACTCAGCAACTATCTGTTTTAAATAAGTATAGTTAGACATTGCAATAATATTCAGAGAATATACGACTTTAAGTAACGTAGCGCGGTTTATTTTATTAATAAGGTCCCAGTAGAACTGCTTTCAAAATATTATCGACGGTAATTAAATACAATTGGGAAATATAATAATCAACGAGCAGTATGAATAAATGTCGAAAATAATTTATAATAATAAATGGTGTAAATGTAAGATATTTATAATTCGTTTTGCCTTTATATTGACGTATTTTCTTAAGCTCGGTGATATTTGCTTGATAGGAAACACATTTCAAAAAACACAAATTCAAAAGCGAGGGACTTTATCGTTGCAACTTTTTAATTAAAATTATTTTTACTACCATACTTTTTATGTACGCAATACTTAATTACGATTTGAGCGCATAAACAACTTTAATATAATCAATAAAGTATTTTATTAGTATAATTAAATCGCTGGATTTATACGTTTTCGTTGTCAAATGCAGTTTTTGGAAATCCCGGGGTTGGTTTATTGCAACGTATTTTTTGCATGTTTTTATGGATTTTGTTGACCATTTCGTGTCCCAAAAGGGACAGAATTTTGTGTGATGAACACCTGAATTTACACCAAGACTTGGATATTATTCTATTTATTATTCTATTTCTATTCTTTATAGATAGAAATTCCCTTTCACTGTGTTTGACCGTGATGAATTCTAAAAGTACTCAACCGATTATGAAGTTTTTTTTTCATTTTACTGGGTTTGTTCCGACTTAGGTCATAGCATAGGTTTCATTTTGATTTATGACACAGCAACGTGTGGCCGGGTCAGATCTTTCTTTGTTTCGTTTCTTTTATTTAGGATGGGTTTGCCCTTGATCCCAATCAAGCCCGGGGGCCAAGACAGAATCCACGATATATAATAATTTACAATAGTTTAACATATTTATATACATTTTTACATTAGCTAATGTAGTGAGAAAAAAAATAAAAAAGCAGTAGTGCCCCTGGGTGGGATGGTATTCAAGTAAAATTCCTTAAGATTATTAAGCCGCTCGTGGTTCCTGTTATCTGTCACCTTGCAAATCTTAGTTTTAGAAAAGGCATATTTCCCACCTTACTAAAGAAGTCTATGGTAACACCTGTACATAAAGGGGGTGATAAAAAAGAGGTAAATAACTATAGGCCTATTTCGGTTTTGCCTGCAATCTCTAAGATCCTTGAGAAGTTGATTAACTTACGATTAATTAGTTACCTCGAAAAATTTAACATATTGTCTAGCGCACAATACGGATTCAGACGCGGTAAATCGACAGAGGACGCTGTATTAACGCTTACATCTTTAATAACAAAATACATGGATCAAGGTCAAAGGACGCTAGCAGTGTTTATAGACCTAAAAAAGGCCTTTGATACCGTCTCCATTCCTATCCTTGTGAAAAAGATGGAAAATATAGGTATTCGGGGTTGTCCGTTGAATTTACTAACAGATTACCTGCGGGAACGTTCACAGTGCGTAAAAATTGGAGATCAAATAAGTCTCGAGTCCAAAATAATGTATGGGGTTCCCCAGGGAAGCGTACTTGGTCCTACGTTATTTCTTATTTACCTAAATGATCTTACAAACCTTGACATTGAAGGTGGTAAAATTATTTCCTATGCAGATGATACTGCCATTGTTTTTCATGGCTCCTGTTGGAACTCTGTGTTTGTTTGCGGAGTCCATTTTCTGTCAGCAGAAAATGGACTCCGCAAAGTTGCGAGCTGGCTAAAGCTCTCTCTTTTAACCTTAAACATCTCTAAGACAAACTACATCTGTTTTGCAATTGACAAAAGATCGCAGCCCGCCTCTGATCTGAAACTGAGACTTCATTGCTGTACCCGAAACTTTGTAGGAGATTGTGGGTGCTCTGTCATCAGTTGCGTTAACTTAACAAGGTACCTCGGAGTCATTATTGATCTGCGGCTGTCCTGGCATCTACAGATTGAGAATATAGGAAATAGGATAAGAAAACTAATTTGGATTTTTAAAACTCTAAGACACGTGACAACTCGCAGTTTATTGTTCCGTATATACCTTGCGTTGGCGCAGTCTGTTATAGGTTATTGCTTACCTGTCTGGGGTGGTGCCACTAAAATTAAGTTCCTAGAAGCTGAAAAAGCTTCACATTACACAAATTATGGTTATCAAGTATAGTTAGCTTTTCTCTTTTTGTTTATTTTGCATACATTTTTTACCTATTGTTATGGAAGAGCGGGGCCTCCTGCCACAGGTGTATTATTTACAATACGCTTACTAGGTTGGTTCCAGCCTTAGAATATTGTTTGTACTAAATTTGTATGAAATAAACATTTTTTCATTTTTTTTTTCATTTTTTTCAGTATAAAGCTTCATACCGCATATTACATCGTCGTACTTGTTTTATAAATTTTAGTTAAGCATATTATAAATATCATAAAAACTGTGATTTGTGCAATAAAATCAGTGCTTATTACTCATTCGTTGGAATAGGTTGTTATCATTTTTAGGGTTACGTACCCAACAATGGGTAAAACTACTAAGACCGTTGTCCGTCCGTCCATCCGTCCGTCTGTTACCAGGCTGTATCTCATGAACCGTGATAGTAAGACAGTTGAAATTTTCACAGATGATGTATTTCTGTTGCCGCTATAACAAAAAATACTAAAATACAGAATAAAAAAAGGGGGCACCCATACAATAAACTCGTTTTTGCTCGATATTGATAACGGCAACAGTTAGACGCTTGAAATATTCACAGAATATTTCAGATTTTATTAAAACAACATTTTTAACAATATTTAAAATTCCTTGCATAAAAAAGTAGTCTTTTAATGACTTTCATATTCTTAATTTTATTAGTAATAAACATTGTCAAAATTTTATTATTTAGAAAATATATTTTTATTAAATCAGCAAAATGTTATAGAAAGTGTATTAGATTAATAATAAATTTTATTTAAAATGCTGGTCTGTGAGACCCCATCACCATTGACAAGTTAAACTAAGTTATTCTCATATTGAAAGGAGTCCTATGAGGTCAGGCATTGTCATTCGTAAAGACAGCATCCTCAACCATATTTAAAAGACACTTTCATCTCGATAATTACTTGCTTTAATAGTCCCCGATCCATTATACAGTCTTAATCTTCCTTATACACTAACGTTGTTAATTTATTCGCATCTTTATCTGTGACTAGAAATAGAGTGTCACAATGCAAAATTACTGTGGGTATCATTAATGTTATTCCCTAGGGTGGGGAGGGTAGCTATTATTGCCAACTGTTCATACGATGCTGATCCCGCAAACGAATTATTATGATAAATGCCTTCATATGTGCTCCTTATGGCTTAAACGTATTTTTTTTAGTTATTTTAAAGAAATTGTGCAGGGTGTACCACGCTAAGATGATATAATTGGTAATAACTGATAATATGATAAGATAATAACTGGATTGATAGAAGGAAAGTTTATAAAACCGGCCTAGTACGAGGCGGGCTTGCGCACCGAGGGTTCCGTACAAATTTAACCTTTTATAACTCAACAACATATATTTTCTTAAATACTTGTTATTATGGTAGGTAAAAATAAATAAAAAACACGTAATTTTTGTTTCGCTTTTTTTAATTAGATACGCAGAAAATCATTAAAAAGGGAGTGTTACAGATATGTCACGTGTGCTATACTATTCTCCTAGGATGCATGAAATGCCTTGAAACAATTGTTCAACTTATTATAGCACAATGCTTCGCCACAGTTTTCAAAACAGTTGTTTAGTTTTTTTATATATATTTTTTTTTACAAATTTTACCCACATCCGAATGACACAAATTGGCACGAAGTGAATTCCGTAGGAGTTTTGAGACAAGTAAAGCCATCTAGTTAATGACTATTGCACTAAAATGCATAGACAGGTATGTTACCGATACGACACATTGACTTACAAGGAGATAAAATGCGTGTAGTGGAAATTCTTAGGAATTATTTGGTTTGTTACAGTAATGTCAGACAGAGTTATAAAGGGTTAAGTAAAATTCAACACGGGAATAAAAATCACGTTTTTTGTATGAGATCCCCTCTTAAATATATTTTTTTTATTTAATTATTTATTTTTAAAGTGAATAATATTAATAAATACATCTTTATCTTGCTTTCTTAAATTTGCCGTTTATACTCTGTATATCATTGCAATGTTGTTGAATAAACATATTTAAACAGATACTTGTTGACTTTGTTGTAATCAACGATGTAAGGAAACCATAATTATTGTGATAACAGAATAATAAGAAAGTTTGTTTTGTAGATTATGTATGGTGACGACGTATAACATTGTAAATGTCATTACTTCTATTAAAGTTGACGAGTTTTAAGCGACCGTTCTTCCTGTCAGTTAAAAGTTGTCCAGAATGAGTGGTAGGTAAAATGTTCGATAATTCTAAACAACTTGTTTTAAGTTCATTTCAATAAAGTTATTTTCATATTCATTAAGCGAATTGAGATGCTGTTCATTCCTACAGCTATAATTAAAATTCACAGTCTTCATATCTCCTTTAAGTGTCTCTTATCAGAACTACTAACTACCCTAAGTGTAGTTTTTATCGATGTTTGCCCCTTTTTCATATTTATGTTTTTTCATAAATATATTCAAACTTCAAAGTACATTTCAAGATAAGGTCATATGTTAAAAGTTTTTAGTTAACGCTCAGCGTACCCTTGTGGGTTCGTTATCTACCCTTCTTACAACAGTCCCTTTGAAATAGGTAACGCAATGAACATTATAAATCACTGGGCCAGACATATCTACGGTCCCGGCTTCGAGTTCAGGTCTACTTTGCATTATCACCACACTATTTTGATATTACCTTTACAAAAGCGGTTTTTGTTGGAAATGTGCAGGAAAAAGATTATTTTTTGTGTTGAAATTGTGACTTTTTAGTTAGGGTGACTGATCCAAATGCTAGCACTGCACCAAATAATCAGCACTCCTAATAAATAATTAAATTATAAGGTTTTCCACTAACTAATTTGGGTAACCACTTAAAAAAATAATAAATTGATATTTTTGGAATCCTTCTCCTGGCAATACCATACTTTCCGACTTTAAAATAGCGAAAATTTTGTAAAAAACGTTTGTGTCCTGCAGTTTGTCCTATTTTTGCCTGTTCTTAGTGATCGAAGGTAAGTTGACGTGTTAACATTTTATATACTATATTAGATCTTTTAGCTAATTTATACTGAAATTTTTGATTTATCTGATTTCTTAGATGGTTTATGAGGATAGTTTAAAAAGAAAAATTTGAGGGTATGGTGATATATTGTTAAAAAATGTGGTGCTGATATATGGATCTAATATTTTGCGAATTCCAAATTATCAGCACTAGTTCTGATAAATGGAAAATAGTACGTAAATACTTATTACAATTTTTTTATTGTAAACCGTGTTTATTTGATGCATAGAATTCAATTTTTTTCTTAAAAGTAGTTTATACCTTCAGAATACAAATCTTAGCATGGTGCTGAAATTACATTTGCCATTGGTCAGCATAGTGCTGATAATTAGATCAAAAGCATGCTGATAATTTGCTTTTCCTGGCGTTTTATCATTTTTCAGACCCACCTACTATGAAACCAAAGGAAGAAAATGTGCCCAGAAAAAGAATAAAATACTCTAACGAAAATCTATTAAAAAGCTTAGATGCAGTAGAAAAGGGTATGTCCGAAAAACTGGCCTCGAAAATCTGCAATGTACCTAGAGGAACTATCCAGTCGCGATTAAGAAAAGCCGTGTAAGAAGCTACCAGGCCCTGATCCGACTGATCAACTTCATACACCTCTTTCTCCTCATCACGAGGAGAAAGAGACGTGTACGAAGTTGATCACGTTGCAGCCAAAACAGCCCTTACTGTACTGTTTACGTTTTGCGCTAACAGAGATATTACACCTCCACTAGTCGTGTTTCCCATCAAGAGGCTTCCAAGGATATAACATCATCAATCCTAAATGAGTAGGGCAATGGTTTAAGCGATACTGGCTGTTGTTATTTTGATGATCAAACTGATGCGTCCACAATGTCCACATCTCAAGAAGCTGTTAGCGAGTTTCTCAATATTGATCAATTTCCAGTAATATAAGCAGAAGATTTTGTAGATGAAATGTAAGCTATAAACACTGCAACAACGAATGAATCATTTGCTAACAATACTGAAGATTGTCTTGGGTGTGCACACTTCTTATGTCTTGATAGTCTACAATATTTACTAACTCCAGTCAAATTACTGGACGTATTGGTTTCGGAAAAAACGCCTGAACGAAAAAGTGTTCAGCTGAATGGCAGAAGACTGAAAACGCTAAATTAAAAGCTAAACAACTTAGAGAAGAAGAACCGGCGACTCTTAAAGTGAATAGATTACAGAAACAAGAAGAAAAAAATAACGCGAAATTAGAAACTACTAGAAATAAGATAAACAAAAAAGGGAAAGAGACAATAGCTACTAAGAAACAACAGACAAAAAGCTATTAAAATACAGGAGAAAAAAGAAAACAAAATAAGAGAGATAACAGCAAACAAAACACAGGAGACATTTATTAATCACCAGGTTATAATTCATGATAACAATATGCCATCCTCTCCTGAAAATGAACACCCGTCTATAATAAAAATTCAGTAAAAGAGATTATAGGTACTACCTAATAACCATTTTTTATTTCATATAATTCCAATACCACTATCACAGTGCTGAGAATTGGCTCACTCTATGCTATTAATTGGTGGTGATGGTGCTAGTAATTGGTGAGATGGTCATGTTTTACTCTTGCCTATCGAAAAAAAAAATGAATAAAAATAAACATTTATTTTTCAAATAATCATCTTACTGATTGAATATTGAAACTAGAAAACTCGTCATAACGGGATGAAACAGTATTTTTCGATGTTTTAAACGCGCTTAAGTTAGGACTAACTCTTAAAGTGCTGATAATTGGATCAGTCACCCTATATCTCTTTTTAAGTTTACTCCTTAAAAATTGATTTTGATGTTATGCGCCCAGTATAAAAATTTATGAAGATTAAACTTTTGTGATCGAATGACTGCGTCTCATTTTTTGTGCACAACCTATCGTGAGTACCTTTAATTATTAATTTGAGTTAGTTATTTTTTTTATTTTCTGTGCCTTTTCAAAGACAGTTTCTTAAGGAGTAAAATCCAATCCTGGTTCGGATCTGACATATACACTTTTTATTTATTTTTATATATATTCAAAACATAAGATTCTCTTCCACGTTTTATTTTTACCTAAATAAGTAAATGTTTTAAATGAAAATGACTTTTCTTTCTATGCATAAGAAAACTTATATATAATAACTGCAATAAACTATATTTCGATAAATAAAAGTATTTTTGTTTATAAATCGTATATTACATTTAAGATATAATTTCACATAAAATATCAATACGAATCGATTGTGATGAAAATAAATTCAACTGAATAAATAACTCAATATTTTGCATCAACAACGCAGTACATAAACCAAATAATTCGTATTTTTATTTACATATAAAAACACGAAACTCGTGTACATCACTCAAACATCTGCCCTTTCCGTGACTTGAACCCAGGACCGTCAGTGCGAAAGGCAGAATCGCTACCGATGCACCAAACGGTTGTCTCCAACAATATAAAACTAAAATCTTAATCGCAAGCAAGACTTTGTAAGACAAAAAAGCTATCTAGTCAGATGTCGCAGCTTCAGGAGAAAGTGCTGCACCCGGACCCATTGAATAGGTTGGTGTGAAAATAGGGCGTCTAATAAACCACTCCGTATGATGGAGCCACTATCGCGCCCTAAATCTGTCCCTTATTACCTGCTACTAGGGTTGTGATTACTGGAAAAGGGGTATGAGAACTCATAGTGTTTTTTAAAAATATTCAAAACTTTTATAATGCACGCTTGTCCTGTCTCAAGAATTACTAAAAAGTAATTAACAAAAATTTACAATAGAAAACAATATTTTTATTATCAGAAAATTAATTATGTTAGATGTTTCAAGCTGAAAGTATATTTAATTTAAACTTGAAATAGTGTGGGTTTTATTGGGTGAAAATTATTCTTCTTAAAAATGATTATAACAAAAATTTTGAACAAAAAATTATATTATTGTTTAGTTTTTATAAAAATACCAAAAATAATCTTAATAATAATTCTTATGTTAGCTTTTAACAAAAAAAAACACGAAAATCATTTAAATTCAAACTAGGGTGATTACAAGCACTCTTAAAGTTAAAAAAGCTCAGCAATCAGTTAGTGGAACAGCAAATTGTACTAAGAAGAAATAGAAAAAAACACGGCATAGGCTGTCTTTTTTCTTCTTGTTGTATTTATAGACAGTTGTCATTCAAAAGGTAAGAATATTTTAAATACGCTGTGTTCAGCTGCTATCATTTGTTGACTATTAGGTAAAAAAAATACGTTGACTTATTACGTATACCTTAACTCCCATCACCCCACTTAACTCTTCCCTTCGCAGGTCAGTCTTAGGCTGACTGTGTAAATTGCTACAAAATGGATAGTGAACCGCTTTTATGATTATTTTAAAGTAAGTTTTCTTTTAATATGCAAGAAGTGTTCGCCTTAAAAGGTTTTTACATTTAGGTATGTAAGTAATTAGTTCATAAATATTTTTAATATAAAATGAATATAAACTATCACTGGGGAACTTAGATAAATAAATAAACAAACAGAATATTATTTAAAATCCGTCTAACTTTTTCATCCACGTGAAAGAAAGGATTCCAATTGCACTACCGATACCTTGAGAGGCTTGTAAAATTCTTCCAAGTAAGTCTCAAGCTGACGAAAGCGTCTTTTCATCATGTTTAAGGTACTATTACCTCCAACATTAAATGTAATACTTTTAAAAATATTAAACCATCGATAAAGAAGAAACAGATATGTGATTATTATTTTTTTTTATTTAACTAGCAGCCCGTCCCGGCTTCGCAAGGGTGGACAAAATTCTTTAATTTTTTTTTTAATTTTTAGGTTTGAGTCCCGCCTGACGCTTAAGAAAAGTTGTTTTTTTAAGTAATAATAAAATAATATTTTGTTACAATTTTGGTTTATATATAGTGTTCATCAATAAAAAAAAATTACTGTAGGTGATAAAAAATCACAGATTTAGAGAAATTTGGCGTACAAATAAAATAATTATTTTCACAGTATCAACTTTACTTAAGCATTTTAATTAAAAAAAATATTTCATCAAACATTGTTTTAATTTTCAAAAGCTTTCTAAAAATAGATCAAAACAAAACAGTTCAGTACATTTTGTTTTGTTCGTTAACCAGTTTTCGTTTCATCTCCAGTAGCCTTTGTCGAATCCTGATGTTACAAATAAAATAAAATTCGGAATCAAGTTTTTTCCTCTTTACAAATTAGATGAATTGTAGCTCTGGGCGACCACTAATTGTATTTCCCAGGTTCCAATCCCGAGTAATTGTATCATGAATACCGGAATAACAAGTATATATATACTTGTTATATGCATATATATTAATTACCCTTTATCTATAATATAAGCCTTTCAGTGCTTACTTTGAGCTAGGCTTATTGGCGTAAATGTAATGTTATCATTATTATGAAATGACACAGATCTTAATACAGCTTTAAGATCTGTCTCTATTGTCTTTTGGCGACCGTTTAGTACAATGATAACGATCCTGCTTTTCGTACAGACGGTCTTGGGTTCGAGTCTCGGATTGGACAGAAGTTTATGTGATTAATACGATGATGTGCATGAGTCATTGGCATTTATATATATAGATTTGATGACCGTATGGTACAACGTTAGAAATTCAACTTTTCATCGATGGTCGTGGGTTCGTGTTCGAGTTCCTGGGAGGAGCAAATATTATGTATATCTATGAATATGACTTATCTATGTATCATATATGAATAAATAACCTACCCTAATATCCATAACACAAGCCTTACGGGGCTTACTTGTGCGTGGGTAATAGAAGTAAAAGTGATAAATATAACTGTCATATTAAGATAAATATTAAATGCTTTTTATTCATTATTATATTATTTACAATCTGTGTGTTGAAAGTCAAAGGTACGCCATGGCTTCGAAAGTCCTATATCAGACTTTGTACCCAGAAGAAGCCACAAGAAACTCAACAAGGGCTGTTATTTTCCCCCCATATACATTACATAAATATAAAACATTCAGGATTGTACTACCAGGCGTATAAGAACAATTTATTATTACAATAAACGAATCTAATCTATAATCTAAGATCACAGTGGTTTGTGTGTTTGTCTGTACGCTCTTTTTCCCGCTCTTTTTCCATTGTATCAATAACGTTACCTTAGCAACGCGTTAACCGCAAGTAGTTCGTCTACCGGACGCTAGATGGCGCTAACGGAAAGATATTTAATAACAGAAAAAATTTAAAGAATTTGTCCACCCGTGCGAAGCCGGGACGGGCCGCTAGTACAGTACTATGGGAACAGATAAATAACACTCATATTTAAAATTGTACTTATTAAAGAAATGTCTTACAAATACTTTCTAACGCATCCTACGCTAAGATATATCTCGAAAGCGCAGCTGCCACCCCTGGCTAGAGCTTACTAAGGCTCTATATTGTATACCTGGGAGTAATATCTTTATACCGCGCTGGCTTTGTGGATGTAGCCCTTTGAATCCAATGGATGTGTATTTTGGCAACATACATTAAGAAGAGCAACCTTAGTAATTTAAATGACTACAAAATTTATTGTGTATTTAAATTACTAAGGTGATCAGGAGCTACGTGTATGAACACCGGCGGTATGAACACCGCCATCTCCCTTTTTCCATCGGACATCAAGACGCACTGCAGACTACCACCCATTCTTGGTTGCTTTTCCTAGCTGTCGTACCAGGCGCTTCTCAACATCTTTTATAATGCGCACAGCACAGACGTGGAACTTCGTCCCTACGTCTGTATTTCCGAGTACTTATAATCCGTTTTCAAAATCAGGACGAATAGGCACCTTCCGTGTTAGCTCGTCCCATCGTGGGTCCTGTCTTGGCCCCCGGGCTTGTTCGGGATCAAGAGCGAACCCATAACAAAAAACTGTTTAAAATTCGTCACATAAAACGTTAAACAAATGAAGGCGTTGTAAAAGCCTCAAAGCGCCCTCTAAACCCTCAACAATCATTCCACTCGATAGAATTGAGTCTTTTCCGAAATCGGACGAAACCTCTGTCAATCACCATATCTTTAGACGCCGCTCAATTTATTATGATTCGGAGCTTTCCAATGGCGAGAGGTTACTCAAATTTATACCCCTTAAACATTTTTCCTGTTTGTTTCGCCCCCTTTTCTGCCGGTCTGACTGATTGATGATACGGACGAGAGGCTTTTCAACTTAATACGTTGAAAAATGCATTTACATCGATGTTACGTCTTGAACAAATGGATTGTTGTGCCTTTTTCGAGAGTGTTTGGAGCAATTTTGCTTTTTGAACAAAAAAACAACCACGCTCCGAGCCCTCAGGTGGTTGTTTCTACAACCATTGTCAATGCAAAAAATAAATTTAAATACATCTCAATCCAATACCTATTTAATAAATATTAAATCAATGTTGAAGTGAGTCCACGTTCAACATTGGTGGAAACGATACTAGCTCAAAGTAGATTTGAAATATGTTTGTAAATTTCGACCCGTCTGCTAGCGTTTCGGTAGTTCAGCGGTCAAAATACTCACCCGGATAGCGAAATGCGCGATTTCGAATCCTACCTGAGAGAATCTAAATCTAAAAGAAGTTTTATCAATTTTTTACGTACAAACAAACATATAGCTACCGATATTTCAATAAAAAAGTTGTTGATACATACACTTTTTATGAATTTGGAAATAAAAACTGATAGATTTTTTTTGCCATAAAGCAAATTAAAACTGAAACATCTGGTGTTGCGTGCAACTGTATGTTGCTAATGACTAAAGGAACAACTTGTATCAAACTGGAGTGACAAAGTATATTTTATATTGTTCGTCGGAACATCGGCAACAGCCGGCTCTAACGACATCACGCGAGCTCAGAAATAGCGATTTTATATGATGTTTTTATCGTATTTGAAAAGGAATTTTCCTTTATATATTTTTTTAAGCGAAGCTTCTTTATGGATGTTCGGGCTGCTCGCATATAGGCACTCGCCGTGCGGCCACACTATCCATGCTAAGCGTCAGATTTTAGCGTTACACGAGAGCATCAGATTTAAAATCGTTACTAAATATATATAGATACCAGCTGCTTGCACTCATGTCAGTGTGCGTGGCTGGCGTGGCTTTGTATCTCTGTTTCGCTTTATATTATAAAGCTTCGTTTCTTTCGGGCGTTCCTTGACGACATTTGATTTTTTTTGTTATTTTCTATTGCTTTATTTTTGTATCTAAAGAAATATTATTAAAAACACCGGACAAGTGTAAAAACACCGGACAAGTGCGAGGCGGACTCGCGCATCGAGGGTTCCGTTCAAACTTTTAGTTAAGTAAAGTTCATCACGGTAATAAAAAATCACGTTTGTTGTATGGGAGCCTACCTAAAAAAATATTTTATTTTAGTATTTGTTGTTATAGCTGCAACGGAAATACATCATCTGTGACAATTTCAACTGTTTAACAATAACGGTTCATGAGATACAGACCGGTGACAGACGGACATATAGACGGACGGAAGGACAGCGGAGTCTAACTATGGAACCCTATAAAAAGGTGGGTGTCGGCACCAACGCGCGAGAGTTTACTCCTTAAAATGATTCTCTTTGTAACAGGCACAGAAAATAATAAAAAAAAACTACTAAATGAAAGCGAAAGGTGCGCACGACAGTTCTGATATTTTTAATCACATTGTTTATAAACAACTTCATTTGGACATCTTCACTGTGTCCAAGTACCAGTATTAAATACTCAAGAAAAAAGTTTAGAATGTTTTTATATATTTATAAGTTATATTAAAGTACAGTCACGAACAATAAGATGCAAATATCATAGAACCATGCCACACTAAATCGGACGCAGGCAAAGAGACAATTGTATAGAAATAAATAATTTATGTGATGTGAAATGGTTCTACGGTATATACGGCACCGTAAATTTGTGAATACCATTAGATTATAATCTATCTCGCGAAATTATAAACTGTTGAAATATTGTGAACTACTTTTAATTAAATGCATTATATTTCGATAGATAATCTATCAAAGTTAAATCACAATTTGCCGCGCGTTAAATTGTCAACTGGTCCAAAAGGTTGTCCCTATTAGGTCGTTCTTATGGTAGGTCGTCTATGACCATAGAATTAGGTTCAGTGACTAACTGTTATTTATCACTTTTAACACAACCTTCCAACAGCATTATTGTTAAGTTAATTTATAATAGTATTTTTATGTAATAAATAGTTTTCAACACAAATAATATCATGAAAACATAAAAATGGTACAAGAGCCCAGTGAACTCCAAATTGAAATTTCCTCTTACTGAATTTATTTCAAAAGCTCCATGTTAACGTTATAAATTATTTGTTTTATCAAACTGCATTGACAATGTGAGAAATTTTATAGTATCACACGGAATGTTGGCAAAACATTGGCAACAGCTGGCCTTAACGATGTCACGCGACCCTGCAATATATCGGCACTGGAGGAAATCAGGAGGCACCAATCGAACAGAAACTTTCTTCACAAGTCAGATTGTTGTATATAAAATTACTACATTTAAGGTACCCGCTATCACCACAGACAGCAGAGTGACTACAAGAGTAGAAAGAACTAAATTACGAAACCAATAAAATAAATAAACAACGCAAAAGTCATAGGTCAATTTCATAAGCGAAGCAGCGGATAACAGCTTGTTTAATAATATCATTGAAATCACGATGTTGCATATAAAATTCCTACAATTAAGGTAATCGGTGACACAACATACACCACTACCACCACAGACACCAGAGTAGAAAGAACCAACCCTACGAAACCAACGAAATAAATCAAACAATGCAAAAGACATAATGAAATTTTGCATTTACGTTGCTAGAGGTCATGGAGGTTAGAGAGAAGGAGAACGATCGCTACGTGTTAAAGCCCGCCTGTCCCTGAAAATTTGTAGAATTTATAGTTCATTTTTCTGTCACCAGCCGAGTTGCCGTCGGTAAGTAGTATCTGCGACGTTACCTGTTTGTGAGTACAAGTAGATGAAGTTAGTTGAATAATGTACAAATTAAACAACAGCCAGCTTTAATTGAGACAACTTAGCGATCGCAGAGCCTCACTTATTTTTTCCATATTTCTGTGACACTATTTTCTACAGCGATCGTTCTCTGTCTCTCTAACCCCATGCTAGGGGTACAAAAAAGATATCTTTTTCCTTACATGTGTACATACATGTGCATACACCTTCACAATATTTTAATAGGTCACGTTCCTAGCTGTTTAAATTTATACAAATCAAATTAGTTTTATTGTGCATTTTATTTGGTTAAATAAAATTTTGATGGATTGAATATGAAATAGGTATGTAGACCGATAAGAAATTACCATAGAGTCACATATTTCAATGAAGTAACTTATTTACGGTTTTTTGCTCATAATTTAATCCGTTACGACACCTTTACAGGAGCCGTTATTACAGGATGACTAAGGCAGCCATGCTTCCTTTTTGGCTAAAATTTTTAAATATCTTTACTTCTGTAACCTGATTCATTTGTAATTTAGTCTCTATTGTAGCATATACTCGAGTTAAAGAAGTATCCTATGCCCTATTTCATACAAGTGCTAGTATTTACTAGTATGATTAATGGGTTATGTCAGCTTCGTTAAGTGGACTGCATTACATTGTTTTCCTATTCAGAAATGTAGCGTGTTAATGTAAATTATGGATTTCCCGTAATGTGTTGAAGAACACGTTGGAATTTTCTTTTTTTAGTAAAAGAGTGTATACGTGTACAACCAAAACCTTAGTTTCGAATATGAAACGAACAAAAGGAGCTCGCGTATTTTTATAGTGTAATAGGTAGGCGTTTAACTATTGTCTCGCCTGATGGTAAGCGACGATGCGATCTAGGATGTGAAGCGCTTGCCTAGCGCTATACTTATTCACTCGTAACTTGAAGACCCCTAAATTGTTTTGTCAGGACACACAGACTCAGGCAAAGAGTTCATCGCCTTAGGTACGTATTGCCTAAAGCCGTATTTCGGGCCGTATTTTCGACCTACTTTATTCACATGGTTAAATTTAAAAAGAAAAGTCGATAAAAAAAATATTACTAATCCAGTATGAACCATAAATTGCGATAAAATTGATGACATCAATACTGCGCCGCTGCGGGTTCCCCCGAGGCGGTCGCTTCGATGAAGTCTATACAGCCTTCCTAGACTATGGCACTTACTAGGTGGTGTTTAGTCAGTACGAGTCTGTCATAACCCATGTATCCATGATGGATTCACCACCACCCTCCCCCGGTCCGAAGGATGCCCACGTCGCGTCGTTAAGGACAAAAAAAAAATGACAGCATCTACAACAACTAATTGTCATAGCTAATTTTAAACACAAACATTTAACATTTTTTTAAATTCTTAATATATCGCTTAATATTACTAATTTATCAAAATCACACATTTGATACTAAATATACTGTTTATAATATATGTATATTGCGCCATTTCTTTAAGTATAAATTGATGTGGTAGCGACACCTATGCATCGCCCCACATAATATTGCTTCACATAAGAACCAAAAAGACTATAATTTCATATTACAGATGGCGCTAGCTAGCAGAATGCGTCACTTTGAAACCTACATCACGCCTACATTGTTTCTAAGTACTGTCCAATGGAAGATTTCTTTTGGTCACCTTGAAAGTTCCCTGCTATTTTGGACGCCTGTTTGATGCAATGGTCTTGCCTTTCGCGCCGACGGACCTGGGTTACAGTCCCAGGAGAGGCAGATGTTTGTGTGATGAGTACGAGCATTTCTACCTGTCATGGGTATTTATATTAATTCTTTTAATATTATTTATGTAATATATATGTATGTATATCCGTTACCATAGTATCCATAACACAAGCTTTACAGAGCTTTTTGTGCTAGGCTAATTAGTGTGATGGTATGAAATATTATAATTATTATTATATCATTATTATAAGTATGAATTTATTTCCTTAAAAAGTATAAGGTAGCCGGAGTCTACTTTTTAAGCTTATAGCGCCTGGTTGTGCGGGCGATTCAAAATTAGTGGACTGCAGTATGAGAAAATGAATGTCAACAATAAATGAAGGGGGCACGATTCCTTGACCGCCACGTGGTGTGAGATGCTGGTGGCTGCCGGGGCGTTCCTGGGCTTTGTTGTTCCTTATTTGTTTATTTATTAATCATTTGGGATAACAAACAGCACACACGAAGACACCGTCACATAAAAATATAGTTTGTTGTAGGGTTTTGCGGATAGGCCACTAGTTCAATTAAAAACTCGGTCGGTCTTTTTTTTTGCCGGAATGTTGGATACATTGCGGTATGATTTGCCACCAATAGATGGCGCGGTCTTCTTGAACTTCAATATGCGAGACAAGGTATGTGCGAAAAGTAAATGAATGTGAGGCTAGGAGTGTCGACCAAACTAATTACAAATTACATTAATTACACTAAATAAAAAATTACAAAAGATGTACTCAACCGATGGACTACAGCCACCTTACATATACATACGTATGTATGTATGTAATCACGCCTTTTACCTGCAGGGGTAGACAGAGGTCACAGATTTCCACTTTCCACGATCCTGACATACATCTCTCGCTTCTTTAACTCTCATCACACCTTTCGTACAAGCTCGTCGGTTAACGGTATTTTTGACCTGGCCTTTTTTAAATATATCTTCTATTTAGTCCCTCAAAGTTCGCCCTGGTCGCCTTTACCGATGTGCCAACGCACATTTGCCTCATAAACTTGTTATGTCAATCTACTTACGTCCATGGGATACTTAGATGGTTTGGACACGTAAAGAGTACGTGTCCAAACCATCTAAGCATCCCTTTTTTGTCTTTGTTACTATATTTTCTAAAACAATATTAAATATTATTTATCATAATATAATTAAATTAATAGATTATAATGAAATAAAATGAATGAAATTAAATGAAAATAACTTTGCACTTAAAATAAGTTTGGTTCTTACACTTCCACGCACATTACACATTAGAATAAAACACTTTTTTACGGATTTTTGCGCATGTTTTATTTTATATTTAATCCTGACGTTTCGACTCCTTTACAGGAGCCGTGATCACCGTATGACTAAGATGATGGTTGTCATGTATTTTCTACTACCTTCACTATATTTTAATCGGGCACGTTCCTAATTATTGATATTATTTTATTTAGATCAAATTGTTTTATTTTTATTTTTACATTTTATTTAATTATTAAATTCTCACTACGATTACATTATATACTACTGAGTCTACTACCAGTTCGGAAATTGGGATGCCCTTCCGAGAAGAACTGGCGACTGAAACTCGGGTAGGGGGACCGACCTCCATCTTACTGTTATTATTTGCAAAAAAATGTTTTTTAAAATAAGTTGTTTTGAATCATCCATAATTTTTACTTACCACCCATTCAGGACGTATTTTAAATGACAAGAAGAATGGGCGCAAGAAAATCGTCAGCTTTAACAGAAGTAACGACATTTAAAATTTACGTCGTCACTATACATAATCCGCAAAAAAAAAAGACTAAATTATTCTGTTATTACCAAAATAGAACTGTAATGATATCATTATTTCGTTGATTACAACAAAGTCAACAAGTATCTGTTTTAAGTAAGTATCCCTGAACATTGCAATTACATACAGGGAATAAACGACAAATTTAATAAAACAAGATGTTTGTTTAGTATAAGTCAATAATACTGAAGGTTAAAGCAGACCCGTCTCACAAGGCAGCACCCGTTCACGAGCATGACGCATAATGCAGCCATCGCTTCGCTCAGCCATATCTTAGGGAACGTAACGACCCGCACCACATGCCACCACCCAAGAAATGTATTAAGAGAGCACGTCATACTCTAACTACCAGTAATAAATTAGTTTTAATTAACAAATGCTAATGTTGTAAGACACAACCTGTAATAAATAGTGTCATGTTGAAACGACACATATTACTTCCATGCATCGCGATCTATTAAATAAGTTTGCAATACCTTAATACAGAGCAAAATTGCAATTGAAATCTGCTACCAAAATAACTATGTCTATGGTCAGTATTGGGATTACAAAATTTTACCCCCAATCGAGTTTGAACGGCAAAGCCTCGACAATAACCGACGAACGCGATCAGCATCTATGATAAGCTCTACGTTAGTTTATCGCAAACACAATTACACATCGCAGGGATCCTATCAAGGGCTAAATTCACCATCTGCTTATAAGAAAAAGTTTGATAAAACTAAGTACCGCATAACCAGGTTGAAGTGGTAATTTGGATTTCCGTTTACGTCTCATCCATTTCACCAGCTACATTTTCATAATATTATAATATTTCTCACATCTCTCCCATCGATTTTCACACACACACGCACACACAAACACACACATAGACACACACACACATAGACACACACACACAGAGAGAGAGAGAGACACACACACACACACAAACACACGCACACACAAACGCACACATAGACACACACACACATAGACACACACACACAGAGAGAGAGAGACACACACACACACAAACACACGCACACACACACACACCAATGACTCGGGTACAAATTATGTTAGTATTCATCACACAAATATCTGTCCCTTCCAGGATTCGAACCAAGAACCATCGGTGCGAAAGACAGGATTGTTCGTTGCACCAAACGATTGTAAAATTTTGAAAGCGTTTGCGAAAATAGGACTTGGTCTTATTGAGCAATCGTGGGCGAAAAATAATAGATTACTAATCATCAAAACTTTCGTTTAAAGCTAGTGCTAATGGTCTTTTTATTAACATACATTTTAAATATCAAAATCATTAAAATCTATCTTAGTTAAACAGCTGTATTAACAAAAATATCTCTTGAATCCATTAAACCTTAAACGTCGAAAATTGGCTGTTCATAATTTGCAAAGTTCAATTTAAACTGCGTTCAATATATTTTGTTTTTCCATTTCCGCGCACATCACATATTTAATTAACTTTTATCGTATAAATTGAGCGTTTCATTTTGTTTTTTAAATTCAATCCTGACATTTCGACTCCTTTATAAGAGGATGACTAAGGCAATTGTCGTCATACATGTACCAACTTCAGAATATATGAATCCGGTACCTTCCTAACTGCTAAATTTGTAAAAATCAAGATGGTTTTATTTTATTATATCTACGATTACTGTAAACTGCTCAGTCTGTCACCAATTATAAAATTGGGAAGCCTATCCGAGAAGAAATGGCAAAAGAAACTCAGTTAGTACCGATCTCCATCTTACATTTATTTTTAAAGCTAAACTCCTAGATGGACGTTCGGTACCCTCGCCGCGCGGCCACTCTATCTGTGCTGAGCGTCAGATTTGACCGTTACATGATATATAGGAGCCAGGTACCTCCCCACATGTGTGCGTGGCCTTCTGTCTCGCTTTCACTCATGTCAGTGTGCGTGACTGGTTTTCTCTCTTTTTCGCATTACACTTTATTCGCTTTACCAGTATAAGGCTTCGCTTCTCTAGGCCAAGCTGTTTTATTTTTAACTAAATTTGAAGCGTAAACTGAGACTCGAATTGATCGCGTTTTCCATGGTGAGATCAGCCCTAAAACGAATACGTCCCGCACAATATAATTGTTCTAACGCGCAATTTGCGAAACCAACGCCATTAACTTAAAGTACGAGTTGAATTAATGTTGGGTGTAGTCACTTCCAAGTTCCATTATCGTTAGAAGGCGATGATACTTACGTGATACTTCTGTGCCACGTGTATATTATGTTTAGAAATACATTACACAGGGAACGTAATTGGAATCCTGTATAATAGGGTATTTGATTACAAAATATAATAAAAAATATTTCTTACATTTACACCAAGTAGCCTAGCCCAAAGTGAGCACTATAAGGCTTGTGCTATAGGGCTGACGGATAGACTTACATATAAAATACATAAAAGTATTATTTTACAGAAATATATAAAAATACCCATGACTCAGGTACGAATGCTCGTATTCATCACACAAACACCTGCCCTTTTCGAGATTCGAACACAGGAACATCGGTGAAAAAGGCAGGATCACTACCGTTGCACCAAATCAAACCGTTGTTAATTTAACAGTAAACCAACGGCTCCTGTAGAGGAGTCGAAACGTCATGAATAAATTTATATTATGCGCGAAAACCACAAACAAGTTGTTCTACACAATTTTTTAAAATATATATGTTTTGATATAAGACAATCCGAGACAATATCGGTATGCGACCCCATCTAATTGGGTGTTCGGGAGAATCAAATATTCTTCTATACGTTATCAGGGTCTTTTCAATGAATTTTTAGAAAACGGTGTAATTCGAAGTGAATCTTTTCTCCCATACCAATACTAGATCAAAATTTGATTAGCTATGTTGCCGATTCTTTGAACTTTAACTTTGAACTGTAGCTTACAGTCAAATTTTCTCTTTTTATAATATACTCTGCTTAACATTTCATAAAAATTCTATCTTTATATTTTTACTTCTTAATTTAGGTGAAAAAGCCGTTAACTATATATGATTTATCCAAAAACAGGCGAATTTTACTAAGAATAAATCCCAAAACATATCTTTAATGAAGTTGACACAGAGTCCGTACAAGCTTTGGTAGTAACTTACAAAGAGTCGTAGCTTACCATGATATACGTTTATTTGGCGCCCAACGTGTTGCTAGAACACATTAAGATGTCTATCCCAATTCCATTGCAACGTTCAAAAATATTTACCATTTGATCATGCGTTTGCAAGGATAACGTCGTTTGTTAAAAAGTAAAAATCGCGTTTTTATGGTAAACCGAAATAAAAAGTAAAAAAAATGTAATTAACGAGAAAATTAGGTTGTAGATTGTTTGTTATAGAATTTTCTAATGCAATTTTTACCCATTTAAAAACCTCAGATTAATTTGAAGTTTTGCACACTTATCAGTAACCGATAATACAATAATAAAAAAAAGATTATGTTTTTTTTAAATTGAAATAAATGACATTGTAGGTGCTCGAATTCGATTGTTATATTTTTTATTTGTTTATTCTTTTATTACCAAGATACCTAACTATTTTTATTTCAAAATGCAGAGTTAGTGTAAGAATAATGTCGTGCAGAGCATCCCAGGCTGTCCTTGCAATGCCAGTCATTTTTATTTTAAAGTCAAAAGTATTTTGTATTTTTTTAATTATTGTATTGCCACTAGTGTCTGATAAGTGTGGATAATTCCAATTTAATCTGATGTTTTTAAGTGGATAATCATTGCGTGAAAAGCTTGCATTACCAACAAACATACAGAAGTTAATAAATGTGTGTTAAAATCTGAAAGGTATAGGTATCATAGGTACTTTAAATAAAAAAGTCACAGTTATATGATGACCAAAAAGATCTTGAATGAAGTGTTTTTATTTTTATTTTTTCGATTTTTATCCCTATTTTATTTTGGCATAATGAGTAAAGCATAATATTTATAATAATAAGACCTAGACATAATTATTTTGGCATACTACATACATTAATATTTTTTGAGAATATGATAATAATTTTGCTCCCCATAAAATATGATGGTATGTTTTTTATGCGTCTTCTATTAGAAGATATATTTTACCGATGTTTTTTTCGAATCTGCAAAAAAGAAAAGTAGGTACTTTTTTATTACAACTATGTACTATTGGTATTTGTAGTTCCTTTCTCGGTAAATAACACTGAAAACAGAAAAAGTTTCATTAAACTTAAATACGTTGTAGCGATAAAATAGAACTGTCTTCCTAAGTAACTAGTTAAAAGGAAACAGTAAGAACAGTTAATATAACTGCGAACAAAGGTAAAAAGAAATGGAGACTGTAACTATGGTAGCGTTAAGTACTAAATATATTACTGGGAATTGTCTAGAACCCTTAAAAGAGAAAATAATTCCGCCTGATACCTGAGACAATTAGATTTTGTATTATGAAATTGCTTAAATAACAAAAATATAATAAATACATGAACAGAAGAAACAGCTGTTTCTTCTTTTTCAGGTTGTTTGTTACTTATTGAAGTTTATTCGATGTTGTATATAAAATTACCTAGAATATTATAAGATGGTGCTAGCGACAGCTTAAGTAATACTTGGAAAAAATTCAATGAATTTAATGAAAGTTATAACAATAGATTTCAAGCGATGAACTCAGATAGAAATATGCCCAATTACGAAAGTCCTTTTTTAAGCGAAGCTTCTAAACGCCGAGCGGCCACTCTGTCCGTGCTAAGTGTCTGATTTTACCGTTACAACAGAGCGTCAGATTAAGTCCCGTTACTCGATATATATAGGAGCCAGCTGTTTCCCCACCTCAGTGTGCGTGGCCTTTTGTCCCGCTTTCACTCATGTCAATGTGCGTGGATGGCGTGGCTTTCTATCTCTTTTTTAAAGCCAAGTTTCTACGTTTTATACTATACAACTTCGCTTTTTTCGGGTGTCCCTAGACGGTACTGATTTTTTTGTCATATTAACTGCAATAAATGAATTATGAAATAATTAAAATTTTAATAATGTGTTTAACGCAATATTATATACTAAAAATCCATGAAATCCATGATAAGTCATGCTTGCTGAATTGTCTTCTTCTGTTCTACCAATGAAACCTTTTAGGTGTCATATAAAATATGGCGTTTTTAAAAATGACATACAAAAGATTTGTACCTAAATACCTGCATGTTTTTAATACTAAGCTAGTTATTACAAAGAAAGCTTTTAAAGAAAGTTATTTCAAGTGAAATATGAAATGTTTTAGAGAGTAAAAAGAAATACTGGCTTAAGTCCAAATGCGTAGAAAGTACAAAGGAATGAAATAATGTTAGTCGCAAGAAACTACTTAGAGATTGTCTAGCACTTTTAATTTTTTCTGCTAACAAGCTTTAAAAATCTTTTGTCACAAACCTTTGTTTGTAACTTTGTTATTGAGTATTTATAAATACTGAAAATATTATGGTAGCAGGCGAGATATACCTTGTTCTTGCCTGCTACCATAATATTTTCAGTATCATCGTACTGTCTATCAATTGTGGCTAATAAAAGAAAATTAATTAACCTTTCCTGGGTTCGAGTCCCGGAAGGAGCAAGTGTTAGTGTGACGAATACGAGCATTTGTACCTGAGTCGTGGTTATTCGTATATATAACTATGAATATTACTTATTTTTATTGTGCCCTACAGTAGTTACTTTGGGCTAGGCTAATTGGAATGATCGTGGGATATATTAGTATTAAATTAGCCTAGCCCAACGTAAGTACAATAAGGCTTATGTTATGGATACTAGGGTAACGGGTAGACATATATGATACATAAATATGTAATATTTATAGACATACATAAATACTCATGGCTCAGGTACAAATACTCGTATTCATCACACAAACATCTGCCCCTTCCGGGATTTGAACCCAGGACCATCGGTGCAATAGGCAGGATCGCTACCGTTACACCAAAGGGTTGTTTATTATCATCATAATTATCTACGGCATCATATTAAGTCGGTTTTACGACATCCTTAAGTGTGCAGCAATGATGCTATTTCTATTCGGCACGAATTTTATATAAAATATTATGATTATCATAATTTATTTATGATTTACGTGACGCAAACGCAAAAGCCTAATTTACAAAACCATAAATAAATTAGTTATATCCCCGCATAACAAACTCTTAATAAAATGTCCAAGAGCTAACTGACGTGCACGCGATACATTTTGCATTAAATATGCATTTTCTCTTTACGACGAGAGAACAATAAAGTCATCTAAAATAAACCAATCCAATAATCGTTTTTGTCAACCCCATTAATTTGACGAAGTAATCCTATTGACTTTTAAAACGGGAAAGTAGCGTCAGTTACAAATTCCATCTGAAAAAAACGCTGCGCCCATTGCATTAATCGAACTGGAATAAAAATCAGCCAATTATTCAAATGCAGTGCTCCGGAGTTGTTGAATATTGATTGGGTACGATCGGAAAGGTCCGGAATAACTGTATTAAGGAAACTGAGTGGTTCTGTGAATGTGTTTGTTTTAATTTGTTTATAGCTTTATTTATTGGAGCGGAACTCCCATGGATCAGCTTCAATGACGCAGTGTTTGTTACGCAATAACTTACGAGTTCTTAACTAATTGTAATCATTTTTGTGTGGAATCAAATCAACAGGTTTAGGATTAGATCGTGACGAATTATGAAATTTGCAAGAACAAAAAGTAAGACTAAAAAACATTAGCTTTATATGATTTTTGATGAGTTTAATCAGTTCTTGTCAAGTTAGTAACTTCTTGTCAGTTAAAAGACTTCCTGAATGGGTGGAAGGTAAAAATGATAAGATAAAATATTTTAAAACCCGTAACCTTTGGAAGTCCGGTCCAATGCTCTTCCAATTGAGCTTGTGAACACACGTCGAAATTTTTACGCTGTAGGCCAGCGTTGTCTCATCATTGAGACGAACATCCTCTAAGGATGGAAAATTTCGACGGGTGTTCACAAGACTCGGTAGCTCAAATGGAAGAGCCTTGGACTGGAATTCCAAAGGTTACGGGTTTTAAAATAATTTATCTTATCTAACATTTTTACCTTCCACCCATTCAGGAAGTCTTTTAACTGACAAGAAGTTACTAACTTGACAAGAACTGACTAAACTTGTCAGCTTTAACAGTATTAAACGTCGTCACCATACATAATCCACAAAAAAAATCTGTAATTACAATAATAGTAGTGTTATGGTTTCATTACATTTTTGATAACAACAAAGTCAAGAATCTAAGTTTAAAACAAGTTAAAACCGAAAAGCCGGACAGACCAGTCAGCTTAGCCGGACATTTCGGTAAAAGGCTTGACACTAACTTTTTTAGTCTTACTATAACACAGCAAGTATTTTTTAAGTAAAACAAAGCTATTAATTACATCTACCACAAAATCTTCTTAATTTTTAATGAAACAACAATGAACATGAAATGAATCACTCATATTTTTTTATTTATTTCATATTAATTTCAATAATCGCAAACCACATGATTTTTGACAATCTCTTGAGCTGTAGTACAGGTTCGGCGCGTGCTAGGCTTTTGGCCGTGGGTGCGCATGAGGCCGGCTACTGGCTTCACGCGTACCCTTCGTCAAATACAGGAACATTTCTTGAGCCTGACACGCTCCGAATCGCAACCTCTCTACGGCTTGGGGTTCCGGTCTGCGCTCCTCATAAATGTCCCTGGGGCAGTGATGTCGACAAGCTAGGACATCACGGACTGTCATGCCAAAAAAGTGCAGGCCGCTTCTCGAGACATGCCGCACTTAACGATATCATACGCCGGTCCCTTGCCACCGTCAACGTGCCAAGTCTACTTGAGCCGACTGGTATAGCAAGAGACGATGGCAAGAGACCGGACGGTATGAGTTTGATTCCATGGTAGATGGGCTGGGTGCTGGTATGGGATGCAACTTGTACAGACACGCTGGCCCCTTCCCATCTACATGGAACCAACAATAGAGCTGGTGCGGCTGGTGAAGCGGCTGAAAAGCTAAATCTTGTAAATACAGGGGTCTTATAAGCGAAAAAGAGATAGAAATCCACGCCCTCTCACATAAGTGAAAGCGAGACAGAAGGCCGCGCACTCTGAGGTGGGGTGGCAGTTAGTCGGTAACGGTACTAAATCTGACGCTTAGCACGGATAGAGTGGCCGCGCGATGAGCGTCTATACGGAGGCGTCCCGAACATTTGTATAGAAGCTTCGCTTCAATTAACTTAGGGTACAAAGAAACTGACGGACTCTGTTTAAAGGCCCTAAATTAAGTAAATAATAAAAAAAAAATACAATTTCAACTCAACACATAAAACTCCATTTTGAAATGTCATATTCAAAGTATTATTTGATTCTGTAACAACATAAATCTTTCTAGTATTACAATTTCTAGGAAACAGTTATGTAATGAGTAGATAAATTTGGTTTCGAGTACCATTAGATTTGCTCAGAAGATATTGGTCGTAAATTTCGCGAGATTCGTTGCCTGAAAGCTAAGTCTTCAAATTTAATATGTGTCATTTTTAAAAGTAAAAAAAGTATAACACTTAATTTAGTAGCGGAGGACGGTTCTTGGAATGAATTATGGATAGAATGATAATAAATCGTAATATAGTGCAAAATAAAGTATATCCTACAATGATTAAATATTTAATAATTTCTAGTTTTAGATATTTTAATGTTTGTCACTTAATTCTGCAAATAATAAACGGTTTGGAAAAAAAGCCACATAGTTAGTTGATTACTTTTATGAACACAAAGGGTACATTTATTACCAAAAAATTATTGGATCCTTATAGGATTATCAAATAATGACCTACAGTACGTGTAAACTTTAACTTTTGAGTGAAACACGAGCGAGATCGCTGGCAAAAGCTAGGTAGAAATAAAAAAGAACAAGTGATCAAAAAATTAACGATTATTGTAAATTTGGCACAGATAAAATTCGTAAGTTTATGTAAAGAGGTCGCAGTTCGCAGCTTTTTGGCCTTCATGGAATAAGTGGCGTAGACAATTTAATTTGGATAAGATAGATGGCAAACTATTTACATATATAATATATATAAATCAAAATTCTGTGACACAGTTTTTGACCGCATTGAACTCTAAAACTAAAAACTGATTTTGAAATTTGTTTTTCATTTTAATTTATAACACGTAAGTAACACGTCTCCATGTCTGGAGTTTTTTTCTGGAGTGCCAATAATTAAAAAAAGACATTCGTTTAATGAAGTGTGTGTTACTCTTTTATTATTTTTTTAGATGAGATATTAAGAAGCCTATTCACTTTAACAGCTATCTTCATGGTGTCGCTTTTTCGTTACATGCTACATGCGCAACTTCCGTTACATTAAAAAATTAATTTCAATGCCTCTCAAACCCTCAAAAGAAGTATTTAAATTCGCTAATGTGGATTACAGCCTTTGTAGCCTAGAAGTCGACTTCTAACTAAGAATAATATTTCCTATTCAAAACATATCACGTTTACAGGATACCAAAATTAGTTTATTTTTATATTTTCATTTAGTTGTCAAACCTTTTAAACTTTATTTCTAAGAATGAATCCAAACATCAGGATAGGCGGTCATGTTCTCTGTTCTGATGAGAATTTATTTATTAACAATTATATTATAACTAAGCCCTAATTATTCAATACTTTTCATTATTAAAATTAAAATAAATGTTATAAATAAAAGACATCTCATACATTGTGCTCAATCGTAGTTAAATAAGTGGAAATCAAAAACATTGCTGTAATACGACGGTATTATAACATTTAGAACCGTGCCAATAAAGAACATTTTGTTTTTTACATTCACTCGACCGGCGATCGAATCCGGGACTTCGGAGTGTCCTAACCACGAAAACAGGTAAGCTAGCCACTTGACCACAGAAATCGTCAACATCTATGATTATCATTTCCTTTTGATGTACAAGGTTAATCCACAGTAATTATCCTTATTGATCTGATGGTCAAGCTCGAATGTACAATGTGGCAGATTAATGTTGCAACGTGCAATCTGTTAATGTGTCTGCCAATCAGGAATGCACCCTTATCTGTGACGTCAGCTGCGGGTTTGTCTGTCGCGTGCCTTATTATCAATAAATTTTTAATACACTCGATGTTGCTGTTGATGCAATTAATAAGTCCTCGCCTAGTATTCGAAATTCAAATTTTATTTAATTAATTTAAATTATTTAAGATTTAACATAAGTAAAGTTTTTTATTCTATCTATTTCACAAACACATGGTATAAAGTTGACAATACTTGAATTAAATAGTACCTAGAATTTAATAGTCCCTGAAAATTTGTAGAATATATAGTTCATTTTTCAGCCACCAGCCGCGCTGCAGTCGCAATAAGTAGAATCTGCGATGTTAGCTGTTTATGAGTACAAATAGATGAAGTTAGTTGAATAATGTACAAATTTAACAACTTAGCGATCGCAGCGCCTCACATATTTTCTCCATATTGCTGGGACATTATTTTCTACAGGGACCGTTCTCCTTCTCTAACCTCCATGGTGTTGGCATTCGTGACTTATTATATACTATAAGATATTATTATAAAATCATTCTAATATATTTTATTAATTTAAACATTATTGATTGATGTAATTTTGCTTGTAAAAATAGTAAATCAATAATGTAAAAAAATAATTAATTCTTATAATCATATTTTTTAACACTTTGTTAGAGGTTTTTTTGTTGAACACATACATACACACACCTCTTTGTTTTTGAACAAAGCTCGACTCAAGTGGCAACACCGGGATGCAGTACGAAACGGGGAAAATGACATCTTAATTTTGTATTGGTACATCTGTCATCTTACAAAAACACTAACAGTTGTAATTTAATTTGAAACGATATCTTAATGAATTTATCATTTTATTGAAAGTACTTACGTCTTCAATTGCATACATTTCCAATATATATTACACCATTAAATTACCTGTTTAAATAAAAATACATACCAAAAGAACCACTTTAATGGTATTTGTGAAAGTTTCTCGACTGTTAGACTGTATTTTATAGCATTCAGGGGCAGAACTAAAGCTAAAATTTTAACTTATTTTTATTTCAAAATTCTATTGAAAGAACATATTATTAAACAGTTATTTTATATAATGTTTAATACCATTTTAAAGCTGTTATAAAGATAATTTTAAATATTTTATGCATTTTCAATGCGATCTTATAAGATCAATTATTATAATAGAAAAATACTAGAAAAAATCGACTCGGATTTCCAAAGGTTGCGGGTTCTATTCCCGCCTAAGAATTCACTTGTGACCCGAGTCGATTTTTTCTATTATTTTTCTATTATAATAATTTATCTTATAAGATCGCATTGAAAATGCATAAAATATTTAAAAATTATAAAACTTAAATGGCTTTTTCATCTTAATCGATTGACCAAACATTTGTAAAAATGTTTCTTTCGAATACGAGAGGATGTTCCTCTCATTGATGAAACAACGCTGGCCTACAGCGTAAAATCAGGAAGGTACTAGAAAATTTCGACGAGTGTTCACAAGGCTCGGTAGCTCAATTGGGAGAGCATTGGACCGGATTTCAAAGGTTGCAGGTTCGATTCCCGCCTGAGAATTCACTTGTGACCCGAGTCGATTTTTCCTAGTATTTTTCTATTATAATAATTTATGTTATAAAGATTTTTATAAATAACTTAATGTTATTTTGCTTACGACATCCTTATATTTTTTCATGAAATAATAAAAAAGTTTTTATTAGATTGCAAGTTATAATATTTCATTATGTTGTACTCTCATTGCTTTTTTCTTTCCTCATATAATTGTTTATATACGTTGCATTGTGTGAAATAAACAATTATAGTAATATAAGTCATTTACGGGATTGTTACCATGTACCTTGTTTTTAGCGAGTTTCTAATATTTCGGCACTGTCACTGCCACTGTCTTCACTCCTGTACGAAAGGTTTCACAATACCTACGGTCTCCTAAAGAAAACTTCTGCTTGGAGAAACCTGGTGTCTATAAGATCGATTGCAGCTGTGGCAGTTCGGACATTGTCCAAACAAAACGAACAGTGGCATGCCAAATAAGGGGACACATAAAAGCAATCAAGAACAACGACAAGCAGAAATCGGCCATCGCGGAACATTTGATTGATTCTGGTCCTAACCACTGGATTGAGTTCTATAACCCACAGATTGTTTCGACAGAACGCCACTACATACCAAGATTGGTCAGGGAAGCGATTGAAATAACAAAACATAAAAAAAACAATCGTGAGGAAGGGTTTACATCGTCGAATGCCTGGAATCCTGTGGTTCGTATGTGTAATAATAGAAATAATCAAAAAAGTGTCGTGTCGCGATCCGATACTGTAAGTGTTGTGGGTCGAGAACAGTTTCGAGTGAATAGTGAGAATGTGAACAGTGGCACGGATATCGAACGCAATAAAAGACTTCGTCGGAAGGTAGACCGATATGTCTGCCAATAACAGCCTCCCATACAATTATTTCAGTTGCTCCGTGATCATGGCACTTGCAACAGTGCCGAAATATCGGAAATTCGCTAATAACAGGGTACATGGTATCAATCCCGTAAATAACTTATATTAATATAATGTTAGTGACCATGAAAGTTTAAAACAATACATTGAAATAAACAATTTCTAAATCTAATTCCTGCTTAAAATTTGCTACATTGATAACACTGGAGTATATAATACAACACTCAACTCACTGGAATACGATAGATTAATTTTGCATCGGACAATCTGCAACGTCCGCACCAGATGCGTGCCACGACTGAACGGTGATGCATTCCACTAAAGTGTGGGCGTACCGTAGACTAACTCTAAGGACTCCGTAAGTATATGTAATAAAACTTATTAGCAGACGACCGTTTTGTGCAACGGTAGCAATCCTGCTTTTCGCAACGAAGGTCCTGGGTTCGAATTCTGGAATTTATCATGAATACGAGCATTTGTACCTGAGCATTGGTGTTTTTTATATATTTCTATGAATGTAACATAATTATCTATGTGTCATATATGTATGTCTATCCGTTACCTTAGCATCTATAACATAAGCTTTACAGTGCTTACTTTGGGCAAAGCTAATTGGTGCGAATGTAAGAAATATTTATTTATAATTTAATAAATACGAAAATAGCATTTAACATAATTCTAACGATTGCTTCATTAGATACGTTTTATTAATTATAATTACAAATGCACTAATTTTGAAGGACATAACGTTTATTAGGTTTAATTTTTACTTGGTCTAAATACACTTTCTATAACAGCATTTTGTATAAAGTTTTATTGGTATAATAATCATATTTTATATTGTCATTGGATTTAATTTGACGACCGTTTGGTGCAACGGTAGCGATCCTGCCTTTCGCACCGACGGTCCGGGTTCGAATCCCGGTAGGGGCAAATGTTTGTATGATAAATACGAGCATTTGTACCTGAGTCATGGATATTTATATATATTTATATGAATATCTATGTATTATATATGTATGTTTATCCGTTACCCTAGCATCCATAACACAAGCCTTACAGTGCTTACTTTGGGCTAGGCTAATTGGTGTGAATGTAAAAAATATTTATTTATTATTATTATTATTTTTGAAGTGAAAATTTCTATAGCGGCGTTGTGCACTTTTTGGGATGGGTAAAAAATGTTAAACTCGCGTGAGGACATGTGACCTGATCGAAAATTCGTAAAACGGAGGGAGAGTAGACTGCCGCCGCAGCGTAGGAGATAAAGTAATATCCCCCTCTCTTTTTACCGCGCGGCGAAAATGTATGCTTGCTCCTGCTGTCTCGTTTAAGCAGCACAGGGGGCTTGTGAGAGTGTGTGTATGTGTTTGTTGTTACGTTTGTGTACGATAGCGCAATAAAGGAATATTGAATATTACCACATAAATGATAGTATAGTATTTTTATACTGATAATTAAAGCAATTCGTACGAAATTATTCCCTAAACATTCCAAAATATCAAAAATGCACAACGTTAATTTTTTTAAATGTTTATAACAGTAACATTGAGACAAATTGTTACCTAAGTATACTGTATACACCATTAAATAGAAAAATAATGCTGATGCTTACGGTAGGTAAGCATCAGCGGTACGGTACGGTAGGAAAGATTTAATATCATTAGAGTATATCAGCGGTACATTACTTGAAATTAAAGAATCCATAATAATATTAAACATGCTTTTAGCCGCAGCGTCGCTAGCGTGAAAGCAGACTGCTGTATAAAAGTTATATTTCTATCCCTCTAGAATAGTCCTTTTTTCTGGATAAAAGGTAACCTATGTACTTTTCTCTACTCCTGACAAAGTGTATGCAAAATTTCATGAAGATCAATCGAACAACCATCAGTAGTTAATGCGTGAAAGTGTAATGAAAAAAATCTCTCTCTTATTTACTTGATATAATAGTCATTTTCTATAAAAACTTTTTCCTATTTATATTAAAGTCATATTCTATAATTATTTATATCAATAAAAGCCATTGTTTGTATGTTTGTTGCCTATGCATCCTGAAACCCCGATTATGACGAAACTTTGTTAAAATATTGTATGCACGCCAGAGAATATTTATAAGCATAGTTAGCAAAAAATATCAACAAAAAAAGAGCATTGCAAAGGAAACAAACGAAAATAAACCAGACGGTTAGATTAAACCTGTGTCAAAATTGTACATCACTAGATTATTGTATCAATTGTAAATCATATCACGTGAAATTAAAGAATCTAGAATTGTATCAAATTTTTATTATTTTATCCCGATCTTGTATGATTATGAAATAAAATTATATGAAACGTAATCTGTACTTATATCAAACATAAAACACCTTGGTTCATTACCATCTCAACCGAAATACGTTTCCTTATAAAAGAAACCCTCACCCAAAAAAGGGTTTAGCTATAATTTTCACGCTTGGCAGGCAGGTTGAAGATCGCATTAAAAGACAATATTCGGAAAATGCTTACATTTAGAATAATACTCATTTTCATATGGCGTGGATATTGTTTTGGGTATAAAGTCTTTAGAGATCGAGTCTATTTTTAATAAAATTTGAACCGAATTTCTTCAGATAATACCAAGTTTGAATAGCATTTTCTTTGAATTTAGAAAAATAATCTGAAGATGGTGTTGGTCGTTATGTTTTGTTTTGTAGTATTCAAATTAAAAAATAACTGGCAAGCATATAGAGGATTTTCATATATTTTTACCGCCCGCGCTAGCAAGGTGTAATGAATTGTCATACAATTTTACCCCCTCTGACCTGTCTTTGTGCAAGTAACAACGTACTTACCGAGAATTTATAAAAGTTATTATCTATACCTCCTACGTATTGCGGTGCCAATCTCGAGCTGTATTCTTTAACTATACCTGCATTTACTACCTACCGTCAACCAAAGGTAGGTACAATATTAGACTTACTGCAGAATCAGTAGATAGCTCTTGCATCAATGATCTTAGGATAATTACGGACGGCTCTAAGACTACACATGATACTGGAGCTAGAGTCTTCTCGAAGGATCTGAATATCATCTTCCCTTGGTAAACTGTATAATATTTTTCAAGCAGAATGCATTGATATTACCAAAGTGGCACAGGTGGTTGCAACCAGTGATGTCAGGGACTATAATATCGAAATTATTTTAGACAGTGCATCGCTTTACCTACTTCAAAGTACTTTAAGCCTTACAAGAAAACACTATTATTTATATTATTAACTTGAAATGGCACAACACACTTTAATCAATTTTTAACTATGAACAAAGTAACTCTGCAAATCAAGGGATACGAAAACTCACTTGGAAATGAAGCATTATACGAACTAGCCAAAAGGGGATCAAATAAAACTATATTCGGACTGGGACCGCTACTGCCTATACCGCAAGCCCAAATCAAAACATGACAGCGTCGTAAAAAAGAAGAATCCAACATGAAAGAATGGAAACACAGTGAAAGATGTGACAAACGAAGAACGTAATTCCGGTCGCATCAAAAATTCTTGCCCGCAACATCATGAAACTAAATAGGGACAAAATACGCAAAGTCATTGGCACAATTAAACGAATACCTGTTTACCGTAGGTGTGACAGATAGCCCACTACGCAGACGTTGCATGGATAAAAAGATAAAATAATTTTTCAGAAGCTGCAATATGGCTTTCTCATTCCTACGTCGGGAGACATTGTATCAAGAAGAAGCCGCAAGAAACTCGGAAAGGGCTGTTTTTCTCTCCCTTTTGCATGGAGGTAGTAGAAACTCCACAGCAGGTACACATGGAATGCTGGAGCGTGGAAGATCAACGAGCACACCTTCTCCAGTCTCCAACAGCACTCCTGGAAGCATTCAGCAGTCTTTAAAGGCTGCTAACCTTTGAACTGAGATGATGGGAGTAGGAAAACCCCATAAAACATTATGTTAACTCTACTTACTACTGAAATGAAAGATGGTGTACTTCTCAGGTTTTGCTTTTATTTCTTTTACTTCCTTGGCATACACTAAAGAGGTAAATTAATTGTAATACCGGAAGCGTGCTTTCGTATGAACACTGTCACTGCCTGGCCACGACTGACGAGCCATCAATCGAGTCGATATTACATTAAATCAATTTGAAATTATTCTTCATTTATTCGTTCTTAATACAATATGTCATTTTCAATAAAACAATAAAAAAACTTTTTAAAATAAATAAACATATCTTTCAATTTCAATGTAATGCTTACACGTACATTAAAGACTACACTAAACTAAACTATCTCCCACCGTTTCCCACTTGGCCCGTGTGATGTTCTGTGGCTTATACAGTTAGATATTGCATCATTGACATTTATTTTTGTCACAATGGTTCAATTTACTGTACTCATTACACTGTGCCATTGTTAACCCCTCGTCACGCGAGACTCGCTCCATGTTTATGTTTTTGTCTGCGTGACAGTTGCTTTGTTTATGTATGCAAAATCAGCCCGACGAACGCATGAGCTGGTTGTAATTTCGATGTTCTAAAACAGTTGTTCATGTCAAAACCGTGTTGCCTTTAAAACTTTTTGTTTTCATTTTTAACCAATTTCATTTCCTTTTTTGGAGCGGAGCGAACGAAGTGAGCGAAGCTCCCATGGATCAGCTTCAATGACGAAATGTCTGTTACGCCATAACTTCCAGAGTTCTCAACCGATTTTAATATTTTTTGTGTGGAATCGAATCAACAGGTTTAGGAACAGATTGTGACGGAGCCCGAATTTTGAAATTCGCAAAAGCTCTCATCGAAACAAAAAAAAATTTTTTTTTTAGGTACTACGCTCTGTTCCAATATATGGTGCTAGCGTAGCTTTATGCTTAGCGACTGCATGCCTAGTTTATTAAGGATTTGTTCGCTCTTGATCCCAATCAAGCCTGATGGCCAAGACAGCATCCACGATGGAACGAGCTGACCCAGGTGCCTATTCACCCTGGTTTTAAAAGCAGACGAGTTATAAGTACTCGAAAATACAGACGCAGAGAGGGAGTTCTATTGCTGTGCGCATTATAAAAAACATATATGCTAATATGGTCATACCGCTGAGATAGATATAAAATTATTAGAATGCTTTACAGAATTTTCAAAGTTTGGTGCACCTGTAGCAATCCTGCCTTTCGCACCGACGATCCTTGGTTCGCCTTCCAGAAGGCGGAGATATTTGTGTGTTGACTACAAGCATTTGTACCTAAGTCATCTTTAGTAAAACTCTTAGTAGTCTTTTATTTTGATTCCTTACAAGAGCGTGCATGTATTCTAGTAGCGAGTGGCAGATTAAACATCCTTAGTTGCACACTTCTTTTCTAACCGTCTGTAGTTGACTACATGCAAGAACTGCCAAACATTCGTTCGTTTATTGTCATCTATCATTGACTCATGTAATTTCAGACTGTCTGTACTTATGCATTTCGTTTTATGCATGTTGTTTATGGCTAACTACTACAAAACAAATTTGATTTTGATTTTATCTTACGTGCCTTTACGGTAGCTAATGCTACTGGCTTTAATAATTCCATTTGTCAATAATTTTATGTTAGTAATTCACATGTTATCATATAAGTACAAATATCCTATGGAACTACTCGTAAACTATTACTTTTGTTACTAAAGTAAAAAATTAAATGTTTTTTCATAGAAAACGAGAAAACATTCCTGCAACCAACTTTCGACAATATCTGGTTATGATGATAGCAACACGTGTCTTTTTAGAGTTAAGGCATTGAGTATTAGAAAGAATTAGAATTTTTAATTATTTACAAATTAAATATACATAATATTATATAGCATTAAGATATATCTTAATGCTACGACTTTACTTACAACTTAATTACTTTACTCCAGTATATCTTGTTCAAATTTACATAAATTGATAAATATTAAAAAATAGTCATTGACGTTGCTACGTCTAATGTCTGGTATTTATTAACTGTTGTTAAGGTATACACGTGAGAATATAGATTATTATAATTACATTTATTATTATTATTTAGTTGGCTTATTTAAGTATTCATCTATTGAGTACAAACAGTTTTTAATAAGGAAATTTTTAAGTTTTGTTTTAAATATAGAGATTTGAAGTGGTATACTTTATTGGTTCTGCACGGTAAACTTGTGAGCAATGTGGCCTGTGGTTTTTGTCAGAGGCTGGCGTGGACGTCCTCGCGTAACAGGAAGCTACGACCACAGACGCCGCAATTCTGCGGAACTCACATTTGTACTTGATTGGCAAATTACAGGTGGTTAAGCAACTTTCGTGAGAGCTGTTTAGTATATGCCAAGATGTTTTTTGGGCTGCAATTGAAGGCGTTAACGATGTGTGTGGTCGCACATCTTAAAGAAAAAAATAAATGTTTCCTTCATTACCCAGTTAAATTCCCAGATATGGTCAGATACAAATAAGCTCTGTGGTTGAATCGCTCGCATACCGGTTTTCATGGCAATACCACCGTAAGATACCGGGTTCAATCCTCGACCGGATCAATGTAGGAAATGATTATTTACCTTTCCGAGGGTCAAGGGTTTGGAGAACCAACACAGTTGGAATTATCAACTGCAACCTACCACACCGACCCAGTGCGTATTGGTAATAACTACTGAAGACACAAAATTAATTTCTTTTTCTGGTCACTTATCCAAAATGGGCCTTTTGAAAAGTGCTTAATATCTACAAAAATTGTAGATCTGCGTCTGAGCGCACTTACCACTTACGCCCTATAAATATTTTTTCGCCTTTTATTACAGGTTATCTCAGTCAATCCGGGATTCAAAACCGGTTCCAAAATATAGCAAAGTAACCCAGAAGGTGCTTTTTCATTCTGGTTTTGAAGACGGATGAGTGAAAAGTACTCGGGAACATTGACGCAGGGAAGTAGTTCCACTCCTTTACTGTGCACATTATAAAATATGTTAAGAATGGCCTGATGCGACAGTTTAGAATAGCAACCAAGAAAAGGTGGTAGCCCGCAGTGCGTTTGGATATCTAATGGAAGAAAGGGCGGTGGCGGTATGAGCCATGCTGCTCTTGAGCATACTCACTAAAGTATACTCTGTATAAACCGACAGACAAGCAACTTTACGTCGGTAAGACAAGGTCTGAAGCTTGCTTTTCATCTATTTGCTGTCACTAATGAACCACTCAGGTTTGCTTCGCTTTTGTCTATAATATTACTAAAAGGACACTTTGTATTGTATTTTATCCAATAATATTTTACGAATAAACTGTAACACAAAGCTATCTCTATAAGTCGCAATTATATCGCGTAGCTCGTCAAATATCTTACCCTCCAGTGGCCACGTCTGCCGGTAATTGAATTGCAGGCGCGAGCACACGGCCCGAGGGACCGCGCCGACAATATTCGCTTTATCTATTTTTAATGACGACTTGAGGGTTAATTATCGATACAGATTTTAGAGGTTCCTATGTGTTTTCCCAATAATGGTTAAAATTGTTGTATAAAGCTGTTTACGTTAAAGCTGAGAAAAAGATGTGCTGGATCTTTTATTTTGAGATTATTCCTAAATATGTATAAAGAGTGCCCTAAGGTTTGTTTGAAATACTTGGCACAGCCTGATAAACATTATAGATTAGTTTTAAACTTTCATGGTCACTAACATTATAGTAATATAAGTTATTTACGGGATTGTTACCATGTACCTTGTTATTGAGTTTCCGATATTTCGGCACTGTTGCAAGTGCCATGATCACGGAGCCACTGAAGTAATTGCGGGTAGGCTGTTATTGGCAGAAATATCGGTCTACCCTCCGACGAAGTCTCTTATTGCGTTCGTTACCCGTACCACTGCAATTACTTCAGTCGCTCCGTGATCATGGCACTTGCAACAGTGCCGAAATATCGGAAACTCAATAACAAGGTACATGGTAACAATCCCGTAAATAACTTATATTATTATAGATTAGGTTTGGTTACATTCCTTTTTTATCCTTTGCCAGCCAGCAAGTTATTGATTATGCGAGAAGTTTGTGTACAATATGACAAATAGGGCTAAAAATATTCAGCAATCCAATATATACATATCTCCAAAGAATCGTATAAAATAAGATCAATATAGGTAATTGTGATTTTAAGTATGTTTTAGATATGATTGCTAAAGGCAGAACACTTGATGTGTTTACGAAGTCGCACCTTCGCCTTTCTCACTTAGCAAATCTCTCACTTTGACGTTCAATAAACGCATTTTTAATGCTCATATTGAATAAAAGGCATTTAATCTTTATTTGTGTGTCTGTTTGTAATTAAATCTTGAAAAGTTAATTTAGTCCCACTTCCTGGTCTTCCTTTAAGCTGAACCTTAGAATGGCACCAACCCGTTACACTTAAGGGTGCTGTAAGAGGCTACTAAAGGTACCTTTATATGTATATTTGTTTCATTTGTCCCACAAAAGAGATTAGACAGCGATAACATTTATACACATTACAAGAACAAAAAAGCATGTTTAAACGGGCAAATTCATTCATTTTAAACAATGAATAATTATGAAAACTAGAATTAAATAAACTAAATTGAGTTGATTAAAAAAATTGCATTAAATTTATGTTGAGTTGATTAAAACAAATACATTACATTTAATTGGATACAATTTGAGGGAACGATTAAATTTATACAGAAAATAATCAGCGTACATTTTCCGTAAATCATTAAACCAAGCGAGAAGATTATGGCGAATCTCCCCATTTTATAATATGCTTTGTTATTATTTTAATAAGGCTGTTTATTGATGACTCTTTTTCAGGGGTCGTGTTCACAGGACAATGTTTTTTTTTCCATTCTCGTTTTCGGTATCCTTTCAAAATGTTTTATTTTGATGAATGAAAGTAAGAAATGTGTCTGAAATAACATACCTGCACGTACGAAAAACATCACCAACACCCAGTGTTGCCAGAATGTTGCTTTTGTGACATTTTATGTTACTTTTGCCCTGTTTCGCGTCACATGTGGAGGTACCACATTACACAACTCTAAATGTAACTTTCACAGAAGTGATAAAGATTTTCTTTAAGAGAAAGAAAAACTATACGAACTTCGATTCGAAGATAAAAACATCTTTTGCTTTACATTTAAGATTTTTTTCTTCGAATCGAAGTTCATATAGTTTTTTCTTTTTTTTAATAAAACGTGGAATTTATTTATATATCTTATACATTTTGCAAAATGCTAAGAAATATATTTGACAGATATACAGTACCAGAGTAGTTTTCTATGTAAAATAAGATAGTGTTACCTATTTCTTGAAAATGTTAATATTTGAGATGTCTTCCTTTACTTTTGACTATTGGCTACTAGCAACACTCCCATCACCAGCCTATTATCATGTCTCCACAGCTTGGGACCTAACGTTGGCTGTTGATCCATATCCACCGTATGTAAGGACGTACAAAATCAAACTAACAGAATAACATCAAGAGTTTATTTCTCGTCCACAAACAGAAATATAATGCCTAAATTGCCAGCAAGACAAACCTTTTATACCATAAAATGGTGGGGAGAAAAACCCTACTTTGACTAACATAATAATAATAATAATGATATAAAAATATTTCTCACATTCACACCAGTTAGCCTAGCCCAAAGTAAGCACTGTAAGACTTGTATTATGGATACTACGGGACCGGATAAACATACATACACGATCCTTAGATATTTAAATTTTGTAGAAATATATATAATTACCCACGACTCAGGTACAACTGCTAGTATTCATCACACAAATATCTGCCCCTTCCGGGACTCGAACCCAGGACCGTAGGTGCGAAAGGCAGGAATGCTACCGTTGCACCAAATGGTTGTCTAATACATCAATAGGCCTATTATAGGCACGTAATTGTTTAGTGACTCAAACACCATGATACTCATTCAATAATTGAATTGACACGTTTTGAGCTATTGATAATATCGATACTATCTATATTATCGATACTAGGATCGATAGTCCTGCATCTATCCCCTATCGACAGACTATTGATTAATTATAGATAGCCTACTATCAAGGAGCTGTTAGCAAATTGGAGCCATTGCTTTTCCGTTACCTTCACTAAAGGACTATGATTACAGCGCGGAGGACGTTTTAGCGCGAAACAAGTTCAATTGTCAAAGTGAAACACTGCTATACGCGGTCTATTATAGTAGAGTCTCTCTTCAACAGCTGAACTCGAATCGCGGCGAAGGTGAGTGTAGGGCCTCAGATCATTGGTACACCTTATGGGGTGTCGTCATTTTGTCCAGTTCCTGTTCGCTACTCTAGGAACAATTTTTGCCCAATGTTGACCATGTAGACCCAGTGGGAGTTGGTGGGTGTTAACGACTGATGTAATTGTAACCACCAGCTCAGTAGCTTGAGATAGTAATTCTTTGGTTCATCATCATCATGTTTTCTGTTTAGTAATATAATAATAACAATACTATATACATATCCAATTGAATATGCCACTATTATACTATATGACGTCATACGTCTTACAAGAAGTGTCCATAAATCTATAATCTAAGATCACAGTGGTTTGTGTGTTTGTCTGTCCGCTCTCTCTCCCGCTCTTTTTCCATTGTATCAATAACGTTACCATAGCAACGCGTTAACCGCAAGTAGTTCGTCTACCGGACGCTAGATGGCGCTAACGGAAAAATATTCAATAATAGAAATAATTTAAAGAATTTTGGCCACCCGTGCGAATCCGGGACGGGCCGCTAGGATTTTATAAATATGTAATGTAACACATAAAGGGAGAAAGAAACAGCTTTTGAGTTGAAATGTTGGTAATTGAAAATGTTGGGGGCGAGTAGCGCTCGACGCCGGTGTGCAACGCAGATCCTGCGCTATAGGTAAAGTCGCCTCTGTTTACGATGTGCGTAAGCAACGCAATTTTCGTTTATTTTGAGATAAATGTTATTGTCAATACAATAAGAAGTTATAAATATTACGTTTCTTACTTAAAAACTTTTTATGCAAACTCAAACTCACAACATCTTTTTCCCTTTCTTAGGAGTACAAATTTTGAAAATGCAATATTTCCAGAAACGCCAAATTGCACGCACGTTTTTTAATTAAAAGCTTACAATACTGTGTCACAATAGATTTTTTCAAAACGAGCTGAGTTTCTTGCGGCTACTTTTCGATAGATGGTCTTCCGATGTAGGAGTTACTAACACATAGCATAGCTATTGACATTCAATATATGCGTTGTAAATGCTCATCTGTATATATCAAAATTACGTGTCAATTATTGTTTGACCATAATAACCTCTGAAACTACTCGACCGATTCTGATGGCTTCTTTTTCATTTAGCTGGATTTGTTCCAACTTAGGTCCTAGTTTTCATTTTATTCATAACGAAAATAAATACAAATTATAATAACCGCACCACAGCGTCACGTGGCCAGGTCAGCTATCCTTACTAATATTATAAATCGGAAAGTGAGTTTGTTTGTTTGTTTGTTTGTTCCGCTTTCACGCCGTAATTACTGAACCGATTGCTTTGAAATTTTGCAGACTTAAAGATAAAAGTCCAGATTAAATAATAGGGTACTTTTTATCCTGGAAAAAATTGATATTCCCGAGGAAAAACAAAAATATTGTTTGCTTGATGGATGGATTGTAGATGGCGCTGTGTGTCGTTTAAAACAAGGTAAAATATTACAAACGAATATAAACATGTAAATTTAGAAGCTAAATGATACGATAATGAATCCCCGAAAATGAGGAATTCCCGAGGGATGACGTACAATTACTTCTATGTTGCATCTACTTATATGTTGCAAACGAATATGAACATGTAAATTTTGAAGCTAAATGATTCACTAAATGATTCATTCCTCGAATTCCGATTATTCCAACAGACCTCCCATTTCAATTTAAAAGACCACAATTTCCTATAAGGGTTTCATTTGCAATGACCATTAATAAAGCACAAGGCCAAACTCTAAGGGTTGCTGGAGTACACTTGGAAAAACATTGTTTTTCGCATGGTCAGCTCTATGTAGCGTGTTCCCGGGTTTCCAGTGCCCAAAATCTGCATGTTTTTGCTCCACAAGGGAAAACATATAATATAGTGTACCATTCAGTTTTGGTTTAACAACTAATTGTATCCAGCGTTACATCGCGCTTCTTAGATTTTTCCGTGAGAATGAGAAATTTTCTTATAGTTGTGCTTTATACCGCAATATAAACGAATTCCACGCGGGCGAAGCCGCGGGCGGAAAGCTAGTTATTAAATAAAGTAATTTATCTAAGCCCAACGTTCGAACCACCTGATCCATCGAGCGCTTTTGAAATTGTGATGAAGTTAAAAGGTTTTAATAAACTTTTGCCGAGAAAGTTTTAATTTTGGATTAGTTCCAATACAGGAAAACTTTTTTTATCTCGACCTTTAAAAATATGTCCATATGATACTTTATTGATAATTAATGCTATGACGCATATTTTATTCAGCGCTATTATATGCATCCCCACTATTAGCGATTGTCTAAAAAGTTATTAAAGTAAAGATTGTCATTAATCATTATTTTAGCGACTTAATTAAGTCGCTAAAATCTGACAATTGTCAGATTTTCTAATTTATTACAGACTCCCTATTACATCTGGAATAATGCTCTGTTATTTGTAATTCCCCCTTTTTTATCAGACAACCAGACTTACAAATCGGCGCCACCGTTATATGGTTAATATACCAAAAAATCGTACTAAGATTTTTGGTTCCAATTTTATGATCCGTACTGCTAAAGAGTGGAACTCTTTGCCTGAATCTGTTTCCTGATAAATATAATTTGGGGATTTTTAGGTCATGAGTGAATATATATCTTCTAGGCAGGTGAAGCACGTCCTAGAACACATTGCCGCTTACCATCAGGCGAGATAGCGGTGAAGCGCTTACCTATTTACGGTCAAAAAAATAATAATTGAATATATTTCCAGATGCTCTTAAATGTGTGTTTTAATTTACATGTATGCGGATGGTGATTATTTTAGTTATTAATTAAATTATTCAACTAGCTTTTTTCCGCTGCTTCACTCGCAAAAAAATTGAATGGTAAACTGTTTGTATCCCTTGGAACGTAAATGCACAATTTCATGATGGTTTACCCATTTATATAGTGAGGATTGGATGTTCATGAGTGCTGAGACACCACAAATACCACAAAGCAAAGTTTTGATACTCATTGGCTTATTAATCGCTCTTTCCAAATAATCGCCAGCAGTGAGGACCAACCTCATTTCAAACAATACAATACATAACCCTACAATGGATAAAGCGGGGGTTCCCACTTGACCGGATTTTTGATCAAAAGAATAGTATGCTATTTCTTTCCATTTTACTTACTTTCTTGCCTTCCTGAAAGCTTTCTGACCCCTCCCCCCTTTCGTACGTTTCACCCCTTCATTTATCACGGACACAGTAAACATTTTCTCATTTTGTTTAGAAAAGTTTTGCTTTAGCCCGGTTGGAATATAATCGTATTTCTCCCGAAGTCTGACGAGGAATCGCTTCATTTTATTAAAAAGGGGAAAATATAATTTCTAATTTCACTACAGTTTAAAAAGTACGTAGTTTCTCATTATTATTCATAAGACTATTTTAGAGTTATATTAAGACTTAACGGATCTATTAATATTTGTGTTTTGGATAACTGAGATCAATCATTTAGTTTCAAAGTTATGCTTATATTATGGATACTACTAGATAGATGCAGTTGCTAAACATAAAGCTTGGCTAGCACCATATATTGGAACGGAGCGTTATAAAAAATCAACAATGTCAAGTAAATTTTAAAATTCCATAAGAATGAATATTTTCAAAAAGCGCGCGTTTTTTGTTTCAATGGGAAATCCTATAGAGCCAATGTTTTTTGGTCAAAATTCTCTGTCACAATCTGGCCTTAAATGTGTTGATTTGATTCCATAAAAAAAATATCAAAATCGGTTAAGAACTCGGGAAGTTATGGCGTACCAGACATTGCGTCATTGAAGCTGATCCATGGGAGCAGCTCCAATTATTGAATAAACTAAATAAAAATGTTTTAATTAAACCTAAGTTTACTTTAAGATATAAAATACGCTTATGGCACTTTAATTAAACAAAATTCATCTATAGTGTTATTTGAATTCTCTTAAGATATACAAAGAACTAAAAAAGAAAAGCATGTGTGCAATTCACACGTGGTAGTAGTGAAATCTTCAAAATTTTTGATTTCAAGATTATTAGAAGAATGTAAAATTTCGAGAAGAGGATAATTGTATGTTTTAGTAATGATCATAGTGATACAAAGTTAGATAATTATTTTACATTTTATTCGTAAATATTACATAGATTTTTTAGACTCAGAGCTTACATTTTCGATAAATGATACAAGACCATAAACGGTAACTAAAGTACATACCACGAACATAAGAGACACTATAATGTATAATAATATTTCTATCTCATTTTCTCTTACGTTAAATCTTATGAATTTATGTGTCTGTCTCTTTATAGTGTCGCTTTTCCGTTTCATCGTCTTACAAATCAAAACGATGCTAAAAAAGTTTTCACTTCAATAAGTATAAAACAACTATGTAATGATGATAACGCAAACATAAGCCAAGAATTTGCAAGATAAAGTTAAAATGCTTTTTATTCAATATGAGAATTTACAATGTACTTATTGAAAGTCGACTATGCATTGGCTTCGTAAGTCCTACGACGGGAGACTTTGTACCGAGAAGAAGCCACAACAAACTCGGCTAGGGCTATTTTTTCCCCTCTTTCAGAATGTGTTACAGATTTTTTGAAGTTATACTTCTTTAGACCTGTTATGGAATAATGATGAGAGTGAAATTTTAAGATGTGCGCGCATCACTGTGACACAAAATTACCATGTTGAAGTTGGCCGCAAAAGCGACATGGAATACACTTACAGGATGAAGTTGACCGCTAATTGACTCAAGGTAGTTATTCAAATATTTATGAATGTATGTGTGTGTATGATTTTAAATTAATATAGTGATTAACAACAATTTATATAATATTATAAAAAAAATATATTATATAATAACATTATTACAATTTTATTTAAAAGTGTTTTTTATATAATAAACTTTTTTAAGTGTGTTTATTGATTTGAGGTTAACTGTCGTTATCTATTCTTTTAAATAAAGTTTATAAAAAGAATAGATATAAAATATTTTATTTAATGATGCCAAAGAAGTCTAACTTCTCACCCGCGTACATAAGTACACGCGCCCATAATTTTTAATTATAAGTATATTTTTATAAATATTAAATATTCGATTAAGATAGAACCAGCTAATTAGTGTATTTTTTCTTGCAATCACAATGTGATTGTGTACTACAGGCGTATTTTGAATCTTATAAAAATATGGCATTGTGAAAACAAAAATTAAAATGAATATATTACGCAACTTGAGTTTAGAACGATGAATATGATGTGGTTTTAAATTTATTTTCTAGCTGACCCAGCCATGTTATGTTATGAAATCTATCCTATGTCCTAAGTCTGAACAAATCCAGCAAAATGAGAAAAAAAAATCATAATCGGTTGAGTACTTTAGGAGTTTATCGCAGTCAAACAGGACACGGAATTTTTATATATTAAGAAGATGATTTATCGGATATTGCATACGCATACACTTAATAGTGTAAATTACCTTTAGTGAGTTTAGTAGACAAGCTGTGTCGTAACGAGCGTTTACACTGGCCAGCAGCCAGAACAAGCGGTTGTAATTTAGATTGTTTCGTGTATCATTTCAGCATCGAACGATAAAATTTTACGGTTATAGCTCGCCATATGCTCGAGCTGGGTGTCCGAGTACGGCGACTTTAGCTGAAAGAGCAGGGTAATAAGTTTAGATATTTCTATTTTAATTAATAAAATTATGCAGATGTTTTTTATAACAGCGCCTCTGTGTTCGTTCTTTCCATCTCCGAACGACGCAGAGGCTTTTATGCTGAGACAGGGTCCTTTTTTGGCCTCAGACACACCATATTTGTATTTTATTTTTTATTTTTTTTTATTTTTTTTTATCATTTTTTTTTTTTTTTTTTATTTATCTTTTTACTATTTTACATGTATCCTTCTCTTTTAAGTTGTTACTCATTTTTGATTATATAAATTTTGTTGTTGTTTTGTTATTGTGTTTGAGTCCAAAATAAATGTTTTTTCTTCTTCTTCTTCTTCTTTTATAAAGCCTGCACTTTAGAAAAACAAGTTTGTGTATCAATATCGACTCACGACTGAAGTTTACTCCTTAAGATGAACTGTCTTTGGACAGACACAAAAAATAATAAATCAGAATGAAAGTGAAATATGCGCATATTACAAAAAATGTAACGCTGTCATTTGATCACTAAATTTTACTCTTCATATTTATTTCAAACCGAGCGCTTTGTATGAAAATCAATTCTTTAGTAAACTGCAAAACGAAATAAATTATTGCGGGAGGAGGTGTCACTTAAGTTTTTTTTATTATTAATTGTAAAACTAGTGTTTCGCTAGATATAAAAGTGTTATAATGGTAGACGACGAAATTTTATGAAAGGTCTTATGAAAGTTGAAGAAGCGAGATGTCAGGATCGCAGAAAATTTAAATCTGTGTGGTGTGTGTGTGAATCTATAATCTAAGATCACAGTGGTTTGTGTGTATGTCTGTCCGCTCTTTTTCCCGCTCTTTTTCCATTGTATCAATACCGTTACCATTGCAACGCGTTAATCGCAAGTAGTTCGTCTACCGGACGCTAGATGGCTAGAGATAAATAATAAATAGAAAAATATTCAAAAATAGAAAAAGAAATTAATATAGCCATAGACTTTTTTTCTTTATTTGTGGCTTGCACGATTTATGAATTTACCCAGTGTCAAGTAAGTATAATTGCAAGTTCTTGAGTAATTTCTTTTCTTAATTTGATGATAATGAATGAAGAGTAAAATATATTTCTCCCCACAGGTTTCAGTAAATGTGTGGGGTTTTACTGAAACCTCCCCGTGGACTTCTTGAGCGAGCAGGAAAAGACAACTTCCGCTGCTTTGTTACACTTGCCAACACTCTTGTATGTGAACAAACACTTAGTTGTTAATAATCCACCATTATTACGCACTACTATCCACAACAACACAAATTTTAACAAAAGAAACAAAACCAACAACGTGACGCTTCCCACTCCCGCCAAAAACTCCATCTATCCTAGCCACAGACTATATAGAGTTAACTTCATATTTGTAGCCATTTGTGACAGTGTCTTCAAATTTAATATTTGTAACGTCTATTTTCTTTCATGGGATAAACTAAATAATAAAAAAAAACTATTTTTAGTTGAGCTTTTACCAAAATAAAACTAAAAATTACTGATATTATTCTTTATATTGTTATATCACGTGATTTTCGGTGTTATATTTTAAAGGTAGATAAAAATTAATCACGTCAGGAATGAGCTTTAAACTACTAGGCGACTGTTTGATGCAACGGTAGCGAAAGGCAGGACCTTTTGCATTGACGGTCCTGGATTCGAATCCCGGAATGTTTCTGTGACGAATACGAGCATTTGTACCCGAGTCATGGGTATTTATATATATTTCTATATTACATATCTATGTATCGTATATGTATATCTATCCGTTACCCTAGTAAACATAACACGAGCCTCATAGTGCTTGGGCTAGGATAATTGGTGCTAATGTAAGTAATAGTATATTATATTATTACTAATAAATAAAATTAATGAAAATCCCCATTTTAGCGGTATAATATCACCATCAAGATCCATTCATTTATAGTGCGCAAACTAGAATCAATATTATTAGAACAAGTAAAAGTTCCTTGAAACAGGTAGTACGGATGAAACTCCAACATTGAAACACAAATATTGAATCAAAGCAAGTTTCTTGGTGCCGCTGATGTTAATTAATTATTAACTTCGCCTAACAGACTTTGAGGGCGGCTTTTTAATTTGTTAAGTTGATAGCTGCTGGTTGGAAGTGCATTAAGTTTAAGATTAGCGATGGAATTCGTTTTGCGGAATGGAACAGTTTGATCGGAAGATATTAAAAGTATATTATGCTTATGCCTTTTCTAAATTAGCTCAGGTCTGGGTGTTATAGTACCCTAGTTGTTTTACTACCTAACTTGGGTTCTCACTTACACTCGAATATAGTAAACAAATCAAGTTGTCTGGAATTACCTATTTTTGCAGACACACACACACTCACATACACAACGCACACACACATACACAAACACACTCTTTCTCTTTCTCTCTCTCTCTCTCTCTCTCTCTCTCCCTCTCGCTCACACACACACACACACACACACACACACACACACACACACACACACACATGGACACGAATAAACGAACACACGCGCCCACAAATACACACACTTCTTTTTTCAACTTTCGATTTATGTGAATTTAAGTTAAAATAATATATGTACTATTGCAAAAATGACAAATTTAAGTATCAAACGGGAGAGGACCCTGTGTTTCATACTACATACATATTTTGGAATACAGGGGAATCAAGCACAAATTGTATCACGTTTCTGTCAATAAAGCATTATAATAATAATAATTGTTATTGTAACTTGAGTATAAACAGGGAGTATTTATATACCTATACAGATAGATTTTTGGTAAATAATGCACATATTTATTTGTTTCTATAAATAAAAGGCATAGAGTTCGATTTCGTGGCGTTTAACCAAATCAAATTGATTGCACTTAGGGGCCGTCCATTAATCACGTGATGTTTTTTTTGGCATTTTTTGACCCCCCCTCCCCCTTGGTGACACATGGTGAGGTTTCAGACTACCCCCCCCCCCCCCCCCTACACTATATCACGTGTATTTTTTAGTACCTACAAAGAATCTTTTTTTTTATAAAGTTTTAAAATACAGGTCATCTTATTTCATTATAGAGACTTAAAGACTACAATAATAACGTCTAGAGGTAGATAGAGAGGTTGCAGGTATTGGGGTGGGTGGGATCTACCTCCTAGCGGTCCACCTCGGGCAACGGCATCACGCACCAACTCGGCTCGTAGTGACGGCTGATGATCCCAGCAGCGGTGGTAGGCTCTGTAAGGGGCCGCCTGGCTTGCGACCACCATCCTGCCGAAATTTGTCGCCAAGCAGCTCTGCAGCGTTCTGTTGGAGGGCGGGAGTACCAGTGCTAATGGGGGTTGGTAATAAGTCAGTTGCGCAACTTAAGACCGGTCTTAGTATCTTGGCAATGCTGTACCAGGTAACTCATTCTGGAGGGCAGCGGGATCCGAATCACGGTTTAGGCCATTGGCCGACCGCAGTTAGTGGGGGCCCAACTAGCTGAAAGGCTGCCCCGCCAACTTGCGAAAAATCCCGAAATGCTCCACCGTGCCAGTTGGCGACTGGATGGGAGGACCCGGTGGCCATTTCGGGGGGATTCGGGCGTCCCCGCAGTCTCCAGGTGAGTTCCATTCTGTGGTTAGCTTAGCCTAAGAGTACTTTAATGGTCAACTGATTAGCGTCTCGACTGATTAGCGACTCGACTGAAAATCCAACCCCCTAACATTAACTACTATGATCCAGAAGCACAAGAAGAAAGTTAAACAACGGCTGCACTTCCTCCCATAAAAAGGGCACTTTGTGAACATCAGAGGACTGCACTCAAATCTCGATCCGGTCCATCAAAATCTCGATCCGGTCCATCATCATCTGGAGACCGAAAAGCCGCACCTACTCTTCTTAACGGACACTCTGATAGCAACCCCGTCGGATGAGGCGTACCTCAACTACCCTGGTTACACGCTTGAGCATAAGTTCAAGATGAGTGCAGGGGTCTGTGTGTTCGTCCGTAATGACATTTCCGAGTTTTCCGTTATTTGGCTTCTGGTGGACACAGGGGTAGAGAAGAAGCTCTACATCTGTGTTTGCCGATCGCTCAGCGGTGACCGGGAGACGACTTGGCTCAAAGATTACCTCACAGAGACGGCAGACTTGGTAACTGTGCGATATCCAGCGGCGGAGCTTGTTTTTCTGGGGGACTTCTACGCTCACCATAAAAGTGGCTGTTCCCATACCAGAAAACTGACCATGCTGGGAGAGAAGCGTGCTCTAGCGCTAAATCTTACTCAGCTGGCGGACGAAGCGACGCGAATTCCAGATATTGCTGGCCACACACCCAATTGTCTTGACTTACTGCTGACAACTGATCCACACACATTCAGTATCGGTCTTAGCTCCACTGGGGTCGTCCGACCATTGTGGTGTGAAATCCGTATCGATCTGCTCTCCTCCGCATGATAGCCCCAGCGGCATAAGGCGGGTATGGCGTTACGAGTCAGCAAATTGGGACGAGATGCGTATTTTATTTGCATCTTATCCCTGGCGGCAAACTTGCTTCTCTTCGAGCGACCCATCGTGCACCGCTGATGCGATTGACGTAATTCGGCAGGGAATGGAGTATTTTATTCCATTCTTCGACATCCCGCTCGGTCACAAGTCCGGGCCTTGGTATAATGCGGCCTGTGCTCGTGCTGAGGCCCGAAAACAGTCTACTTACCAGGCTTGGGTGCATATCCGCGATCGCAAGGTCCGCGCACGGAGAATCCGATCGAAGAAGAGAGCCTATAATTCGGCCGCCAAGTCATGCAAAAGGGTCATTCTTAAAGCAAGATTCGACCACATCAGCCGAATAGGGACGAAACTGTCATCCTACCCGAATGGAAGTAAACAGTTCTGGTCCCTTTCGAAGTCAGTCGAAGTGAATTTCTGTCGTCCTATGTTGCTGAAACCTGACGGGTCACTGGCTCATTATGCAACTGAAAAAGCAAGTTTATTTGACGGGACGTGAATAAGGCCAGTGGTCCTGATGGTATACCAGCAAGAGTACTGAGGTATTGTGCACCCGAGTTGTATCCTGTGCTATCACGCTTGTATCGCCTCTCTCTCAAAATAAGAACCGTACCAAAATCCTGGACCCTGGATCCGTGCCGACCCATGCAATTACCGACCGATCGCCATCACTTCCATACTATGTAGAGTAATGGAAAAAGTGCTGAACAGTAAATTGCTCTCGTACCTAGAAAACAATGATCTTCTCAGTGACGGTCAATATGGCTTTCGCCGTGGACGTTCAACTGGGGATCTTCTAGTTTATGTGGCGCACTGCTGGGGCGAGGCCCTCGAGATGCACGACGAAGCACTTGCCGAGTCACTTGACATCTCGAAGGCTTTTGACAGGGTTTGGCACGCTAGTCTGCTGCGCAAACTTCCTGCGTATGGTATCCCCGCTGACTTTTGTAATTTGATAGCCGATTTCCTGACAGAACGGTCGATCAGAGTAGTTATCGATGACTGCTCCTCTGACTCAGTGGCTATTGATGCCGGAGTTCCTCAGTGGTCTGTTCTCTCTGCGACACTTCTCCTGCTGCACATCAATGACCTGTTGATACCTGGAATTGTTGGGTATGCAGACGACAGTACTGTCGTAGAGAGATACCTGTCTAATTCAAAAGCCAGCGGTGACGTTGAGCCACGTTTCCCAGCGGGGTGACAGTAACCTCGTCCAGTTCAACGCCTCTAAAACGCAAGCGTGTATTTTAACTACAAAAAGGAGTTCCTTCAACCTCACTCCTACTTTCCGAGGTACATCTGTACCTGTTACCGACAGCCTTGAGCTTTATGGCATAGAGTTGTCGTCAGATCTCAACTTCGGCGCCAACATCGAACTACAGAAGTAGTAAGCCGCTTTCGTTTTGTACGCGTTTGGCGAAATAAATACACGTCACGCCGCTTTTCTGTTCAGTATCGCGCGTTTGCTGAAAAAATAAATACACGTGATATATTACTACACCCCCCCTCCCCCTTGTGATATTTCGTGATTTTTTGTGGACCCCTCCCCCCCCCCTTTCGAGCCTCACGTGATTAATGGACAGCCCCTTATGTGGTTAATAAGGTAACGATAATTGCTTTTCAGTACCTTAAGTAAGCATCAATTGGATGCTATCTTATCGGGTAAATTATTTTAATAGAAAAATACTAGAAAAAATCGACTCGGGTCACAAGTGAATTGAATAATGATTCCCGTCTGAGAATTTATTAGTGAGCCGAGTCCATTTTTTCTAAAAAATTTTATTAAAATAATTTAGCATGTATAATTATTTTTTTATTGAAAATCAGTAATGGAAATTGATCAAAATAACATTGTTTATATGATGAATGCGAGAATTTATACCTGTGTCATTGGTATTTATATACACCTATAAATTTTAATTACCATAAAAAATGGAATGCCAAATTTAAGAAAGCATCAATATTATAAATATGCGAAGAATTTTTTTTTTTTAGTAATAATAGTAAAGTTATTCAGTTTTTAAAATTGCGGAAAATATCGCCAAATTTACAGACACAATACATTGTATTCAATGAACTTCCGTCAATGAAAACGTATCACACCATCTCAAGTGAAAATGAACTTACTGTACATGGCAATAAGGTAGAATATATGCTAGCAAGCCGCCCCACTCCCGCTCAAGAACCAAAAAGCACCGATAGGTAAATACTCAATTAATAAATCAAACTTATCTTTCATACTTTATTGGGCGTAGAACCGACAAAATTACGTTTAGATAGGTATTAAGTTAACAAAATAACATACAATTTTTTTTTAACCAAAATGCAAATATGACATTAAATTATTCACGAGTAATTTTGGCGTATTAACATAGTTAGAATTAGCATATGTAAAAAGATTATTGTTATGTACATTACCTGTTCACATTAAAGTCACTGTCTTACAAATATTTCATTAATTGTTCAAAGTGTCCTCCTCCATTTTCAACACACACACTAGCCCGTTTTAACAAATTTCCTTTTAAAGAAATTAATACGTTTCTTTGCATTTTCACTTCATTAAAAGCGTCTATTATTCGCTGTTTTAGCACTTCAATAGTGTCAGGTTCACTTACATACACTCTACGCTTTATTTCACTCCATAGGAAAAAGTCTAAAGGTGTAAGGTCTGGTGAGCGCGCGGGCCACGGCACCGGGCCGCCGCGGCCGATCCATCGGTCACCGAACTCTTCGGTGAGGTACTCTCTCACAGCACGATGGTAATGTGGAGGTGCACCGTCTTGTTGAAACCACAACCCTCTCAAGTTCGCCAGTGGAATGTCATCCAACATAGTCGAAACCATCGTGCGGAGTAGATTTAAATAGGTTTCGCCCGTGAGTCGGCTCTCAATAAAATATGGACCGATGATTTCATCGTTCAATATGCCGGCCCAAACGTTTACACTAAACCTATGTTGAAACGAATGCTCTCGCGTGAGCATAGGATTCCTGTATGACCACCAATGTTCATTATGATGGTTAAACAATCCTATTCTGGTGAAAAGGCACTCGTCGGAGAAAAGCACGTTGGCGTTTGGATTACTTATTACCCAACGACAAAAAGTAATCCTCGGCTCTCGGTCAACGGTCGTAAGTTCTTGAACTTTACGATAATGGTACGGATGCATACCAGCCGAGTTTATTATCTTCCAAGCCGAATATTGATTAATACCAAATCGTCGAGCAGCATCATGGGTGCTTCTTCGTGGATCTTCCTCAAAGTACGTCACCACGTCGTCATACAAGTTCTGAGAGATCGGTGGTCTCCCTCTTCCTTGCGCGTGCGATGGCACGTAAAATGAGCCATGGTCTAGGAGCCGTTGATAAGCACTTAACACTGTACTGTAGTTTGGCTGTCGAGCATTCGGGTACAGCTCTCGGTACATCCGTAAAGCCGCCGACACGTTTTCACCGCTCAAAAAATAAGCACGAACCATCATGACATATTCACGAGATGTAAACTGATAAGCCATGATTTTATTATGTACTTAACGAGTGTAACTGATCGATCACAAAAGCGTATGCGCACAGGCCGACTGACGAGTGGTAACTAAGTAATTAGGTCAAGGTCAAAGAAATGGTTATGTTCCCGGCATTTACGTCATCAAATCACGTGACATGCGCAGTAGCAAGTTTAGGTACATTATTTACTACTGCGCATGTCACGTGATTTCAAAATGCCGGGATTATACACGTGCAGAGTGGTGCGGGTTAGGGATATTCGATATACATCGATGCATTGAAAACATCGATGTTTACAATGCGATGCATCGAATCGATCCAATGTTTTGAAATGCTTTCGATATACTCGATGTATCGATGTTTTTTGCATTCACAATGCAATATTTCTATAAGATATAAAATACGTGTGTAAAAAACAACTACGCCTCTGAGCCCTCAGATGGGATACGAACCCACGACCTTTCGCTATCCGGGTGACTGCTCTGACCGCTGAGCTACCGAGACGCTGGCAAACGTGTCGAATTTTACAAATGTATTTCAACTTCTACTATGAGCTAGTATCGTTCCACCAATGTTGAATGCTAACTACCTTCAACATCGAAAGGAATATTTTTTACAAATATTTAACAATCGATTAAGATGGAACCAGCTATAATTATGTTTTTAATTTAATTTTTTGCATTCACAATGCAATATTTCTATCAGATATAAATTCAAATCCCATCTGAGGGCTTGGAGGCGTAGTTGTTGTTTACACACGTATTTTTTATCTTACCAATGAATTTCATAAAAACTCAAGTTTAACCACTTAAATTCTGCCTAATATTTTTTTCCCTATTTGATCGATGTACATTTGTTTAATTAAAAAAGAAAAGTTGATGATTCAATAGTGGACTGGCATGAGATACAGGCTGGTGACAATCGGACAGCGAAATCTTAGTAATAGGGTTCCATTTTTCCACTTGTCAGTCCGTTACCGCGCCTTACCCCTCTCAACAGTCCCAGTACAGTGCGAATTATGAAAACGATGTCGGATTCTTAGATAAAAATGCCTATTTCTCGCTTAATAATTAAGCCTGGACCAATCAAAAAATACTACCATAAAGCTGATTAATACAGAATCCACCACAGAATATTAAGATCTGTGTATCTTTAGGACGGTTCCGTCCAATATCAACTCCAGACGCTGGAGTCGAAGGCGAAGAAACTCATCGGCAATAACGATAATCTGATTTATCGAATCGAGAAAAACATCGATGTTTTTCCAAAACGGACACCCCTAGTGCGGGGGAAGGGAGCAGCGGGGGAGGGGCGCAGCGGGGAAGGGCGCGGCGGCGGGGGTTTTATGTTTGCACGCGCCAGGATTGGGTCATTGCGCACCGATACATACCTATGTGTAAGTTACGTATTCAATAAGATAGTAAAGTCGTATTAAATATTTGAGATAGACCATTTTTTAAGTTTTTTAAGGATAAATTAGTTCATGTTTTTTTTTGCGCTTAAACCTAGGTCTATAGTATCAGTAGTCGATACTGATAACGCAGTTTAATTTTTTATGGTAATTATATTTTAATCGTGTATACTTCTATAGATTTCGAATATCTATGTATCATATATGTATGTCTATTTGTTACCTTAGTATCCATAACACAAGCCTTACAGTTCTTACTTTGGGCTAGGTAAATTGATGTGTTACATACACAAATATTATTTTTATAATTAAAGTTTCACCAAGCAAAATCTCGAGTTCCACTACGCTGCGGAATTTACTGTTGGCCTTGTGACTTACGACATTTCTCTGTTGTACTTAAATAAAAATGTAACAATCAAATGCTTACCACATAACCAAAAATATATTTTTCTATGTATAATGGATGAAATGTTATTCAGAGCTAATGCTTTGTTATTCAGTAACTGTGGGTAGGTAACGAATTATTTGTCAGCGGTACTAAAGCCCCCGGTGGGGTGATAACTCGCGCCCGCATTTAAACGGGTAATAAAACCTGAAGGCTTCCTTCATTAGGACACCGCGCGGCATAATGGGTTTAGTTAATTAAAAACATTTTCTTGTTTCACTTTCCGAATTATATCAAAGGCGAGTTTAACACCTGCGCGAGGTTAAAAGGGTATAGCGAATGCAGTGCCCTCAATGCATAAGCCTTTCTAAATATTCTTTTATTTATTTTTAAATACATGAAGACTTACAGACTAGTAATAATACTTTTTATTTTCCAAAAAAATGTATCCGTGTCTTAGCAAATAGAAAACAAATAGAAAGCTGCTACCTCACTTTCAAAATCTTAACATACTAACATTAGCGTGCCTATACATTTTAAAAATGTGTAAGTTTGTAAGAAAACACACGATTTTTTATACTAAAATCAAAGATGCGCCCCAGCACAACACCTCGCTATAAAAATAATCTTTTGGTAACAAAATCTAAACTAGCTTGACACAGCTTATGTCAATTAAAATCTACAAAAAACTACCGGAATACCTAAAAGCAGAAACAAATACTAATAAATTCATAAGATCTTTGAAAAAGTTATTAATAACCAAAAGTTATTATTCTATAAATGAAAAACTTGAGGAAAAGAAATCTGAATGTCTGCCCCTTTACCCTTCATCGATTCGCTACGCCTTCCGAGATGAATGTGATAATTAGTGCTTGCATGTTCTGTTTAGTCACTGAGTCGCATGTAACACAATTTGTGAAAAAATAAATAAAAAGAAACAACATACGTCCATCGTGGAATTTTCTAGTACCTTTCTACTTTTTACGCTATAGGCCAAGGTTGTCTCATCAATGAGAGGAAAATCTTCTCATATTTCAACAGAAACATTTTTACAAATGATTGGACAATCTTTTAAGATAGAACAGCCATTAAGTTTTATATATTTTTTGCAATTAGTAAAAATTTCTAGTTATAAACACTGTACAAGTAAAATTCGTAAACCGTAACCGTAACTGCTTGCTTGCGAATTTTTTTCAGATGTTTTTTATGCAAATCAAGAATTTAGATTCGTGGACTCTATCTTGACTCCCGAGCTTAATTGGGATCAAGAGCGAACCCTTCTAAATAAAAAAAAAATGAAACAACACAAAAAAGAACTAACTGTCAAACTTATTTAACTAGGTAGGGAAAAATAAGAAAAAATCTACTTATAAAACAAACAAGGCTGTCAGTAAATACATCGGCATCTTTAATTTCCTTCAGAAAAGCGTCAATCAGATTGCTTGCGCGCGCTGTGAGACAGTTATTCTGCCGGCGTACTTACAAAATGCATAACTAACATTTTGCTACTTAACACGTTAAACGCCGTGTCGGACAATGCTGGGTGACACCTAACTATCCATATGAAGGGTGAAAAAAAAAGAAAAATGTCTAAAAAAGACATATATTTTTTAACTGTTGTATGTTTAAATAAGGTATTTTGAACTACTGAAATAATAATTAAATCGTAGATACCTAAATATTTTTCCAAATAAACGCCGTCACCCACTATTGGCCGACACGGCCCTGCGCAAACGATAAGTGTAAATGCCTCCGTTTAAGCCACGCGGGTCAGTAATCGGCTGGTCGGTCGGTAGGATGTTTTAACTGCCAAACTTAAAAAGGACAGTATTCTGCTGCGGAAAGCTTTGATGGCATAATTTATATGAAGTGGAAGGACAAGCGTGATGTCTACGTTTTGTCTGCGAAACATTCAGTACAGTTTCATAAAATAAACTAGGTCTGCAATGCTGCTGCTCTTTGCAAATACTGAGCGAAGCACTACCTCACCTAACCCCACCTAAATTTCATCAATGTAGTCTCAGCGCGGCAGCGGTTTGGCTGTGATCAGCTTTTGAATTTTTCTTTAGGTGATTATTCCTCCATGGTATGTCCGATTTCAAAACTTTTTTTGCACATCAGTCACGACCACGATGTGAGTTTTGGCGCCAAATTTTATCAATGTAGTATTAGCGGTTTAGCTGTGATCAGCTTTTGAATTTTTCTTTCGGTGATTATGCCTCCATGGTAAAGTCTATATGTTTTTTACATAGCCTATGTCCGTCAGGTTATTATCATGTATGTTCATGCCAAAATTCGTTCGAATCGGTTGAACCGTTAAGTAGCAGGAGGGAGACAAGCGAAATTTGTGAGTTGCCTAAAAGAGAGCTTCGCTCAATAAGAGGGGAAAAACTGTATCAAAGCCCAAGATTGTCGCGGACTATAACAAAGTAAAAGGTGCAGTTGATCTAGCAGATCAACTTGCAGCCTATTCTTCTCGCTTGCGAAAAAGCATAAAGTGGTATAAAAAACTAGCTATCAATCTAGTGCTCAATACATCTTTGGTCAATCCTTTAATTCTCCATCAAAAAGTACCGGGTTAAAAAAAATTCTATGGTTGATTTCAGAAAAGAAATCATGGGTAATTATTGTTCAGAACCAAAATCACTAGTGACTATTGAAACAAGACCAAAGAGGTTGAAGCATAGATTGATAAAGAAAGAGGGAAAAAAGTAATATAAGAAGGGCTTGTTCTGAATGCTATAAAGAAAAAGTTAAGATCTTGGGAAGAATTGAAGCGATGAATAACGTGAAATAAGTTAAAACCTACTGTGACGATTGCCCAAAAGACCATTTCTATGCTTAGATTGCTATAATATTTCCCACCGATCTATTTAAAATAATCTTTTGGACGTATTTATCTTATTTGTTCCTACTTAATATTAATAATGATTTTTTTAATAAATAAATATTTAAAATAACTGGCTAATCCATTTATGAAGACACAACAATACATCACATTTTATTTTCCCAGTTTTGTCATCACTATCACTACATACTATAAAGCGAAGTCGCTTTCCGTCTGTCTGTCCCTATGTATGCTTAGATCTTTAAACTAGGCAACAGATTTTGATGAGGTTTTTTTTTAATAGATAGAATGATTCAAGAGGAAGGTTTAAATGTAGAATACATGTATTTATATAGTAGAAACACACAGATAAAATATAACAACAATCTATCGTAAGGCGAAACGAAGCTCGCGGACACAGTTCGCTAGTTCATAATAAACCCCTCAAAATTTCGCAAAAAAACTTAAATATTTGAGCGCTGGCGTGGTTGCATTAGACTAGGGGGCCGCGCGGGTCTAATAGAAGGCTAAAACGCCTTGTTAGATTAACCGACGCGGAGAATCGGACGTTCAAATATAAGTCTGAGTGTCGGACACCATTGTCTGACATGGCCTATATGGAACAGGATAGTGTCGGACACCATTGTCTGACATGGCCTGAATGATATGGTATTACTTTATGCTCTGGCGTTTAACGTGTTAAGAGAAAATCAACTTTAAAGTTTATTTCGATTTTTTTTTTAAAAACTCACAATATCTTATTCATCACGACACGTTAAGCAGAACTGACGTGATTCACTTCGTAATTCGTCCGGGTCACTTTACCAACATTCAAAGATATTTCATAGTAAAGGCGTAACAAGCAGTTGTGACTATTCTTTTTAATGTATGTTAGATTATTATTAAACATCAAATTAAAGCAGATTTAAATAAATAAATAAATATTACTTCCACTCACACCAATTAGCCTAGCCCCAAGTTAGTACTGTAAGGCTTATGTTATGGATACTAGAGTAACGGATAGACATACATATATGATACAAAGATATGTAATATTCATAGAAATATTATATATACCCATGACTCAGGTAAAAATACTCGTATTCATCATACAAACAAATTCAAATCCGGGATTTGAACCCAGGACCGTCGGTGCGAAAGGCAGGATCATTACCCTTGCATCAAACGGTCGTCACATAATATAGTATACCTAAATTAATTAAGTTATATTTTTTTAAAGCCAGGGTGAATACAAACCTTCTGGGTTAGCTCGTTTCATCGTGGATCCTGTCTTGACCCCCAGGCTTGATTGGGATTCAAAATTAAATAAATATATACATTACTATATCCTTACAAGACGACACATTGATTATTTTCACTGTAGCAATTTGCATAATAAATCAATTTGAAACTCGTAAAGTTTGCAATTTGTATATTTTAAAAGAACAAATACTATAAATAATCGACTGGGTGGGACTGAGAATAACTTGTGAGATTTTTTTCTAGTTTTTATTTTTGACGTGACAACGTCTTATAAATTGGTTTGCCGGGTGACACTTCAAGAAACTGCGTTACGCTCCGCTCACGTTATGCGCTTACAATGAGAGCGAGTGAGAGGCACGCGTCCCTTCCACTCGGGCATGTTTAGCCCGCCTAAGAGCGAGAGAGACAGAAATAAAAAGTGGAAGGGACGCGTGCCTATAAATTAATGTTTTAAATATAATTCTTTGTATAAATAAATGTTTTAAATTGTTACTATTATTTCATCCTTCTTCCTACTATACGAATGAATATTCACATTAAAATTATTTTACCACTCAAAGTCGTTGTCACGTAAAACTTTCGCCCGTATACCGACTTTACAGGCAACCAACCAGTTTTTTAATCCAAAAATGCATTACATTTTTTATTTTAATATAAGAGACAGCTACAAAAAAATGATGTGTACAATTCACACGTGGTAGAAGCCAAACCTTAAAAAATAAAACGTACACGTATGCAATATATCACGGTTGTTGTGATGCTTTCTCTCAAGCTTTATACTACGCATGCGCACACAATTAACACACATACATAATGCTTCCTATCTCATTTTCTCCTACGTAAAATCTTATGAATTTATGTGTCTGTCTCTTTTTACTGTCGCTTTTCGTTTCATCTACTTTCAAATCACAACGATGCTAAAGAAGTTTTCACTTCAAAATGCTTAAACATTTATATTTTGCTGCCATCGCCATTCGTATTTACTTATCAAGTACACATGTGGATGTTTATAGTCTTTAACTTAATGACATTCAGTTATGCCCTTGCAACAACTAATATATTTTTTAAAACTACTGACCGCTCTTACGCAAATAGAAAAAAAGGAAAATCGAGTGTTACCCTAAATTGTTTTAAAAAATATACTTGACCTTTGTTTAAACGTATTCGCAATAATTTACATTTATTTAAAAAAAAACCCTCGTTTTTCAGGCCAACTAAAAAGAAAAAAATAATTCTCTGCCATGTTCCATTACGAAAAACGGGGGGCTCGTAAATACTATAAATGCCAAATGTAATCTTTTATGCGTCCCCTGTTTTTGACACATGGCAGAAAGAGAAGGATTTTTTTTTAAATGTAAATTATTTTCTTCTTTTTAGTTTTGTGTGTATGATTTCCAATTGCTCGATCTAAAATGTCAAGTAGCAGTTAGTATGTCATTATGCATCATTTGTTGCCTCAATTTTAGCGCCATCTGTGGATTATTTCGGAACTAAAATTTTTCCAATTGTAATTAAATTTTGTAAATATTCTCTGAAATTGTAATTGAATCATGTCGGAAGGTATATAATCATATACTGTCATCGAATTCTGAGCTATGTTTAAAGTTTCAGAGCTCAAGCTAGTCGGGAAATGGGTGAAAATTGAGTTTCAAGATTTGTACGTTACAGACAGACAAACAGACACCAAGAGAAGTAGAGAAAAACGGGGGAAAATATTTACAAATTTATTCCATTTTTATACCTTCGCATCTAAAATATTGAATGGTAGTAGCACACTTATGATGACCAGGATTTAATCCTGTGTACTCCTGGAAAGAACTTCGAAAATCAATATATAATATTAATATAATAAAATGCGTTATAGGTATTCGATTCTTTTTCTACATAAAAAACTTAATTAAAAAAACAGATATCAAAATTTCGTCTTGAAGGTAAACTTTTCTTTTATATTTTCATAAAGTTAATCTCAATCAAAACACGCGAAGTCAAAATAAAAGCAAAACCAGAAAAAGTAAATTGCAACTTACGACATTTCTCTACTATAGGGCGCTATAAAGGTGAGTTAGGCGAATCCACCTCAAATGTGGGTTTCGTTTTACGAGCGATATAAAATGTGAAATTCCGCCAGTCAGCTGGCTGTTGGCACCTCTGTTTATCGGCACGACCGTTTTAGGGTTCCTTAATAGTTACCTGAAAATGCTGTAGGTAAGCTTGCACGATTTAGATCGAAACATGAAAGTTACTCTCTGGTATTAAAACTGGTATCTTTTCCCGTGTAGCTACTTGCCGTATATTAGTCACATTTTTTTTTATTTTTTAAGTGTTACTACTATATAGCTAAGCTTGTAATAATCAGAGAAATAAAACTTCCCCGTGTCGCAACTGGAGTAGTACGGAATTTTACTCGAATTATTAAAAAATCATAATAATAATAATAATAAATAATTTATTTGTAAACATTAAATCTATAAATAAATTGTCCAGCTTATTCTGTAGATAGTTCGATGTACAAATTATCCAAATTATTCATACATTATTAAATTTATACCAATTTATTTCTTTGCTATTTATTTGTTACCTTTACAAATATTAAAAGGTTGTGTACCTAATAAATACGTAATAATTGTCATTATCAATTGTTATTAATTATTCAATAGTTATAATTATCTGGTTTTATCAATTATTTGGTTTTCATTGTGAGGTTTAATTTCTTATTTTAGTTGTCACAAACCCATTGTATCCTTTGTAGAATACGAAAACTACAATAAATAATTTGATTTATATAGAATTAAATAAATAATAACATTATTTTTTACTTGTTTCTCATTTATTCTACTAATACATTCCATAATAATACTACATAATACAAAGTATTATTTACTATACACATATCTTATAATAATTGATTGCGATTGCCAATGAAGTTTTCACTTCTGCTGTGCCGCCTTAAGCAGACACGTTACATTTATCTACGCAATAAAAAGTTTTTTTTTTTGAAATTGCAAATGTACCCATTAAGCCCTCTATGACATTTGCCTACGCCCCCTCGTTGGGAAGTCCAGGTTGGTCTAAATCGTCCAGTAACCTTCAGTGTCGTTACTAGCTAATTATAACACCCTTAAATGTTAAGGCTTGCTGGCATACTCTATCATGTCTTAAAAGAATTTAAGTATAAAGTTTTGTTTCAAAATAATTTGATCTGTGCTGATTACAAAATCAGAAATAAACTTGCTTCTTATTTTTTAAACTTTCATGGTCACTAACATTATAGTAATATAAGTTATTTACGGGATTTTTACCATGTACCTTGATATTGAGATATTGCTCCGTGATCATGGCACTTGCAACAGTGCCGAAATATTGGAAACTCAATATCAAGATACATGATAAAAATCCCGTAAATAACTTATATTACTATAAACTTGCTTCTTGTTGATTTAAACATTGAATTTGGATTTTTATCCAATTTAAACTTAAACTCGTGAATTACATATACTTAAGATTATTTACTTGAAAACTAAAATCTGTTTTTTGTTTTTATTATAATTAATATACATTATACAGAACCCAGTTATAGTGTACTTAGGTTCTGTACGACCTAAGTTAATACTATCGTTTTAGGTTTTGCTGAGTTTCAGATAGAATTATGGTATATTGTGTCTTTTTAGTGAGCCTTGACAAGCAGCGTTTGTATGTTTCATATTAAAAAGCAACTACGCTTTACGAAAAAAACAACTTTTACGATAATTTATTAGTATAACATATAGAAACTTCTTAAAAATGTTTTTATCTTAAACTTTAGGTAAATGTTTTATTATTTTATTTCTTATAATCTATTAGATTATAAAATATAAAATAATAAAACATTTACATTTCTAAATATTATCTTATGTTAATTTTAGATATTTTTTTTATCCTTGGGAATGGACATAGATTATTTTATACCGGAAAATGGATGTTGCTTGGGAAAACTGTTATCTTTCCGAGACGTCCAGTACATATAAGGTGCGTTGGGGTAAGACCGGAAAGGGGGTAAGACCGTATGAATTAAAATACTCCCAAATGCGATCGAATTTTTAAATGTAGGCAACATTGTGGGCGACGCCATTCTGTTTTGGACCGACCGTCAGTTCTCGTCTGTCGCTCCGACGAACCGAACATATGTTATGGCAGTTATAAAAAAATAATATAAATTTCGTAGTTTTTTCTTTTATCCGATCTTTCCCTTGCACTTTTATTTCAATATTGTTTCGTTAATATATCTAGTTTTACAGATATTTCGTCTTAATACTTGTTTGTGAGTAGCAATAATTATATTGATCTAATTGATATAATCTTAGGATGTCTATTAGCTGATATCCGGTGTTACCCCTCACGGGGAAAGATCGAACAAAAATCATCCGGTCTTCCCCAGCATAAATCTAAGCAGTGGTTGTCAAACTTTAATGTAAAGATTTTTTTTATTCCTTTTATAATAAGCAACTTTTTCAACCAGATTGATTTTTATAACTGGCTTTATTTTGCCGTCTTAAGAAACGTAGTCGAAACAGTTTTTTTTCTTTTTGTATGTTACAGGAGTACAGTAATTAATGATTACTATTATCGTCAGACAAAAGTTATCATATTTTATGTTTTTCTGTTATCTATATTTTTAGTTTTAAAACTCTTCTGTGACAGAAACTTTACCAAGTTTATAATATAAATAATATGTAAAAACAATTGATATCCTATTAGCAAAATAAATCTGTCATAGTTATTTAAAAATCCGTTTATTGAGCAACTTTTTTAATTTTAATCATGCTAAATATTTTTTTATTACACATTGTTTGAGAATCACAGAATGATTCACAAAATGTAAAAAAATATAACATGGGGTAAGATCGGATGCGAATAGGTGAAAAAATAAATAAATGTTAGAACACTATTATTAAAAGATATTATGAACTAATTTTTTCATATATTTTAGAGTGTTAAAGATCGTTTACAATATTTTTATGCGCATTATTCTTAAAAGAATATGAATGGGTTTCAAGGGGCGTCCGAACTTACCCCCCCAAGGATTTTTAATTCCAATGGCCATTAAAAATAAGTCTTACTTTTGCATGCATATAACACAGAAACTGTTGAACTCACAAGAACAAGTGATATGTAAAGCTAAGTAACGTTTAATAAATGAACACCTACACCACATTTAAATGATTTATATACAACTAATGTCGAAAAATTGTGTTTTTTCGAGCACTAGTAAATTCTTTGCGAATTTCGTCCGCTCTTACCCCAACACACCTTAAACCACATTTAGTTTTTGCAATTATTCGTTATTCACTTATTGAAATCAAACGATTTTTTTTTATTCTCTTTATTGATTTGTAGCTTTTATCCACATAGATACGTCAACCCCATCGTGTCTTCTTAATTACATGTCAGATGTCTTAGAATTCGGATACAAAAGTATTATATAGACGAAAGAGAATCACTGTTCGGTCAGTTTCAATAGAGCGCATAATCTTTTAGCTACATCAGATTTCATTTAAATTTCGGTTCTGCCAAGATGTTTTGTACCAAACCTACATTTCGAATATTTAGATGAAACTCCTAAAACAGTGACTCCCTCTCGGCTCTGTTCTTGACACAGTCCATTAGAATATGTTGTACATCTCTTATTTTATCACAAGCGATGCAATTAAGTGAATTCGTCTTTTTCATTAAGAATGCAAATTTTTCCGATGGATAGCGTCCCGAGCAATTTTAATCGAACCATTAATAAATTACACATTATTATACAGACAGGTAGTATACAGAAAAAGACAAGTACAACAAAGGAAAGTATACAAATGGGCTTATCGGTAAGCAACCATCTCTCCCAGGCAACTTTGATTGAAAAGAATTAATTAAGTTAAAATAAACTTTATTTCTAGAAGCCTTATACATACTAATCATTTATATTCCTCACACTAGGCATAGCCTTTCCTGTGAGGAAAGGAATCGGTTTTCATAGAAAATAAATAAAAAAATAAAATGAACAACCTAATTATAAAATAAAAATAAAAAATATAAATATTATAAATATTATGTTTCTCTCTCTCTCTCTCTCCCACTCTGTGTGTGTGTGTGTGTGTAAATATATATAAAAACCCATGCCTCATGTACAAATGCTAGTATTCACTACACAAACATTTTCCTCTTCCGGTACTCGAACCCAGGACCATCGGTGCGAAAGGTAAGATCGCTACCATTGCACCAAACATTCGTCTTTATCTCAACTATTATGTTGATATTGGTATATTTCTATGTCATCCTAATATGTATATCATAAAATTAAAAACGAATATCAAACGGAAATGATAAAAAATGATGATTTTATAGTCAGTTATTCTTAAAGTATTTCCGTTCACAAGTAATACGCTGGCGGTTCTATTTCTTTGAAGACGATTTGTTTCAATTTGTTAACATTGATGTATGTTTGACAGTCACAATGACAGACGACATTCATTTCAAAGGAAAGCGTCAACTTAATTTGACAAATGAACGTCATTTGTGTCATCTGAATGTCATTTTAACTCTCTCGCAGTATGTATAATTCTATGAGCATTTTATTATGATTCATTTTTAGCGATTTCATGGTGGAGTGACTCGCATACCGGTTTTATGGTAAGGCCAGGTCGGAGGCCCCAACTTCGATCCCTGGTCGAATTAAGTTGTAGAAAACGAACTCTAATCACATGGAGCCCATCTGGCAAACATCTTTAATGCACTACAGCGCCACGGCAGCCCCAACAGGATCTTGAAATGCTGTACGTGCAGGACGTTATAGGCTGGCCATGGATATGCCATGCTACCCACAGACTACCTATATGAAATGACTGACAGAACGTTTTAGACAAAGTCACTTTTACGTGACATTGTCGATCTCATTACGTTCCCTAAGATATTGTTGAGCGAAGCGATGGCTGCATAATGCGTCATGCTCGTGAACGGGTGCTGCCTTGGGTCTGCTTTAACCATCAGTATTAGTGACTTATAGTAAACATACATTTTGTTGCTTTCTTAAATTTGCCGTTTATTTCCTGTATGTTATTGCAATGTTCAAGGATACATACTTAAAACAAATACTTGTTGACTTTGTTGTAATCAACAAAATAATGATATTAACAATGATATCACTACTATTGTTGTAATAACAGACTAATTTTGTTTTTTTATTTTGTGAATTATGCAGCATGGTGACGACTTGGTTACTTCTGTTAAAGCTGACGAGTTTCTTGCGCCCATTCTTCCTGTCAGTTAAAAGACGTGCTGAATGGGTGGTAGGTAAAAATATTGGACGATTCCAAAGAACTTATTTTTAAGTGCATTTGAATAAAGTTATTTTCATTTCATTTCTGTTGTTGAGTGGCTCGCTTATTTTTTCACTGTAAAGCCACTCCGAGGTCCCGGATTCAATTCCCGCTCGAGTTAATGTGGAAAACGAACTCTTCTGTATTGGCTCAATCTTGGTGTTATAGTACCATCGTTCCTTCTGAATTCCATAACACAAGTGCTTTAGCTACTTAACTTGGATTCAGATCAATGTATGTCATTTCGTTTAATATTATATCTTCGACCTCCAAGCCACCGGCCAAGCATAGAGATTACTTAAAAAAACTTATGAAATTAATTTGTAATTGAAATTAATATACCATACAAGCTTTTTTAATTCCTTTTAACATTGATAGCTGTTAAAAAGGAAAACTTGTCAAAAGTCGAAATTTCACTTTTACTGGGAGCCCAATGCCGCAGTGTTTATGATAGCGTAGGTTAAGCGAATTTCACAAGGGCTGGCTATAAGATTGGTGGCCAAATAAGAGTATTAATAAAAACAATATCAACTTATTTTCACACTAATTAGCCCATTCCGAAGAAAGCATTTTAAGACTTGTATTATGGATACTAGGGTAACGGATCAACATAAATAAATATATGTTACACAGATATGTTACCTTTACCTATGACTCAGGTACAAATGCCCGTATTCATCATACAAACATCTGCCTCTTCCGGGATTAGCACATAGGTAAGCCACCAATCCGACTGTAATATTGGGGATAACCAGTTAAAGACGGGCGTTCAATTCGAGCGTTTATTGCGGACTGGCTGGAAGCGGCCGCCTCCCACCTAACCTACCCTAAAGTTTACAATATTCTTACGGCTAACCTACACTACATCCCTCCACCACTAATTATTAATACAGAACAATACAAAAGAAAATACAACAGTGTTTATTTAATTAGTACTTAATTCTAATGTAACATTAAACCTTATAATTAACATTCTTATTTAATCTACATTTCCTAAGGAGGCGCGACTGGGGCGGTACAAGGGCGGAGGGCGATGTTGAAGGCTCCTCAGTCTCATTTTCTTGGCGTTCATGTCCTTGTATCGATGGTGACGGCGATACACCGTGCTGAGACGGCGATTCCGGCGCCATTGAGACCTCCGACCGATCCGACCGGCATTGAGGGGGTGCCTCTAGAGCTGGGGATGGAACCAACTTTGAAGGCTCCGGCGAATGCGATAATTCAGTGGGGATTACTAGCGAACTCCTCGTCCTACGCCTAAGCTGATCTATGTGCCTGTGTACATAATTTCCCTTACTATCTAGCACTTTATAATCACTCGGCCCCGACGAATCCAGTATAGTGCCAGGCAACCATTTCTCCCCCTTTAGATACTGTCGATACCAAACCTCCTCACCCACTTTAACCTTCCTTTCTATCCCTCCCGCACACATAATTTGACTTTGTTGCGCTTTTTGTACCTTTATCTCCATATCAGGTTTTATAATATCTAACTTAGTCCGCAAACGTCTTCCTATCAGTGCTACTGCCGGGCTCGTTCCCGTAGTACAGTGTTCTGTATTCCTATAGTATAACAAAAATGTATTTAAGGCCATTTCTACATTCTTATTATCTAACCAAGCTTTCTTAATAACCCTTTTAAGAGTTTTAACAGCATTTTCTGCTGCCCCGTTTGATGACGGATGATATGGAGCCGTGAATATGTGTTGTATACCGTCACTTGACAAGAACTGTGCAAATTCGCTACTACTGAAAGGTGGTCCATTATCGGTCACGATCTGCCTAGGGACGCCCCACCTACTCCACAGTTCGCGTAACTTAGCTATACTATAACTTGCCGCTGTACTGGGAAGCGAAAATACCTCTAACCATTTCGTAGTTGCATCCACTACTACTAAATACGTTTTTCCGCCTATGGGTCCCATGAAGTCCAGATGCAACCGGGATCAGGGCCTGGCTGGCCAGGGCCAGGGGCGCGGGGTGGCGCGCGGGGGGTCGTCTGCGTGCGCGGCGCACACGGCGCATGCGCGACACGCGCGCTCCACGGCCTCGTCGATGCCCGCCCACCAGACATAGCTGCGCGCCAAAGCCTTAGACTTCACGATACCCATATGCGGCTCAAGAATGATTTTTAGAATTTTATCTCGGCAACTCACAGGAATCACTACCCTATGACCCCACATAACGCACCCCAACTCCTCATACAATTCCGTTTTCCTATTAAAATACGGTTGTAAATTAACGATTTCACACTTATCAGGCCAACCATTACGGATATAGTTCAAAATTCTACTTAGTAACGGATCCCTTTCAGTTTGCTTTTTAATCTCACTATATTCTAGAAGCAACCCGTCTTGAGCAAAATGTAAGTATGTCTGCTCTGGAATCGATTCCTCTTTCGTACGTCTGACACTATCCCCTGGCAGTCGGGATAAGCCGTCAGCGCAGTTCTCATCGGTGCGAATATATTCAATGTCGTAATTGTACGCCGATAATATAACCGCCCAGCGTTGCATCCTACTAGCCGTCATTGTAGGTATGCCCGTGTTTGGGCCTAATATAGAAACTAAGGGTTTGTGATCTGTACGCAGTGTGAACTTTCGTCCTTAATGTATTGATGAAATTTTTGTACACAGAAAATTATTGCGAGCGCTTCACGATGTATTTGCGAATAGTTTTTCTCGGCGGTCGTAAGCGCACGTGACGCATAGGCCACCAGCCGGTCGCCCGCCGGGCCGGGCTGCGCCAGTACGCCCCCCACACCCCGCGCGCTCGCGTCGCATGTCACGATAAGAGATTTGCTGGGATCGTAATGCGATAACACCTCGGTACTCATCAAAGCTTGTTTTATTCGATGGAACGCGCGCACACACTCATCATCCCATCTCCATTGTACTTCCTTACGTAATAAGTTGTACAATGGCACTAAAATTGAACTAAAATTCCTAATAAATTTTGAAAAAAAATTGACCATGCCTAAAAACGAACGTAATTCGCTAATATTACTTATAGAAAATAGGCATGCGCTTGACCACTATCTCGCCTGATGGTAAGCGTCGATGCGATCTAGGATGTGACGCGCCTGCCTAGAAGATACCTATTTACTCGTGACTTGAAGACCCCCAAATTGTATTTGTCAGGAAACACAGACTCAGGCAAAGAGTTCCACTCCTTAGCGGTACGCATCATAAAATTGAAACCAAAACGCTTAGTGCGACTCTTTGGTGTATCCACCATATAACGGTGTCGCCAATTTGTTAGTCTGGTTGTCCGATGAAAAAATGGGGATGGCGGAACAAGTTTGTGCAATTCAGCTGCACACTCTCCGAAATGTATCCTATAAAATACTGATAGGCTTGCAACTTTCCGCCTATGCTCAAGGCTTTTGAGCTTTTTACAGAAAAGATCTTCATTGCCGATGAGCCTCTTGGCCCTCCTCTCGATGGACTCAAGCGTCTGGAGCTGGTATCGGGCGGAACCGTCCCAAAGATGAGAACAATACTCCATACACGATCGAACTTGTGCTTGGTAAAGGGTGAGCAACTGTTCCGGTGTGAAGTATTTTCTCACCTTCGCCAGAATGCCAAGTTTTTTTGAAGCCACTTGAGCCTTGCTCTCAATGAAAGAGCCAAAATTGAGCGTCGGTGACAAAGACATACCGAGAAGCTCAAGATGCTGAGTGATCGGCAAGGATACACCTCGGAAAGTAGGAGTCAAGTTGAAAGGACTCCTTTTAGCGGAGAAAAGACACGCCTGGGTCTTTGACGGATTGAACCCCACTAGATTGGCATCGCCCCATTCAGAGACAGCCTGCAGAGATAGGTTCATGCGGCTAACCATCGCCTCTCTATGACGCTGGATCTGTTCAGCACTGGCTCGTGCATCAGACATATAGGTCTCTACAACAGTGCTGTCATCTGCGTACCCCAAAATACCGGGCAAAAGCAGGTCATTTATATGCAGCAGAAAAAGAGTTGCAGAGAGAACGGAACCCTGAGGGACACCGGCATTGATAGCCAAATGGTCAGACGAGCTACCGTCAATGACGACTCGTATTGACCGATCCCTCAGGAAGTCCGATATCCAGACACACAAACCAGTGGGAAGACCATACGACGGAAGCTTGCTAATAAGGCCCTCATGCCACACCCTATCAAAAGCCTTCGAGATATCAAGAGAGACGGCAAGCGCCTCACCATGCCTCTCGATGGTTTCGCTCCATTTGTAAGTGGCGTATGCTAGAAGATCTCCGGCAGACCGGTTCCTGCGAAACCCATATTGCCGGTCACTAAGGAGGTCATTTTCTTCTAGATACGACAGGAGCCTGTGGTTCAGTACACGTTCCATTATCTTGCAGAGAATGGACGTGACCGAGATGGGCCTATAATTGATAGGATCAGCACGACTGCCCTTTTTAGGCACAGGTTGCACGTTGGCCAGCTTCCAGGACTTTGGCACTTGTCCTTTAGCCAAAGATAAGCGATATAGGCGTGTCAATACCGGAGCTAACTCAGGAGCGCAAGTCCTTAGTACTTTGGCTGGTATACCATCTGGACCACTGGCTTTATTCACGTCCAGTTCCCGCAATGCCTTTCTGACTTCGGTTTGTCTTATACGTATTTCAGACATAAAAGTCCCACAACTTGACAAACCGGAAGGTACAGCATTGCCAGGATCCAAACGCGAACTTTCGGCAAATAATTCGGCAAATAAATCGGCCTTTTCCTTGGCCGTGTGTGCCAATGTTCCGTCAGGTTTCAGCAAGGGAGGCACTGAAGTACGGCAGAAGTTGCCCTCGATCGACTTAGCCAGGGACCAAAACGCTTTACTACCCGAGGGGTAAGAGGCAAGCTTCTTCCCAATGCGGCCTATGTGATCGAAGCGAGCTGTCTTTACAACCTTTTTGCAGGACTTGGCGGCTTTATTAAAGGCTTTCTTCTTTTCGCGGGTATTACTAGCTTTGCGGGATCGAGCTTCAACCCAGGCCAAATATGCTTTGTATTTTGATGCCACCGCATCACGACATTTGGCATTATACCACGGGCGAGCTTTGCCGGCCAGTGATATGTCAGAGAAGGGAATAAAATACTCCATACCCTGACGAAGCACATTGGTCACAGCATCCGCGCAAACTGAGGGGTCGCTAGAAGAAAAGCAAACCTGCCGCCAAGGATAAGATGCAAAAAAACAACGCATCTCATCCCAATCTGTTGATTTAAAACGCCAAATCCGCCGGGAGCCTTTTGGGCTTGGGTCGGGCGGAGAATACACCGACATAGATTCCACCACACAATGGTCAGAACTGCCAAGGGGTGGTGTAACCGACACCGAGTAACTGTCGGGATTTGTCGTCAGCAGAAGGTCCAAGCAATTGGCTGTTTGTCCGTCAGAGTCTGGCACTCTAGTGGCTTCCTGGACCAGTTGGGTGAGATCAAGTGTCAAGGCTAGCTTTCGCGCTTCTCGACCAGCGTGGTCGGTTTTCTCGAAAGGGAACAGCCAGTCCTCGTGGTGTGCGTTGAAATCACCAAGAACCACCAGTTGAGCGGACGGGTATCGCTGTAATTTACTTATAGCCTGAATTTTCGATTTATCCGCTTTGACACCCTCCTTAGAAACTACATAACCTAAATAAGTAACTTCATTTACTAAGAACACGCATTTCTGTTTCTTTAATTTTAACCCACTTTCCGATAGTTTATGTAAAACCTCTTGGAGAGCTTGCAAATGCTGGGCCTTATTTTGGCCCCCAATGATGACGTCATCAAGGAAAACTTGCACATTAGGTATAGTCCCTAATAAATTCGTCATTATGCGCTGAAAAATTCCTACACTTGAAGACAAACCGTACACTAATCTATTGTACTGAAACAACCCACGATGTGTATTGATTACAGTGTATTTTTTTGATTCATCTAATTCTATCTGGTTATAGGCTTGTGAGAGATCAATTTTGCTGAATAACTGTGCTCCATTAAGACCTACTAGCACATCCTCAATCCGAGGAAGGGGGTATCGATCGATCAGCAAGGCCGGATTTAGAGTCGCTTTATAATCAGCACAAATTCGCAACGTACCATCTGCTTTTGTGACCGGCACCAAAGGGGAGGCCCAGTCGGAGCAGTCGACGGGCTCAATGACGCCGGCGCGCAGCATGGCATCCAGCTCCGCGTCGATGCGCTCGCGCAGCGCGTACGGCACGGGCCGCGCGCGGTGGAACACAGGCGTCGCTCCCGGGCGCACTCGTAATGTTGCCTTGCCGCCGTTGTACCGACCCAGTCCCCCGCTGAATAGATCCTTATACCTGTGTAGAATGTTATTAAGTTCCACGTCATCCCGTATACAGTTGAATTGATTTATATTTTTATAAGTAAATGTAGGTATTTTTATTTGTAGCTCCGCTAACCATTGTCTACCTATTAAAGAAGTAGTACCATTTTTAATTACAAATAATTCTAGTCGTTTTTCTCGCCCCCGGAATCGAACTCGGGGCCGAATTATACCCAGCGGTTTAATCTTAGTACCATCATAAAATTTTAAAATCGTGTCATCACTTTCAAGACATAAATTTGAAAAATAACATTCCTAAGTTCTACTATTGATACATGAAATAGCCGTCCCTGTATCAACTTCCATATTTAACACTGTATTTTCTACACAAATCGGTACACTTACTGGCTTATAATTATTTAATCCTATAAGATTCAAAGTTTCCTCGACGTCCTCCTCGCTCCCGGCGGCTGCGTCTCCGTAGTATATCTTTGTGTTTTGCCCTCCATTGTGATGTGAAACCCCTTTCGTCGCTTGCCTATAGTTTCCCGGGCACACTCGCCGCAAATGACCCGCTTTTTGGCATCTACTGCATACAAAATCTCTGTAGCGACAGTTAGCATAACTATGATTAGTGGCTCCGCAAGCTATACAGTTGTAATTGCGTTTCGATGCGCCGATATCGCTAGACTGGACCGCTACACCGCTGGCCTGCGCCGGCCGCCCGCGGCTACCGCGCGGCCTCCCGCCTCCGACCCTCCTGTCGCGATTCACCCCGCTCGATGAAACCAAGTGCATTGCTTCCATCTGTGGGCCTGATGACGAAGCACTGTCCACCACCGCAGCGTCTCTTTCAGCCGCTTCTAAAGCGCTCGCTAATTTCACCGCTTGTACAAAAGTCACCGAGTCATCCTCCGCAAACAACCGCTGCCCCTGATGACGTCACTCTTGAGTCCGCATATGAACTGATCACGCAAGTTTTCACTCAAATTCGCTGCGAATTTACAGTTCCGCGCTAACCTTTTTAGCTCTGCCACGTAAGAGGCTACATCCTCACCTACTGATTGTCTTTTCTGACGGAATCGGTATCTTTCAGCCAACGATGATGGGGTCGGTTGAAGGTGCTGACGCATCAAATTATTAGCTTCTTCGTACTTTAACTCCGACGGTTTCTTCGGACTAGATAAGTTAACGAGTAATTCGTAGGCTTCATCACCCATCGTAGCGATTAAAGTGGGTAACTTTAAATCGTCCGTTACTTTATTCACTTTGAAGTACATATCTAGTCTATCTACGTACGATGACCACTGACCCGTTTTCACATCAAACTCACTTAATTTCCCGATCGACATTGTGTATCAAGACTATGTACGCGAAATCACTTATTTTTATCCTCGTCGCCAATGTAATATTGGGGATAACCAGTTAAAGACGGGCGTTCAATTCGAGCGTTTATTGCGGACTGGCTGGAAGCGGCCGCCTCCCACCTAACCTACCCTAAAGTTTACAATATTCTTACGGCTAACCTACACTACACCGACCTTGCTCCAGCGTAGTGGGTTATAGATCGTTATTTCCAAGGTTTCTTAAGGTTCTATTTTCATTCTTTGAGACCTCTCAATTGTCCTCCAGCAATGGGATTAAAATAATAATAAAAATCTTTATTGACTGTTAAACTCAAAGATTACGAAAGAGCATGGAGACTCTTTTAGGCTAACTTATCTGTTGGGGGCCCCGCACTCCGTTTGAAATAATTACATAACAATTTGAACAATACAATTAAATTTTATATTATTTACACATCTATTTGTGAGTGTATGTATAGATGCGTGTGTGTACGCGCGTTTATGTGTATATATTTATATGTATGACTGAACGAGATATATATATTACGAATTGTTAGCTCATGCACCTTTTTTTTATTCTCATGTTATTTTATCAAGTGATATTTCTAATGTCATCGAATGTTTTATTTTCTAGCCAAATCTGCAACAACTTTCTACTGTTATAATAATTTTATTCTATTCTTTCTTCTGATAGCATGATATGGCTGATAATGTTGAAATAATCAATTTATTTATCATATTATAACCTTTACTTTATTTCGAAAAAAAAATGTATAATGTCATGTTAACATTTAAGAGTAAACAACTATAACTCATGGTGTAGTTCGATGGTTCCTTACAAAATAATATATTTGCGTGAGTCGTGTATGCATAGTGCATACCTAACAGTATATTCATTCGTATTATGATCAATGTAATGAAACCCATTACATTGATCATAATACGATTCCTCAGAGTTGTGATGGAAAATTCTTTTCCCGGAATGATAAAAACTTCAAAGATATATGTTCAAGTCCTATAATGTAATATGACTAAAAACGTGGAGCGGGTGGTTTCAAATTCATTTGGTGAATTCGCTTTCAGGCGTTTGGCTAAGATGTTTAGTATTTACAAATAACGAGTTAAAAAGTGAGTGAATTAAATTAATTTAAAAGGGAACGAATCCTGGAAGAGGCTGAGGGGCTAGAGATGTTAGTGTGATGAATACAAGCATTATCCTGAGTCATGGCTATTAATATATATTTCTATAATATTAAATATCACATATATATGTCTATCCGTTACCCTAGAATCCATAACACAAGCCTTAGCGTGCTCAATTTGGCCTAGGCTAATTGGTGTGAATGTAGGAAACATTTATTTATTACTTTTTGTAGATGCTACATCTATATCACGCCACACATAAACGACACACACGACACTTCGAAACACAGATGGCATTTACTCCAAAATCTCAAAACTTACATCATCTCAGTTCTTAAGACATGTAAACAAGATATACAAAGTTCGTTCTATAATATTTGGATCCTAGTATCCGACTAGTGAACTAGTCCCAGTCAAAAATTAAAAAGCCAGGAGAAAGTTCTTCTATTTGGCCTTTTTAACCGTGTACCTGTATACGGTCAGGTCTGGGTATTTTTGGCTTTTGGTTTAGATAATTAACATTTTTTTTCTTTTAAACTACTCGAGAGAGTTATCTTGATCGTCAGGAATAATTTACTCCTTTGTATTGCTGACGATCTCCATGGTCGAGTGGTTTGCATATCGGTTTTAATAGCAAAGCCTCTCCGAGGTTCCGGGTTCAAAGCTACTTAACTTAGATTAAGACGACTGCTTGGTGCAACGATAGCGATCCTGCCTATAGCACCAACCTAGGTTCAAGTCCCGGAAGGGGCATATGTTTGTGTGACGTGTACGAACATTTGTATCTGAGTCATGGATATTTATATATATTTATATGAATATCACTTATTCATGTATCAAATATGTCTGTCTGTTCGTTACCCTAGTATTCTTAGTAAGTAAGTAAGTAATTGGTGTGAATGTAAGAAATATTATTATTATATTACTATTATTATTCAGGAAAAAGAATGAGCACTTGTCTTATATTTATTTATGTATATGTATATGTTATACTTGTCACTACTACACTATGGTATGGGCAATGGAAAGTTTCCATGTGTAACTTGAATTATTTGTCGTGCAAAAAGTTGTAGGGACCTCCAAAGTCTGGTACCACTTCTGAAGGATGATCTACAGAAGTTACTGGCTTTATAATATCCAACGACAGTCGAATGATTAATTGTCACAAATAAAATTGTGTCGTCACATCGATGACAATGGAACAAAGTGATAACTTGACGAACATGGGGTGAAGAATAAAGTTATTTATGGCTTTTTTTTGGTAACTTTTCGTGTATTTCAGTTTCAGAATACGATTTGAAGATGAAGATTTATGATGGAAAAGTTGATAAGTCGAAATTTTTTTATTTATGTGTGTTGCTTGAATTGCTTTTGTTGGTATGGTTCTATCCCCGAAGTCCACAAGCAAAAATCTGGTAAAGTTCTATTATGTTTTTTTTTTTGTGTTGACGAATTCAGAATTTGGAGACTGGAATACATATTAGTATTTATGAAGATATACCGACTCTTACGTTTATTGCGGGAAAAGAAAATGACGAAATTTTGTCAGTATGTATAATTACTGCAACGCATTCTTACAAAAAAAACTCATTATGGTTTTGGTAAACTCTAATACAAATGTATATAGTAAATACTATCTTCTGTAATTTTCTCACTTTTCGACTACTTACTTTTCGCTTGGGGTTGATGTGTATTTTATACAATGTTTTCGATTTTTGTAACCCATTGATTATGAGTGCGTGAATAAATTGATTTGTTCACTGTGATACTAAAAATTTTCATTGAAAGAAAGAAAGAAAGAAAGAAAGAAAGAAAGAAAGAAAGAAAGAAAGAAAGAAAGAAAGAAAGAAAGAAAGAAAGAAAGAAAGTAAGAAATAATTTATTGATCGAAGGCAAATTAACAATAACAACATATAAAATAAAAACAATTGTGCTTAAAATAACTAAATTATACCTACGATCAACCAGGACCCTGCCTCAGCATAGGCCACTGCGAGCAGAGATCCACCGCAGCAACGCTGATATTCTGCCAGGGCCTGAATGAGTGACGCCCTACTGATAATATAATTATATATAATAAAAAAAAATAAAAATATATAAACATTATAAATGTACATATACACATATAAAAAGTAGGTAACTAAAAAAGGAATACATAAAAAAAAAAAAATAATAAAAATACATTGAAGGACGTACGTCAGTGCCCTAAATAAAAAATAAAAAATATACAAGGCCTACTCTATGGTGGCTCTATGGCATCATGTTGGCGTTAACACCCGTGTATCCAATCTGAGGTTGACACTGACGTTTGTTGTTCTGCGCAATAACAGTAATAATAAAAATATGTGTGGCTGTCTACGTGGAGCCATGTGGATTCGTGAATTGTGCCACGTCCCATCAAAAAACGAAAGAAAAATAACTACCTTATGTGAAGTAAAAGCTATGAAGTATATTGTGATAAGAACCAGAAACGGATGCAAGGTGTTTGATTGCCAATGATTACGACTACGGATAATCTACGGCCGGTCATTGCTTCACACGTCTGACATAAGTGTGACACCAAAGGCCCTACCATCACCTTTATCGCGATTTACGTTAAAAGGGGGCTCTACCTTTTTCGCCGAAATTTTAAATTCATAATTTTAGAACAGATAATAATCATTTGGCATAATTTGAAATAGCTTGCTGGCTGGTAATGAATGAAAGAATTGGTAACCGAACCTAACCTACGATGTATGTCAATTTATGCCTTTTGATTAGTATGCCAAGTCACTTTCTGCGCAACAAGATTCTGCCAGACAAAAGATACCCTAAAAAGAGACGCCACTATAGACTGTGAATAGCGGTGTCTCACTTTGACAATCGAACTTGGATTGCGTTAAGTGGTCATGGTAGGCCCTCAGGACTAATATTTTCAGAGTTGAGTCATAGTTTTGAAATATCAATATACTGTTGGCATGTCTTATGTCACTAAATAATCAATCATAAAGGTTATATAAATGTTTATTTCTTTCTTTACAGCTAGCTGAACCCGGTTAGCTAGAAAGACTCTATCTATATTAATTGAGGTAATACCTATCCGGAAGAAATCCAGGTTGAGTAGTTATGGAGTTCATCGTGTTCAAACACTGTGACAGGGACTTTATACAATGTGTCACATCACCAGTGTCGGAGCCTTTAATGGTGTGTAATATGACATTTTTATCGACAAATTGCCCCTCAAATTTGGTTTTTCTTAAAAAGCCAATAATTAAAAAATACACGAAAACAATCTATTTGTTTTTCTTTAATTATTTTTTTCTATTTTTTATTCCATGACAATTGAAACATGATGGCTCTGTAACTGTTGTCTACATGTTTAGCTATCAAATGACACTTTTTTAATGTTAATAGGACATTTACATGAGTAGTGGAATTAGTATGAGAGCCCAGGTCTTGGTTACCAAGAAAACAAAATGGTGGCCATTTTATAACCGTAAGAGAAAAACAAAATTTGAGGGGCAATTTGTCGATAAAAATGCCATATTTCACACCATTAAAGGCTCCGACACTGGTGACGGGACACATTGTATAGATCACTTATCAAAACAAAAAAGTAAACGATATTGGTTGAATTTGCAGAGGTGGGTAAGAGTCTCAGTATCCTTAGTACACACAATAGTTATAAGCAAAAACAGATCCTCAACCCAAATGTGCAAGGTGCGTGTATTGTGAATTAATATCCGCAAACGCTTGTGACGTTTCAGCGCCGTCAGCGCTGCGGTCAACCAGCGCGCGACGGACGGCTCCTAATATCGGTGTATGGCTTAAGAGAGAAACTTACGCGGCAATTATTTTATTTAATTTTTGTTACCGTGAATAGGTAACCGCTTGACCGCTATCTCGCCTGATGGTAAGCGGCGATGGGATCTAGGATATGACGCGCTTGCCTAGAAGATACATATTTGTAACTTGAAGACCCCTAAATTGTATTTATCAGGAAACACAGACACAGGCAGAGTTCCACTTTTCAGCGGTAGGGATCACAAAATTGGAACCATAAACTAATGTGACTTTTTGCAATATCAACCATATAAAGGTGGCGCCGGTTGTTAGTCTGGTTTTCCGATGAAAAAATGAAAAAATAATTGTTTCAGTTCTTAGTAACTACTTGTATATTTATTCATCACTCACATTGTATATTTATAGAATTATTTTTGTATGATCTAAATGCGTATTACCAATTGACCTAACCGATTCGTTTCTACATACAATACCAGAAACGAAGGCTACGAGCTTGATTTACGTGAAAAATGAAGATAGTTTTATTCTGTGCAGATTTCCCCTAAAACTTAATTAGAAAGAGTTATCATCGATTTAAATTTAACGCGGCTTTAGCGGCTAGCGCCACACGCAAAAGACAGTGATGGCCATCAGCAACGAATCGGTTAATCTGACTGTTATTGGCCTAAAATATATATTTTTCATTATAAAAGAAACATTTCCATGTATCAACCAATTTTTTTAGGTTTTCCAACAATGAGTACATGGTACACAAAAAAAATATTACACAGATTATTGCTGATTGTCCCATTAATTATAGGAAAACGGTTACTAAAGGACAATGCCGATTTGTGACCGGAAATGGCCAAGAAAGAAATTATTACTAATTTAATTTAAAAATTAAAATACAATTTTTAACGTTTACAACTTATCTAAAAGCAGATTACGAATCTAAAAACCAATAAAAAGTTGTGTGTTTACTAAGCACTTCCCGGTGATATTGCTTTACTGCGTCATGGCTTTGGATATCAGAATTTTGGCCGTCCTTTATTTTTAATTAATATATTTACATACTTAAATAAACATTTAAATAAATATATGTGAAATATATGCATATATTAATAGCCTAAATATGTTACTTTTTCCTTTTATAAGGAAATAATATATTATCATTTCACCGTTTGAGACCAAAAGCGCTATGAGCCAAACGACATTATTTATTAAAAAAGTGACGTATGGTTAGGGATATGGTATCGAAACAAAAGTATCGATACTATACTCATGAGTACAATAGCAAGAAAGGTAATCAATACTGGTATCGTACTTGCATCAAAAGTATCGAGTAACTCAGGTATCGAATACTTTTTGTTTGATATTCAGTATAAATAACAAAAAAACCGACTTCAAAAAGCAAAAAATAATTTACTTCGCACAAAGTAATACGTATTTCCATTTAATTAAATAGAAATGATTATATAATTATTTGATAATTTTGAAGTCGGTGCCAAGTAAAACAATAACTGTGTATAGATATTATCAATCTTACTAGTAGTTTTGTAAGCCAGTACTTAGGTACATAATATTTAAAAAGTTACTTTGATATTTAGTAGGTACCGATTCATATATTTTTCGAATACTTTTACTGTTTTGTAATTGCTTTGATATATTTAATAATATTGTGTGTACTCATGTGAATATATATTAGTGTGAATATATTAATGTGAATATATAGTAGTTATAAATATTGTGTGTACTAGTGTGTAATTTGATATTTTAGTAGGGTTGTTGTAGCATTTACTTGGCACCGACTTCAAAATTATAAATAAAAATATGTAGCTTAGTTCCGCAAAACTCAAGCAGCGTGCAAAGCCCGCTCGCACACAAATAAATGCAGAAACCGCAGACACCGGCACCTTCACCAACTACTCTACACGTGTTTCGCCCCCACACGGAGCATCATCAGGAGCTCTTAGACCGTGCAATAACGAGTACTTTTACACACTTAGTGCACTTAGTGCTCGTTATTGCACGATCTAACAGCCCCTGATGATGCTCCGTGTGGGGGTGAAACATGCGTACAATAGATTTACTATATATATCTGTATAAAGAATAAGTAATATATCAAAAACCATTAAATTAAACTGTTTTACCAATAATAATGTAAAAATAATAATAATTTATGCCATAGACAAATAAAACGAATACATACCGACCATTAACCTCAAATCAATAAACGCACTTAAAAAAGCGCCATCACTTTGGTCAAAACTTACCGGAGACTGCCATGATAGCGACCCGAGATATTTCACCCGATAGTGGGCTACTTCTTCACATTACATTAAGACGGGAGGCTGTTTTTTCCACTACCATGCATCCTGTGCATAAACGTGTGACGGGGTGCAGCCGGAGAAATAAAAGCTCACACAAAAAGGTCACTTGTTTTTTATATTTAAAGAATTAAGGCACAAAATAGTGCCTTAAAGAAACTTATAGACTTGTAAACAGAAACTGGTGGTACAGAATATATATACAGGAAAACTTGTGAATTATGCTTATGAGCTTATTATATACTTGTGAGCTTATTATAACTGCTCAGCACTATAAATATATTTAAATAATTTATTTTCGGTGAGTCAACCGCTCTACGCGCTGACTCTGGTAAGAATAAACTTCGAACAAAACAAATAAACAGAGACAGACAGTAAATTTAAAATAGGAAACAGAGACAGACAGTAAATTTAAAATAGGAAACGAAGAGAAAAGAAAATATGAAAAATGGCCAGAGAAGAGCGCAATGAAAGAAACGAGTCGCCAATATAGCTATGGCGCCTCGTTACAATACCCGCTCCCCCCTGGAAGAAAAAATCCTGAGTATAAAAAGGATTTTTTCATAAAACTATGTAAAAATATGACCATTTTATATAAAAAAAACATATCTATAATAAAAATGGATGAGATGAGAATTGTGAAATGAGAAAATAAGGAGACCAGCATCCTTACATGCATCACTTTCCTTACATGCATCACTTTCATACTTCCAGAACATACTTCAGTCAACGGTCATGGTTGATTTAATAAGACAACCAGACTCCACGCGGTAGAGTATCCAAAATTATTGAATACTCAACTGGCTCCCTACATCAGTGAAGGCTTATTTAACCAGTCACAACCGGCTGGGTGAAAAATAAAAATTAGTGTAGGCTTGTTTAACCAGTCACAACCCGCTGGATGAAAAATAAAAATTAGTGTAGGCTTGTTTAACCAGTCACAACCCGCTGGATGAAAAATAAAAATTAGTGTAGGCTTATTTAGCCAGTCACAGCCCACTGGATGAAAAATAAAAATTAGTGTAGGCTTATTTAGCCAGTCACAACCCGCTGGATGAAAAATAAAAATTAGTGTAGGCTTATTTAACCAGTCACAACCCGCTGGAAGAAAAATTTTCCTCAAGATGAGGCTATTCCAATAGACTTAGAGGTTCTATTCTCGGTTGAGAAATTAAATATGCCTTCTATGAAGACTGAAAAATTAATGCCCTCTATGAAGACTAAGACTGTATAATTAAGTATGTCTTCTATGAAGACCAAAATTGAAGATGTCGTCTATGCAGACAATTAAATATGTCTTCTATGAAGACAGTTAATGTATAGTAATTATTATGTGTTGTAATAGAATGAGGGAATGAATGAGTTGTAAATAGTAGTATATATAAAAGTAATATATAAAAAAAAAAAAAAATTACTTTGGAAAAGTAATAACGATAGAGAATTCTAATGAAATGAAGTGAAATTAATCATGAAGAAACCATAAGCAGAATGTTTTTGATTTTATCAAGATCACGTTCAATGGAGTAAGGACTGGAAAAAAATAGAACAATCTGAGTCTATTATTGGATTTAGTAATTCTCGTAATTCCTCAGCGGTTGCGACAGATGGAAATTCAATTGAGCGGAGACTCAGTTCATAAGCAAGCTAAGGTTTATTTAAAAGTGATGGATTCATAGTGTTATTAAAAATAAATTATTGTGTTTCAAAACGAGGTGTTTTTCTAGCTATTTAAAAACTACTTAAAAACAGTTATGATTTAAAATAAATTTTATAATACTAGTGCTAGGTAGGTATTGTGTTCAAGCTTAGACTGGTAGGAACCTCTGGATAGTCGGCACGGATTGCCCCCAGGAAAGTGCCTAGCCAAATCTAAGACTTGTATGTGGGATACACTGGAGGTACTCCCTCTCAGCACTGCCCGTAAGTATTAATTGCACTGATCTGAGTGATATATTGACGCTCAGAATCAGCAACAATTTTGTGTCGGTTTCTTTCAAAACCGCGTATAGTTTTACTGTCTGATGGGTGTAGTAAATGTGGGGTAAGTGTACTGTAAGTGTAGTGTGTAGTTGCGTGTTTGTTATGTCACTACTAAAAATTATAATAGTCTAAGTGATAGGATGATATGTGATGAGTTGAAAAGAGAGTGAAACTAAAGTTGTTTAAATTTTTCCTAACTAATCTATTATACAAGGACTGGTTAAGTAAGACTAAGATAAATTTAATAAAACTAGTGTTAGGTAGGTGTAGTGTTCAAGTTTAGACTGGTAGGAACCTCTGGATAGTCGGCACGGATTGCCTCCAGGAAAGTGCCTAGCCAAATCTAAGACTTGTATGTGGGATACACTGGAGGTACTCCCTCTCAGCACTGCCCGTAAGTGTTAATTGCACTGATCTGAGTGATATATTGACGCTCAGAATCAGCAACAATTTTGTGCCGGTTTCTTTCGAAACCGCGTATAGTTTCTTGTCTGTAAAATGTAGTAAATGTTGGGTAAAGTGTCTTGTAAGTGTTTTGTGTAGTGATGTAGTTGTATTGTCAACTACTATAAATTAAATAAAATGAGGATTGGGATGAGATGAGATGAGATGATTAAGTTAATAATATGGCCGATAAAATAGTGGGGGGCGACTAAGCCTTTTAGAATTTGGAAAAAATTAAAAAAATCACACACAACATACAACGATCTTCAAAAATTTTAGTTTTCTTTCGGTTCGCCGGTACTGGTTGACTGGTTGGTGACTGGTTCTTATACACGTTGAGGCGCCAGTGTGACGGGTGCAGCCGGAGAAATAAAAGCTCACACAAAAAGGTCACTTGTTTTTATATTTAAGGAATTAAGGCACAAAATAGTGCCTTAAAGAAACTTATAGACTTGTAAACAGAAACTGGTGGTACAGAATATATATACAGGAAAACTTGTGAATTATGCTTATGAGCTTATTATATACTTGTGAGCTTATTATAACTGCTCAGCACTATAAATATATTTAAATAATTTATTTTCGGTGAGTCAACCGCTCTACGCGCTGACTCTGGTAAGAATAAACTTCGAACAAAACAAATAAACAGAGACAGACAGTAAATTTAAAATAGGAAACAGAGACAGACAGTAAATTTAAAATAGGAAATGAAGAGAAAAGAAAATATGAAAAATGGCCAGAGAAGAGCGCAATGAAAGCAACGAGTCGCCAATATAGCTATGGCGCCTCGTTACAAACGGCAGTCGGGGATAACTAGATTTAAAAGGTGCCTCGGTAGCTACACGAAAGTTGTAGAACCGACTTGCTATCGTAGAGGATTCTGGTATTGCAATCCTTTACCTTCCGTGCATGTCTGGGGCCTTCTTCATATCATTTGGGATGTCACCAACAGATTTTATAATTAAACTTTACATAGAAACCACAAGCAATGATTATTTGACCAATAAGAACATAAAAAGTATCGAGTACCATGAAAAGTATCGATTCTTACTCAGTATCTTATTAAAAAGTATCGAATACTAAATTACTTGGTATCGATACTTTTTGCGGATCCCTACGTATGGTTAGCGTCATTGAAAGTGTTTTATACTATTTTTGTTGTATTATATTGTACTATTACTTTACTAATATTCAAATCTGCTCGCTAACAGAGTGTTTAGATTTACAGTATGTGGAAAATGAACCAACTTGTGTTATCAGTAGTAACATTCCATATCAATATAACCTCAAGAACATGAATTCTCTTCTGGCCGAATGGTTCACATTTCAGGTAAATTATCAACTGTTTAGTTACAGATGCTTGCATACGCACACACACTATTAAGATATTATATTAAATATATTTCTGTATGTCTTCAAAAATAAAATGTTTTGTATACTTTGTAAACAGATATCGGATTTGGTTTGTGGTGCCTGTCATGATTTCATTGAAAGATTCATTGCAACCAACTCGAGAGAAAGTGATAGGAACATGAGTTAGATACCAGGACAAATAACAAGGAAGATTCTTTAGTAATCCACATTTATTATCATATAATTGCAATCAATCATTGATTATAGTTATAAATGCACTTTTCAAATTACAAATTCATTGACACTTCCAATAGACTTCATCAATTATTAAGATAAATCATAATTTACAGTTAGCACTTTTTCACTTTTTTACTAAAAGCTGTGACCAAAACTACTTAACACATTTTAGTAAAATAATACTTTAACAAATAATATTATTGTTATACTTTCACTAAAATCCTTAACCAATAACAGCTACTACCCTAGAGGCACTTATTTTAACAAAATACTTATCTTTTATAAGCGAGAAGAGTTCACAACATCACTATCTTTATTCAACTGAATAATACTTTTGCTCACAGTTAATCCTCTATTTTAAACTTGTAAGGTATTATAAAAATCCCACAGAGTATTTTCCTTTCCACTGCTGCCGTAAAAAAAGTGAGTCAAAAATCGTTTCCATCCCCTTATATAGTCGATTACAATATAGCATCATGGCGGTAAAAGCGCGAAAACACCAAATGTCAAAATGTCGGTGTTGTTTCCGGTTACATGATAATAATCTTTTTATGATCAGGTGTAAAGTAAGTACATATGTTATGAAAGCAATAATAATTATCTTTTTAAATTAAATTTTGAATTATGGTGATAATGATTTGTGCAATTAATAAGAAATAACATACACTAAAATTTCTAAATGCTGCATTTTCATTTCTCATATAATTTTCCTTTTTATTTCTTAGTTGTTAAAATACCACCTTTTGGCCATATTTTATTACGAGATTAATAGTAATTTATTATGTATAATATAATTTATTGGATAAATTAATAATAGTATCTTCTTTTAAAAGTATTGTGAATAAATTCCTAGGATTATGGTATCCAATACAATGTTTTATAATAGTTTTTAATGTCTTTTTAATTACTCATATGAAAAATAAGATTATTAAGTCACATTTCATAACAAAATCAACTATAATTATAATGATTTATAACAGTTCGTCCATCCTGACGAAATTTGATACCACGCAAATTTATTACATAAATAAGAACAAAACAAAAGAACTCGAAAATAATCCTTAATTATCTGCATTCCTAATTGTCTTTTTTATCCTATTTCATTTCATGTAATTTCTTCAAAGTTCATTGTTCATTTCTTCGCTCCATCCAAAAGAAACTGTAAAAGTGAACAATTTATAAATTAATTTGATCAAAACCACAGGTAATATGCTTTCCCCATAGCATATAGCCTATTATATCTTTAAAAATCTTAGTGTTGCTTACGCGATACTGAAGACAAACCATTTATGATACAACTGCGTTTCATTATCTTATTACCTATATAATTCCTAAACTTGACATTCAGACCCTGTTACTCGCCAGTAAGGTGGCCCTCATACTCGCACACTAGGCGGCCCTCATACTCGCACACTAGGCGGCCCTCATACTCGCACACTAGGCGGCCCTCATACTCGCACACTAGGCGGCCCTCATACTCGCACACTAGGCGGCCCACATACTCGCACACAAGGCGGCCCTGCTACTCGCACACAAGGCGGCCCTGCTAATCGCCAACAAGGCGGCCCTGCTACTCACCAACAAGGCGGCCCTGCTACTCGCCAACAAAGCGGCCCTGTTACTCGCCAATAAGGCGGCCCTGTTACTCGCCAATAAGGCAGCCCTGTTACTCGCCAATAAGGCGGCCCTGTTACTCGCCAATAAGGCGGCCCTGTAACTTTACCAAACGGATTGCTCTAATACTCATCATTATGATGTTCCTGATTCTCGTTATTGTGACGGCCTCTTGCACGTAGATATGTATTCATAATATCCCTTTTTTTAATCCCTCTAATAAGTCGATTAATTCTTCTGTACTTGAGACTCTTCAGATTCACTCTGGCTTTTTCTTGTCTCATATCCAATTAATATTCTTAGCGAGTTCTGACTCGCTACAGTAGCATTATATTTTTGTAACCTTTTACTCCTTTTATAGATGAAATTATATAGCTATCGTGGCCTAGTACTTTTGTGACTTTATTAGGACCGCTGTAATTTTCTTTTAATTGCGTACCGTACTTTTATGTTTACTTTGAGCTCCTTTCCACAATACTAGGCCTCCTGGATAATATGCAGTTGGAGTTTTCCTTTTGTCATCAAACCGCTTTTTCATTGAAGTAGAAGTCTTTTTAATGTTCCGTTCGGCAGTTTCTTTGGATTGGTTGCTTCTGTGTTCATCGTCGTAACAATTCGTAGATAAACCTTGCATAAGAGTTCGACTTCCTTTAAACATAAGCCTATATGCTGAAAACCCTGTGGTGATATTTACAGTGTTAGTCATGCCCCACACAACTTTATTTATGCACTTGTCCCAATCTTTTTCATCTATAGTGCTCTTATTAATGGCTTCCAGTAAAGTCCTGTTGTAACGCTCCACTTGGCCATTCGATCTAGGTGATGCAATGGAATTAATGACGTGCCTTATTCGATTTGCTGCACAAAATTCTTTAAAACGCTTACTAGCAATTTAGAGTAATGCTGCTCCACTGTAGGAAGTTATTTTACCAAGCGAACCAAAGATTTAATTTTGTTTTTGTTCTACTTCTACGGACTTTGTGGTTTGCAAGAGTATCTTTGTTTCAAATGGTACATTGCCCTAATACATCGCTTTTGTGATTTGAATACTTTTTCTTTGTTTGTGGCATTGCCCCAAAACATAATGGCAAATCTTAGTGTCGAGGAAACATAACCATGATACGCACTCAGTAGAGCGTTTACATTCACGAACTTACTCAAGTGATTAAGAGCATAGGAGAACCAACTTAACTTATTACAAACATGGTACATATGCGAATTCCATTTAAGATCATTATCAATATATAAACCTAGAAATTTTGTTGTTTTGGTGTCATTTTTTCTTTTATATAAGTAGGATATATTTAACTGTATCTCATTCGCACAATTGACATTACGTTGTTTGAAAAAACATTATTTTGGTTTTATTCAAGTTTACTTTAAGATTATTAGACTCAAGTCACTTCATAATATTTAGTAAAGTGGCATTAACATTTTTTTCTAATATTTGTATAGTGTTACCGCTAAGTAAAACCGTGCTATCGTCTGCAAAAGAGTAACGTGATTATCTGTAACTGCTGGTAGATCATTAATATAGACTAAGAAAAGAAGAGGTCCCAGTATACTACCTTGAGGCACCCCAAATTTTACTAATCTCATTTTGGAGTGGTAAGCTACTTCAGTTTTCGTTGTCATATCAATCTTTTTTATTACAGTCATTTGTAACCTGTTTGTCAAATATGTCTAATCCCAAAATTGTATGGTTTTTGCAAAAGAATATAAGGTTCTACATAATTAAACGCCTTTGTCATGCCCATATAAAGCGCAACGGTTGGAATTATTTTTTCGAAATTTTTTGATACTTGTAACAGAAAGTTATAAACTGCCATGTTTATGGACTTATTTTTTTTCTAAACCCATATTGCTCTGGTATAAAGATGTTATAACTTTCAAGAAAAGAATAAATATATTCATAGATGATCTTTTCCAGTATTTTTGACAGAACTGACAATAATGCCACTGGCCTGTAAATACTCAAATTAGAGATGTCTCCTTTTTAAATAAGGGGTTAATTAAATATTTTTTTTTAATTTTTCTGGAAAGATACCTTCCACAATACACAAATTTACTATATGGCTAAATACTGGCGCAATTATATGTGCAACATCTTTAATGACGACGTTATAAACCCATCCACTCCTGAACTATTCGTGTTCTTTAAAGAGTTAATCACTTTAATTATGTCAATAGCCCTAGTGGTACCCACAAAAATTGAATTCGAAATAGCAACTAGAGTTTGTATTTTGACACCCTTAGAAATTGTTTCTTCAACTTCATCAATAAAGTGATCGTTTAATGTATTAGCAATCTGTAACGGGTCCGTAATTGATACACCCTTGAACATTATTTTTTTAATACTATCCTTCGGAAAACTATTTTTACACTTTTTATGATTACGTGCCTTTTGTGTTAATTTTAAAATAGATTTATAACGTTTCACATACATTTAATAATATTTTTTTTTGTTTTTAAATTGCGTTCTTTTATATCTACAAAAGTTCTCTTTTACGCTTACTACATATTCTAATTCCCCGAGATATCCATTTGGGCTTAACAGTAGCTTTACACTTAATACGTTTTACAGGAAAACACAAGTCGTAGAAACACTTCAGTTTCTTCAAATTTGTTATAAGAATCATTTGGATCATTAAAATTAAACACTTTGTCAAAAGATACTTTACTTAAACAATCAATAAATTTATTTCTATTTTCTAATGAATAGTCACGTTTCATAATGTACCAATATTTTAATGAGCAAGTCTTGTTCACAGGATATCGAGTGAATTGAGCAGAATGATCAGATAATCCCAACTCTATTACTTCTCCCTAACATCCTCTAAAATTATGCGCAATATTATCGAGACAAGTTTTACTAGCCAATCTGGTCGGCTCTTTAAATTGTAACCTAAGACTATAGCAATTTAGAGTATTAATGAATTCCTTCGTGTGTTTAGATGTATACAGAACATTTAGATCATCACAGAGAATGATTTTCCTTGTCTTCGAACTTAGTTTAGACAATACAGTATTAAGTACATTAAAGAATCCTTTACAATTTCCGTTACAATCGCGTCGTATTTTTTTAAACCCTAAGTCATCATGGTATTTACGCATGATGTTCCATCTCGCTACCTTCGGTACTACTATATTTTTTTTTGTTCACCGTTCCTCAATTTTCTGTATATTTGGCTATCTTGTAAAATATAATTAATAGTAACTTCTGGATCATTAACATTGTTTTCTAGTTTTTGTTTAATAATTCGTAAGGAGTCATTTTGGTGTTGTAAACAAACAACCCAGTCTAATAAATCTAAAACAAGAATCTTGTTCAGCATACTTAGCTAGCATACTTGCTATAAAAATATTGAGTCATGTTTTCATTCACAGCTAATAACCTCAAACTTAACGTAGAAAAGACGAAAGCTATACTTTTTAAATCTACTTCAAGAGCAAAAGAAACATTAGATATTAAATTAAATGAAGGCTATATTTCAAATGTGGATTCCGTCAAATTGTTGGGTATTCACATAGATTCTCTTCTAAATTGGAAGGAAGACGTCAAAAACATTGAAATAAAGATAGAAGAGCTAACATAATACAGCCATCATTACAAATAGTCAAACATAGTGTTAAATATCAAGCAGTTAAGACTTTTCAATAATTTGCCGACTAATTTAAAAATGTGTCAAAATATTTACTGGAGCAGAATCTTTATAGTATAGAAGATTATATTAAATCTGGTATTTGATTTTTTTTTTATTATTTAAAATGAATTCAATTATTTATTATGGAAGTATTAGTTCTAAATTTATATAATTTTAATTGTTCTTTTATTTATGATAATATTTTTATATAATGTATGTGCTTAAATTAATTTTCAATGTAATTTGAATATGAATTTTGTAATTTAATATTAATTTATACTTTCCGACACAATGTAATATTGTTTAATGGAATAAATAACTGAAACTGAAAACTGAAACATTTGGCAACTTCTTTTTGTTCAACATGTCACGCAATATTTCAACAAGGTCGATCCTATGAGGGAAGGCCTCAAGCAGTTGTTCTTTCCATTGACTCCAGGTCAAGTCATAATTGCGCAAGGACGAGTGGCACACCTTAGTCATGGCAGACAACCGAGATTGCATACAATAGGATTTAGAGTCAAATCCAATTACGTATGGCGGCGAGCTGTTCTATTTTGTTAAGCCATGTTGAAGATTCTAAATCATTCTTTTCCGGGTCGAAAAGAGGTATAATGTCAGCTTTTGCAGTTACAGTATTGAAAAAATATGGAACGGACTCACCAAACTGTCTTTTTACGCCACACTCCTTGTCACGATGGGTTATTTATTCAGTCATCGGTTCTTCAGGTCTCCATGGGCGCCATCGCTTATGTGCAAGAGGTGATCCACTCTCCGGGCTTTGGGAGCCGTCTCTAGAACGTTTAGGCATGTTATCCCACTTCTGAAACTGATAGGAACATGAGTTAGATACCAGGACAAATAACAAGGAAGATTCTTTAGTAATCCACATTTATTATCATATAATTGCAATCAATCATTGATTATAGTTATAAATGCACTTTTCAAATTACAAATTCATTGACACTTCCAATAGACTTCATCAATTATTAAGATAAATCATAATTTACAGTTAGCACTTTTTCACTTTTTTACTAAAAGCTGTGACCAAAACTACTTAACACATTTTAGTAAAATAATACTTTAACAAATAATATTATTGTTATACTTTCACTAAAATCCTTAACCAATAACAGCTACTACCCTAGAGGCACTTATTTTAACAAAATACTTATCTTTTATAAGCGAGAAGAGTTCACAACATCACTATCTTTATTCAACTGAATAATACTTTTGCTCACAGTTAATCCTCTATTTTAAACTTGTAAGGTATTATAAAAATCCCACAGAGTATTTTCCTTTCCACTGCTGCCGTAAAAAAAGTGAGTCAAAAATCGTTTCCATCCCCTTATATAGTCGATTACAATATAGCATCATGGCGGTAAAAGCGCGAAAACACCAAATGTCAAAATGTCGGTGTTGTTTCCGGTTACATGATAATAATCTTTTTATGATCAGGTGTAAAGTAAGTACATATGTTATGAAAGCAATAATAATTATCTTTTTAAATTAAATTTTGAATTATGGTGATAATGATTTGTGCAATTAATAAGAAATAACATACACTAAAATTTCTAAATGCTGCATTTTCATTTCTCATATAATTTTCCTTTTTATTTCTTAGTTGTTAAAATACCACCTTTTGGCCATATTTTATTACGAGATTAATAGTAATTTATTATGTATAATATAATTTATTGGATAAATTAATAATAGTATCTTCTTTTAAAAGTATTGTGAATAAATTCCTAGGATTATGGTATCCAATACAATGTTTTATAATAGTTTTTAATGTCTTTTTAATTACTCATATGAAAAATAAGATTATTAAGTCACATTTCATAACAAAATCAACTATAATTATAATGATTTATAACAAAAGACAATATCGGCATGCCAGTATTTATTTTGATTGTGGAAGATCTGTTGGTTGTGTTAGATTAAATTAGAAAGCAGTCCACAAACATCCGTTGCTTCATACTGGTATCATCGCAGAACTTAAGTACTGCCTATATCTGCCACTATTATTATTACTTAATCTGCTAATATTATTGTCATAGTTTCTTAAACAGTTGCCATGTGTGAATGTTGCATCTGACCAGAAATCTATGTTATGACATTTTTCTATGTAATTGACCTGTTTCCTATTTAGTTGTTCATTGACACCTTTCTATGAATGTTCACATATGTATAATTTACATTTAATTATTCATATATATATAATGTTATTATTAAAAGAACACAAAATATTGCCACAACTTTAAATAAAGCACTTTCATTATTTTACAGGTGAGACCGGCCAACTTTCTTTGTCATGCTTGCTTTGTGAGAGCTAATAGAGAAATAGCATGAATATAACTGATTTAAATATTGTGATGGTAGTGTAACATACATATATCACAACCATTGCCTTAATGATCCTGTCATCATGGCTCCTCTAAAGAAGTTTAAACATCATGGCTCCTGTAAAAGAAGTTGAAACGTCTTGATTAAATATAAATTATGCGCTAAAAACTGTGAAAAAGTTGTTTTATTTACCGCAGGTGTTTTATTTTAAGAACTGCCTAATTTGATTTTATCCAATGTGTTGAACCATTTATTCCTAATTGAATATTGGAAACTAAACAACATAAGAGTACTATATATATTCATATAGAGAATAAAATATGATAACTAATAACATGCAATGTTTTATTAAAAACAATGAATAATAGCAATTTCCTCTTTCCTTTTGCAATTTAAAGCTAATTTTATAAAAATCAATTATGTTGTACTACATAGGTATGTATTACTCACATCTGATTTTTATGAATTTAGTTTAATGTAAAAACAAGTATGTTTTTTCATTGATAAAAAGACCCCAGTCTCTGCCTACCCCTTCTACAGGACGGGCGTGAACTGTATGTATGTAAGAACAAATACAAATACAAAATGTTTATTTCATTAACTCAGTGTCTAATACAATATTAGTGAATGGAGCTACCTTTTAAGCAAAAATATGCTTGTGTTCGAGAACACCGCTCTTCCATAGCATGGTTACAATAGACTAATTTAGGCCATTTGGATAGCGTCCTACATAACATAAACATTAAATATTGAAAAACATTTATACAAAATAAAATTACTAATTGATAAATGTTCATTAATATTAATTATAAATATTGAGTATTGACATGCAATTAATCATTTTGTGAATCCATCAATCCTAAGTATTATAATTATACAATTAATCCATCCTTATGAGTGTGTGTGTGTGTGTGTATGTGTTTCAACTTATAATTACTTCTATTTCAGCATAGCTTTTAGCTTTCAACCATTTAGTTATCGCAATTTTGCATTTTGTGTAAGTCATATTATAAATAACTAATTCCTTATTTATTTTGTTATATAGAGCTGTAGCTCTCGTGTCATACTGCCTCTTCGCAAATACTGTATTGTATTGCAATATTACATTGCATGATGAATAATTATTAGTTTTATAATGGATAAAAAACTAGGATAAGTATCTTCATAAATATAAATCTATAAACCAGTCATGAGTCATGAAAAGAAGACGTTTATAGTCACATAGTGTTTTATTCGATTCTTTTACATTATTAGTATGAGATAAGAGCGAAACAATAGGCAAAATACTAATTCAAGTATTATAAAATAGGTATTGAAATGTTAGGTTATGTTTTCAGAAAAGTTCGTTTTTCTCCATTACAAATCTGAAAATTAAACTGAAACCAACGAATTCTTAATCTAGAAGGCTTTAGCTACTTATATTTGTTTGTATCGTCTCTGGTCATTTCCGGTCACAAGTCCATACAAAAATCGGCATTGTCCTTTAGATTAAAAGAAAGATAAAATGAAACCTCAAAAGCTACATGCTGACAAAATCGTCTCTGCACATTGTGAGTTAAATGAGCTAGTGCAAATATACAAAGAACAATGTTTGTTCCATATACATTCCGAAACTATTGATCAGATTTTGATAAAATGTTTTATGCATACCAGAAAAGGTTTATATGTATAATCAGCAAAAAAGAGTATTGCAAAGCATGCCAAGTACAATATTTTTTTCTATGACTAACCTTATAAACTTCGCGTTTCAGTGCCCGCTAACGCTTGTAAATTGCGTACTTAATGTTAGGGCGTGTGCACCGCACAATGTATCACCAGAGTAATGTGTGCACCAATGATATATGCAGGCGCCTGTACGAATACACCATGACTCCACTACTCCGAACTAAGCGGAGGGAATTTCTCTAAAACAGTAAGCGAGCTGGTATGTGATACAAATATTATTAATTTTAACTAGCGGCCCGTCCCGGCTTCGCACGGGTGGACAAAATTCTTTATTTTTTTTCTATTATTAAATATATATCCGTTAGCGCCATCTAGCGTCCGGTAGACGAAGTACTTGCGGTTAACGCATTGCTGCTAACCCGGCCACGCGTTATTGTGTCTCAGTTATAGATGTCGCTGTACCGATATGAATCGCGCTAACGTTTCGGTTCTACAACTACACATATAGGTAGCTAACCGTTCTTAGCCTTCTTGAATCTTATTCTTAGGCACTATGGTAACGCGTATACAATGGAAAAAGAGCGGACAGACAAACACTCAAACCACTGTGATCTTAGATAATAGACTTGCGGCCCGTCCCGGCATCGCACGGTTGTACAAAATTCTTTAAAGTTTTGAGTATATATATATATATATATATATATATATATGAATAGTACTATCAGTGTTAATAAACAAATGTGACCTTAACCTCCATTAGTAACGACATAACGACAGTACCTATATAAAATAAAATATAAGAACAGTTACATACACAATTGGCACAGTAGAAAGTTATTATAAAATCAATGTCACTCTATTTCTATATTTCTAGACTACTTATTCAAAAATAATACATAAATTCCAGTCCAATGCTCTCCCAATTGAGCTACCGAGCCTTGTGAACACCACAGCAAACTGTTCGCCAGCGTTGTCTCATCAATGAGTGGAACATACTCTCATATTCGAAAGAAACATTTTTACATATGTTTGAGCAATTGATTAAGATGAAACAACCATTTAGTTTTATAATTTTATATATTCGGTTCATTTTTTCAATGTTATCTTATAAGATAAATTGTCTTAATAGAAAAATACTGGAAAATATCGACTCGGCTCACAAATGAATTCTTAGACGGGAATTCCCGCTTATCGATTAAGGCTCGGTAGTTTAATTGGAGCATAAATTCTATTTATCTTAATCAAAATAAATAAATAGTTATAAAGAAAAGTTATATATTTATTGAGCGAACTCTCTTTTAGGCAACTCACAAATTTCGCTTGTCTCCCTCCTGCTACTTAACGATTCAACCGATTCGAATGAATTTTGGCATGAACATGCATGATTATAACCGGACGGACATAGGCTATGTAAAAAAAATATAGACTTTACCATGGAGGAATAATCACCGAAAGAAAAATTCAAAAGCTGATCACAGCCAAACCGCTGTGACTACATTGATGAAATTTAGGTGAGGTTAGGTAAGGAAGTGCTTCGCTCAGTATTTGCAAACAGAAGCAGCATTGCAGACCTAGTTTACAATTGATAAAAGAAAGTCCTACCCCTCTCCTAGTTGCTGTGCCCGACAAGGTCGGATCTGTATTCTTTTTTTCTTAACATATTTGTATATTATGGTTTAAGTAATAAAATATCGAGTATTAACTTTATTTCAAAGCTCGATAACCATCCAACTCTTTAAACAAAAAAGAAACCTTAACCTTAAACGGTACTTTATAAAACCCATAATTTACGTTTATTTAGGTAAAATAATATATATAGCTACGTTTTCATAGGTATAATAAATTTCTTTGTAGTGCATTTTTAAAAGATAGATTTTCTTTGTGCATGCAGTTCTTTATTTGCTTTGCATCGTTGTAATAAAAATATCCAACGTTTCCAAGAAGAGCATAATAATGCGCGCAAAAAATAATTATGTTACGGTAATAAATTCTCTGTTCATTTTAAATGGAAGCAATATTCTTTTATTTGGATACTATAATTTTCAAAATCAATGCTTGCAAAATGCTTTTACTATTAAAACAGAAAAATATATACCAAATATCATTTATTTATTTAGTCTCAAACTAAGCAAGGCTTGTACTATGCGTACATAAATAACCATATAAGTTTTCTTTTATGCAAGTACTGACGATTATTGAATTGTACTAAAAACTCTTGTGGCATTTAAGACACTTGGTTAAAGAACTCGATGGCGCATTGCTTACTCAATTTGGTCAGCGATTATGGAAGCTAAGCAACTTTCACAGTGGCGGGTTATGGGATGGGTGACCTTTTTTAACATAGCTTTTCTGTGGATCCATGAAAACACTACACCTGCTGTCTCCAACCCACCAATCTACATCTGACCGGATATGGGTTGAGATTTCCCTTCGCTGCTTAAAGAAGACTTCCACCCCAGCAGTGGGGACATTAACAGGCTGAACGAAAAGGTTTATTAAATGCATTAAAAATGCTAATACTGAACAAAAATCGTTACATCTTTTATCTCTATCAAATGAATTATACATATATTTTTTTCAAATTTACTCCAACAACCACCCTTCAACCGAATCCCAAAGCAATCCACCCCCAATAATTGCCGTGATAATTGGTTCGGCGGCGGCTATAAAAAGTCGAAAGCTGACGCCTTTTGCGGCTGAACTTATTTATATGCTAATGCAGCACGCACGGCTAAGGCACCTGGCAATTATAAGGACAGTGTTTGCACCCTTGTGCATTTTCATGGAGTTTTCTGCATGGAAATTGAGCTAAATTCCGCCAGCGTATAAGGGAGATGCTCTGTGGAAAACGATGCATAGTGAAGTTGGAACGGTAAAGAATCGCATGAATATAAACAACTACATTTCCCATGATAAGCAACAGAAGATTTCTTAAAAAGAGCACACTAAACCGACGCAGTTATATAAAAGGTCTGATGAGAATTGAAGAATCTGTGATTTCTTACCCCTACTGGAAAAAAGCTTGGTTGTATGTATTTATGTACATATAAACTTACGAAATACTCTTTTGAGTTTCAAATAAATCCCACTGGTATATCGTCAACCTCTTGGATATTTGAAACTCGTGAATCTAAACAGACTTAGAAGAAGCCTTATTTGGGCCATAGAATAAAACTCAAAGTAAGGTTTTACGAAATTCCGTTGATGTGATACGATTTGTCCTTAGATTCAAAAAGTTCTAGTTAACTGAAATATCAAAGCTATATTGCTTTAATATTTCAACTATTTAGATTAGACGTCAAAGCAATATAGAGTTTATGCGGTATGGATATGAAATCATAAACTATAACCAGTGATGTATAAGATACCCTATACAAAGTATCTGAAATACTAGATGCAAGATACTTTAAAAAAAAGTATTTCAGATACCAGATACAAATAATTTTCTGAAAAGGTATCTGAAATACTAGATACAAAATACCTATCTTTCAAATACTTTTTAAAGATAAAATACTTTTGTAAGAAAACAACATTTAATTGAATTTAAGTTTATTTGTTCGAGATAACAATTTTCGAATAGATCGCGTTGATAACAAGTGACAAGACAAAATATGAAGGTATTAAAATTGAGACTTTTTATGTTTTAGTTGACATTTGAGTAAAACTAATTCCTCATACATATTGTCGCTCATCTTCCTTCGATGAGGCCTCATTATCATGCCCCCAAGGGCTCCACAGGGGCAGAGCTGGGCAAACAGGTGTTATATTTTAGAAATATTTTTTTAATTGTAGGATAAACATTTTTATTGTTGAGGTACTGGAGTGTCTCAAAATCACTGGTGCTGCTTGTGTTTTCGCCACTAGCAATAGAGGAATCGGAGTCCTCTAGAAACATATAATAAGAGTCATCTTTTGTTTTTTTTTACATCACCTTCAATGTTGTTTAAAACCTCCGATTTTTGTTTTTCAGATCGATTGATCTTTCTTGTTTCAAACAGGACAAGTTCTTTTACATATCCCTTTCGCGCTTTTGGTACCCATTTCAGTTTAAACATGGGATGGGACACTGAGGCTACAGTCAGGTCACAGGTACAGATATACCTCGGAAAGTAGGAGTTAGGTGGAAGGAATTCCTTTTTGCCGTGAAAAGACACGCTTGTGTTTTAGAGGCGTTGAAATTAACGAGGTTACTGTCACCCCACTGGGAAACGTAGTTTAGCTTCTGGTTTATTCGCTAAACCATGGCCTCTCATCACGTCATCACCGCTGGCTTTTGCGCTAGACAGGTATCTCTCAACAACAGTACTGTCGTCTGCATACCCAACAATTCCTGGCATTAACAGGTCATTGATGTGTAGCAGGAAAAGCGTCGCAGAAAGAACAGACCCCTGAAGAACTCCGGCATCAATAGCCACGGAGTCAGAGGAGCAGCCATCGGCAGCTACTCTGATCGAACGAGCAACTTGCTCTTCAGCACTTTTTCCATAACCTTACAGAGTATGGAATTGATGGTGATCGGTCGGTAATTGCATGGGTCGGCACGACTACCCTTTTTGGGTACTGGTTGCACATTGGCAAGCTTCCAGGATTTTGAGTCGTCCGTCAAGTCCGAGAAGAAATAGGTGAGGTTTCTCGGTCTCCAGATGGACACTTCGCACTCCCGCCAAAAAGTCCAATGTCGACTAAAGAGCGTTCGGAGAGAAAACCTGCGAAGTTCATTTTAGTAAAAGTATCTGAGGGAACAAAGTATCTTCAAAATACAAAGATACCAGGAAAATGTATCTAAATATAAGATACAAAATAAAATATTTAGAAAGTATTTCAAATACAATATACAAATACGTATTTTGTATCTTGTATCTGTATTTCAGATACTTTTATCTAAGATAAGTCACATCACTGACTATAACGAAATAGTGAAAAGAAGTTTAGCGTTATACCTCTTTTTTAATGGGTTCACTCTTGATCCCAATTAAGACCCGGAGCCAAGACAGGATCCACGATGGAATGAGCTTACTCAGACGACGAGCTAACTCGTTTTTTATACACAGGAAAATGCGCCACAAGTATTCCACTGCGGATAACAGCGAAGTTATGTGGGACTCTCCTCTATGTCCCTTCCCGGCCTAATGTGCGCTTAAAGTTTGGGAGCATAGCCACGATCCTTGTATGTACTCTCATCTCTGCCATGGCTCTTCATTGGCCACACTACATTTGTATTTAATAATCAATAGTATAGGCAATAAACTGGGCTAAGGCTACAAAATTTTTTAGAGACATCAGTGTTTCTCTAATCACTTTGTAAGCCAAAATACCAAATTCAACCAGCTGTCTTGTCCAGTCAGTGGATGTGCTGAGCTTTCGCAAATGACGTTGCATCTTCTTTTGTACCCATTGTGTCCCAGCAGCTACAGTATAAGCAACATGACGGTGGCAGGCAACACCAAGCTTTTGTTATTTGTGTCGCTACACGCTTGTCCAAACATATGTAAATCATTACCAATACGGCGAAATAATCATAAGACAAATAACTTCCTAATGAAGTTAAAATAGGTAAAAATTTTAAGCTTGATAATTAATTTATCAGTTGAGTAATCAGCTTTGACCAAAGAGGAAAGAGTTCAATTCAATCCTCACTAATATACAACGGATGACGACCAAATCCTTACACAGCCATTTAGCTTACCACAAGGGGTTAACGGGTATTTTGTGACCCAATTTTGTAATCCCTACCCCTAAAGAGTGAAACTCTTTGCCTAAGTCTGTGTTCCCTGACAAATACAATTTTGAAGTCTTCAAGTCACGAGTGAATAGGTGGGTATCTTATAGGCAAGAGTGTCACAACCTAGACCGCATCGTCGCTTACTATCAGGCGAGATAGTGGTCAACCTATTTACTATAAAAAGAATTAAAAATATTTTTGATGCATTTTTAATCTATAATCTAAGATCACAAATTTGTTGCTTGTCTATACGCTCTTTTCCCGCTCTTTTTCCATTGTATATGCGTTACCATAGCAACGCGTTAATCGCAAGTAATTCGTCTACCGGAGGCTAGATGGCGCTAGCGGAAAAATATTTAATAATAGAAAAAAATTAAAGATTTTTGTCCACCCCTGCGAAGCCGGGACGGGCCGCTAGTATACTTTATAAAAATAATGTTCTACGGACGTGAAGTCGTAATACTAGCTTTTAATTAAGCACGAAAGGTTAAAGATAATATTAATTACGCATTACTCATATAAATTAACTCCTAATAATCACACTGCCTCATAGTTTGTTATAACCGAGGCGAACATTGTTGGTATAAGTTTGAAAGTGAAATACCAAAACATTTTCCAACGAGAAACTATTTTGGCATGCCTCAACAAATTCTTGTGTTATCACAGGGCGTTGTTTCGGAAGCTTGAAGAATATTTAAGCGATCGTATGGTTATATAAAGTTTAATAATATCGACAAAGTAAAAAGAAAATACAAATTAAACAAATTTAATTAAGTTTTTATTGGATGGATTGGATGCTCCCATGAATCAGCTTCAAAGGCGCAATGTCATAACTTCCGATTTTAATATTTTTTGTGTGGAATCGAATCAACAGGTTTAGGACCAGATTGTGACGGAGCCCGAATTTTAAAATTCGCAAAAATTCCCATCGAAACAAAAAAATCTTTTTTCTTTTTTTAGGTATTACGCTCCGCTCCAATATATGGTGCTAGCATAGCTTTATGTTTAGCGACTGCATCGCCTAGTTATGAAATTTAATTATGAATTAAATTTCATAACTACTAACTAATAGCCTTTGCAATATTTAAAAAAAAATGATCTTAAGAACAATTTGGTGGGAACGTGAATCGTCACTTTATTAATGTTGCTATAACTTAGGGGTATTTCATTTTTCATTCGTCATTCCTTAATCAGATCATTAATAAACATCAAATTAAGAAAACAAATAATTATTGACGTGGCTGTATGAGCCTTTTATTCTAAACCTCATCTTATAACAAATATGAACGTGGAATAATAAAACAACACATATACAAGCATTTGAAACAACAAAACTTATCGAGAATTCTAGTCAATAGAAAGCTGATTTGTACCTCGACCAGAGAATAAGTTTGGCGATACAACGAGCTAACATTATCAGTCTTCGGGGCACATTAGCTACGAGAAATTATATAGGGGATATTTTTTATTTAGTTTGATTTAAGTATGCTAAAGGTAGTATCATTTTAATGCTAGTTTATAATTGTGTTTATATCTAGCTATTAAAAATTTAGATTTATCAACCGTCACTTTCTTATTATTGAGTGTATATATTTTATTGGAGTGGAGCGAGCGAAGCGAGCGGAGTTTCCATGGATCAGCTTCTATGACGCAATGTCTGTTACGCCATAACTTCCCGAGTTCTTATTTTGTTTCTTTTTATTTTATTTTTTAATATTATGCCCCGCTCCAATATGTGGTGCTAGCGAAGCTTTATGGTTTGCGACTGCATCCTGCGACATAGTATCAACAATAAAAATATCATATACAAAAATTAACTACTTAACCAATTTTTATATTTTTTTTTATTTTTCTGGATTTGTTACGACTAAGAACATATGATAGGTTTCATTTCAATAAATAATTTAAAAAGAATGCAAATTATAATAACTGAGCCACAGCGAAGCGTGGCCGGGTCAGCTAGTATTATTATAATATATGTATGTAGTTTTTGCCGCATGATGAATTTGGTTTTTGCCAAAGGTCGACTAGTGGAGAATGCGTTTACCATTAAGTCCGCTTATTAAACCAATTTTATATTGTAATCAATAAAGTTCAACTACGATATATTTTAAGAAATATTATATTCCCAAATAAATATTATAGTATAAAAATTCCCCATCACAGTGTTTGACAGTGATAAACTCCAAACTACTAAACCGACTTTGGTGCTTTTTTTTCATTTTGCTAAATTTTTTTTCAGACTTAGGATATAGGATACGTGTATAACACTGCAGCACATGGCCAGGTCAGCTAGTATTATATAACAAAGAAGTATAGGTATAGTGAAAAAGGTTTAACTCCTGTTAAAAGTTCTCTCCCGTAGAACGGAATGGCACCGTACAGTGTGAATATTTTGTACCTTAACACCATTAGCCGTAGTGCCATTTGTGTTGATGTTTCCCCTTCTACTTCGTGCATTAGTATTCATGGAAGTCAGTCGATCGAGGAAAGAATTCGCGGACCTATCTCGGAGAGGGCTTTGCTGTTTTATGCGGGAAATCATCGATAATTTACTTTTTTTATGTGTATTTTATTTTTTTGTTGCTTAAAATAGGTACTAGGTTGTTGCAGTCGCTAAGCATAAAGCTTCGCTAGCAACATATATTGGAGCGGAGCGTAACAATTAAAAAAAATAAAAAGAAAAAATCAATAATGTTTAATGAATTTTAAAATTCCATAAGAGTGAAAACTGTCAAAAAGCGTACGCTTTTGTTCCAATGGGAAATTCCAAAGAGCCAATGATGATACAAACGGTTAAATTCATAATTTACTTAACAGGATATTGCATCTACACCTATAGTTTCCTATATTTGTAAAAAACAGCTAATAGGGAGAGAAAAATAAAACCTACAACTGACATTTTAAATATTGAGTTACAGCTTTTTAATATTATAGTAATGATTTATACAAAATAAAAACGTATTAGCAACAAAGCTCTTTATCTTTATCATATATTGTGCAACAAGACATTATAATAACATCTAAACCTATATATAGTTTTGCAATTAATGAGAATCCCTAGAGCTGAGATGGGATCTAAGATAGAACGAGCTTATCTAGAGCATGTCTATTCTTTCTAGTCACTGTAGCATTTTAAAATAGTTGTTATACTTTATTTGGCGTTTAAATATAAAACAGCTAAAAACAATCAATTTCATCGTCAATAACTCGTTATAAAACCGTTTTCCAGTATTTATCGAGATTCGTAAAAAAATATTAGTAATCACGGAAATATGTCACTGTAGACTTCGTTAAAGATTTTTTTACGCTTTTTATAGGCATACCTACTCACAAATCAAAGATGCAATCTTACTAGAACATAATAAAATAAATAAAATAAATTATGCACAATCAAACTAATATTTTGAGTGTAATCTGTAGAAGTCATGTAAGTCTGTTTTTTGCTTAGGTCATATTTTTATCTGAAAACCATTATCTACGCGCCTATCCGTGTGGAGTACAACAGAGTAAAATAACACAGACTAAGTGACTAATGATACAAAAGTTATAGCCTATTCCTGCAATTTCCAATGCGCCTGCCAACCCTGGAGATTATGGCAAAACCCCCCTTTTTGAAGAGAGCTTAACAGCAGTGGACATCTTTCACCTGGAATAATATGTGTTTATTATAAATGATATAGAGCGCCATTTGTGGTTAGCAGTGTATCAAGTGCGAGCGTGGACAGATGTCGCCGTTAAATAATAAAACAATCGTTCGACTTTCACTTTTTTATTCTCTACCGGTGCCTGCATCGCCCCCCGTCCGATTTTGTCGAGTGCGACTGAGTGGCGGCCATTTCCTCCCTTCCTTTATTTTTTCTCCAACAACTTAATGGAGCCGTAAAGAATGGCGCGGCATTTCATTATAATGTATTAACTTTATCCGGGAGCAATTATGTCTCGGAATCGTGTTGACGCGTTGTTTTTGTTTAGCCTTTGGTATAAGTGAAAGGTTTATTTATTTATTTATTACATGCGATATTAATAGGAGTCTAAATACATTTCATCTAGGCTCTAAATAATTGCATGTATCTTGATAGGCACAGCAGCAAGGAAGAGACAGGGGCAGACATTGTGTAAAAATTTATCTTTAAAATATTCTTTGTTGGAATAATAGCATTTTGTAATTAGGAACTTTTTAAAGTATTAGTAAATCTGAGCTCATTCTCAGCTTTTAAGCATTCTTTTCACTTATTAAAAACTTATTAATTACGTTATTTTATATAAATAAACAAATTACATAGATTTAAAATACATGCACACAAAAAGAGACATCTCATGACAATTAATAAAAAAAAATGTTTTTTTTTCTCAGTAACTGTTTACAAATAACACACTACTTTTTTTTCACTAGTTTCTTTAAAATAACTTACTTATGAAATGTAGAGGTTTCAGCTTGTATGGGAGTCAGGTGTCAATATTAACATGAAAAAAATCTGTGTAACTAAAAAATAAAGCGACTACTATCAGCAGTTTTCAATATACTCATATATTACTCATAAATTTTGAGTACAAGCTGAAAATATAAATTGGTTTTGACGTGAGTTCTTGAGTAATTTCCTAGGTTTCAGTAAAGATGTGGGGTTTTACTGAAACCTCCTCGTGGCCTTCTTGAGAGAAAGCGAAAGGACACCTTCTACTGTTTAGTTTCACTTGCCAACACTCATGCATATTCAGAAACACACAAACAGTGTTTAAAAACCCACCATTATTACACACTTATATCAACCACAACACAAAATTTAACATGAAAACCAAAACCATTAAATTGACGCTACAAACGTGATCTTACTCTGTGTTGTTTATGGTCTTAATTTATTGAAACTTTATTTTATACGTATTTTATTCACGTACTTTATTTATTTTATGAATAAACTAAGCAATAATTATACTTGTTTTCTGAATTTTAATATGAAACTGTTACAAGTGCAGGCCCAAAATAAAACCTCTTTTCATTATTACATTTTTAATAAAAAACCAACCTTTGCTTTATTAATAAAAAACCAACATTATGTACATATTATACCTCTGTCTTCTTAGTTTTTATAACCCATATGATAGAGAGCAGATACGTTCCGCTGGTTGACACAAATATATTATAACTGAGGCGCTGTATAAAATAAAGGCAATTTTAAAATACAATAAGTTTAGCAACATTACCTTTATATATTTCTCGCTAATTCATATAATAAAAAGATTAACATTACTTAAATTCACACCAATTAGCCTAGCCCAAAGTAAGCACTGTAAGGCTTGTATTTTAATTTGGTAATGGATATTTAATAGGGTACTATATAAATATGTACATAAACATTCAAATAAATATATATAAATACAAATTCTCGTATTCATCACTTAAACATCCGCCTCTTCTGAAACTCGAACCCACGGTCCCTTGCGGCTTATGTTTTTTTTTAATAAACTAGCTGACCCGGTAACGCGTTGCTATGGTAACGCGTTGCTATGGTAACGTTAATACAATGGAAAAAGAGTGGGAAAAAGAGCGGACAGACAAGCACACAAACAAAAAATTATAGATTATCAAAATTCTTCCACGCACTAATCTTTTTTGACGACGTTTCTTGCACTGCTTTCTTGGCCTTTGGACTTGTTGACGAGACCTATTATTAGTTATTGTACGTGTTTTTTAATTCCGCCGTAGCAGACTCATTTTTAAAGCACAGTAATTTAAATCGTGGATCTAAAATGGTTCAAAGTCCAAACGACTTACTATGTTCCATCCCTGGCATTCGCTCTCTTAAGCCAGATCTCAAATTTGTAACCACTTCCAGAAATGCTGGGTAAAAAAAATATAATCTTTTTTAGTCAATAAATCTTCACACACATCTTTAAGACAATTGGTTTTTTCATCGGTGCGAATAGCAGGATACCGTTGCACCAAACGAATGACTAACATATAACCTCAAATATATCTTCTGAAAAGATGTAATACTTTTGATTGCATTGTATAGGTTCCGAAAGGCGACTAATTTCCCGACTGCTGATGCCTGAACCAGCGTGTCTGCGTTTTGTGCCTTTTATAAATGAAATTTAATTAAAAATGGTAGAACGGAACGTCAAGTCAGATCGCATCGCCCACGTACGCCCGTACGATCTAAGAATTTATCTAAAGCAAATCTCATTGTGGGACGCGTGACTCACATCATGAGCGGTACGAATTCGCCGAGCTGATTATACTTGCCAGACTCCAGCTGACAGAGAAAAAGCTTCACGTATTAAGATCCGAACGAGAAAAACATAGCTAAGATTTTTTTGTTAAAGCATTTTTAAAGCAAGTTTAATATCGAAAAGCGTCAGCCGAAAAAATCTGTCTGTCAAAGTCTCGATAGCTTTATTAGGCACTCGCCCGGCTAGGGAGAAATGTGGGTTTGAGTTGATTTTTTTTTTGGTAATAATTATTATTAAGGTAATAATTTAGCACTTTAATTATTAAATGATGAAAAATATGATAAAGCTGTTATCTGTACTCTTAGTTGTGTTTTATAATGACTTTATCTTTGACAACAATTGTAAATAACACTCTTATTTTTGTAGCGAAAAAAGATAAAATGCTCTTGTTTAGAAGAACTCGATATCGCATCAATTGGCGCGTTAGATCTGTGATTACGGAATTAAAATCAGAACTTACACCCAAAAATCCTCATTGGGCCCACGTAGTGGGTTATAGGCCATTCTCGCTACAGTTTTTCAACCATATATAAGAAATTTTCTTTATAAGAAGAAGAAGAATTGACCGCGAATAGGTGAGCGCTTGACCGCTTTCTCGCCTGATGGTAAGCGAGGTTGCGATCTAGGATGTGACGCGCCTACCTAGAAGATACCTATTCTTTTATTACTCACGTATTTATTAGGAAACATAGACTCAGGCAAAAAGTTCCACTGATTGGCGGTACAGATCACAAAATAGGAACCAAAACGTTAAGTGCAACTCTTGGTATATCAACCATATAAAGGTGGCGCCTATTTGTAAGTCTGGTTGTCCAATGAAAAAAACCGGCCAAGTGCGAGTCGGACTCGCGCACTGAGGGTTCCGTACAAACCTGTAGGTATATAAGTAAAAGTTCACCCATCACGACAATCGAGTCATAGTTATGGTATTTTTATTGCAAAATAAAGATATAACAAAAAGTTTAAGGTTTTCGGAATTTTTCCTTTATATGTGCTGTTAAACATTGCTTCATGCCAAATTTCAAGATTCTAGATCGACTGGAAGTACCCTTTAGGTTTTGACTCCCTCGCGAGTAGTTGCGAGTTCGAAAATATGCGGCTTAAATTGCTATTTCTTTTGATTGCGTTGACATAAAAGTTTGATTTTGTTACAGCTCAAAAGTAAAATAGACCTGAGTATTTGATATGAATTTCAATTTAATACCTCTACGCGTTCATGAGAAAAGAGGTAGTTAACTTTAAAATTTCCAAAAATATTTTTTATTATATGATGTAACTAATAATTTACGGTTTTTGCAACTTTTCCTTTATCTGTAATATAAGACGTTACTTCGTATTAAATTTCAAGGTTCTAAGTCTACGAGAAGTACCCTGTAGGTTTTGATTCCCGTGCGAATTTCAAAAATTTGCGGAAAGCGGCATAAACGTCTGTATCTTTTGATTGCTTTGGCTTAGGAGTTTGATTTTTTCACAGCTCCAAGGGACAGTAGGCCTGAGTATTGGATATAAATTTTAGCTTGATACCTCAACGGCCTTGACGTTCCGTTTTGTCCTTTTGAGGTACGGAACTCTAAACATATGAAGGCGGCTATGCAAATCTGCTGCACACTCACAGAAATGTATTCTATAAAAACGGATAGGTTAGCTACCTTCCGTCTGTGTTCAAGGCTTTTCAGCTTATTATTAAAAAGATCGTAAGAGTTTCTCATATAAGGCACTTCCCTAAAGATAAGGACATTAAAAGGTGCTGATAACTTTTCCTACTACCCTTCTATAACTTAGTAGGGAATTGAACCTGGAGCGTTATTAATGATATTAAAACGCAAATTACCACTGTGTACCTCTGATAAAACTCTGCGCATTAATCTCAGGATGAAACGACTGAAAGTGGGGACTGCATTGAATCGCAATAGTTAAAATACTTCTTGCCCAATCCAACGGGCTTAATGGTGAACTTTCTACTTTATGGGATTTATGCAGGGGTTCCCAACATTTCTGCTATTTATAGCACAAAAACTATAGGACTTCACTATGGGAATTAGTGTTCTCGAGTATGTAATATTATACTTTGTCCAATATAGGATGATACTTTTGACAATTGACACCTATATAGAAGGTATAAAGTTGCTATTGCAATGTCAAGCCAAACATATGGAAATAAACGCAACCTTAGTACGTAGCAATAAAGAAGTGACACCTGTCAAAAGTATCATCCTACATTGGACAAAGTATAATAATGTATATTTCTTACAATAATTTATTTTTATTTATTTAAATAATTAATTGCAACGTCAACACCAGTTACAGTAATTGACACTACTAAAAAACAAAATATATTAGTAAAGAAATCAAAACAAAGAAATAAAAGCAGTCATAAAGAGGTTGACTCTGGTTTAAACTTTTCACAATAAGAAAGATAACTTTCCAAAATAACCTACCAAATCATCCACAAATACATCTCACTCGGGTTGGTTAGCAAGGAGAGAATTAATTTATGCCTATGCGGCTAAGACTATTAAACATTACTTACATTCAAACCAATTAGCCTAGCCCAAAGTAAGCACTGTAAGACTTGTGTTATGGGTCCTAGTAACGGATATACATACATACCTATATGATACACAGATATGTAATATATATAAAATATATAAATACCCATGATTCAGATATAAATGGTCGTATTCATCACACAAACATCTGCTCCTCCGGGATTCGAACCCCGGACCGTCGCACGGAGGGACACGCTCCATACAAGGGCGGTCATAAATAGTTAAAGTCCTGTTACTATCAATACATTGTATTATTTTAGTGACTTATAGTTGTAAAAGTGTTTTAGGAACATTAAAATGAAAGAAGTACATGTATTTACGGAATAAAAAACGTTTACTTCAGTAAAAAACAAATATAAACAATAACATACTTTTACCTAAATTTATCATGAACAAACACTTAAAAATTGGAATGTAAAACATATATTTTAAATAAAATAAGAGTCAAAACATTGATAACATTATTTAATTATAATAAAATAATAGAAATAAATAAATTAAAATTAATTAAATACAAAAAAAAACAAAACAACTAACAAAATACAAATAAATTATTCTTATTCTAACAATATTAAACATGTAACAATTCTATTACACTTTGTGACAGAGTATTTTTCTTTTTAGGGGGAAGTTTCCGAAGACTTGTAATATAAGGATCTGAATGTAATAATAGTCGTTGTATTAAATCTTGATTGGTAACTTCACGTGACATTTTTCGAGTGTGACTTCGTCTATAAATTTTGATATACTTATTTGTCGCTTCAGCAGCTTCTTCGAAAAGTTCTCCTATAGATAACAATGCATAACTTATAATATCTGATCCATGTACGAGCACCTTGTGGACAGAAGCAGGAAGACTATACCACGGATATTCCTCGACCAGGCTGTATGCTGTTTGTAATGCATAGTCTTTAAACTTGCATTCATTAATTTTATGTCCAGAAGATAACGTTTGTAATATTACACAACAACGATCTATGAGATCCTTATTCAAACCTGTAATTTCAGCAGATACAGCTGATTCCAAAAAAACTTCCTGGCCGTGTTTCCGTCGTTAGACGTCCCGCTTCCACCACTACGCGGCTTGTCAACTATTAAACCTAATCGTTCCCTAAACTGGGACTGTACATATTGTTTTTTATTTGATAACAATTGTTTATCACTATCTAGCCTAACTTGCCATTTTTTTATGTCTAATCTATATGAAAGATGAATAAAATATTCGAAGAAACGTATCCAAGAATGTAGTGGTGATAATCCAAATTGGTATCTACTCTCTATTACAGGTTTTTGTAAACATTCGTCTATTTTATTCATCTCTTTAGGGGTAGCATTACATATATAACATCTACTTGTAGATGTTTCACTTAAAGCACTACAAATTTTACCATCTACCATTGAAAGCTGCAACTTATGAGAAACGACCAATTCACGATTGTCGATCTGAATAAAAGTAGGTTGCAAACTTTCAATTTTATTCTTAAAATAAGCTTCCTCTTGCAAAGACACTGCTGTGCTTTCTTTCAAAAATTGAAATCGAATAGGACGGCAGTACCTAGTGGGAGAGGGTCGAGGATTTTTCCATAAAATTTTACAATTATCTTCAGCTAATTTTACAATAATTTGAAGGGGTACATAAGATGTTACAAACAAACTACTATCTTCTAAAGTTGAATCTGAAAAAAATTGTTTGTATTCACTATGTCCAGTGCTGCCATCGAATTCCCATTTCCCAAGTAAAGAGATATTAGACAAACAATCATCAGGAATCTGATCTAAGACCTCTTTTTGAGATTCAAGGATTCGAGAAGCTGTGTGATCAAAAAGACTTTGTAATTCAACTTCAGCTGAAGACTCGGAAACAGTTATATTAGAAGGGTAACATCTCTGTTTCGCTTTAGTAATTTGTTGGTAACATGGTAATACATTAGGAGAAATCTTACTATTAACAAAGTTTTTAATTAATAAATACTGATGTTTTGTCAACTGAGCATCAGTCACAAGTGACAAGACATCATCAGTGCTAACTCTAGATATACACGAATCGAATGAACAGTCTGAAACATCAAGCAATGCACTCACAGTAGAATCATCAGACTTTGACAAATCAGCTACTCTCCGACGTTTAGTCCTTTTACTACATTGCGTAAAAGGTTTTCGAGGACGACCACGTGAATGACACGGCGACGTTTCAGACGGAGTACATTGCTTATTGTTTTTCACAAGTTGAATTTTTTCAATAACATTAAACCAATCGGAATTCTTATATAAAAGCTTGGTTTTATCCCTATTACATTTTTTCCAGAATCGAGCAATAGCTTTACATAAATTATTAACAATTTTCTCTAAATAATGAATATCAATGTTCTCAGCATTGTTCAGAGTAGTCAACAAACTTTGTAGGACTTGACGACACTTTTCCGAGTCATTATCGGTATTGACAGTTAGCCATATTTCAAGTATATGCATTCTTGAAAACGAGCATATATATAAATTACCTAAAACAAAAAAAAAACGGTTAAAATTCAGTCACAAAACCTACACAAAGCACTAAGACTAAATAAACTAATTTCGTAGCAAATGCTACGAGATAATCTGGCAACCGTAGCACCCTTGTCATCGCCAAAAGGGCAGATAAGGGCAGCCAAGTTTTAATTTTCCTAAGATAAGAAAGTCTAAAGATTATGGTGCAATATACCTCCATAGTCGGAGCGAGTGGGAACATATTTAAAAGTTTATTCAAACTTTGAATATTAAAATATAATACTCCAAGAAAAGTCGCCTCGTAGCAATGACATACTAAAGAAAATATATACTAAGATACAATAAAAATAAAAATATTAATTATTACATACCCTGTTCTTGGATAACCATTTCAGAAAAAACACACACAGCACTCACAGGTCCCGCAATGACAACAAATGACGTCACGCTTTTTAATGACTCACTGATAACAGTATTTACGATTGGCGATGCGCTCTCTTTGAATGCACAATAGATAATGAAGGCGCACTCTAATTACTGACCTATTTATAGTTTCAGAAGGTACCGCAACTATCCAATGTAACGACAAGGAATAAAATGTAAAACTAGAAAGCAGGTTTTTAAGATTTATGACCTATGGATGTCCCACAGTGCGTCGATGCGAAAGACAAGATCGCTACCGTTGCACCAAAAGGCCGTCATACGTCATTTTTTTAATATAAGTTCATCATTTTGGATGATTTGAAGTCAATCATTTTGGAGATCCCCTTGAATTTGTGTATTTTTTTCTTATATTATAGGTGAATGTGGAGCTTATTATGACGTAACATATATTTGCTTATAAATTTGTTAACCTCACATAAAATCAAACAGAATTTAATATCATTAATTAAATTGTTTTGTTGCTATTATTGTTTGGACCTATAATTTAGTGGGCAAATGTACGATTTGTAATAGGACAGATTATTGTATATGTATAGACTAACCACAAATCTTTGTGGTTGACAGACCAGGAACGGGCACGCTAGGTACAAATACAACAACAACTGAATGCAACTACTCCCAGTTGCATTCAGTTGTTGTTACTATGTATTTAGTTTCATATCTTTTGGTTATTTGGTTTGAAATTTAACATGTAAATATTAGATCGAATAGCTGTTTGTTTCTCATTAAAAAAAAATAAGTTGACACACACACAGCATTTGATACACCATAAGTTTAGTACTAGTAGTTAATTTGGAGTGTCTTGAAGAAAACCATATATTTATTTGAGATTTCTTTTTATTGTAAAATACTTACCCTAGTACAGTGTTGCTAAGACTAAAAATAAACCTAAAATATGTGTACGCACTGCGGGCTTCCACCTTCTCAACATCCTTCATAATGCGCACAGCAAAGGAGTGGAACTCCCTCCCTGCCTGCTACTGTATATCCGAGTACTTATAACCCGTTCGTTTTCAGAGCCAGTGTGAATAGGCACCTTCTGGGTCAGCTCGTTCCATCGTAGAGCTTGGCCCGCTTGTTTGGGATAAAGAGACAAACCCATTACCAAAAAAATAATTATATTCTACAGATATAGTATGAAAAATAACAATATTTACTTACGATTATGATGTCATTAAAATTATAATATAATATTTTTTACATTAACACCAATTTTATCCTAGCCCAAAGTAAGCACTATTAGGCTTGTGTTATGGATAATGGGGTAACGGATAGACATAATATACGATACATAAATTTATAGAAATATATATACATACGCATGTCTCAGGTATACAAACAGATATCCCTTTCGGGATGCGAACCCAGGACCGTCGGTCGTTGCGAAAGGCAGGACCGCTACCTTTGCACCAAATGGTACATGTTATGACAACGTACATAAGGGCGGCAAGATTTATCAAACGGATTCCAAAAAGAGGTTGATATAGTGTTGACTGCAATAATACTTTCCAAACTGCACATTGGCATTTCCCTCACGTGCAACAGTTGTGGAGTTGCGTCGCTCCGGTAGTTCTAATCTGGGGAGTCTTCTGACATTCAAATACTACTAGTCAGTATTCCTGCCTCAACTTCCATTAAAACTCGTGGAGAATACTTTGTACCATTAGATAGCGATTGGATGGAGCTAACAAATCAGAACATTTTTTGGAGTTTGTACTTCTCAAGAATCGTTTCATAAATAGCGCACGGTATGAAAAAGAGGTGAGTAGTAAAATCAAACGTTAAAAAAGTGAAGGGTTACATTTAATTTTTTTTTATTTATATGAATAAATATATGAATTCATTTACTTCCTTTGCCTATTATATATACTTTAAGATAATCGTTTTTAAGAGTAAACTCCAGTCACGCGTCGGAGCTGACAAGCACAATTTTTTTTATCGGATATTGAAATTATATTAATTTACGAGTACATATCGATGCCTTCAAGCAAAAAGTCGGTAACCGAAAAATTCTAATTTTACAGAAGAAATATTTACTGTTTTGTATTAGGGTTTACCAAAATCATTAATACCAAAAGCAATAATTAGGTAAACATGACTTACCATGACAAAACATATTTTTTTTATTTAAGAATGTGTAACAGTAATTTTGCTGATATAATCTTGTAATTTATTTAGTTTTATTTTTTGCTTCCACATTGGCATATTTCTATAAGATATAAAATACATCATCCCACCCGAGGGCTTGGAGGCGAGGACGTTTCTTACAAGCGCATTTTATATCTTATAATTTTATTTCGGTGCAATAAACGTATATGTTGTTATATCTTCATAAATGTCATTACAAAAAATATTTAAAAAAACCTTAAATGTATCCAGTCTGAAAATTTCGAATTCTTCATAACAGTAAAAAGGCCATAATAGCAATTTACCGACTTTTTGCTTGGAAATAAAACGAAAAAAACTTTATTCAAATGCATTTAAAATGAGTTGTTTTGAATCGTCCAACATTTTTACCACCCATTCAGGACGAATTTTAACTGACAAGAAAAATGGGCGCAACAAACTCATCAGCTTTAACAGAAGTAACGACATTTACAATATAATACGTCGTCACCATACATAATCCACAAAATAAAAATAAAAAAACAAGCAAAAACCTTTGGGGTTAGGGGGATTGGGGTCATCGACACTCATGCGTTTATTGCTTATTTATGTGTTACAAAAAATGGTTATGTCACAAACAAAAGCCATGTAAGAGCACGGAATTTGATTACAGAACTGAATATATATTAAATAGTTATATTATTCAATATTAATTTATCTAATTAACATATTAGGCATTCAAGTGACAACAATCCCATATTTCCATAAGATATAAAACACACATGTAAAAAACAACTACGACCTTTCGCTATCCGGGCGAGTGCTCTGACCACTGAACTACCGAGACGCTGGCAGACACGTCGATATTTACAAACGTAATTCAACTTCTACTATGAGCTAATATCGTTTCACTAAAGTTGTAAATTAGTAGTAGTATGTCAATGTTTATAATGTAGGTAATAAATAAATAAATAAATAATTATTATTCCTGAGACAAAACAATAAAAATAAATATGTAAAATGACCCTCACCCGCATCTCTGACTGGAAAGTGTCTTACAACTCTATCTAATCAGGATACATAATAAAGGCCTTCATAATAGTTGAGACCAATTTCCCAGCTATAATGTTTAGAATACGCACAGCACGTAATAATATTACACAAAGCCGAATCTATACTAATCGCAAGTTCATAGACAAAGACGTTAACTTAATTATAAGCATCATAAATAATCCCCATTCGAAGAAACACACATTTCCTTAATGAGAATCCATTAATTACCAACATAAGCACAAATACAAAAACATAGAATAATAAACGTCAGTAATATTTCAGACAACGATACGATAAAAATTAGAACTTTCTGGTACAATGGAATTATTTCCCGGTGTAGAACAAATAGTAGAAACTGAGGGACAACTTTAAACAAAGCTGGGATGATTTTTGAAACTAACATTGTAATATTACAATGCTAGTTTCAAACTAACTAGTTTGGAGTTTCAATCCGCGGAGATTATTTTTAGGTCGCACGTGGATATTATAATAGCCTAGGGGACCTAAATTTGCTTAAATCTTTTTATTATTTTAAATATAACTAGCTAACCCGGCAAACGTTGTTTTGCCATGTATATTATTTCTAGGATAAGTTTTAAATTAATTAATAAAAAATAGGGGTTGATGGTAGAGGGGTGAAAATTTAGGGTTGTATGTATTTTTGTATGTTGTATCATAAAAAAATAGAAACTAAAAATTTTGTCCAAAAAATAAAAAAAAAATGAGGGGTGGACTACCTCTAACATTAAGGGGGATGAAAAATAGATGTTGGCCGATTCTCAGACCTACTCAATACGCTCACAAAATTTCATGAGAATCAGTCAAGCCGTTTCGGAGGAGTATGGGAACGAAAACTGTGACACGAGAATTTTATATATAAGATTATATTCAACAGACATATTCTTTAGTTACACAAAAAAGCAAATAACACATTAATAATAATAATTATTATATTATAATTATTTATAAAGTTGAGAAGATAATTACAAATAATTATTTATTAAGGGAAAAAATAACTAGAATATTTATTTATTTCTTTATTAAGTAGATGACTTACATCATCTAAATTGTATAGATTTAATAACAAAAAAACAAATAAAATTAAACTGAACTAAAGATTTTTAAATATTACATTACCTACTTAATGTAATTTTGCCTACAGTGCCCTTATGGGTTTTGGTATGAAACTATTTTGAAACCTGTATGAACACTGTGAACACTGAAATCCGTGTATGAACAAGAAAGCAATCAAATATATAAATTTAGGTATAAACTAAATGAATATTCCCCTGCAGTGAGTTTGTTGCGATAGTAGAGATTCTGTTTTCGAGTCCCGAAAGGGGCAAATGTTTGTGTGAAGAATATTAAATAATTAAACACATCTGTATTCGTAACCCTAGTATCCATAACACAAGCCTTACAGTGCTTACTCTGAGCAAGGCTTATTTATGTGAGTATAAGAAATATTGTTATTTATCAGTTTTCTTCATTACTTGGTACATATCGCAGCTGAAGGACATTGATAGCAGCTTCATAAAGCTATCTAAAACGGTTACATTGCTTAGTATGGATTTCGAAAACATATTTAACGCATTTAGAAGAGTTCATTGGTACCAGTAATGGTTTCAACGTTCGGTTAAACTATTTCTGGCAGTTTCAGTAAATTTCGTAAGGGTCGGTTAGGGGATTGGTGATAAAAAATCATTTAATACCAATAATTAAAAAAAGAATTCAAGGATGACTAAAATATCATTTCGTTTAGTTAAACACCGCACACTCCAACAGCCGTGGGTGAATGCTCGTGTCTCCAGATCCATACTACAGCCAAGTGGATCGGAACTACCAGAACTATGCCTGGTAACAGGCGAGATTACTGGTAATGGCAACTTTAATAGGCACCTTTTACTTAGGTATTACCAACAGCCTTTTATACAAAGGATGCATGGAAAAAAACAGCCACACACGTCATAATGGATCGTGGAGGAATGGCCCACTGCCAGGCGAAACATTTTGGCTCGCTGGGTAGCCTCTGGGAAGCTCTTACCAAAGTGAAGGCGCTTGGAGCGTTCCTAGCAGAGCTGGATGGCTGGAATAAAGAAGCAGACATCCTCCAGACTCAAAATACTTGCTTATAAATCGTCGAGTTGCGGTCACCGCCCATAATAAATGAAGAAGAAGAAGAAAAGGAACAGATCAGGAATGTTATTAACATTGTTGATTCATTTAACTCGCCAAGGTTTGAACCCACTCGTTACTATTGTCTTTTTTTATTGGCAAAGGGTATGCCCATACACCCTCGTCTTCGGTTATTAATTTTCTTATTTATATGATGATAAATATTAATGAGGGCTGGTTTATGATTACGTATGATGAATCACAACGCTCGCAGAACTGATAACTGTGACGAATTAAGGTTCTCGAGTGGCTACCATAAACTGGATGACCAGCTAGGTGGATCGATGATAAGGTGAAGAATGAGGAACGCCGATGGCTGCAATTTGCTAACAACCACTCTTTGTGACAATTAAAGATCTCTGTCTGGCAATGGCAGTGTAACGGCCTAGGTGGAATCCTGCTGTGTTTTCAATTGCCTGAATGCCATCTGTGGGCATTTTAACAGGCTGATGATAATAAATATATGAATAAAATTAATATTCAACATCACATGTATTATTCTGAACTCAAGTTAAGCAGCTAAACCAACATCAAAATTAAATTTATTTATTTATCATATATTATCAAAAAAATTACACCCTAGATACATATCAAAACAAGTCAAATTAACTGAAACATCGCTATATTTGAGTTAAATTGAATGGTTGGTTTGAGTTTATTTACGATATTTTTACGGTAACCTTTTCTTATGAGCTATATACAATAGTATTGTATTTTTTTAATAAAGATAAAAGAAAGTAGTAGATTTGAGATAGCGCTGGGTTTAACCTTTGTGGTTTTCTGTTACTATCATTCTCTACAATATATATTGATTTTGATAAAACGATAAATATACAACAACAAACCAAAGCACTTGTGTTATGGTATTCAAAAATTACGACGGTAGCACAAAATCAAACCGGAGCCAATATAGAGAAATTAGTTTTTTACAAAAAAACAAATGAAAATAAAACCTGTTACTGTGGAAACCGATATGCGAGCCAATCACACAGGTCTTCATAAATAAAGATGATAATGATGAAGAAAGAGTTTGAAACCAGTTACAATTTTTAAACCCACTCAAAACTTAATGTAATTTGTAGAAGTATCTAATTCTTTCAAGATTTAACGTTGAATTGTGACATACTTACCTATCACAACACACATTGGCTAAATCCATTGTTATCCTTAAAGTCGGTCACAACTGTAAAATAAAACCACACCAGTGGAACAGCGTTGCATGACAAGACGCATAGTCTGATACATACTTCGATACATCTTCGTTCGACGGCTCCACCCCACTTGCATTCTGGTACGAGGCACAACAATCAATAACAAACTTCTTCCTTTAAAACCTTCTCGATGAAAAGTAAACCTTAAATTTTGTTACATAGAGTAGATTTTTCAGCGCAGTTTTCACGTAATAGCATTAGCCAGGATTGTATTTTGTTCAATATTGTTTTCTTAATTGGAACAAATGGCATCGAAAGTGTTGTTTATGTTGAGGGAGGTTGTTTCGTTAGCCTGTGGACATCTTGGCTTGATATTCTCATAACTAGTAAGTTTCATTTCAAACTAAAGCCATATTAACATCATCTTAACTGAAAATTATGATATAAATAAGAAATTATAATAATTACTTTTAAATACTTGCCCGGATAGCAAGGAATGTGAATTCGAGTCCCACCTGGGGGCAGGTTAAATTTTCTGTGTAAATAATATATTAGATATAATAATTTAGCAAGTAAATGTCTTAAATAATATATTCCAAAGACGATTTCCATAAACGCATTACATGAAAGAGAACAAGTTACAGACTAACTTTGTAAATTAGTTTCGACGCTACTGAACTTAAGTTAAAGTTCAAACTTGTAAAGAGTTTTTTAAACAGTTTCGCGTAGACTATTCAACTATTGCTTTAGAAATTTTCTGTTGAAGAAGCAATTTTGTTTCTACAATGATGCTGACTTACAAGTAGGCGCCACCATTATATGGTAGATATACCAAAGAGTCGCACTATAAATTTGTTCTGGTTCCAATTTTGTGATACGTACCGCTAAGGAATGGAATTCTTTGTCTGAATCTGTGTTTCCTGACAAATATAATTTAGAGGTCTTCAAGTCATAAGTGAATAGGTATGTTCTAGACAGGTGCGTCACATCGTCGCTTACCATTAGGCGAGATAGTGGTCAAGCGCCTAACTATTGACTATAAAAAATCAACAAATTATTGAATCTTATTGCAATGATTTATTATATATTTCTATTAAGCAAATCAAACACAGAAAATTGTTAATTTACAGTTTTTAATTTGTTTTTTATTTGTTACAACAAGTATTTTTTGTTTACTGATATTGCATTTTATTTTTGAAGTTATACTTACTTAGGCGCGTTATGAAAAAATGATGAGAGTGAAATTCTAAGATGCGCACGCATCACTGTAACACAAAAGTAACAGGTTGAAGTTGGCCGCTAATAGGCTCAAGGTAGTTACTCAAATATTTATGAATGTGTGTGTGTGTGTGTGTGTGTGCGTGTGTGTGTTATATAATATTATAATCACAATTTTATATAATATAATAACATTATTGGACAACATTCTTTAAATATTTTCTATTATTAAATATTTACCGTTAGTGCCATCTAGCGTTCGATAGACGAACTACTTACGCTTAACGCGTTTCTATGGTAACCTTAATTGATCCAATGGAAAAAGAGCGGGAAGAGGAGCGGACGGACAAACACACAAACCACTGTGATCTTAGATTATAGATTACGACGATCGTTTGGTGCAACGGTAGCGATCCTGCCTTTCGCAGCGCCCGCCTGTCCTAGGTTCGAAGGGGCATTCTTTGTATGATGAATATAAGCATTTGCAGGAACTGTGTAGTTTTGATTGAAACGTTATTTGAGCAAGATTATCGTTGTATCGCTAATTATTATATCGAGGGGCGTCTCCTACCTTCACATACAAGTATGTTTGTTTTTCTATAAATTTACATATTTCTAATATGTAGATGCCAGGTAAAGTTAAATTATTGAGATTTCGGAAGTGTAGCTTACAGAATACTTTTTGTTTTATATTTGTAATAATCATTATACATTTTTTTGTAAAATTACTAAATTATGGGGATAGCACACTATTACCCCAAAGTATTACCCAATTACTTATCTGAAATGGTTCTTATTATTATTAAATGCCAATAAGATGGAATCGGTAAGAGCTCTCATTCGTCCTTTCCACCATCCTTGATGAAGACGACCCCTCGCTTCGAATCATCTGCAAGCTGAGGACGTGATATCCCTCTAAAGTAAACCATTTTCTTTGCATGCAGAATATTAATGGAACGTTCGCACTGAGTGCATTGTGATTAATATTCACCGGCTTATTTGTGTAGTACCTTCTAACAGAAATATACGTATATAAATTATTTCGTCTCCTCTGTATATGAATTTATGATTAATGCAGTGGAAATTAGAGCTTTAAGAAGTATAGCTGAAGTGAATTTGATGGATAAAATAAGGAATGGTATGATAAGAGTGGTGTGATATGGATGAAGATATAGTGACAAAGATAGAAAAAGGGATGCTTAGATGGTTTGGACATGTAGAGATGATGGACAAAAGAAGATTTACAAGACAAATATATGAGGTAGGTGTGCATGGACAAGTCGGTAACGGCAGACCAAGGCGACCTTTCAGGGATTAAAAACAATTATAAGCTGTGAATTTTAAACCTCAATGTTAAAACCAACAGAATACCAGTTCTATGTCTTATACAACGAAATTATTATCTTATCATAATATACTAATATGTCAAATCTTAGAAACTTTTACATTTTAAAGGTGGGAGAATTTTTAGCTATCAATACGAGGTTTGCGAAGGTCCGGGGGCTACTTGAGGACTTGGTGGTCAGCACCGTCTAACCCTTCGTTACCTTAGTCACTGTATGTCTGCCCTGTGAGGCACAATTTGTGTATCTTGAAATACAATAATTAAGGTTAACTGGTCCTATAGGATTGTCTACTCCTGTTCTATATGGGGCACTCTAAAAAAATGGACTTTCTTCCTGAACTTCATCAGGAACAGCCCTGCCATGTTAGTGTTACTCTGGAATTTTAAACATTCGTTACGCAGTTCCTGTGTACATAACAGGCGTAGGTGCCAGCGAGATGGCGCGGCAGCCTTTCGTGAGTGGCTAGCTCACTACTAGAGCCTCCAACCATCTGCGGTCAGCCAGCGGAGGAACCGTGCCTCGGATCCCGTTATTCTCCGAATTTGGATATACAGCACAACTGTTCTGACCCGTCCTCCAATGTGGATTTACCAGACTTGAACATTGGAACACGAAGGGTTTGAGTCTGGTGGAAACACGCCGCGCTCGAAGCCTACCACCTGAAAGGGGTTCACTCCTTTAGTACCATCCGCTTGGATCCCCAATATATAATAATAAAAGTTGTATTTTTGAAGTTTATCTCCTTAAGAATCGTTTCATATATAGCGTACGGTATGAAAAATATATGGGCATTTTTATACATTTTATGCATTTTTAATGCGATTTTATAAGATAAATTATTGTAATAGAAAAATATTAGAAAAAATCGACACGGGTCACAAGTGAATTCTCAGTCGGGGATTGCTTCAATTGAGAGAGCATTGGACCGGATTTCCAAAGGTTGTTGGTTCGTTTCTCACCTGAGAATTCACTTGTGACCCGAGTCGATTTTTTCTAGTATTTTTCTATTATAATAATTTATCTAATAGATGGGTCGTAAAATCAAACGTTAACAAAAAATTAAGTGTTAATTTTCCTCTGGGTAATATACTCGCACATCTTATAGCGCTCCTCAGTCCCAAGTACACATTTACTCTCTCTCTTTCATTCTCACTATAGCATTCAGTATAGGTGTAAAATATCAAAAATATAAAAAAATGAATATAAATAATAATACCATAATTTAAGTAACATATTTTATCAAATTAATATGAATATATGAATTCATTTACTCGCTTTGCATATTATATATATTTTAAGTTTTTAAGGAGTTGACTCCAATCACGTGTCGGAGCTGACACGTACAATTTTTTAAAATTAAATATTGGGTTGTCTTTATGATTTCGTTGATTTTTAATACCATTAATATTTTGCCTACTTCGTGTAAAATGGACTTGTTCAAGAATATTTGCTTTTTTGGTTATTTTTGTTACATAAATTTATAATTTGTTAAAAAATCAGAACGGAAAATGTTTTTTACATTCAAGCGCGTTTTTCTCTAAACAGGATGTACAAAGTTTCACGGAATGTGCATCACAGGGCAGATGAGCAGTTTTTATTTTTAAAATTTTCAATGCTTCACTCTCAAATTATTCTCAGTAAGTTTTATATTAAATTATCATACACGCGTGTTATTAGTAAATAATAATTGTTTTGCTACCACTATCGCTGGTCTGGTTATACTCCATTTTCCGTGCACTATAATAAAACGGAATCCACATTAATTAGTCTTGTATCTGCTTTCTGATTAAGAGTGCAGTGGCGGAACGTTGGGGTCAACTTTAATTGGCCGCGTTGTATTTTAGATGTGCGATACCAGAGTTAATGAATAGAGGACCTGGACAGTTGTTTGTTGTGGTAATTGCGTTAGCCGGGATTGCTGCTTGGGTGGCGTTTCTTGATTACTAATGTCGTAAGTTTCTTAAACTATGGCATGTGCGAACTATGGAACAATAATAACAATAATATTTGATAACAATTAAGCTAGCCCAAAGTAAGCACTGTAAGGTATACTAGGGTGGATAGACATACATATATTTATATTATATTAGATTGGTGATCGTCCGAGATTCGAATAGATAACAGTCGTATTACTTTGCTCCATCATTTTTATTAGTTTTTAGTAGTTAAAAGTTATAATTAGCGATCGTGTTTATAACCAATTTATAGCTCGTGAAGTGGGCTATCCATTGATGCAATCAGATTTGACATTGGTGAAGAACTGTGCTTTTTACAGCATAAAACATTTCAAAATATTTAATACAACCGTTACGGACCTGACCTACGACAACCCGTGGAGCGCCCGCTGAAGCGAAGTGAGGTGAGTCATCGTGTGCGCGCCTCGCCCGCTGCGACGGTGTTGTACTGTGAGCCACAACGCAAGCATGACACCAAGGGTTACTCGCTGTGCGGGATGCCGTGGCAGAGTCAGTGAAGAAGATGCATATATGAAGTGTGCAAAATGTAAGCAAATTTTTGATTTACTATGCGCTAACATCAGTCAGGAATTATTTGTGACTCTGACAGTGGAATTTAAAAAATCATGGATTTGTGTGGAATGCCGAAGTAAGCTACCCAAAGGTGACAACTGATGCACACCTGTACGTCAACGTGTGGGTCACGATGTGAGCACGGTTAGCGGGTGTCATGATATTTCAATGACTAGCCCCAAAAATGTGGCTGAAAGCGTTGGAACACGCCTCTCTCAAACTTCAGAAATAAATTCTGAAAATGTAACTTTACGTCATAAAACACGTACAGTACAACCTTCTACCACTGTCGAATATGACGTTATAAATAATACCCACACTTTGAAGGCTTCCCTCGTCGAAGAAGTGAAAAAGCTTAATAGCGAATTTGAAAGGCAACTTACCGAGAAAATTAAAATGATAGTCTTTGAACAGTTTTCTGCATTTAGAAAGGAGCTCTTTGGTAAAATAGACCTATTAACCGAAAAGTTCGAGGAATTTAATCGAAAATATCACTCCAAAATGACAATAAATAACGAACCTGGATTGAGTTTGTCTGTTAACAGTGCTCCGACTAGAAATGAAAACACTCCTACTCACACTAAACAAAAACAACATACAGCACCTAAGCTGCAGAGACGTCCTGGTGCGGGGGAGCGGGGTCTCGGGCCCACGCGGGGGGCATCTTCTGCTTCGGTGTCACCTGTAAACGACTGTCAAGAGGTCAACAAGAATGAATGGGTGGAAGTGGGGCGAAGACGAACACGCGCCTCTCATCCTGGAATGCTGAGGGGTACTGCTGCTCCTGGCACTACGTCGCTGCGAGCCGCTGAAAAATGGAAGTATCTTCATCTTTACTACGTCCAGGAAGGTACCACAGTTCAACAGGTTTGCGACCATCTTAAATCTATCTGTGGCAGCGATATCTGCACCGTAGAGGAGTTAAAAGCGCGGGGGCGTTATGCCTCCTTTAAGCTAGGAGTACCACTGAATACTGCAGACGCCGTCATGTGTTCAACTAGCTGGGCCGAAGGTATAGCTATCAAGCCTTGGCGTCAAAATCAGAACTTTCGTTCCAAGGAAAGGCAAACGTTATAGACAGTCATCATCAAAAAAAGTTCATCTGTTTTACCAAAATGTACGTGGCCTTCGGTCAAAGACTAGTGTGTTTCAAAATAATGTAGTAAAAACAAATTCGATATTATCGCATTAACAGAAACATTTTTGACAAGTTCTGTGTGTGATGGTGAATTGTTTCCTCCTGGGTACACAGTGGTGCGAAAAGACAGAGCTGGAGACGTCGGTTGGGGAGGTGTTTTGCTTGCAGTTCGCGACTGTTATTCTGTGTGTATAATTAATAATATTGCAAATCTGACTGCCGACAAAGAACTCTTGTTGGCTATTGTTAGTAATAAGGATGTTAAATTTTTATGTGGTGTTGTCTATTTTCCTCCAAATTATAATGATGAACAATATTTAAATGTATTGACATGTATTGAAGACGCAATCTGTACTTACTCTAACTTAGATACATTAATCGTAGGTGATTTCAATTTAAACTCTTGTAGTGCTAATATCAAAATGCACTTCAATCTATTTTGTGACTTTTGTTTGCTAAAACAGCATAATAAAGTGTTAAATGCTCGTGGTGTCATGTTAGATCTTGTGCTGAGTGATCTTGAGCTCGAAGATGTTAGCGTTACCAACAGTCATGATCCATTAGTTCCACTCGATAAACATCACCCCGCGCTTGAAGTAGATATTAAATTCCCACGTCATGCACGGATTTCTAATTCTGTGTCTCCGCCCACGCAATCATCTGCATTTGGCCCCGATTTCAAGTGGCGTAAAGGGGATCTGCACGGTTTATACATGGAATTGGTGAACATAGACTGGTCGGATTTATTAGCAATGGCAGACGTTGACTCCACTGTTGAACTATTTTATAAACAGTTATATGACTGCATAAAAAGGTTTGTTCCAATTAAAAAACATTCGACTAACGGCAATCGGTACACTTATCCGACATGGTTTACGGCGGAAATAATAAAAAATATAAAGCTGAAATATTTTCATCTAAAACGGTACAAACAAGAGGGCAAGGAGTTCAATCGAGAGCTTTTTAAATACTGTCGGGAGCATGTAAAAATCTTATTGATATCGAGTATCGGCGACACGTAAACCATATTCAAAATAAGATTATTGACGATCCGGTGCAATTCTGGAATTACATAAATAACAAGAAAAAACAGCGGCAACATGTAAATACCTACACTTATGATGGATTTGGTGTGCAGGGTCAGAAAGCAGCGAATTCTTTTGCCAAATATTTTAGCTCTGTGTTTCGTACTGAGGTTCCTCGATTGGACTACGTTGATGCTACTCGCGCTGCTTACTCTCTGGCAGATTCTACGTCTATATCGATCTCATCGGTTGATGAAGATGATCTAAAGCAGGCTGTGAAGCGTCTTAAGTCGCGCTCTTCGGAGGGTCCTGATCATATCCCGGTTTTTTTGGCACGAGACTGTATGAATATTTTGAGTGTACCTCTACTACACATTTTTAATCTCTCGCTCAGCAAAGGTACTTATCCTGAGAAATGGAAATTATCACGCGTTACTCCAGTACCAAAGAGCATGGGTGCCATAGATGTAACTTCTTTCAGACCGATTGCAGTCCTATCAGTTTTCGCCAAAATCTTTGAAATCATCTTGAACAACCAAATTAGCAGTCAAATCAGTAATTTAATACATGACAGCCAACATGGTTTCCGTAAAACACGCTCCACCACAACAAATCTTGTTGCACATGTAGATTACGTCACTGCTGAGATGGAGAAGGGTCATCAGGTGGATGTGGCCTATTTTGATTTTAGAAAAGCCTTTGATCTAGTCGATAATGACATCTTGCTTCAAAAATTGGCAACTATAGGCTTTACACTAGGCTTATTAAAATTAATTGCTTGTTACCTCAACAATCGGTGCCAATATGTTAGACTAAATGGGTACGAGTCTGAAATATACTACACAAGGTCAGGAGTGAGTCAAGGGAGTACCTTAGGACCCACATTGTTCCTGATTTTTGTCAATGACCTTCCGAAGAGTGTGAAGGATGCAAAGTGTCTTCTCTTTGCTGATGATCTCAAGCTAAGTTTGAGTATCGTGGACATTGATGACACTAATATGTTACAGAAGGATATAGACTCTGTTTGGGACTGGAGTCAAGATAACCATCTTCCCCTCAACAGTGACAAATGTAAGGTTATCACATGTTCTCGCAAGCGACTGCCGCTACATGCAACTTATTATATATCTGACGCACCTTTGGAAAGAGTAAATAATATTAGAGATTTAGGTTTAGAAGTAGATACCGAATTTGACTTTCATTCGCATATGACAATAATCTGCAAACAAGCTAGCAAAATGTTGGGCTTTGTTATAAGAACCGCGGCCCAATTTGACAACCCGAAGGTTGCAGTAGTTTTATACACTGCATTCGTTCGGAGCAAATTAGAATATGGCGCTGAGATTTGGGATCCGCTTGAGAATAAATATGCTCTATTAGTGGAAAAAATTCAACGCAAGTTTGCACGCTGGCTTTACAAAAAACGTTATGGTTATTACCCGTATGTATATCCGTCAATGTTTGTTTCGGGTATGGTGGATATGGAGACCCTGAAATTCAGAAGACTAATGCTGCTCTTGAAACACTATCTGTCTATCATACACCACAAAGTAGATAGTCCGGTAATATTGGAACAAATACGGCTAATAGTTCCCAGAAATGTTCCTCGGGATGCTGATGGTCTAATTGCGCCGCGCCGCACGCCGCGACTGCTGGCCCGGCCGACGACGCGCACGAAGCGCGCCGAGAACGCGCCCACCACCCGCGCATTGCGCTGTATAGGAGACTTGCTCGCCCAGCACAATGATATTGACATTTTCTTTGACAAATTAGGATATATCATGAATAAATTCCATTTTTATCTCAATGACGTGCATGTTGACTGACATATAATAACTGTATATATTGTAATTTTGACATTTATCTAAATCTTGTGTATGTATAATATTTTGTTTCATTGTTTTGTATTCGTGATTTTGATAACATTTGATTAATTAATTTTTTATTATTGTTAGATTAAGCTTACTGGCGTTTTGGATCATTCTGTCAGCCAATAAGTATTTTGAATAAATAAATAAATAAATATGATACACAGATGTGTAAAATTCAAAGAAATGTATTATAATTAGGCACATTAATGCTGCTTCCGGAATTCAAACCCAGAACGGTCGGTGCGTTGCAGGATCGTTACCGATACACCAAACGGTCATTAACCAATTTATTTAACTAAATGACTGGCTTGTCCTGGGTTATCCCGTTTCCAATTAATGAAGTCATTCTCATTTCTGATGCACCAAAATGCCATGTTTGCATTCCTCGCAACATGAGAATGGCCAGGCATTCGGACTATGCAACTTGAACCACCGATCGCCGCAACTACTGCTTTACACACTTTATCATCATTCAAAATTTTAATATCGCAGAAAGATTGCTTTATTTTAAGTAACCTATATTTGAGGCAATCGACAACTATCCATTATGGTAAGTTATAATTAGTATTATAATTTCATATATTTTTTTACATTTCTATTTTATAAGACATATTATTTGAATAGAAATATACTAGAAAAAATCGATTGGGCTCAAAAGTGATTTGCGGGAATCGAACCCGCAATCTTTGGAAGTCCGGTCCAAAGCTATCGTAATTGAGCTGCGAAGTTTGCCGAAGGTGTTCACACCGTCGTAATTTTTCTCACGTTTTTCTTAGGTCGCTTTCGTTGTCGTCGTTTGCTTGTCTGTCGTCTTGTCTGTCCGGTTGGAATCTTGTATCTCAATTTTGAGGCACTTCCCGATCACCTAGCGAGTTGAAACTTTCAGGGTAACTCAGAACCCGATGACAATGCACACTTAAACAACTTTCAACTTTCTAGGTGCACTTTCAGGTCAACTTTCGGCAACTTTCACTTTTGTATGGGGCTTATCCGATTGTTGCGTAACACATGGTTACTTCGTGGAGTTAATAATTAAAAATAATAAAATAATAATACTACATTTAAAAATCTAAATATCCCACGTTTTTCAGTGACCAAAAAAGAATAAAATAACCCGGCAGGGCCAAGCGAGGGGCCACTCAAAACGTGGGGGCGCATCTTTACCAATATTCTCAACATCTATGCAAATCATACATCTCATTACATCTCCATAAGTAACATGCGCCCCCACGTTTTGAGTGGCCCCTCGCTTGGCCCCGCCGGGTTATTATATTCTTTTATGGTCACTGAAAAACGTGGGATTTTTAGATTTTTAAATGTAGTATTATTATTTTTTAGTACCTCAACTGGGAGAGCAGGACTTCCAAAAGTTGCGGATTCGATACCCGCCTGAAAACAATTATTTTATTAAAATAATTTATCTTATAAAACAGGATTGAAAAAATGCAACAAAATATATAAAATTATAATGATTATTATAACATACCATAATGTATTGTTGTCGATTGCCTCAAATACAATTTGCACGTATAACTGTTCCTCTGAGACTACTGAATGTAGCCCCCCCACGTTCCGAGCTCGCGTGTTGGGGGGGTTTGTGATGTTGTCACTCAAATGTGAGCGTTGCGTGAGCGTCATTTCAATGTTCACGGGACAGGACGGTACAGGATTGGAGAAAGGGTTCAGTTCATTTATCATTTAATTTACTTCTGGTGGATTAATTTGTTCAGGTTACGAAATTATGAAAATAAACTTTATTTAAACGCATTTAAAATAAGTTTTGCCAATGTAGATCCGGATGTTGAGGTAACGTCGTTATTTCTGAATTCCATAAAACAATGTTATTATTACAATATTTTTGAATTGTGTTTAATTGTCGGTATGTATTCTTTTTATTTGTTTACAATATAGCTAATTATTATTTTCAAACTATTATTGGATAAATAGTTTTAATAGTTTTTGATATATAACTTGATTCTGTATACAAATATATCAAATCAATCAATCTTTTGATGCTTTCTTACTGAACACTATATACCTAACTCCTAAAATCGTTCTTTTCACAAACAAAGAGTACCTCCTGACACGCGAGAGTTTGTTTTATAAAAAAATACTAGAAAAAAATCGAATTGGCTCTAAGTTACCCTAAGGCTATTATTTACGCCTGTTATATTAGTTATTCTCAATAATAACACCTGAATCGAGACGACTTTTTCTAGTATTTTTCTATTAAAATAATTTATCGCATTGCATTAATATATAGCATTGCAAATAGGAAAAAAATATATAAGAATCATTACAACTTTGTGTTATGGTTTAAGCATTAAAAAATTAAGTTATATGGTTGATATATTAAAGAGTCACACTAAGCGTTTGGGTTCCAATTTTGTAATCCGTACCGCTAAAGAGTGAAACTTTTTGCCTGAGTCTGTGTTTCCTGATAAATACAATTTAGGGGGTCTGCAAATAATGAGTGAATAGGTCTCGCTCTTCTAGGCGAGCGCGTCACATCATAGATCGCATCGTCGCTTAACATCATGCGAGATAGCGGTCAAGCGCTTAACTATTCACTATAAAAAAGGAGAAATGCTTTGCCTTTTTTTTATGCAGTGTAAAGTATTGCTACCAGGATTAATGACAGGAATGCCCTTCCCCAGTACTCTTCAGCATAGGGGGAGGTGGTTCTCTATTTTTGGATTATGGTTCTCCTAATTAAGATCTTTTCTTCCTTTAGGAAGATTAGATAACGTTTGTATGTGTCAGCAGCTACTTCCTGACAGAAGAGAGACAAAAGGCAAAATAGTAGTAAAGATTTGTGTTACCCATTATATACATCTTTTCTTCCTTTCCACTACCAACTATTAAAGCGATACTTAATTGTTCTTAATAATAACAATAAATAAATCAAAAGGAATAACAAGCTATATAACCTCTTCACCTCACAAAATTAGTTATTGCAGAGTGTGCCCTAATAAGTATGGCATTGTTAATAAATCTATGATTATACGATAATGTTAGTAAGTGTTACCAGTCGTAAAACTTTTATTTTCCTAGACTTCCTTCCTAATTGTCCGCCACTCACACTCGACGGTTAACTAGCTTGCTATCTTCGGGGTCATAACCTACAAAATAATGAAGACAAAGACGTAAGCGGCAGTGACAATAGCTTGAATGTTATTGATAAATAATATTTATTTTTATTCTTTTCTAATTTAAAATATATTTTAAACACAAGCTTCAATTATTACTCTTTAATAAAACTAATTAAAAAGTTAAAAACCTAAACTCGATGGAATTGTGTCGTTTTATTGTGGAGTATTATTATGGCCGCCTTCCATCTCCAGCTCCAAAGTTCAGCTCCATATGTCATGCTAACATTGTATTGTCACGCGATACTCATAAGCATGCAAAATTTCAGCTCAATCGAAAATCAGACAAATTGAACTAGCAATATTTCATTACAGACACCGGGCAGGTGAAAGTAAATAAACGCTTGTAATAAATTAACGTTCATATGTATTTAAAAATATATATTTAAGCAAAACTTCTATTGTTATAATTTTTGCTATTTTATTATTATTTAATTGATACCTACCTTTAATTCATTAATCAATACATTAAACATTAAACTCTAATTAAAATGTAATTGTTTTTGTTTATGTAATTCATTTGTCTATTTTTATTGTTGTATGTATTATTCTAAGTTAATTTTAATATTTTATATAATTAAATTTTGGATGCCTATTTAAGAAATGCATGCGGTGGCGATCTGTAAATAAAATAGCACCTAATTTGTACCGAAGAATGTTTATGAATATTGTAACGGTGTATATTTGTGTTTGTCCTTAAAATAAATAAATAAATTTTAATATGCAAATATGTATATGTACTCGCTTGGATAGTGAAGGAAGTTGATAATTTCTTAAAATATAAAAATCTCGCAATTAAATCTTTATATAACAATAAATTTTATATCGTGATAAGACGCTTAACCGCTATCTCGTCTGATGGAAACGAAGATGAGATCTAGGATGTGACGAGCCTGCCTAGAAGATACATATTCACTCGTGACTTGAAGACCCCTAAATTGTAATTATCAGGAAACAGACTCAGGGAATGAGTCCCACTCCTCAGCGGTACCTATTACAAAAAAAGATGAACCGAAACAGTTAGTGCCACTCTTTGGGATATCAACCATAACAGTGGTGCCTATTTGTATGTTATTAAAACATTGCTATTTTTTCTTTATACATTGTAAGTTACTTGGAAAAATTCGACGGGTTTAACAAAGTAGAGTACTCACAGAGGACAGTGTGGGTTCGAAACTGTCACCTGGAACAAAATTTTTACTAATATCTTTGGATATAAACACCTCTTAATAAATAATGTGTTGAGTGTACTATGTTGGGTAAAAAGGTATATAACTATATAAAACCTTAATCGCCGCTCGAGCGAGATATGCGTGAGGTTCATTGCAATGTCGTGATCGAGAAGGGTGGATTTCGGCGTTGGGGGAACTTATTTGTATTGGCAAATTTATTCAAATGGTGCTGTTTTGTTTCGACTACAAAGAAACTCTAAATTTGTTTTGAATTTTTTTGTCGTTTGCTTTTGAAACCAAGTTTTTTTAGATAACTGGATTCCCGCCCTGAATTTGCTTGTTTTGAACATATTTTTTTCTTTTTATTTTATACCAAATGGCTTCGCTCTTGATCCCTACTACGTCCAAGGGCAAATTCAGGATCAAGATAGAGCGAGCTGACCCAGAAGGTGCCTATTCACCCTGGCTTTGAAGACGGACGGGTTAGTACTCGGAAATACAGACGTAGGGAGGGAGTTTCACTCTTTTGCTGTGCATATTATAAAAGATGTTTAATAGTGCTTGGTGTATCAGGTAGGAATAGCAACCACAAAAGGTGGTTCGCAGTGCGCCTGGATGTTAGATGGAAGAAAGGGGATGGCAGTATAAGCTCATGCAGATCCTGACCACACTCTTCACTTCGTTATCGTGAATAGGTAAGCGCTTGATCGCTATCTCGCCCGACTAACATAGATAATTACACAGCTGTTTTCTTCTTAATTGTTTGAAGAAAACGCACGTAAAGATTCAACAGTTACTTGATTTATTCACATTTCATATAGGTTAAGCACATCAACGTTTCTATTCAGAGATTTAGCAAAAGAAAGAAAGCTCAGCCTCTTGCGGAGCTGCTTAAATAGAAAAGTTGTGACGTCGCACGCTGTCAGTATTGCCATACCAAAGTTTTAAAATGTACCAATATCGGAAAATCATGACAATTGTTGGATACTATATTACAATTTCTTAAATATGTCGTTAATATCTGTATATTATTGCAGTGTAAAATTAGAACCCGTTGAATGGTTATGAATAATTAAACCATAACATTAGTTTTATTTTGATACTACTTTTTTTTTTAATTTTTATATATTTTATGCATTTTCAATGCTATCTTATAAGATAAATTATTATAATAGAAAAATACTAGAAAAAATCGACTCGGGTCACAAGTGAATCTCAGGCGGGAAACGAACCCGCAACCTTTGGAAATCCGGTCCAATGCTCTCCCAATAGAACTAGTTTTTTTGTGTGGATTATGTATGGTGACGACGTATCATTGTGGAAATGTCGTTACTTCTGTTAAAGCTAAACAGTTTCTTTCGCTCAATCTTGTCAGTTAAAAGACGCCCTGAATAGGTGGTATGTAAAAATGTTGAACGATTCGAAACAACTTATTTTAAGTGCATTTGAATAAATTTATTTTCATTTCATATTATATTCGATGTTGTAGTTAGTAGTATGTATAATATGAAGAAATGGCGCTGACGTCAGCTTAAGATATACTTAAAAATAATTCGACGGTTCTGTCATGGTCTCAGTAGCTAAATTGGCCTAGATAGCTAGGGGATGAGAGTTCAAATCCCGGCTAAAACCTGAGACAATTTAATTTCTTCTATTCAGATATAATAATCTATTAGTTTGGTATTTAAATAATATTAAATATAAAAGGAGTTATAATAAATAAACTATCGAACAAAGTAGAAAACAAACCGTAATGACACTAATGCAATCCGCGTAACTTTTATAACCTGACAATATTTGTGAGGGTTTTAGCATTCGCCGTTGCATGCACTTGCGAATGCACACCTTATTATTGACCCATAGAGGCTATTTCTCCTTGGCTGATGATACACTGGGGTGTGTCAGTCAATCGGTTCGTTATACGAACGTGCCTGCAATCCTTGAGTCCAGCCTGACGTGGATTACTGATTTACTGGACTCGTGTCGGGCGCTATGGTTTGTGTAGGCTTAAAGTTATGGGTTATGGACGTAGGAAGCGGTTGCCTTATACGGCAAATTACGGACTTCATTTGGGTGCTGTTAACTTTTATTTTGGTTCATGTGTAATAATAATATTTCTTACATTCACACTAATTAACCTAGCCCAAAGTAAGCACTGTAAGGCTTGTGTTGATACTGGGGTAACGGATAGTTATACAATGTGTCCCGTCACCAGTGTCGGAGCCTTTAATGGTGTGAAATATGGCAGTTTTTATCGACAAATTGCCCCTCAAATTTTGTTTTTCTCTTACGGTTATAAAATGGCCTCTATTTTGTTTTTTTGGTAACCCTGGGCCTAAGTAAGACCCTAAGTTTCTGGGCTAAGTATCTGGGTAAGACCTGGGCTCTCATACTAATCCGATCACCACTACTCATGTAAATGTCCTATCAACATTAAAAAGGTGTCAATTGATAGCTAAACATGTAGACAACAGTTACACAGTCATCATGTTTCAATTGTCATGGAATAAAAAGTAGAAAAAAATAATTAAAGATAAACAAATAGATTCTTTTGTGTGTATTTTTTAATTATTGGCTTTTCCAGAAAAACCAATTTTGAGGGGCAATTTGTCGATGAAAAATGCCATATTTCACACCATTAACGGCTCCGACACTGGTGACGGGACACATTATATATAAAAATAAATATAAAATATTGATAGAAATATATATAAGACTCAGGTACCTACAAATACTCGTATTCATCACACAAACATCTGCCCTGTTCGGGACTCGAACCCAGGACCGTCGGTGCGAAAGGCAGGATCGCTACTGTTGCACCAAACGGTCGTCAATCGTTTAATGTACCTATGTCTTTTTATTATATTACTTTTCTATAAGGCTTACAATATTATTTATTTTAATGTACACGGGTACATTAAAATAAACATTTGGTTGTGCTAAATTTCTTATTTATTTATTTAAAAAGCTTAATTGACCATAAATATAATATTGTACAAAAGGCGGACTCAATGCTAATTGCATTCTCTCCCAGTCAACTTAGGGGGAGGGAAAAATGAAACTTAAAAATGGATACAATGGATATAGATATACTTAAACTAATACGTATATGACTATAATATAATAAATGAATTACAATAATGTGATGATACGATTTAACTTTTACTATAAACCTTCTTTTCTTTATCCATATTCATTCTAGTAAATTTATAAATTAAGGAAGTATATAGTTCTTGTCTCTAATTGAAAAAATGTATGGATCGTACTAATGAGTTTATAATTGTAATGATTTTTAAACAAAAGTTATGTTATAAATTATGTTAAAAGAAAATACTAGAAAAAAATTACTCGGCTCCCAAGTAAACTCTGAAGTGGGAATCGAACCCGCAACCTTTGAATGTCTAATGCTCTCCTTATTAAACTACCGAACCTTGTAAACACCTGTTGAAATTTTTAGTACTTTTCTACTTATTACGCTGTAAGCCAGCGTTGTCTCATCAACGAGAGGAACATTCTCTTGTATACGAAAGAAACATTTTACAAATGTTCGGACAATCGATTAAGATAAAAAGATCGATTATGACTTAAACTTTTACGTACACCCATTACAATTAAACACTTATTACTGATTGCGAAATTGCCATTATTTTCATCTTTTCATGTATTGCTGACGTTGTGTTTTTGATATTTGCAAAGAGTTCACTTTATTTTTCAAAAATATTAACTCTTATAAACAAATTAATATCTGTACATGCATCCGCTCCCCTGTTTTAATTGATTCATTTGAAAATTTCAATGGTTTGTTATTTTGTATTTACTTAAGAAATCTTGAGGCATAATAATTTGTTGCCTTTGTCGTATTAAAAAAAAAGTTAAAACCGGTCAGTATCATGTTATAGAGACGTCTCAGACAAAAACAAAAATTGATTGTGCCTTTAAACAAATTGAAAAAGAGAAGAGTATGCAAAAATACGGGTGACTCAATTTTCACTAAATATTCAAATGAGATAGTTAAAACAGGGAAATAGAAAACTGAAATGTTTTCAATTGAACTATAGATCCAACAGGTGGGAGCACTTTTTAAATTTATAGGCCTGTTGTTTAAAGCTCCGGTCGTTTTAAATGATCATACATAAATTATAGAATAATAGAGAAACTCGATCGAAATTTCAACAGTTAGGAATGTGCCCGATTAAAATATTAGGAAGGTAGCACATGTAAAACCACCATCACATTAATTATCTTGTGATCAGGGCTTAACCGGAGTAAAGGAGTCGCAATGTTACGATTAAATATTATATAAAGTATGCGCCAGTATCCAATAAAAAGTTAAACAACTTTTAAATGTGTTTTGTACGTGGAATTGTAAGAATCAAATAACTAGAGCTGATTATCTTTGATTACGATAAATGTTTGTTATGAAGATTGTAATGGTTTTGAATTATGATGTTCAAAACATAATTGAGTTCTAAGACTTATAAGCTTTCAGAGTTCCTATTAGTATTTTAAGCGTAAGCCAATGTAACTATGAGGCTAATTGTTTAAAATATATTGATTATTATCCTACGAAATCACTTTTTTCTTTGATTCTTTCTCTTTGACAGTGGGAAGTATACTGCACATTGTTAGAGTGAATCAGTTTCTTATGAAGCTGGGATTGTCCAGTATAACTGCCATAGGATTTTTAGGAAACTGAAATAGGTACATTTTTAAATATATTTTTTCTAGGGTCCCCTACATGCTAAGAATCACAATTTGTAACTACTTTATAAATCTATAATCTAAGATCACAGTGGCTAGTGTGTTTGTCTGTCCGCTCTTTTTCCATTGTATACGTGTTACCACAGCAACGCGTTAACCGCAAGTAGTTCGTCTACTGAACGCTAGATGGCACTAACGGAAAAATATTTAATAATAAAAAAAAATTAAAGAATTTTGTCCACCCGTGCGAAGCCGGGACGGGCCGCTAGTTTAATAAAAAAATAATATTTCGAATTAAGGGTTAAAATAAGTTGTTTTGAATCGTTCAACCAATGGCTAATTGAGCTAATTGAGCAACTGAAACCATGACTGACACCAGCGTCATTTCTTCATAATATAGATACTATTACCTGCAACATGGAATATAATATGAAATGAAGTGAAAATAACTTTATCAAAAAGTATTTAAAATAAGTTGTTTTACATCGTCCAACATTTTTACCTACCACCCATTCAGGACGTCTTTTAACTGACAAGGAGAATAGGCGCAAGAAACTCGTCAGCTTTAACATAAGTAACGACATTTACAATATTATACGTCGTCACTATACATAATCCACACTAAAGAATATTATATTACTATCATAATAACAGTATGGTTTCATTACATCGTTGATTACAACAAAGTCAACAAGTATCTGTTTAAAATAAGTATGCGATGTTGTCTTATATTTAATTTGGTTATTTGTGTTATTTACTATTATCATTATATTGGGTTCCGTGTATTTGTAAAGATTTTCGATCGTGACTGTTGAAATTCTGTATAAAACAGGTGATTCTTCCCACGCTCAACTCAACCAAAATATAGGTTTCATTAATTTATTTTATCTCGAAAATGTTCGTTCAAATTAGCGAGCATTACAAAAGGAAACCCGAGTTTACGTATAGAAACAAAAATAACATTTTAATACACTCAGATGGACTCCGCATAAATTAACTAAGCGGAAAGAGGCTCGTTTATTTTTGAGCGGAATTCGGCCGGTGGATTCCGCATCCGCCTTTAGGTAGGTACAGGAGCGGGAAACCGCTGTTAAAAATTTAATCCGTGAACAATTACGGAGTTATTGTTCTTCGCCTTTTGAATTAAGAACGTAATGAATTAATTCTCATTTTATTTGGGCATTTTATTTTATTTAAAAAATTTCTAAAAGAAAGGCAAAGGCAATGAAGACCATACAGCCTCATCATCAGTTTTTTTCCGTTCTTCATTTTATAAAGATGTATGAATAATTAAATAACCACTTTCTTTAGGTTTCACTAAACGGGTGTTACTGAAACGTCTGTAAACTTTCTTGAGGGAGTATGAAAAGACATTTTCCGTTCTTTTGTGTCTTTTTATGTACATTGATCTTCTACCAGCAGAAAAGCTCGATAGCCCATTAGATCTATAATTTCGTAGGTTAAGCAACTTTTGCAAGAGCTTATCATTGGATGGGTTACCAAAAAAAAATTAATCGAGCACCTCCTCCATCTGCAGTCATTTGATCTCACTACACTGGATATTTCGTGAGCTATTTTATCTATGTTTTTTCTATCCATAGGGAAACTAACTTTTGGCAGCAAAAGTGATATTAATAGGTGAATACGGTGATAACAACTAAGGCAGTTTATTATTTTATTAGGCCAATCAACAGCTATTTACAACAATGCAAACACAGTAAAACGAACTCAATAATTGTCCAAACATTTGAAAAATGTTTTTTTCGAATACGAGAGGATGTTCATCTCATTAATGAGACAACGCGTAAAAAGTAGAAAGGTACTAGAAAATTTCGACGGGTGTTCTCAGGCTCAGTAGCTCAATTGGGAGAGCATTGGACCGGATATCCAAAGTTTGCGGGTTCGATTCCCGCCTGATAATTTTAATGTGAGCCGAGTCGATATTTTCTAGAATTTTTCTACTAATATAATATATTAAAAAACATATTCCAATTAATGCTAATAATTGTTGAATAAAAAATGCAAATGTAAAAACGTTGTTTGGGCAGTATTTAAAATACAAAATGATTTCTCCATCAATTATTTTTGAAGATAAGCATTACTATTATTACAAGACTAAACAAATGTACACATTAATGTGTATTATGCATTCATTGTGGCTTCGCTATTGAACTTTTAATCTATACTAATAATAAAGCTGTAGAGAGGTCAATTCTGTACATGAAATATATTTTCAAAATAACTATCAGGGGGTGATTAGTGATCGATACTGATGCCAAAAATGCAATCAGTAAAATTTTTGTCTGTCTGTCTGTCTGTATGTTCCTTATAGAAACAAAAACTACTCGACGGATTTTAACCCTAGATAGCTAACGTTCGGGCATACCCTGTTTAAGCTAATCATCCGTCGAAACGACGGGTATGTAAAAAAATATTTTTTTCTCCATAAATATAAATATAAACTTATTAATTGTTTTAGGGTTAATAAAAATACATTTTTTGAATTGATTTTTAATATTTTGTTTATGCATTTTAGTAAATTTAAGTATCTTAACTTTAAATGAACTGAGATCACCTAAAAAATAACAATTTATTATCACTATAAACTTTGGCATGCAAAATCAACTAGAAAAATATATATTTCCATTTATTTGGTTTTATCAGACTTAAAGACATAATAACCTATTACTATAACATAAAATATATTATATATCTTTAGCACATGTAACACAAAAATCAATTTTATGTTCACCACAAATAGATACTTTACATTTTGAACAAACACTTTTTGTCATACGCTTTTTTTTGTAATGGCACTTCCCGCACGTCTTCCTCTTGCGATTTTCTCCTGCTGAGGAAGCAGAAGACTCTTCTCCATGTCCTGATGATGCACTTGATGTCTGCTGACCTTGACTAGTGGACGGATGCACTAAAAGCACGTTCCTGATTTTATCTTTCACTTGCACTGGCATTGTAGTTTTTGTCAGTCTTGTTTTCAACCAAGGCTCTGCTAGTTGAAAATATAGTGTTTTCATAAAGTTTCTACGTGGAACTACCTTTTGCCCGGCCGTGGACAAATTATGACACTGTATAATGTAGCTATTGATGCAAGCAATATTTATCATTCCATAAAAACACACACATTGGCCATCTACTGGTTTTTCGGCTACTTGACATGTTAGAGCACATCTGGTCGAAAGTATCCACACCTCCCTTAGTTGAGTTATAAAACTCAATCATGTGTGGCTTTTTTGTAGATGTGTTCACGGTTCCTTCTTCATCACAAGACGACATCAAATAAATAACTTTCGATGGCTTAGGTTTGAAGGAGACCAAAGTAAGTGGTCCATCGTAACAAAATATAGAACTGCCAACTTGTCTAATTCTATTATTTTTCAGTTCTTCTGGAATCTCTCGTTTATTTGCTCGAAGTGTACCAACCAATGTCAACTTATAGGGCTCAAGCTGCAGGCTTTTTGCTAAAGGGATAGTAAACCAATTATCTGTTGTGACGTTTCGGTTTGTACCATGAATTGTGCGCGTCAATTCTTTTACGAAATATTCACCTAATGGCAATCTTCCAGTATCTGTTCCTTTTCCGAGGTAAGGTATGGCATCAATCATGTAATACGTGCCACTATCACACATCATCTCAATTTTTATTCCATATTTCGCGGGTTTGTTCGGGATGTACATACGAAATTTGCATCTGCCGCGAAAGGCCAGTAACTGTTCGTCTATTGTGACATTAGTCCCTGGAGTATAATTATTTTGACATTGAGTTATAAGCATATCCCAAATTATTCTGATGGGTGTAAAGAGATCGTTCTGTGATCGTTGCAATCGGAGATCTCTGTCATCAAATCGCATACATCTCACAAGAAAGTCGAATCTTTCACGGCTCATTGCAGCAACATATCCAGATCCACAATAATTAGAATTGAATATTTCATCTGAAGTCAAATGGTTATCTTTCAGAGCTGCAGACAAAATGAGAACCCCCACCAACGCCCTTATTTCTAAAGTATTAGTATCGCCTTGTGTAGCGGTTACAGTTTGATATATCGCTCTTTTTACTGCTATTTCGACGTTCGTCCATTTGACAATTTCTTCAATAATTTCTTTTGTGAAAAAAAGTTCGAAGCAAGAGTCTGCACTTGTAATACCTCTGCATGAACGGTTAGGTCCCCTCGCAGTTCGCACGATATTCCTTGCAGAGGTTCTAACTGAAGTGTGCCCTTTAGTGGTAGCCCAAACATGCCGATTTTTGCCTCGTATGTTCCTTTGAGGCAGTTGAATGATACTGCTGGATGAGGTTTCTGGAGCCACAGCACTAGAGCTTGATGCTTGATCATGTTGTAAAGTTGAAGACGAGTCTCGAGGTGTACTTATATGACTTTCTTCGGAATCAGACGGTTAAAAATTTTCGTCACTTTGGACATCATCCTCCTCCACAAAGTCTTCGGTCTCACTGGCAGAAGCATCATCCAAGTCACCAGAAAGCTCTTGGTTTATAATATTCGATATATCATCATCATTTAACGAAGACATTGTAAAAATCTATAACAAACACAATCTTAGGTTAAAAATATAAACACACACTCAAACAAAAAAGGACGTTAAAGCTAACCATCCGTCGAAACGACGGACAAAATTCAAGTACCTCAATAACTATAACACTTACCTGCCCGACGCATGCGCCACTCCATAGACCTCACTGGCGACTGAGTTGGTTAGGAAAGATAAAAAGTTCGGGTGCACCGTTAAAAAGAGACAGCGATATTTCTGTGCCATGCCCGTCGATTCGACGGAGGTTAGCTATCTAGGGTTAACGAAACTTGGTACAATTATTCTTCATACTCCTGGGCAGGTTGAAGTATACTTTTCATATTAAATAAAAAAGGTTTTAAAACAAGCAAGAAACTGGTACATCCCTTTTATCCTCAATATATCCACATTTTTACTTAAAAATAGCGTTCATTTTCCAACATTTTCATTGAAAGAATTAATTCTAAATTAAATCGAAATAATTACATGGCGGGCGAGATAAAATTTCACACAGAATTAAATCGGCGATGTAGCGAACGAAATGTCGCAATTAAGCCACATACTGCCGCCGCCATGTTAATTGATGCGAGATACTCGGAAGCCATGTGAAATATATCGATAACATCATTTTCATAGGAAAAAAGATGGCAAAATGGTTTATTTAAGTTATCGGAGACTGTTTGGGGCATCCGTAGCGACCCTGACTCATGTGTGATGAATACGTGCATTTGTAACTGATTCATGGGTATCGACGGCGAAGTGCCAATACCTCCTAACTGAAATTCGTTGAGAAATTCACTTGTTTGTCATTTCCAATTAAAATTCATTATTTGCATGTTTTAATAAAATTTTCTTAGCGTATTTTCAGTTGCAAGTAATCAAGTTAAAAGAAAAATAATAGTAGTTTATGATACTGTTGCATAATAAGGGTTCTTATAACATGAGTGTGTTTTAAAAAAACGAGCCGTAGGCGAGTTTTTTTATAGTATCACACGAGTGTTATAAGACCAAGTTATGTACAGTGTCATACACTACTTTATCTACTCTCATACTATATTACGTAAAACAATGTTGCAAACAAAACCAAACTTTGTTTAAATATTGAAAAGATTTTTTAAATGTCAAATGTTGGCGCCAAGGTGCAAACATCGATTGTGAATGCGTGTTGCGTCGTCGCGGACTCGTTCATTGAAACCTTTTTAAAGTAGAGGTTCAACCTCCTTGGTCCAGCTGGAGGTTGTATAGGTGTATCGTTATGATTAAAAAGTTATATTATGATACAGGTGTCCATACAAGACCTGTATCGTAATTAAACTTTTTTTTTATTATTTTTGGCCTGTACGTAATGTTTGTCATAATCATAAGCATTTTGTTTTCAGTTTTAGAATCTTTGTATTATAGTATCAGAGTAGATAAACAATTTTTTTTTACCCTAGTATCCATAACACAAGCCTTATAGTGCTTAATTTAGACTAGGCTAATTGGTGTAAAATATGTAATAAATATTATTATTAAATTGGAAAACCATTTTATAGTATATAAATACCGGATCGTTACTAACACGGTGCGCAATATTTTGACGTTAGCAAAATATAATACGGACCCATTAATCCATTGGATGGCCACGTGGCGTCGCGATTCTCACACACCCGTCGAACCAGTGAAATATGGCAAACAAAGTAGTATCGTGGACACTTCTAGCTAAGCTACATGGAAGCGAATAAAATAATATGTTTATGAAGAGTACAAAACAAAAGGTTATTCCGATTATAGAATCCATTGACAATTAGGATAAAACATTTTTTTACGGATTTTGAGCATATTTTATTTTATATTGAATCCTGATGTCTCCTCCTGACTCCTGTAAAGGAGTCGAAACGTCAGGATTAAATTTAAAATAAAATATGCGCAAAATCCGTAAAAAAAGTGTTTTATTTAACTTTGTAATGTGAGCGGAAGTGTATGAACTACATTTGGAGAAGTTCGAGATATTAATATACCTGGGATATATACCAGGATGATATACCTGACCAAAATCCGCACCAGACAGTTGTTTGCTGTGGGTGCATTCACGATGCCATTCAGATGAAAATACACTTCAACGGAGAAATTGATATTATTCGAAAAATTGGGATTGACTTCACTTTGCTCCATTACCCATTGAAGGAATTGTCGGCGTTTTTCATGGTCTGCTGGTTTGAACTCCCGAGTAAGCTGAATCTTGTACTCATGAAGATGGAGGTCTTTTGTCAAAATTCACTTCATGTCGCTTCGTGAAATTTGAAGTTGTTGAGAGCGATGCCGAATTGATGTTTTCGGGTTTTCGGCGACACTTTCAGCACTTACAACAGCAATGTTTTCAAGAGGCCGACAAAGCAAAACAGACTCCGCAAAGGAGTCTTAGTATCCATAATCGACTTAGTTTCTTTAAATTTTTTGACCACTCTTTGAATGGTTGACACATTAGGTGCACATTCTCGACTGAAAATTTCGCGAAGTTTGCGAGCGCTCTCAGCGTAACTTTCTTATTTTTGTAATAAATTTTCACAATTATAATGCGTTGTTGTTGTTGTTTCGTAAAAGGCTCCATTTATAATGTTAGAAATAATCATAGATGACAGCTGCTAAAGTTCAGCGTTGCCTCTTGCACGAAAAAAAATTGCACTAAAATTAAATAGTGCACTCTTACTGAGAGACCCTTTATTATAGCTTTTAATAGTGGAACACAATCCTCATTGTGGTCGGTGCGACCCGACCGGCATATTAAGCCAGCCTCATATATTGCAATAGAAAGAGGGTTAAAGCTAGTTCAGCAGTTTATTCAACAATCGTAATGACTCTTCAAGGCCCTATTTGTATTCTCAACGAGCGTACAAATATATATTGCTACAAATAGTTGGAACCTTATTAATTGCTGTTGGAGAACTGAGAAGTGAACTTGGTTAATTTGCCATTAAGAAAAGGTGTTTTAAATCGAATCAAGGAAATTGTTTACTGTTGAATGGAGAGACAAAAGACATATGTATGTATATACCTTAAAAGAAGTCTGCGTGATATAATAGGAGACTTATAAAATAACTTATTAATCTTAACGGAACTAATACCATATTTTTGTTTTTGAGGTTGCATGCCTCATTGTCACGAAAGAACAAGTCTTTTTTGCGGGTGGATGTTATGGGCAGACGTATCAGTGTACCCTCCGTCCTAGAGCTTTTGCACATTACGTTTTTAAACGCGCCGTCGACACGCGTTGGTATTGATATATTTTTTATCAGACAACCAAACTTACAAATAGGTGCCACCGTTATATGGTTGACATACCAAAGAGTCGCACTGAACGTTTTGGTTTCAAATTTGTTATCCGTAAAGTGACTCTTTACCTGTGTCTGTTTCCTGATAAATACAATTTAGGGATCTTTAGGTCACGAGTGAATAGGTATCTTCTGGGCAAGCGCGTCACATCCTGGATAGTATCGTCGCTTACCATCAGGCGATGTCACTACAATATCGATAAAGATCGAAAATTTAAACGCAAAAAAATAGTCATAATAATAATGCTTAGTATTCGATAGCGGGATCATCAGTAAGTTTAGTAGTAAAATCCCATTATGATTTATACTAATACAAGTAACCATGAGAATTTTTAACAATATATTAATAAATGTAATACTGAGTAATAATAAAAAGAGGGTATATTAGTTTTCATGCCAATCTAAATAATACAATTTTATTGAGTGCGTTGAAAAACATGAAAAGGTTTCTATGATATTAAGTTAAAGTCTAAATTATTTATGTTTCCTGTATGCTTTGGAATACTATAGTGAAAACATTTTCATTAGAAACGAAAGCAAATTTATATAGATATATATAGATCGAAAATACGAAATATAAAAAGAATATGAAAATCTTAAAAACTATCACCAAATAGTCTTTTTTTATACAAAATAGGCATGCACTTGACCACTAACTCGCCTGATGGTAATCGACGATGCGATCTAGGATGTGACGCGCTTGCCCAGAAGATACATATTCATTCGTGACTTGAAGACCCCTAAATGGTATTTGTAAGGAAACATTATTAAGGGAATAACTTATAACATTCTTTACAAATTTCTGGATTAACACAAATCCTTAATAGTGGCTGTTGGCGACTGGCTGATACGCAAACCTTTTTTATATTATTCTACCTTTTTGATACTTTTTCATCTGCTTTTCTGTCTCGTGGTTTGGTTTTGTTTTGTGTGTCAGGCTGACAGGTCTGTTTTAATTGTATTGTGAATATTTAATTAAATTACTATAATTATCGTAAAATCACCGTGTTTCCATTATATTTCATATCGCAGTATAATACAGTCCACCAGTAGCTATCAGTGGCTAAAAAGGGACTTTGAAAAAAGTCTTCCGATTAAGCTATCTATGATTTAGTAAAAAGGGCAATACTTAGCATTAATTTAAAAAAAATAGTTGTCTGTAAAGTCAGTTTACGGATAATAATTTTACGTGATAGCGTCATAAAAAAACATTGATTAAAAATTGCATAATCTTTGAATTGAATTACATTATTATCACTGTATTATCATTATTTTGTGTAATACAAAGAAGGAGTTAATTGATTTTTTTTTCAATAAATTAACATTAGGTTGTTGTTATAAACAATGGAAACCATATTAACTTTTCACTTCATGAAGTGGAAGAGAGATAGACGCTTAGGCCGATCGTGGCTCTCTATCGCTTATTCTGCGCTCTCGAATGCACGCTCGGCTCAGGCGGAATGTTACACTTTTTCGTGCATGCAGCCGGTATTCATCGATTTATAAAACGTTACGTCAAAAATATCTTCGTGTATCTATCTTTATGGATTTGATGCTCATTAATTATGCGCTATTACGCAATACAATTATTGATTAGTTTTGGCCTTAATAATAAAAACAAATGATAAACAATAATGAACGACTTTAGTTGAGTTGATTTGAAAAGCCACAGAAAAGTTTATAAAATGTATAAAACTATTTTATACAAACAGTTGTATATAATACATAAAATTTTAATATAATTTAAATAATACGAAAGCTTTATAAGTTTCCAATATTTAGAAAAAAAAAGAACATTGAGTAAATAGAAAAAATAAACTAATGGTACAGATATCAGCGTAAGTCAATTATATTTGAATAAATTAAATATATTAATTATTGAAACCATACTATATCAGTCAGCGAATCGTAAAAAGACATTGGAAAAATGTTTTTGTAGCGTTTTTATTTTTTTCACAATGTCATATTTTTATAAGATATAATATCTTACATTAAAAAAAAACAAAATTTTCAAAGACGAGATCGACAATATCAATCTCTTTGCAAGTTTTATTCTGAGTGCTACCATGATCTAATTATTAAACCATTTTTAACGTAATTGGCGAGACAAATTGCACCAAACTACCGTTGCACCAAACGATCGTCAATTGATTCATTTGCAAGTATTGAAAATTCGAAAGTATGTATTTCCAATTTATTCCCATTATTTTTCTTTCAGTAGTGATAAAAATCTTCAAAGGCGAGCCACCAAGCAATTCTCTTGTGCTGCAGTAAAAATAATCTTTCAGTACTTGAATAAAACTCCCGTAATAATATAAGCCAGCAAACAAAAGAGTGTAACTAGAAAATTGCCGTGTCGCAGTGCTGAGCGGAAGCCGGGCGATTTATTACGCTCCGCTTACACTACGCTTTGCGTGGATGGGAATAGCGATTAATTCCAATAAAACAGTTATTATGCCAGTGACGCAGAGGCTACCAACTTTGGTTGCTATTGCTACCTATCGCACCAAGCGCTTCTTAACATGTTTTATAATACGCACAGCAAAGGAACTCCCTTCCTGCGTCGGTATTTCCGAGTTCTTATAACCCGTCCATTTTCAAAGCCAGGGTGAATAGGCACCTTCTGGGCTAGCTCGTTTCATCGTAGATTCGTAGTCATCCTGTGATCACGGCTCCTGTAAGTCTAAACGTCAGGATTAAATATAAAATAAATTATGCGCAAAATCCGTAATAAAGGTTGTTTTATTCAAATGTGTAATGTGCGCGGAAATGTAAGAACTAAAGATGTTGTTTACATTATTAATTCCACTTTCTGATACTAGATGGCTCTTCACTGAAATCAGATGGCGCTAAAGTTTCGTTTTTTATATTTTGTATTACACTGTTTGGATATATAATTTACCATAAAGATTTGTGTATTTCAATATAATATAATTTAAAACAAAACAATGATTTGATTGTTTTGCATGCCAGTACCTGGCGAAAAGTGTGTGACTCCAAAAATATTGTAACATCATTTATACTTACCACCTTTAAAGCAAACAAAGAAATATTCTATTCTATAATTTAAAAAATTAATCAGACATTTCCTAGATCATATTCTGGTTTTTTGTTGTCTATCCTAGATCAACCAAGATCTGTCCTAGGTTATCTTAAACACTTTCATCATTATAAAACTTTAACTATAATTAGGAGATCAAACTACTTCAGATCAGATTATTTATAATTATTTTAAGCAAACATAAAAAATCAACTTTAAAAAATCACTGGAGCTTTGTGACTGACTGCGTGAGTAAAAAGTTCATGAGTAAAAAGTTCATTTTCCTCAATGACCCTGAAACATGAAAGCCACGAATGCCATGAAAACTGGTATGCAAACCAAGCGACCACGAAGATCTTGGAATAACCAAGTCTTATATTCCAAAATTTTAGATTCGATATTAAGTAACCCTGTATATTTAGTTCTTACACTTCCACGCACATTACACATTTGAATAAAAACATTTTTTTAAGGATTTTGCGCATAATTTATTTTATATTTAATCCTGACGTTTCGACTCCTTTACAGGAGCCGTGATCACACAATGAGTAAGATAATGGTTGCCATATATTTTATACTACCTTCACAATATTTTTAACGGGCACGTTCCTAATTGTTAATTTTTTTTTATATGAAAAAAATCGGAAATAGTGAGGCCCTTCCGAGAAAAACTGGCGAAAGAAACTCGGGCAGGGGGACCGACCTCCATCTTACTGTTATTATCAAAAAGAGCTAACTACATCACCAGGTCTTGCAACGTGTGTCTTTGGAGGTATTAATTTATTAATTATTGGTTCCTAAGCAGATGGATCGCTCCAAACTTCGTCTCTATTGAAATTAGGATGTTTCCTGATTTGCAGAATAGATTAATCCCGTCTAGAATATTAAAGAATAAGCTGAGGTGGACCTTAGTGAAGAATATACACGTAGCGTATAAAAGCGCTAGCAGTCACCACTCTGACAACAGCCTTACAACGTCGAACGCTCATTGTAAAACCACCGAAAAATCGAGCTTCAATTTTCAATCGTAGCACAAGGGATTAAAGTACAATTCACCAAACGATTGTTTCTCACATGTGTGACCATAAAAAAATTCCATTCCGGTGTCGATGCGTCGACCTTTCAAATAATATCTCGTATTAATTGATGCTGTCAAATTATACATTATGATTACATACACACATAAAATTACACCCTTTTCCCTTACGAGTAGTCAGAGATCACAGATTTCAACTTAACACGATCCCGACATACATCTCTAGCTCTTTCAACCCTCATCAGTATTTTCATACAAGCTCATCGGTTAAGGGTACTTTTGACCTGGTCTTTTTCAGAACATCTATTTGGTCCCTGAAAGTTCGCCTTGGTCTGCCATTACCGACTTCCACATGCACATTTGCCTCTTGTTTTTATCTTGTTATTCTTTCGTCCATCCTCTCTATATGTCCAAACCTAAGCATCCCCTTTTCTATCTCTGTCACTATATCTTCTTCCACACCACACCACTCTATTATTACATTATTCCTTATTAAATCCTTCAAATTCACTCCAGCTATACTATTTAAAGCTCTCATTTGCACTGCATTAATCGTAAATTCGTGCTTCTTCTGCCAAACCCAAGATTCATTTCCATACATTAGTTTCGGTACCAAGTAATTATAACCAGAAAAAACTCTATCTAGAACATAAATAGATAGCGCTGACTTCAGCTTAAGGAATAGTTTATAAAATTCGATGGGGTTGTCAAAGTTTTGGTAGCTCAATTGGAAAAGTACTCGCTCGGATAACGAGGGGATGTTGGTTTGAGTCTTGCGCGACACCTGAAAAAGCTGATTTTTTTTGTCATCATTATTTCAGACATTACGAATGATTATATTGATAAAAGTTCTCAGCAAAAATGATATATTGTTAATATTTCTTTTAATCACATGAATTAGCCTAGCTCAAAGTAAGCAATGTAAGGCTTGTGTTATGGATACTAGGGTATTGGATAGACATACATATATGATACATATACATCACATTATTTTAATATATTTAGTATACTTAGTTATATCTATAGGGTTTTTGTGTGAAGTTTAATAAAATTATGTAAGTATTGTATAACCCAGTGTATGTAACCAACATGAACCTTTTCGAACCTTGAACCATAATAACATGATAAATATTATTACTATGACTGTGTATTTGATGTTCTCTAATATTTATTTGTTTTTTCTACAATCACAATGCTATATTTCTATAAGAATTAAAATCACCAACTATTATACACGTGTTTCGCCCCCACACGAAGCATCATCACGAACGGATTAAGTGCTTGGTATTGCCCAGTCTAACAGCTCCTGATGATGAAATTAAATGAAAATTACTTTATTCAAGTGCACTTAAAATAAGTTGTTTTGAATCGTCCAACATTTTTACCTTCCACCCATTCAGGACGTATTTTAACTGACAAGAAGAATGGGCGCAAGAAATTCGTCAGCTTTAACAGAAGTAACGACATTTACAATATAATACGTCGTCACCATACATAATCCCCAAAATTAAAAAAATATATATATTTTCATATTACAATAATAGTAGTGTTATGTTACCATTATTTTGTTGATTACAACAAAGTCAACAAGTATCTGTTCTAAGTAAGTATGTACATTGTAATTACATACAGGGAATATACGACAAATTTAGGAAAGCAACAAGATGTATGTTTCTGATCCTCCGCGTAAAACACGTGTATATTAGTTGTTGAAGGTATCAGTGTCTGCGGTTTCTGCATTTATTTGCGGGCGGGCGATGCACTTTACTTGGATTTTGTGGAAGTAAACTCAATATTTTTGTTTGACTTATTTATGAAAGTAATGTCATGTCAACCTTAAAAAACAAAAACCTATGATGTAAAAATAATTAGAATAAGAATAAGTTATCTTAAAAGATAGTGTCATAATTAATAATAATGTAATAAATTGCTGTCATTGGTCATTAAATATAAAAATATTAATTTAAATGCGATAAATCTATTCGATCGATTCTATTTTATTTATAAATAATGTTTAAAAGCTCATAGTGTCATGGAGACTATGCTATAAAACTGTTAAGCTGGCTTATTAAGTAAGCGACTTAATTAACTGTAAGCAATCTGCGCCATTAAGCTTATGCATGTAATCGCATGACCGTTAAGATAAGCTTAGTATGGCAGGATATTCGCTATTAATCGAAGATAGGCGATTTAGTATCTAACTTGATAATGTTTATGGTAAGAACTTAACATAAATTATTAATACAAAGAATGAAAGTTATTTAAAATTACCTTTTCAATCTTTAAATCAACTATTTGGTGCAATGGTATCAATCCTGCCTTTCTCAGCAACTGTTCTGGGTTCGAGTCACGGGAAAGGCAGATGTTTTTGCATAAATACGAGCATTTGTATCCGAGTCAAGGGTGAATATCTATCTATATACATATATAAAAATTCCCTGTCACAGTGTTTGACCACACTGAACTCCGCAACTACTCAACCGATTTTGATGATTTTTATTCATTTTGCTGGAATTGTTCCAACTTAGGACAAAGGATAGTTTTCATACTAATAACACAGAAACGCCAGGTCAGCTAGTATACTTATAAATAAATTAAATTCAAGAACCTTTTGCAGTTATTTCCATTTATTTATTTTATTTGACTCTTGAAATGTTTACACAATTATAATTATAATTTACAGTCTCAAAAAATATAGACATAATTGATAAATTACTTGTATATTGGCACCACAAGCACTAAAAATTAGATGTAATTTCGTTTTAAGTAATTTTTTATTTTATTTTAATGGGTTTGCTCTTGATCCCAATCAAACCCGAGGATCAAGACATAATCGAGCGGAATGAACTAACCCAGAACGTGCCTATTCTCCCTAGCTTTTAAAACGGACAGGTTATAAGTATCAAATTCAGGCGCAGAGAGGGAATTCCATTCCTTTGCTGTGTGCATTATAAATGATGTTGAGAAGTAATAAATCCGTATTGGGCCAGGTTATAAACTAATTTCCCTACGGTGTTCTCATCCACAAGGCCTATGCCTACATACTGAAAAATTTAAAAAAAGTCGCCTGTCTGTCTGTCTTCGACAGACTGTGCTTTCGAGAGATGCATTTGCTTATACCGCCATCTCATTTTTTCCATCGAACATCCAGACGCACTGTGCGCTACCACCCTTTCTTGGTTGCTATTTCTGTTATTCCTGTTGCACCAAGCGCTTTTCAACATCCTTCATAATGCGCAGAGCAAAGGAGTAGAACTCCCTCCCTACGTCTGTATTTCCGAGAACTTATAACCCGTACATTCAAAGTCAGGGTGAATAGGCACCTTCTGGGTTAGCTCGTTCCATTGTGGATTCTATCTTGGCCCTCGGGCTGGATTGGGATCAAGAGCTAACCTATCCTTGATAAAAAAACTACTTAGCCTGTAATTAAAATAAAGATAAAATTATTATTATTCAATATGATCATGACATTGAATGTCAAAGCTCCGCCATGGCTTGGTAATTACTATGTTGGGCGACCTTGTACCAAGAAGAAGCCGCAACATACTCGGCATAGTCTTTGTTTCGTCCTTTGATTATGTGTACTTGTGTACTTTACACATTTATATAACTTTAAGAAAACTTGTTCAACATTCACATTTTCTTATTACAAATCATAAGGTTTAATGATATATCTTGTTAGTTAAAATTTTAGCGTTTCTAAATTCCTTTTTAATTAAACATTACGACTATGTTCAAACTCGCTTTTTTGAAGTAAAACTTCTTAACGCATGCTTGACTAGAGGAATAAGCTGGTGAATGCGTTACGAAAGGTGTGATCAGGCGAGGCGAACGGAAGTTGAGAGGGAGATATAACTTAATGAAGATAAAAGGAGAGAGAGTTACGTTACGAGAGTCGGTCATTAGTACAGAACATCAATTGATAAGGAAACGCAAGCGCGACGTCATCGCGCTTTGACAGAGTCTCGGTGACGTTCGCACAATCCAAGATGGCGAAGGCGCGGCTACAGTGAACAAACGGTCATTCTATCTTGGATCGTCGTGCGAACAACGAGTGCCTAGAATCTATCTCACGTTTCCTTTGTAATTTGATTTAATTAAAGTTTAATAAAGTTATTTGCTACGCAAGTACCTATAAGCCTATAATTCTACAGCTACTCGGCCTCATTCTCCGACACATATATATATATATATATAGATGAAGCTAAACAAGTTTAACTTCAGTCGTGTAGTTTAAGGACACTCGTTTTTTTGTGAAATGTATTTCAAAACTACGTCACTTTTTTCTGAACCAGCTGAAAGAAATGTTCTTATAATACGAAAGATAGATCGCTTGACAGGTGTGGATATTGTTGTTGAAATAAATTTGGTTCACTTGCTACATACATTCTTGTCTCATTTTCTTTTCGTGACGAAGAAGTATTTTTCTTTGCTTCGTACAACTTAAATAAATTGTTAGCTTCCAGTTATGAATACTTAGTAACGGTTACAAGACGTGTATAAATTACCATAACCATATTTCTTACATTTACACCAATCAGCCTAGCCTAAAATAAGTACTGGGAGGCTTATGTTACGTATACAAGGGTAACGAAAAAACATACATATATAATACAAACATTTTATGTTATACTCGTATTCATATATATATATATATATATATATAAATACCCATGACTCACGTGCAAATGGTCGCATTCATCACATAATAAACATCTACCCCTTCCGGAACTCGTACCTAAGACCATAGGTGCGATAGGTAGGGTGCTACCGTTGCACTAAACGGTCATCGAATGATCATCATACAGACATAATAATATGTCTGCTATGTTTTGAACCTGGGACCTTTTTTACCATAGGCAGTTTGTTACCACTAGCGGCCTGTCCCGGCTTCGCACGGGTGGACAAAATTGTTTAATTTTTTTCTATTTTTAAATATTTTTCCGTTAGCGCCATCTAGCGTCCGGTAGAAGAACTACTTGCAGTTAACGCGTTGCTATGGTAACGTTATTGATACAATGGAAAAAGAGCGGGAAAAAGAGCGGACAGACAAACACACAAACAACTGTGATCTTAGATTATAGACTAGCGGCCCGTCCCGGCTTCGCACGGGTGGACAAAATTCTTTAATTTTTTTCAATTATTAAATATTTTTCCGTTAGCGCCATCTAGCGTCCGGAACTTCGAACGAACGAACTTCTTGCAGTTAACGCGTTGCTATGGTAACGTTATTGTTACAATGGAAAAAGAGCGGACAGACAAACACACAAACAACTGTGATCTTAGATTATAGATTACACATCAATTGGTTGCTGTTCCTACTTGTCGCACCAAGCGTTTCTCAACATCCTTTATAATTCGCACAACAAAGGAGTGGAACTCCCTCCCTGCGTCTGTATTTTCGAGTGAATAGGCATCTTCTGGGTTAGCTCGTCCCATCGTAGATCCTGTCTTGGCCTCTGGGCTTGATTGGGATCAAGAGCGAACCCATTAAGAACAAAAAGAACCCAGTTTTGTAATTTCCATTAAATTTATTAATGCATCAAGCTGATAGGTAGTGAAGGTTTTAATCACATACTTCCCTACTTCAGATAATGTTACAAAAATTCTGGTTCTTTATTTTTACTTCTCTTGAAGCTCTTTATTGTTTAAATCATGACATTATTGTCAACATAAGTTAAGCTACAGTGTTACTGGTCTACAGCGTAAAGTTGGAAAAGTACTAGAAAATTTCAACGGGTGTTCACAAAGCTAGGCAGTTTAATTGGGAGCTTGCGCAATAATCCGTAAAAAAGTGTTTTATTCTGATGTGTAATGTGCGCGGAAGTGTAAGAACTAAATATGCAAAAAATATTTAAAATTATAAAAAATAAGTTAAGTTTGTTGAAATTCAAAATTCTTAAGATTAACTTGTTTGTGCGCCTGACTATTGAGACAAGTTGATTTTTTTCTAATAAGAATAACTAGACATGTAAAAACTAGCAGTTGAATGTTTGAATAACAAAAATAAATAATAATAATCTTCACTGGTTATGAAATCCAATAAATATATCTTACACAGACACCAATTAGCCTGGCTCAAAGTAAGCACTATAAGGCTTGTGTTATGGATACCAGGGTAACGTATAGACATAAATATATGATACATAGATATGTACTATTCATAGAAATATATATAAAGACCCTTGACTCAGATACAATTGCTTGTATTTATCACTCAAACGTCTGCCCCTTCCGGGATGCGAACCCAAGACCTTCAGTGCGAAAGTATCGCTACCGTTTGTGAAAAAGGTTATTATACCTTCTCTTAAATTATTAGTTTCCGTAAATATTTTAGATGTCTTTCTTAAATTGACTGTAGATACAATAAAAATAAAATGAATGATTATTTCGCCAACAAATAATTTTCCGTTTAAAAGTTATTGTGAGAGATCAATATTCAATATAATTATGTTTGAAAAGTTCTTACAATATTGATAATAAATTATAATAAATTGATAATGATAAAACCGCCCATGGTGGGTGCCATAATTGCACTCACTTTAGTTTTGTCATATTATTGGCACTTACTGGACAATATAGTGCATAAAAACAGACAGTCAATGAAATAAATTATTTCATCATTACTTAAAGTGTCTTTAGTCAACTTTGTCAATTGATTCCTTTTAAAAAAAGATATAGTGTATTGTGTTATTTGAAATACATATACACACGAGAACAAAAATCATTGGGGAATCACACCATGACTTGATTATAAAGATATATTACAAAACCACAGTTATATGATTAGTTAACGGAAACCGATTCAAATATTAACCTAACCGTATCGGATTGATGAGAACCCGAACCTAATACAATAATTTTATGATATGAGAAAAAACAATTTTTAAATATTATTAAGGTGCTAAATAAATTATTATTCGTGACTATACAACTCATAAAATATATCCATGGGATCAGTGGCCCGCCTCAAAACATTCAATAGGTCAACTGATCCCGCGGGATAAATTCGAGCGGTCACAGTTGACTAAAAAGCCAGCGCTTGACGACGACAATGCGATATAGGATATGACGCGCTTGCCTAGAAGATACCTATTCACTCGTGACTTGAAGACCCCTTTTTATTTATCAGGAAACACAGACTCAACAAACGCAAAGAGTTTAGCAGTATGGATCACAAAATTGGAACCAAAACACTTAGTGCGACTCTGGTATATCAACCATATAACTGTGTCTATTTAATTAAATGCATGTCTGGTTGTCCGATGAAAAATGGGGGCGGCGGAACAAGGCTGTGCAATTCTGCTGCACGTTTACCGAAATCTATTCTATAAAAAACGGATAGGCTTGCTACCTTCCGTCATGTTCTAGGCTTATTATTAAAAAGATCGTCATAAGATCGTTTTGTAAGCGTTCCTTTATACTAAATTAACTTTACTTAAGTTGCATAAAAACTAAAAATTGTGCGCTATTATGTTTCTCTGTCTTCAACATCTAACATGACGCAAAGAGGCTTACACATTCGAGTTTGCACTTTTTAATGAAACGTTTTTTCATTTGATCGGGACGTTTCGATTCCTTTACTGAAATCGTATTCACATGAATAAGCATCAATTATAAGTAAATTGGAGCATAAAACATTTTAATTTCCTAGCTTCACAATTCACATGACTAACTTTAGCTGAATTTCAATATTTTGTAATACGATGTCAGTATTCTAAATTAAGATACCTTTTGAAGTGAAAACTTTTTTAGCGTCGTTGTGATTTGGAAGTCGATAAAATGAAAAAGTGACAGTAAAAAGAGATAGACACATAAATTCATAAGATTTAACGTAGGAAGCATTATGTAAGTGTGTTAATTAGTGTTGCATGCGTAGTACAAAGCTTGAGAGAAGGCATCACAACAACCGTGGTATTTTGTATACGTGTACGTATTAGTTTTGAAGGTTTCACTTCTACCACGTGTGAATTGCACACATGCTTTTTTGATACAATATTTTCCTGACCCGATTTTTTCTATTATTATTATATTAAAATAATTTATCATATATACATAAAAAAGTATATAAAAAACATTAAAAAATACTTTGTATTTCAATTTGTTATAAAGTTGACAATAATAAGGCGGTAAAAGCTCAACGGTTGAGATGTTAGCCTCGAACTACCGAACTACCTCGAACTAGGTACCGAGTTCATAGCTTGCCAATGTACTTATCTTGGACTCACTCGTAACACAAGAGTTAATCTGACTAGAAGTGATTAACGTGGATATTGATAATGTGTTTGACGAACTGTTAATATTTTTTGTAGTAGGTAAAGCGTTTAGTTTACTGTGGGGAATTAAGAAAATTTCGCATTATTTATGAAAAAACTTATATTATTATAACTTTGAAAAGATGGTAAAAATATGACCGTTGGGTGTAACGGTAGCGATCCTACGTTTCGCGTCGACGATACTGGCTTCGATTCCCGGAGGTGGCAGATGTTTTGTGTGTTGAATACGAAGATTTGTACCTGAGTCATAGGTATTTATATATGTGTATATAAATCCGTTACCCTAGTATCCGTAGCACAAGCCTTAGAGTGCTTATTTTGAGCTAGGATAATTGGTGTGAATGTAACAAATATTAATATTATTAAATGTAGCAATTAAAAAGCCATACTGCTTGCTATAACCAAAAACATTGTTAATAATTGGTTTATAAACTTTCGCGTATACTCATTAAAGTGTAACTTTTTTTATTTAATGCTGACGAAATATCAACTCTTTATCTATATGTGTTAAAACGGTTAATTTTTATACCGGGATAAGCAAAGAAATGAATAAAATAAAATGCGTCCTCATCATTTGGGAAAGTTGGCTTAAACTACATATCATTAACTATATAGCTCATTGTTCGCTAAACAACCACAACCTTCTATGAAGAGGCTGCATGGAGGCAGAGGAGACTTCACGGCATGTACCAATGGAATGTACAAGTGTGGCTGAGCAATGGGCACAACTACTCCAATCTGTAGCATCATTCCCTGAAGCCTGCAGCCTGAAAAGGCTGCTAGCTAGTGTTGCCGATCGATAGTAGGACTATCGATTGTGATATTGATTCTATCGATAATATCGATATTATCGATAGCTCAAAACGGGTCAATGAAGGAGTGCAACACTATCGATACTAACGATAGTGTTGTTACCAAGAACATAGATAGTAATCGATAGGCCTATCGATAGCACGTTATTTTTCAGTTGAAAAAATCGATAGAAATACTGTCGATAGTTTGGCAACACTACTGCTAGCGCTCTAGGATGAATTGGGTTAGCTGGAGTAGGAAGAGAACCAAACACACGCACAATGGACCAATCAGCCCAAGGGCGGATATAGCCCCGTCTTTTAGAAAGTTGTTTTAATTTATCATTAACTATAGGTAATTCCCAACAATTGCTTAATACTGACAGGGGATTTTGTTTTCATTATCTTAGTGTAACAGCCGCTTTACAAATGGTTTTGTTCCCTCCTCTTAACCGAGGGGTGGCTGGTACCTCAGCAAATAGGTATTTACTACGATGCACTCTCTCGGAAAAACAATTTCGCGTTCGGAAGAGGGGACGAATTAGAGATTCGTTACACTTTACGCCAATTGGCGTCGCTACAAAAGAGAATCTCTAATAATTCCGGTCAGCCAGCCATTGTTGAAGATGAAACGACTTTTGGAAGTTTTATTAACTGCAACTCCTTACCCTATGTAAGAAATAATTTCGTATTTTATTAAATTGCTGACATGGTCACGCGTTGCTATGATATAAATTAAACCTATCCTATGCCTTAAGTTCTAAAAAATCCAGCAAAATGATAAAAATATAATCAAAATCGGTTGAGTAGTTTCGGAGTTCATCGTGGTCAAACACCGTGACAGGGAATTTTTATATTATACTAGCTGACCAGGTCACGTATCGCTGTGGCTCAGTTATTATAATTTGCATGTTTTTTATTAGAAATTTAAAAACCAATCCTGCTTCTTTACGATCAATGTCAAAGTTTTACGCATTACGATTTGACAGCTGAAATTTCTTTTACAAGCAGGTGACATCATGACATGAAGTAAACCTGCATTAAAGTGTCTTTAGCATTTTTGGGTTTTTGCTCATTTTAAATATTAAAGTTTTATAGCGAATAGAGAAATTAAAGAATTAATCAAATGGCAATGGAAAATATCTGTATTAGTTCCTTATAGCATAAGGAATAGATATAATAGATATATTTTCCTAAAACCTTTCAAATACCATATTCTTTTTGTGTTTGGCTTTAAATCTTACTATTATTATTGTGACTAGCTAACCCGGCCACGAATTGCTATGGTAACGTTAATTGATTATAAAAACTGTTATTCTTAGGCTTATGGTAACTATATATGGTAACAAACCCACAAAGTCCTTCTTTTATATAGTAAAGATGAACTATTGCAAGCAAGGGCAAGCCAAAATTGCGTTATATAATATAGAGTTGTAAATTCAGTTTTTGTAACAATTTAGATCCCAGATCATATTTTGTGAAAATAATTTAGTTATACTTGCAGTAAGTCTAATCATATTAAAGTATGAAACCACCTACCTAATAATCTCAAAGCCCTCCAGGCCCTCCATTTGAAAATAAACTGAAAAATAAATTAATAGCAAAATCTTTTTAGAACATGAAAGAATATTACGTGTGATAATTGTAACACTGCATTTCTCGCATTTTTAATTAAGAAGATTTTCTCAAGTATGTTTCATAATAATTTATTATTCATCGGAAAAAAGTTGAAAGAATTGTTAAAAGTTCAATCTTTAGGTTATTATATCTATATTTTGTTTTAATCATTAGTTAAGAGGCCTTTATATCTCGATACCTCGAAAAGGTGAATTTATAGCATAAAGAAACACCTGTAATCACAAACATTCTAACTGTAACTATTGTTATAAAGTGAAGATACAATAAATATGAATATTCTTGTACTATTTCTACCAATAAATTTGAAATAAATGGAAATTATTGACATTGAAAATTAGTTCTCTACAATTTATTTATTCTTATTATCGGTTTCGTAACATCTGTTTTACAAGGCTATTTATTATTCTGTACAACTAAGCGACCGGCGCCATCTTGGGTGGCCGAGATCCCGCGGGAAAGATCAAAGGCCGCACCATCACCTCTTATCGCGATTCAAGTTCAGCTGTTGATGAGAGACGCCACTATAGACCACGTATAGCGGTGTCTCACTTTGACAATCGAACTTGCATTGCGAAGAGATCATGGTAGGCCCTCTTGTCTTTCAAGACTTATGTGATCAGATTGGGAGGAACTTGTACATGACAGAAATATAGCGTGTCCTATTTTTGAAGGCTAAGACTCACTTCTGGTCACTTCGTAATAATAGCAAGAAATTTAGTTTTTATCTAGTACTAATTTATTTATTATCGCGATTACGGATCGGAAGACGTAGTAAAGGCAGGTCTCCCACTTGATGGACCGACGATCTGGTGGAGGTCACGGGAAGCACCTGGATGCGGGCAACGCAGGACCGGTCATTGTGGGGATCCTTGGGGGAGGCCTTTGTCCAACAGTGGATGTCTTTGGCTAAAGACGACCGATCGTAACAAGGAACAAACGAGCGCCTCACCAAATTTTCAGCCTCATTTTCCTTTGCCCCGTTAATATATTTATTACATTCCACATTCATTAATTTACATTCACCCTTCAAAAACTTCACAGGACTCAAGAAATTTCATCGTTAAAACGTTCAAAGAAAAATTACACCAATTCGCATAATAAAGTAATCGAGAGCTCTTCGAGCCAGTTAGCGCCTCGGAGGGTTAACAGGGCATAATTTGCCCTGCCCCGTTTCGTGAGGGGAGAGTGGGATCACGTGCCCTTCGTTACTGCGCTTTGCAGTGGATACGTTTTTTTTATCTGCCCTTGGGTCATTTATTTTCCCTTTTGTCTGAGATTGCGTGATTGATACACAAAGACATTCAAAGAATATTCTTTGACATACTACTGTACATTTAAGATATAATTATACATTCATTGTAGAAGAGAGTTATCTGGCGGAAATAAAGCCATTTTCGCAAATTATAGTCATCAGATGGGTCATCGGAAGTTTACTATATCGAGCTCCTACATGTTTCGGAAGACACATCAAGTATTCACGGATTAACGGTGTCTTTATCCGTAGAAAAAGCCAGTGTACCATCAGTGGGGATATTACTAGGCTGATTTGATTGATTTTTTTTATTTTTCATAATTGCATAGTTTTCTGCAAAAAGAAAATGTGCTCAATTATATTCAGATATACGCTTATTATAATTGTAAAAGTAACAGCGAATAGGTGAAGAACAAGCATCTCACCTTAGCTCACCGCCGCAAAGCTGCCAGTCTGTCTGTCTTTTGCAGCTGTACTATGGAAAGAGAGGAGCTGCACGTGTTTATACTGCCACCCTCTTACTTCCATGGGACATCCATCAGACAGACATCTACTTTGTCTTGGTTGCTATTCCTAACTGTCGTATCAATCGCTACTCAACACCTTTTATAATGCGCATAGCAAAGGAATGGAACTCTCTCCCTGCGTCTGTATATACAAGTACTTATATCCTGTCCGTTTTTAAAGCCATATATAATAGGCACCTTCTGGGTTAGCTCGTTCGAGAATCCTGTCTTGGGCCGGGCCTAATTTGCAACGCATTAAATAGACAGTTTATTTTTTACTGTCTGTTTACTGTAATTGTATCATTTAAATAAAATGAAATAAATAAATACTTTACCATTGCAGAAAACCCAAACGAAATGAGGGATGCGAATAATTAACAAAATTATTCTTTTACGCTGATGAAACTGATTATTTTCTGAATATTTTAATATTCTTATTTCGCTTATTGCAGCAGTTTTAAATTCAACGTTTAAATATTTTTTTTTAAATTCAAAGTTGTTCAATGCCAAAATACACAACGGACATATAAATCATCATCTAAGGCGAAAGACTAAGGAACGTTTTTCAAATATTAACCATTCCATGGGCTGCCAAATAAAATTGAAAGACCATTACTCAAAATTGCTGCTGCCCGTTTTGTGGTCTGTATTTTGTGATTATGTCAGTATGATACGTCGCTTTTTACTATAACCTAGTGTCAAGAGTAAGTACAATAAAACTTATTTAACTGGGCCCAAGCTATGCGAGAAACCTCTTTTGTTGATAATAACAATGAGATCCCGACACATTTGCATTGAAATACTTTTGTTACTGGGAATATTGAGACCTTGTTAACTGAGATTAGATTTCATAGATTTTTTTTCATGTTTACCGCTATTTGCCTCCGCCGGAACTCCGCAGCTCAATAACCCGTATATGTGAGGCAATTTATCAGGTTTAGACAAGTTATGACATGCTTGTATACAAACAGTCTGAGTGTGAAAGACTGGGAGAAGAATGGGACTCTATAACTAAGACTACTGTCATATTAACCTGCCTATTTGGAAGACTGAGTAAATGAAATTCTGTGAAAGTGATAAAAACACCTAGAGTTCCAGTGTTAAACTGGCTTCAATGTACTAAGTTGCTCTACCGTCTCTATGGTGTCTAAGGCAAAGAAAGTGGGCATATCCAATCAAATTAATTTTGCGGTTATAGCAATTGTTGCATACCTTTTAATAATGCGAACACTATTGCTAATCAAAAGACATTATTTCAATATGCTTTAGGCATACCCCACCTTTGGTTGGACGATGGGGTTATGTTCGACTGCAAATCTGATGGGCATATCCAATAAAACCTTCACATCACCGGTTGCCCTCGTGGGACCCTTTTTAGAAATCATTACTACGTCCCAGTGATTGGTTCGCTTCGGACCCCTCCATGGATCGGTGATGCCTGAGTAAAGCCAGGTGTGTATACGTAATCCCACCAACGGATACCCGGTTCTCTGGTGGCCCACCCACTGCCTTTTCCCAGTTAGATCGGGTTGACTCTTTTCCTCTTTAGTAGGGCCGCGTTTTCGGTTTCCTCCAAGATCCTTTCGGCGGCTTCCATCTGTGAGATGACGTCCTCGCAGAAGGAAACCGCTTCCTCCCATGACCTCTCGGTCGCCAGCATGGCCTCACCCACAGACAGGTCCCTCCCAAACTCTGTGTTACCAAAAATTTATAACGAAACGTTAAGCAAAATATAAATGTGAAAAGTAAAGAAACCGTAACAAAAGTTTATAATTCACTGATCTCTGCGAATAATTAAAAGAACAATTAAGAGACTACTGTAAAAATATTATAGTTTTTCAAAGATCTTCAGGGATGAAATTATTTTTTTTAAGGAAAAATATACTTCGTGATCATAGTTGGTAAACCTTTCTCTACTTTCATAGTAATGTAATGCATAAAGCGACCTGCCGTAGCTATACAACATTGCGGCTTGCAATAGGCTGATCGTAGGGTTGTCACTACTTAGACAACTAAATACTTACTAATTTTTAAAATAATAATTTGCAAATAATAAGTATCTTTATCTTTATTATACCAACACCATATCAAGCTATGAAGGATTATATTGATAATTTTCTTGCATTCACACTAATTAGCCAAGCCCAAAGTAAGAATTATAACACTTGTGTTATGGATACTATGTTATGGATAAACATACATATCTGAAACATAAACAAGTAATATTCATAGAAATACATTATAAATTACTCAGGTACAAATGCTCGTATTCATCACACAAAAATCTGCCCATTGCCGGATTTGAACCCAGTATCAAAATTGCGAAAGGCATGATCGCTGCCGATACACCAAACAGAGGTCAATTACAATAAACGTATTTACTTTCAGCGGACAGACGTAGTCTTGTCCAAGTAAATTAGGGCTTTGAGATCATGCAACTGTCCCATAAAAAGTACTGTCCATTTTACCGAATCTTCCATTTTTGGGCAAAATCAAAAGAAATTGACATATATCTCATTCATTTAATCGAGCTATGATAAGACCGTAATAATAAAAAAGGCATCTAGTCAATAAACCTATTTTATGTAAAGAAGTGTTTGTCCTACTATATACAGCTTAACTTAAACCTGACGAAAAGTTGTCTTACAGTTTATTAGTTGAAATAGGTTTAATAAGTAGTTGACATTATTACAAATAAGACAAATATAGTTTAAAATGACTTCCGCAGGAAATCAAATAGCATACGACAGCTACAATGAAATTAAGCTATCTAACTAAATTAAAGAAAAGGCGTAATTCATCTGTAATGGACACCTTGAAAGATTAGCTTCAATCCACGGCAGTGATACATTTGTTTACTTGCATGACTCCAGAGAGCTTCGGTATTGCTGGAACTCTCTAGAAAAAAGCTGCAATATCTTTAGTTATATTCACATTAAATCGGACCATCGATAATATTACGACACTTTTATCAAAAATAGTACATAAAGGAGTTGCTATTCCAAGTGTGATATTCCAAAATAAACTTTTGAATATATTGCTGTTTGTTACAAAGTTCCACAAATACCATTTGATTGCTTATTGATAAAATCAAAAAGATAAATAAAAATAATTTTCCAACTTAATATTAGAATAATTTTTAGACGAGAAGAAAATTGTTAGATTATAAAAAAACTGGTTGGTTGCCTGTAAAGTCGGTATACGGGCGAAAGTTTTACGTGACAACGACTTTGAGTGGTAAAATAATTTTAATGTGAATATTCATTCGTATAGTAGGAAGAAGGATGAAATAATAGTAACAATTTAAAACATTTATTTATACAAAGAATTATATTTAAAACATTAATTTATAGGCACGCGTCCCTTCCACTTTTTATGTCTGTCTCTCTCGCTCTTAGGCGGGCTAACCATGCCCGAGTGGAAGGGACGCGTGCCTCTCACTCGCTCTCATTGTAAGCGCATAACGTGAGCGGAGCGTAACGCAGTTTCTTGAAGTGTCACCCGGCAAACCAATTTATACGACGTTGTCACGTCAAAAAGAAAAGTAAATATACTTTTCGTAATATAATTTTTTAGTAAATATATTTAATTTTCAATATTGATCAATTTTATCAAAAATATGTCGTTGGATTTCAATCATTTACTATTGCATCATCGTTGCAAGTCCGATACTTTGGTGTGTAAGAAAACCCAACAGTTTAAAATTTTAAGACAAATAGCGCCATCTGTATTTTGTTAAAAAACTATACTTAAAAGCAATGCCTACATTGTGTTGTGCGTTTAAAAGCAGACACTACGATTACCCTTTGTTATAGGATTAAGAGTAAATTGAGTGGGAGAGAGACGCAAGGCATTCGGCGGGCCTCTCTCTCGTTCGGTGACTCATCGTAACGTTACCGAGCGTTACACTTTTTCATAAGTGACTCCCAGCCGCAACCTAATTTAAGACGTTGTCACGTCAAAAACACAAAAATATACATATAAAGATAAGCGACATTTTTTTAACTGTTCAGTTTTTTTTTCTGATGGTTTAAGCGTTTATTATAATTATGTTTTTTTTTTTAAATATAACAACTTAGGAGTGCAGAAACTAGTTTTATTATGAAAAATTGTAAAAAATATAGTAAAATAAAAAGACACGCTTTTATGGTAAATTGAAATAAAAAGTAAAAATAAATTTCAATAAAACAATTAAGTAATTAACGATAAAATTAATGCATTGTAAAGTAAAGGGTTGGATGCTCGATATTAAATATTTTATTTTATTTATTTATTAATTCATTTCTTACCAAGATACTATATTATATTTATTTCGAAAAGCAGAGTTAATGTAAGAAGAATGCCGTGCAAAAAATATTATCCGTTGGTTTTATCTTTCGTATATGTCCTGCCATCAACATTTTTAAACAAACAAATGTTTTCTACGCTTAGTGACAGCCCTGCATAGGTCGACCGCAGCCGAACATTCCCATTGGCTCCGCGGTTTCGTCATTATGTCAATGTTAATATTTGCCTGCGACCACACTCGTTCGTTACATTCCAATATCTCTGCAGCATACGACACTGATAACTCTGAACGCACGGCTCTCTGGAGTCCAGGACATAGCTTATTATTATATAGCTCTTAGTAATATTCGATATATACTTTTCGATAAAAGTATATCAACATCAAGCATGCGTTTGATGACGCAGCGTAGAATTCGCACCAAATCAACCATAGTAGTACGTCAACCTGCTGTCATATGAAGGGGATCATTGACATTCTGAAGCGAGTCTCCATTTATACTTTAAACTGCCCAGAAAGATTAACCAATTCTTAAGACCTGTCAAGAGTAATGTATCTTTGCAGGCAGCCGGTGTCTACTAAATTGGTTGTGTCTCTGGTCTCTTAAAATGGGCAAGCTGTCTGAAGTGAATGATGACGGCTGTATTGAAGAAATTATTTGCAAAATATTATTCTTTATGATGAGATTGATCGCATTTTTGTCCTACCCATATCCTAATTTTTTTCTTTTAAGAGCTCGGTGTTTCTCTCCATACGAAAAGAAGCCGAGATTATTTCTTTCCCTAAAAAGTTTTATCCTAATTAATTTTAAATCCTTGGAAATCTTGTTTACGAACAACTTTCTTAATTTCTTATGAAAAACCTCTACTCTCTTAGTTCGGTTTCCGTTCTGGTCATTACTTCTACGTTTGTCGAGATAACAGAAGACTTAAGATTTTTTAAAAGACTTAAAATTATTTTAATCAAATATTAGATAAAACCGACTCAACACACAAGTAACTTCGCAGGAGGAAAAACGAACCCTCAACCTTTCAATGTCAGGTCCAATGCTCTCTCAATCAAGCTACCGAGCCTTGTGAACACCGTCGAAATTTTCTAATACCTTTCTAGTTTTTACCCTGTAGGCCAACGTTCTCCCATCAATGAAAGGAACATCCTGTCGTATTCAAAAGAAACACTTTTACAAGTGTTTGGATAATCGATTAAGATGAAGCCATTTAGATTTATGGTTTATATATATTTTTTGCAATTTAAAAAACAATAAAAATAGAATAAAACACTTTTTTACGGATTTTATTTTAATTTAGTTATAACTAAATAATGTTTTAAAATAAAATAAAACAACTTGATTTATATAAAATAATTTAATAATTAGGAACGTGCCCGATTAAAATATTGTGAAGGTAGTAGAAAATACATGACAACCATCATCTTAATCATCCTGTGATCACGGCTCCTGTAAAGGAGTCGAAACGTCAGGATTAAATATAAAATAAAATAAAACATGCGCAAAAATCCGTAAAAAAGTGTTTTATTCTGATGTGTAATGTGCGCGGAAGTGTAAGAACTAAATATTAAAAATAGACTTGGGTCACAATTAAATTCTCTCGCCTGAGAATGCAAAGAAAATACTTTTTTAGTTATTTATAGATATGTAACATTTTTAAGGACTGTATTGAACATTTTTTGCCTTCTGACTCCGTTTACAAAATATTAAACAATGAAATAATTAAGATAAGGTCTATTATCCCTTACAGGAGATAGGCTGATAATGTTGAACCATTAATTACATAATATCTATCCTATTCACACGCCTACAGAAGTTATAAAAGTTGGTATTTTTATTTATTCGTCACACGTACCGTCTCCGTGTCGGAGTCACGTTCCGTATCGTCCCAACTTTTATTTCTTCTTTCGTAATTGTACTTCGATACAAAGTAAACAAGAAAAAGTTTTCACAATAATTTGTAGGCTTAAATGTTAATTGGTCGCGAAGCCATATACGTGCAAATGAAAAAAAAACAAGTAGAGAATACTGACGCTTCGATATCTTTTGGGCTGTGCTTTGAAAATGTTCTCCTTAGCGCTTGTTGCAAATTAATTCTTGTATCCGTAATGAGTGATACAGTACAGTGATACAGAACTCTTTGCCATAGTCTGTGTTTCCTGAGAAATACAAATAAGGGGTCTTCAAATCAGGAGTGAATAGGTATCTTCTAGGCAGGCATGTCACATCCTAGATCGCATCATCGCTTATCATCAGGCGAGATAGGTCAAGCGCCTACCTATTTACTATGAAAAAAACCTTTTTGGTCCCCACGTTATTATTTATAAAAAAATTGGATTATTACCAAATGCGTATTTGTGTTAGGAAAGATTAATTTAATAAATTGCAGCGGCCAACATAAATGTTATTGATAAATGAACGTGGCAGTAATTCCATGATTCCTGTTGCGGCCAAAGCTTGTATTGTATTTTTCTCAGATCATGCGCGTAAATTCTAAGTGCATAGTATTTTATCATCGCTCACATTTGCTTCACTTGAACTCATTTTGTCAAATTGATAATATCAAAACACCGTTCACTATAAACAACAATATTTTTTTGCGTGCAATGGGACTTGTTTTAACACAGAGTAGATATATTTTCACAAATGAATCCCCTGTGATAAGTTACCTCTTTGATTGGACAAGTTCTATTTTTTTTGGACTTTTGGCGGGAGCGGGAAGCGTTACGTTGGTGGTTTTTGAAATTTGTGTTTTTGTGGATATTAGTGTGTAATAATGGTGGATTATTAACCACTGTTTATGAACATTGTAAGTTCATAAACAGTGTTGTATGTTGGCAAGTGTAACAAAGCAGCAGAAGTTGTCTTTTACTGCTCTCTCAAGAAGTCCACGAGGAGGTTTCAGTAAAATCCCACACATTTACTGAAACCTAGCAAAAATATATTTTACTGTTCATTAAGAAATTACTTAAGAACTGGCAATTATACTTACTTGACACTGGCTAAATGCACAAATCGTGCAAGCCACAAATAAAGAAAAAAAAGTTCTATTTTTACAACTACAAATACCTACAAGTTATAATAATTAATAATAATATTGTCGGTCGCTAAACATGATAAATTATGAATTTTTAAATTAACTTTCCCGGCTCGCATGTAGAGCAATTTAGTTTTATCTCAAAGAAGGTTGTCATAATTATGAATAAATTTCCAAACTTATTTGAGACAAAATAACTTTTTGATATAATGAAAAAATTAACCTTAATTAGCATAGGATTTATAACTAAACTGTGGCTGTTAATTAAAATTTAAGAGATTAGTGAGAGATAAGAGATTTTATAAAAAGGTAAATAAGGTAAAGAAAATGGACATCGTCGGAAATCCTGTTACAGATAAATTTCAAAAGGCTAAAATACAAAACTTATCCAATAAAGTAACTCCTTAAGCTTAACTTATTGCTCTCAAACTTATGATTGATGAAAAAAAACTCGGGATTTCTTTGACAGACAGTTTAAAATTGAAAGACGGTTTGAGTGGCTCAAGCAAATGGGTGAATATTCCGAAATCTCTCTTTAATTAAGAATGACGAACGACGGGTGTCAATCGGGAAATATGCCACGAATTTGGAGGAAAAATTGGATATTTAATGCGGAGCGAAAGCTCACGTTGATTTTACGGATTACGTAGAAAAAGCGATCAAATGTCAGTTAAATGAAAATTTAAATATGGTATCGAACAAATATAAATACATTATCCGATTCTCTAAGCTTCGAACGAGAATCGACAAGTGGAATATGGATTATGTTTATAACAATGTGATATTAGTTACGGATAAGATAATTTTCTATCTCTTTCATTTATTTTAAAAGCTTCAAATAAAAGGAATCGTGGAACACAATACACAACCTGGAATATCAAGGGAAATATCAATTTTCATAAATAATAAATTGGTAAGTACTTGCGAATCTTGGGACAATTATTTTTACAATCGTACGGTTAAATTATGGAAAAAAACATCGACTTAGCCGTTTAAGACTGTGTATAATATATAAATACATAAATATTTTATTACAGACGATAGATTCCTTTTTTGTGTGTAACAATTCTTAGTAAGTAGCATTTTTCTAATATAAAAAAATAACAGTCCATCAATAGATTTACTGATGCTAACGTTTAATTACGTGCAGAGAGAGAGAGAGAGAGAGAGAGACGCCACTACAGACGGCGCATATCGGTGTCTCGCTTTGACAATCGAACTTGCATCGCACTAAAAGGTTATGGTAGACCCTGTAATCAGTAAGCCTACCGAGGATCGCAGAGGCCATTCTCTCAACTATTATCCTCAGGATACTGTTAACGCTACTGCTCAAACGAAGCAATACCAAAACATTCTTTTTGCGTATGATATCTACCCCAACATTCGCAAACATGCCCGATGTGTGACAGCAGGGCGGTAGCCCCACCAGTGCCCTAGAGATGTTATTGTACTAAAAACTAAGTGCAATATTACCTTTTTCTTTAATGGGTTCGCTCTTGATCCCAATCAAGCCCTGGGGCCAAGGCAGGATCCACAATGAAACGAGCTAACTCAGAAAGTGACACAGTGACACTTTGAAAACGGACAGGTTATAAGTACTCGGAAATACAGACGCAGGGAGGGAGTTACACTTATATTATCATCCATAGGCCTAGCCTAAAGTAAGCAGTGTAAGACTTATCTTATGGATACTAGGGTAAAGGATAAGCATACATATGTATATTACTTATTTATTATTATTTATTTATCATATAGAGAAAAAAACACAATAATAATACATAGGTTAGGTGCAATTATAAACTCATTCGGACTTATATGTATTATTTTTAAAAATATTATTAAAATTCATGATTCAGCAACACAACAACACCAAGCGGTAGTCAATAAAAAAATAATGAATAAATAAATGTATTTAATTTTGTTTTTTGCATTCACAGTGCCTCTGTGCTCTCAGCTGGGGGGTAATATTGGAATAGGCTTCATGTTTTGGGTCATATTACCTTGTCTCTGTAGTTGCGCAGCTCGGTAAGTGAATTCGTTATCCCTTAAACTCGACGAAGTTTGGGGAAACTTTTTTAATTTTTCTAGGAATATGCTTTAATGAAATAATGTACTCGTCAAATATGGTTATAAATTTTAACACGTAGAGGGGTTATGATTGAATATGATCATTTATTCTTATTCGTTTGTATTTCAATATGACTAAGTATAGAGTGTTGTTGATAGCAACCTTTTTTAGAATGATTTGTATTTTTTAATATTTTATTGTTTTATAGTTTTTTTGCTTTGAAGTTGGTTGTCAGTCGCGTTTTGATAGTTTGTATGAATGTTTGGTTTTCTTTCATTGGATATTATATTGATCTTATACCCTAAACGGAACGTGTTTTCCTCATAAACCAGCCCCCATTTGCTCTCACTTGCTTACATAGAGGTAATTTCTATATATATATATATATATATATTTAATTCTCTTGATCCAAATCAAGCCCGGAGGCCAAAACAAGATCCACAATGTAACGAGTTAATCCAGAAGGTGTCTATTTACCCTGGTTTTTATAACGGACGGGTTATAAGTATATGGAAATTCAAACGCTGGGAGGGAGTTCCTCTTCTTTGCTTTGCGCATTATAAAGGATGTTGAGAAGCGCTTGCTGCGACAAGTAGCAATAGCAACGAACAAAGAGTGGTAGCGGGATGAATCCATAAAGAATTTCATTTGAGTCAAAAACAGGTTAGAACACACTTAGTCACTAGCTAAGCTCTCCTTGTGAATTCTTAAAAGTCTAGTCATAATTAAATAACGTCGAAACGTATTTATAGAAACTCATTAAAATTCAATGTAATACTTTCGTGACATCTGAAGTTACAACCGTGAGCCGCGATGTAAAGATACCAGTCATGAATTAATTCAAAGAGAATAATCTCTCATAATGTAACCACAGAACAGCTCGTTGACATATCACACACACGCGTTACCCGGTAATTTTCCACGTGGTTACAGCAGAAGTTGCCGCAGAATACAAATTATAATACCGCATTAACAGTCAATTCGCTGAAGGAACTCTTAGAGATGGGGCGGTAGGCGCCCCAAAAAGACAGACGTTATAGGACAAGACAATCAGATATACATCATTCGATAAAACCCTGGCAGGTGTGCAGCTTCATTTAAGTACGAATTTTAATAAAATACAAAAATCATTTTTTTTCTTTTTTAAAAAAACAATCACGCCCCCGAGCCCTCAGGTAATATTCGAACCCAAGAACTTTCATTATCCGGGCTGGTGCTCTGACCGCTGAGCTACCGAGACGTAGATATACTTATATTTGCCCTTAGCTTAATACTTTGGCATTCACAGGCCAAACTTGATTATGATTGTGATGACTCACAGGTTCGCATCTATAAGTCATCACTGCATCTTCAGCCCAGGAGTTGGAAAGAATACTTTGGAACACACCAATATCAAATTTATTGACTTTTAACTTCGCAACCAAGTTTTCTCTTATTATTATATTATTTTATATTTTTTTGCATTTTTTCAATGCTATCCTAAAGATAAACTATTTTAATAGAAAAAAAGGAAAAAAATCGACTCGGCTCAGAAGCGAAATCTCAGGCGGGAATCGAAACCGCAGTCTTTGGAAGTCCGGTGAATTAACTTATTTAACGAGTAAATTTTTCTAGTATTTCTCTATTAAAATTAATTATTTTCTCGCAGTGTCCCATTCCGGTATTATTACACCAACAAAATAAAATGTTGAGCATCTTCATTTTTCCGCATAAATTACAAATAGGAGAAGTAATTAAATAACTTTAAATATTGGTCTTCGCATCCTATTGCTGGCTTCTGGACCTAACTACATTCTTCAGATCAACTGACGCCGAAAAGTTGCGTGTCTGTCAGTCTCCTACAGAATGTACTTTGGAGAATTGCTCAGGAGCTGCATGTGCTCATACCGTCATCTCCTTTTTTCATCGGATATCCAGACGCACTGCATACTACCACCCTTTTTTGGTTGCTATTCCTACCTGTCGCACCAAGCTCTTCAAAACATCTTTCATAATGCGCACAAAAAAGGAGTGGAACAGGGAGCTCCACTCCCTGAGTCTTTATTTCCAAGTACTTATAACCCGTCCGTTTTCAAAGCCAGGGTGAATAGGCATCTTTTGGGTTAGCTCGTTCCATCGTGGATCCTGTCTTGGTCCCCTGGGCTTGATTGGGATCAAGATTGAACCCATACAAAAAAGTTTTTTTGTATGGGTTCGATCTGCTGATCTGATCTGCTGAGCATTTAATCGCCTCCGATAATTTATATTTAGGTCACATTTATTAACGTGTGGATAATGTATTTGACTACATATTTTCTATCTTTATTATATAAAACCAACATTATTTTGTATGACATTATTATACAATGTACTTGTTTGCTATTCCTAATAAGAAAAAGTTTGAGGATTCTTGGACTTGTGACTTGTTATAGAGAATGTGGGTTTATCCGTTTTTCCTGGAAATCTTTAACGAGGAAACAAAAGAAGGTCTCATTATTCAAGTAAAATGTATATAAATTTGCTAACATGCGATAAGAAGATAGAAAAGTAATGTAAAAAATAAGGTAGTGATACTAGACTTTTTAAAGTAATTGTTTATAAAAAAAATAACAGTGCCGTCTATGGACGCCCGAAAGAGGCGAAGTTTTGTAGTATAAAGCGTAGGTACTAAGCATTAAAACTAGAAAAAGAGATAGAAAGCCACGCCAGCCACGCACACTAACAAGATTGAAAACGAGACAAAAGACCACGTACACTGAGGTGGGGAGGCGATATATATAGGAGCTGGCTCCTATATATCGTGTAACGGTAAAATCTGACGCTTAGCACGGATAGAGTGACAGCGCAGCGAGCGCCTATATGAAGAAGAAACTTCAAAACACATACGTATGTAAATTTCCTGTTGATTAGTGGATTTTGTAGCTAAATATTTTTTGTCTACAAACCTACTTGTACAATTTTAGTAGCTTTGCCAATTGCAGGCATATTTGATATGATTGTTTACAAATATCATCATATACTTTTCCCTCCCAAATTCGATCACAATTATCAAGTCTAAATAATTTATCAAATTTAATAATTTAGGACTTGTTTTGGTTATCATGCCAGGCCTTTAATTTTATGAAATTATTATCAAAAAGCGGAATTTTTAAAAGTTTATAAAACTATGATTAATTTTAATTTTATGTTTTTGAGGACTTAAGTGATGGAGTTGCTCGCTTACCCGTTTTCTTGGGTAATGCCACTTCTAGGTCAATGTAGAAAGACGTGTCTGGGTGTTGTGATGTCGTCGTTGTGTGTGGATAACATAACACAAGTGCTTTAGCTATTTAACTTGGATTCAGAACATTTTTGTGTTTTTGTCTAATATATATAATATATTTTTTCAATAGCTACGCTTTCTTTCAGCAAAGCATCAAAGCATCAACTCAGCTCTCATAAATCATATTAAACAAGGCAGGCACTTCACATCCTAGGTCACATTCCTTACCATCAGACGAGATAGTGGTCAAGCGCTTACCTATTCACAATTAAAAAAAAACAGCATTGAAAACATAAAAATCATGAGTTTAGTGGCCATATCCTGTCTAACGTCTAATCTTGGCCTCCCTAACATACTCCAAGTAATTTCACGAAAACCCGCTTTTAAAATAAATTATTCATTGCGACGAAACGCCCGAAGCCTCGCATTCATTTCATTTTGGAATCCGAATTTCTACTTTTCTCTTTCGCCCCTTTTTTCATCGAATCCACCTTAAATTTTTAATAAGGATTCCGATTAAAACAGTAAAGTACATAGAGGTCCTGGTTCAATTGAAATTCTCCTCTGCCCTTTTATAACAAGTTTTTTAAGTGTTTCTTACTGGTTTTTGAGAAATGGAAAATATTTTAGTATGTATCATATCGTATAAATAGGTTTATACAATACATTTCGGAGTGTGCAGCGGAATTGCATAACCTTGTTCCGCTATCCTCAATGTTTCATCGGAAAACCAGGTTTACAAATTACCACCATTATATGGTTTATACACCAAAGTTTTCGCTCTAAGCGTTTTGGTTCGAATTTTGTGATATATACCGCGAAGGAGTGGACTCTTTGCCTGAGTCTGTGTTTCCTGACAAATATAATTTAGGGGTCTTCAAGTCACGAGTGAATAGGTATCTTCTAAGCAAGCGCGTCACATCCTAGATCGCTTAACATCAGGCGAGATAGTAATCAAGCGCCTGCCTTTTTACTAATAAAAAGTGCTCAACCACTATCTCGCCTTATGGTAAGCGATGATGATAAGCGATGATGATCTAGGATATGACGCGTTTGCTTAGAAGTTACCTATTTATTTATGACTTGAAGACTCCTAAATTGTATGTGTCAACAAACAGCCTCTTAGAGATTGGAACTAGCCTTAAATACAGAAAGCTTTTTTCATTATTATGAGTTTCAAATTGTCTGTTCACCCTGGCTTTGAAAACCCTGCGTATGTATTTCCGAATACTTATAATTCTGGTTATAAGTATTCGGAAATACATACGCAGGGAGGGAGTTAAATTCCTTTGCTGTACGCATTATAATTATAAAAGATGTTGAAAAGCGATAGGTGCGACAGGTAGGAATAGCGACCAAGAAAGGGTGGTAGCTCACAGTGATGATTGTTTTGATTCACTATTGCCATTATAAGCATCTGTAGAAGTTAACTACCGGACATAAACCTTTTTTAAACCGTTTGCATATTGTGCATGGGCAATTCGGTAATGGCAGACCAAGGCAAACTTTCAGGGACCAAATAAAGGTTGTCCTGACAAAAGGCCAGATCAAAAGTACCCTTAACCGACGAGCTTGTATGAAAAGGCTAATGAGAGTTGAAGAAGCTGGAGATGTATGTCAGGATCGTGGTTAGTGGAAATCTGTGATTTATGCCTGTAGGGGATTAGTTTTTCAGGACATATTTAATTTTCTGTAAAAACACTTTGGATTCTAAACAAGATAAAACGGTGTAGTGTTTCTAATAAAATGAACTCCACCAATAGATCGTTACCGGCTTCCGTTCGGAAGTGATCGTTTCTCGCTCGAAGAGAACTCTCACGCAATATCGTAAAGATTAGCCGGTTCGGTGCTCACGGACCGCGATAAGATTGTTCGTAACACTTTGTAACTAGTTTCAGATAGCGTATCTCCGATTGACTCGGCTTACGAAATATTTATGGAAATTCTAACTCATTTATTGCATAAAAACCGGACAAGTGCGAGTAGAACTCGCGCGAAGAGGGTTCCGTAACAAACGTAACTTTGTATTTGAAATATATTAACTCACATAAATTCAACTGTAAATGTAAGTTTATTTTTAATGTGTTATTATGACAAATTAACGGTTTTAAAATTTTCGTCTTTATTTGTGCTTCACGTCAAATTTCATGATATTTAATCCTAATCACAGGAGGACTAAGGATTCTACTACCTTCATAATATACCCATGCCCGATTAAAATATTGTCAGGATTAAATATAAATCGTGCGAAAAAAGCTGTAAATAAGTTGTTTTATTTAATTGAGAAAAAACACTTGTAGTATATGTAGACGATTATTATGTGGACATTTTTATTAAGTATCATTTTAAAATTTTAATTAGATATTATTTTAACTGACATTTCATTTTTATTAGTATTTACTTTTAAAATGAGTTGAATATTCTGTGTGATTTTATTTTGTGAATCTATAACTAACTTAAAAATATTGTGAATAATTTGGATTATCTATTATGATAATAATGGATTTATTTCCAGTAACAATGTAAAAGGAATTAATAATTGAATTGTACCAAATAGTTATAAAAAATTGTAGGCTATTTTTAAAGGCTGAATGGGCCGAACTTTTAAACTAGATTAAGTCCTTCATTGTACCCTATTTAAAGGCAAATAAATAAATTATGTTTCTAATTTCGATGTCTGAATAATTCCAGAGGCTGTAACTTCAATATCTCAGGCAAGGTAAGACAAGGCTCCTCAACCAAAAGATTAAATATACATAGAAAGGTGAGTTTTATTTGTCCTTCTTTCTCGCAGACGAGGCTAAAAGGATATGATTTTTTGGGTAAACATAAATTATCTAGAGTACAGGTCCGTGGACTGATTTATGATACCTTTTTCCTGGGCATGCATGCTGTTGTGAGTTATATTTGGAGCGTAATTTTGGATTAAAGGATATTGAAGGAATGTAGTAGATATTAACAAGTTTGAAGTCTTAGATTGAGAAGCTTGATGACCGCTCAACCTGCAATCAATATTAGAGAGAAAACACACATTCACCGAATTTACAAAGCGTTTTTTTTTGAAGACTTTAGTGACTAGAAATTTTAAGATGTGACACAAAATTATCATGTTGAAGTTGTGACATAAAATTATCATGTTGAAGTTGGCCGCAAAAGCGACATGGAATAAGCCAGCAGGATGAAGTTGGCCGCTAGTTAAATGTAAATTGTGTAAATTGTAATTTATCGTGTCTGGGTGTTAAGGGTATCATGTCTGGGTGGTTAGGCTTTTTTATATTTATATTTAATAACCGTGATCACAGAATTACTAAATTAATAAAAAAAATTCTTTATATCAATTGTAACTGTATATAGGAAATTTAGCATATTTCTTCCGTTGCCATAAAGAAGGGTACAAAAGTTTTGCTTCACGTATTAATTGTTAAGTAATATTTTTCTTGATCATCATAAATTATTATCAGCTTATAATAGCTTATAATTAATAAAGGCATCGTTAATCAAAATAAATATTTTTTTAATAAAATAAAAATTAAATTATTAAAACGGTCTTTTAACCGACTGGTTTTTGACTGGTATATTAACAAATATTTCATACAATCTATCTGAGTTTCGTCACTATCTGGTATTTCTTCGATACTATAGCGATATATTATATTAACTTTTTTAACCCATGGTACTTATACAACATACCTTCCAATATTTTAATCTCGTGCGTTCCTAGCTATTAAAGTAGTAGAAAGGTCAGGATAAGATATAAAAATAAAAACAAGAACAAAGGCGTCGGTATCAATTAAAAGTTTGGTTTTATTCAAATATTTTCAATCTGAACGTTTTGACTCCTTTACAGTATAGAGCAAGAGAAAAGATTTGAGTTACAGTTATAAATCTTAATAGATCTATAACTCTTAATCGAAATAAATCTATTAGAATAATTTATCATATAAGATAGAATTGAAAAAAAAACAATAAATAAATAATGAAATTAAATCTTCTTAATCGATTGTCCAAACATTTGTAAAAATATTTCTTTCGAATACAAGAGAAAGTTTCCTTTGAGAGCCTACAGCGTAAAAAGTACTAGAAATTTCCGACGGGTGTTCACAAGGCTCTGTAACTCAATTGAACCAGATATCCAAAGGTTGCAGGTTCGATTCCCGAAAATTTACTTGTGAGCCGAGTCGATGTTTTTTAGTATTTTTCTATTAATTCCATTATCTGCAAAAAATATTTAAAATCATTAAACAAAGTTATTGATAAAAATTTTGATTGTGTAATTTGAAATACGACAGTGAAGTAATAGCTATAAAGCTCATAATAATAAATTCATACTTTGCTTATACTCCATTATTGTATTAAGTTTACAACAACCATTTAATATTTCACATAAAACTATATGTTATTTTAATTGCCAGTTCAAATTGCTTATGATACTGTATATATCGAAGTAAGATCATTTATATCGGAGTTAATTACTAGTTCGACAGTTACAATGTGTCTGATAAGAGGTCCTTTGAGAATTAGCACTGGACGTGACTTATTTAGAGCAATTTGGTTGTGTAAGAGAATATAAACGACCTTTATAAACCATTTGAAGAAATATATGATTCTGGTAATTAATTTTACATATTTTCTTAAAATGAATTTAAGATGGAAAGTTAAATAATGAATGTTAATAGGTAACTGTACATATTTAGTGACAGAACTTTACAATTAATCTCTGTTAACAGAGTATTCAATTAAGAATGGTTTTTTCTTTATATCTTTGTAATTACTGGAATATATAAATTATACGAGTATTTTGGAACGAAGTTCCTTATTAGGGCTTTGCGGAGGGGTACCCTAGCCGGTAAAAAACGTCTGTAGCGTTAAACAAAAAGCATAAGATTTTTATGTATAGTATATGTGGAATACAGTGGCTAATGTATAGTCTAAGTGATGACTGCTATTATATATTTTTATAAATCATTGTAAGTCTAATGTATAGTCTACGTGATGATATATTTTTATAAATCATTGTAAATAAAATAAAGGTGTTACGATAATTTTGTAAAGTAGTTACTTTGCTTTTTATCGATAAAAAAATCGTAATAAAAAATAGAACTTAAAATAAATATTTTTATAATAAGGAACTTTGTTCCTATCCCATGTCCCACGACACCACAGGATGTTTTTTATTAGATTTCATTTCGTATAGCTAATGAAAGCATTGGGTACTAGAAAAAAATCAACTTGTCTCAGGTATCATACGGGACCCGAACTCACATCCCCTTGCTATCCGAGCGTATACTCTTCCAGGCTTATTTTTAATGACTTTCAGCTAAAAGAACTGTGGCGGCTTAACACGTTGACAGTCCTATGACCCCATATGGGGTCATATCAGTTTATACCCATACGTCCCTGACCCCATATGGGTTCATAGGTCTTAGAATTTTTCTTCATCAATTTTTAAGCGGACTTATGAGTATGGTTTTTGTTGTTTAGTGGACTCATGAAGGAAGAATTGGTCATACGAAATCCGTGAAAACAATACAGATTATCTCAAAGTTAGGTCTACAATTGGTAAGGGATTACGGGAAAAATAAAAACTTACTTTTTATGCATGCTCGTGTTTATTTAAAGAAATGTATCGAAAAAGTTACATAATTATTTATGTTCATTCACGAAACAAGAATGGCAATAACCTTTTTTGCATTGTTTGCATTCTTGATGAACTTTGGGAGTCATTTTTGCTGCTATAGTTGAAGATTTTCCTTCAGACATATTTTTTTTATAACAGCCAGCGCATCTTTTGCGATTTCCTCTTTTCCCTGGCAATATCGCTAAATCAATAAGGTAATTGTCTCAAACCTGTACTTGTGGATGGAGCAGAGCTGGTGGATGGTGCAGAACTGGTAGAAGGAACAGGTTGAGCAGGTCGTAAAGACGTCGTGTCCATAGGACTGTTATTTTGTAATATTAGATAGTTAAAAATACCACATTTCCTGTGATGAATTGCTCAATATCCTCAATTGTTTCCTCATAGTATTCTTCGTCACTTCCAAAACTTTTTTTTTCCAAGCGTCATCAAACAGTATCAGCTTCACTATCTTCCAAAATTCTCTGAATATCGGCATCAAGGAGATTGCGAGACATTATTCACTTCACGACAAACACTGTTCTAAATAATAACAAATCATCTTGACACATCTTCAATGTTGTAACCAACTACCCTCGATATTTTTTATTAATTTTATACTCACAAGTCCATGAACCCGTGATATGGGTTCACGAAAATTTACACTCACAAGTCCGTGACCCCACATTGGGGTCATATAGGAAAATCGAGGAAAATGGGAAAATATTATGACAAAAAGTTATTTTCCTGGTAACATGATTAAAAATAACTAAAGTTACCTATTAATTGCTTTGGACTTATCGGGTGGTCAGATCATTTTGTATGGGGACTGTTAACGTGTTAATTTTGTGTAGTGTAACTTAGTTAGTTTTATTTTATTATTTAGTGTATTTGATTTTTTGTGCTTTATTATATACGTTGCGATTGTAGTGTACATATTATTTATAGTTCATTAATATCATTTATACTCGTAGTTCATATGCATTCATAATAATATAAATAAATATTAATTATGAAAATTATTTTAATTATGTATATTAATGTCGACGGACAGAATGTTCTTATTATATGTACGTGAGAGGCTGCGGAATGCGTGCGCCCAGGGAACCGGTCGGTCCGCCGTCTCGTCCCGCGCCCCGCCCGTTTAACACGGAACTCACTCGCGCGGCGGCCGCTCGCCAGTGAGAGATAACACCTCTGACGCGAAGCCCGCGCCGCTTTGTCTCTTGCCGCCGCTCACGCGCATACGATCCTTATCTGCTTTGTTAGCTAGCAAAAATTTATTGTACTTCAACTTGTTCGTTTCCTGTCGTAGTTTCCTGTTTTCTATCGCTTACGTTTATGTGCTTTCATACTCTATCTTCTATACTCCTTCTTGTTGTGTGCGTAATAAAGTGTTTAGTGTTACTTACGGATTCGTTATTTCTACCGTAACCACCTAATAATATACTTGCACCACATTGGTGACCCCTTCGAACGCGGAAATTGAAGATGGCGGCGGATCATACGGGCAAGTCCAAGAGCGAAACGGCGGAGTCATGTCGCGTCGGCGTTAGAGTACCCCCGTTTTACGCAGAAAAACCGTCTTTGTGGTTCTCACAGCTTGAAGCACAGTTTGCGTTATCTAACATAACTACCGACGCTACAAAGTTCTACTATGCAATTGGGAACCTAGAACCGCAATACGCGAGTGAAGTGGAAGACATAATTTGTAACCCACCCAAATATGGCAAGCTAAAAGCCGAGCTTACAAAGCGGCTGTCAGCATCTCGAGAGAAAAAGGTGAAGCAGCTGCTGATGCATGAAGAGCTAGGGGACAGAAAACCGTCCCAGTTTTTCCGGCACCTCCTGAACCTGGCCGGCCCAGGCGTTCCAGACGACTTCCTGCGTACCATTTGGACCAGTCGACTGCCAAGCAGCACGCAAACTATCATCGCGTCCCAGCCTAAGGCCAGTCTAGAGGAGTTAGCTGAACTGGCGGATCGCATTCACGACGTCGTGAGTCCTCAAGTAGCGGCAGCAGCAACAGCAGCGTACCCTCATACAGTGCAAGGTGCAGCTCCTGACCCCGTATCTCGACAAATCGCTGCACTGACAAAGCAAGTGGAGGCATTAACTACAACTGTGAATAGGCTCACTAGGTCTCGTAACAGATCACCCAACCGTCACCGGAACCGATCCAGCTCTATGAGGTCGCAATCCAACTACCGTCGATACCCACAGTGCTGGTATCATGCAAAATTTGGTAGCAAGGCGCAAAAGTGTACCAAACCCTGCGACTACCAAGCTGCGGGAAACGACCAGGGCAGTCGTTAATGGCGGCCAGCGATTGCTCCACTTCCGGTCGCCTGTTCGTAACGGATCGAAACAGTAAGGTACAATTTTTAGTTGATACGGGTAGTGATCTGTGTGTTTTCCCCCGATCCGCAGTGCGATCACGCCGAGAAAAAACAAACTTTCAATTGTGTGCAGCTAACGGTACCCCGATTCATAGTTACGGTTATGCTCATTTAATTTTAAACTTGGGGTTGCGCCGCGACTTTACTTGGCAATTTATTGTAGCCGACGTTACTAAGGCGATAATAGGCGTGGATTTTTTAAGTCATTTTCATTTGATTGTTGATTGCAGGAATCAGCGTCTGATTGATAACAGCACTAGTATTAGCACCCCGGCTTTGCCTGTCAGGTCGTGTGATATTATATCCTCAGTTAAGGTGATTTTTGGTGAGTCAGTTTATCACAATATACTTCCGGAATACCCTGACATTACTCGCCCCTCTGGCATACACCGAACACCTACACATAACACAGTACATCATATACGTACCACACCTGGACCACCTGTCCACTGTACACCTCGACGGCTGGCACCGGATAAATTAAAAGTGGCTAAGGAGGAATTCACCTCTATGTTGAAAATAGGTACCGCCAGACCTTCAGAATCACCATGGTCGTCACCACTACACCTCGCACCTAAAAAGGACAACGGTTAGCGTCCATGTGGGGATTATAGACTCCTTAATGCCCGCACAATTCCGGATAGATATCCAATTCGCCATGTGCATGACTTTGCTCACAACATATCAGGCTGTAAGGTTTTTACAACAATTGACCTGGTGAAAGCTTATAACCAAGTGCCGGTTAATCCAGACGACATCCCTAAGACGGCGATCACCACACCCTTTGGTCTGTACGAATTTCCGTTCATGACGTTCGGACTTCGTAACGCAGGCCAAACATTTCAAAGGTTCGTCGATGAGATGGTAAGAGACCTCGATTTCTGCTATGCATTCTTGGATGATTTCCTTGTCTTTTCTAAGGACACAGCCAGCCATAAGGAGCATCTTCGCAAATTATTCGCCAGACTCAGTCAGTACGGGATGGTTATCAACATTTCCAAATGCGTATTTGGCGCACCTGAGGTAACTTTCCTAGGTTATCGCATTTCAGCTGAAGGCACTAAACCTCTGCCTGCTAAGGTTGAGGCCATTAACAACTTCCCGGCGCCTAAGACGGTAAAAGAACTCCGCAGATTCCTAGGAATGCTAATTTTTTATAGGCGATTCATTCCGAGCGCAGCAGAACATCAAGGGCCGTTGAACGCCTTGTTGACAGGTTCTGTGAAAGGTAGTCATCCAGTCCATTTTACAGCTCTTGAACATCAAGCTTTTGCTGATTGTAAGAGAAGTCTGTGCCAATCTGCCCTTCTAGCTCATCCAAACGACAGCGTGAAGCTTGCTTTAGTTACTGACGCTTCGGATAAGGGTATAGGTGCAGTGCTGCAACAGCTGACTGATAACTCATGGCAACCATTGGCATTCTTTTCTAGAAAACTTAGCCCATCGCAACAAAAATATTCGCCTTACGATAGGGAACTGCTAGCAATATACGAAGCCATCAAATATTTCAGGCACATGGTCGAAGCGAGGGAATTTACGGTGTATACAGACCATAAACCAATTTGTTATGCTTACAGCTCCCGTAAAGAAAATTGCTCACCGAGACAGTTTCGGCATTTAGATTTTATTGCGCAGTTCACCACTGACATCCGTCATATTTCGGGGAAGGACAATGTAGTTGCAGACACCTTATCACGGATTGAAGAAATTGTCCAACCGGTAAATTTAAACAGGTTAGCACAGTCTCAAACTGCCGATCCTGAACTGCAACAACTCCTACACAGCGGTACGTCATTACAACTGGTCAAGGTGAAACTTCCGGGCACTGGAGTCGAACTGTACTGCGATGAGAAAAGCAATACCCCCAGGCCATTCGTCACCAAAGACCTGAGACGGCAAGTTTTCGAGAGCCTACACTCCTTAAGTCACCCAGGTGCAAATGCCACAGTAAAGCTCGTATCAGAACGTTACGTGTGGCCAGGTATAAGGAAAGACTGCAGAGAGTGGGCCAAATTATGTCTTAGTTGCCAACGCTCTAAAGTTACTCGCCACGTGTCGTCCCCTCTAGGATCGTTTAAGGCACCGCACACAAGATTTGCTTTCGTGCACATCGATCTCATCGACCCCCTACCACCTTCACAAGGTTTTCGCTATTGTCTCACAGCCGTCGACCGTTTCACAAGATGGCCTGAGGCAATACCGTTGGTAGACATCACGGCTGAGACAGTAGCAAAGGCTTTGTTACAGGGATGGATATCCCGTTTCGGTTGCCCGTTAGATGTCGTCACTGATAGAGGTGTTCAATTTGAATGCGGTCTTTTCAAATGCCTCGCTAAGATGATAGGTTTCCAGCATAGGCGCACCACAGCTTACCATCCAGCTTGCAACGGGCTGGTGGAACGATTCCATCGCCAGTTAAAAGCGGCTATCACCTGTCACACTAGCAGCAACTGGATGGAGTCCCTACCTCTAGTGTTGTTAGGCATTAGAAGTGCTTATAAAGAGGATCTGAGAGCCACAACAGCGGAACTGGTATATGGTGAGACATTGCGTTTGCCCGGCGAATTCTTTGACACACAGGCGGACGTTATTACAGATATGTCAGACTACATAGCGCGACTGAGGAAGTTTGCAAAGGAACTTCAACCATCGCCCGCTGCACGCCATGGTAATAAGCGTTCAATCTTTGTTTTCAAGGATCTCGCTACTACCACTCATGCCTTTTTGCGTGACGATAAAATTTCAGGTTCCTTAAAGCCAGCCTTTAGTGGTCCTATGAAGTCGTGAAAAGAGGCGATAAAGTCTTCACCCTCTTAATCAACGGCAAGCATGTCACAGTATCAATAGACCGTATCAAACCAGCCTATATACTGCATGACACAAACACAAACATAAACACACACATCAATACTAACAAAACACTAGTACAAACACATACAAACACCACCACACATTCACACAACTTCTCATCCACCACAAATTCACCCAAAACTGACGGAAGTAATATCAAAACTACCAAGTCAGGACGTTCAGTACGCTTTCCCGACTATTATCGCCCGTAGTGACGGTCTCAGAAGGGGGGTGATGTGGCGGCTTAATTTTGTGTAGTGTAGCTTAGTTAGTTTTATTTTATTATTTAGTGTATTTGATTTTTTGTGCTTTATTATATACGTTGCGATTGTAGTGTACATATTATTTATAGTTCATTAATATCATTTATACTCGTAGTTCATATGCATTCATAATAATATAAATAAATATTAATTATGAAAATTATTTTAATTATGTATATTAATGTCGACGGACAGAATGTTCTTATTATATGTACGTGAGAGGCTGCGGAATGCGTGCGCCCAGGGAACCGGTCGGTCCGCCGTCTCGTCCCGCGCCCCGCCCGTTTAACACGGAACTCACTCGCGCGGCGGCCGCTCGCCAGTGAGAGATAACACCTCTGACGCGAAGCCCGCGCCGCTTTGTCTCTTGCCGCCGCTCACGCGCATACGATCCTTATCTGCTTTGTTAGCTAGCAAAAATTTATTGTACTTCAACTTGTTCGTTTCCTGTCGTAGTTTCCTGTTTTCTATCGCTTACGTTTATGTGCTTTCATACTCTATCTTCTATACTCCTTCTTGTTGTGTGCTTAATAAAGTGTTCAGTGTTACTTACGGATTCGTTATTTCTACCGTAACCACCTAATAATATACTTGCACCACAGAACTATGGTGATGATGCTTACCATTTTCAGTAATATGATGAATTTGTCACTGAATAACAATAAACAATCAGGTTTTTACTTTTACTTTCTCTATATGTTGAAAGTTATCAATTCACTGTTAATATAAAGATTTTTTCTAAATTGAATGTAATGAAAATTCAATGTTTTGCTCTGCAACGTTGTAATGGATATTAGAGAAATGACAAAAAATCGATTTATTGAGGCTCGACATAAGTTACAAAATCGAGAAGTAGAATACTTAGTCGGTAGAGTTAGGGTTGGCAATGCACCTTGTATTTATAAAATGTGCACGACCGCTTACAATCAGTGTATTCAACGTGAATTTCAAACTATTCGTGCTATCGAACATTATAACTTCTTCACTTTTATTACTTGAAATGAAACCCGATTCCCTAAAATATTTGACACACAAGTTACTTTGCATGATTTGACATCCATTTCAAGTTAAATTGGGTTGGATATTTTTTTATCCATTAACAGTCAGCAAGCTTTTATTTATCGTGCAAACAATGTGAGTGCCAAATCAAAAATAACGTTAAAATCACTTTGACGATCTAATATTTATCCTTTAAGTCAAGATCATATGTGTAAACTTATACTGCACCCTTACAATCAGTTTTTCATTAAAAATGGGAAAATATCGGAGCTTCAAAAATCCTCTTACAATTAATACTAATGTAAGTGACCATGAACGTTTAAAACAACATATAATTAATTTAAATTATTGGAGCGGAGCGAGCGAAGTGAGCGAAGCTCCCATGGATCAGACACTATCCATCGGGAAAGTTTGCATTCTTAATGAAAAAGACTTATTCACCTAATTGCATCGCTTGTGACAAAATAGAATATGTACAACATATCCTAATGGGCTGTGTCAAGAACAGGGCCGAGAGGGAGTCACTGTTTGAGAAGTTTCATCTAAATATTAGAAATGAAGGTTTAGTACAAAACATCTTGGCAGAACCGAAATCTGATGTAGCCAAAAAATTATGTGCTTTAGTGAAACTGACCGAACAGTGATTCCTTTTCGTCTATATAATACTTTTGTATCCGATGTCTAAGACATCTGACATGTAATTGAGAAGATACGATGGGGCTGACTTATCCATGTGGATAAAAGCCCCAAATTAATAAAGAGAAAAAGAAACAATTGGATCTATATAAAAATTAAACAATTAGGAACGTGCCCGATCTAAGTATTGTGAAGGTAGTAGAAAATATATGACGATCATTACCTTAGTCATCCTGTGATCACGGCTCTTGTAAAGGAGTTGAAACGTCAGGATTAAATGAAAAATATATTAAATATAGTAAAAAATGTTTTTTCTAATGTGTAATGTCTAGGTATGAAATTAAACTCAATAAAAAATATCCCCTAAATCTTTGCCCGTAGAAAAAGACATTGTGCCCAGAAGATTGATAGCGTAACCTCGTTGTTACTTGTTTTGGTTTTTTACTTTAAGAGTATGTGATGAAAAGCTCTAAAGTAAAAAGTTTCACCACAAGTTTAGGCTTGGTACTAAACAATGCACACAGTAAAAGTTGCACTCGTAGACTAATATTAGTATTAAATTTTGCAGAGTTTAGAGTTTACAATTTGTAGAATATACTTCTTGTGTCAGCCCTAAGAAATTTTACAACCCCCAATTTCGACCCGGACAAAATAGCCCAATACCTCGATAATCTGACACAGATATATTCAGCGCGGATCACTCAGGAAATTGGCTCCGTAATTTTATCGGGGGTCCATTGGTGCGGTTTAATTAACAATTCCCGAAAACAACGGCCTCCATATTTCAGGAGAGGCTGGTGCAACGAGCGCCACGTCACAGTTGGCCGAGACACTTTGTTCCATTAAATAAAATTATGAACGAGACATTTTGTAGTGTCGATGTAAGTGCAAATTAAAGCTTCGTATATTAAAGGACAAATTAAGATATATTAGGCACATTCGCTTGCATTATTCAGATCAGGAAGAGAATACCTAATGAGACTTATACACCATGTCAAAACACATGGTTTGGACATGTGGAGAGAATGGACGAAAAAATAATAACAAGACAAATATATGAGGCAAATGTGAATGGGCAAGTCGGTAACGGCAGACTAAGGCAAACTTTCAGGGACCAAATAGAGAATGTCCTGAAAAAGGACAGGTCAAAAGTACCCTTAAGTAGCATGTATGGAAAGGTTAATGAGAGTTGAAGAAGCGAGAGATGTATGTCAAGATAGTGGTAAGTGGAAATCTGTGATCTCTGCTTACCCCTATGGAAAAAGGCATGAGTGTAAGTGTATGTGATGTGTATCAAAATACTACTTTAAAAAACAAAGCTATCCAACATTAGTTAAACTTCAATGTTTATTTAGCTGTTAGCTTTCTTAACATTGTGGAAAAAAATCATGATTTCACTTGAAATAAAAACTTTATTTTGTCGTGGTAATAAAAGCTTATTAACGTCCCTACTGGTGGGACTCCACCACTCCACCTGCCAAAACACAACGCTGACCCAACATGGATTAGTGAATTCCAATGACTGCAAAAACCCACATCTTAATGTGCCGTCCGAAGCACAGATAATATTTTTTGGTCACCTTTTCGATGACTCCCACAGTTATAGGCTGAATGCACTAAGGACTGCGATTTTGAATACAAATATGACTTCTTTCATCATTAGATCTCAGCCGACGGTCTGCCTGACGGAAGCCTCCCACAATGATGAGGGAGTATTATCACAATCTTTATGCTTGGTAGGCTGGTTGGAGACTGCAATAAAAACCATTAACGAAAAACCTTGCTGCCTATTTTGTGGTCTACGGGAGGTATTATGTGATTACCTCCAATATCATTCGTGTCATTTTACGAAACCCTCAAATGTGACGCGTGATGCTATTCTGCTCTGCCGGACACGATATGGCAAACACACAACTCCTTCACATGAGTAAAGAAAATGATTCCATTACGGTAGTTGAATCGTCAAAATCACATGAAAAATATGAACGTAAAAGCGGCACCGGAGCATGCGGACTGAATGCGATCCTCCCTCATGTAAGTACTTTGGACGTGGACTCACTCGTTTTCAATAGAAATAAAATGAACCTAAATAAAAGTTTCATTTCAATTCCCATAATTCGAGCTGAATTCGGAACCAGAAAAACTCCAATACCATAAAGAGGGATTACCAATCTATTTGTAGCGAAACACCCCAAATATTTTTAAGCAAAAAACGGCTAAATTTAAGCCAGCTTAAGTAAGGCTTGCCCTCTGCGATCACCGGTGCAGTAAAAGCCGCCATAATAATAAATACCAATTTATCCCGCTTAAGCACCCTGAAAATCGATCGAGAACACCATGAAACAATCTACTCCAATTCTATATTAATATTGCAAATGGCGTGAAAGAGTAGCGGCCATAAAAATATATAATCTGTGGATGGGTGGAAATTGAGCAGGTGCTTTAAACAACATAATGTTAGTACATACCTGTATCCCTTTACGAGGGGTGGTAATTTTTTAGACTTTCGCTTATGTTCGGTGATCAGTATTTTTGAACGTTATATAATGAACAGCAATAGGAATTCAATAACAAAGTGGTTGGCGTATTCGACTTGTGATTGCGAAGCATAAAAATGTTGCGCAAAAATTTTAATTTATCACTTTAAACTCCAACATGCATCGAAAGACAAGGTGGCATTTGTAGTTGTTATCATCCAACAACCCGCTTTGGGCCTTCCCAGCGACTTGTTGTGCCTACCAAGGAGCTGCCCTACGAGACTGTGACGTACAATCTTACTGTCAAGACTAGATGAGTCGAAGTTTTAAGAATAATTGTAGCGGAGGAAGATTCTTGGAAATAATTATAAACACAAACACAAAATAAAATCTTCGTATCGTAAAACTCTCAATGAACGATAATATATTTGAAAATATAAAAAATACATGTGTTCGTTTCACAATGAAAACAATTAAGAAATTTAAGAGAATTAACCACATATAAAAATATATTAGTTGATACAAAGAGCAAAATGCAAAATACGGCTGTAATAAAAAAAGTGTCGAAGACATTAATGAAATATTTGAATTTGACAAATGTCCAAAATTCAATCTAACGAGGCTCGAAAGAGAGACTTTGCGTTAAAGAATCGAGGGTCCTGAGACCCTACCATGATCTCTTAGCGCGATGCAAGTACTGCGATTGTAAAATTGAGACGACGCTATACGCGGTCTATATTGGCATCTCTCTTTAACAGTCGAATTTCAATAGCATTAAGAGGCCCCTGTTGTCTCTTTTACAGAATTTTCCATTACTTAAAACAATAATATCAAGCATGATTAATTCAAATACAAATGAGTGAAAAACATTTATTAGTGTATCAAATCTCTGTCCCAATAAGTTAAGCTATCCCAATAAGTCAAGCTTAAGAGTGGAACTCTTTGCCTGAGTCTATGTTTGGTGATAAATACAGTATTGGGGTCTTCAAGTCACGAGTGAATAGGTATCTTCTAGTCAGACGTGTCACATCCTAGATCGCATCATCGTATACCAATAGGCGAGATAGCGGTCAAGCCGTTACTTATTCACGTTAAAAAAAACAGTGATCTCAATATCAATAAGAAAAGATTGCATAGTCTTGCTAAAGATATTGAGCTTGAAATATGGTCATGGTTGTTTTGAGAGGTTGGCGCAGTTCATCAATTAGCAAGTTGCAAGTCCATAGCCAAAGTTGGCATCATAAATGTTTTCGGATACACCAGTCAGGCCCTTATCGACTAAGTTCGGACGTTATGAACACCTAAACAACAATATGGCGAGAACTTCTATATAAATAGCATGGAAATTATTGTCAGATCCGTTCGGCGATTATCAACTTCGAAAACCAATTGCAATATAATATACTTCAATGGAAATATCATAGAGATATTATGAACGTAAATTGGTTGAGAGTTGAAGAAGCTAGAGATGCCACGATTGTGGAAAGTGGAAATCTATGACCTCTGCCTACCCCTGCGAGAAAAGGCTTGATTTTATCTATGAATCCATAATCTAAGATCACAGTTGTTTGTGTGTTTGTCTGTCCGCTCTTTTTCCATTGTATCAATAACGTTACCATAGCAACGCGTTAACCGCAAGTAGTTCGTCCACCCGACGCTAGATGGCGCTAACGGAAAAATATTTAATTATAGAAAAAAATTAAAGAATTTTGTCCACCCGTGCGAAGTCGGGACGGGCCGCTAGTCTATAATCTAAGAACACTTTGTTGTTTGTGTGTTTGTCTGTCCGCTCTTTTCCCCGCTCTTTTTCCATTGTATACGTGTTACCATAGCAACGCGTTACCGGGTCAGCTAGTATTTATTAAAAACGATTCTTTCTATTCGATTATTACTCGGCCTGCAAATACAGTATATGCTGTAAGGTTAAAATAGAAACTCCATTGAATTTTGTGCGTTCACTAGGAGCGCAGAGGTGGCCGAGAGGTGAGTGTCGTCGTAAATCCTCGACTCTTCACCGTATTTGTACAGCTAAGCCGGACAAATGTGCCTGCCCGCCTGCTGGACCTTTGATATTAAAAGAGGGACCTTAAATATAGTTCTTATTTTGTGAGTAGAACGGAATTTATTGTGTGAGAGAGTAATAAAATTTTATTAGCATTAAACAAATAATTTTATTAATAAGAAATACCCTTAACAGTGCTTAGTATATATAAACTTGAAGTTTAATTTTGTGTGGGCATTTAAATTTGTGAATTATGTTTAATTAAATTCAGTTATCTGTTCCATTAAGAGTAATTACAAACGGCTTTTCTATCTTTAGATTTGTTAGTATTATCCTTATTATAATGTAATATTCCCATTACTTACCAATTTTAATAAGTTTGCAAGCAAATATTTAAAGAAATATACCATCTTTAACCGGTCTAGGAAAATTGGTAAAAAGTATTAAATTTCAATGAATACACGTAAACCGGTTTTCCGCTGAATCCATGTAGAAAACGAACTGTTTTATATTGGCAAAAGTCTGTGTGTTTTAGTACCGCTGTTGTTTCTGAATTCCATAACACAAGTACTTTAGTTACTCTACTTGAGTACAAAACAATGCACGTGATGTTGTCTAATATTAATTTATATTTAAAATACAAGAAACACACATTACACATTTTAACAAAAAATCATACAAATAATATTTGCTATCAGAACTGTCTGAAAGGTATTTGCTAAAACGAGCTTGGCTTATTTTGAAACAGTAGTTAATTTACTTTAAAGATTTCCAGTTCAGTGAAATTTCTATACTAAAGGTTGAAAATTTTAAGACTTTATTCCTTTTTTAATTAAGATTTTACTCAAAATTTCATCTTCTATTTAAGAAACTGTATTTAGCTCCATCATCTCAGACTGAATAACATCATCCCCATTAACCTTCAAGCACCAACCCCTCACAATTAAGATTGTCGTTAAAGAAAGCGATACTGAAAGTGATTTCTTTCTTCCAGTAGACCATATTACGGTCCGTAATATGGTCTTTTGCTTCGATTTCCAAACCACCTTCCAAATGTGAAGGTTAATAGAGAGCCTTTCTTCCCCTGATATGATTGATAATGTTGAATAGAAAAATATATATTTGTAAACAGTATAAAAGGTGCATTTAGCGGTAACTCACTTTGACAACCGAACTTAGATATCATGGTAGGCCTTAGATCTTGTTGAGTAGTATTTTAAGAGGTGACATTTATTCGCCTCAGTTGTTTCGTGGACTAATTTTTGAAATTCTTTGATCTAAGATTCTAGAGACAAGCAAAATTCAAACTTTTCTGTCTGAATCTTAATAGAACCAATTTTGACAGGAAAATTATTATTAATAGACTGTGTTATGAGCAAGTTTCGTCGCTCTATCGATCCATTTAAACTTTAATTACCATCTTATAAGAAGAGTTTTTTTAAGATTAGGGAGGTTTTATTATGTATCGTGGTTTAGGAGCGTAAAGGGTTGCCAGATGTCCGGATAAAACCGGACATAGTCAGGCTTATTATTTGCATGTGCGGCCAAATGGCTTTTCCGGCTTCCGATAGACTTTTTAATATTTACCTTTTCTATATTTATTATGTGGTTTGTAATCATTGTAATTAATATCGTATGCTTAATAAAAAAGACGAGTGATTGATTAAATTTTTATTTTTGTTTCATTAGAAATTAAGAAGATTTTGTGGCAAATAATTAAAAATCTTTGTTTAAATTTAAAAAAAACTTGACGCGTTATAGTCAGATTAAAAAAGTAAGTGTCCGGTCTTTTTACCCAAATGTCCGGCTAAGCTGGCTAGTCTGTCCGGTTTTACAGTCTTAAAATCTGGCAGCCATTGAAGAGCATGTTATTTAAGGCCTTAACATTGTGGTTTATATATAGAAGTTGTGTTTACCTATAATTGTTTTTCACTTCTTTTAATTGTATTTGATTGTAATTAGTTTTAACTACACTTTTATATTTAATTGTAATTAGATGTTTAAAATTTTTGGCAAAACAAAATAAATAAACGTAAAGACCTAATATTAGTCAACTGTTTAACGAAAAAAAAAATTGATTTTACATTTCTGCGCACATAACATATTTGAATAAAACATTTTTTAAGGAATTTGCGCATAATTCATTTTATATTAAATCCTGACGTTTCGACTCCTTTACAGGAGCCGTGGTCACAGGATGACTAAGGCAATGGTCGTCATATATTTTCTACTATCACAATATTTTAATCGGGCACGATCCTTAATTTTTTGTGTATAAATCAAATATTTTAGTTTTATTTTACCTTTTTTTAGTTATTTCATTCTCACTACAATTACATTGTATACTACTGAGTCTACTACCAGTTCAGAAATTGGGAGTTCAAGAAGAACTGGCGAAAGTTTTTTTATTAAAAAAATATATATGTATATATTTCGTTCTTGGTTGGTCTTTCGAAAGTATTGAATATGTACCATATATTAAATAATATTGTAATTTAATATTAATTTTTAATTTTCGAGACAAAGTAATATAATATTGTTTCATTGAATAAATAACTGAACTGAACTATGAACCTCCAGACGAGAAAAAGAGGTTGATTTTCATAATGAAAGTAACTTTATAATAATGTTAAAAGTCAAGCTAATCGTAGAAAGGACGTTCAAAGTCGTCGGGCGGTCACGTAAGCGGACACACGCGACCGACGGCGACAAAGTACGTTGATTGATCGTTCAGAACACTTATCACTCACTCCTTAACGATATAGGGTTTAATGGTCCGAGAAAAGGTTCACATGACCTGAAATCTGGGACGATTATAAACGAATACGTTTAACGGATAATCTAATTATTCTTTTTATCTACTCTGATACTATAATACGAAGATTCTAAAACTGAAAACAAAATGCTTATGACAAACATTACGTACAGGCCAAAAATAATAAAAAAAAAGTTTAATTACGATACAGGTCTTGTATGGACACCTGTATCATAATATAACTTTTTAATCATAACGATACACCTATACAACCTCCAGCTGGACCAAGGAGGTTGAACCTCTACTTTAAAAAGGTTTCAATGAACGAGTCCGCGACGACGCAACACGCATTCACAATCGATGTTTGCACCTTGGCGCCAACATTTGACATTTAAAAAATCTTTTCAATATTTAAACAAAGTTTGGTTTTGTTTGCAACATTGTTTTACGTAATATAGTATGAGAGTAGATAAAGTAGTGTATGTACATAACTTGGTCTTATAACTGTACATAACTTGGTCTTATAACACTCGTGTGATACTATAAAAAAACTCGCCTACGGCTCGTTTTTTTAAAACACACTCATGTTATAAGAACCCTTATTATGCAACAGTATCATAAACTACTATTATGGATCCATTTATTTATTTATTTATTTACTTTTCGGACGACCAACAGCTATAATAAAGAAATAAATTACATACATAGCAACACAAAGCCAATTACAGGTCATCACAAATAATAACATTAGACATATAACGAGCACTTTTATAAACAATAACTTAGTATAGATACACTTATAATTTTAGGAGTCATCAAAGAATATTGAACTCATAATTCGCTTTATCGAAGCATCACTTGTAGCAAACAGATCCAAGTTGGCCCGACGCGATGCTGAGTTAAAGCTCCTACAAGCACGCCACAAAAATGAATTCATACGATAATTTGAGGATGCAGGGGGACGCACAACAGATTATTAAATCTAATAGATTTAGTGGGTGTTTTAAAATTAAGTTCAGAAAGAAGTTCTGGACAGTTTACATTACCTGTAGCGATTTTCGAAAGAAATACCAAATCTGCAATATCGCGTCGCCTCTCCGCAAAAAATGAAACTTCTTGCAAAGTTCAATATAGTGACTCGAGTCATATTGCTGCTTAGTGCGAAAACATAAATATTTTATAATAAATCTCTTTTGAATATCCATATATATAATTCCATATTTGTATGTCAAAGCTAGATAGATAGATTAAATGAAACAACTTATTTTGGGGTTTTGAGGATAATTTATATTTAATCCTGACGTTTTTTTTGTAATTTTATCAAATAAAACAATTTTTGCAGTTAGGAAGGTGCCCGATTAAAATATTGTAAAGGTAATAGAAAATATATGAGGACCTTTGCCCTTGTCATACTGTGATCACTGCTCCTGTAATGGAGTTGAAAGGTCACGATTAAATATAAATTATGCGCAAAAACCTTAAATAAGTTGTTTCATTTAAATTATCTATCTATCTAGCTTTGACATACAAATGTAATTGAATAATTAGATTATCCGTTAAACGTATTCGTTTATAATCGTCCCAGATTTCAGGTAATGTGAACCTTTTCTCGGAAGTCTTTCTCGGACTGTAAAGAAAATTCTCTTTCAAAGCCTCTTTAATGCTATTCCTCTTAAGCTACCAAGATCTCTACAGACTTTTTCCATGTATTTTCCTAACCTAAGATAAATAAGATAAAATGCTATAAAGCATAAAATAGGCCGGTAAAAAACTACTAAGTCTCCGAGGTGGGATTCGAACTTTCAACATTGATGGAATGATACTAGCTCATGGTAGAAGTTGAAACTCGTTCGTAAATTACGACTAGTCTACCAGCGTCTTGGTAGCTCAGGGGCCCGAGAACTCACCCGGATAGCGAAAGGTCGTGGGTTCGAATCCCACCTGAGGGCTCGGAGACTTGGTTGTTTTTTACACGTGTATGGCATTATGAATGCTAAAAATAAAATAAATACATTAAGATGAGCAAATTACAATGCACTTATTAAAAGTCAACTAAGCCATGCATGGCTTCGAAAGTCCTACGAGAAGAAGTCTCTTCAGGTTCTAGGTATCACCTACACCATCGAGTGTTACTTTTACAAAATTCTCTCTACTTGTTACTGTGTCATCCTATACCATGATTCAAACCAATAATCATTCATCACAGTTTTATTTATTTATTTGTAATACAATTGTTTTCGAAATATACTTAACGCTCATTAAATAAATAAAAATATGTTACACATTCACCATTATATAAGTACTTTATTAAAGAGCTTCTATTTTATATATGTCTTAAAATATCACACATACGGATGTTGCTGGTCATCGACTTTTTTGGTCACTCGTGGTTGTAGCTGAAAATCAGCAATTTCCTCGCGATTCGAGTAAATACGATGCCGAGCGGCACACACACATTTTTGCTAAGGACGACTTTGTTGCATTCTTCCTTAAGAAATAATGATTGTATTTTTATAATTAATGTGTGTGTGTGTGTGTGTGCGCGCGTGTGTGTAAAGTGGGAAATAAAATTTTTGTCTATCTATCTAACCGGTCGTCATTTCGAAATGATGACCTTGTGAATTGGATTAACTGTACTCAAAGGGATACAGTGCAAAACAACAATGCCTTTAGAATGCTTTTGGGGCTGCCACGCCACTGCATTGCATGAACAATGTTTACAGAGGACCACACAGATGGTTTTATTTCCATATTACGTACTTAAAAAAGATACTTGTTGATTTTGTTGTAATCAACGCAATAATGAAATCATAACGCTGCTACTATTTTGATATCAGACCAATTTTTTTTTTGTGGATTATGTATGGTGGCGACGTATTATATTGTAAATGTCTTTACTTCTGTTAAAGCTGCCAATTTTCTTGCGACAATTATTCTTGTCAGTTAAAAGACGTCCTGATTGGGTGGTAGGTAAAAATGTTGGAAGATTCAAAAAAAACTTATTTTAAGTGCATTTGAAGAAATGTTTTTTATTCATCAGTCGCTTCTCTAATGCAACGCCTGCTTGAAAGTACTAATGGCCTCTTAGTAGGCATAGCGCATTGAGTAGACGGTCGAATGTGGTGCCACAAAATGATTTATTGATTAATTATAATAATTTGACTTGACAACATAATTGAAATTATTATTATTTTTTACTCACATTGTTCGTAAGCATTAGTTTACTAACAAATATGGACATTTTTCCGAAATAAACTACTAGGTCGATGCAGTCGCTAAGCATAACGCTTCGCTATCACCATATATTGGAGCGGAGCGAAATTCTTAAAAAAAAATATCAATAATGTTTAGTAAATTTAAAAAAATCTATAAGAATGACAAGTTTCAAAAAGCGCACGCTTTTTGTTTCAATGGGAAATCCCAGAGCCAAAGGTTTTTGGTCATAACATTTTTATTTTTGCGAATTTCAAAATTCTCCGTCACAATCTAGTCCTCAACCTGTTGATTCGATTCCACACAAAAATTATTGAAATTGATTAAGAGCTCAGGAATTTATAATATAAAATTGCGTCATTGAAACTGATAAATGAGATTGAATACACTTATTTTTATTTTGTACTTTCATAGTTCGTAAGCATATGGTTATTTCCAAATATGGACATTTTCCGAAATAAATTATTATTATTAAATAATATTAGGAAACCACACAATCGGCTACCAAAATGCGTAACGCTGTAGCATCGATACCGACGATAAATAACATTCGGGTAGTCCCGATAAATTATGCCGCTTCCCGGGCCTATCCCGGCGGTAACCAATTAGTCGCACCGGACATATTTATATGCGGTGATCCCAAACAAGTGGCTTTTGGACACTTCCAGTCCTTTTTTAAGAGACGAGCTTTGCGCCAGCGGGATTTCCTTTGGTTTCAAACTGATTATGCGCTATGCTAATAATGTATTGATGGTCAATTTATATTTCTTTTGCCAGTTCTTTTCCGAAAGGCTTCCTGGGCCTTCCAAAAACCTAATTAGTAGTGGTCTCAGTAGTTTACAGTTATAAATTTAATAATTTCGACCATTTGGTGCAAGAGTAGCGATCCTGCCTTTCGCACCGACGGTCCTGGGTTTGAATTCCGAAATGGGTAGATGTTTGTATGATGAATACAAGCAATTTTATCCGAGTCTTGGGTGTTAATATATATTTCTACGAATATTACATATCTGTGTTTCATTATATGTATGTATATCCGTTACCCTAGTATCCAAAATAAGTCTTACAGTGCTTACTTTGGTCTAATTAGTGTGAATGTAAAAAAATGAAAAAGATATTATTAATAGTAATAATAATTAGGATAGTTTATATATGACGACCAGTACTACATACATCCACTGACCACGGCCCCTTGTAAAGGAGACGCAATATTATTAAAATAACGAAGTTTGATAAAGATATATTGATAATGTTACATACAGGTAAATTTCATAAACTATTTTTTAATCGTTTTCCCGGTAAAAGAAGTTTTATTTCTATTATTGGACTTGACTAGAATAGATTTTTACGTAAGTGAAATAATTTAATTATCACCGAAATTATATACCTACAATGTACGAAAACCAAATTATTACTATAGTGACACATATCATTGGGCTAAGGTTTATTTTAGATATTAAGATTAGGATATGATTTAATGACTAAATAATAATATGAGATAAATTTGAGATATTTTTTTAAATATCTCAATATTTTAATATAATAAAGATTTGATAAATTATTTAAATAGAAAAAATCAACTCGGCTCACAGGTTATTCTCAGACGGTATATAACGGGATATTTGTGAGTCCAGTCGATTTTTTCCAATATTTTATCATATATCATATCATTGAAAAATGAAAAAATATATAAAAAAATCATAAGAATCATTTCTTTAAAATTGAAGAAAAAATACTAATATTTTATTTTTTGAATTATTAAAGTTGACTATATTCAAATTTGATTTAATTCATATTTTATATTAAGAATTTCAATTTTGCGATATTTCTTCATGTAGAAAAATATTTGAATTCATTACGCCAAGAAACGAAGTCACGATCAAATAAAAAAGGCTTACGAAGGATTGAAATCATAATAGTATCTTTATGTCACTTCAACTCCTGTTCGAATTTACTAGAAAAATCCCCGTTAAACCGTAAATATCAATTTGTATGAAGGCAGGATGGGGTGGGGCGTTCCGTTATGAACGGGGAATACCCACGAATCGGGATTTTAGTCACATCGCGATAACTTTAAATTGGACGCCAACTTCACTAGTTTAATAGGAAAAATTGTTTCGAGTATCGTAGTTTGTAACTGGTCCGTTTGTGAATCATTTTTATTTGTATTGTTTTGTATATTATTTGGAAAAAAGATTGTTGCATTTTTCATTTTTCTAATTTATCGTTGTATACGTTAAAAACATATCAGATGTTTAATAAGTGTAATCATATATTTAACGAAAAGGGCTACTGAAATATTTAAAAAGAAAGAACAACATCATTTCTTTAGATTTAAACATCTAGCAGTTCTATGCATTAATAATAAAATATTTATTTATTTCGTATTGTATTGTATTGTAATTTTAAACTTGCTAATGAATAAAATTGCGAATAAGAATAAACTTTCTGTTCCAAGTTCCAACCTTCAAAAACAAGAGAGTGAAAGTTTAACAAAATTCCACACTAGCTGACTGAACTACCCTTTGAAAAGTTTAAAAAGGTTGTTAAATATGCATCATGAACAAATACTATTACCATCAAAGAAAAAAACAGCCTTGTCTTTATTGTAATGAGAGACTTTACTGAAATGTTGTATATAAGCCCTTATTATAAACTATTATTTTGTAATTAGTATTAGCATACATATATTTTCTAATTTTTTAGACTGGCAACAAGAAAATGATAATTAAGTAAAAGAGGAGGGAAAATTGTCAATCTCTCTAACGTGGTAACGATACCAGTATTGGACAATAGTCTTATTTTAACCTAGTTTGAAATCTAGAAATTCCTTCAATATACGGTCAAAAAAGAAAAGCGTGGTTTCATTGCCGAGTTACCCCATTGTCTCGTACTTACATGTATAGCTAATGTAATACATAGTAAAAAGGAGAAAAACAACCCTTACCGAGATTTTTGCAGCTTCTTCTCAGTACAAGGACTCCCGATGTAGGTTTTACGAAGCCACGACGCGGCTTTGACTTTCAATCCGGACATTGCAAATGCTCATATTGATAAACATTTATTTTATCTTAATAATTATTTTGTTGACGTGACTGAAGAGATATTTACAAGTAATATCTGTAAGATTGTGTGTATATTTTAACTGTTTCTATGATTTTTTCATCCTCATCAGAGACATACGACTTTAATACAGCGTTTATTTTTCACAATAAATAAGGTATTTAGTTCTTATACTTCCGCGTTCATTTATATAAATTTTAACAGAAACGTGCCCAATGAAAATATATGACGCACATTGCCTTAGTCATCCTGTGATCACGGCTCCTGTAAAGGAGTCGAAACTTCCGGATTAAATATGAATTATGCGCAAAAGACCCTAAATAAGTTATTTCATTTAAATTAATAAACAAGGTAGTAAAATGCTAAGTATGATTAAAAAATTGCCCAATATTGAAGTTTTAACTATCCTAAACCAATTTTATTCATCTTTATAATCATAAGAGTCCAAACTTTCAACAATAAAACTGAAAATTGTATAAGGCAGTGTTGTTGATATCATGTTGCCATAATTCCATCAACAAGTTATTAACTTAGGCCGGTGTAAGCAGCCATTTTCTTGCCCGCTACTTTGTTTTATTCTCATTTAACTTCGGCTATTGAGGGCTCATTTAGAGTTAACGAACTTATCTTGGGGCTGGATCACGTTCGCTATTTTGCTGTGAGGATACTTTTTAAGGTATTTTTTTGGTGTAGTTGGTTCTTTTTTTATTCTCTTTTTGTGATTAAAAAGTGGGAAGTGCTTGATTACATTACTCGGTTTCAAGATTAAAGAAAACCACCATTGTAATGGTTTATTTTTTTATAAGATACCAAAGATCCAATCTAATGTTAGTATACAATTATATTAAAAATTGACTCAACCCTAAAAACTAAATGGCTAATCAGCGAACAGACCCCACAATGAGCTATACGTGCCACAACAAGTGCGGCTGCCCCGAACCTGTCGCAGGAGGGAACCTGCTTTTTTGCGCTGTATGACCGGGAAACTGTCGACCTGTGCATCCGTAAATATTCCTGACGCATTAGTAGCGCATATATATTTTTTTATATTTAATTAAATTCCATTACACAAGTGCTTTAGCAAATTAACTTGGGTTCAGAACAACACCTTTGGAATAGAATATGATGATGTATAATATTTATATTATATTAGGTGAGCCGGCCACGCGTTGCTGTGTTATAAATTAAAATTAAACCTATCCTATGTCCTTAGTCGGAACCAATCCAGCAAAATTTAAAAAATCATCAAAAGCGGTTGAGTAGTTTCGGAGTTCATCGCGGTCAAACACTGTGGCAGGGAAGTTTTAAATTATATCACGCCTTTTCCCTGTAAGAATAGGCAGATATCATAGATTTCCACTCTCTGTAAGTCTACAATCCTAACATATATCTTTTGCTTCTTTAACTGAATGTATAACACGTTTAAATAAAACCTCTCTTACTGATAAGACGTATTTAATATTAAACCCTAATTTCTTAACTCCTGTACAGGAGCAGTGATCACATTACTTTCGAATCAACAACCTCATTAATCCGGTAAAATTCGTTTATTTTTAAAACTGTAATAGGCGAGAACACGTATGAACGAAATATGTAGATATATTACGTATTTTAATAAAACACCGCTTCACGGATATTAGCGAATACTTAATATTTAGTCCTGATATATCGATTCATTGAAAGAAAAAGCAAAATAAAAACAATTTTGATTTGTTTAAATTTAAGCAGTTAGAAATGTGGCCGATTAAAATTTTATTAATGTAGTATAAAATATATGACGACCATTGCCTTAGTCATCATGTGAAGAAGTCGAAACATCAGAATTAAATATAAAGTATGCGCAAATATCCGTTAAAAAGTTGTTTCGTTTGTGTTATGGGAGCTAAAGTATAAGACCTAAATATGTATATAACGTATTAATCTTCATACAAAACTTCCAAAAGCTTTCAAGGCGGCTATAATTAATAATGGTTTCCGATGATTCGCTCACATATTGCAACATAATCCAACTTCACAGCTAATTAAGTGTTCCCAAATACTGAGGAACCCTTATCACACAAGTTTGAACATTACATGCGACTAGTGAACCCTTTACACCGAGTTGACGGAACAATTATTAGCTCAAGTGACAATTTTGAATTATTCAATTGTGAACTCTAATTTGTAATGTACAAGGCGCTGCTTGATTTGACAAATGAGGATCATGGGGGTATAAAATTAGGTGAATGATAACCTAAAATTGGCTGTGAATTTCGGGGTAATTCGTTTGATACTGACAAAACATTTATATTATGTAATAAGTTGAATGTAAGCAAGAAGTTTTGTTTAATTTAATGGTATTGATGATATGTATGTTATTTTTTTGCATTCAATGCCAGCAATGCCAGCGATCAGATCAGAGCACTGGCCCGGACAACGAAAGGTCGTGGGTTCCAATCTCACCTGAGGGCTCGGAGACATGGTTGTTTTTACAGGCATATTTTATATCTTATATTCTTATATGGCATTGTCAATGCAAAAAAATAAATTAAATACTTTATTGCAGCTGCTTCTAACTTAATCGAATGTTTAAATTTTTTTAAATATTACTTTCGATGTTGAAAGCAGTTAATTTTCAACATTGGTGGAACGATACTAGCTCATAGTAGAATTTGAAATGCGTTTGTAAATTTCGACGCGTCTACGAACGTCTCGATAGCTCAGCGGTCAAAGCACTTGACCGGATAGCGAAAGGCAGTGGGTTCAAATCCCACTTGAGGGCTCTGAGGAATGGTTGTTTTTGCAAGCGTATTTTATATTTTTTTATTTTATATTTTTTATACTCGGTCTGAGAAAAATTTTCACCATGCCGCGACTTATTCCTACTAGATTGTTAGTTAATTACTTTTTATTTGGCCCGAAAAAATCCCAAAAGCTTCATTTGACAAAACTCAACATTATGTCTTCGAATTTAAGGTATACTTTTCATTACTCACTTTTTGATGTATAATATTTTTACCTTTGTATAAAATACAGCCTTGTTCCGCCGTCCTCATTTTTCATCGGACAACCAGACTTACAAATAGGCACCAACGGTTGATATACCAAAGAGTCGCTAAGCGTTTTGGTTCCAATTTTGTGATACGTACCGCTAAAGAGTGGAAAATTCGTTGCCTGAGTCTGTCTTTTCTGGCAAATACAATTTAGGGGTCGTCGAATCACGAGTGAATAGGTATCTTCTAGGCAAGCGCGTCACATCCTAGATCGCATCGTTTACTATCAGGCGAGATAGCGGTTAAGCTCTAAAAAATATATTTGTTTTTAGTTTATTTTAGTTTATCAATTTGTAATAATATCCTTTTTAATAATTTAAGTAAATGCAGTGTCCTAGCAGGATCATGTTTGTGTCTATCTTTTATTGTTTCTTTAAAGATGTATGTAACAAATGGTGCAATAAAGGCCATTAAATTTTGTTAATGACGTAAGTTATTCAGGCCGGCTCATCACAGTAGAAAATGCTTGGTTTCACTTACATTACAGAAAAATAAAACTTAATTATAATGTTTCATTTTTAATGACGGTCCAATAATTTTTTTAGTTACACAAGAAGCAAAAAATTAACAAAAAAATAGAAATCTATTATATCACAAACTTTAAAAAAAACTTTCTTTTTTATTATTATGAATTCCCTTAATCATAATCAAGACCGCGGTCCAAGACAGAGTCCATGATAGAACGAGCTAACTCAGAAGGTGTCTATTCACCCTGGCTTTAAAAACTTTTTTCTTGTGGCAAAAGATAAAAAAATGGGTTTTTAATCAAGATAAAATATTGAAACTGGGCACAAAGCCATTTTAACGAGCAATTAGAAAGGGAAATTACAGTGCTTAGGCCAATCTCATATTGCTACGCGCTACGCTGAGTTGAGTAAAAAGCAAAGAATAGTCGTATTTTGTATAGAATCATCTTTTACCAATTTCAAAAAAAGAAAGTTATCGATTCGTATATTTAATGTTTGTTATCTTGTCAGAATTGTACAGTTTTTTTATGTTAGTTTAAACCAGCTATCTATAGTGGCTAGCTAAATATGGGTGTCAAATCTTATAAGGCTATGTTTGTTTGAACGTTTATAATATAATATATATTAATAATATATTTGAATAAAACATTTTTTTACGGATTTTGCGCATAGTTTATCTTATATTTAATCCTGACGTTTCGACTCCTTTACAGGAGCCGTGATCACAGGATGACTAAGGCAATGGTCGTCATATTTTTTCTACTACCTTTACAATATTTTAATCGGACACGTTCCTAATTGTTACTTTTTATATAAATCGAATTGTTTTATTTTACATTTTATTTAGTTATTAAATTTTGATTACATTGTATACTACTGAGTCTACTACCAGTACGGAGATTGGGAGGCCCTTCCGAGAAGAACTATCGAAAGAAACTCGGGCAGGGGGACCGGCCTCCATCTTACTGTTATTATTTGCAACGAGAGCTAACTACATCGCAAGATCTTGCAATATTTGTCTTTGAAGGTTATATTTTTTTTTATTATTGGATCCCAAGCAAGTGGAGGGCTCGATCCTTCGTCTTTATTGAAATTATGATGTTTCCTGTAAAGGAGTCGAAAGGTTAGGATTAAATTAATATGAAATAAATTATGTGAAAAAATTAAAAAAGTAAAAAAAGTTGTTTTATTCAAATGTGTAATGTGCGCGGAAGTGTAAGATACCGGTTAATCACAATATGATATTATAATGATCATATCAATGTAGAAACCGACTATATCTTCATTGAATATCCGCTTATATACGAGATATAATAATAATATTCAAGAGAAACAGTCAGTCAATACTTACTTTGACAAATCAGCTGTTTTGAGGTTAGTGGTATCGACACTTATTTCGTTTAAAGTCACAAACAATCACAACCATTAATTACCTATAATTAATCACTCATATGTACACCTATTAAAAGCTTAATATTGGTAAGTGGGCTATAGAAAATTAATTTAAATATTTAACAAATACGGAGCACAATTATTTTGATGTTTGACTTAGTGTTGCCAGATGCGAAATTTCCATATAACTTCGCTCTTCCATTATGACTTTACTTAAAAGAAGAAATCTCAAAACTTGGGGTAGAGGAATTCTTAAATGTACCTCAAACCGAGAGAATCGAGCCACCGTAGTGTTCTAGACGGACGGTATCTCCCCTGAGGAAGACTCCGAACCGACGTAGATTTACTACTGCGCTTGTGAGATTAAGTTAAAAAAATTGAATAAAAAAGAAAAGGTAGAATACTAAAAAAGTATTTTAATCTCATTTAACAAATAATCATAGAATGATTTAAGCAAATAAGAAGAATGTCATGGAATAACATTTATTTAAACATTTATCAACATAATTTAGTTGAACATAAAACTATCCAAAATAACTTCATTTACTTAAACATTTAGTAATATGGTGTGGAGCTATCCAAAATAACCTTATTAAAACATTTTTAAATATCAAGTAACAAAGCAAGGTATACACTTTACTAATTTAATTCTGGGTTCGATAATAAGAACATATTGTACCTATATACCAACACACAAGCAGTACATAGTATGTCTTCCTAACATGTACTAAATAATTGTATACTTAGCTTAGGTCCGTGCGGTGCGGCTGATTACTAAAAGGAGTCCCTTTAGGCAAGGTTCCAAAGATACTGGCAGCATTCCCCCTTTGAATAGCTAAACTAATTCTTTGTCCGAGGTAGCTGCCAGCTCTTCGGTCTCCTGTGATGTCGACTAACCTTTTTGATATTTCTTTATAAAGCCTTATTGCGCTAGGACCCCACGGACCAAGGGTCTCGACACCGAATGGGACAAAATCATATCCGGAGCCTAGACCCCTGTATTTGCATGCTTTAGCTTTTTCAGCTGCTTCACATGCCGCACCAGCTCTGTTGTTGGTTCCATGTAGATGGGAAGGGGCCAGTGTGTCTGAACAGGTTGCATCCCATACCAGCACCCGGCCCATCTTCCATGGAATCAAACTCATACCGTCCGGTCTCATGCCATCGTCTCTTGCAATTCCAGTCGGCTCAAGTAGACTTGGCACGTTGACGGTGGCAAGGGACCGGCGTATGATATCGTTAAGTGCGGCATGTCTCGAGAAGCGGCCTGCACTTTTTTGGCATGACAGTCCGTGATGTCCTAGCTTGTCGACATCACTACCAAAGGGACATTTATGAGGAGCGCAGACCGGAACCCCAAGCCGTAGACAGGTTGCGATTCGGAGCGTGTCAGGCTCAAGAAATGTTCCTGTATTTGACGAAGGGTACGCGTGAAGCCAGTAACCGGCCTCATGCGCACCCACGGCCAAAAGTCTAGCACGCGCCGAACCTGTACTACAGCTTAAAAGATTGTCAAAAGTAAATTTACAGTTTATGTCGTCCCAGCTCCTCTGTGAATTTGGAGAATCTGGAAAATTTTGACCTGGGCATACAATTGAGAAAGCGTTTCTAGCTTCTTCCAAGCCAGCCAACAATTTCTTTCAAATTGACTATGAATTAATTATATCAAAAGAGGTTTAAGGAGGTTAACTAGGATATTAATCTTTTAATTGCAAAAAATAACTTAATAGGAACAAATTGTAAAGGTTATTTATACAACACACATTGATATATGAAAACAGAGTTAAGATTACTTAAAGGTTGGTTTTTGCTTTGGTAAATTATATGATTCTTATTGAAAACAATTTGTCATTTACATACAAGAAAATCACTCAAACTATCAAGCAAAAGATGCTTTTCTTTAAGGTAAACAAGAAAACATGTGTAAAATACTTAATTATCATACTTTATAGTTAATAAATCTAACACGCTCTTCTTATTTATTTATTGAGAAACAAACAGGATAATATTATTACTTCATAAGTTATATAAACTATTATAATTATATATTTATGTTATGATTTCTTATAGTAAATAGGTAGGTGTTTGACTATTGTCGCGCCTAATGATAGCGACGATGCGATCTAGGATGTGACGAGCCTGCCTAGAAGATACCTATTCACTCGAGACTTACAGACCCTAAATTGTATGTGTCAGGAAACAGACTCAGGCTTATTGTAGTGAAAACTTCTTTGGCATCGTTGTGATTTGAAAGTCGATGAAAAGAAAAAGCGACGGCAAAAAGAGACGGACACATAAATTCATAAGATTTAACTTAGGAGAAAATGAGATAGGAAGCAATCTGTACGTGTGTAAATACGTGTTTGGCTGCGTATGCGTAGTACAAAGCTTGTGAGAAGGCATCACAATAACCATGGTATTTTGTATACGTGTAGGTACGTATTATTTTTGAAGGTTTCACTTCTACCACGTGTGAATTGCACACATGCTTTTTTATTTATATTAGTATTTATATATATTTATGTATGTAGTTGTAATTAAACGATATATCTTATTTGTACAAGTAACATAATATATATCTCTGTCTTAGTTTTAAATTGTAATTGGTTAATTTAATTTAAAGGAAATAAGAATGCAAAGCGTTTTACTGTTTACTCAGCTCTCCGTGGAATAAGCCTAAAGGCATTATGTCAGCCATTTGTTCTATTTTGTGCAATAAATTTTAAATAAATTATAGATTACATATTACATTTTTAAATAACTTCCTTATGCACTTCAAGTTACAAAACTATTACAATAACTACAATTACCCTGAGTAGATATCCTAAACAATTGTACCAAAATTACCAGTAGTTTTTTCAGTAGCTATACTGAAAAAACTACTGGTTTTTAATCAACTTACTCTTTTTACTTCTGATAACCCTGTCTAGGGTTGAATAGGCACCTTCTGGGTTAGCTCGTTCTATCCTGGATCCTGTCTTGCCCCCGAGCTTGATTGGGATGAAGAGCGAACCCGTTAAAGAAAAGCATGTGTGCAATTCACACAAAATATCATGGTTGTTGTGATGCCTTCTCTCAAGCTTTGTTCTACGCATGCGCACATAAACACGTATTAACACACGTACATAATGTTTCCTATCTCATTTTCCCTACGTTAAATCTTATGAATTTATATGTTTGTCTGTCTCTTTTTGCTGTTGCTTTTTCGTTTCGGCGATTTTCAAATCACAACCATACTAAAGAAGTTTTCACTTCAAATACTTCTGTTTTTAATTCTGATTTATTATAATTAGAGACATGAATGTGAGCATATCTCGCATTATAAGTATTTAAAGCCTTAGGAATGTATCCTTCACATAATTCTTGAAACAGAAAGGTATAGAAAACGTTTTATGCGATCCAAGAGTTAAGCTAAAACATTTCAAAGAAAAATCCACTTTTTCCCTTTTTATCTGACAACCAGACGTACAAATAGGCGTCACCATTATATGTTTGGCATACCAAAGAGTCGCACTAAGCTTTTTGATTACACTCTTATCATCCGTACTGCTAAAGAGTGGAACTCTTTGCCTAACTCTGTGTTTCCTGACTATACAATTTAAGTATTTTTATGAATTGCTTTAGCCATGTTCTGTGGTCACGCGTAGCAGTCTGAAATTGGCCTTATCATTTATAATGCACGCAGGAAAGGAGGGGATCTTCCTACCTGCATCTGTTTTTCCGAGTACTTAAAACCAGTCCGTTTTTAAAGCCAGGGTGAATAGGCATCTTCTGGGTTAGCTTGGTCCATCGTGGATCCTATCTTGGCTACCGGGCTTAATTGGGATCAACAGCGGACCCATTCAAAATATATAAAAAAATAGTAGAATTCTGTACACCATAATCCTCAGGTCTGAAATTGCTCTAAGAAATTTCATCCAAAAGATCTACCAAATTAACTTGAGTGAAGATTCCAATTTTTCATCAAACCGACTAATTATCTTTATAATTAACTTTGAAATTGCGTTTCCGTTCCGAGCCATCTCAGTTTGCGAATGTAGCGTATTAATTTCTTGCCTTGTCAATTGAATCATCTTGGATATTAACCTGAGTTATGTTTTACTTGAGTACGCCGTTTCAGTAATTCTGTGTATGTAGATGACTCATTCGTTTCAATGTTGAATAATTAAATCTTTCACTGTAATCAAGGATTGGATAATATAGATATTACTGAAGAAGTCCTGAACGTTTTGAATGGTAGAGAATGTTAATTGCTAAGCAAATAATCATAATTGACGTCGACCCTAGTATTTAAGTGATTTTTGGTAGAGATAACGTAAGGTATTAAAAGCCAAGGTTTTTTCGCATATTTAATTACATTTCACCTTTTTATTTGTTTGGTCTAAAAGATTCTGCCTTCGATCTTGGTCCTGTGTTGAAGTCTTGGAAGGGGCAGATATTTGTAAGAAAGAAAGAAAGAAAAAACATTTATTGACACACGCACACCCAAAGAAACAGAAAAAAATAAAGTACGAACAATGTGAAAAAAAATAAAATAAAAGTAGAAAAAAATAATATTAAAACTAATGTGTGGGGTCAACAAAATACCCTGCCTCAGCATTTGGCCTCTGTGTCCTTCACAGCTGGGCAGAATAGACACAGAGGCGCTGTTATTCTGACGGTTCAGACCAGTGACAAAAAAAAAGTAAAAAAGGCGCCTTTTAATATAATATTTCATATATATACAGGGTCATTATATAAACACCATCCAAATTTTATCTAGGCATAAGATATCATGCAAACACTTCATTTATGAAAAAAAATTGGGAGGTAAAATTTCCGCAAAAAAAAATTTTGTCCGAGCGAATTATTACAACAGCTGGTTACTGGCAAAATAGGTACTTACAGTTGAACGACCGACCGCCCGAAGCGCCCCACCGAGCTACGCGCGCAAGTTGTAACGACATCGGCGCAATGAAATCAGTCACCCGCGGACTTTCCGCGGTGTATAATGTTGCGTTCACGCATTTACGTCGCATAATTATCTACCTAACGAAATAGGTTCACACTTGCAATTGAAATCGAGGGCGAAATTGAACAACGGGTTTATGTGAAGAAGGCCCAAAGCCTCGAGAACTTAAATATAAATATAATGCGAAGTGACAAAGTGAAAAAACAAGTAATACAATTAAAGACAATGTTCATAAACGTGCAAGACTGTTTAGAGAGAAATTACCTACACTTTAAGGTAAAGTGATTGTTTTCAAACTTCATGTAAGTGTATTTTGTTTGGATTTTTAATTAATTATTTTGTTGGAGTAAAGCAAAATGTGTGCAGGGCGGCTAAGACTTGTGAAATTTTTCACAAAAATATAGAACTATTAATTATACATTTCTTTATCCTATCGTGTAAAATAGACAAAAATAACTTAGGTAGGTAGGTACTAAGGTTTTGGCACTACATTTTTTTTTGCGATTTTCGAATTGCCTTTGCGATCCTTGTGTTTTTTTAGATTCTGTGGTTAAGAAACACCCTTTGCTTTACTCCAACCAATGATTGTACATAAGTTGATTAAATTTAAAAAAAATGCTACGTAAGTGCATAAGGTGTGGCTTACTTTTATGTTCATTTTTTATTTATTAAAAGTGTTATCGATTAATATTGTTATAATCAAAGAACAAATCAACTTATCTCTTCTTCAATTTGACGTTCCTATTTTTTTTCGTTTAAATTTGCAACTTATGAAAATCGTGGGGGCGAAGGGAAAAATAAAAAAAGGCGTGGCGGGGGTCGTGTAATCATCTGCTACAACACCGTGCGTAGCGTGACTGTGACAGCAATCGGTAGCTTTCCTCGGATAACTTTGTGTAGGCTTAACTTAATATTTTAGTACTGAGTGATATTAAAAGAAAAAAATCTTGTTTCGTTACTTTCTTCAAAGAATATAATATATTAATTTGGATGGTGTTTATAAAATGGCCCTGTATATATATGAAAAATAATAAAAAATTGTACATATACAAATTCACATAAAGCATTAAAAGATGAAAAAAAAATCAAAAGAAATAAAGGTAAATAAACCATCGGCTAAGCGGCAGGATGGCAGGTTTGTGTGATAAATACGAGTATTTGTAGCTGAATCGTGGGTTTTTAAACATTGCTTATTATATATCTATGTAACATATATGCGTTACCTTAGCATCCATAACACAAGCTTTACAATGCTTACTTTGGGCTAGGCTAATTGGTAAATGTAAGAAATATTATTACCTTTTATCTGTTTGGTTTAACGATAGATACTGCCTTGAATCTTAGTCATGTATTCGAGTCAAGGAAGGCACAGATGTTTGTTTGATAAATACGAGCATTTGTACCTGAGTCATGGGTGTTTATATAAATTTCTATGAATATTACATATCTATGTATCGTATAAGTATGTCTATCCGTTACCCTAATTCCATAATACAAGCCTTAAGGTGCTTACTTTGGGCTAGGCTAATTGGTGTGATTGTAAGAAATCTTTATTATATAATTTTTATAGCATAAAATGGTGTATATTATATTGTATACTCTACAAAGTAAAACACAGATTGTATTAATCATATTTTGACAAGTTAACATAACCTGTGATCTATAGTTAATTAATTTGAATTTGAATATCGATTAATAAAGACAAAAGAAAATACTCCGTTATATTCCTAAAAGTGTCGGTAATGACTACTTGTCTTACTTGAACAAAGAGCCTTTCGAAATATGTTGAAAATAAAAGTAATTTTATCACTAACTGATCTCAAATTCAGAAAATCGCTTTTATCCGGAAAAACGTAACGTCAAAAGGATTTCCACAGATAGACAAAATGAAGGGGATCCTTCAAAATAAGCATTGTTAAGTCTTTGTAAGGTCCCCAACTTTTTGCCATTAAGTACGATTTAAGTGTAGAACTTAAATGAAGCGAGAAAAGTTGACCGGGAAGATCACGGTGACGAAACTCGAGCGGCAATTTCAACTCTTAATATTATACGGGGTACTGCGTACCGCGTGGGTTGGGGCGAATGGTTTTTATAACCGTTTTTTATATGGTCGTAAACTTGCGAAGTAACGACCAACTTATGGATTTATTTTAGCAGATTAGGCGCACTTACGGGTGAAATTTTCAATGAAATGAAATTAAAAATAACTTTATTCAAATGCTCTGAAAATAAGTTGTTTTTAATTTTATGCTGTTTAATGTTTCTTAAATTTAATGCTCTGAAAAAAAAGTTTTTTTTAAATCAAATTTTATAATTGTATATGTTTTTTGCATTTTTTCAATGCTATCTTATAATATAAATTATTTAAATAGAAAAATATTGGAAAGATCGACTCGGCACACAAGTGAATTCTCAGGCGGGAATCGAACCCATAATCTTTGGAAGCATTGGACCGGACTTCCAAATGTTGCGGGTTCGATTCCCCGTTGTTTTGAGTTAATATTTTTAACCTTCAACCCATTCAGAACTTCTTTGAACCGAAGAAGAACAAGCGCAAGAAACTAGTCAGCTCTAACAGAATTGATGACATTTACATTATTATTGTCCGTCACCATATACAAGGTCATTATATAAACACCATCCAAATTTATAAATGATATTCTTTGAAGAGAGTTACGAAACAAGATTTTTTTCTTTTAATATCACTCAGTACTAAAATATTAAGTTAAGGCTATACAAAGTTATCCGAGGAAAACTACCGATTTACTGTCACAATCACGCTACGCACGGTGTTGGAGCAGATGATTACACAACCCCCGCCCCTCCCCCCGTATTTCATTGATACATTACGCTGCGCACGGTGTTGTAGCAGATGACTACATGACCTCCCCCACCCCCCCGCCGCCGCCGCCGCTCCCGCTCCCCGCTCTCGCATATTTCATTAATACATAACAATAATTGTCATAAGTTCCAAATTTTTCCTTCATACTTGATCGGGCTTAGGACCGTCAAATTGCAGAAGGTATGAGTTGTTTTCTAATAACAGATAAAAACTTTGAACGTAAAAGTAAACCATACTTTTTGCAATAAGGCGTGTTTAAAAAATCTGGAACAACTTAGGTACAAAAATTGGTTGGAGTATAGCAATGGCTGTGCAAGGCGTCTAGAACTTAAGATTTTTTTTGTCTCACTGAAACATACAAAACTAAGAGAACTATTAACAACAGAAACTAAAAAAACACAGGAATCGCATACGCAATACGAAAATCGGTATTAAAAAGCAATAAATTCACTGATAACACATTTCAATACTTTTCCTAGTCCTAAACATTAACATCGCTCATTTAATACTAATCCGAAGCCGGATGAAAAAATAGAAAGAGTAAAATTATTATTAGATTTTATAATTTTTATGACTCACCCGGATTGCGAAAGGTCGTGGGTTCGAATCCCACCTTAGGGCTCGGAGACGTAGTTGTTTTTTCATACGTATTTTATATCTTATAGAAATATTGCATCATGAATGCAAAAAATTAAATAAAAAGCACATAATTATAGCTGGTTCCATCTTAATCGATTGTTTAATATTTGTAAAAATATTACTTTCGATGTTGAACTCATAATAGAAGTTGAAATACGTTTGTAAAATTCGACACGTTTGCCAGCGTCTCGGTAGCTCAGTGGTCAGAGCACTTGCCCGGATTGCGAAAGGTCGTGGGTTCGAATCCTACCTGAGGGCTCGGAGGCGTAGTTGTTTTTTACACACGTATTTTATATCTCATAGAAAATATTGCATTGCGAATGCAAAATAATTAAATTAAAAACATATTTTTTGAAGTCTAAACGCCCTGCACACCTTTGCTATACTCAAACCCAATAATAAATAAAAGAACCAATCATAATACACTTACATAAAGTTTGAAAACAATCGTTTTAAGAGTACTTCATTAACTGTTCAAAATGTAGACCATTTCTCTCCAAACAGAGTCTTGCACGTTTACGAACATTGTCTTTAATTTTATTAAGCACTACAGTGTCATTTTTCACTTCGTCAAATGCACGGATTATTTTTATTTTTAAGTCCTCGAGGCTTTGGGCCTCCTCCACATAAACCCGCCGTTTAATTTCGCCCCACAAAAAAAAGTCACAAGGCGTGAGGTCTGGTGATCGGGGCGGCCATGGGACGGGGCCTCCACGACCGATCCAGCGATCACCATGTTCGGTGTTTAAATAATCGCGAACTGCGGCCGCATAATGAGGTGGTGCTCCGTCTTGTTGGAAATAAAACACGCGATTTTGAATAAGCGCGAGTGGTACTTCGTCCATAAAGTCGGATATTACAGTGCGTAACATATCAAGATACGTGCTTCCGGTCAACCGCCCTTCAATAAAGAACGGCCCCAGTACTTGGTTACCGATAATACCCGCCCACACATTTGCACTAAAACGCACTTGATGATGGTTCTCCCTTATCACGTGCGGGTTCCGGAACGACCACCAATGCTCGTTGTGTTGGTTATACAGTCCCACGCGAGTGAATAAAGATTCATCAGTCCATAAAATAACAGCACCAGGATGTTCAATCAGCCACTCACAAAAGGCACGGCGAGGCACGGCATCTGCTTCACCTAAAGACTGCACTTTCTGATAGTGATAAGGATGCATGGTTGCGGCGTTAAGTAATTTCCACACCGCGGGTTGACTTACGCCGAACCGTCTTGCTGCGTCATTCGTACTTGCTCTGGGATTTCGATCAAAGAAATCAAAGATTTCGTCTTCGATTTCAATTGCAAGTCTCCTTCTACCGTGATGGCGTCGTAAATTGTCCGTGGTCAAGTAAGCGTTGATTCGCAGCTAAAATGGTTTGACGATTCGGTGTTGTAGCATTTACGAAACCACTATTTCGAAGACGAGGAAGACTTTCAGCTTCGTACAGTGCACAGGCACCGTTTAAGCTTTCTCCACTTAAAATATAGCACCGTACCATCTCGTAATACTCGCGATTTGAATACATTTTGTTAGGTAGGTATTTATGTGATGTAAGCTCGCGGGAGCACAAGACGTACGTCGCGGGAGGTTCCCGCGTGACTGATTTCATTGCACAGGTGTCGCCACAACTAGGGTTGCCACCCGTACGAAAATACTTTATTTCGAATGATTTGATTTTTTTGGGATTTTGAAAATTTTAGTAGTACAGCTCGACAATAAAGAGTTGACAAAAAATATTCCGCAACTAATGTACACTTTTTGTTGGCAACACTTCCTTATCTGTCAAAACTGTCAAGAGGTTGACTAATTTTTTGCTTAGTTAAGAAGTCAATTGTTATTCTAGTGTGTTTTACGTGATATTTCTTTATCCTGGGTTTCATCATGAACAAAACCTACCGTATCGGTTCTCGCACAGAACAGAACTCTCTCTCGGAACAGATAGTGAATATGTTACACCGAAAAAATGTTTAAAAGAAATGATAGGTCAAAAAGAAAAATAAACGATTGCAGTAAAGTATAAAAGTACGTGGGAAAACGGACATGGTGATTGGTTAATTTATGATCCACAGAACGAATATAATGGAAAATGCAAATTGTGTGGAATTACATTTACAATTGCTTCAGTATAGGAGTAGGACAAGTAAGAAGACAAATTTTCTTTTTCTGTGTGTGTGTGTGAATTGATATGGTTGCATTAAATATCCAAACTAAACTATGCTATGCTAGACTGTAAAGATGCTGTGTTTGCAATTGTTTAATAGAAATACTAATTTGATACAAACTGCAAAAAGCAATAAAAAATATGCTTTTAAACATAATGATAAAGGAAAATAAATTATACTTTATTTTCATACTATGTACTTTTTTTTCTTACCTATAATAACCAGAGTACTTTAACTACAAAAATAAAAGGTGGCAACCCTAGCCACAACCTGCGCGCGCAGCCACGATCGCGGCTCGCCGCATGCGCTTCGAGTATTTAAATTGAGTAAGTCATTGTTCTAACTTTTTGCAAGTTATAAAAACATCGACTTCAAAGTTATTACGGTTTTCGGCAAAAACAAACAATATTTTATTTCCCTTCATTGTTCTAATAGAAATAGTAGTATTTATAAGGCTATTGAATTATTGATTTTTATTTTTTTCTTTTATGAAATAATCAAAATTTACTATTTCAACGTAACATAACAAATTTACGGTAAACATTATTATTTTAATTTTATACAACTGTCCGTTTTGCAATAAATGGAAAATAGTTATTTATTATACAAGAGTGGAAAGTTCCTTTTTAACCGCGTGCTCGATTTGGATGACCGAGCAAGCGAAGGATTCTAAAGTTGAATCACGAGCGCAGCGAGTGATTCTAAATTAGAATCCTGAGCGTCAGCGAGGGAAACAAACGAGCACAAGGTGAAAAATCTTTCCACTCGAGTGCAATACGTAACTTTTCATCCCACCTCAGCGAGGAAATGACAAAATGAAAAAGAAAACAATTTATAATGACAAAATATTTTTATTTCAATTAAAACACATTAAGATAATCTATAAATTGAAGAAAATAATAAGAAGTAGAAAATAATTAGGAAATATTAAATGTAACGTTGCTACAGTTACTTATGTTAAGTTTAATATTTTTGTTAGGTAATGTTATGTTGGTGTTTGTGAATTGTGCGCTGTTTTGTGGTAAACTATCAGTAATTTTAAATAGTTGTGCCGATTCATTGGATTCTATTGGCGTAAATGTTGGCGAGAGAGGGCTATTGTTTCCAATCTTATGGGGGCTCATTTTAGATGTAGAAGGGCGAGACCAAGAATCTGACAGAGGTTCTTTCAGCGTAATGGCCTCCACGATACTATTACAAATTTTTGATTTACTTTGGATTGAATCCTCTATGTATCCCTCTACAACCGAATTAGACTTCCAGCCTCCATGGCGCTTAAGCGATAGAAGATCAGCCCCTGATTCGGCCAAAAGTGTGGCTGAGGTTCTTCTAAAACAGTGACCGGTGTATAACGGGGGTTCTAAAAGTCCGAGAAAAGTTGCTATTTCTCGTGGAATACTGCCAATTTTATTCTGACCCATAGGTTGTCGGATACACTTTCCGTTGCGATATTGTAGAAAAAATCGTTCAATTGGGGTGTTAGAAGGACGTAAAGCTTGATATTTCTGAACAATGTTTACATATTCCTTGCGAATAACGAAGTTGCGGTCTTTTTTTGTCTTGGTATTTAGTACATTAATTAATAGCAATTCATCAGAATTATGAGAATATTTTGATACGTTATTGACATTAAGTAGTGTAAGTTCATTTGTTCGACATGCTCCGGTTATACCAATAATAAGAACAACCTGTAACAAAAGAAGTATTTATAATCGTAAATAAATTAATCAAATTAAAAATATTGTAAGTACTATGTACAATTTTATCAACAACAAAAAATTACACGTATTGACTTACTTTTGCCGCTAAATATACGGAATCAGGTGCTTTATTAATAAACTTTGCAATTTCAGATGCTGTGAAAACCTTCGATTTTTTTGGCTTATAACCAGATGAGGCTCTTTTTAAAAATGCCACTAATTTATGATAGGTGTCGATATGAACGTCTTTCTTCATCTTAATTGTTAATTTTAGCATTGAATACGTACTCCATAGCGTGCTTGCTTTCTTGGTCTCAGATAATTCTATAAAATATGCCAGCAAAACGTTTTCGGAGAAAGTTTTTGCTCCTTTAGCTAGTCGCCACATGTTAAATATATCGTACTGTTTCAAATACTTCTCTCGTGATTGCTGAGGGAGAAGGCTCATTTGCGCATTATTAACTGTTTCAGTTAACTCAGTTGGCGTTAGATAAACTTCATCGTCGCTAATGTCACTCATTTTAGTTGATTTTTTTGTACAGTTTTTAGGTTATGTTAATTATATTAAGCAATAAAACGTGAAAAACTAGAATGGCGCGAAGCACGCAAATAAAACAAAGAAACCAAGAAGGTTCCAAATTTAAATTTTTTCACAATTTAAAAAGTTCTTATCATAAATTTGGCACCATAGAGGTTACATTAAATAGGTTTAATGACGTTTTGAATTTACAATTATATTGAGTACTCATTATATGTGATGTTCTAAATTCAAATCTACTTTGCCGCTCAAGCGAATAAAATAGAATTTTCCAGCCAGATTTCGAAGCGCAAAATTACACTTTCCGAGGTGGTGGGATGAAAAAAATATTGATTATTTTTCCTCTTTTAAACAAACAGGCAACAGTATTTTTTTAATTATTTAGCAAGAAATGGTTTAATGCGAAACAAATTCAAATAATTAACAAATTTAAATTGTTAGAATGACATTAATTAATACAAATAAATGAATCGTGGTCAAAAAGTGCACTACACATGTGGACTTATACTGCAGGCAACCGTATTATTGGACTTTTCATTCTTTTTCGAGGTCCAGCTTCAAAACGGTAAGTTGTATAAAAAAATTGTTCAAACAAAAGTCGTTGACAAAATCCTAAGGAACAACTTTTACATTTACATTTTTGCAATAAAAATGTATTTTCAAGGTGAAAAATAAAAAAACACCGTTTGAAGACTTTGGCGCCACCTACTGTGTGCATTTGTTGGTGTACGGGATTGCAGCAATGACATTTTTTGTAGATCTTGACGTCCTCTACATTTTATAATCAATCGATTTTTCTGTGAAATGCATACATTCCGAGAAAAATGCATTTCAATTTTTTTTGGCTCGTTTTTGGAGTTTGCAAAAAGACGCACCAAGATGGCGCGTGGCCACCTTCAAGGTAGATAACTAACACCATTTTACAGCAAATAAAACAACTTTCACCCATTCGGCAATTTTCTCACTCAAACGATTTTTTCTTCGACAGATTGACTTTCTAACAACTCAATTTTGGAAAAAGAAAGTTACGTCGTTCTTTCTTACTGTACCTCGGCATCAACACCCCGCGACCCCACCCCGCTGTTTCATTCAAAACATTTCGGCCGTGTTTGACCTTTCGGGCGACCTTTCTTTTGACCAGTAACCAGCTGTTGTAATAATTCGCTCGGACAAAATAATATTTTTGCGGAAATTTTACCTACCAATTTTTTTTCATAAATGAAGTGTTTGAATGATATCTAATGCCTAGAAAAAATTTGGATGGTGTTTATAAAATAACCTTGTATAACTCACATATTATTTTGTATTTTTTACATTTTGCACATAAAAATAAACAAATATAAAGTTATTTATAAAAATATCAAACATCTTTCATAGCTATCAGTTTGTTTTGTCATTTTATTTTCAAGCTACGAATTTACGAAAGTGACGGAACAAACTAGTAGTTAAAACAGATTTATTATACTAAGATTTTTTAAATAACACATTGAAGTAAATTAAAATAAGCCTTATAATATTACCAATATTGGTACAGATAAGGCGTACCCAATGATTGATTGGACCATAACACATCACAAAGGCCCAGGTAGAGGGTCAAGACAATGGAATGACTTGTCTTCCTAACCACGCAGTGGATGCAAACAAAAATTAAGAATACAGAAATTTAATTAACCGTGTGCTATTTTAATCCACAGAATAGATCAACCACACGAATCCCAGCTGTGGGGACATTAAAACGCTGACGATGATGATTTGATTCTTGCACATCCACACCCCTCAGATATTTAAATAACACTGACTGTTCCTTAAATATGGATGGCGCATTCCGTAGCTACCTTTAAGTAGAGTTGATGGACCTAATTACTGTTATAAATTTTTTGTTAGCATTTGCTAACTATGTAGATGGTCCATTTAAATAAATTAAAAACACTAACTGATTTTATTGGGTGTTATTTCTTGTTTTTGATAATAAACTCTGATATTTCCACTCCTTCACAGGAGTTGTATTTACAGGATAACTTAGCTCATGGTCGTCTACATGTGCTATTAAGGTTACTACTTTCCGATGTAAGATAAAGAATAATTGTATTTTGAATTACCAAATTGAGGATGTCTGATCATCTAATATAGCTACTTGGAACTGCTGTACGTATGTTAAGTATAGGAATATAAATTAATTATACAAATATAAATTAATTATACAAATATTATTTTGTTTGTCTAATAATTCTTAAGTTATTTTATTTTCCCCTAGCTATCCGAGCGAGTACTCTTACAATTGAAGACCAAAGACAGTATACAGACATCAATTTTTTGCAAGTATTTCTTAGCTGACTCATTAAGAATTTCTCTATATAGCTATAGCTTTTTTTTATGTATCGTTTGTTGGATACTAGCGGCCCGTCCCGGCTTCGCACGGGTGGACAAAATTCTTTATTTTTTTATATTATTAAATATTTTTCCGTTAGCGCCATCTAGCGTCCGGTAGACGAACTACTTGCGGTTAACACGTTGCTGCTGACCCGGCCACTCGTTGCTATGTCTCAGTTATAGATGTCACTGTACCGAAATGAATCGCGCTAACGTTTTGGTTCTACGACTTCGCATATAGCTAACCGTTCTTAGCCTTCTTGAATGTTATTCTTAGGCACTATGGTAACGCGTATACAATGGAAAAGAGCGGACAGACAAACACTCAACTACTGTGATCTTAGATTATAGATTTGTAAAAGCATTACTTTCGATGTTGTAGGTAGTAGTACAAAAAAACAAAAAGAGATGGCGCTGTCGCAGGTTAAGAAATACTTGGAAGAATTTAATGGGTCTGACAAGTTCTTTGTGGCTCTGCTTTATGTTTGAAAATAGTTTTCGTGCTAATTCTCGTTTCAATATAGATTAAGTTCCAAGTATAAAACTAACGCTGAATAATTTGATTTAATGTATCTTGTACAACGAGATCATCTTTATAATAAGGGCAAATAAATGAGTGCATGTACACACAGGCTTAATGGTTGGTCAACTTTAGTATTTAGATATTGTTTACTTTTCCAATTAAACTCCTTTTTAAATAAAACCAATTTGACCGGATAAGTTGCACATTTGATTTCAAATAATAAAATGCCTTATAAAACTATTTTATTTGTATTAATATAACATTGGAACGAGCTAATCCAGAAGGTGCCTATTGGCCATGGCTTAAAAAACGGACGGGTTATATGTACTCGGAAATACAGATGCAGGGAAAAATGTTCCGCTTAAAATGTTCCACTCCTTTGCTTTACGCATTATAAAGGATGTTGAGAAGCGCTTGGTGCGGCAGGTAGGAATAGCAACCAAGAAAGGGTGGTAGCCCAGTGCGTTTTAATGTCCGATGGAAAAAGGGCGATGGATTACCATGCATTACTATTAATTTACCATGCTGTGTACACTATTTACTATTACTATTGTCTAGCATATCCTAATTTATATAGTTATTGTTATACATAGCTTTGATAATAATCTGTCACTGTACCTAAAATAAATAAATTAGCTACAGTATCATTAGAGTCTCGTTAAACAACAACCTCTACTCTTCAGTATAACACCAGAATTCGAATGGTCTCAACACCTCAACTCATTTATTGATAGGAAAATGAGTTTTAAATAGCTCGTTTTAATTGAATCGTCTCACATCCCCGTAAGCGCTGTGTCACACGTACATTACTGACTATTCTTGAAGCACACGTGGTGTTAAATTATAATTTGCGTCAACGCACATCTCGGACAGATTTATACACACACACCTACACGTGTCAAGCGCTCGCGCATAAAGTTGTCTCCATACACTGTTTGCTATCAATTATGCTCAAATAAGTCATTTGGAGGCGGTGATCTAATGCTCTCACAATATTTACTGACAGTCATTTTTGATTAATTGAAATTAATGCTGACTGTTGTACAGTCAATAGCGCATCAACGTTTTTCAATCGATCAGTCAATCGATCTATTTTCAACTTTAAATGCTGCAACTAAAAGTTCTGAAACGACCACAAATAACTATTGACGGTTATATGATGAGTACATGACTCCGGTTTAATTTTTTTTTGTATTTATTTTATTATTTTATAAAGTTGGAGCGGGGCGAGCGAAGCTCCCATGGATCAGGTTCAATGGCGCAATGTCTGTTACGCCGTAACTTCCCGAGTTCTTAACCGATTTTAATATTTTTTATGTGGAATTGAATCAACAGGTTTAGGACCAGATTGTGACGGAGCCCAAATTTTGAAATTCGCAAAAATTCACATCGAAACAAAAAATATTTTTTTTAAGGTATTACGCTCCGCTCCAATATATAGTGCTAGCGTGGCTTTATGCTTATTATATTATATTATTATCGCCTAGTATAGTAATATTGACTCCCATGGAACAGCTTCAATGACACAATGTCTGTTACGCCATAACTTCCCGAGTTCTTAACCGATTTTAATAAATTTATTGTGGAATTTAATCAACACATTTAGGACCAGATTCTGAAAATTCCGAAATGTTGAAATTCGCAAAATAAAAAACTTATGACCAAAACACATTAGTTCAATAGGATTAGCCATTGGAACGAAAGGCGTGCGCTTTTGATATTTTTCATTCTTATGGAATTTTAAAATTTACTAAACATAATTGATTTTTTATTATTATTTTTTGTATTACGCTCCGCTCCAATATATGGTGCTAGCGAAGCTTTATGCTTTGCGACTGCATCGACCTTGTTTATACTACCTTTTTTAATTAATAATTATTATATTATAATAATTAAGTATAATAAGCATAATTAAGTTTTCCCTTAGGTATCATACCTTTTATAATTAATTATTTTATTTGTTTAAGAATTTTGCTATTATATACTTTTCTATTTAAGGGCTATAAAATGGTTTCAAATTTCAATCCCAAATTGTAACTCTCTAAATAATCATAATTGGCCTACTAAAATTACATGTCAAAATTGTTATGACCGAAGCTTCTCACTATCTCTATTATTAATTAATAAAAAAGTGTGGCCAGTAAGTATATTCAATAACCATTTTGATATACTTTCGCTCCCCCATAATTGAAAAGCTTACATACCTGCAACTTAAATAATAAAATAACAAATTTAATAAATAGCACTTCTTATAATTATATCTGAAAAAAGGCACAACTTTCTTCAATTAATAAAAAAAAACTTCATTACTTTTTTCAACCCGAGGTTTCAAACTTGGCAAGTTTTCTCTGTTAATAGATTATTTTAAAAGTCTGCAATTATTAATATTTATGACAAATTCCAAGTGTCCAAGTAGTTTCAATTATATTATATTATTCAGCTTAGGTAATTGATGAGGGATTTTGTCTGTAATAAAAAAGTTAGCCGTCAAGAGATAGACAGACGTAGACAGGGCCTGAAATGCAGAAAGTGCAATAAATAAATAAGGAACAGAATAAGAAAAAAGTGTTGTTTATGTGCACACCAATTGATGTTCTTTTTTTAAATGAAAATATCCTTGTATTACGAGATAATCTGTAATAATTCGCATTAAAACTTAAATTCTTCCGCGATATATGTTACTAACGACCCGCCCCGGCTTCGCACGGATGCAATGCTCTCCTTAATTATGCATGTATTATACATATAAACCTTCCTCTTTAATTACTCTATCTATTAAAAAAAACTGCATCAAAATCCATTGCGTAGTTCAAAAGATTTAAGCATACATAGGGATATAGGGACAGTGAAAGTGACTTTGTTTTATACTATGTAGTGATATGTAACTGCGTCATAATACCTCAAATATATTCGTTTACAAAATAACCAATACCCACATTGATTCAAGCGTTCTTTTGGGGAAAATCGGATTTGTTGGTCCACGTTCCTCATCTCGGTCAAATTAAACTTTCCACGTGACCTTTAGTAAATCGAACGACGCTAAAAACTTAAGGCACTTCTGTGACAATTACAACAAATAGTTTAGTAAAATTGATATTTTTGGACCTCAATAGGCGTCTTATCTGAATTGCGAAGGCTATTTCTTGAATCTGATTCATAAGCTTGTTGATTGTACTATCATATTTATATTTTATCTCGAAATGTTATTTAAAATATAATTCATGTTAAATTTATAGACATAATTTATTGTATTTAATTACTGTTCCACATAATTCATATTTCATTTTATAATTTTAAATTGAACTTTAGGTCTCAAGTTTTATATTTAGCTAATACTATTGTAAGATTGTATGTTTCCTTTGAATAAATAAAAAAAAATATGGTAATAACTCCGTTTTAATTAATCCTTTATTAATATTAATCAATCTATTTTATTATGCACTGAGGTGATATTTTTATATTCATTAAAGAGATGAATATAAAACAAAAATTCCCTGTCACAGTGTTTGACCGCGATGAACTCCGAAACTACTTTACCGATTTTGATGATTCTTTTTTCATTTTGCTGGATTTGTTCCAACTTAGGACATAGGGTAGGTTTCATTTTAATTTATAATAAAAATGATTTTTCATTACTAATCATAATAACTGGACCACAACAACGCTAAGCCGTGTCAGCTAGTAGTATTATATTTCATAAGGAAATAAGTGCTGTATTCCTCACACGGTTCGCTTTTTTACTAAGAAAATATAAATTATTAGCTGACCCAGCCACGCGTTGCTGTGTTATAAATTAAAATGAAACCTATCCTATATCCAAAGTAGAAACAAATCCAGCAAAAAAAATCATCAAAATCTGTTGAGTTTGGAGTTCATCGCAGTCAAACGCTGTGACAGGGTATTTTTATATATTTATACTAGCTGACCCGGCCACGCATAGCTATGTTATATAACTTATATATTAAAATGAAACCTATCATATGTGTAATAAAATATTATCAAAATCGGTGAAGTAGTTTCGGAATTCATCGCGGTCAAACACTGCGACAGAAATATATTTCATGTGGAAACAAGTGTTGTATTCCTTACACGTTCCCCTTAAAATTGTTAACATTTATACTGCAAAGAAAATATAAATTATTGCAATCGGAAAACTTACAAGTTTTATAGCCACGTTTGCAGTTAGCATACAAACGGTCGGAAACAGTTAGCGTATTATATCCTGCGTCTTCGCCGTGTAATATATGGGTTAACTTCCCCACTCCGCGGTACGATAGCAGTTTATCATTGTTCATAACCTGTAAGTTATTTGCGGTTTATGAACTAGAACTCTCCACACGGCATTGCTTAATCTTACATATATCGTGCGTTAATTTCGAACACATAATAATTTTCTTTTTTAAAAAAACTTCTTTAAAAACAATTTTTTATTATTTCTTGTTTATGAAACGAAATAGAAAATGAAAAAAAGCAGGTGTGCAATTCACACGTGACAGAAGTGAAACATACAAAAATAATACGTGCACATATACAAAATACCACGATTGTGATGCCTTTTCTCAAGCTTTGTACCACGCATGCACACACAAACACGTATTAACACACGTACATAATGCTTCATATCCCATTTTGTCCTACATTAAATCTTATGAATTTATGTAACTGTCTCTTTTTACTGTCGCTTTTTCGTTTCATCGACTTTCAAATTACAACGATGCTAAAGAAGTTTTCACTTCAAATTGGGGTTGATATGGATATTATCTAGGACCTAAGCACTCATCAAGAAGAATCAAACGAGCCTAAACTCTATGGGCTTGCGTCGTTTTATTACGGAGTTCCTATGGCCACCTTCCAGCTTCAGCATCAGATCAGCTTCATATCATCATAATATTGCATTGTCACGCGATATAAATATGTATGCAAAATTTCAACTCAATCGCAAATTGAACTTGCAAGATTTCATTACAGATACCGGGACAGGTGAAAGTAAATAAAAGCTTGTAAAAATATATTTGACTGCGAATTGGAGTATGTTTAAGCTTCGAAATTGAATTATGAATCCAAGTTAAGTAACTAAATCATTTGATTTATAGTTTTTTTTTTTTATTCCTTGATCCCAATCAAGCCGAGGGGCCAAGACAGGATCCACGATGGAACGAGCTAACCCAGAAGGTGCCTATTCACACTGGCTTTAAAAATTGACGGATTAAAAGTGCTCGGAAATACATACGCAGGAAGGGAGTTCCACACAACACTCAGACACAAGCCACTATAGAAGATTTTGTTTTCTATGTTAGCTCAGTAAAAAAAAAGTTATACGCTTCGTCAAAATATACCACATTTGTTGAATCCTATTGTTACGTATAATGTTTTTATTTCTAAATTACAAAAATCTTTGTTGGAGTAGCCAATAGTCAACAGTTATAAAAGACGTCAAAAAGTTTTTTTTTTTACGAAAACGGTAACATTGCATTAGTTAGCAAAGAGAACGGAAAACAAAACATAAATTCTATGGCTATGCTGACCGATACTTTGGCTTACTGGCTTGGACTCTCTGATTGAATTCTTTATGCTTATTTAAAATATCTTAATAGTAGATTATTGTCACTAAATAAATTTATTGCAAACAAACCAACAATTTTAAACATAACATTTTAAATTAAAATACAGGTCGTATTCGAAACGTCGACCTTTCGCTATCCGGGCGTGCTCTGACCGCTGAGCTACCAAGAAACTGGAGCACTTGTCAAAATTTACAAACTAATTTCAACTTCTACTATGAACTAGTATCGCTTCATCAATGTTGAACGTTAACAACTTTCAACATCGAAAGTAATATTTTTACGAATACTGAACATTTGTTTAAGATGGAACCAGCCGACCAAGCATGCCCTACTTGAGCTATCTCGCGTACGATTGAAGAGAAGTTTGTCGATATCGACATATGTCTCGTTGTCCTTAACATGTAGACAATTTGATGTTGCCTTTTGATATATTATTATAAACTACTTTATTACCAAATATAGCCATATCGGCATGATTCATTCAATTAATGTTGTATGTTTTACCCTTTTATTTACTTTTCGGAAATGTGGATTACAACAATTTTCCCACGTTTTTCTCAGGTCGCTTTCTTGTTTGTCTGTCTGTCTGTCTGTCTGTCTGTGCAGTTGGATTCTTGCAACTCAATTTTGAGGCACTTCCCGGTCACCTAGCGAGCTGAAATTTTTGGAGCAAGTCAGAACCCGATGACAATGCATCCTAAAACAACTTTTAACTTTCTACGGCCACTTTCAGGCCAAATTTTGCGAAATTTCACTTTCATATGAAAAAAGTCATAGCGACTCATGGTTTGCTGCGATTAATTAATAAATTAAAAAGAATAAAATAATAATACTAGATTTAAAAATCTAAAAATCCCACGTTTTTCAGTAACCAAAAAAGAATAAAATAACCCGGCGGGGCGAAGCAAGGGGCCACTCAAAACGTGGGGGCGCATCTTTACAAATACTCTCAACATCTATGCATAACGTACATCTCATTACATCTCCATAAGTAATATGCGCCCCCATATATTTTTATTAATATTCTTTTAATATTAATCTTTTAATATTAATCTTTTAATATTAATCTTTTAATATATATAAAATTCTTTTAATATTCTTTTTTGGTTACTGAAAAACGTGGGATTTTTAGATTTTTAAATCTAGTATTGACGTTAACTGACGACTTACACGCCGGCCTAGCATGCGCTACTTGAGGATATCTCGCGCATTGAAGAGAAGTTTGTTGATATCGACATATGTCTCGTTTTCTCAAACATGTTTGCAGAAAATCTATTTATGCCGATTGATATAATATGATTATAAACTTCTTTATTATCTAACATAGTCACACCGTTATCGTTTATTTAATTAGTATTGTGTGTTTCACCCTTTTATTAACTTTTTGGAAATGTTGATAACATCAATTTTGACGTTAACTGATAACTTACTTCTTTGTTTCTTTTTTGAAACCGGATTAAATAAATAACTTCAAAGTAATAATGGAAAAATAACGAACAAAAACGAAATAAGGAATGTCACAGTAAATATATATTTATATGCCTATTTCATTATATCGGTTTTCGGATTCGAAGTAATAAGGTACAAATGAAAGATTAGTGCGAAATATATCTTAAAAAGACAACCGGAAATGGTACCGATTTTTTATACCAAAAGTTAAAATCAACAAATGATTACATTTAATCACCGCATTATACTGAACCACTAAGATTAGTAAATATACCTATACTTATACCGATACCTATAACTATACTTATAATTAAAGAAATATTTTTTTTAGGTCCAGAACAATGCATGTGATGTTGTCTTATATTATATTTTACTTGTTTACATGTAGTTGTTGAAAACTAGCCCTATTAAATTATTGGTAGGTAGCAGCACATGTATGACGACCATTATCTTAGTCATCCTGTGATCATGGCTTCTATAATGAAGTCGAAACGTCGTTTATTCTCTAAAAATGGTTTGATTCACAGTAAACTCGTTTTTAGTACATATTTTTTTTTATTTCGACGAGTAGACGCAAATTTGTTAGAATAATATTCGCCTTCTATTACTAGTGTTAGCAACTACACTGGAATACCTAATTGTTAACATTTAAATTGTTTAAGATTGATCCATTAAAAGTTGTTAAACGATGACTCTCGTACGGCCGCCATCTTGTTATTTACGTTTGCTTTGAGAGTATATAAATGGCGCAACAGCCGTCCGAGCGTCATTCGTGTGTGAACGTCGCCTTGAGCACATCGTGAAGGTATGTTACTCTTTGCATATAAATATTCTGGTGAGCATTGTAAGTCTTACTTAGTTAATGTTAAAGATTTAAAGTTATTTACATGATGAGATATTGTATTGGAATTATAAGTTAAATTTAGAGTGCAGGTTTTAATTATCCCGAATAAATCCATTAAAATACATAATTCATTATTTTTACTTCACAACCTAGCAAGTCTGTGTATAGGGTCGTTAACATATCAGAAGCGGGATCAACTTCAAGCCCACGTTAAAAGAAAAAACCGTCTATTTTTTTTAAAGGTAGTTTATAATAGAAACATAATGAATTTGATCAACGTCACGTACAAAGTAAAGGTATAGACAATCTTCGCTAAATCTCTGAGACGAGCGTGATTGAATAGGAGTATCAATATTGCTAGTTTTTATCATGATTTATTTCCTAAATTTCATTAGCAGCATGAAGCTTATTGTTAATAACTGAAATTGCATTATTGACACATTGATGTTACTGGTGATATTAATGAAAGGTTTATGCAAACAATTGCACAGTGTAAATTGTAATAATACTGACAATAAGTACAAGTCAACTTTTATTAAACCTTGCGCATTAAGACGCCATCTAGTTAAATATTAAGGAACCTTCATTAATTATCAAAAAATTAAAGCTGCTGTTACGTTCAGCGTGCCAAAAGCACATTTATTGTTTTGTGAAATGTAAAACTATTTAAACCCTCTGGGTTAACAGATTGCGCAAATATGAATGATATTATCTTCAACAAAAAAGTTTTTGAGGTTAAAAAAAAAGAGAAGAAAGAAACCTTTGTTGAGAAAAAAAATCCATAAAATTAATTATGTTGATTTGATAGTAGAACAGATGTGTAAGATATCTCTCATCTTCGTGAAATGACTTGATGCAATTTATAGATTTTCATCAATATGTTATTGCATTTTACATTTTACTTCATATACACGCTGCGGTAAACAGCAATAACTCTTAATTATTATTTCGATCGTACTTAACACTATATTAATATTTTTCTTTTTCTAATATCCACGCCAACCCAATATCGACGAGCGTTGCTGGCAGACACCTAGTCGTGGAGTGGCGCGACCGGTGAGAGAGACTGAGTTGTCATCGCGCCTGTGCGCGAATGCTGTCGTCGCGCGGGCCCTCGAGTACTGCCATCGCGCGGGCCCTCGAGTGCTGCCATCGCGAGGATCCTCGAGTGCTGCCATCGCGCGGATCCTCGAGTGCTGCCATCGCGCGGATCCTCGAGTGCTGCCATCGCGCGGATCCTCGAGTGCTGCCATCGCGCGGATCCTCGAGTGCTGCCATCGAGCGGATCCTCGAGTGCTGCCATCGCGCGGATCCTCGAGTGCTGCCATCGCGCGGATCCTCGAGTGCTGCCATCGCGCGGATCCTCGAGTGCTGCCATCGCGCGCATCCTCGAGTGCTGTCATTGTGTCTGTTGTGCGGGCACTGCGCTGGTATCGGCGTTCAAGTCACGCGGTGCAGGTTTGAAATAAATCCGCAACAATCATCCAGCGAACAACAAACTACAGGTGCGCCAAAGTTCACCTAAATTTTGAACTCCGATAATTGGAGATCCAAAGGTGTTCTTCCTAACATTTTTCAGCCTAGCGATCACAATTCCTAACTACTGTCTTTGATGTTCATGATTCCGAAGCATTCAACTTCATAATGTCATTAGCAATAAACATTTATTATACTTTGTTCTTATCCTATATTTTCTCAACATAACCATCTTTTACACTGTTATTCAAAGTCATATCTTTTTTTAGATTTCTTTTTATTCATAATAATTGGTATTATATACATTAATTTTGGTTAGGTTAGGTTAGAACTCTGACCACAACGAATCCAGAATCCAAAAAGAAGAATCCATAACCAAATATAAAATGGCCAAATGTAAAAATGTGAAAAGTTGTTTAGTAATCACAAGAAATAGTTTAAAACCAAGCCTTTTCCTTCAAAGCATCTGGTTCATGATTATGTTCTTGGTGCGTTCCTTACAGTAATTTATACTTATTGTCTTCCTTATCGGAAGTGGTGATTAATCTCGCCTTACTCTTATACTTTTTGTTGCTTCTTAATTCACACGCCCAATATTGTTTATCCAATGTTATTCGGGTTTTTTTTTCATATATAAATCCATGTACATCTAATTTTAATCCTCCGCGACTGGTTTTGAATGATTTTTAAATAATTTTCCTCCATATTAATAAAGCATTAACACAAACATGCACGTCATGATAATACACCGACATGAACTTAGCAATAGACACAACTCAGTACGTAATGAAAAGCATACCCCCAAATAATAATCATACCCTCAAATTAAAACTATAATCATCATCTTCTACCCACATATATTTTTTTATTACACTTGGTAAATGTTTCTTTCTGAGTATGAGTGAAAACATTATGGTAATTATGTTTAGATATAAGTTTTATGATAAAAAACAGTAGGAGTTTAAATATATTTACATTAATGATATTATTAATTACGATTTTCGGAGACATGAGTGTTATGAACATCGCCGGTAGCACTACAAATAGTATGAATAAAAAACTTTGGGATAAAGGATTTTGGGAAGATTGATCGTTCGGATTGCGGATCATTGGGAGGAACAATTTCGGGTAAATAACTTTGGGTGAGCCAATATGGACCCGTGAAACACTTGTTAAAACCTGACCGACTGTCACATTAAAAAGAAAGCCCTTTATTTATTTATACATTCCGTTTAGTATAATTCACTTTTAGGTATTTTGCTATCTCTAGGAGTGCTATTTGTTCGTGGTCTTTATTTCATTTAAAATTGATTGTTCTTTTTGGATTGATTTTCGTTTCACTCACTCTAATAACCTGGCTGTATTAACTTGGACTCATACACTTTGGTGATTTGGCTACTGTTAATAATTCTCGACAACTTGTGCTTACCTACTAGATTCTGATTAAAAGGGCTTATTTTATTAGAATTGTGTAAGACCCGTAAGATGTAGGAAACGAAGTAATTGAATAAAAAGTATTATATGTATGGTTTTATTACAAGATCTTTATTGTTATTCAATAACCCTATGTAAGTTTAGCTAAGAATAACAATCTACCTTTAACAGATAATTATACTATTTATTATGGTTCAGGATAATATCTCTCTAAATAATTAAAAGGTAAGTAAGTACATAACCATATCAAAAATTACCAGCAAAGAAATTAATCCCTGATGTCAACAGAAGTTACTTAAACATAAATGGTAAATTGAGTGTTGCAATGGAAACTAGCCAACAAAAACAAGGTTATGGCCCAGCCATCCAAAATATAATTACTGATTATTAATAATATACAAATCTAACAACAAAACATCAATCGGCGTGACAACCAGGGATTGTAACGGTATCCGAATAGAGTGTTATGAACACTGTTTTTCATTTCTGTTTTAAAAGTAAAACTGAAAGAGACTGTTACACTTTGAATCTGTTTTAGAAAATACCGGTTCATAAGTTTATATATGTAACAGTCAATAGGGTTCGCATTGGCATAACTATGCGACAACTCGCTAATGATCTGGGTGCTTTGAAGTGCCTATGTTGGTGTACTGTGTATACACATGGATAGTTAAAAGTAAAATAGTTTCTAACAGATTGGTAACAGAAAACATTATATCTGTTACACTTTTATAAGTGTTCGACGCAAAACAGGTTCAAAACGCCCAAATGAGTGATACAGGAATAATTCTGTAACAGATTTAATGTCTAACCCCTATGAAAGTGTATCCTTATAAAGGTGTTTTTGAATCCCTGGTGACAACTGTCACTGTTTTTTTTATGTCAGTCTGTCCCGTCAACACCGCACTGATAGTGTCGTTCTAGGCGGTTGTGATTTATGTATAATTTTTAGTGTTTTATTGTCTTTCCAAAAATCTAATTGAATATTTTCAAATTACTTTTACCAAGGTACATTTTAGGCTTGAAAAGAAAAAGTCTCTAGGGATAAAATCCCTAGAAACCACAATGGTCAACAAAATACCTATGGAAAGTTTTATCAACCTAGGCAGTGAATATTCTTTGTTAATGAAAACTGATTAGTTTGCATGCTTTATTATATAGTTGATTAATAAGTTAATAACCTTTTCTTTTACAGCAAAATATTTAAGACACAGAACAAAGAGGTCTGCAAGTCTATTAATATATGAAACAGGACAATGAGGCCTGTGATTTACAAATATATTCATTGAACCCAGAACAAAGAGGTGTGTGGTATCAATTACTAAAGTATTTTGGGGACAATGAGGCCCACTTTTATTTTTCAGAGAAATGTTAACCTTTTTTTTCTTTTACAGCAAAATATTTTAAACCCAGAACAAAGAGGTCTGTGGTATCAATTACTCAAGTATTTTGGGGACAATGAGGCCCACTTTTATTTTTCAGAGAAATGTTAACCTTTTTTTTTCTTTTACAGCAAAATATTTTCAACCCAGAACAAAGAGGTCTGTGGTATCTATTACTATTATAAATTGTTTTGGGGACAATGAGGCCCACTTTTATTTTTCAGAGATTTTTGTTATTAGCAATTATGTTAACCTTTATAAAGTGTTTGGGGACAATAAGGTCCACTTTTATTTTGCAAAGATATTTTGTTATTAACAATTATAATGTTAAGTGTGAGGACACACTTTATCTTGGATGGCCGAATCTGTTAGCAACTACACTGGAATACCTAATTGTTAACATTTAAATTGTTTAAGATTGATCCATTAAAAGTTGTTAAACGATGACTCTCGTACGGCCGCCATCTTGTTATTTACGTTTGCTTTGAGAGTATATAAATGGCGCAACAGTATCCATAGAGGATTCACCACCTCCCTCCCCCGTGTCCGGAGGGTGCATTTTGCATAAAAAAAAAAAAAAAAAAAAAAAAAAACGTCCGATTGTCATTCGTGTGTGAACGTCGCCTTGAGCACATCGTGAAGGTATGTTACTCTTTGTATATAAATATTCTGGTGAGCATTGTAAGTCTTACTTAGTTAATGTTAAAGATTTAAAGTTATTTACATGATGAGATATTGTATTGGAATTATAAGTTAAATTTAGAGTGCAGGTTTTAATTATCCCGAATAAATCCATTAAAATACATAATTCATTATTTTTACTTCACATCCTAGCAAGTCTGTGTATAGGGTCGTTAACACTAGTCATTTACAAGGGAAAATATTTATTCAAGGACTGATATAAAATGCAAAACATGCCCGACATCAGTGAGGAATCCTACATCCAGACATTCCAGCTGATATCCCGAGGGCGACACAAGGGATTCATTCAGTGAGTTCTTTCTGGAATCTTATTCGTTCAATATCGTAGCTTCAGTTACAGCTCCAATCCAATGACTCTCCACGGATACTGTAATGGAATTGAAATTCAATTTTATTTTAACTTACGACCAAAGTAAATCTACAAATTTTGATCACATCTGAATTTAAGAAGGATGTCTGTAAACTGAAAGTCTGCCTGATTTGTATTGCTTATTATATCAGTCACTGCAACTTATATGAAGTCACTGCAATATATGATTTAAATAAAAGAGCATGTGTGCAATTCACACGTGGTAGAAGTGAAACATTCCGTGGTTGGTGAAAAGTGGTGGTTCCGTTTGGAGTGGAATCGATTTGTTTGTATAACATTTGTATAAATATTTATTTAAAAGTATTTAGTTAATATTGAATACAAAGGAAGTAAATAAAATAAATTAAATAGAAGATAAATTTTAATAAAGAAATACTAATTATAATTGAGTCGGCTTACTAGTTATTGTGAGATGATAATAACAGAAAAGCTAGTGAGCCGAATCGATATTACTAGTATTTTTAATTAAAATTTATCATATAAGAATGCATTGAAAATGCAAATTGCATTCAATAATTTTTATAGTTCCTTTTTGTTTAAAAAAATATTTTGTATGGCTCAAATATTATTATTTTTAATAATATTTTTATTTTATTAAAATTATTATATAACTGGATTTTATTTAATGCTCTTAATTGTGGTTACATAAGGCTTTACTTATGTTTGTATTTTTTCTGAACGAATTGTGTGGAAAATTTTAAACGAAACGAAATGAAAGGAAAGCTGATATGCATAAGTGAAAGAAGGAATGTTTGCTCGCTCTTTGCTTTTGGTGCGTTGAGATAAAGGACATTTTTTTAAACCTGTCATATCAAAGGTTAAATAAATATATATACATAAAATCATCGTAGGCAGAGATCACAGATATCACTTACCACGATCCTGGCTCATCGGTTAAGGGCACTTTTGACCTGGCATTTTTTCAGGACATCCTCTATTTGGTACCTGAAAGTTCGCCTTGGTCTGCCGTTACCGACTAGCCCGTGCACATATATATTTGTCTTGTTAATCTTCTTTTGTCCATCCTCTCTACACGTCCAAACCATCTAAGCATTCATTTCTCTATCTTTGTCACTATATTTTCTTCCACACCACACCACTCTCTCATCACATCATTCCTACAAAACCCCATACTTCAAATTTTGGGAACTCCTCCTTGAGCGTTTGCAAATAACTTTTTCTTATATCTTCGATAAGAATAAAATACGAGATTGTAACACAAGCCAACCGTACCGATCCAATACGATTCTCGTTGATTCTTCCAATCGGTATTGCGGGTTCATTTCCTGTGCAGTTTCCTTGCCAAGCAGAATGCTGCGATGAGCTTTTAATCATAATACTGTCTTGAGATGTTTTAGCGAAGTTATAGAGCCGTTTTAAACCATTCAGAAACATTCCTTTTATATTTTGAGTCTTGTCCTGACACATACAATAAAGGGGTCTTCGAGACACGAATGAATAGGTATCTTCTATGCAAGCGCATCACACTTATAATAATAATAATTATTTATTTCAGGCAATTCACCCATAGCAAATACAAATAGCAAATAGTGACAATTTCATAGATAATTATAATTAAACAAATAGATTAAAATAATTGGATTCATTTCATATATTTCAATTAAGTTAAATCAATCAAATAAAATAATTTAAATAATCAATCCAATAAAAACTATTAAAAATAATAATCAAATAAAAACAAATTAAAATAAATTAAATTAAATTACATTACTTATTTACAATAAAAATATACTTCATTATTAAAAACGTTATTATTGGATTTTCTACAACAAAAATTTCATATAAAAAATTAACGAACGTCTATTGTTATATATTTCTAGGAAAAAATTCCAATGTAATTAATTTATTATATCCTGGGAGATTTTTGTTACGCGAGAGTTGAAATTCTGCGAATAATTTCCAATAAAAGTAATTTTCTAATTCCAGTTAATATTTGGAGCGAACGAAAGCATTTATAGGTATATAAAATGACTACTTTTTTTAAGTATAATAATAGTTGACTTGTAGAAAAAGTCAGCCTTTCTGCTACAGACTGCGGTTTTTACATATTCACACAATGACACGCTAAATCTAACAATTTTGTAACCCGGTCTCCTCTTCATGTATGGACTTCCGATTTTTAAGACTCGTCAAACATTCAATTCATTACTGAGGAACAATGTTTTAAAGGTCTTAGCATACGTAACGAGTTAATTTCTCCAACGGAACGGTGATGTGATGTGCATCGTTCATAACGTGAACGTGGTTTTAAAACATACGTAGAGTGATGGTGTTAAACAATAGACGTAGATGAGAATAATGCTAGACCGAATTTCGGCCCAACATATTTAATTTTTCTTCTAACTAATAAGTAATAATTGCCATAGATTGCATGAGATGAAGAAGATGCTATAACAAAAATGAAGACTATTATTACTTCTTAAAAGGCAAAAAAGATAGAAGGAAGTCGAATACCATTCTCTTCATAAGGAACTATTAAACCTATTTTTCGTCGCTTCTAGACTTGATTGAGCTATATTATACTGTTTTCTCTTCAGGTAGCAGAATTTAGTTAAATAAAAAGACGTTACTTTTATGAAATAATCATTATTTATTATGAATATTTTTCTATCTTCTGTCACTATCTACTTAGTATTTAGGAACCCCGAGGTTGTATAGGGTTGGGTGCAAGCGAAACAACTCAATTACTTTTTCGCTATTCATGATGGTGTCATGGATGAATGGCGCTTGAAACAAAAAAATCACAACACTATAATATATGGACAGGGAAGGTAATGAGAATACACGGCGGGATCTCGAACCGACCTTCTATCTCGGTATGTATATATTGTTGTTATATTTTTGCATGAAACGATGTCAAGAAATCGTCCCGGTCCTTCCGGTACTAGAAAAAACACGTCACGTATGCAAAGACCTAAGACTGAGCTACCGAGACGTTGACAGACCCTTCGAGTTTTTTCAAGTATTTCTAAAGCTAACCATCACCATCTCTTCATGTTTGGGGTACTACATGTCTATAAAACAACTTACAATACTTTAACAAGTATCGTTTTATATATCTGTGTTTATTTATATATAGAGAAGAACCTGTTATGTAATTATTATAATTTTTATTTTAGCCATTTAACTGTTGGATTTTTATATACTAATAAATAATTACTAGAAAATTTCTTATGTTTTTTAATTATGTTCGATGAATTAAATTTTTGCTCATCCACCTTAAAAAATTTCCTTTTTCCCTTCTTTTTTGACTTTAACAATCAAATAAATTATTTTTTAACATGGCTAATGTAATATTTGGCGACACTAAATTCCTTTTCTAATAAGTGTCTGTTTAGGATCTTTTCCGTTTAACTGCGGTCCTTTACCAACCGAGTGAAAGCTCTCCAGGGCTCAGTGACATTAGCATTTAGAGTGAGCTCCTGATATCGCGCCCTTATCGCAAGATTGTGTTGCTGCTGACGCGAGATCACTACACAATACTATTTACTGTTATAAGGCAGCGTTACAAAGTGGAAAACGCTCAAACATCATATTTTTTAGGGTTCTCAACCTTCAATAAAATAGGTCTTTTATGTCCAGTCTTCTATGTCCAGGCCGTGCTCCCTTTCCGGCTAGAGCGCCGTAGTAACTCTATGCTGGTACGGAGACTCCTTCATGCGAGGTGCCGTCCATCTAGAAAACCACTATGGTGGCTCGCTACTCTTAGCTTGAGGTCCATTTAAGGATCTCGCGTTCCCAAAACCCGGTATCGTTGTTGCGGTCATCTGCAATTAACAACAATCACACATCCAAAAAGAAAAAAAAGTTCTGTGTCCTTTGCTTCTTAACCTTCGTAAACTCTTGTTTAATTTTTTTTTTTTTATAGAAAATAGGCATGCGCTTGACCACTATCTCGCCTGATGGTAAGCGTCGATGCGATCTAGGATGTGACGCGCTTGCCTAGAAGATACCTATTCACTCGTGACTTGAAGACCCCCAAATTGTATTTGTCAGGAAACACAGACTCAGGCAAAGAGTTCCACTCCTTAGCGGTACGTATCATAAAATTGAAACCAAAACGCTTAGTGCGACTCTTTGGTGTATCCACCATATAACGGTGTCGCCAATTTGTTAGTCTGGTTGTCCGATGAAAAAATGGGGATGGCGGAACAAGGTTGTCCAATTCAGCTGCACACTCTCCGAAATGTATCCTAGTTAGTACACTTCCACGCACATTACACATTTATAATGATACTAGCGACCCACCCCGGCTTCGCACGGATGCAATGCTCTACTATATTATGCAATGTATTATACTTATAAACCTTCCTCTTGAATTACTCTATCTATTAAAAAAAACCGCATCAAAATCCGTTGCGTAGTTTTAAAGATTTAAGCATACATATGGATATAGGGACAGAGAAAGCGACTTTGTTTTATACTATGTAGTGATTATTTTTTTATTTAATCCCGACGTTTTTATTTCTTTACAGGAGCCGTGATCACAGGATGACTAAGGCAATGGTCGTCATATATTTTCTATTACCTTCATAATACCGACAGACAGGCAACTTTGCGGCGATGCGCTAAGGTGTGACGCTTGCTCTTCACCAATTAGAATCAACTAATTAATTACAGTTTTTCACTTCAATTTGTAGTGAAACATTTTTTTATTGCAAATTACAATAACTGAGGCACAGTAACGCGTCCCCGGGTCAGCTAGTACTGTATATAGATTAAGTCCTTCAAAACTACACGAAAGACTGTTGTCTTTCAAAAATCACAGCCGTACTATTCAAATGGAACGATACAAAACAGACACATTCACAAACGAGTTTTTCCCCTTCGTGATAAATGAAAAGAGACTCTCATTTAACAGGTCATCCAGTCCGCCTTGCACAAGTGAAACTTTATAAATTACTCGCAAATTCCTGGGTACCTGAGAACGGAACACCTATTATCGCAAAATTAATTAGTGAACTCGTTTGTACGTAGGATCTAATTCTAATTTATTCGGCTCAAACCCTCGGCTTAGCCACAGAGTAGGCGTAAGCAGTTGATCCATTTTGTCTTTCGCTAGATCAATGTTGAAGTAAAAGCGACGGAACGCCTTGATTAACACTTTTCTGATTGCAATTTTATCGTCGCTTTAGCTACAACAGTATATAACAAGGGCCATTAGGAAAGAAGTACCCGTTTTGGAAAACAAATAACACGTTACGTTAGAACTAAAACGTTAATATTTTGATTCTCTGCATTATTATCTTCCAAATTTAAGCATTTATCACAACGTGTGGCTTGTTTTTGTATCACAGCTTCATAGCGCCGCCAGCGTATTTAAATACGTAGTCACAGCTTCTTCCAGTTCTTCATCTGTTGAATTTCTTTTCTGCCAAATATTCCTTTATTTTTTTTAAACAAATGATAGTCTGAGGAAGTCTGGACTGTATAATGGATGGTTGAAAGTTCTCCACTTCAATTATTGCAAATTTTTTTTTTGTCCCAACCGCATGAGGTCTGGCATTGTCACAGACCTCGTCGTGAATATTCAAGTGCCTGCCATAGTTTCTTCAATGGCGCATTGTCTCCATGCACCTCCATCAACCGACGATGAATATCGCAAGTTCACACATTTTTTTGCGTTGAGAAATTTAATCACAGATCTAACTCCACAACTAGCGGCTTTCTATATTATCTTGAGTATTATAAACACACACGTAAACAACACAGTCAATACCAGTGGGACGCAACTTTGCACACAGACAGATAATATACAACTGAACCTGTTAGAACTTGTCTGGCGGCTACTTTATTCCAGGCATTAGCGGATACTACTTTCCGGATCGCTCTCGTGTTTTATTTAATACGTTAAAGTAACTAGAAGTTATGGTATGTTTGTTGGTAACCTTAAATTAAGAAATCATTCAGTTATCCTGAAGTAATATTCAAATAAAAGTCTTACTGGCTGTAAAGAGTGTAGAGTTCTTGGTCTGAATTTTGACGTTTTAATTTGTTACATTCCAGGGTAATATAGACCATCTAACAATGAAGTGATTTTTTTTATATATTTCTATCGTCTCCACCCGTTGCAACAGTAGAGACTTGAAAATAATGAGATATCAACTCGTAATAAAACTTTTATAAAGGACAAAATTAAATATAATAATAATAATTAATATAATAATATTTCTTACATTCAAATAAACAAGCTAGCCAAAAGTTAGTGCTGTAAGGCTTGTAATATGGATACTAGGGTAACGAATAGATATTCATATGTGATAAATAGATATGTAATTGTATAGTATTTTAAAATATATGAAAATACTTACTAGGTCGATGCAGTCGTTAAGCATAAATGAAGCTTCGTTAACAACATTTGTTGGAACGGAGCGTAATACTAAAAAAAAACAATAATGTTTAGTAAATTTTAAAATTCCATAAGTATGAAAACTTTAAAAAAGCGCGCGCTTTTTGTTCTAATGGGAAATCCCATGGAGCTAATGTTTTTTGGTCATAACTTTTTTATATTTGCAAATTTCATAATTCGGGCTCACAATCTGTTCCTAAATGTGTTGATTTTATTTTATACAAAAAGTATTCAAATCGGTTAAGATATTTCACACAAACATTATTAAAATCGGTTAAGGACTCGGGAAGTTATGGCGTAACAGACATTGAAGCTGATTCATGGGAGTCCAATGAGTCAGGTACAAATGCTCGTAGTCATCACACAAATATCTGCCACTTCCAAGACTCGAACCCAGGGCCATTGGTGCGAAAGGTAGGATCGCTACTATTGCACCAAACTGTCGTCAAATCATTGTGTTTCATATAAATATTATTATCAATTTGTTACATAACTAAGATACTTCATTTGATTACACTGTGGTATATGCCCTTAAGACTCTTCGATCAAAGGGGGTTGAATTCTCTTTCGTCGCTTTTTTATTCTTATTTAATTAAGTATAAATTCCAAAGTTTGAGAAAATTCGTGGTGAAAGCACTAAATTATTTGACTAAGAACCTACTTAAGAAAAACTTATTAACATATTACTAGATGAATTTGCTTTAAGATATTAAGTTATGTTTACTCCTTTGTCGATTTCAGCTAGAATTTTCCCAGAAAGTCTAGATTATATCTAGAATATCTTGAAGAATAGTAAATATAGTATCGAATAGATTGTAACAATCTTTACCAATTTGGTACTAATAAGTATATCTGTGGGTCTAGTAGAGTTTATAAAAACTTTTTTAAAAATAAAAAATTATAGGCTATATTGCTCATATTCTATGTGAATAAAATCTCTTTTATCTCTCTATGTCTAGAGAGATATTTTATGATGGCGAGAATAGTTTGAACTGATATCTATTATCTAAGTTTACGATTCTGTTTTGTTTGTATTCAAATTCTTGCCGAATTGAACTTGTGTAACTTGTGCCGTGCTCTAAGATCGATTTTTATCCGATTTTAGTCATTTTATCTAGTAAAAATAAAAGAGAAAATAAATAGGCCAAACTTGATTTTTGCCTTAGCTACAATATTGTTCTTGAAGAAGAATGTGGTGGCGAATACAGCGGTATTTATCAGCAGCGACTGGTACCACTGGATCTATGCCAAAGTTGGCGGTACATACACGATTAGTGGATATGCCTCCAAACCATTACCAGGCAATAAGCTGGTTAGGGGAATAGTTGAGAGTTCCATATAAATACTCCTCAAAGAAATTTCTTTTTTGTATTTGTGTGTTTATCCTATCAAAGTAACAGTGATTGTTTATTTTGATAAATTGCTTTATAATTAGTGCATTGTACAGAAATATTAACTAAGTAACGAAAAAATAAATAACATTTTTCTGTCATATTTTTATCATAATAAAACTTCCCATTTTTAGAATTTCTTTTCACGATTCCACCATTATACAACTTCTCATAATGATGCAACAAAAGAAAAAACTAAAAACAGCGTTTCATTCGTGGAACAAAAGAAAACAAATTAACTGGCGTTGGGGTCGTTACGTCGAGTAACAAAGGTTGACAAGTGAACTGATATAAAAAATAAAGAAATAGCGCATGTAGTTAACCTAATTTTCCAGACAGAACCGATCCGTAATTTACTTTCCGTGTATTTACGTTTCACGTAAAACCAATGTTGTTGCGCAAAACGAAGAACAACGCCATCTATCGGTAACAAGATAAACTTAAATATATCATCTCGTTATTTTTTAAATCCGCCTAAATTCTGTGTATGTTAATATATTTCATAATATTATGTGAAATTAGATTTTCTTAGAAATTCGTACTTAAAGGAAAGTAAGCCGCTTCGTGAAGCGAAATCAAAACATATGCTAATGATAAAATGTTGTAAGCCATTTTTATCTCAATTAACAAAGAGACTTGCGTAGAGGATAATTTTTTAATGTTCCTTAAAAGCGATGGTAGCTAACATCACTGAAGAGTTTAATTTAATAAGGTATAGTGGTTAGGTAGTAATTAAAGCAATACGACACATTTTAACAGAAAACATAAATCTTCTAAAAGTAAGAAAATTAAGAATTTATGTAAGTTTTGTCCGAAACCTATGATAAAATAACTGTTTTCTCATTTTTTCTTATTGAGAATGTTTGTTAAACAAACAAATTAAATCTTTTTTTTATCGATGAAAACCATGACTCGGGTACAAACACAAATCCCTACCCGAATTCGAAGCCGATAACTTTGGCGTAAAAGGTGGGATAGCGGCCCTTTAATGTAACAGAACAGCATATAATAGATGATATACCACGGCTATTTCGGCATATCTACGTTTTTCACTGACGAATATTTTAAGATGACAAATTAAAAAAAAAAGCGTGGGTATCAAAATAAAATTGATCATAATGGCACACAAAACAGAATGACAAGATAAAATCAAATAGATATGGAAGAAGGCTTTTAATTTAAAACTGACATAACACATCGTAGTATTAGGCCAATCAGCATATTGACATCGATATATTATCCAGACAGTCTAACAATTTCTCGAAAATGGCAACGAATTGGGAACAAAAGCAGTGTCCCAAATTAACCTGCAGGAAGCTCGTTATCCCGGGACAAAAACGAGTTGTCAGCTGAAACACGGGGCGCTATATTCATATTTACGGCCATGTAATGCCTCCCACTTGTTGCGACAGCTCCTGGGGGACAATTAGCGTCACTGTCGAATTTATTAGGAATCTTATTGGATGTGTGGTGACGTATACTGCGCCTAAGTGATTTGTGAGATGGAGCGAGTTTTGATGCTGTTTGAGAGATGGCGTTGTTTACGCAAAATGTGTTAAAAGTGAGCTGTAAGGATGACCAAAATTTTGTTTTCTCGACCTGGCTTGCGTTTTGGAAGGCTGTTGGTACAACTGGGTCCAAGCCCCAGAGGAGGCAAATGTTTGTGTGATAAATGCGAGCATTTGTACCTGAGTCAAGGGTATTTGTATATTTTTTTTAATATAAAAAGATCCTCAGGCATGCGGAGTTTAGAGGGCGTCAAGGCTCACTCCGTTACTTTGTCCCCCACGGAGCAAAGGTGACATCCGCCCAAGGGGCGGACCCACACTGGTCAGGGTCACGGCTGCATCCGAAAGGGCGCCACGTGACCCCCACCAATATGTTTTGGGACGCCGCCGGTTCTAGTGGGTAGGCTTTCAAGCTCATTGCAGAGAATTCTACATATCGTCTCATGCTCTCCCGGCACGAGCGAATGCCTAATGCATTTCCTGCGAAAACCAAAAAAGGTTAATTGGTATTAATGTAAGAAATAATATATAATTAATTTTATTAGCTGTAGTTTTCAACTTTATTTAACCAATGGTAGTGGGCAATGTCTTGATTTCCTACGCTTTCCTGTCATCTTCTATAACGAAGACCAGTGCTCGGGTAGTGGGCTGATGATAAAACTGTTAATACTATTTTTATAACATTATTAGAAAACAGGTTTTGATATACGTACATCCCAGTTTTGCCAGGAACGCTCCAAACGCCCTTTACTTTGGTGAGAGCTTCCAGAAGACTGCCCAGCGAGCCGAGATGTTTCGCTCCGTAGTGGGCCACTCCTCTATATTGTACTGTCTAACTTTTTCTGATAATGCTCTATGTTGAGATTATGGAAAAATTTTAAATCCTCCGCCCAGCAATGGGTGTCTTTCCAATTAATTGATGATGACAAGCTACAACTAGATAGTGATGACGGTGTAGATGGGCGCAAAACACATATAGAGTTGGTAAAGATGCAAGGTCTTGGTGTCTAAGGTATCTGCATTTATTTGCTGACGGGTGGGTGGTGCCTCTTACTTGTTTTTGCAGAAGTAAGCTAGATGAATTTGTCTTTGTGATCTTAAGTGTGAGTGGTTGTGAAGTTATTTAATGTTAACATTATTAATTGTTTATCTAAGAAGTTCGTTGACGGAGTAAATTGTGCATTTGGCTTACGATTGTGAAGGTTAAGCAACGTTTGTAAGAACCACTCCTCTGTTCAGAAGTTGAGTTCATCGTATGAAATATTATCTGTATTCAAAGAACGTACTGGTAATATAGAATAACCAGACTTTCGATACTGCTCTTGAAAAGTGGATCCAAACGTCAGGACTTATTGTACCCGCGCACGCTTTATAATCAAACCAATTTTTTCACCGACATCTTCGATCGACACGTGCGATTGTCCATCATTCTCTATAAATTCATCCCGAAACCACTTCCCTGAGACCTACGAACAAATACATAAATATAGATTATATTTAATATCTTTTAATATAATCCAACATCACATACATTATTCTGAACCCAAGATAAGAAGCTAAAGCGCTTGTATTATGGAGTCCAGAAACAACGACGGCACTACAACCCGCCTGAGATTCACTTGTGACCCGAGTCGATTTTTTCTAGTATTTTTCTATTATAATAATTTATCAAATAACAGATAGTTTCGAAGTTTGAACAAATTCGATTAAGTAGTTTCAGAGTTTATCCCGAACATACATCGTGACACGAGATTTATCTGTTAGTTATGCCATAATGTAAATAAATAGAGAGGTGTAAAAAAGAACTAAAGTACCATATTTTTTATTATAATTAAAAGGGTTTTTGTTCAAACCTTTTGTTACAAATCGCCTGAAGTTTTATGTCTCCGAGATAAATAATGTGGACATTTTATCAGAGCTCTGTTTGCTTTGACCGCGGTACGAGTGTCGGTTTCCACCGCTAAAGTTAAATAAACCGATGAAATTTATCGCCTTTGTAACTGAAACGATGGCGGCCCTTGTTTTATTCAAATATTTATAATATGTCACAAATTACTTGGTAAATATTACTATTTTATTTAAGCTATTTATTTAATAGATAATTTCCTTAATTATTATTATCTTTTAAATAAACAGGGGTTTGTTATACCCTTTATTGCATCACAATTTTTAACAGTATATGTCTACTCAATAGTCTTATCTCTAGTAAAGATCTCTTCCAGCCAACCAAAGTATTGTATAAATCACTAATGTAGCTAAACTAGCTGATAACACAAATGCAGAGATGTGGGGGTGAAAAAACCAGCCTAATTAATTAAATTAATACAAACGAATGGATTATACATATATATATATATATATATATATATATATATGTGTGTGTGTGTGTGTGTGTGTGTGTGTGTGTGTGTGTAAAAAAGGGTTAGGGGTAAGAAATAAAAATATGACCCAAATTTAGTATTCATAGTGTTTAATTTAATGTTATTATAAAGTTCAATATGCAAATTTTTAATCATAAACATGGCATTGTGAATGAAATAAAATAAAATCAATAAAAAAATCGTTATTTTTCATCAAACCAAATTGGAAAGTTTTCAACTTCAGTAACAATGTTATTTTTTATGTTGCTAAAAAAAATATCACGTAAAAATTGCAATTAAAGTAGGAATATCTTATTTAATTATATTCAACCTTTTCATATGCTAAAGCTAAAATTTTTATAACCGCCTTTATTGTTATCCATACAAGTTAACAACATATTTATTCTACTGCTCGAGCAGTTCATAATAGTTGCGGGTCGATATCGATTCCATGCACCGTATAATTTCTCGCCACCCGATATCAAGTTGCTCATAAATAGTGATGCGACACATCGAGTACTTAGTACTCTAGTACTAAACGTGCTTCAGTATTGATTGATATAATCCATAAAGTAAAGAAATTATTTATAAAATTATTATATTTGATGTTATTTAAGTATTAAACAGCTAAATTTTTACATTTAAATATATTAATTATTTCTAGAAAAAATCTGTTTGCTCAGGTGTCAGGCGAGGTTTAAAAGTTTTATAACAATTTCATTGCTATCATTTGATTAAAAAACTACAAGTATTTCATAATTTTAGAGTTAAGTAAATATTTCGTTGTAGTATGTTAAGAAAATGTGATATATTTGGAATTTAGATTATGATACCATAATTAATTATATATTGTTTTGACGTACGAAATTACTGTGCGAAAGGTTTCACAATACCTACGGTCTCCTAAAGACAACTTCCCCTTGGAGAATCCTGGTGTCGATACGGTCGATTGCAGCTGTGGCAGTTCTTACATTCGCCAACAAAACGAACAGTGGCATGCCGAATAAGGAACTTATAAAAGCAATCAAGAACAACGATAAGCAGAAATCGGCCATTGCGGAACATTTGATTGATTCTGGTCCTAACCACTGGATTGAGTTTCATAACCCACAGATTATTTCGACAGAACGCCACTACATACCAAGATTGGTCAGGGAAGCGATTGAAACAACAAAACATGAAAATTTCAATCGTGACGACGGATTTAAATTATCGAATGTCTGGAATTCTGTGGTTCGCATGTGTAAAAACCGAAAAAATCAAAAAAGTATCGTGTCGCGATCCGAAACTGTAAGTCTTGTGTGTTGAGAACAGTTTCAAGTGAATGGTAAGAATGTGAACAGTAGAACGGGTATTGAACGCAATAAAAGACTTCGTCGGAGGGTTGACCGATATTTCTGCCAATAACAGCCTACCCGCAATTACTTCAGTTGCTCTGTGATCATGGCACTTGCAACAGTGCCGAAATATCGCACACTCTATAAAAACAAGGTACATGGTGGAAATCCCGTATATAACTTATATACTATATTATATATTTCTTGTTATTTATGCATTGCTAGATTGTTACACTTTAAAAAAGTAATTCAGGTGTCTGGAGTTTCTTGAACCATCATCTCGCTATCCGGGTAATTACTCTGAGTACAATTGATCTACCGAAAAGAAATTAATAATAGTTATAATATCCATAGATATAAAAATATAGCAATGAAATGCTTTTATAACAAATAAAACAATAACATAGCTGTTTCTGCTTCATCGATTGTTGGATATTTGTAAAGGTATAACTTTCGATATTGTAAATAGTAGTTAGTACCTTGAATATGAAGAGACGGTGCTGGCGTCAGTTTAAGTAAAAACTTTGGGAAAATTCAACGGGTTTGCCAAATTCTCAGTAGCTTAATTGAAAGAGTACCAAAAGTCGCAGTGAACGTTTTTGTTCTGATTTTGAGATACGTACCGCTAAGAAGTGGAACTCTTTACCTGAATTTGTATTTCCTGACAAATACAATTTGGGAGTCTTTAAGTCACGAGTGAATAAGTATCTTCTAGGGAAGCGCGTCACATCGTAGATCGCATCGTCGCTTACTATCAAGTGAGATAGCGTTCAAGCGCCTACCTATTTATAATTTTAAAAAATGTACTCGCCTGAATTGCGTAATGAGAGTTCGTTTTTCTACTGACACCTGAGATCCTTTTTTAAAATGTGAATATATATTAAACCATAAATAACAACAAATATAATAATATTTATAAAATTCTAAGAAATCTACATTTTTAATAGAAAACTTTCTTTTGACATGTAGAGATATGACGCTATTCAAATATTTTTGGAATTCTCAAAAATAAAATACTGCCCTTTTTATCAAAATAAGATAATCTCACAAAACTTTTCAAAAGCTGCATACATTTGCTGTTAAAAATTAAAATGTTTCAAATTTCATAAAATATTGTTTCTAAAAGCCACACAAAATACTTTGATAAATATTCGCGACAAGCAGTATTAGAATTTAAATCGCCACTGTTAGAGTACTCAAGGTTACAGCTGAATCCACTTTGCATTACCTATACCCATTTGTATATAATTTTGTGTTTCTAGGTTAATATTGTCGTGTCCTTCCCACTCCGCGTACTCAATCACGTCCCATCCCTAATCGTAAAATCATTTACGACCTATTACCATAGAAAGGAGAAGTCATAACATTAGAAAGTTATATTTCACGAGGCCGCATTGTTTCAGGTTTCATAATAAAATAAACCGTCTTATAACAACTGCGACATTCAAATCGATGCTTTATCGATGGTTCATTTCCAATGGATTCCGATATTCGATCTCCATAGTCGAGACTTTAAGTGCATTCTCGATTTATAGTTTGCTATAACTCCTCGTCATTGTACGATAAATTATTAGAATAATATGTTGGATTAACAAGAGCTTTTCGTATTATTTAGCTATGAGTCGGTTCTCACGTTATGCCATATATCGTAACAGAGTTTGGGGCAACAGAGGCTGAATGGTAGTTGTCAAATGTGCACCGGATGGTACCATAACACATTTTTATATAAAAAAGTTTTTTACATTGACCTGGCCGGGAATCGAAACCGGGACCTTAGAGTGGCGTTATCATGAAAACCGGTATTCGATCACGAAGGTCGTCAATCTGATATTTTCGTAGAAACAAAAAAATGACGTTTTTTTAAATATAAATGGCACCATCTATTTATCAGCAACTCGTGTTATATATATATATATATATCATACCATCTATTTTAGTTTTGCTGTAATCAGCTTTTGAATTTTTCTTTCAGTGATTATTCCTCCATGGTATGTCCGATTTCAAAACTTTTTTTTGCACATTAGTCCACCGACGGTTCTGTGTTCGAATCCCGGAAGGGGCAGATGTTTGTGTGATAAATACGAGCATTTGAGTCATGGGTATTTATATATATTTCTATAAATAATACATATCTATGTATCATATATGTGTGTATGTATATTATTAGGATTTATAAAGCGGACTACAAAGGACTAAGCGGAATGACAGCAGAATCACACTATTTAACTCACTCGTTCGAAGTACGTTAGAGTATGGTAGCGTTATATGGACTCCGTTATATGAAGTTCACTCGACCCGTTTAGAGTCTATCCAACGATCCTTTACTAGGCACTTGGCATGCAGGACCCCTGGGCTCAGCAGTAGGTGTGCCTACGAGGACAAACTTCGGTCGTTCTCAATGACTACGTTGGCGCACCGCCGGAGAATATTGGATCTCACTTTCTTGCATAAGGTCTTAAATGGTGAGTCTGTATGTCAGGAGGTTCTTGATCGTTTAAGCATAAGCGTACCACGCTTGTTTTCCCGTCGCTGTTTTCCGGGATCTTTCTTTAATGTCCCAAAAAGCAGAACCAATGTGGGTATAAATGCACCTGTGTCAAGAATGGTAAATACCTACAATAGCTGGCATAAAATTTTTGATATTGATATTTTCCACGACAACTTGCGTAAATTTAAATTAAAAATATTGCAAACCCATAAATGAAATACCTATTAATTATTATAATTTTAATTGTCCATCGTATTAATACATAATGTCATATAATTTGTCCTTTCTGTTTTCTTTTTGTTTATTCATTTTTACTTTTATTTGTATTTTTATAATGAAAAGGGTCCTAATGGGGACTTAAATGAGTGGACTGTATTACAATAGGGCTGGTTTATTAGCCGTGTTACAATAATATGACTCCTCGACGTGGTGTTAATTAGACGGTGACGTGCGACCGTGAGGTAGGAAGCCCAAGCGAATGTGTAGTGGTGAGGCGGCAGCGGCCGCGGGCGCGAAGGTGGTGGTAAACTCGTCGGACCCCTCCCGCTCGTCTCCTCCCGTGCGTAGAAAACCGGTCCGCGACAATAATGTATGAATAAGCTATAGAACTGTTGTAAATTAACCTTTAGTTGTAATGCTGTGCATATCTATGATAGTTATATGCACTAGATATGTAATATGGAATGATATATATATATATATATACACTCGAGAGCAATGAATCCGGGTCACTTAAAGAATCCTAAAAATCTCGGAAACTAAAAATGCTAGGTTAATGCAATAAATTGTATTTAATAGACAATGTAATACTCCTTAAATGAAGGTATTAAAACTTCTTAGTTATTGTAAAGTTATATCATAAAAAAATCAAATTTGAAAAAGGGCCACTTTCGAAGATGGAACTACGAAATTACAGCATTTGGTTTTGCTTTTGTTTGTAATCTGTCATTTATGTGGGTACATAAACCATGTTGATAGTGCTCTATATTCATTATTCAAGCTGAAATTATGTCGCTTACGCCTGAAGAATGCACCAGAATACTTACAATGCTGGAAACCGGCCGGAGTCAGCGCGATACAGCCAGGAATGTCGGTGTGTCGCTGTCAACAGTACAAAGAGTTCTCCGACGTTACGAAGAAACTGGTTCTAACCTACGCAGACCAGGAACGGGCAGAACCAGGTGTACCACAGCACGAGAAGACCGATACTTGGTGAACACCATGCTTCGAAATCGCTTTCTCACAGGAACTGAACTCACCAATCAGTTTCGACGCCTCGGAGGAAGTAACCCAAGTGCATGGACAGTAAGACGTCGGCTTGCTGAATCTAACTTAAAACCCCTTAGACCTGCAAACGGCCCTAAACTGGAGCGTGGGCATCGTATTTCAAGACTAAGATATGCCCAGAGCCACGTAAATTGGAGTATTGAAGATTGGTCAAAAGTTATGTTCTCCGACGAATCAAAATTTATGCTCTACAAGCACGATGGAAGACACAGAGTGTATCGAAGACCAGGGGAAAGATTCAAGCAAGCATGCATCGAAGAAAAAGTAGCCTACGGTGGTGGGTCTGTACTTGTGTGGGCCGGAATTTCTTCTGAAAGTCGCACAGAGCTGGTGATCATAGAAAACGGCTCTTTAACTAGCGTAAGATATGTGGAAGAAATCCTCAATGATCACGTTGGTCCATTTATGGTCAATTTAGGTGAGGATGCTATATTTATGCATGACAATGCCCGACCTCATACAGGTAGGATTGTGAATGACTACCTTCAAGAGATGAACATTACTCGTATGGAGTGGCCAGCGCGCAGCCCGGATATCAACCCGATCGAGCATGCTTGGGACGAGCTAGGCAGATGCGTAAAACAACGAAACCCTCCCCCAATCACGCTTCGTGAGCTCAAAATTGCTCTCACAGAGGAATGGGAGAATATTCCCCAAAATCGTATAAGGAACTTGGTGTACAGCATGCCAAACCGCGTAAACGCAGTAATGGAAGCACGAGGAGGCAATACGAAGTATTAAAATTCAAGAAAATCGTAATAAAGTTCAAACATTTCATGTTTCCTATTTTTGTTTTAAGGGGAGATCAGCAGTTTTTTTCTTTATGTAATTTTGTGTTAATAAAATGTATGGTGACTCATATTTTTTTTACTTTCATTTAAGGAGTATTACATTGTCTATTAAATACAATTTATTGCATTAACCTATCATTTTTAGTTTCCGAGATTTTTAACATTCTTTAAGTGACCCGGATTCATTGCTCTCGCGTGTATTTAATGTACATGAAGTAGGTTGTCAACAGGGTGATCCCCTTGGGCCTGCAATTTTTAGTTTGGCTATTAATCCGATAATCAAAAATTTAAATTCTAAATTCAACGTTTGGTATTTGGATGACGGAACCCTAGGAGGTGATGTGGACACTGTGTTTTCGGACCTTTTTTTTATCAAAAATAAATTTGAAGCCATTGGTTTGGAGCTTAATTTTAGCAAATGCGAACTTTTTATAAATAACTGCGACCTAAATTTAAACGATGTAAAACAAAAATTTAATATTTTGGCTCCAAATATTAAAATAGTTAACAGTAATTCCCTTTACCTTTTAGGTTCTCCAATCTTTGATGAATCTATTTCTGAATATATTAATAATTCAATTACTAAATTTCAAAATTCTGCTTACCGTCTCCTTGAAATTAGCCCACATTATGCACTTTGCATCTTAAAATTCTGTCTTTTCGTCCCAAAATCTACGTATGTGCTCCGTTGCTGCTCCTTTTGGAATCACCCAGATCTTTTGACACAAGTAGACGATTTAATCAAAATTAGCTTAGAATCGATTCTTAATATGCAGCTGAACGAGCAATCTTGGACCCAAGCATCCCTACCCATCCGTTATGGTGGTTTAGGGATTCGCAAAATTTCCAGTGTCGCTTTACCAGCCTTCCCATCTTCTGTCCATAGTTCAGCAAATCTCATAAGTAAAATTTTAAGGGCATTCCCTTCAAACTTTGAGATTGCTGGGTTGGAAGAAGCTAGAAACGCTTTCTTAATTGCATGCCCAGGTCAAAATTTTCCAGTTTCTCCAAATTCACAAAGGAGCTGGGACGACATAAACTGTAAATTGACTTTTCACAATCTTTTGAGCTGTAGTACAGGTTCGGCGCGTGCTAGGCTTTTGGCCGTGGGTGCACATGAGGCCGGTTACTGGCTTCACGCGTACCCTTCGTCAAATACAGGAACATTTCTTGAGCCTGACACGCTCCGAATCGCAACCTGTCTACGGCTTGGGGTTCCGGTCTGCGCTCCTCATAAATGTCCCTGTGGCAGTGATGTCGACAAGCTAGGACATCACGGACTGTCATGCAAAAAAAGTGCAGGCCGCTTCTCGAGACATGCCGCACTTAACGATATCATACGCCGGTCCCTTGCCACCGTCAACGTGCCAAGTCTACTTGAGCCGACTGGTATTGCAAGAGACGATGGCAAGAGACCGGACGGTATGAGTTTGATTCCATGGAAGATGGGCCGGGTGCTGGTTTGTGATGCAACCTGTTCAGACACGCTGGCCCCTTCCCATCTGCATGGAACCAACAACAGAGCTGGTGCGGCATGTGAAGCGGCTGAAAAAGCTAAAGCATGCAAATACAGGGGTCTAGGCTCCGAATATGATTTTGTCCCATTCGGTGTCGAGACCCTTGGTCCGTGGGGTCCTAGCGCAATTTCGCTTTTTAAGGAAATATCAAAAAGGTTAGTCGTCATCACAGGAGACCGAAGAGCTGGCAGCTACCTCGGACAAAGAATTAGTTTAGCTATTCAAAGGGGGAACGCTGCCAGTATCTTTGGAACCTTGCCTAAAGGGACTCCTTTTAGTAATATATTTTAGATATAATATTATATTTTTAAGGTTTTTAGTTTTTAGATTTAGACTAAGTAATTTTAATTTCATTATTTCTGTAATATAGTTATTTAATGTAATTAAATGTAATAAAAATTTAATGTACTGTGTATATAATGTTGATGTGCCAAAAAAAAAAAAAAAATAAATAAATATTCGTTACCCTAGTATCCTTAACACTAGCCTTATATAGTGCTTACTTTGGGCTTGCCTAATTGGTGTGAATGTAAGAAATATTAATATTATTAGTATTTAAACTGTAATCGGCTTTGAAACCAAAAATTTTGGACGATTTATAATTCCAAATAATATTACCTCTTTTAGTAATGTATTAATGCAAAATTCTCAGAAATTTTAAATAAATTTAAAGTTATATTCAATGTATGTACTTTCGTGCATTGCAGAGAGATTTTCTCGTTTATTTTCTTTTTATTTAAGATATATTAAAACAAAAATTGAATAAACAGCGCTACTAGATTTAACTCAAACCCTCCTTCTCTATTGTTATTGAGAAAATTATTAAATTCATTTAAGTGAGTCACATTCAATCAATCTGCTGCATTGAATTAGTAAGTACAGGTTCGATTCTTACCTTTGCACATGATTTTTTCCACGTTTCTTTTTCTCTTAGTTTGCAAGATCAGCCCTTTCTTTCGCATAATTTTTATATTTCTAATTTACATTGGCATAAAATCAAAAGGCATAAATTTGTATAAATTGGTTAGATATTTTATATCAATTATCAACCAGCAGTTTACTATTAAATTATGCCTTTTAAAATGATGCCATAAATAATAGATACTGATAAAATCATACTAGACTTACATACTGAAGCAATTATTTTATTAGTGATCCACTAATATACTCGTAGATATAAGATATCACCATATATATTATTCTGAACCCAAGTTAAGCTAAAGCACTTGTAATATAGAATTCTGAAACAACGACGAGGCCACAACATCCTGACCCGAGCCAATACAGAAGAGTCTGTTTCCTTTATTGACCTGGACAGGGATCAAACCCGGAATGCCGCCAAGGCATCATCATGAAAGCCAATAGCTCTCACTCTTTATTAAGTCTTACAATGTCGCGATGTTCACTAAACACTTTTTATTTAATCCTATTAATATTAATAAAAGAGAAACAAATATGTTTACAAATACAGGAAATTGAAAAAATAAATTGTTATTTCTACTATTAATCAATTTAAAATATGTTACAATGGTGGTTCCCAATCTTAAGCCTCATTTTACTTCAAGCTGACCTCAGAGCAGTAATCCAACATCGGGGATAAACAACATTTTGAAGTAATAATTTTATTTACATTAAATTTAAACATAATAGTAAATAGTCCATTAGTAAAAAAAAATAATGTTGAGCTGTCGTGAAGCCTTCTGGTCTTAACTACCTTTATTTTTTCCTTGACATGGCAACCTCTTATCAAGGCAGCACTCATACTTTGTTAATCTTAGCTGTTGAGGTGCATATCCTTATTGGTAGTCCAAATAAATAAAATAAAATATATTTTTTGGAGTTTATAACACTTGTTAGCGCCATCTATTGACACCAAACCCCTTCCTTCAATCCACTCCCGTACCTAAGACGCAAAAGAAAATGAAGAAGCCGATTTCGATAATCCGCAACGTCGTCTGAAGTTTTTCATTACAAACTTAAAATCACGCCTTATCTCGCAGGGGTAGGCAGACATCACAGATTTCACCTTTCTACAATCCCGACATACATCTCTAGCTTCTTCAACTCTCATCAGCTTTTTCATAAAAGCTCATCGGTTAAGGGTACTTTTGACCTGGCCTTTTTTCAGGACATCCTGACGTTTTTAATTCGCCTTTTCCGCAATCCGCTAAGCTTAATGACCCGCCCCGGGGTTTTAAATTATCTCACGGTTCGCGTGTGCAATTTAACCCGGTGAGCCCGAGCTGAAGTAGTCGGAGAAGCCACCGCAGTCACCAAACCAGCTGCCTGATATACCAGGAGGATCCAACAGGTGCGCCCTTATTTCTTCCTTCCCCTTCGAGTCCTTATGCATTCGTTCTTTGCATAGTCGCATTACACACCTACTTACCAGCTCACCTTCCATCGAAAATTTAGTGTAGCTGCGTGACTAACACTTAAATATTTATAACACATTAGTAACAAAAGAAAAGAATCAAATATAAATTCGTTCAAACAAAAATTACAAAAAAAAATCTTATCCAAAAAGCGTTTTACTCCATTAACGAATTTATCTCAGAGAGATAAATCTCACGATTAATAATAATTATACAATAATAATCAAATTAAATGTATTGTTTGTTTGCTTGCTATATACCCTTACTGGGATGTACCTTTTACAGAAACGAGAATTAAAAGAACTATGTACATAAAAATAAAAATTGCCGTGGAAGCAGATTTAGTTATCTAAGTAGTTGGTCATCTTATTATTAGTATATATTAAGCTTTTGAAGCCAGTCCATTCATTAATAAATCGATCGGGAAAAATAAGCCAGTTTGTAGAAAATTCAGAATATTGCGCCATAATTAAATTCCTGACCAAATGAGGAAAATCCGCTTAGTCAACTTTTCAAGAGGGACTAGCGGTTTATGAGGATTTTGTCCTTGATTATTATTATTTATTAATCAAAAACAATGCACGTTGACAGATCTCTCCAACACACATGCAAGTCACAAAAAAAAATAATCAAAGAAATGACTTAATTAATATTAATATAAACAGTAACAATATGGTCAATTAATGGGTTGAAAAGCGTTAGTCACAAAAAAAAAATTAAATGTGAACTAGAAATAAATAATTAACAAATAACAAATAAAAAAATGAACTAAAGAATATCAAAATCATGTCAAAATATAATAAATTGAAATGTAAAAGGCTTAAATGTTACAATAAACCAGCAAGAAACTGGTAAGCCTTAGTGCAAATAAGTGGTAACGTATCAGCGAACAGGTCAATTTCATCGCATCGAGTGAGCATGTCGCCGATCAGAGTCAGGGCGCGCACTGTGGGCGCATGAGCGGCGTATCGCGTGCGCGTGACCGGTCTCCTCAGCAAACGAGGGCGACGACGTGGTTCCACCATCATTCCCCGGCTATCTCGAGGCACGCGTGTCGGAACTAGAAGGCCGAACCCACCAACTATTGCCGAACTGTCAACCTTTCCGTGCAACACCCGAATATAGTGCATTATTAGGAGCTTTATCCTCCTGAAATGCAATGTCTCAAAACCTACCATTCCATAAACGAATAGAGAGGGGTAAAGGAAAGGATAAAAGCCATAAATCCTTTTGTACAACCACCGAGAAAATTTACGTTGTACTCTTTCTAACATTAAAACATATGTGTCTTCATAAGGTGCCCAAATCTCAGCTGCATATTCAAGCTTACTACGTACATAAGCGTTGAATAATACAACGGCTACATTCATATTACTGAATTGTGAGGCTGTCCTTATAATAAAACCTAAAGTTCTACTTACAGATTTACACAGTTCTGTCATATGCTCATGAAAGTCAAATTTATTGTCTAAAGTCAGTCCTAGGTCACGTATATTATTAACTCTTTCCATATGTGCGTCATTAAGTTTATACTTAGTGTCTATTGAGTCCCGTTTCCTTGTAAAAGTTATAGTTTTGCACTTTGAAGTATTAAACGAGAGACGATTGTCTTGGCTCCACTGTGCAACGGCGTCTATATCAGTTTGAAGAGCTAGGGTGTCATTTTCGTGAGATATTCCCAAATATAATTTAAGGTCGTCGGCGAATAAAAGGCACTGAGCAGTTTTAACCGCCTCAGGCAAGTCATTTATCATAAATAAAAACAATGTTGGGCCGAGAGTACTACCTTGACTCACTCCAGACCTAGTATAGTACATGTTCGACTCGTATCCATCCACCTTCACAAATTGATGACGATCCCTAAGGTAGCTTGCAAAAAATTTAAGCAGTTTGGGAATGAAACCAACAATTGCTAACTTTTCCAAAAGGATGTCATTATCCACAAGGTCAAAGGCCTTCTTAAAATCAAAATAGGCGGCATCAACTTGCCTTCCCGCATCTAACTCAGCATAGACGTAATCTGCAAGGGTAACTAGATTGGTGGTTGTCGATCTTGCTTTACGGAAACCGTGTTGACTATCGTGCAGTAAGGTGTTAGTCTGACTACTAATAATACGACTTAATATCGCTTCAAATAATTTAGCGAATACAGAAAGCACTGCGATTGGTCTGTGAGACGAAACATGGTTTCCAGGTTCTCCCTTAGGAATTGGCGTTACTCTGGACACTTTCCAAGAATCCGGATATATTGAGTTGCCAATACTAAGATTGTACAGATAAAGCAGCGGAGCCTCAAGAACACGAATACAATCTCTACCTATAAACACAGGAACATGGTCAGGTCCAACTGATGAACGAGGTTTAAGGCGCCTAGCGGCTATCTTTAGATCCACTCGATCAATTGTCCCGATTGTAACTGATTTCGCGTCGCCAAGAGAATGAGCCGCACGCGAAGCCTCTGCAGGATCTAGTTTAGGTACATTGTTTAGAAAAACAGAGCTAAAATATTGGGCGAATGCATCTGCAGCAGCCTGACCTGAAACTTCGACACTTTCATGTTTATAGAGACCCGCTGGTCGTCTGTCCCTTTTTTTATCTCTTATATATTCCCAGAACTTTGCTGGTTCATCAATAATATTTTTTTGAGTCAAATGTATGTGCTGCTGATATGCATTATTAATTAATCTCTTAACATGCCACCTGTAGTATTTAAAAAGTTCTCTATTATATTCTCTTCCCTCAGATCGATACTTTTTCAGATGATAATACTTCTGTTTAATATTGTACACAATCTCTGCTATATACCATTTTGGATAATTGTATCTAGTGTTTCGAGAAGAATTACTTTTGACTGGCACAAAAAGATCAAAGCACTCATATAATTTTGAATAAAAAACCTCTACCGCAAAATTAACATCTGTCGTGGCAAATAAATCAGACCAATCAACGTTACTCAAAGCGTCATATAGTAAAGCATAGTCGGCCTTTCTCCAGTTCCAGCCTAAACATGTATCTGGACGGTGAAGGGTAGTGGGAGGAGAAGAGAAGCACGGCAAGCTCACAGCCACCGCAAGAGCGGGGTGGTACTTGTCTATCGGCACTAACGGATCCGCAATGTCTAAGGTCATCTGATCAGCGTCAAGGTCACTCAGTACGAGATCCAGCATACCACCATGGTCATTTAAAATAGTATTATAGTTACAAAGCATACTAAATTTACAGAATAATTCAAATTGAAGCTTAGCATTATTACTACATGAGTTCAAATTAAAATCACCGTAAACTAAGACATTTAAATCAGGGTATAGGCAGATAGCATTTCCAATGCACGTTAGGACACTTATATATTGCTCATCTTTATAGTTGGGTGGAAAGTAAGCTACACAACATAAAAACTTAACATTTTTCCACGTTATTACAGCAAATAACAACTCTTTTTCCGGCGTAAGGCCATCGATATCATTAACCACACGAACAGAATAACATTCACGAACAGCCAGTAATACTCCACCCCAACCCTTATTATCGACGCGATCTTTGCGAATTACAACATACCCGGTGGGGAAGAGTTCACCATCGGAAACAGAGCTTGTCAGAAATGTCTCAGTCAAGGCTATTACGTCATACTTACATTGTAAGACATTATTATAGAAAACAGATGTCTTAGACCGTAAACCACGCACATTCTGGTACAGACATTGGATGTTTTTAATTCTTCGTTTGTTCTCTACTGGTTTCTGGTTTGTAACGAAAGTTCTGGCGCCATGGTCCAATACATATGTCTTCAGCCCAGTTGCTCGGCGACATAACAAGTTCAACCCCCTTAATAGGTACACCAAGTTTGAAAGACGCATAGCAACCACGCGATTTTAATGCTTCTACAGTACATAAGTCATTTCCACAGACAGTATTCAAATGGGCACGCACTTGGTCTACTGTAGTGCCTTCCTGGACATAATAAAGGTGTAAAAATTTTCTCCTTTCAGCAGCACGTATTAGAGTAGTACCAGTTACCGCAGTACCGCGAAGCACGCCGGGTGGGGAAGCTCGGTTACGCTTACGTTTTACTTCAGTCCATTTTTCGTCGTCCATGCCATCCATATCTCCGGTGTTTGAGGATGGGACTGTAGTTATCATAGAAGCAGTACTGCTCGAAATATTATTGAGACTGTTACTCTTACGCACCGAGATATCAACTACTTGCGCAGGGGAAGAAGTGGAGACTGGTGCGGGTTTCTTCTTGCTGTGCTGACCACCGAGCCGTAAAACAGCGGGCTTTTTCTTTTCTTCCTGAGTGGGAGGTGTGTTGACAGACGGTCTCCCAATAGATTTTTGTGAGTTTTTCGTAGATGTCATTTGCAATGTCGTTTGGAGCTCACTCAACTTCATTAGTATGGAAGTTTGAACTCCTTCCAATTTATTAATAGCAACAGCCTGATTTTGTAATTTTTTGCATAATTGCGGAAACTCAGAGAAGGTTTCTTGCAGCACAGCTTGTAACTCATCTCTTACTATAGTCCTCAATGTCTCGGGATCTCGGCATACACAGTTACTGACCTTACACCCAAGTCTGCACAGCATCACCATTTAAAGCAGCATATTTTGCCGCAGGTATGCCAGCACAAATTAAATCATAGGTACAATTACATTTCGAACAATTAATACATATTTCTTCATTATTAAGTTCATGAGTACATCCAGCACATACAGTCATCTTGATAATTTTTATTTTATATATAAATTTTGTAATATAATATTTTTCAACAATCGTGGTTGATTGTAGGAATAGTATATTAATTTTAAAAAATACAAAAAAAAGAACTCATCAATTTTCGAGGTTTCGAACTCTAACGATCTGCAGTTATGTACGGACAACAGATATGCTACACCACTTTCGCTTAGATAACAGTGTCCAATTTAAATATCACTTGCGACGTAAGAGCATATTTACAGCATAGAAAGATTGATTTGGGTCCAAAGTCCAAGTTATTGAACAGTTGACAAACACTATCGACCGTTTGTAATTGCACTTGTTTTTATGATTTACACTAAATTTATGATTGTAATCACTTTGTTCAGCTATTATTATTTCCACAAAATGACTTTCCTCGGTGCGTTCTTAGATTTTCTAGCTGATTTCACATTTTTCACTAAACTTAGTTTATTGCCTTGTTTTACGAACTTTTCTATTTTAGTCCGATTTAACAGAACAACAATATCACTTTATGACTCTTATGTACTTAACACAACCTTTTCAATTTTACTTTAAAATAAGCACTTAATAAATTTTAAAAGATTTTTAACACAGAGTTGATACGCGTTGATAAGACCATCGCGTGCAATTAAGGCAAACAACGCTTACTTAGAAAAAGCTTTTTCTACTAGTTGCTACTATAATTTTTTTTAAGCAAAACTAATCTTTGAGTACAAAAGACATCTTTATATATTTTTTAAATACTTTTATAAAAAAGTGTATCAAAATTAATATTTTTAAAAGAAAATTTTTCAATTCAATGAAAGGTCGTCCGTGCCAATTTGAATTGAATTTACTATGAAAACCGGTATGTGCCAACACATACCGGTTTTCATAGTAAATTCATTCCGAGGTCCTGAGTGTTTTAGTATCGTCGTTGTTTCCAAATTCCATAACACAAGTATTTTAGCGACTTAAGTCGGGTTCAGATAAATATATGTGATGTCTTATATGTATACTTATTTTTCTACATTTCTATGAATATCAAATGGTATTTTCTGTATATAATGCTCAATCCAGCCGATCGGTAACAACAGCTTGTTAAATAAATAAATACATTTAATATTTGAACCTGGAGTTATGCGCGCCTGGCCAACAACTGGAAAATTGCCAAAGCAAACTCCCTAAACTGTAATATGATTTGAGTTAGGTGGCAAACAAACCTGGTTTCAACACCGAACTGCATACCGGGTAACTGGAACATATAGCCAATTATATAGGTTGGATGGCGCATTGAAATTAGGACTCCAAATATTAGAAAAACGTATTCAAAGAGACCAAATAAGAAATTTTAAAAATTAGAAATCTTCATGTACCTGATATTAAAAAAATATGTAACACTTCTTGTTTCATTGTACATGCGCACTGCGGGCTACCACCCTTGCTTGGTTGCTATTCCTACCTTTCGCACCAAGCGTTTCTCAACCTCTTTTAAAACGCGCACAGCTAAAGTCCCTCCCTGCGTCTGTATTTCTGAGTACTTATAACCCATATGTTTTCAAAGCCAGGATGAATAAGCATCTTGTGGATTAGGTCGCTCTATCGTGGATCCTATCTTAGCCTCCGGGCATGAGATTAAGAGCAAACGCATTCAAAATAATAATAAAACAAAATAAAACCTGATCATTGAAATGATTGTTGGTTTTAATTTATCAATGTATGACTCTACCACTTATTCATCTACTACGCTGCTGCCAAAGTCTATGTTTAAATTATGCATGTCATTTAGGCTTTTAAGGAGATTATATACAATAGCATATAAACCCATTTTATGATTTGTAATAGATGGATCATCATCATACGTATTGGTGAGTTCCAACGACTAATAAGCAATCTTACCAGACATAGTTATGTCTGGTAAGATTCATGTCTTCGAACATGGAACCTTAGAATCAGTGTTTCGAGACACGTCGCTTTTTACAAGCATTATTTAGTCATAACTGACCCGGTGTGTATCTGTAATTAAATCTTGTAATTACAATTTGACCCACTTCCCAGTTAATGTTTGAACTGAAATTTTGCATGCAAATGTGAATCGAACAATGCAATATTTTCTCAAATATACTGTTCTAGGTTTGGTTGCAGAGTAATTTGTACTTCTTTGTCCTTATAACTACCTATCTAACTAGGTCTGCAATACTGAGCGAAGCAATTTGATTTTTGTAGGGTGATTATTCCTCGATGGTATGTCCAATTTCAAAACTTTTTTTGCACATTAGTCACGACCACGATGTGAGTTTTGGCGCCAAATTTCATCAATGTAGCTTTTGAATTTTTCATTCGGTGATTATTCCTCCATGATATGTCCGATTTCTAAACTTTTTTTTTGCGCATTAGTCACAACCACGGTGTGAGTTTTGGCGCCAAATTTCATCAATGAAGCATCAGCGGTTTGTCTGTGATCAGCTTTTGGATTTTTCTTTCGATGATTATTCCTCCACGGTAAAGTCTATATTTTTTTTTATAGCCTATGTCCGTCAGGTTATAATCACGTATGTTCATGCAAAAATTCGTTCGAATCGGTTGAACCGTTAAATAGCAGGAGGGAGACAAGCGAAATTTGTGAGTTGCCTAAAAGAGAGCTTCGCTCAATAATCTTACATTTGTTTCAATAATTTCGACATACATAAAATTTGTGTTCTTCTTCCAGTATCTCTCGAAAATGTGAAGGTTGGCTGTCAGCTCCTCATATTTTACCTTGTTAAAGTTGAAAATCTCCGCGACACTTGTAATTCCGTTCTATTCCCGGTATTGCGCAGTCACGACTTCTTCGTACGTCCATCATCTCTTCTTCCGGTCAATTTGCCCATCATTCTCAACTGAAGAAGCTCGTAACTGCAGTGTCTTAACACGTGAACTAGATAGGCAATCTTTCTTCTTTTGTAAAATATGTAAGATAACGAATTTTATAACTAAGCATACATTTTGATAACTACAGAAATAAGCTTATATTCTTATACATTTTTTTTATTTAAGATGGGTTAGCTCTTGATCCCAATCAAGCCCGGAGGTCAAGATAGAATCCACGATGAAATAAGCTAACCCAGAAGGTGCCTATTCACCCTGGCTTTGAAAATGGTTATAAGTTCTCGGAAATACAGACGCAGGGAGGGAGTTCCACTCCTTTGCTGTGCGCATTTATGAAGGATGCTGAAAAGCGCTTTATGCGACAGGTAGGAATAGCAACCAAGAAAGGGAAAGCTTGCAGTGCGTCTGGATGTCCCATGGAAAAAAGGAGATGGCGGTATGAGCAAATGCAGCTCTTGAGCACACTCTCCAAAGTACAGTCTGTAGAAGACCGACAGACAGGCAACTTTTAAATATAAAATATAAATATAAGACAACATCACATACCAATGTATGATGATCATCAGGTCGAAGGAGCTCGTAACCCTGTACGTAGTGCAGGGCCGAGGGCCGCTACCTTCGGGTGGGGGTCGCGGGGAAGACAACCCCTTTAAAAAATTACCCGTGGGGGCCTTCGGGCCCAGCTCGCGGCAGCGAGCAAATCGGGGCGGTGTCTGTCCTAGGACCAGCTCCGGCCAATCCGCAACCTTGTACGTGGTGTAGGGAGTGGAGGCCGCCACTTTGGTGGGGGCTGCGTGGAGAGAACCACTATAAAAAATCCTCGAAGGCCCGGCGTTTGAGTAACGCGGTGTCGGGCGCCCGTGCGCGGGTGGTTGGTGGAGGACATCAACCTACGAGCGACACCCTCGGGTACCTCCCGTCCCCCGAGGTGTAGTAGGGTTACCCAGGTATCACGGGATCTCTGCCTGGGTGGACCATCTAAATCTCCCGTACTCGTGGGTTAAGTATGAAGTCAGCAAAATATAAAATTAATAAGAAAGTGGAGGAAGAGAAGAGGGACGAGGCACTGGGTCCGCGTAAAAACAGTGCACAGGCAACGAAGATAGAGGTTTGCCACGCAGAAGTACCTGCTGTTTCGCAGGCACAAGCCAGCGAGGAGAGCAGGAGGAGTAAACGTCAACGCATACACTTGGAGGACAAGGAGTTCCCACCCCTGCCACCACCGGCGGGGATAGCCTTGACGTTGAAGTTTCCAGCAGAAGATCACCAGAAGGAGGGGAGGTGCCTAAAACTCCCAACAGCGGAGCCGACGGAGGAAAATGACGATGAGGACGACTGCTCCTCTGACGAATCTTCGGCCGCCTAAGTGCGGCAGATCGGTGAACGACAAATGTCCGAAATACGCGAATACCGGGACGCGGGGAAGAAGCTGACCCGAGAGATCGGGGAGGTGCTGGAGGATGCCGACCTACCGGAATCTCTCAAGAAGAAACTCAAGGGGTTGGCGGCGGACCAATTCCTTAACCTGAGGAACTTCCGTGACTATGTTATCAGTCTCATGGAAGACGACCCGGAGTTCTTTGAACTTCAAAGGGAAAACGAGAGCCTCCGGCTTGAAATCCGGAAGCTCAAGAAGGATATGGCGGTTTTGAAGACGGAAGTTGCCAAAATTCGATCCGCTGGGCCAGCAAAGCCGGCGCTACCTACTACAGAGGACCTGCGGCAACTTATCAGAGAGACGCTGGACGAGAGGCTGGGGGAATTGGCGGCGCGAGCAGCCGAGAACCCAGGACCTAAGGAGAGACAGCGAACAGAGAAACCGACGCGTAAAGAGGTGGCTCAAGCCTCTTGCACCGAGAGGAGAGGAAGCGAGGCCCCCCCTGCCCCATCCCAGGCCCCATGCTGGGAGGAGGCAGGGAGTAGAAAGAAAAAGCGCGCTGCGAGGAAGCGAGCTGCGGAGGCAGAAAACAAAGCCGCAACCAAGAAGATGGAAGGCAGAAGCGGAAAGCCCAAGGCGAGAAGGGCGAAGCTTATTCCACCCCGGACGACCGCCGTTACATTTACCATCAAGCCGGAAGCAGCAGAGTGCGGAGAAACCTATTCGCACATCATGAGGAGAGCCAGAGCTGCTATCTCTCTTAGTGATGTGGGAATTGAATCAGTTTCAATGAGGAGCTCAGCGACGGGCGCGCGTGTCATCGCGGTACCAGACGTCAGCGGAGTCAAGGCGGACGCACTGGCAGACGTACTAAGAAGGACGCTGGAAGACGTGGCAGTCATAGGGAGGCCCGAGAAGACCGCGGACGTGCGGATTTCGGGCATAGATGACTCCGTCGATCAAGCTGAGGTGCTAGAGGCGGTGGCGGCCAAATCAGGCTGCTTGAGGAGCGCCATTAAAGCGCAGCCGATGAGGGCGGGCCCAAGTGGCAACGGGCATATCATGCTCCGCTTGCCGGTGGCGGCCGCTAAAGCGCTCATAAAAGACGGGACTAAGCTCCGCGTAGGATGGGTTGCCGCAGAGATCAGGGTCCTCGGACCCCGTCCGTTGCGGTGTTACAGGTGCATGGGGGTCGGGCACACGAAACCCAAGTGCCCGGCAGCGGAGGACAGGAGCGGCCAGTGTTGGACAGGTGCGGAGTGCCAGGACACACTGCCGCTACCTGCAAGAGGGAGCCAGCGTGCTCGGTGTGCGCCGCCTTCGGGCGGCCGGCCGACCACGTCATGGGCAGTCGCAGGTGCGACCCACCGGTGGTGAAGGAGGAGGACCCTCGGTACCATCTTCCGAGGGTAGAGCCCCCTCTCGCCGCCCCCAGGTGGCATCGGAGCTTTTCTCCGAGGCCGCGTGGGGGGGGGGTCGAGAGGGGTGCTCGGCGGGACGGCGACCGCGGAAGCCCTCCGGGAACTATTGTTCCCGGGGGACTTCCGAGGACGCACGGCCCGATTAAGGTGGGGAGGGGAAGTGCCTGCACACCTCGGCCGCCATTAGGGTCGGTCGAGTGGTACGGCAGTTCTTCTCCCCACCAAAAGGGGGCCAGCGGTTGTCGGAGCGGGAGACCGGCAGCTGCATTGCACTTGGCCCTCAGGCGTGCGGGGTGTTCAGGGCGTCACGGCTCACCCCGTTGCTCCGTTCCTCACGGAGCATAGGCGAGGTCCGCCCACGAGCGCGGGCCCACACTGGTTCGGGTCGCGGGAAGAAGCCGTAAGGGGCCACGCGACCCCCACCACTGTGTTGCGGGACGCCGCAGGGTTTTAGTGGGTAGGCCTCCAAGCCTTTACCGGGCGCTAGGCCGGGTAGGGGCATGGAGGAGAGTCCCACATATCGTCTCGTGCTCTCCCGGCACGAGCGAAAGCGTAACGCATTTACTGCGAAAACAAAAAAAAAGATGATCATCAGAACAATCTAAACCCAAGTTAAGAAGCTAAAGCACAGGTGTTATCGAATTCAGAAACACCGACAGTACCACAACACCGAGGCTCGAGCTAATAAAAGAAGTTCGATTTCTATTTTGACCCCGCTGGCGATTGAACCCGTTACCTCATAGTGGCGTTACCATGGAAACTGGTATGGGTGCCACTCGACCAAAAAGGTCGATAATGATAAAAAATAATACCTAGACTTAAACTGTCTCCAACTTAAGTTTGTGTCACAAACATACTATGGCACTGTTTTGTCGTTTTTGCCGTAATAAAATGAAGCACCGTTATACAACTCGATGCTAATGGAGACTCAAACAATAAATAAACGATACAATAGTGATGTGCCGACAACGGTAGACGTTTAAATTAAACTATGCCCGCTTTTCCCTGCGCCGGTCAATTACTGAATTGCAAATGTGTCACAACGAGCGTGGTACTGCAATATGTGGCCTCTCTCACGTTTTTGCATAATTTGTAAGTATAATAATAGCATTTCTTATATTTATGACAATTAGTCTAAACCTAAGTATGCACTGTAATGTTTATGTTGTGTTATAGATACTAGGGTAACAGATAGACATACATATACTTTTCCTAAATATGTTATAATCATAGATTTTTTTAAAGTTACTTACCCTTAACTTAGGTACAAAAGCGCGTAGTTATTTATTTTTTATTTTATTTTAGTCAGAATACCAACAGCGTGTCTTATAAAACTAGTTATTTCTAAACTTTGTATAGACTTAGCTATTAACAGGTATTCGCATGTGGACACTAAGATTAAGACGAGGTTACAATAACAATTAATATAACTACATATAAAAATTAAAGTAAAATAAAACTATTTATTATTTTAAGGGTATGTGCCGAAATTTTTGAAGAAAAAAGTTTCACCACATCTTTAGGCTTTGTACTAAATAATTCCAACTCGCCACTGCTTCATGTCATGTCGTTAAAGAATTGCTAGCTTGCATAAAAAAAGAGTTGCGACGATAATTAGTATTGACGCGTGGTAATGCCAGAGGCTGAGTATGCCTTACCGGTAGCTTACGCGGAACCCAAATGTTTATTTGCTTTAATAAAGCATGACAATCTACGGTGGCATCAACAATTTTTAATAAACTCCAAATGTCGGATACTTGTCGTCTCTTTTCTAAGGGTAAGAAATGATCTACATCTCGCCTCGTATCCATGATCTGTCGTACGACTTTTATGTTGCAAATAACGCAAAAACCTTTTTAGTATAGATTTTATTCGTGGAATGTACACATTATATTGTGGATTCCAAACCTCTAACGCGTATTCGAGGATACTGCGGACGTAAGCACAGAAAAGTACTTTAAAGGTTTGATTGATTTAAAGTTACGAGTAAGTATAACGAAACCGAGCGATTTGGCTGCTTTTTTAACCACGAAATCAATATGTTTGTCATACAGAACTTTGGAGTCTTGTATAATTCCAAGATATTTTACAAATATTACTCCAGTAAGTACGAGAATTTTGTTTTGGATGGCATATTGATAAATCTATAGGGTTAGGTTTAAGAGTAAAGGACATCATGTAACATTTAGAAACATTGAGGTCAAGCTTATTTTGGGTAATTACACAAAGATCCCCCTTCTATCCTTACAAAACCCGTTGTACCTTTTTTATTTTACGCTGTAGGCCAGCGTTGTCTCATCAATGAGAGGAAAATTTCGACGGGTGTTCACAAGTTTCGGTAGCTGAATTGGGAGAGCTTTGGATTGGACTTCCAAAGGTTGCCGGTTCAATTCCCGCCTTAGAATTCACTTGTAAGCCGAGTCGATTTTTCCCAGTATTTTTCTATTAAATAAAATATCATAAGTTAATAAAAATAGGTTAATATAATATTTAAGCCACTTCCAGTGAAGCGTGAGCAAGGCGTCTTTGACGAACGTTGCCTGGTCGTCTCAATTCAATACAGCTCACATGCAAATTGAGCTGATCGTCAGCTGTATGCTTAATAATTGGCGGCGAACGACGCACAGCTTGAAGAAATATCTCTGGGTTTAGTATTTTTTTAGATAAATAATGGGTGCATTTTCTGTTTACTTATAATAAATAGTCCTACTTTTATTTGTTATACGACCACATGGCATATTTTGATATACATAACCTATAAAGTTAGGTTAAGTTAAATATTTTTTACAAGCTTTTATTAACTTTCACCTGTCCTGGTGTCTGTAATTAATCTTGCAAGTCAAATTTGACTCACTTCCTGGCTTCCGATTGAGCTGTAATTTTGCATACGTATGTATATCGTATGACAATGCAAAATTATGATGACGTGGAGCTGGTCTGATGCTGAAGTAAGAAAGTGGGCATAGGAACTCCGCAATAAAACGAGACAAGACATTTTGTTAAGAATTAATAATAATAGCTTGTTTTTTAAAAGGTTTTTTTGTTAATTATTATAGGTTTCCCTTGTTATGACAAAAAAAAATCAGCAGAATATTATGAGGTATTAATTTATAAGGCATAACTTAAAATAACTTGCTGGCTAGCAATGTATTAAAAATATTGAACTTATTTCTGAATTCCATTACACAAGTGCTTTAGCTACTTAACTTGGTTTCAACGCAATGTATGTTATGTCTATTTTATTTATATTATAATACCTAACTAATCAAATTATGGTCTAAATAAAAAAATTGCATACTTACAGGAAAGGGTAACTTAGATTTCCACGAAATTCCCACGGGGAATGAGATTACATGCGGTCGAAAGCCTCCTTGAAGTTTATTTTTTTCATTTATATTTTATTTTGAACGGGTTTGCTCTTGATTACAATCAAGCCTGGGGGCAAGAAAGGATCCACGATAGAACAAGCTAACCTAGAAGGTGCCTATTTACCTGGCTCTTAAAACGAACGAGTTACAAGTACTCGAAAATACAGACGCAGGGAGGGAGTTCCACTGCTTAGCCAGACTTTAGAATTCACTTTTTCCCCCAAATACTTCATTTCAAGATGTTTAAAAATAAACATTTTACAAGCCGGTATTATAATCAGAGTGGCTGAGGCGTATCATGGACTAGTTATTATGCATGACAATATAATCCCCGACGCGTGCTTGTTGCCTATATGTAATCTTTAGCGAAGTGGGACGGATGACGGGCGTAAGCATTCAGAGATAGCGGAAATCGAACCATAGTCTAACTGGAGCTTTATTTTAATTGTATTTATCTACTCTAATACTATAATACAAAGATTCTAAAACTGAAAACAAAATGCTTATGACAAACATTACGTACAGGCCAAAAATAATAAAAAAAAAGTTTCATTACGATACAGGTCTTGTATGGACACCTGTAACATAATATAACTTTTTTATCATAACGATACACCTATACAACCTCCATCTGGACCAAGGAGGTTGAACCTCTACTTTAAAAAGGTTTCAATGAACGAGTCCGTGACGACGCAACACGCATGCGCAATCGATATTTGCACCTTGGCGCCAACATTTGACATTTAAAAATTTGTTGTTATATTCAGCGTTTTATTTGCAATATTGTTTTACGTATTATAGTATGAAAGTAGATAAAGTAGTGTATGACACTATACATAACTTGGTCTTATAACACTCGTGTGATGCTATAAAAAAACTCGCCTACGGCTCGTTTTTTTAAAACACACTCGTGTTATAAGAACCCTTATTATGCAACAGTGTCATAAACTACTATTATTGAGGACAACTTACAAAACATTCACTAATAGTATCAGGGTACAAAGCCCATACAGCCTATTCTTTAGTTCTTTTTTTCTTCATTAGATGATCATCAATGAATGATGAATGTATAGTGAAATTTCCCTTTCCCTAGGTTTCAGTAAAGGTAGAGAGCAGGAAAAGACAACTTCCGCTGCTTTGTTTCACTTGCCAACACTGCATGTTCACAAATACTAAGTGATTAATAATCCACCATCATTATGCACTAATATTTACCAGAACACAATTTTTAACAAAACCACCAAGAGACACTTCCCTGTCCCGCCAAAAAGTCAAATTTTTATTTTACTGGCAACACTCGTTTTAATGATAGTACAAAGTAATACTACTTATATGTGGGGAAGGGGATTGATGCTTGAGACCGACCGGTCACTTCACTTTTTGTGACCGGGTTGATGAAAAAAATAATTAAAAATAATCATGTGCGATTCTTGATATTTATCAGTGCTAAAAACAATACAATAATTAATCTGAAAAAGAAGTACGGATTATTAAGAATACAACCTTGGTAATATCGAAATAAATACCGGATTGAGAATATAAGAAAACTTAATGGGGATAAATGCAAAGGAAAGTAGACGCGGAACAACACACTTGTGTTATGGAAATCAGTGGCACCACAATACCCAGACTCGAGACAATACAGATAAGTTAATTTTTGAACCTCGGAGTGGCATCGCCATGCAAACTGGTATGCAAGCCTATCTACGCCAAGCCACGGAGGTCGTCGATAGATATACTCGTACATTTAATTCAAAATGAAAACTATTACTTTTTCCCTACCCCCTTTGTTGCTTTTCCCACGCTCCTGTACCGCGCGGGAAAACACTCATTTAAGCGGTTGACCTATAACTTATTACCAAGCTTTTCTTACTATTTAAATTTAGAATATAATCAAAGAAGAAAAACAATTTACCCGTTATCTTTTGTTTGAATTTTGAAATTGGAACTTTTTGGTTAAGGTTTTTTTTTGTAGTGTTCCTAGTTTAAAAAAAAACAAGCAAATAACTGATTTTCATAAGACTTTATTTCACTACTTATTACATGACATCAAAGACGTACTTTGTGACCCGGTTTTGTATAAGTATCAACGTACTTTACATATGAACACATCAATCGGATAAGATTTACATATGTTCCAATAACCATTAACGTGATATTTACTATCTTACAATGGATTAAAGATTAATCCTTAAAGGAAAACGGTATGTTGTTTATGTGTTAAGACATTGCGTCGTAATCCTTTAGAAATTCCTGAGTTTTTGGAACAGTTCCTGATATTAGCTCATGCGGATCGTAGCTTGATCTTTAATATTTATTTATTACTTTTTTTAAGTTACCGCCTACCTCTTAACAAATATCACCATCTGAAATGTAGAGAGAGATATGGTAGGAACAATAATTTCAATGATTTGAAATAGGGTCAATGGTATAAATTTGGTTCTATATCATAGATGGCGCTGAATTATTGCTTTAGTGAAATATATAATTGTTTAATATCTGTACTATTTCCACGCATTATTAAAAAATATTTAAGAACAGATTTAACATTTTCGCACTCACACACGCCCAAACGCACACACTCACACTTGCGCGACCACACGCACGCACACACACTGTCATAAACACATATATTACAGAAAACATGTAGGTCTTTACATTATTGTAAGTAAGAGAAAATAAAAAATAATTAAAAATTTCAATTGCTTTCTTTTTTTGTATATAGCTTAAAAGGGGCCACTGATTATTAAGTTAGAATATAAATTTTTTTGTTAAAACCAATATAAACTATTATATTTTTTTATCAGAAATTGGCATCAATATCTGTACCTACACATGCTACTTTTGTTAATTTAAACAGAGAAAATATAAACCTCTTTATTTTATCAAAAACCTTTATTTGCTATATCCAGAAGAATTTGATATCTATTAAAAATCCTAAAAATGTCACAATTTCCCAATTATGTAAACCATGTTCATCAAGGTACATTTTAAATGATTGAATATTAAAAAAATAAATTATCTTATAAGTGATGCGTATTATTGGTACAGTAATCATGTAACTATCTCGTATCTTAAGCCGCTTCCCTAAAAGATGGCTCAGAGCAGGCTTACAACCACCCTCTCCTGTTATCCCAACCGCTGGTAATAGAATTCATGAACGCTAACAATTTGTATTCAACAATTTACATATAAATTATGAAACTATAATTGGGAAGAAATTTTCCCTTCAAATTATAACGCTGGTCTAAAAATAACATTTAATTAGAAGTACAACAAAAGAACAGACATCGACGCCAGATTTAAAAGATAAATAAAAGATATATACCTACATTATGAGGATATTGTTATTCCCCCTTCTTTTCAAAGAATACAATTATCAACCAGATTTCACACACATTATTTTTTCTAGTGTTTCTACCACCCGCCTACCGGTCAGGGTAAAGGCTGAAAATCGGTGTTTTGCCCATCCCTTTTTTTTTTTTTTTTTTTTTTTTATTAAACTTAGGAAAATGCGTTACGCATACTGCGCCGCCGGGCGAGCGGCGCAGTTATGTGGGACTTTCCTCCATTCCTTCATCCGGCTTAGTGCCCGATGGAGGATTGGAGGCCTACCCACTAAAAACCTAAGTATGCACCCCCGCACTGTCGTTGGTCCCATGGGGTCGTTGGTGACTTTCACCACGGGGTGCCTGACAGACTGGCCCGAAGGCCCCACCACTATGGAGGATACCCGGGTGCATGTGGGCATCCTCCCAGACGGGCAAGACCGTGCAATGCAGGCTCAGGACCGCCCATCCTTCGCCAGCTGGTCTTGCTAGGAGGAAGGAAGGCATCGCTACCTCCGTCCCCCTTCTCCGCCTGCGGCAGTGAGAGTCCCTAAGTTTCCCCCGCGGGACTCTCGCAACCACAGCTTCCGCCATCTCCCAGCACCTTCCTCAGCTAAGGAGGGGTGGAGACGGCCTGCTCCTGACTTCAGGAGTTGGGTATCCCAGCTTTTGGTCACCCCCGTCCGCCCTAGGCTCGTTCAAGGAAGGGAAATCCTCCCTCAAACCGGGATGCGCGCCGCAAACTGGCGCCGTCTCCTGCCCATGCGCCTCCTTCGGATGTGTGCAGCGTGTGCATCATCCTCTCTCTCTCTCTCTTTGGCCTCCTTCTGCGAAATGACATCTTCGCAGAAAGAGACCGTTGCCTTCCACGACCTCTCGGTTGCCACTATGGCCTTAGCCACGGCGGCCAGCGAGAGGTCACCTCCAATCGCCGCTGCCAGAGTGCCGCGCTGCGAGGACCATGCCGGACACACCTCCAGGGTGTGCTGTGCGGTGTCCTCCGCAGCGCCGCACTCGTGGCACGACGGAGTCGGCTCCCTCCGAATCCGATACAGGTACTTTCCGAAGCACCCGTGCCCGGAAAGTACCTGCATTAGACGGAAGGTCACCGTTCCATGGCGCCTTTCCCTCCATTCATTAAGGATAGGGCGGATGGCGTCTACCGTCCTGGCTCCCGCCGATGGAGAGTCGAGCAGCTGCTTCCATCGCTCCATCAGCATTTCCTCAGCCCTTCGCCGGGCGCGGAGGTCTCCGTCAGGGGAGGAAGACTCCCCAGTCGCGTCCTCCAGTTCCCTCGCCTGCTTCCTCTCCATGTACACCTCCCTCAAGACCTGGGCTTCTATTTCCCATGGGGGTGTACCAGCTACAACGCAGGCCGCCGCCCAGGAGATTGTGCGGTAGCCCCTTGTCACTCTTGTGGCTATTGTTCGCTGGGCTCTCCGAAGATTGCTCCGGTTTTCCCTATCGAGCGCCTCTGCCCATATCGGCGCCCCGTAAAGGGCCATGCTGCGAATAACCCCGGCGTACAGCTTGCGACAGCTGACGTCGGGGCCTCCGACGTTAGGAAGCAGTCGACCGAGCGCCGCAGCGGCGCTGATTAGTGTTTTGCCCATCCCTAGGCTGAAAACTTTACTCCGAACCCTATCTGGCTGTTGCAGATACATTTTTTACCACGTTTTTCTTATCTCACTTTTCTTATTTGTTTGTTTGTCTGTCCGGGCAAAATCTTGCAACTTAAATTTGAGGCACTTTCCGATAAGCTAGAAAGCTGAAACTTTCAGGATAGTTCAGAACCCGATGACAATGCACTCTAAAGCAACTTTCAACTTTCCAGATGCACTTTCAGGTCCACTTTCGGCAACTTTCACTTTTGTATGGGGCTTATCCGATTGTTGCGTAACACATGGTTACTTCGTTGAGTTAATAATTAAAAAGAATAAAATAATTATACCAGATTTAAAAAATCTAAAAATCCCACGTTTTTCAATGTCCTAAAAAGAATAAAATAACCCTGCGGGGCAAAGCGAGGGGCCACTCAAAACGTGGGGGCGCATCTTTACAATAATCGGCATCAATGCATGTCATTCATCTCTTTAAAATCTCCTCTTAGTAATATGCGCCCCCACGTTTTGAGTGGCCCCTCGCTTTGCCCCGCAGGGTTATTTTATTCTTTTTAGGACATTGAAAAACGTGGGATTTTTAGATTTTTTAAATCTAGTATAATTATTTTTCATCTCAGCTCTTGTATTCATATTTTTTTTAATCTTAAGAATATTTAATTTTGTGAGATGTGCTGTGTCAAATACACAGATTTATTATTATTGAGACAGATTAGGATGTTCACAGTATAAAAAGAAATTTAAGACCGCTAATTTATAGTATAAAAATAATAGAAAAAACCGACTCGTCTCAGTAATTATACTCAGGCGCGACTCGAACCCACAACTTTAGGAGGTATTTTTCTATTAAAAATGTATCATTTAAGATATCACTGAAAATTCAATAATAAAAAAATCATAAATATTATGACTTTAAAATAAATGAAAAAATTCTTCTTCAAACACCTCTTTAGCTTCTCAAAAATCTCAGTTCCATCTCTCAGTTCAAGCTCAGTATCGTGGCTGATAGTACGTCGTTTCAGATGGATACTGCGTTTGTGGATTAGTGATTCACAATCATCAAAAAACGAATCTGTTTCTTCTCAGATAATAATAATTTTAAAAAATTAAGATTTGAGTTTCCAAATTTTTCAATTCGTTTTCAAAATTTTTGTGTAAACTATCCACTTTAATTCAATTTTATTCAAATTCAGTTTTAAAACAAATGTACAAATATTCGACTCGGCCTACAAACCCTGCCTAAAAATAACTTTGAGCCGAGTCAGCAAATGTATCATCAAGGTCAAAGGTATTCAAAATCGACGGACATTATTATTAAGACTTTAGTGAGAGTATATAACGCAAAATATATATGTAAGGATCGCAACAAGAGAAAAGAAATTATCTCTGCACACTGCGGAAGGCTATATCTCTTTAATTGTTGTTTCTTTAACTTTATTGACCCTAATGTAAAATTGGCACAATAGGCAGACTTAATGCTAAAAGCATTTTAGCATACACATACATGTGTGTACATACATATATATACACACCATAAGTTCCCATACACAAATAAAAAAAATATATACAATTATTAAAGGCAAATGAACTATCGGCTAGGCGGCAGGATGGCCCGATTCATTTGCCATCACTCTACGTAGCAACCAATACCTAATCTGTTGTCACTTTGACATGACTAAAAAAAGATCAATTGCCATGTCAAAAATGCCACGCAAATACCGCATGGTGATAAATATAATGATACATTATATATATCGCAATCGCGATCCTCAACTCAATTTCTGAGGAAGTAGACGCCCGCCAAGGATTGGCAGCCGGTAGCCTATCATTGGTAGCCGGACTCAAACCATTGTACATACCAACGTTGGGCCTGACGCGAAGAAAACAGAGTTAAGTGGGTTTATATATTTGTGTAATATTTTTGCTTCATTAATAAATAATTCTTAAGCTGTTTTTTAAAAGCGTATTTTGTTTTCAGTTCAAGCATCGGTAGCGGAAGGTAGTTCCAGCACCGAGAGGCAGCGTACCTAAACGATCCCCGGAAAGCCTTCGTGCGATGCACCGAAGTGCAGAATATGTATGTACATTTTCTTTTCGGGTAATGACTACGCTCCTGCGCCCAGATGAGTTTATCGAGGAGGTAACGCGGCTTTTCTGTATTAAGTACTTCAAATAACAATGACGCGAAACGGAGACTTCTGCGAGCCTCCATCTTGAGTAGATTTTTTCAGAGTTTAAAAAAGGGGTCATATGTGATCGAGGCAGTACTTGAAAAAAACATCTAGCACAAGAGTTTTATACACGTTGTATGAGTTTTTTAGTCCGGGCCAGTAGACATGGCCCATACACTGTGTCACAGTAGTTAGGCCTGGACTGATCTAGTGATTCACATTGTCTGTATGTCACACAAGTATGGTTTGGTATAATAACTTACCGATAAAAACAGTTGCGCACACATTCACCTATGTAAGTCTCAAAATTGAGGGAATCATCCAAGACCAGTCCCAGATATCTAACCTTCTCCACACGTTCAATGATTTCCCAATTCAGTGAAATCGTGAAACAACAAACTTTATACTTACTACCGAACAATATTGATTATAAACAATCATAAACCCATCACCAGAAAAGTGGACAAAATATATAATTTTTAGATAGGTAAGTAAAAATCACAAATTCTCAATAAAAGTGGATGGTTTCGGGCTTTTAATTGCTAGTTCCGTTGAGAGTTCGAACTGCACTAATTGGGCGAGAGGAGTGCGCGCTAACGACTCGTCAACGCCAACACATTGCTTCACGTTTAGGCGAATTCCATAATTATGTCAAACTATTCAACTATCTATATATTATAACTAGGTGATACGGCCAAGTGATGCTGTGTTATCAAGTAAAAAGAAGCCTCTCCTATGTCCTAAGTCGGAACAAATCCAGCAAAATGAAAAAAACATCAAAATCGGTTGAGCAGTTTTGGAGTTCATCGCGGTCTAACACTGTGACAGGGAATTTTTTATATATACTAGCTGACCTAGCCACGCGTTGCTGTGTTATAAATTAAAATAAAACCTATCCTATCTTTTCAGTTACATCAAATAACAGTTAGACGACCGTTTGGTACAACGGTAGCAATCCTGCCTTTCGCACCGATGGTCCTGGGTTTGAATCCCGGTAGGGGCAGATATTTGTATGATGAATACGAAAATTTGTACCCGAGTCATGGGTGTTTATATATATTTCTATAAATATTACATATCTATGTATCATATATGTATGTCTATCCGTTACCCTAGTATCCATAACACAAGCCTAATTGTGCTTACTTTGGGCTAGGCTGATTGGTGTGAATGTAGGAAATATTTATTTATTATTATATAGTTACGAAGTTTGATCAAAATCGGTCAAGTAGCTTAGGAGTCCATCGCGGACAAACAACGTGACACGTAAATTATATATATATTAAGACTAGCTGACCCCGCCACGCGCTGCTGTGGCTCAGTTATCAGCTTATTGGTTATTTTTTGGTTATTAATTCAAAATGAAACCTATCCTATACCCTAAGTTGGAAGAAATCCAGATTTCTTTTTAAAAAATCATCAAAATCGGTTGACTAGTTTCGGAGTTCATCGCGGTCAAACACTGTGACAGAGAATTTCTATAAATAAAAATTAAACTATAAATACCACTATACATAGTAAGGTTCTAACGAATATTGTTATATATATTTTTGTTGTTAACTTTTGTTTAAAAAATCACTTTTTATTTTTGAAGCTCCAATATTTCGGTGCAGTTGTTTGCGCCATCGTCACAGGAGAATTGAAGTTTTTGCTGGTGGATTTTATGGGCAGACTAATTGATCTACCCTCCATCCTAGTCTTTTATTTCACTCAATATCGGTACCTTGGTCTGCAAACTTACTATTCATTCGAAACTGTTCACACACTCAACAGTTTCCGATCGCAAAACGACCGACTTTTTCGTATCGTTGTTTTTTAATGCTTTTGTGTGCTCCTTCATTCATTCGGCATGCTATTGTTCGCTTTGTTTGGCCCATGTATGAACTACAACAACTGCAGTCGATCTTATGAATGCGCGGTTTATCTATAGGAAAAGTATCTTTAGGAGACTGAGGAAACTGCAATACCTTTTTTTAATTGCGTACTTATTTTAAATTTTCTAGACGGTGCAACTGCGCTGAAACATCCTAGCCTCAATAAAAAAACATGGTAACGGTCCCATTATTATTAATATTTATATTAAGTTCTTACACTTCCGAACACAACAAAAATTTAAATAAAACCACTTTTACCGAATAAATTGCGCATTTTATTTTGTTTTTTATATTTAAATTTGACGCTTCGACTCCTTTACGGGAGACGTGATCACAGAATGACTTATTTATTTATGTATTTATTATTTTAACTTAACTTATAACTACCATTAGAGTTGTTTATCAATGCGATAGTGTAAGAAGTACAAGTACATGAATGTAATTTATAACTTGAAACAAATAGGTCTACTTCCTCAGAAATTGAGTTGAGGATCGCGACTTAGGTCATAGTCGTCATACATGTGATACCTTCCAATATTTTCCCTAACTGTAAAATGTATAATTTATTTTTATAATTCTTAATAATATTAATAATTTATATAATAATTATATAAATAATATTAATAATTTTTATAATTCTTAATAATTTATAATTCCTAATACTTTAAGTGCATAATTCAAAAGTTACCTTCTGAACTATGCACTATACTGAACGGTTTCTATTCTCTCATTAAATATAAAAATTCGTATTATAGTCCCCTTTATTTATATAACTTTATTTATCCAAGCAGACATGTATATATAGTAGGTACATAGTTTCTTGCGTGGATTTATAGAGTAGAAAGTCCCCATCTTATTCCACGTTTGTCTATCTTGAACGGTGGTCATCCAGTTTTTCCCAGCTGTTTTAACAACCCACCAACTTTTTATTTGCCATTCTTTTTATCTTTTTGCAGTGGGGCAAAGCCACTTCGTTATCTGTAGTGTTCCTCTATTGTCCTGGCACCTAGCTAGGTAGTCTGCCCACTTCCATTTAAGTGTCATGTCGTTTCTTCTTAGTTTTGGTATGCTTCTTTCCATAGCAGGGCACTTCCCTTTAAACGACACGCTTAATTAAGCAGTAATGGTGCTTTACTACTTTAACCGACTTCCTTGCTTATCATCAGCTTAATTGTATTCCTACTGTTAAAGCATAGAGCCTCACTTTGGTCATAAACATTATCAAGAGAATGGATCATAATCCACCTTACCTTATTGTGGATTTCTTTATTAAAATAAGATGGAGCCAAGTTTCAAGTGCCGAAGAACGCAACGGCTCACAAAGGTTGCTTAGCTTTCCATAGCTTCATTTTTTCACCCTGGCTTTGAAAATGGGCGGGTTATAAGTTCTCGGAAATACAGTGTTTATTTCTTTCAATTTAGTGATAATTTTTTACTGATGAACAAATGTAAAACTTGTTAACATCGTCAAAGCAATCATTGCTTCTAGAAAGCTTATAAACCAAAATAAATTTTATCTGTAAGTATCACTGCCTCACTTAAATTCTTAGCATAGTAAGAAGGTCATTCATATTAACCGAGAAGAGTAAAGGGCCAAATATTGGTCCTTGGGGCAGTTCATTTTACTGTCGATCAATAGTCGAACGCTATTTCGGGCATATAAATCAAACTTAATAACGATTTCATGCATTAGGTTAGGTTATGTTGTAGTTTTCTGCCAGTTCCAGAAATCTCAACAGATATATTATAGTCATTTATAAATATAATCGACCAAATGTCGTGTTAGTCACCGAAGTAATATAATATAAATAATTATTATCTTACACCTCCTGTAGCCCACATGTACTGAGTAGCACCGTTTTCCAAATAATGGTCTTTTTACTGCGATTTTCACCCCAAAGCTTGGCAGGTAAGCATAGAGATTTTGGCAAAACCACCCATTTTTGGGAAGATTTCCACCCAGTAGTGTCTGTTTTTTGGTGAAGATGATAATATATAGTAAAGAGTAAATGAATGGCATGATGATTTTAAACGTTTATCGAAAGCAATATTTGGAATAACAAGAAAGCCGATCGAGCCCCTAGGTATCTATCGCTTTACTGGAATTCATAACTCATAAAATAATTGTTGTTAATCAAGAATATGGAGATAATTAGTTATTAACTTTCTTTTTGACAACCAAGCTTGATCCAGCGGGAGTAACCTAACTTCCAAACCAAACGGTGCTATGTTCGAGTCACGGTATGAGCAATTGTGTGATGACTGTTTGGTGCAACTGTAGCAATCCTGCCTTTCGCACAGTCGTTGGTACGTATCCTAGAATAAAGGTCAGTTGATTGTATGATCAATACGAGCATTTGTACTTAAATCACGGGTATATATTTCTATGAATATTACACATCTATGTTTCATTTATATATGTCTATTCGTTACCTTAGCATCGATAATACAAGCCTTACAGTGTTTGCCTGGGGCTGGGCAATCACCAATTAGGGGTGAATTTCAGAAATATTATTAGTAGTAATTTTTTGTGGGATGAATACGAGAATTTATGCCTGAGTCATTGGTATTTACTAATATAATTATTATCATATTTTGTATTAATTATATACCATATCACAAGCCTTACAGTGTAAGCTACATTGGGTCAGACTTATTACTGTGAATATAAAAGAAATTTATTTTGTAGAATACAGTTGCTTGATATATAAATTATTTTTCTTGATGGTATCAACGAAATGTTTTAATTTATTTGTACATATTATACAACAAAAGGCTATAATATAACATCGTTAAGGCTGCAGAACCCAAAAAGTGCCTGCCATTTTTTCCAGTAGCATCTGGATTAGATTAAGCCCTTATTTGCATTCAGTACAAATGGGTAATGGGCTTAGTTGGTCCATAACAGGGTTGACATTTTAAGGTTTATTTATTTAAATAACGGTTATTCTAAAATCGTTCAATTTAGTTTTTTACAATTTTCTATATTGACCCGACCGAGGATCGAACCTCGGAGTGGTTATACCATGAAAACCCTTATGCGAGCCTCTCCGCAACGGAGTTCATCATTTGATTATTATTATATTCTGTCACCTCCAAACACACGTCCAAACACACACATACACACACACACACAAAACACGCACGCACACATCCAAACACCCACGCACACGTCCAAACACACAAGCATACACCCAAACACGCGCACACGCGACATAGACTATACCACACATATTTGGTAGTTGTTTAAAATATGTTTTAAATATTTAATTATAAAGAATGTTAATAGATACTTACCAACCTAAAGAAGTGTCGCTTTTATGGATGAGTGTAGTCTCCAGACACAGGCCTATGAGCTTAAAATGGGATTCCAATTCATAACATTCTAGTAAATTGTTTTTTGAAAATTAAATATTTTGTATTTACACTTTACATAATATCATTATCTGAACCAAAAAACAGACACTGCTGGGTGGAAACCTCCACCAAAATGGGAGGTTTTGCCAAAATCTTTATGGTTACCCGCCAAGCAAATTTGGGATGATAATCGCAGTAAAAGACTCTAATTTCGAAAACGGTGCTACTCAGTCTATGTGGGCTACAAGAGGTGTATGATGATTACCTTCAGTACCATAAGTTAGCTTTTACGGTACCTTTAATTGTGAAGGGTTACTACTATTCTACTCAGTTGGACTTCGAAGGGTTTACACACAGAAGTAATTATAACAATGAAGCATCTGCATTAACCATTACTTTCTTATTTCATACATTTTCCATTGAACACTGCGGGCTACTACCCTCTCTCGGTTGCAATTCCAACCTGTCGCACCAGGCACTTCTTAACATATTATATTACTAGCTTTCCGCCCACGGCTTCGCCCGCGTGGAATTCGGTTATATTGCGGTATGAAGCACAACTATAAGAAAACTTCTCATTCCCACGGAAAAATCTAAGAAGCGCGATGTAACGCTGGATACAATTAGTTGTTAAACCAAAACTGAATGGTACACTATATTATATGTTTTCCCTTGTGGAGCAAAAACATGCAGATTTTGCAGGAACACATCGTTACCATGTTTTAAGAAACACCCAGCGCCATCTATCAGATACCTCAAGAACTAAATAACGTAACTAATACTTATACCAATTAGTAATTCGTTGACTTTAGTGATTTCAGGATAAGTAGATGTAAAAAAAAACAATTTAGACGATAAAACAAATTGTACGTCATCCCTCGAGAATTCCTCATTTTCGAGTATTCATTTTCGTATCATTTAGCTTCAAAATTTACATGTTCATATTCGTTTGCAACATATAAGTAGATGTAAAAAAAACAGTTTAGACGATAAAACAAATTGTACGTCATCCCTCGGGAATTCCTCATTTTCGGGGATTCATTATCGTATCATTTAGCTTCTAAATTTACATGTTGATATTCATCCTTACTAATATTATAAATCGGAAAGTGAGTTTGTTTGTTTGTTTGTTTGTTTGTTTGTTCCGCTTTCAGGCCGTAACTACTGAACCGATTGCTTTGTAATTTTGCAGACGTAAAGATAAAATTCCGGATTAAATAATAGGGTACTTTTTATCCTGGAAAAAATTGGTATTCCCGAGGAAAAACAAAAATATTGTTTGCTTGATGGATGGATTGTAGATGGCGCTATGTGTCGTTTAAAACAAGGTAAATATTGCAAACGAATATAAACATGTAAATTTAAAAGCTAAATGATACGATAATGAATCCCGAAAATGAGGAATTCCCGAGGGATGACGTACAATATGTTTTATCTTCTAAACTGTTTTTTTACATCTACTTATATGTTGCGAACGAATATGACAAAACGAATAAGAAGTGGAATGATAGCTTACGCTATTTAGTTCTAAAGGTATGCGAAAGATGGCGCTGGGTGTTTTTTAAAACGTGGTAACGCAGTGTTTTTTTAAGATACGTAAGAAGTGGAATGAATTATATGAATTTTGTATCCAGCGTTACATCGCGCTTCTTAGATTTTTCCGTGGGAATGAGAAGTTTTCTTATAGTTGTGCTTTATACCGCAATATAACCGAATTCCACGCGGGCGAAGCCGCGGGCGGAAAGCTAGTTTGCAATATTTTACGTTGTTTTAAACGACACACAGCGCCACCTACAATCCATCCATCAAGCAAACAATATTTTTGTTTTTCCTCGGGAATATCAATTTTTTTCCAGGATAAAAAGTACCCTATTATTTAATCCGGACTTTTATCTTTACGTCTGCAAAATTTCAAAGCAATCGGTTCAGTAGTTACGGCGTGAAAGCGGAACAAACAAACAAACAAACTCACTTTCCGATTTATAATATTAGTAAGGATGCTCACAGCAAAAGAGTGGAACTCCCTCTCTTTGGCTGTATTTCCGAGTACTTTAACCCGTCCGTTTTCAGGGCCAGGGTGAATAGATACCTTCTGGGCTAGCTCGTTCCATCGTGGATCCTGTCTTGGCCCCCGGGCTTGATTGGGATCAAGAGCGAATATTTTCAAAATAAAAAAGGTTTCCCATTTTCACAAATATTACAGCTAGTTTGATCACTTACATAAAACAGAATTCAACGAGACAACATTCTTGTAAGAAATTAAACTAATTAAATTACAAATCGACCAGCCGCTAGCACACAATTGAGAATTTCGCCAAAAGAGGATGGCTAATTTTAAACCTAATTGCTTCCCCGAGGAAAATGTAAATAAACTCGACTGAAGTTAGTTTCCATTAAGACGTTAAGTAAAGTTGAAAGTTGAGGCAGGAAATTGAGCGATTTTGGCGTAAAGTGGCGTGCGATGTCTGTTCAACATCATGGTGGCCGCAAAGGTTTAATTGCTGGAAAAGAGCTATTTTTGAAATTAAACATCTATTAGAAAAAACTGGTTGGTTGCCTGTAAAGTCGGTATACGGGCGAAAGTTTTACGTGACAACGACTTTGAGTGGTAAAATAATTTTAATGTGAATATTCATTCGTATAGTAGGAAGAAGGATGAAATAATAGTAACAATTTAAAACATTTATTTATACAAAGAATTATATTTAAAACATTAATTTATAGGCACGCGTCCCTTCCACTTTTTATGTCTGTCTCTCTCGCTCTTAGGCGGGCTAACCATGCCCGAGTGGAAGGGACGCGTGCCTCTCACTCTCTCTCATTGTAAGCGCATAGCGTGAGCGGAGCGTAACGCAGTTTCTTGAAGTGTCACCCGGCAAACCAATTTATAAGACGTTGTCACGTCAATAACATACATACATGTGTCCCAATCTGTGGTTAATAACCTTATGACGAAAACAGGAAATACGTTTGATAAGGTAAAGTAGAACTATGAGAAAAAATTACAAGACGAACTAGCGAAGCGAGCGTGCCATGACAGCTGCCGGAAAAGCTTTCTTTTTATAGTACATAGATAGGTGCTTAACCACTAACTCGCCTGATGGTAAGCAACGGACAGGATGTGAGGCGCTTGTCTAGAAGATACCTATTCACTCTACCTCTACCCCAGTGACTTGAAGACCCCCTAAATTGTGTTTTTCAGAAAACACAGACAGATAGCTCCAGAGACAATACAGTTCTAGCCGAACCGAATAGAATTAACTTTTGACGACTTTTGATCATAAACATTGAAATAATGTTAGGGATTTTTGATATCATGCCAAATTGAGAACTTAAATATAGGCAGGATAAACCACTCTGATTAATTTTAATTCTTCCATTCCACGCAAAAACTAATACTTTTCTAAAGGCACTTTTTAAAAAAATTAATATATATTTATGTATCGTGTGGCATTTGATACATAATATAGATTTGAATTCTACTTTTCTGTCTCAAAATATACTTAGGGCTTCGTAATTTGTTTTTTATTATATGACACGTTTGAATTACTCATTCCAAATATGCCAGCCCAAATTTACTTGAAGGGGATTGTACAGAAAAGACATATTTTCATCGTGTTTGGATAAACAAAGTGCCAAAAAGATATGCCCGCTTTTCAAATTTTCGTGCGGCTTTTAAGAAAAGGGTCTCATTTGCATACAAATGCTACAAAAAATATTTACAATGGAATCTTTAGAGCAATCCACGCAGTGTTTGGTATCCAGTTAACAGTTTGAGATCTGGTAGATGCTTTGAACCCAATCTTACATACAAGACGACGACCGTTTCGCGTCTATTCGTTGTCTATTCGTTAGCCTAGTATTACAGTGCTTACTTTGGGCTAGGCTAATTGATGTGCATGTGAAAAATAGAGGGGTAGTTTTAAGTGCCAATGCTGCTAAGTAAGCAAATTTCTAGAAAATACAGTTACACCTTGAAATGCAATGTTATATCTTGTACTGATCATAACAAAGGTCTAGATATAACTTTTGTTTGTTCTTTAACTTTCAATTAATATATATATCGCGTTTTTCGGAACTGCATCAGTCAATTGGGATTTATCTTGGGTAACTTTAGAAAATTTCAAATTATAAATGTTGTTACATCATTAAACTTTTCTTTAATAATAATTTTTATTTAATTAGGTGACAAAGATCCATTATTGTTAATAACAAAACAAATTGACTGACTATGTTAGTAAAAGATAGGCAATCATTACTTATATCTACTAAAATATGTCTTTGGTTCTGCTAAACACTTTAAACCCAACACATAATCGGGAAGTGATACCTCCTTGCAATAGTCTTCAGGATTGTTTGTTTGTTTGTGAAATTTCTTTATTGACATAAAATTAATACAATGTTTATCAAATACAGATTAAACAAATACAAATCAGTTAATAAACGCTTTATCGGGCTAAATACGCCTACAAAAGTTTACAATAGTGTAAGCAAAAAAACAAAAACACATAGTCTTGTCAAAACTTCTGAAGCCTTGGTTGTAGAATCTACAGTAGGCTAAGTAAAGGCTCATGTTGGAGAAGGAAAAATGTAATTTCTTAAGAATTACTGAAAAATGATTGCTCGGGATATTGAGGATAAATTCTTTAGAAGTCAGAAAAGTGCGGATTGCGCGCAGAAAGTCAGAAAAGTGCGGATTGTGCGCAGTTTTATTGCAGTCAACTGCAATAAAACTGCGTGGGAATATGGATTCGCCTGAGTGTATCAAGAAAGTGTCTCGTTTATATGTAGCAGATGAATGTTTACGTATTCGCACTAATCGTAAACATCGGCTTTATACGCCACCCCCTTGTGTGGTACATGTGGTGTGGTACCCCCATACAAAACACACCTAACACACTTCAGACAATTCACCGCGATTTTGATGTATTTGTTGACGATCTTCAATCATCTCTATCCCAAATTGAATTATAACAATTAAATAAACATGATGTATCCTTCTAATACACATTCAATTTTTTATTTAAAAATGTCTTACAGAGAATATACGGTATATGCTTTGAAAAATAGTATATTATTACAATTTGCGTGCTTCTCCAATCATAGAAGATCGCATTAATAATGGCTTTAGCTTGAGATATCGTTCCAATAATTTCAACAATAATAATAGTATAATAACTAAATTTGAAAGTTAGTTTGTCAAGTAACAAGCCTAAAGTTAACAATTATAAGGCAGTTTACACACTAGAGATGCGTCCCGCTGCGGTGTGCGTAGCGAAAGAAAACGCGCGCGGGGATGGAGGCGCAGATCTGCCTATCTTAGCGGTGTAATCTGCTTCTCCGCGCGGAGTACAAGACGACAAGGCTCCGCGCTCCCACGCTGAATCTGCATGCGGGGCGCCTACCCGCGCGTTCCCGCGTCGGCAGTGCGTTGTCATATGCGTGTTTTCTATATTAATTGAGATTCTTGCATACAATAGTAAAATCTGCGGTCACGCGCTACGCGACGGGACGCGGTGCAGTGGGTGAATGCGGTTCACCCACGTTACGTACGTAGCGTACGTTTTCTGTCGCTACGCGTACCGCGGCGGGACGCATCTCTAGTGTGTGAATTGCCTTATTCCTACAGACAGTTTTAATGTTTAGACATATTAAGATAGATATCAAGCGCGTAAGCTTGTACTGATACTGATAAATAAATAAAGTAACTTTGTGATGTTTTCCTTTCCTCCACCATACTGGTTTTATATTATATATTCATACTTGGTTGACATGGAATCGTAGCAATATTGGCGTCGAGAATCTAGCTACCTAACTATTCGATCTATGAAACAATCGTACTAGAAATCACGGAATTGTCCAACCGCATTGCGCATTTGGCGCCTGGCGTGTAGCAATAACAAGAAGCGTGGAGGTATGTAACGTAAAAACTAGGCGATTTTTACACTTTTTCGAGAATATTTGATATAATTATAAATAAAAGAAATCTACGAGTTAACAGTATGATTGAAAATTCAAAAGTGCAGTAAGAAAAATATTATATTAGTGAACAACTGTTCTGCGTGCATCATTCGCCCCAGTACAAACAGCAAAAGAATATTTCTTTGCAAGATCCATATTACAAGTATAATTAAATATTTTTATCAACTTTAAGATTTTATATATTGCATTTTCAATACTATTTTATATGATAAACTTTAATAGACCCGCCGCTCCTCCTTAGAATAATTTGTAAGCCAAATGCATTTTTTCTAGTATTTCTCTATTAAAATTTGTCTTTTTTGAATTAAAATGTGACGATTTTGTGGTTAAGTTTAATAACCATCTATAAGATTACAATTACAAAAAAGATAATTACTTATCTTTTACTTGTTAACACCAAACTGTAGTCAATTGCAAGACATAGCTTACTCATGACATTGCAAGACCATATATACAATTTGTTGCTTTCTTAAATTTGTTATTTATTCACTGTATGTTATTGCAATGTGCAAGGATACATACTTAAAACAGATACTTGTTGACTTTGTTGTAATCAACGAAATAATAATATCATAACACTATTATTATTGTAATAACAGAATAATTGTTTTTTTTTTGTGGATTATGCATGGTGACAACGTATTTATACTGTAAATGTCGACTTCTGTTGAAGCTGACGAGTTTCTTGCGCCCATTCTTCTTATCACTTAAAAGATGTCCTGAATGGGTGGTAGGTAAAAATATTGGACGATTCAAAGACTTATTTCAAGTGCATTTGAATAAGGTTGTTTTCATTTTCATTTTCATAAAATGCCATCGTTCGGGTGATGAGAACAGTACTTACAACATCCATTTACACTTATACAGAGCTACACAAGTTCCAAGCACTAAATCATAAATTTCGTTAAGTGGATTTTCTTAATAGTTATTGAAACGTAATTTAAGAAAATCCATCACAATAAATCTAAAGAGACAGCAGATAAATATAATAAGACCTGAGTGTTATTTGTCTCAAAATTAATTAGTATCTTAACAAGTTTCTAAGGCAAATAATTTAAAGAGAAAGACTTTATTGTTATTTTAGTCGACAGAAGAGTCGTGGTGTCTGCGATCAAATTTTATACCGGTGTAAGTGAGAAGATGATTATAAACCATTTTTTTATGTTTTTTTGGGTGAAAAAACAAATATAAAATGCAAAACTTACTAATAAGATTGAAATATGATTTTAACTTATTTTACAGGCTTTCAATGATGTCCATTCACATAACATAACCTTATTTTTTAAACGTCTCTTCTAAACGGGGTTTCATTACCAGTTTGGCTTGTAAAAAAAATAATGTCCTTAAATATACAGTTGAAGCAAAAACAAAATCAATAGAGATATTTAGTACTTACACTACTGCGCACATCACACATTTGAATAAAATGATTTTACGGACTTTGCTCTAAAATTCAAATATTAATAAGGAGTTTCATCAAGAGAGAAAATAAAATCAATGTGACATTGAAGACACTAAATATTATGCATTTTGATTTAAATCTGTAATTTCAAGAAGTGAAGCGTTGAATCTCGAGGAAATCGCAAATTACAAAGCGACAGAAAAAATGAACATTTTTCGGGTTTTAAACAGGAGCCACAGCCTTAACAAAGCTTTTGAATGTTTTCATGTGATTTTAATGTTGAGTGTCGCTAGTTTTTGACATGATAAAGTCTTATAAATCGATGAACACCGGCTGCACGTACGAAAAAGTGTAACGTTCCGCCTGAGCTGAACGTGCAAGCGAGAGCGCGGAACAAGCGATAGAGAGTCACGATAGGCCTAAGCGTTCGACTTGTGGCGCATCTATCTCTCTTCCACTTCATGAAGTGAAAAGTTAATGTGGTTTCCGTTGTTTATCACAACAATTTTATGTTTATTTACCAAAAAATAGTTTTTTTTCAATTAACTCCTTTGTATTATACAAAATAATGATATTTCAGTGATAATAATTTAATTCAATTCATAAAAGTATACAATTTTTCATCAATGTTTCCTTTTGATGCTATCACGTAAAATTATCGTCCGTAAACTGACTTTACAGACAACCAATTTTTTAATGTGATACTTTAACAATTATCAAACAATCAATGAGGAAGAAAATGTTGTTTAAGTGTTGTATATTTTATTGTTTTAACAGTTTATTGTTAGTAAGATATAAAATACGAATGTTAAAAAACGAGCACGAATCCGAGCCCTAAAGTGGGATTCAAACCCACTACCTTTCGCTATCCGGGGGAGTGCTTAGACCGCTGAACCGGTACAAAATGAAATCATCACACAAATATTTCCGGGACTCGCACCCAGGACCGTCGGAAGGCAAGACCGTTATCGTTTTTCTTCTTCATTCATCCAATACGGGCGGGATCCGCAACTCGACAATATTGAGCGCCTATTTTGCGTCTTCAGGACGTCGTCGTCAGAACCCAGGACTCTTGGCGTGAAAGGTAAGATCGCTACCGTTGCTCGAACCGTTACCGAACGGTCGTCAATTCCAATGTCAGTAAAGTAAATTTTCACAGAGATACTATTAATAGGGTTACTATTATTAATAGACATCCCATTAATAGGGTTTATCTACTCTGATACTATAATACAAAGATTCTAAAACTGAAAACAAAATGCTTATGACAAACATTACGTACAGGCCAAAAATAATAAAAAAAAAAGTTTAATTACGATACAGGTCTTGTATGGACACCTGTATCATAATATAACTTTTTAATCATAACGATACACCTATACAACCTCCAGCTGGACCAAGGAGGTTGAACCTCTACTTTAAAAAGGTTTCAATGAACGAGTCCGCGACGACGCAACACGCATTCACAATCGATGTTTGCACCTTGGCGCCAACATTTGACATTTAAAAAATCTTTTCAATATTTAAACAAAGTTTGGTTTTGTTTGCAACATTGTTTTACGTAATATAGTATGAGAGTAGATAAAGTAGTGTATGACACTGTACATAACTTGGTCTTATAACACTCGTGTGATACTATAAAAAAACTCGCCTACGGCTCGTTTTTTTAAAACACTCTCATGTTATAAGAACCCTTATTATGCAACAGTATCATAATAGTAGATATGATTAAATATTGAAAAGATTTTTTAAATGTCAAATGTTGGCGCCAAGGTGCAAACATCGATTGTGAATGCGTGTTGCGTCGTCGCGGACTCGTTCATTGAAACCTTTTTAAAGTAGAGGTTCAACCTCCTTGGTCCAGCTGGAGGTTGTATAGGTGTATCGTTATGATTAAAAAGTTATATTATGATACAGGTGTCCATACAAGACCTGTATCGTAATTAAACTTTTTTTTTATTATTTTTGGCCTGTACGTAATGTTTGTCATAAGCATTTTGTTTTCAGTTTTAGAATCTTTGTATTATAGTATCAGAGTAGATAAACTACTATTTCCTCACTAAAATAGTAGTTTATGATACTGTTGCATAATAAGGGTTCTTATAACATGAGTGTGTTTTAAAAAAACGAGCCGTAGGCGAGTTTTTTTATAGTATCACACGAGTGTTATAAGACCAAGTTATGTACAGTGTCATACACTACTTTATCTACTCTCATACTATAATACGTAAATTCATTTTCCATTCCATGAATTCGTGGTAACATTTATTATAGTTGCTCCTAGATTTCGCCGGCAACGGGTTCATGGTCATGTTTGACGCAGCTTCCAGAATGTCTGGTGGTGTACAATCACCACTATCCCCGCTTTCAGACATGTTTTTACACAAAAACTTATGTATTTTACAAACAAAACCAAACTTTGTTTAAATATTGAAAAGATTTTTTAAATGTCAAATGTTGGCGCCAAGGTGCAAACATCGATTGCGCATGCGTGTTGCGTCGTCGCGGACTCGTTCATTGAAACCTTTTTAAAGTAGAGGTTCAACCTCCTTGGTCCAGCTGGAGGTTGTATAGGTGTATCGTTATGATTAAAAAGTTATATTATGTTACAGGTGTCCATACAAGACCTGTATCGTAATTAAACTTTTTTTTTTATTATTTTTGACCTGTACGTAATGTTTGTCATAAGCATTTTGTTTTCAGTTTTAGAATCTTTGTATTATAGTATCAGAGTAGATAAATTTAACTCAACACAATATGTGTCGCAAAAACAATGAATTCAGAAGTTAAGCTACACTTGAGACCCGCGTCAGTTTGATGTCGTCGCTGGACCCGGATCAAAGCGTTTTTGTTCCAACGATTATAAGATAACTTTAAATTAACGTAGAGTCGCTATTTTTTGTAAAATGAATAGTCAGCTCGTTCCACCGTGTATCCTGTCTTGGCCCCCGCGTTTGATTGGGATCAAAAGCGAACCCATTAAAAAAAAACTAACATAGTAAAGTACACATCGTTCTTTGATATTCACATTTTTACATTATGAAATTTGATAACCAAACTCGTCTCTAACTGTAAGTCTTAGCGAAACAGCTACGCAAATAAATTGTAACTTCGTTCCCGTATCTCACCGTACAGTCTTCATAAAACGAGTCCAGCAACGTAAGGGAAAACTCGCAATAAATATTACTTTGCATAAACGGAAAATTAATTAGAATATTCGCAATTTCAAAATAAATAAAGAGACAGGAGTGAGATTTCAATTAAGGCTGAATAAATGACAGACGTGTTTTACTATTTACGTTACGTTGAAAAGTGAGATTTTGAAGCGCTTCTTAGAATGTGTGACGACTGGTGCGTAAAATTCCGCTGTCGTGTAAAATTAGCTGTCACTTAACTTAATTATATAATTTTTTATTTAAGTAATTATTAAATCATAAAAATAACAGTGTGCTTTAGACCACACGGCTGAAGTAAAGCTTCTTTAGCTCCATCTATGTATATTAAAGAGAGAAAGAAAATATTTGCTCGCACCTCTAGTTCGATTTTGTACGTGCTTACAGATACTTGTTAGAGTATTACACCGGTGTAGGTATACCTAGATAATAAAGAGACGAGCCTAGAGTCAGCTTAATAAATGAAGGAAATTAAGGTACAAATATACCTGAATCATGTATAATATACGTATGTCTCTCCGTTACCCTATAGGGCTTACATTGCTTACTTTGGGCTACGCTATTTGGTGAGAATGTAAAAATTATTAAAAAATTGATAATTATTGAAAATTTCATCTTCAAGTTGAAGATTTTCATGTAATAATTTATTTAATATAACAGTTTTTAAAAAACTGTTTGTTTACACTTAATTACACACATAGCAATACAAATAAGTTTCTAAAAACATCGAGCATTTTCTACTAGTTAACCGGAAAACTAGATATGAAAGGGCGGTGTATGTCATACATAGTATGTAGTATCTACATTAATGAAACAAATTTACAATACACAGTTTAATTTTTGATATAGGTTTTTGGTTATCTTAAATAATAAAGACAATAGGTGTTAAAATACCAAAAAACTGTTTTAAATTAAAGAAAATACAAAGTTATCTTTACTCATTTAGTTCTTACACTTCCGCGCATAACATACATTTAAATAAAATATTTACCGGATTAAAGACGCGTTTTATTTTATTGATGTGATAACGTCTTATAATTGATGAACACCAGGTGCATGCACGAAAAAGTGTAACGTTCCGCCTGAGCCGAGCGTACAAGCACAGTACAGAACAGTAGGTTATCTAAGGCCGCCCGCCGAGTTATTAGCCTACTCTTGCGTTGATCCCCAGGGTTGTGACTTTTACTTTTAGTTAATATTTTCGAACAAGCAGCACTTGATCTAAATTTATGTAATAAAAAGCATATTATGATTGAATATTTGTTTGCGAAATCGTTATTGAGGCACCCGAAAACACTACAATATATTTTTCCCCTTTTTGAAGTCATGATACTCGTAATAATTAATATTATGGTAAGTGGCCGGCGAGAGTTGACGATCGCGAGCGGTCATGTGACGTACGCGCATGCTCACAGTCGCGCGGCACAGCCCGTACTGCCGTCACCTTATTCCCCCATATATTATGCTAGCGTGTGCGTGAAATCGCGTGCCGACACGGCGCGCGGCGCGCACGCACACATTCAAACCGAGAGCGGCACGTTTGTATGAAGATATTTTACTGTTCTTTACTGTGGTACAAGCGAGAGCGCGGAACAAGCGATAGAGAGGCACGATCGGCCTAAGCGTTCGATTTGTGCAGCATCTATCGCTCTTTTAATTCATAAAGTGAAAAGTAAATGTGGTTTCCATTGTTTATTACAAAAACTTAATGTTTATTTATTGAAAAAGAATCAATTAATTCCTTCTTTGTATTGTACGAAATAATGATAATTCAGTGATAATAAATTAATTCAATTCATAAAAGTATGCAATTTTTCATTATTGTTTTCTTTAAGAAAGGCTTATTTTTACGCTATCACGTAAAATTATCGTACGTAAACTGACTTTACAGACATCTATATTTTTTGTTTTTTTAATATTGAATCCTGGCGTTTCGTCTCCTTTACGGGAGCTGTAATCACAGAATGATCTTCACTTGTTTTTTCTCAATATTACTTCTAGCAATAAAACAATAATAAAACTATTGTTCCTTTGTTGTATATAGAAAGAACAATTTGTTTCTAAGAATTTTCTTTACAAAAACAATACCGTCATATATTAAATTAGGAACAATAATTTCAAAATTATCGCAAGGAACACTTGCTCATTAAAACTTCTCTATAACACAATTATACTTTTTGTTGGCAAAGTTTGTTGCAGAGATGTCACGTCTCCGTGTACTATCGACGATACACCAAATATGACCCCAATCACTGTTTTTGTCACATCTTGGTCATGATCACGGTTGTTTAACGTTATGAGTGCGTACTAATGACCTGTCTGAAGTTGCTCCGATACTTACTTAAAATAGATACTTGTTGTCTTTGTTGTAATCAACGATGTGATAAAACCATAACACTTTTTCGTGGATTATGTATGGTGATGACATATAATATTGTAAATGTCGTAACTTCTGTTAAAACTGACGAGTTTCTTGCGTCCTGAATGGGTGTTCTGAATGGAATTCTGAATGGGTGGAAGATAAAAATGTTGGGAGATTCAAAACGCCTTATTTTTAAGTGCATTTGAATAAGGTTATTTTCACTATCATTCCGGAACGCAAGCGCTGTCTAGCGGTGCTGTACAAAGTCTACAACATCTCATTTTTATTTGTTATTAATTTTAAACAAAACTTTATTTTGTTACCAATCAATGTCGTTATACTAATGGTTGACTAATAGAGTATGTCTTAATAGTCTCTTAATGTCTTAAGGTATTGCCATCAGATTTTTAGAAATAATTCATCTCATCAGAATAAAACACTTTTTTACGGATTTTTGCGCATGTTTTCATCTCAGCCAAATGACCTCACTCTAGGATCTCCATTACGACCGGTGTAACGCTGCCCACATGCAGTGCATCACTGAATGAGAGGCCTGCCTACACTTAGTCTTACGGTCCGTGGTCGCCACTACAGAACTTTTCTGCCCCAAGAGCCATCAGTTCTATGAGCTATGTGCCCCGTCCACTGCCACCTAAATTTGGCAATTCCGCGGGTTATATCGGTTACCTTGATTCTACTACGAATCTCCACATTTCTGATTCGATCTCGAAGAGAAATTCGGAGCATAGCACGTTTTAAGCAAAGAGGTTTCTTATTAGGCCCATGGTATAAGCAATAACCAATTTCGCATTGTGGCAAACAACGGTTCGGATAATCTTTTCTCCTGTTTAATGTTTGTTCTTTTATATTTTTGGAGGGAACAAAAAACTCGCAATAGTTATAATAAATCATGTTATTCCATACATTATTCAGGGCGAAGGATTTATAAGGCAGTAGAAGCGGTCGCAATTACTTAAACTAATTAATTGGTAGTCCCGAATCGTAACATCAGCATACTTTTTGCTTAATGAAGCAAGCGATAAAGTACGACCTTTGATCGGTGATAGGGTTGGCAATCACAAGTTTGAAACTATACTGACGACTCGCCCCGACTTCGTGTGGGTTAGAAACAATTCTGTAATACTTTAATTTAACATATAAAGACGAATATTGTATTGCGATATTATTATGATTTTTATCACAATAATTTTAATACAATAGCAACAACTCAACACACATTTAATGATTTTTATATATTTTTTTTGCATTTTCTTATATGATAAATTATTTAAATAGAAAAATACTAGAAAAGACCGACTCGGCTTACAAGTTATTCACAGGCGCGATATTTTCTAGTGTTTTTTTATTAAAATATTTTTTTATAAACTTTATTAGGGGGAAATCTATTTCATCATCACGGAAGTCCATCAATACATCCAACGAAAATAAGAGCATTTTCTATAATCTTTATGCTTGCAACAGTAAAGGACCATATTAAAGAAAACGCTGCTGCCTGTTTCGTGAGGGAGGTGAGTCGTGATTGCCTTCAATCAGCGTCATTTTTTATTTGAATTTATTTATTTTAGAAAACCAACAGCTTTCATAATTTTTGTACATACAAAAGGTGCTTATCAATAGTAGACTAATTTTAGGTTTCCCTTTACTAAAATTAGTGCAAAGTTGTGATATCTATAAATAGTATAATATATATCTTCTTCTTCTTGCGGTGCCTCTCCACTACTGGAGGTTGGCCGTCAGCTCCGCATATCTCTTCTTGTCCCTCGCCAGACGAAACAGTTCTTCTACGGTGGCGATTCCGGTCCATTGCCTAACGTTTTGGAGCCAAGACATTTTCCTTCTTCCGACGCGTCTTTTCCCCTCAATCTTTCCCATCATTATAGTCTGGAGAAGATGGTGGCGCTCATGTCTTAATACATGCCCCAGATAGGCAACTTTTCTTCTCTTGATAGTTTTCATGAGTATTCGGGATTTCTTGACACGCCGAAGTACTTGTTCATGCCTGAATCTTTGGACCCAGCTTATTTGAAACATACGCCGGTAAAATCACATTTCTAAGGCCTCTAGTTTTTGGCACATGTGCTCTTTAATCGTCCATGCCTCACAGCCATAGAATATTGGCTGATGGCGGCTGACTATTGGCCAGATGTAGCACTGAAGTATTCGTACTCTAAGACTGATATCGAGTTTTTTGTTACAGAGTACCTTTTTCATTTTATTGAAAGACGCTCGAGCTATTTAAATCCGGGCCTTGATCTCATTTTCGGACTCCCATGCTTCATTGACCTTTGCGCCTAGGTACTTGTATCTTTGAACTTTTTTTTATACAAAATAAGTGACTTGACCACTATCTCGCCTGATGGTAAGCGTCGATGCGATCTAGGATGTGACGCGCTTGCCTAGAAGATACCTATTCACTCGTGACTTGAAGACCCCTAAATTGTATTTGTCAGGAAACACAGACTCAGGCAAAGAGTTCCACTCCTTAGCGGTACGTATCATAAAATTGGAACCAAAACGCTTAGCGCGACTCTTAGGTATATCCATCATGTAACGGTGTCGCCAATTTGTAAGTCTGGTTGTCCGATGAAAAAATGGGGACGGCGGAACAAAGTTGTGCAATTCAGCTGCACACTCTCCGAAATGTATCCTATAAAATACGGATAGGCTTGCTACCTTCCGTCTATGCTCAACTCTTTCGAGCGTTGCTCCTGTATATATAGATATAGTAATTGATATTAAGAACTATTATAATTATAGAAAATAATATGCGTATTTTGTAATTACTAGCTACTACCGGCATCATTAAACATTAATCACCTATTAATGTTTAATGATGCCGGCACTGATGACGCTCTGAAGTTGTTGTTGTTGTTGTCCCCGTGTGTTGTCTTGTTATGACAATTGTATGAATAGCGTTTATAAATTGTTGTTAAGCACCATGTATTAATATTAGCGAACAAAGCATTCAATTTTGAAAAGAAATTTAAATTTAAATTGAATTGTATTTCCAAAGGTTGCGGGTTCGATTCCCGCCTGAGAATTCACTTGTGACCCGAGTCGATTTTTTCTAGTATTTTTCTATTATAATAATTTATCTTATAAGATCGCATTGAAAATGCATAAAATATATAAAAATTGTAAAACTTAAATGGCTGTTTCATCTTAATCGATTGACCAAACATTTGTAAAAATGTTTCTTTCGAATACGAGAGGATGTTCCTCTCATTGATGAAACAACGCTGGCCTACAGCGTAAAATCAGGAAGGTACTAGAAAATTTCGACGAGTGTTCGCAGGGCTCGGTAGCTCAATTGGGAGAGCATTGGACCGGATTTCCAAAGGTTGCGGGTTCGATTACCGCCTGAGAATTCACTTGTGTCCCGAGTCGATTTTTTCTAGTATTTTTATATTATAATAATTAAATGAAAGTGTTAAAGGTTTCTGCTATTGAACTCTGTCTGATACCGTATAGCTAAATAAACCTATTTGTTAACTCATATTTTGAAAGTATTATAAATATATAAATCTAATTCTCTGCAAACTCTTTATTGTTTTTACTTTGTATTATCCTGACTTTATTTTGATACTTAAATAAATTATACAGTATATGAATAAAATTAAAGGTCAAATATTTCATAATTTTCATCGACTCATGTAACAAATACTTTTTAATAAGAATTCGGTGTACAATGAGATTGGCTACATTTGGATAACTTTTTTTTGTCTAAAATTACTAATAATTTAGCTGTGAATGTAGTTGCTTGTTGCACCTTGAATACACTTAAAAAAAATAAAAATATATATAATGTTCGGAGAAATGACAACCCTAACGCAGAACAGTATAAGTGCAATCTTGTAATGAGTCTCGTGAGTTTCCGCTTTTCCGCCACTTTACCGGAAAAAATAAAAATGGTTTTTCCCGATTCGCCCATTCGCGCACGTATCTGAACTAATAACCTTATTTTCTTAGTGCAAATATGTTTTAAGCGTATTAGAACAACACATATTTCTAGACAACCACAAACGACCTTATAGCAGTTCCTTAGTTTATCTAAAATTGGTCAACGTTTCGCACTGATGCCACGTGGTGGGTTGAGGATCATTCTCCTTGTGTTGTCCACATCTATAGGGAAAGCCTTTGTATTTTAAAATTAAGGAAACCATTTGTATATTGGTTACCTTAATTTTAAACACCCTTCACAGTTTGTCATTTTTAAAACTTAAAATTGTATACTTTTATTTTTAAATATTTTAATGATTTTTGACATTTTATCGAGTAGTTTAGTTTTTGTTTTGTATTGTATTTGTATTTATTAATAATGTTTATTGCGATGCCCTAGCAGGGTTCATGTCCTGGTACAGAAAATTAATTGAACATGTTATCTTTAACCACATGAAAGCAATAAACAATTTTGAATTTGAATATGAGTTTGAATTAGGCCCATAGAACTTAAGGCTTAAGCATTAAATGCAAGGGCATACCCCTACACTACAGTGGAGATATTAATAGGCTTTATGATTTTTATATATTGTTTGCATCTTGTTTTTTAATGAGATCGCTCTTGATCTCAATCAAGCCGAGGGGCCAAGACAGGATCCACGATGGAACGAGCTAACCCAGAAGGTGTCTTTTCACCTCGGCTTCGGAAACGGACGGAATCTTGACGTTTCGACTCCTTTACAGGAGCCGTGATCACAGGACGACTAAGGCAATATTCGTCATATATTTTCTTCTACTTTCACAATATTTTAATCGACAACGTTCCTAACTGTTAAAATTTATATTAATCAAAATTGTTTTATTTTGCATTTTATTTAGTTATTCCATTTTTACTATAATTACGGTATATACTTCTGAGTCTGTGCCGTGTAGTGCCGGCCTAGAATAGCACTCATCCCGTGGGTGTCGTAAGAGCCGACTAAGGGAAACCTCACCTAAGGAGATGGGCAGCAGCATCTCTTTATGCGTACGGGTCATACTGCGATCGCCAACCCGCCTGCCAAGCGTGGCGATTATGGCAAAACCCCTTATGGATAGGCACACAAAGAAACGGCCCCTAGTCCCCGGCAGCCAAACCATTCCTAGCTACGGTAGCGGCTACGGTAACGGTGCGGCAGGGGGTGCGAAGAATCACCGGGTAGGTTGCGGCTACCAACACCGACGACTGGACCTGGCAACATATAACACGCGCACATTGAGGACCGACGCGAAAATTACAGAGTTGGAAGAAGTAATCGGCAAGTTACACTGGGACGTCATCGGGTTGTCTGAAGTCCGAAGAGAGGGAGAGGACACGATAATTTTAGACTCCGGTAACTTGCTGTACTTCCGGGAGGGCGACCAACTGTCCGTGGGTGGTGTCGGGTTTATCGTCCACAAGTCCCTCGTCAACAACGTGCTATCCATCGGTAGTGTTTCCAGCAGAGTGGCATACTTGGTACTCAGAATATCATCACGGTATTCGTTGACGGTCATCCGCTCCGTAGGTATACGCTCCAACCTCAAAACACGACGATGACGAAGTGGAGGCTATGTATGAGGAGATTTCTAGGGCCATACATAGTCACAAATCCCACTTCACGGTTGTGATGGGGGACTTCAATGCAAAGTTGGGGAAGCGCTGCGGTGTCGAGGTGAGAGTGGGGCAATTTGGATTTGGAGAACGGAACGACAGAGGCCAGATGCTGGCGGACTTTATGGAGAGGGAGAACCTCTATATGATGAACTCCTTCTTCAGAAAGCCCGTAACTCGCATATGGACCAAGATAAGTCCCGACGGCAAGGGCAAAAATGAGATCGATTTTATCATGTCAACGAGGAAGCAAATATTCAATGACGTCTCTGTGATCAACGCTGTTAAGACAGGGAGCGATCACCGACTGGTAAGAGGCACATTGAATATCAACGTGAAGCTTGAAAGATCGCGACTGATAAAATCTACGCTCCGACCAGTGCCGACCCAGATTCAAAACCCCGAGCGCTTTCAGCTCGAACTCCAGAACCGCTTCGAGACCCTTGATAACAGCATAGATGAAGACGATCTGAACGACCTGGTGGTGGATGCTGTCCGTACGGTAGGGTCAAAATACTTCAAAACCCACCGTCCCAAATTGAAGAAACTCTCCGCACATACACTCGAACTCATGGATAAGAGACATGTAATGAGGCTGCAAGACTCAGCGGATGCCCTACGTTATAGACAGCTTAATAGACAGATCTCGAAGTCGCTGACGAGCGACCTTCGCCAATTTAATACCGAGCGTATCAAAGAGGCCATAGAGCGGAACAAAGGCTCCAAAGTGTTCGCTAGAGATCTGTCTATTGGGCAAAGTCAACTGACGAGGCTGAAAAGTGAAGACGGCAGTATCATTTCATTGACTCCTGAAATCCTGAGAGAGATTGAGAGTTTCTATAGACAACTGTATTCCAGTATCACACCAGGCCAAAGCAGAGCTCGAGATCCTAGAGCCAAGCTTACCCGACACTATACCGAAGATATCCCGGACGTCAGCCTGTACGACATTAGAATGGCCCTCAAACAGCTAAAGAATAACAAGGCGGCGGGAGATGACGGAATTACAACAGAGCTTCTGAGAGCGGGCGGCACGCCGGTACTTAAAGTCCTCCAGAAGCTCTTCAATTCTGTCATCGTCCAGGGCAAAACGCCGAAGGCATGGAGCAGAAGCGAGGTGATTTTGTTCTTCAAAAAGGGCGATAAAACCCTACTGAAGAACTACAGACCCATCTCGCTTCTGAGCCATGTCTACTAGCTGTTTTCAAGGGTCATCACGAATCGTCTTGCTCGCAGGTTTGACGACTTCCAACCTCCCGAACAAGCCGGTTTCCGAAAAGGCTTTAGCACCATAGACCACATTCATACGCTGCGGCAGGTTATACAGAAGACCGAAGAGTATAATCGGCCACTTTGCTTGGCGTTTGTGGACTATGAGAAGGCCTTTGATTCGATCGAGACTTGGGCGGTGTTGCAGTCTCTCCAGAGGTGCCAAGTGGACTACAGGTATATCGAAGTGTTAAGGTGCCTCTACCAGAACGCCACCATGTCGGTCCGAGTACAGAGCCAGAGCTCTAATCCTATCCAACTACAGCGAGGAGTGAGACAGGGAGACGTTATCTCTCCGAAACTGTTCACTGCTGCGTTGGAGGATATTTTTAAGCTTCTGGACTGGAATGGACTTGGCATCAACATCAACGGCGAGAACCTGACGCATCTTCGGTTTGCCGATGATGTGGTCCTAATGGCTGAGACCTTGGAAGACCTGAGCACCATGCTCGAAGATCTCAGTAACGCATCCCAACGAGTGGGTCTTAAGATGAACATGGACAAGACGAAAATTATGTCCAACACCCATGTTACACCCGCTCCAGTAAATGTTGGGAACGTTACACTCGAAGTTGTGGTCAACACTATGTTTACCTAGGACATACAATACAGTTAGGTAAGTCCAACTTCGAGAAAGATATCTCTCGTCGAATCCAACTCGGGTGGGCAGCGTTCGGGAAGCTGCGATACATTTTTGCGTCCAAAATACCTCAGTGCCTTAAGACGAAAGTCTTTAACCAGTGTGTGTTGCCAGTGATGACTTATGGCAGTGAAACGTGGTCGTTCACTATGGGTCTTGTAAGAAGGCTCAAGGTCGCCCAGCGGGCAATGGAGAGAGCTTTGCTTGGTGTTTCCCTACGCGATCGAATCAGAAATGAGGAGATCCGTAGGAGAACAAAAACCGCCGACATAGCTCAAAGAATTGCGAAGCTGAAATGGCAATGGGCAGGACACATAGCAAGGAGAACCGATGGCCGTTGGGGCGGAAAGGTTCTCGAATGGCGACCGCGTGCCGGACGACGCTCAGTGGGTAGGCCCGCTACGAGGTGGACCGACGATCTGGTTAAGGTCGCGGGAAAACGCTGGATGCGGGCAGCACAGGACCGATCGTTGTGAAGATCCTTGGGGGAGGCCTATGTCCAGCAGTGGGCGTCGTACGGCTGATACGACGACTTCTGAGTCTACCACCAGTTGGGAAATTGGGAGGCCCTTTCGAGAAGAACTGGCGATAGAAACTCAGGCAGGGAAACTGACCTCCATCTTACTTTATTTTTTGCAAAAGGAGCTACTAACATCACTAGGTCTTGCGATGTGTGTCTTGAGAGATATGATTTTTTTCGTATGGGTTTTGAACTGTAAAAATCACTTTATTTGTACTTTGTGTGTAGGTTAGTCTTTTCGTCTCTTTATTTTGTCGTATGTAATGTACAATAAAGATTATTCTATTATACAGAAGAGCTCCCTCAGAAATGAAGGGGTTTTGCCATAATCTTGGCAGGCGGGTTTGAGATCGCAATAGAAGACCATAATTCTGAAAAAGCAGCTTCCCATTTTACAGTCTACGAGATATGTCTGGTGATTGTTTCTGGTTTCTGTTACATTAGTAGCGTTCGACGACACCCTTGAATGTGATATGTTGGTGCTACACAACATGGTTTTATTACATTTTAATAATAATCACAATTTAATCCAGGGAAATTGCGTAAAGAGCGTCGTGCATCGTATAATGAGGTCATAAATACCAACTAACTTTCAGACCGCAGAATAAATTAGTGGCACCGACCAGAACAAACGCGACGCGGCGTGAAATTAACAACGTTGTGAGATATCCAATGACATTTTGAGGTGTACTTGTCAATGTAAAATTATCGGGGCACAAAATAAAGAATTTCGTAGGTGTTATGTTGATACCTCTTACAAACTTAAACAATGAATGGGTGTAAACAACTTGCGCAAAGAAAGCGGAAGATAAATATATAATCTAAGATCACAGTTATTTGTGTGTTTGTCTGTCCGCTCTTTTTCCCGCTCTTTATCCATTGTTTACGCGTTATCATAGTGCCTAAGAATAACATTCAAGAATGCTAAGAACGGCTAGCTATATGTGTAGTCGTAGAACCGAAAAGTTAGCGCGATTCCTTTCGGTACAGCGACATCTATAACTGAGACAAAACATCGCGTAGCCGGGTCAGCTAGTAAAATAAATAAACATAAACAAACATCACATACATTGTTGTCAATCCAAGTTAAGTAGCTAGCTAGTGACCAGATTTTGAATAAGTAGCTTAACCTCCACAACTGCTGGCGCCATCGTTTCCAAGAATACTAGAAATAGAATTGAAAGAACAATAGAATTGAGCGTGTTAGAAATATCACATGATCACAAGAACAAATCTCTGTGTTCGTTCTTTCCTTTTCTGAACGTCGCAAGGGCTTTTATGCTGAGACAGGGGGTCCTTTTGGTTTCAAACACACCATATTTTTATTTATTTTTTTCTTTTGTGTATATTGTTAATAATAATTTAAACTTGTATTGTTTATTTTTTTGATATTTGTAACATCTTTTGTTGTTATTTGTGTGATTACAAATAAATATTTCCTTCTTTATTTCTAGTTTGTGTTCATACAGAATGCAAAGAAAGGACACAAATGAATAATCGAGAGCTTGTAATGTTCACACTTATGATGTTTGCCCTTTTAATATCACGACCATAAAATTTCTTATTTAAGCAGAATAAGTTGAAATTAACAATCCCGGCTTAGTTGATGACAGCTGACCGTGTACCAACAAAGGACAGCGGTGAAGAGGACCGCAAGGGACAGACGGGGTGGCATAAGTCAAAAAGGCTTGCGAAACAAATTAATATCTTAATTATAAATAATAAATAAATAAATATTTCTTAAATTCACACCAATTAGCCAGCCCAAAGTAAGCACTGTAAGGCTTGTGTTATGGATACTAGGTTAACATTATTATAACATTAACATTAATAAATATATAAATACAACCAAGACTCAGGTACAAATGCTCGTATACATCATACAAAAATTTGCCCCTTCCGGGGTTAGAACCCAGGAACGTCGGTGCGAAAGGCAGGATCACTACCGTTGCACCAAACAGTTGTCAATTCAAATTACTAAGCAGATTGTTTGCACTAACAGAGCGTGAATTATATCAAGTTGTTTTGACGGTTAAAATTCTTTCGGAGACGATAGCATTTGCAACTGCGCCGATATATCTATTGTTCTCAAAATAATTACAAATAAATTTTAAGATAAAATATTATAATAGAAATACTAGAAAGAATTCAATTGTGAGCAGAGTCGATTTTTTAAAAATGCATAAAAATTATAAGAATAAATTGTGGTTTTTATCATTGCTCCAGTTAGACCTGGAATCCCTATACTCGTATATTACGAAGCATTCAACGAAGCTTAGTTTGAATCTCACTAAATTTAGTCTTCAGTCGTGTTTATTATGAAATCTCAATTCAACTGCTTTTCTGTACTTTGTGACACCTATATACGACCAACCACACTTATTCTGGGTTGACTGGAAAATATCTCTCTGCGAACAATTTTACCTCTCATTGAAACTTTATTTATGTGCATAAGCATATAGTAGAGAGGATGGACGAAAGAAAATTTACAAGACAAGAATATAAGGCAAATGAGCATGAAAAAGTAATTAAAGGCAGAGCAAGGCGAGCTTTCAGAGATCAACTAGATGTCCCGGAAAAATGGCCCTTTTCAGGTCATCTTCTAGTTGATCTCTTCTTCTTCGAGTCTTACCCTTAACTGTCAAGCCTGTATGAACTTGATAAGAGTCGAAGGAGCAAGAGATGTATATCCGTATCGTGGACTTGCCACGATTACACGTAATCGTTCAGTGATTTTCAAACACCATGATTCTCATTAAATAATTGTTCTAATATTCATAATATTGTTTCTATAATTATAATTACTCAAAAATTGTAAGAACAGCTTACATTAGTCCATTCTGATAATATGGTGGCGTCCTCGCAGCCATCTTTATGCATAATTGCACATACACAAATATAAATCTCAACATTGATACGATCCCGTAACCATTATCATTAAACATACAACACTAGTTTTGAAGTCTGTGATCACTGTCTACCCCTGAAGGAAATATTTTTTTGTGTGTATTTTAAATCCACCACACGAATTCTCTGTAAGCATAATATATGTAGTATAAGCATGAGGCAATTGAAAAAAATGCATTTTTGTTAGTATCTTTTATTTATGTTATTAAAAGTTTGTAACTTAAACCATCTCTTATGTTGAGGCCGCACCTGGTCCCGCGCGGTCAAACCACAGCCTGAGTTTTAAGGGCTGCATTCGTTAGCGTAACAAACTTCAAAAGGAAACCTGCGGTATACCGAAGGGCTTAGCTTAGGTATTCTCTTTTTAGGTCACGGTTATATAATTAATAAAAATAATAATATTTAGTTCTTACACTTCCGCGCACATCACATTTGAATAAAACAGTTTATTTTGGGTTTTTTGCGCATAATTTATAATTGATATTTCGACTCCTTTACGGGAGCCATGATCACAGGATGACTAAAGCAAGTCAGGATTAAATATAAATTGCGCGCAAAAAACTTAAATTGTTTTATTTAAAAATAATAATTATATTTTACATTTATACAAATTAGCCTAGCCCAAATTAGCACTGTGTGGCTTGTGTTGTGGATACTAGGGTTACGGATAGATATACATTTTAGTAACGTAGATATGAAATATTGTTATAAATATATATATATTGTCGGGGCTCAAACCCAGGAACTTTGGCGCAGAAGGATCGCTAACGTTGCACGTCATCCTTGTAACTATTCTATACCTATTACTTATTATATATGTATGTCTATCCATTACCCCAGTATCCATAACACAAGCCTTACAGTGCTTACTTTGGGATAGGCTAATTGGTGTTAATGTAAGGAATATTATAAGTTCAAGCCGGGTATGTGTGTGTGTTATAAAAAACAAACTTTGTGTATATGTATCCGGAAATGAATTCGTTGATTATTTCCATCATAAAAGCAATGTTTCCTTGTCTTACAATTTCTATCTGTAACATTTAATCCACTTTTCCGACAGTTCAGCAGCCTTTATATTGTTATTTGTATAACATAATGGTGCATCCACAATGAAATCACTTCGTAAAGCTATATGTTGCACACCGTTTTTTGCTTCCAAGAGTCTGTGACCATATCTCTCCAAAAATACATACATATTAACAAGTTATAATACTTTTTTTTAAATGAATATTCTTTATCAACAATGTAGTTGCAAGACATGAGGAAGAAAGTTGAAGTATGACTTTATAACTGAATTTGACGACTGCTTCGTGGTTCGAGTTCCAGAAGGGGCAGATGTTTGTGTGATGAATGATGAGTCATGGGTATTTATATAAATACTAGCTTTTACCCGCGGCTTCGACCGCATTTTTTTTTCAATAAAAAGTATCCTATGTTACTTCTAATACATTCAAGAATAAATGTACGAAGTCTCATGATGATCGGTTTAGTAGTTTTTGCGTAAAAGTATAACAAACAAACATACATTCACATATATAATATTAGTAGGGATTCAACTTTTATGTATCATATATGAATGAATGAATGAATGAAAAATACTTTATTGTTACACACACAGATATAAAAATAGCTAAGCACAATATATATAGAACGAAAGGGTGCTACAATAGGCGGTCTTATCGCTTAGAGCGATCTCTACCAGACAACCTTTGGGTGGAGGGAAATAAAGCTATTAAGGACAGGGGTGTGATGCAACAAAAGAAAAGAATATAAATATATATAGAGGATTTTGCAAATAACGATAAAAAAAAAAATACAATATCTAAAAAATACTTAAATAAATACCTAAGTACATAAATCAGAACAAATAATAATAAATACACAAATATCCAATAAGCTAAATTTACAAACAAGCAGCTTAGCCGTTATTGGGAAACATAGAACTTTTTAACTTGATCTTTGAAATTAGTTATTGACTGAGCTCGCCTGATCGCAACTGGAAGTGAATTCCAGAGACGAATAGCTTGCACAGTAAAAGAACAGTTATAAAAGGTAGTACTATGTGATGGGGTTAGGAGGCTTAGATTTTCTGATGACCGAAGGAGATAAGAGTTTGCACACTGAAGGAAATGGAAGCGTTCTTTAAGATAACGAGGGTAAGTAGGATTAAACAGTATATTGTAGAGGAGTGAAAGTATATGAGTGTTCCGGCGAAGTCGAATAGGAAGCCACTTGAGCTGATAGCGATACTGAGAGACATGATCATATTTACGCAAGCCAAATATGAACCTTATACAAAAATTCTGAAGACGCTCAAGCTTGTTTAGCTGGTCCTCCGTTAAGTCAAGGTAACTGGCGTCAGCATAATCAAGGACAGGGAGTAACAGAGATTGTGCGAGCGCAATTTTAGTGGCAGTCGGTAAAAAGTTACGTAGTCTCCGCAAAGATGACGCAGATGCATACAACTTACGGCTAATGGCTTGGAGTTGCGGTCCCCAACTCAGTGTACTGTCTATAATTATTCCTAGGTTTTTGGCAGTTGGACTGTAAGGAATGACAACACCTCCAAAATTCACGTTAGGGAGTGAATGCCAATCGATCCGGGAGAGTAGTCTCGAGCTACCAACAATCATGACTTGGGTTTTGACTGGGTTTACGCAAAGACCAAAGAGTTTACTCCATTCAACAATTTTCAGTAAGTCAGCATTGGTGGTCGAAATAGCTTCAGACAGTTCTGTTAGCGGAAATTGACAGTAAATCTGCAAATCGTCTGCATACAGGTGGTAGGACGAAGAAAGGTCTCGGGATATAGAATTAATGAAGATAGCAAAGAGAAGAGGAGATAATACGCCGCCTTGAGGAACGCCGGCAGTAGTGTTACACCATGAAGAGTAACTTTCGTCATGGCGAACACGCTGCCTGCGCCCATGCAGATAACTGCGAAACCAGTCAACCACAGTAGGAGATATGTTAAGAGAATGCAGCAACGCGAGGAGTATGTCGAAATCGACAGTGTTGAACGCGTTGCTGAAGTCCAGTAATGTTAATACCGTTAAGAGGCCATTATCCATTCCAAGACGAATGTCATCAGTAACTTTTACCAACGTTGTAACTGTACTGTGGCCGGGACGGAAGCCTGATTGAAGAGGATTCAGGAGATTGTATCGGGAAAGGAACTGACTTATTTGATTGTGGATAAGGCGCTCGAGGACTTTGGATAAAAAGGGAAGAATGGATATGGGACGAAATTCAGTAAGCGTCTTAGGATTACGAACTTTAGGTAAGGGGATGATTTGCGCATCTTTCCAAGATGAAGGAAAAACTCCACTAGAAATGGAGCGATTGAAGAGGAAAGTGAGAATAGGAAGGATGATGTCAAGGATTGGTAGTAACATTTTGCGACTTATACCGTCGACACCCACCGCATTCGAGGTGATTGACAGCACACTCTTCTTAACATCACAGTCTGATAGTTGAGCAAAAATAAAGGGAGGGTGGTCGGGTATCGGTGAGTTAAAGATTTTATTTAAGGTAAAAATTTTATCTGCGTTAGTAATGCCAGATGATGAAGAGAAATGGAGGTTAAGAGAATCAATATTAATACTCTGAGGAATACTATTTTCACGTGATTTACCAATCCCGAGTGAACGGAGAAATTTCCAGACATTAGCTGGGTTGCTATTTTCGACAGAGTTGTGAATGTGGCGACGTAGTGCATCTCTACACACTGTATTGCAACGATTGCGAAATTTAACATAAATCTCCTTATTGTGATCATTTGGCCGTCGTTTGTATTTGCTTTTAGCAAGAACTTTTTTGTGCATAAGTATTTTTATCTCGTCCGTGAGCCAAGGTGCGGGAAGATGCTTTAATTTAATGGCACGGTAAGGAGCATGCTTGTCATATAAATGATTAATGCTGGTATTGAATAATTCCACTTGCGTATCCACTGAATCGGCATTAATGACAGGAGACCAGTCAATACTACGTGCGTCATAAAGAAATGCTTCGCGATCCATGCCGCTAAAATTGCGCTGAAGAATGATTTTAGGCTTATTTTTTGGAGGACGAACTTTATAGGATAAATAGATGAGATCATGATATGAAAAAGCATCGGCTGGGCATTGACCGTGCCTGGCAACGTGCTGGGGCGATGATATTAGTAATAGATCAAGAAGAGATGGAACAGAATTTGGAAAATGATGGGTGGCATTAAGTGGAAGGATGTGCATGTTGCCTGAATTAACGACGGATTGTAAAGACGTGGTGCGATGATCATTTTTGAGAAGACAAGTATTGAAGTCACCCATGATAATGGAGTGATTGTATGAAGGAATAAGACTGTCAAAAAGATTTTCAAGAGAAGCAAAATAATTAACACGCATGGATGGACTATAATATACTCCGAGAAGGATTTTAGTGTGCGAGAGAAGGACTTCCACCAGCAGATGCTCGCCAGCATTTGAGGGAGGTGGTTGAGTGGAGGTGCTAACAATGGTGAAAGGAATGTGATCACGAAGATAAATAGCAACTCCGCCACCTCCGGAGCCTAAGCGGTCATTTCGTATGAGACGAAAGCCTGGCAGAGCGTAAGCGGAAGAAGGCAAGCATGGTTTTAACCACGACTCAGAGATTAAAATAGCATGGAGATATTTATGTGTGAATGACGCCAACATATCAGTATAATGAGCAGGAACACTCTGAGCGTTAATGTGGACTACATTGAAGTTCTTCGGAACATCAGAAAATACACCCTCAAGGGACTCAAAAAGCGACGGGATACTGACAAAACTGCTGTTACTGCTGCTGCAATCAACAGAGGACATAGTTAAATACGGTTCATCATCACTACTGACATCTGAACCTGACATAAAAATCGTAAATATATACTATAGGTATTAATTAAACCGAAAATAAAATATATACAAAAATAATATATGTGTACTAAATAAATATACTAACTAATCAATATACGAAATTTAAAAGTTCAATGTAAATAAAAATAATGGTCTCCACCTGCCGGTTGAGGTCTCCAGCCTTAGATCACTTAACATAACAAACACAAAATAACAATAATAAAACAGTGTAACTAATAATTTAGGAAAAAGTAGCAGAAGGCATTACTAAGGCTTCAGAATCGACACCATTTGTTGCAATTCGGAACGCAGATGGATGAACAATGAATAAAAAAAAAGCAAAAGTGTCAATGTCAATCTGAGATAACAAATTGAACTATCATAGGTTAAATAAATGCGTTCTGTGCACCAAAAATAAAATTATAAGCGGGTAACCTCAACATTAAACATGGATATAATAATAATATACGTTGAAAACCAATAAAAGCAACACAAAAGGACAAAACAAGACATTACAATGCCAGTCGTTGCCGCCACCGTCGCTACTTCTTGCTTGAAACCGCCGCACGTCTAGGCTTCGACTGGATGGCTGTGGCCTCACGAGCCGCAACAGGCTTCGCGTTCGCATTTTGCACGGGGATCTTTTCAAGCTCTGCAGTGGAGGCTATGCGCACACGCTTTCCGTCGGCGCCGATCACAATGACGGTCCCCTGTTGCGTGAAACATTTGTTCACACCAAACCTATGTCGTGCCGTCATAAAAATGTCATGTCTCGACTTAGTCAGGAACTCTGATATTGTTATTCCGGACCCCTTAAGAGCCGTCTTGGCGTACCAGATCCTATCACGCATCTCGAGGTCACGGCATTTAAATAAAATTGGGCGTGGTTTATCAAGACTAGGAGTGCGGCCCATTCGATGACAACGGCTTATGTCCTTTGATGAAAACCCTGGCAACTTGAGACGCTCAACAACAGCTTTAGCTAACACCGCAGAAGTATCTTCATCCTTGAGGTCTGGCAGGCCATGACACATCAGCATCTTCCGTCGACTCCGCATCTCCATAGTGTCAATTTGATGTGCAATGACACTTACTTGTTTCTCCAAAGTTTGAAGTGCAGTCATAATGAACGACCGAAAAGCCACAAAATCAGTCTTCAAATTAGAAATACTGGTGCTTGTAGATGGCGACGCTGCTTCAAGCTCACTCTGATAGGCATCCATGCGTTGGGTAAACATCTCTTGAAGCTTAACAATGGAGTCTTGAATTGCTAGTGCATCCATTTCAGGTAGTGACTAAGTGATTGATTGTGAACTATATAGTTGTAGTGGAGTAATTATGTGGATAACACTCACCGGCAGATACAGTGTACACCTTATTAATATTTCATTAAAGCTTTGCAGTTATATATTCTTATTTATTTATTTTAATTAATTTAAAATTGCACTTAAGAAAAGAAGACTTTTTTACACACCTACCCACATGTAAAATTATATATTATATATGTATCTCTTTTTGTTACCCTAGTATCAATAACACACAAACCTTACAGTAGTTTTGGCTAAGCTAATTGGTGTGAATGTCAAAAATATTATTGAACTGAAAACTTCTTTAGCATCGTTATGATTTGAAAATCGATGAAACGAAAAAGCGACATTAAAAGAGACAGACACATAAATTCATAAGATTTAACGTCGGAGAAAATGAGATAGGAAGCATTACGAACGTATGTTAATACATGTTTGTGTGTGCATGCGTAGTACAAAGTTTGAGATAAATCATCACAACAACAGTGGCATTGTGTATACGTGTACGTATTATTTTTAAAGGTTTCACTTCTACCACGTGTGAATTGCACACATGATTTTTTTTATTGAAATGTGTAATGTGTGCGGAAATAAAGAACTATACATATAAATAATGTGTATTTTTTAAGCAACACTGCCAATTCTTTATTCGTTGTTAGAACAACTTAACAAAAAGTTAACTTCAGTATGGATACGCCTTTATATATGAATCTACATAGATTAGTGAAAGCGGAAGAACGTGTTCACATTAAACCTGAACCGTTTCCATTGTAATGTGTTATTGCGGTCGTTTTCTTTAATAATGTTTTTGTTTGTTATTTCGTTTACGATCTTGTTATGATGCCCGGGATGTTGTCGAGAACGGTACCTAAGTGCTAACTTTAACGGATTTCATGTAACGAATATAAATATAAAAATTAAAATAAGGCTTCCTTCTTATTATCTTTTTTATTATTTACGAATATATTTACGATCATTATCTAGGTACCCGGCCAGGAATCGAACCAGGGATATGCCATCATTAGTCGCCTTTTACGATACCCTCAATATTTTTTAATAATATTGGTTACAATTACACTAACATTAGCACCAACGTAACCCAAAATAAACGTTGTAAGGCTTGTTTTATCGATAACGGATAGACATACATAGATATATAATACTTATATCTTAATATATATAAATTACGTGTCACGTTGTTTGTCCGCGATGGATTACTAAACTACTTAACCGATTTTGATCGAACTTCGTAACTATCTGTTATTTGTTCTAACTTAAAAGACAGGATAGGTTTTATTTCAATTTATAAAAAAACAACGCTAGGTCAGCTAGTAAATATATATAAATACTCTTGAGTCACGTACAACTGGTCGTATTCATCATACAAACATTTGTCCCTTCCGGGACTTGAACCCAGGAACGTCTCGCGTCATTGCAAAAGGCAGCTTCGCTACCGTTGCATCAAATGGTTGTCAAATCTCTTAGTGCTATAATATTCTACTCTGCCAGACATCACACAGCTTAAATATCTATAGATCCCACTATAAATATGAAGGTTCTCTCTGTACATTGATTTTTTTTGATAAATATTTGTTGTATGGGAGCCCCCCTTAAATATTTATTTTATTTAATGTTTAGCAATTGTTGTTATAGCGGCAACAAAAATACATAATTTGTGAAAATTTCAACTGTCTAGCTATCGCGGTTCTTGAGATACAGCCTGGTGACAGACAGACGGACGGACAGACAGCGAAGTCTTTGTAATAGGGCCCCGTTTTCACCCTTTGGGTATAGAACCCTTAAAAAGAACTGTTCTCAAGCGACAGAAATATATCTTTTAATCGGCAGTACATATTAACGTAATAATTTATATTGTATTTGATTTATCGTTTGTGTAATGAATACGAGCGCTTGTACCTGAGTCATGGGTACCTATTCATCATAGAAACAAAGGCTATATGTATGTATATCCGTTACCTTAGTATCCATAACACAAGCTTTACAGTGCTTACTTTAATCTAGGTCAATCACACCAATTAGGTGTGAATGTATGAAATATTATTATTATATGTATATACTAGTGGACCCGACAGACGTTGTCCTACCTGTTATTTTTGCAGTATAGATAAATAACCTAGATACCGTCTGCAGCGCCATCTGCCGGGCTGATTTGTGAATCTAAACCATTCTCAGATCCCCTTGAACACACACAAAAAAAAATCATTCAAATCGGTCCAGCCGTTTAGGAGGAGTTCAGTGACATACACACTCACAGAAGAATTATATATAAAGACAAAAACTCCCTGTCACAGTGTTTCATCGCGACGAACTCCAAAAGCACGCAACCGATTTTGATGATTATTTTTTCATTTTGCTGAATTACTGACGACTTATGGCAACTGGCAACGCGTGGCCGGGTCAGCTTTTACATATATATACTGTTGGTGTACCTATTCAATAAATAATAAATAAATGTGAGCGAAACCGCCTTAATATATATTAAGACCTAGTTATATAAAGCTCTACAAACGTTCTAGCTTTGAAGATATGACCTAAGGCTAATGCACTAGCATGGACGATAGCCATTCCAAGGTTGTCAGCCGTCAGAATTTCTCCTGTGGTTACCAGTCATACGCATCTATTACAGAATCGCCTCAAGCAAATACTCATTTGCGAATTATTACCTCGATTAGTATAGCAAATAGTCTCATGCTATTCAAGACTTAAAACTTTATCTATATAATAGGGGTTAAAGTATGAAATTGCCGTTTTATTGCAATAGGTTCTTTGAATTGACATAGAATCTTCATGGTTTGAGGTTTTCGAATGAAACTTTTTTTAAATGGTTTCTATGATGTTCTTTTTTTAAAAAATGTAAAACATTTGAATATCGACTTTCAATTGTTTTTGTTATTCAATTTAGACAAGAAAGATGGATACTGCGAAAATTCGAGTTATTTTTGAATACGAGTTCCGACGCGGAACTAACGCGGCAGAAACAGCCCGCAATATCAATGCTGCGTTTGGAGAGGGGTCTACTAATGAACGCACCGTGCGATTTTGGTTTAAACGCTTTCGTGATGGAAATTTCGACTTAAAGAACGAGCCACGAGGAAGACCGCCCACACAGGTAAATAACGATGAATTAAGAGAGATAGTGGAAGCCGATCCTAGTCAAAGTACCCAGGAATTAGCGGCATGGTTTAACGTTACCTTACCCACAATATTGACTCACTTGCGTCAAATCAATAAAATAAAAAAATACGAAAAATGGGTGCCTCATGATTTGACTGATCTGCAGAAAGAAACGCGTGTTGAAACTTGTGTTGCCTTGTTGAACCGGTACAGAAATGAAGGAATATTGGATCGAATTGTAACATGTGATGAAAAGTGGATTCTTTATGATAACCGGAAAAGAAAAATGCAATGGCTGACCCCAGGTCAAATGCCACAACAGTGTCCTAAAGCAAAACTTACCAATAAAAAGGTAATGGTAACTGTTTGGTGGTCTCAGCATGGTGTTATTCACTATAGTTTTCTCCGATCTGGTCAAGCAATAACGGCAGATGTCTATTGTGCCGAACTCCGAACCATGTTGACAAAACTAGCAGTAAAACAGCCCCGACTCATGAATCGATCTTCACCATTATTGCTCCACGACAACGCGAGACCTCACACAGCACGAGAAACCATTTTGACCCTTCAGGAACTGCAGTTAGAAACCATTCGTCATCCTCCGTATTCACCAGACCTTGCTCCAACGGACTACCATTTTTTTCGTGATTTGGACAATTATCTACGTGACAAGAAGTTTTCTTCCCAGGAGGCAGTACAAAATGCTTTCACACAGTTTGTGCAGTCTAGATCGTCGGAATTCTATCGCAAAGGCATTAATGACCTTCCCATTAGATGGCAGCAATGTATAGATAATAATGGCAACTATTTTGATTAAATAAATTTGTTAAAAATTTAAAAAATAAACAATATAGATTTTCAGTACAAATCGGCAATTTCATACTTTAACCCCTAATATTATAGGTACACATCTATTTGTAATGTATTTATATATATTCCACATAAATATGTATATTTAATATATACCCATTACTCAAATAGAAATGCTCTTATTAATCACGTAAATTCCAGAAGGGTCAGACCTTCTGGAATCGAACCCGGGACAAATAAATTGGCATAATAATTTGGCAGTGAAATGAAAATAAATACTATTCAATCGACAGACAATGTTTTTATCTTCATATTTTATATTACAAACAACAATGTTTAATTATTTTGTTAAAGAATTATCACCAATTTTCAAAAACCACTTTATCGAAGATGAATTCCATGAAAAATTAACCATGTAAACAGACAATTAACAGTTTCGAGGTATGTGTATGTGATTCAGCGCAGAGCTGAGAGGCTGATCGGTGACAGCAAATTGATGAAGAGCATGCTTCACACCTTAGCTCATCGCCGCAAAGTTGCCTGTCTGTCGGTCTTCTACAGACTGTACTTTGGAGAGTGTGCTCAAGAGCTACATTTGCTCATACCGCCATCTGCTTTTTTCCACCGGACATCCAGACGCACTGCATTCTACCACCCCTTTGTGATTGCTATTCCTACCTGTCGCACCAAGCGCTTTTCAACATCCTTCATAATGCGCTCAGCAAAGGAGTGGAACTCCCTCCCTGTATTTTCGGGAACTTATAATTCGTCCATTTTCAAAGCCAGGGATCCTTCTGGGTTAGCTCGTTCCATCATGCATTCTGTCTTGGCCCCCAGGCTTGATTGGGATCAAGAGCTAACCCATCCCAAAAAAAAAAATTAAATGCTAAAATAACTAAAAATAAAAAATATAACTCTTGTACTAATATGATTTATTTGTTCTTAACCGGGCGCACGCCTATTTAATTTAAAAAAAAAGCAAATAGACCACAGAATACAATCTAATTAACAGTATATTTGACGATTGTTTGGTGCAACGGTAGCGATCCTGCTTTCAGCACCGGCGATCTTGGGTTTGAGTCCCGGAAGGGGCAGATGTTTGTATGATGAATACTAGCATTTGTACCTGAGTCATAGGTATTTATACATTTCTATGATTATTACATATTTATGTTTCATATCAGTATGTATATCCGTTATCTAGAATCCATAAAACAAGCCTTACAGTGCTAATTTCGAGCTAGGCTAGGCTAGTATATGCGAGAAATAATATTATTTTTATTTAAATTCAAAAACAGTAAAAAAAACACACAATTAAATAAGAAACAAATTTAAACTCAAAAGACTAAATAAATTCGTAATAACCCAAACATTATTCAATTACGTGCAACAAAAAATTTACAATTTATTTCGCAACATTAACAATTCAACATGCCAACATCTGGACTCCTAACTGAACTGGTTTTTGTTTGTTAAGGCCCGTCAAAACGTAATCTTCCCTCGGACACTTGCAAATGAGAAAGCATCAGTCGCCGCATTCATTGCCACTATAAAATGCAACTCGAAAAACGCAAAACAACTCTATCGCTCGGTAAGAAGGTTGAATTTCAAAGTATATACAGTGACCACAATTTGTGATTACGATAGGACTTGTTCGGATACAACAGGGACAATATAAGGATGTTAATTGGTACCCTCGCAGGTAATTGAGTCGCAACTAGTACCAACAATGAGACATTGTAGCCGTAGATATTTGCATAGCCCTGCGTTTGACTGCATTCCATCCCAATTAAGGGCCAAGCACGGCGTTCCGCAAATATTTTGTATTCCAATTACTTTTACAATGTTGACTGTTAAACACATAATTTGTATAACCACTTACTTACTTCTAGATTTTGTTTTTGTGTTAAACACCATTTTGTGTTATTAGCCACTCAAAATGAGTCCAAAGGATTGAGTATTTATTTTTAGCTGCAATTAATAATAAAAATAATATTTCTTGTGCAAATTACGTCTAAATAACAACTACACAGTTTCAGACCATATTTTACAATAAATTACCGGAATACTTAAAGGCTGGGACTAATTTAAATAATTTAACTAATACTTTAGAAAAGTATCTTAATTGCCAAATGTTATTACGCCAATGAAGAATATTTCAAAGATAAATTTTATCGAAATGTCTTCCTTGTTGCTGTGCCTGTCAAGGTACATACGATTGTTTAGAGTCTTATGCATATTATGAAATGTATTTAGACTCCTATCTATATCAATTGTAAATAAATTAATACATTCCCACAAATTAGTTTAACCCAAAGTAAGCACTGTAAGGCTTACTTTTATGAATACTAAGGTAACCGATGGGCATACATATATTATACATAAATAAATAATATTATTTGTACTTATCATACAAACATCTATCCTTTTCGGGAGTCAAAGCTAGAACTGTTGTTGTGAAAGGCAGAATAGCTACCGTTGCACCAAATGATCGTCAAAGCGTCTTTGGTTTAGAAGCATTAGGGAAATTTATCTGTGACAGTTCGATGGCATAGCATTTAAAGCCTGCTATTCAGAATAAAAAGCTGTTATCACAATACTGATGTCCGTTACCTAAGGTCGCTAAGACTCGAGTGATTTGTTTTGACTTTAAAATGCCAGCATATATCAATAATAATAAAAAAAATCTCTTTCTATTACTTGTAGTTTACGAAATGGTTCTAGCAAATTCAATTTTAAACATTTGCCACGTATATAGGTTTATAATAAATGGAAGCTCTATTGACTAATACTGATATGCAGAATACAGCGCCGCCAGACAGATACGTTCCCGCCTTTCGGTTGAGGCATAGAGGCATACCTTTGCCCTACCAATTTGGCGAGACCTGTCGTCTGTGGTCCAATCTGGAGGGCGGCATTCGATTGCTGACTTCTATATAATGGACAAGTGTAAATGAATTGGTGTTCAACAATCATAAAACTAATTTCATTGTACGCATATTGCAATTTCCCGGATTCCTGCATCACACTTTTTCGTGGAACAGACGGCAGAATAAAAAAAATATTTACTGACTCTAGTTTCTATAACTGTAATTCGTAACTACACAATAAAAGTAAAATTTTAATATTTGAATTATAAAAAATCAAATCTACCACTCAAGTACAGTGCCGAACCGCTCTATCAGTATAATTTATAGTGATACATTAACATGATGGTGACTATGACGATATATCGTAATGACTAAAACTTGACGATGCATGCCATCGATTCGAAAAAAGTGTGCTCAGGAGCTGCATGTTCTCATACCGCCATCTCCCTTTTTCTATCGGACATCCAGACACACTGTGGGCTCAATTCAATTCAATTATTACAGATGGTGGAAATTTTATGGTATCGCTATGTAAGGCCATTAACAGACATAAAAAAAATTAAGTAAGTAAAATATAAAAACCCTTTCTTGGTTGCTATTCTTATCTGTTGCACCAAGCGCTTCTCAACATCTTATATAATGCGCAGCTGAAGAGTGGAACTCCCTCCCTGTGTCTGTATTTCCGAGTACTTATAACCCATCCCTTTTTGAAGTTCCGTCCGTCCGTTTTCAAAGCCAGGATGAACAGGGTTAGATCGTTCCATCGTGGATCCTATCGTGCCCGCGAGCTTGATTGAGATCAAGAGCGATCCTAGTAAAAAAAATCATTTTGTTATCACATTAAATTTTTCGAAAGCCACGTATATGTATAAGATTTCTAACAAACTTCGCGGTTTTACTAAAAAACACTTAAATAACTCGTTGCTACCTTTTGTAATGTTAACCCTGGTTGCTAGCTTAACCAGTTGGTTCAGTATTGAAAATATACCAGTAGTGTCATATGTGCCAACGTTGGAACATATTGACCATCACAGACAATTGGGGAATTTCATTTCATCGAATCCCGGGCACGTGAGGGGTTGATGTAAAATACTGACTGAATACTTGGTTCGCAATGTCTGAACACTATTGGTGTGCGAGCATGATGTGTCACACGAAACAGACTAGAAATATTTGCTTTGCAAGCTGGCAACGACCTTGCGGTCGCTTTGCCTCAATGTTGGTACAGACTCCATGATTACTGCTGATTGCAGGACACTCGACTTTTAAGATACATTTTATTAATAGAAAAATACTAGAAAAATTTACTCGGCTCACAAGTGAATTTTCAGACGGAAATCGAACCCACAACCTTTGAAAGTCCGGTCCAATGCTCTCCCGATTGAGCTACTAAGCCTTGTGAACCCTCGTCGAAATTTTCTAGTACCTGTCTTAGGGCGCCTTCAAATTAGAGGCGAGAGGAAGCGCTACAGTGGCACCACAGTGGCGCGCTAGCCGCGCCTCTACTAGTTTTCATACAATTTCTAGAAGCGCAATTGCAGCGCCACTACCGTGACACACGTACGTCATTTTTGCATAAGGAAGTGACAGCTTTTAAATATTATTTAAATTACTATTGAACTTCAATATGAATGCAGATCTTGACATTGAAGTGTTTATTGAGAATGTTAAAAATCACCCTGCAATATGGGATAGTAGTTCTGAAAGTTATTGTAATCGCATACATAAGAAAAATGCATGGGAATTTTTGTGCAGCAAATTTATTGAAAATTTCGAAATTAAATCTACAGCGGAAAAAAATCAAGCAGGTAAGTTATTTATATAATTGATATGATAATTCGCTATCTGGGCTAGTAAAATAATTAGCTAACTTGTTTTGTAAATCTAAAGCACTAATTTGTACTTGGTTATTCGAAATGTTACCAGCGTGGTATCTTGATAATGTTGAAGTGTTACTGGTTTCATGAATTATTTTTGTTTTAATTCTATAATTATGTAAAACACAAATAGCTCGAACTATATTTTCCGCGAATATAATATGTATTAACATCGATTTTTCGATCCAATATTCCAAATTTATTTGCCATAATACCAAACGTGCATTCAATATACCGCCGCGCTCTTGACAGTCGATAGTTGTAGATTTTTTGTTGTTGACTTAAATGATTGCCACTATATGGTCTGAATAAAATAACTAATTGCGAATGCTTCGTCTCCGATATAAAGAAAAGGCAGTCTCTTCTTTTTCCTTTTTAACAAAATTAACAACAAGAGTGCTGTTTCGTCGGAATCCATCGCGTAACTGACGAACATCACTAGAAAATTCCAAAGCATTACTGACGCACGTCTGCTGCGCCACAGTCGCGCCACTGCAGCGCTACTTTTTGGAAGCGCCACTGCAGCGCTTCTTGCCTCTAATTTGGTGGCGCCCTTATTTTACTCTATAGGACAGCGTTGTCTCATCAATGAGAGGAACCGGACTTTCAATGGTTGCTGGTTTGATTTCCACCTGAGTCGATGTTCTAATATTTTCCTATTGAAATAATTTATCTTATAAGATAGCATAGAAAAATTGCAAAAAAATATATAGAATTATAACACTCAAGTTTTATTTCAAAATATTCGATCTCAACACATTTGTACTGAGTAGATATGTAACTTCCTTATGTTGTAATAAATAAAAGGTATTTGATGACCCCCGTAGTCGAGTGGCCAGCATACCAATTATCATGGTGATGTTGCTCCCAGGTCCTTGATTTTATTGGATCCGATTTGGGTGTTCTAATACCGTTGTGCTCTCTGATTTCCATAACACAAGTACTTTGGCTGGTAAAATGTCGTTCCAGGTAAATATTACTTTTGTGAATTACTGATTCACAATCACAAAAGTGGTCGGTTGTTTCTTCCTCCTATTTACTGTATTTACAAATAACAGTATTGCTAATGAAATTGGTGACTGTTTAGCATAACAGGCCAGTTTAGGCTCAAACAATCGCACTTTACGGGAAAGGCTAAGCTGCAACTCCAAACAAAAGCGTATTAAGGTAAATACAAACTATCTTACACTTTAAGTCTAGGACAGTCCTATTCGAGATTAACCCAAATGTACTGCAACAAAACGATACCGCAAAGCGTTCTTGTGGTCGCTTTGTGCCGCTTCAATGCGAGTTATGTACAGAACTGTTAAGGCTTTACAAATGCTCTGAGCAAGTGTGAACTCCTTGTACACAGAGAAAATAATGCTAAACATTTGTTACTATTCAAGATGCACAATTCATAACAACAAAAACTTAGATGCAAATAGATTGTACAAGTAATTAACACTAAAGTTGTAGTAAGTATGTGCGAACAATAATACAACTTGATGGTAAGTTTTTAAAAGATATTAATCTTTATTCGTTTTGCTGTAAGTTCAAAATCAATCTAGCTTAATGTTCTTTGACGTTTGTATTCTCATAACTCATGAGCAGCAAATATGTCATGGTCTACTTGGTTGATTGTGGCTATCGTTCTTGTGTCTGGAGCGCTTTGTGGATCCACTGTAATCCAAAATTTCCTCAGGAGAGATGTGATCATATTTTTTTTGTCATTTATGTGAGAGAAAAAACTTAGGATGCAGAACAAACACTTGACTTTATTATTGATCTGAAATAATTTAAGGATTTTGTCCAGTAATTGTCATCTGAAACTTCATTATCTAAATAAGAAAATTGAGGATACAATAGGATTGTCTTCACTGAGATTGATGGTAGAATTTTAGTCGAAAAATAGATGATTAACTGAATCTTTAAAAACGGATGTAACAAATGAATAAAAAGTATTATAATCAACCATGACTTGGGAATAATATCTTATGTTCATCTCCCAAAGATCTTTCACCTAAGGAATATGCATTTGTGTGCAATGAGTTGCATCGTCAATGCCACCATTACTTTAACCATTAATCAAAACTAGTTTCGTCGTTCTGACTTATATATTACCGTGAAATTTTCTAGAAACCTCTGACATATAAGAACGATATTTAAAATTACAACAATTATTATTTTCTTATTCTATTAACTGACCAGCCTGTCCATCTTTCATCATTTATCCAGGTGGATAGAGGAGAACTTGCTTGTAAACGACCGCCGTAGAAATATTGCAAAATCAAAGTGATAAAAAATTGGTAAAATTCAGAAATTATCTAAAATTATTGTCCAAATTGTCGTAAGGTTTTAGGCAGAGCAGAATAACACCAAATCTTCTTCCATAGATCCTAAAATGGACAGCGTTGTTTTTCAAATTAAAGTTTCCTACTGTATGGAGACCTACTGTATAAAAATTTCTCTATTTTTCTGGGAGGTCTCCGTCAATGGACTAGTTTTGCCTTTTTAGATTTAATCCCGGGCTATATGTATGAACTTTATTGATATTAATAATATTTTTAACTTTCAAACCAATTAGCTTAGCCCAATGTAAGCACTGTAAGGCATATGATACATGACTCAAGACTCGTGACAACCACAAAATATATCTGTCCCTTCCGGGAGTCGAACACAGCACCGGCAGGGTCGCTGTCGTTGGATAAAAGTGTTTTAAAATATAATATATTCAAAAAATTTATGTATCAAAGAGTCTTGAAAGGACTCGTGTAATGTATTTAGTATGTAATACATAAAAAAATGTATTTAAAAAAATCAGTATCAGGATACATTACAACATATACATGTACCCAGGTATATGTTGTAATGTATCCTGAAACCTGACGTGAAGCTACCAAAAAAGTAATAAATATGAAACAACATAATTCTAAATACAAAATGTGGTAATTTAAAAAAAACATACGAACATCAAACAAAGAATGAAATAAGGAAATCTATTACAAAAATGATTCTTCATTCTCAGTAAATAAAGAAGAGAATAAAAATACGTAATATTACCTCCTCATAACATTGGAGATTAACACAAATGCGTAAACAACAAAACGAGATAGGTATTTACCGCAGAACGTTCTTGTGGCCGCTTTGTGCCGCTCTCAATAAGAGACGAGTAGGGAACGCATACTTCACAATAAAAAATAGGACTTTTTACTAACGGAAAAGTCTCAGAGGAATTTTCAATATGCTCAACTGCACAGTTTTCTTTTTCAAAAGATTGATTAGTTTGTAATTAATTAATATTTGTTTCTTTTTTTTTGAATCGGTTCGCTCTTGATGCCAATCAAGCCTGGAGGCCAAAACAGGATCTACGATGGAACGAGCTAACCCAGAAGGTGCCTATCCATCTTGGTTCTGAAAACGAACGAGTTATAAGTACTCGGAAATACAGACGCAGGGAGAGAGTACCGCTACTTTGCTGTGCGCATCATAAAAGATTTTAACCAGAGTGTGATATAGCAATTATCTCATCAGGGCGATTCGATTGTGAATATAAAACAAGAGATGGAATGTCAATAATATCTTCATATTCTTCCTGCTTTGACAGACATAAGCCTACTCAACCCTATACTGGCTACACGATATAAGAGTATAACAATTCCATAAACTTATAAGTAACATAATACCTCTCTAAAATATTTGTAATTAAAACATTAACTCAAACCGAAAAAAGTTAACAACCATATCTTATAACGCGATTTGTAGGCAAATTTCGAACGATCAATAAACGACCTTCTTTACACAAGTTGTCGAGTCATAAACTTGTTTATTTCCCGTGTATCCATATACATTCTTTAAATCCATATTTAAAGAATATTTATTTCCTATAAAAACTTCCAGTTTTCTTAAAATAAAATATAGAAACAGTCAGGGTGGTTTTACATGATAAAAGGCTTAAAATATCTAAAGTAAAAATATAAGGCTCAAAATATCTAAAGTAAAATTTACCATTTCTCCCTTTTTCCATCGGACATCCAGACGCACTGCGGGCTAGCACTCTTTCTTGATTGCTATTCCTACAACAAAGAAAGGCACGAAGCGCTTCTCAACATATTTCATAATGCACACGGCAAAGGAGTGGAACTCCCTCCCTGCGTCTGGTTTTCCAAGTACTTATAACCCGTCCATTTTCAAGGCCAGGGTAAATAAGCACCTTCTACCCCCCCTGGGCTTGATTTGGATCAAAAGTGAACCCATTCTATACAAAAAAACTGATATTCATTCACATAAGCTATTAAAATAAATCCATAAAGCCTGTAACAGTGTGGTGACCCCATATATCACATATGAGAGCAGCAACTACTGCCTTTACACAAAGCAATATCGTTGAAAGCATAATATGCATTAAGTCCGGCCCCACTGATGAATAGCCCCATAGATCTAGCTAATATAACACTAGTCAATATCAAAATTGACTGATTTCACGCGTTGATTTCTCTACTATATAAATAATAATAAGTCTTATACTGGTAGAATAGCACTAACCTAAGCATTTAACTGCTTGATTTTTATGGCAACTTCCGTAGCAGGTTTTCATTGTAACGCCACTCCGAATTCCTAGGTACGATCCCCGGCCAGGTCAAGAAACTAACTTTTCTATATTGGATTGGTCCGGGTATGGTGGTAAAGTCGTCTTTAACCAGTGTGTGTTGCCAGTGATGAGCTATGACAGTGAAACGTGGTCGTTCACTATGGGTCTTGTAAGAAGGCTCAAGGTCGCCCAGCGGGCGATGGAGAGAGCTATGCTTGGTGTTTCCCTACGCGATCGAATCAGAAATGAGGAGATTCGTAGGAGAACAAAAACCGCCGACATAGCTCAAAGAATTGCGAAGCTGAAATGGCAATGGGCGAACTGATGGTCGTTGGGGCGGAAAGGTTCTCGAATGGCGACCGCGTGCCGGACGACGCTCAGTGGGTAGGCCCGCTACGAGGTGGACCGACGATCTGGTTAAGGTCGCGGGAAAACGCTGGATGCGGGCAGCACAGGACCGATCGTTGTGGAGATCCTTGGGGGAGGCCTAGGTCCAGCAGTGGGCGTCGTACGGCTGATATGATGATCAAGTGAACATGGATATATAATGGATATGGACTTCCGTCAAGTAACGCCTGATTCTATCAAATCCATCCACAGGACGACTAAGACAATGGTCGTCATATAATTTCTGTAATTAATATAATAGAATGTAATGCTAAGTAGTTTAAGCTACAATATTACGAGATCAATAAGAGTTTATTTAATTCACTCACTGTCCTATTTAAAGAGTAGTAGTAAAATGTCAGCATTAACCCGAGCGTACCGCGTTAGATACTTGCCAATGTGGACTTGTAGTATAAGCATTTAGCTTACCACGAGGGGTCAAAGAAAATGCAAATACATAAAATGTTTATCGTATTGTTAATTTTGTATCTTTAAAAATCTATTTTTTACTTGTTTTTTGGAGCGGAGCAAGCGAAGCTCCCATGGATCAGCTTCAATGGCGCAATGTCTGTTAAGCCATAACTTCCCGAGTTCGCAACAGGTTTAGGACCAGATTGTGACGGAGCCCGAATTTTGAAATTAGCAAAAACTCCTATCGAAACAAAAAACATTTTTTTTCTTTTTTTAGGTATTATGCTCCGCTCCAATATATGGTGCTAGCGTAGCTTTATGCTTAGCGACTGCATCGCCTAGTATTTGCAATGACTTCTGAACATTTGATCTTTTTCATCTTAGTATTTCGTTTAATTGGAGCAGAGCTCCCATGGATCAGCTTCAATGAAACAATTTCTGTTTCGCCATAACTTCCCGTGTTTTTAACTGATTTTAATTATTTTTGTGTGGAATCGAATCAACACATTTTGATTTTGAATTTTAAAATTCGGAAAATTAAAAAGGTTTAGTGAAAAAAATATTAGCTCTCTGGGATTTCCCATTGAAACAAAAAGCGCGCGCTTTTTGGAAGTTTTCATTCCTATGGAATTTTAAAATTTGCTAAACATTATTGTTTTTGTTTTTAGTATTAAGTTCCGCTCCGATATATGGTGCTAGCGGAGCTTTATGCTTAGCGACTGCTACGACCTAGTTTAAAAATGGTAAATCAGCAAGTTAAATACAATTTACGTCTTGAAGTTTCATTAAGACCAAGCTTAGCCAAAGCTTCATAAGATTTTGAACTTTCGCTTTGCACTATGGCCTGCATTTATAACAAACTAAGATGTTGCAAATACCTTACTTTAAGCTGTATGACTTTAAGGTAAAGTGGGTCGAGTAATTTCGCTTGGGGATATAATGAAACGACGAGTTCAGTTTACTTCCAGAAACACTAAACGGATTTAATATTTTGTTTTAAACTTTTTTCAATGGTTTTCTATCAAGTTCAATGGAAACTAGTGGTTGATCAGCATGAGGTCAGACTTATATTCTAGAAAAGGATTTGTGATTATTATCATTTTCTCTATTTTGCTGGAGACGTGGGGGATAAAATCATTGGATATCAAAAGAACGCAGATGAAAAAACTGACAGCTGCAATAATACATAAGCATAAGCTCAAAAGCCTTGGGCATAGACGTAAGGTAGCTAGCTTATCCGTTTTTTATAGGATAAATTTCGGAGAGTGGGCAGCAAAATTGCAGACCCTTATTCCGCCATCCCCATTTCATCGGACAACCAGATTTACAAATAGGCGCCATCGTTATATGGTTCATATACCAAAGAGCCGAACTAAGCATTTCGGTTTCAATTTTGTGATCCGCACCGCTAAAGAGTGGAACTCTTTGCCTCGTTTGAGTCTGTAATTCCTGATAAATACATTTAGGGATCTTTAAGTGAGCGAATAGATATCTTTTAGGCATGCGCGTCACATCCTACATCGCATCGTCCTTTATCATCAGGCGAGATGGCGGTCCAGCACTTACCTTATTTAAGGTAAATAAAAATACACGGGTGTATAGATTCGACTGTGTCTAGAAAAGTTTATTATCTTACATGTCATCTTCATCTTCTTACCCAAAAGATTTCCACTTCTGGACGGAAACTTCCATCAAACGGTGGAGGATTGTTATAATCTCGAAGATGGGTAGGGTTGAAAATCACAGTAAAAGACCATTCGAAAACGTAGCTGCCTTTTTTATGGCCCACGGGAGATATATGATGATTACCTTCGTTATCATAAGTCGTTTTTACGACACCATCTGGTGCAATAGTTGCACCAGAATTAAAATCGACCAATAGGGTGACTTCAATTTTCTAGCTTCTCGCTGCTATTGGTGGAATTTTTCCTTGCTCACTGCTTGGCTACTTCGCACAACTATAGTGGATAAGCATTCTAAGTGTGAAGAGTTTGCGCTAAAAGCAAATGCTTATAGGTATTTACAAAATAATTATTTGCGTATCCGCTCCAGCCGTACCTATCAGCTTTTCGTCTCATGTATTAGTCGAAGACCGGTAATTGTTTCTATTGAATTTTAATTATTTATATATATTTAAAGGATAATTATCAAAATGAGCATGCATGCATCCATATAATTGAAATTAATAAATAGATTAAGAATAAAAATTGTGTCCAAAACACATGGATGTTAAAGTGTCTTGTCATAAATACGGTAGCATTTGAAAAGTTTTTTGGTTATCTTTTACCCTTAGGGCACGGCGAAGGATATAAAACCCATACAGCCTCGTTTTTATTTATTGGACTTTTTAATCTAGTTATTATGAATGATGATGATAAGAAATGATTTCTGGAAGACGGATAATAACTTAAGGATAAATGAAAACCATACATACCAGTAAAATGAAAAAACCAGTACATACTAAAAAGTTCATGAACTTTTAGAAAAAAACGTGAAGATACTTTTTGATGTTTTATTTCCCTGTTTAAGAACAGTTAATGATTAGTTCGTCGTTTTAACACTATAATATACGGCAAAACTTGTTGCTTTCTTAAATTTGTCGTTTATTCCCTGTATGTTATTGCAATGTTCAGGGATACTTACTTTAAGTAAGTACAGATACTTGTTGACTTTATTGTAATCAACGAAATAATGATATCATAACACTATTAGTATTGTCATAACAAATAATTTTGTATTTTTTTTTTTGTGGATTGTGTATGGTGACGACGTATTATATTGTAAATGTCGTTACTTCTGTTAAATCTGACGAGTTTCTTGCGCCCATTCTTCTTGTCAGTTAAAAGACGTCCTGAATGGGTGGTAGGTAAAAATGTTGGACGATTCAAAACTACTTATTTTTAAGTGCATTTGAATAAAGTTATTTTCATTTTCATTTTCAAACACAAGTTTTATCGATCCCACCAAAAAGGCTCATTTTTAATATTTTTTCATTCTTTCTTTATATAAAATATCAATGTCAATAATTTCAGTAACTAACTAGTCTTTATAAGAATATTATTAAGAATAGAAAATAGAACTATAAAAAGGTTTTCAGAATATTTGTTTAACTGATCAAATACTATCTACTAATATAATATATGAGTAACGTGGGTAAGAAAAAAGTAGAATAAAATAGAAAAAAATATTAACAAATGTAGATTTAAAAAAATTATATTTCATATCTTACAATTAGAATATGGAACTTACTCGTTAACTACCGACCATAACTTTTACAGTCGAAATTGCACGATAAAATTTACCTCAAACATTTTTCTCTCTGAGCGAACTTTGTAGTATCTAACAGCAAAGGCAAAGGGAATTCCTGTTCTGCCGACTTCGAAAACAATTCATGGGATGATAAATAATGAAAAAATTGTAGCGTTAAAAACTTTTAACGGCCGGTCTCTACATTTAACGATACGTTAAATGTTTGTGCCTTCGTTAAGGTAACTTTTATGTATAATATTATTATGAAAAATACAAGTTTCACAGGGTTCTCTTTATTGCTAATGTGTTTGATGATGTTTTGAATAAATTAATGACGCAGCGGTTATCAATTTACGCTAAGAAAAATTTGCATTTGCAGCGAATTTATGACTGAAAAGATTCATTCCGAGCTCCTCCATGCTTTATAAGTCAGTAGACGCGCTTCTTCCGGTTTCATCTGCAATCGTTAAAGTCTACCAAACCCACACAAGTAATTGTTTCATTGCTCCTACCTCATTTTCAATATCTAAGAACACAGGGCTGTACCCAAACAGTGGGTAAATTAATAGGTATTGAGCTCATTACTGTATTAATATCATCAATATTATCTATTAATTTTGTTAACAAATAATGAAGAATGAATCAATTTACTGATAGAAAAATTCACCTGTTAGTTTTTCTCTGTTAGAATTGTTAGTATTAACAGGCAAGCAGTTGATACAACTGATAGCGCCTGTATCTTGCTATTCGATGAGTTTCAATTATTTATATTTAGAATATCTGTCCAGTCGATTATTATTATTATTATTTGAAGTAAGCCAGATACTGGACGAGAGCTATCATTAAAATTTTAATGCAGTTGCATGCGCTATCGATACGGAAGAACTGAAGATTTTTGCGGGTATTTTTTATGGAAAGACGTGTTGGGCGAACATATTATTTATATTAATGATCATGAATATTTGAACAATATATTGACGTAGTAGTGTTTTGATATACATAGAATTACTTTATTTCATAATTTAACTCAAGCGCTCCAGACTACAAAAATTCTAAAGCAGTTATTGACGGCTATCGAAAACGTATCGGTGTGACAATTATGTAATTCAAAGGCTATTTTGTGAATAGAGATAGGTCATCATTAGGGAAAGAGAGTAAATTTATTTATAATTACTAACGATCGCAAGTTGAACTTCTGTAAAGACATTTATCTCGAAATGGTCAAATATTTCTTAGTCGATTAACTGAAGAAACTAACTATTCGTAATGATGTAGAAGCCGGGCGCAAGACACGTTTTCTCGTTAGGGGTGTGCCCCCTTACTTTTGGGGCGAGATCAAAGTGAATTAGTGGATGTTGCAGGGGCGTCCTGTAAGCCGCTTTGAAGTGTAACCTGGGAAGGCCGGGGGACATGTTAAGCAAGCCGTTTATTTTGATATCAGCCTCTTTGCTGAGTTGGATAATTTCCGTTCTTGAAGCGCTCGTGATTCATCTTGAAAGTGTGCTTGCCATATTTGAAATTATTAAAGCACCTGGAAAAAAATATGAAAAAGTTTTATAAGGAAAAATAAAACCTTTTATATATCCTAAGTTGGTATAAATTCAGCAAAATGAAAAAAAACATCAATATCGTTTGAGTAGTTTCGGAGTTCATCGCAGTCAAACACCGTGACAGGAATTTTTTATATATATATATATATACTAGCTGTCCCAGCCACGCGTAGCTGTGGCTTAGTTATTATAATTTACATTTTTTATTATGAATTAAAATTAAAAATATCCTATGTCCTAAGTTGGAATAAATCCAGTGAAATGAAAATAAATCATGAAAATCGGTTGAGTAGTTACGGAATTCATCGCGGTCAAACACTGTGACATGTATTTTTATATAAACAGATTTAAGGTCTTTCGCATAAGACAGAAATACAACCAAAATATGTATCTCGAACGCAAAAATAAATGTTTAATTTATATAACTGACATTCAACTACTATGAGTCAGTAAGTCTCTTTAAAATGTGAGAGCTCTAATCAGAAACCAAACATATTTTCTACTTTGTCAATCCGTCTTTTTTGGATAATGTTTTAATTCCTTATTAACTCATGTCTAGTAATTTTCTGCCAGAACAAGAGGTACTCTAACTTCACATTTAACTGTGATTTTCAGATACCTGCTTAATAGGTGACCGTGACAGGATATACAAAGACTTATATCGATTTTCATATTTTTTTTCCATTGTTACTAAACTCTATGTGATATAATTGGACGCTGTTAAGCATACGTGTGTTAACCCACAGAAAATCGGGTATTAAGTTATGAATGCAGTTTTATTCTTTAGATAAGGTTTACGATAGTGCAACCAATTTTATTGAAAAAAAAATCGCAGAATATTCTAGAGTACAAAAATCGTTATTGCTTATTTTCTAAATTAAGATTTTTATTTAGCGTTTATGTCATAAGTGCCTTACATTATTAATGCCAAAATCTAATGAGACTACAACAAAAGGCAATAATGTGTTATACTGCAGCACACATAAATGCAAAATAGGGCGAGCGCGGGTAGCTGAGGGCGGTAAGGATTGCGCGGACTTGTTGACCACACCAATACATAAGTTTTTTATTAATTTTTGACATAAATCTAATTAGATGTGTTTAGAAAAAATCATTAAATTCTTATTATAATGACGAAACGATGTAGTGGAAAAAAAAGTTTTGATCAGTTCAGCTCTAAATTCAACGAAAAACAGTTTCGGCTAATCTCACCTGAATTGACCTGAACCTCACCTGAAATCCAGCTACGGCAAAGATGAAAAGGAGAGTTATAATTTTAGAAGTGTATGTACGTTTGTACCTTTGCTTTTAGTTGGTGGACGGCAATGTCGGAGGTTATGGGTTCGACTCCCACACGACAAATATTTTATTTATTTTATTTTATTTATATGAATTATATGAACGTATTAAATATTCAAAATTTAACCTATTAAATATTTAAAATTTAACCTATTAAATATTTAAAATTTCTCCATTTCTATTCGTCATGATACCTATATAATGAAGAAAAGAAATAGAGAAGTTTTATTTTGTTTTATTTATTTAATTAGAACGTAATGTTCTTAGAAGAAGTTTTAAGTTATAAAAGTAAGCAATAGAGCAAGAGAATAAGACTCACAGTTACTAAGTATAATAGATTTGTACCATCTGATGGATACAAAAAAATATAATTATATTGATTTTATTTCATCATCATCATCATCATATCAGCCGTACGACGCCCACGCCGCCCCAACGGCCATCAGTTCTCCTTGCTATGTGTCCTGCCCACTGCCATTTCAGCTTCGCAATTCTTTGAGCTATGTCGGTGGTTTTTGTTCTCCTACGGATCTCCTCATTTCTGATTCGATCGCGTAGGGAAACACCAAGCATAGCTCTCTCCATTGCCCGCTGAGCGAACTTGAGCCTTCCCACAAGACTCATAGTGAACGACCACGTTTCACTGCCATAAGTCATCACTGGCAACACACACTCGTTAAAGACTTTCGTCTTAAGGCACTGAGGTATTTTGGACGCGAAAATGTATCGCAGCTTCCCGAACGCTGCCCACCCGAGTTGGATTCGACGAGAGATCTCTTTCTCGAAGTTGGACTTACCTAACTGTATTGTATGTCCTAGGTAAACATAGTGGTCAACAACTTCGAGTGTAACGTTCCCAACATTTACTGGAGCGGGTGTAACATGGGCGTTGGACATAATTTTCGTCTTGTCCATGTTCATCTTAAGACCCACTCGTTGGGATGCGTTACTGAGATCTTCGAGCATGGTGCTCAGGTCTTCCAAGGTCTCAGCCATTAGGACCACATCATCGGCAAACCGAAGATGCGTCAGGTACTCGCCGTTGATGTTGATGCCAAGTCCATTCCAGTCCAGAAGCTTAAAAATATCCTCCAACGCAGCAGTGAACAGTTTCGGAGAGATAACGTCTCCCTGTCTCACTCCTCGCTGTAGTTGGATAGGATTAGAGCTCTGGCTCTGTACTCGGACCGACATAGTGGCGTTTTGGTACAGGCACCTTAACACTTCGATATACCTGTAGTCCACTTGGCACCTCTGGAGAGACTGCAGCACCGCACAAGTCTCGATCGAATCAAAGGCCTCCTCATAGTCCACAAACGCCAAGCAAAGTGGCCGATTATACTTTTCGGTCTTCTGTATAACCTGCCGCAGCGTATGAATGTGGTCTATGGTGCTAAAGCCTTTTCGGAAACCGGCTTGTTCGGGAGGTTGAAAGTCGTCAAACCTGCGAGCAAGACGATTCGTAATGACCCTCGAAAACAGCTTGTAGACATGGCTCAGAAGCGAGATGGGTCTGTAGTTCTTCAGTAGGGTTTTATCGCCCTTTTTGAAGAACAAAATCACCTCGCTTCTGCTCCATGCCTTCGGCGTTTTGCCCTGGACGATGACAGAATTGAAGAGCTTCTGGAGGACTTTAAGTACCGGCGTGCCGCCCGCTCTCAGAAGTTCTGTTGTAATTCCGTCATCTCCCGCCGCCTTGTTGTTCTTTAGCTGTTTGAGGGCCATTCTAATCTCGTACAGGCTGACGTCCGGGATATCTTCGGTATAGTGTCGGGTAAGCTTGGCTCTAGGATCTCGAGCTCAGCTTTGGCCTGGTGTAATACTGGAATACAGCTGCCTATTGAAACTCTCAATCTCTCTCAGGATTTCAGGAGTCGATGAAATGATACTGCCGTACTCAGTTTTCAGCCTCGTCAGTTGACTTTGCCCAATAGACAGATCTCTAGCGAACACTTTGGAGCCTTTGTTCCGCTCTATGGCCTCTTTAATACGCTCGGTATTAAATTGACGAAGGTCGCTCGTCAGCGACTTCGAGATCTGTCTATTAAGCTGTCTATAACGTAGGCCATCCGCTGAGTCTTGCAGTCTAATTTTCATGTCTCTTATCCATGAGTTCGAGAGTATGTGCGGAGAGTTTCTTCAATTTGGGACGGTGGGTTTTTGAAGTATTTTGACCCTACCGTACGGACAGCATCCACCACCAGGTCGTTCAGATCGTCCACATCTATGCTGTTATCAAGGGTCTCGAAGCGGTTCTGGAGCTCGAGCTGAAAGCGCTCGGGGTTTTGAATTTGGGTCGGCACTGGTCGGAGCGTAGATTTTATCAGTCGCGATCTTTCAAGCTTCACGTTGATATTCAATGTGCCTCTTACCAGTCGGTGATCGCTCCCTGTCTTAACAGCGTTGATCACAGAGACGTCATTGAATATTTGCTTCCTCGTTGACATGATAAAATCGATCTCATTTTTGACCTTGCCGTCGGGACTTATCCAGGTCCATTTGCGAGTTGCGGGCTTCCTGAAGAAGGAGTTCATCATATAGAGGTTCTCCCTCTCCATAAAGTCCGCCAGCATCTGGCCTCTGTCGTTTCGTTCCCCAAATCCAAATTGCCCCACTCTCAACTCGTCACCGCAGCGTTTCCCCAACTTTGCATTGAAGTCCCCCATCACAACCGTGTAGTGGGATTTGTGACTATGTATGGCCCTAGAAATCTCCTCATACATAGCCTCCACTTCGTCATCGTCGTGTTTCGAGGTTGGAGCGTACACCTGGATGACCGTCAACGAATACCATAATCGCCACGCTTGGCAGGCGGGTTGGCGATCGCAGTATGACCCGTACGCATAAAGAGATGCTGCTGCCCATCTCCTTAGGTGAGGTTTCCCTTAGTCGGCTCTTACGACACCCACGGGATGAGAGGGGAGTAGTGCTATTCTAGGCCGGCACCACACGGCCAATGATTTTATTTAATATAATTGAAATAATAATAAAAAATAAGTTAAAAATATTTGTTATTTTTTTTTAAATAATTGTAATAATATTAGTGTTTACTTGTTGGATTTCTCATTTTAAGCAGCACTTGTAATATAAATCAAAGTATATTATAGCAATAAAACTTTAAATAAATAATTAAATTAAAATTTTAATATGTTAGGAGTTTATTTCATTACATTTTCTAAAAATTTGTACACTTATTCATTTTAAAACAACAAATCAGAATTTTGCATTAATGTGTTAAGGCACATAACATATGAATGCTAAATATAATAAACCCTTCAGCAATTTAAGCATCAACCATTTTTAAGCTCTTTTTATTTAATAATAAATTTATTATAAAACATACATTTATTTTATTAATCTATGCATTTTAACAAAAAAAATGATACCGCATAACAATATTTTTTTGCTTAACATAAGCGGAAAAAGAATATTGTTCTCAAAAAAATTTAACAGCTGATTACTCAAAACTAGCTCGGTGTGGGTTAACACACGAATGCTTAACAGCGTCTATATATGAAGTTAAAAATCTATATGCACCGCCCGCCCGCAAATAAATGCAGATACCGCAGACACCGGCATACCTTGCGCCTTGAACTACTCAAGTTGGTGAAGGTGAATTTTGCTTTTTTTGTGGGATAAGCTGCATAATTTTAGTTTTATTAATCGATATAGACTTTTGCTAAGTAACGCCTGATTCTAACAAATATTTATTTATTGGATTACCAATATCATATGCAGCACAAAATAATTTAGTCATATCTGACTAAACTTTACTTTTACTTGTATGTATCTGTCTGTTTTTGACAAGCTTGGTATGATATAAAGTGATTTTTAAAATGACCGGCGGCCGTTTGGTGCAAAGGTAGTGATCCTGCCTTTCGCATCAATGGGCGGACTCGAACCCCTGGGTTCGAGTCCTGAAAGGGGCTGATGTTTGTGTGATCATTACGAGCATTTGTATCTAAGTCATGAGTGTTTAAATATATTTCTATGAAAATTAAATATATATGTATTATGTATATACGTCTATCCGTTACTCCACAACACAAGCTTTACAGTGCTTACTTTGGGCTAGGCTAATTGGTGTGTATGTAAGAAAAATTATTGGAGCGGAGCGAGCGAAGCTCCCATGGATCAGCTTCAATGACGGAATGCATGTGACGTCATAATTCTATGAGTTCTTAGCCGATTTTCGTATTTTTGCAATGAATCGAACAACAGTTTTGAGACTAGATCGTGATGGAGCCCGAATAATAAAAAAAAATATGACCAAAAAAACATTGGCTCTATGGGATGAGCAAAAAAATTAAAGCTTCAGAATATATACACCGAAGTATTTTGAGCTTATATTTTTGAAACCACTAATCCGCTCTGCTCCAATATATAACCGAAACTTTCGACCTAGTTATTATAAATACAAACTTAGGAGTATTCAATTTTTTTTTATCCTTACAAAATAAACGTCCTATTTTTAGAAAGACGTGTTACGTATCTCGCTGAAACTTTTTGTACCTAACTCGTGGCGCTATCCGCGTTCCACACGAGCTTCCAGTCCATTCTTCTTTTAATAGTTTCCCTAAAAGGGATGCCCGAAAAATGCCGTCTCTTTTCCCGGGCAAAAAATTTACCGGGAATATGATAGCAACACTATTCTAAATGCAAATTGAGAGAGCCTTTCATATTTTCCATTCTTTATCGAGGAGAGCTTGAAATTTTTTTAAGGAAAACTGATTCTTGAAGCGAATATTCTTTGAAAATTTTATATAATAAAACATGATTGTAAAATTTCAAAATGGAGACTTTTAAATATAAATAATTAAACTTAAGTTATTATTATATATTTATTTCATGACATGTTATACTATTTATTAAATTATTAAAATTGAATTTATTGCATTGTATAATAAATTGTATGACTTTTAATTTATTGATAGAATTTTACCTATGGGTTTCTAGCTATCCTAAATTAATGAAATATTATTATTGAAGTTCTGATGATATTTGTGATGTTTTAAGTTAATTAAATTCTACTTAAATGTTTGTGTTAGTTTATAATTATTTTAATTAATATATTCATATATTTCTATATCATATTAATTAATTTGTAATTAGTCACATATGTTTGGTAACAATATGGATCCTAAAAAGCTCTTTCTTTGTTCATTATTCTGTAATTAATAATTGTATTTTTTAAAAGTCTATTGCTACTATCACTTACACCGTTAAGTTGTTTTATCCAAAAAAAAAATGTAGCAATGTTGTAAATGAAACATTACAATATTCTAATTCAGACTTTACTAAGAAATGTTAGCAGTAAAGATATTAATTAAGAACATGGTAAGCGAAGTTTCATAACTAAGGGGGTGTTTGTGTATAATTTGAAAGTAAACGGGCAACGTCACACGAAACACTTACAAATTTTCATACCAAGGCAATTGCAAATGACAAACAAATTCATATACCTTATTTTTTTGACATTTGCCGAGGAAAATAATTTCTGTGAAATTTTGTTTGGAGTCTTTATAAAAAGAAAACTACTATAACATTTTCGAAATTTATCTTTGTATTTAGCATTTTTAGGAGTAGTTCTTGCTACAGTGTCGCTTATATTAAGAATACACGAAATAATTATTAATTTATAGTTGCTCAAATAATTGACTATGATACAAATATATATTATTGTAACTAATTAAAGACAACTTTAAAAAAATAATCTCACAAAATGACATTCACACAAAAGGAAAGTTACAAAAGATAGAAAAACACAACATTAGTCACGGCAACCGCGCTTAATATGTGTTTCATGTTTGCTTCAGAAACAAATACAATAAAGCTAAAATTAAACTTATATTACTTATATTCCTTTTAAAGTGATCATAATATTATATGCACTATCCGGAAATTGTACATTATAAAACTATGGTTAAGCAATGTTTGTACATCGAAGATATTCCAGAAAATTGGATTGGGACTTGGACTGGACGTAATAACGCTTTAGATTCTATTATTGCATTCTTTTGTTGCAGATTTTACAACAAGTTAGAAAAACATGTAAAATTGTTCACAAAGGTGGACTTATAAGGACTCTATAAGAAAATCCATCAAGTCAACCAAGATTGAGTGTAATTGGACGTATAAGTGTGTTAAGACTCAATTAATTACTATTCAATTAGTTTTCTTTTTTGGCGGTGTGCTATTCTTGTATTATATAAGTTAATTTGGTTATTTAATCTTCTTGCATATAATACTACAAAGCAATAACTCTGGTTCTTCCTATCCGAATAATATGATACATAGCTTGGATTAAGTATGATCTCAAGCTACTTAATTGTGAAAAACACCTAAAACCTAATAAGCGGCTTTTGCGTAATGCGAGCACAGACAGACATACAAACAAATATAATAAACAATCATATAAACTATTTGTGATACCCACTTTGTTTAATGCCCTAAAACTGCTCTGGAACTGTTATGATTGTGGTTCGTGTAGGTGTAAAAAAATATAGTCACAAGTAGTTTTTTTTAATGTGTGATTGATGTTGGTGGCACATGACCTCAACAATGATACCGTGTTTTGAGACGGCGAATTCCTTAAATGGACCTCAAGCCAAGAGTAGCGAGCATAGCGGTGTTCTAGATAGACGGTATCTCCCATGAGGAAGTCTCCAACCAGCATAGAATTACTACGGCGCTCTATCCGGAATATAGGTTTTTTTTAACAGTAAAATAAACAAAAAGCAGAAACTTTACCTTCTTACATCGCATCATTGTGAAAAAGAACTTATGTTTTGATTAAAAACGTCAATATCATGTAATGATATTTTGGCATAAAAATAAAACCTTAATACTACCCAAGCTCACAACCACACACACAAATACACACACACACACACACACAATATAATATATAAGTTTGTTAAAAAAAATTAATTTGTATTTTTGTTTATAAACTTACCTGTGGTAATTGCCACGGTCTAAGACGACGATGACTACCTGATAGAGGTATACTTTACTTAAAAGGTGTGTCACCACAAAAAATTTAAACCAAGTTTAATTAATGCGATTAGTAGAACTATAAGTCTATTTAAGAAATATGTAAAACTCAATGTTTTTAAATGGCTGTTTGTTTTGCAAATAAATAAGAATTAACTTCGTGTTGTGAAGGCGGTAATAGTGGAATCTGTCTTAAACTCCAGTGCTCCCTAGGGAGGCGCACTAAAGACTTTCTGTGAACAAAACACCATCTAGGAGAAACCGCGAACGGAAACTATTTGTTTTTATTATATCATTACATAAACAATAACACCAGTTAATTTATTTGCGTGAATATCATAAATAATTTTATTTATTTATTTATGAGAGGGATAACAAACAGTTGTACAATGTATTTTACACATTATAGGATTATAAAGTATCTTATTACTAATTATACAACCAGCAGCGTTATCCGCAGATTACTATAAGAGAGTAATGCGTTATTATAGTAACATATTATAACAAGAAATAACAGGAATGGCTCGTCGAGGCTCGCAAGTGTTAAAGTGTTGAATGGTATCAGCAAAATAAATTAAATTAATTTTAACAATAACAATAAAACTTGCATGTTCGCGTAGGGCAGTTCAGAACTTAATGCGACAATAATTTGTAGATTTTTGTCTTGAAAGGGGCCGACGGGGTTGAGAAGGCATCAATCTCGTGGGAACCCATATGTTCATTAAAAGTGTTCATAATTCTGTTCAGCGGGGCACGTAGACCTGCATTTGTATTGACGTGGTCGGGGCAAAATGGGATATGCGGATACATTTCTCTGATGCGCTGAGAGCTACTGGGTATTTTGAATTTAACATTGCTGGTCAAATCGTTACAGTCGTATTTATGGTGTATAATATTATGTAAGCAAAATATATCGAAGTGTGTTCTCCGCAACTCCAATCGTGGTAATGAAATTTTTTTAAAAAGGCAATCATAAGATGATCTTGCTCGAAAACATTTATAATTTATTCGTTTCAAAAATTTACGCTGCACTGATTCTAGATTGTTTTTATACTTGTTGTAAAAAGGGCTCCAGATAACTGAACCGTATTCCAGCTGTGACAACCTGACAAGGGCCTTAAAAAGATATAGGTAAGTGCCTGGTTTTTTGAATTGTTGGCAAGTACTCATAATAAAACCGTACATATATATAATTGGTATATTATTAGTAATAAGTAAAGTATGCTCACATTTTAACAATCAAATTGTTCAACTAACTTACTCAACTAACTTTCCAACTTATCCCTTGATGGCAAATTCCAGAATCCCGTGCAACTTCTAAATATACGTGCACATATCTCTCCCGTGTGACGTCGCAGTTAGGGATGGCTGTTCAGATAGTGTCCCGTTGGAGTCCCCGGGAAGGTCCGCCCGCTCGCTATGCAAATTCGCGGGTGTGGGTTAAGACACAAAAGAACCACGGATACTTAAGATTTTGTGCTGAACAATTTAGGCATTCATTATCTCAGCCCAATAATGTCTATTGAAAGAGGAAGAGGACGGAAGCCTCTCATAATAATGAGGTGGTTTTGCCATAATCTCCAAGTTTGACAGGAGAGTTTTAAATTCAGATCATTATTGGGAAATCGTTGCTGCCTATTTTGTGGTCCTACGGTTGGTTTATTCGTCGTCTTTAACGACATCCATAACTGTAAAGGCTTTTACATATAAACCAACCAACTATCCATAGCCTCGCATCCAGGGCTTTCAGCTTCGACCATCCTACATGACCTTCTCGGTTATGTAGGTCAAATCTGCGGGAAATACGCATAATGGCCTCCCCACGCGCACTTTTTCGACTCCTTAGAAACTATTTCAAATCTTTACTCGGCCCCTATGGACCTGTTCTCTTTTCTGGGGAGACAACACAAAAACGCCTTCAGTGCCCTCCATTTAGTCTCGGGCCCACTTTAAGTGAACCGCTGCCCTTTGTACAGTAATTGTTTTTGCCCTGGATAACCAACTATTATCTTCGCATCTCCCAAGTCCGCTCCGAATCTTGCGCCCACTACGCACGAAGTCACGTACCTAGCTGCCTGTAGTTCGCCGCCAATCCAACTAGGTCGCAATAGTAAATAGGGCCAATCTCGAGTGCCTTTTCACCTTCCAGAAATTCCCGAGGTCCCGTAGAGCCTGCTCTCCCACAGAACGTAGTGCACGTCTTCCACCTCACACTCCCCATAGTATCACGACTTTATGTCCATGGACTTTAATTGGTGCAGCCTTCACCTGAAACAGCTGTTATCCATCAGCAGATACATTTTTTTTCATATTTATGCTCTGTTACACACGTATATAGCAGTTCATAAAGATATAAAACTATCTGTTGATAAAAAATGCCAAGACATCACAATAACTGTCATTCAAGTGGGACGAGGAAGATGTCTCACTACCGAGCTTCGATATTTAATTTTATAAAATTCGAATATCCTATAGAAACTCGAAAATGAGACCATCCTATTACGTTACAGGACGAAAAGGCAATTTATAACACGAGATTCAAATTATAAAAGTTCTTAAAGGTGACGCTTAGAAAAACTTCGTTCAGAAAAAACTTATTTTTGATTTCATGTTGTCGGGCTTATTCTGCATTGACACGAAAACAAAAGCAGAGAGATGAATTAAGTTAGCATTCGACATGTAAACCGCTTGGTTTAGCATCTTGCACTATCCCCCAACCGCAGGCAACTCGCCGTACGCTTAAGCTCCACTAGCCTTCATTTCTCTTCTTTATGCTTTGTAAACAATATCTCAACCTACACAACTTGTGTTTGAATAAAAATCTAGTAAACTGCCCTCTCCGGGTTCTCGGTCCGTATTTTGTTAAACTACTCACAAATGCTGAGCGATTTTGGACGTTAAAACTCAAACTTTAAGACTTTAACGGCTTAGGAAATTGTCCACAAGTTTTCTTGGTCCCAAAAGTTTGTCCGCCAACCTTTGAGTGTTTCGTTGTCTATAGGGATTTGTAACTTAGATTTTATCATGGCAATGATAATGACAGAAATCATTTTTATCTAAATTATCATAGAATAAGTGGACAATAATATTAAATTAAGTCTTTTTGGAACCTTAATGTAAATGCATATTTAACATCTGACACACCTTTACTTCAACATGGTTAAAAACATATGTTTTCCATATTGCCCATCCTGAATTTATTACTAATCTAAGAACTACTCTTTCCTAAAGTCTTAAAACGTGAACACTCATTCTTAAATTCATTTATCCTGAAAATTTTTCAACTAAAAGTCAATCAGTTGTTTTTCTTAATTTTTTTTCACAATTTTTAAGTTATTATTAAAGTAAAAGTTCCTTAAAATAAACAGATTTTTTTAATATTATTATTGTACTAAAAATGTAAATATGAGTATATGATATATTAAAATTTTTGTATGGGAACATTAACACACTGTAAGTCATACTTACCTTTGCACTGATCGCAGGTAAGATATTTTTACCACGTTTTTCTTATCTCACTTTTCTTATTTGTTTGTTTGTCTGTCCGGGCAAAATCTTGCAACTTAAATTTGAGGCACTTTCCGATAAGCTAGAAAGCTGAAACTTTCAGGATAGTTCAGAACCCGATGACAATGCACTCTAAAGCAACTTTCAACTTTCCAGATGCACTTTCAGGTCCACTTTCGGCAACTTTCACTTTTGTATGGGGCTTATCCGATTGTTGCGTAACACATGGTTACTTCGTTGAGTTAATAATTAAAAAGAATAAAATAATTATACTAGATTTAAAAAATCTAAAAATCCCACGTTTTTCAATGTCCTAAAAAGAATAAAATAACCCTGCGGGGCAAAGCGAGGGGCCACTCAAAACGTGGGGGCGCATCTTTACAATAATCGGCATCAATGCATGTCATTCATCTCTTTAAAATCTCCTCTTAGTAATATGCGCCCCCACGTTTTGAGTGGCCCCTCGCTTTGCCCCGCAGGGTTATTTTATTCTTTTTAGGAAATTGAAAAACGTGGGATTTTTAGATTTTTTAAATCTAGTATAATTTCTGTCTCAAATTTTTTGGAAGCAACCTGCACATTTTAACGCCTTTGTTTGGTTTTTAATAAACTACGCCTTGGGAACACTAGTTGTATTCTACTTAAACAATTGTTATTCTAATCTTGGTGTTATAATTGCTGATACTTTGCAGTAATATTTCTGTTCTAGATCATATTTTGTGACGAATTAAACACAGAAATTGAAAACTAACGAAAAGATTCACGGACAGACAAATAACAGATTCCATATGTATCCGCTGTCCTTTTCGATACAGATATAAAAAAGTATGTGTGCAATTCACACGTGGTAGAAGTGAAAACTTCAAAAATAATACGTACACGTATACACAATACCACGGTTTTTGTGATGCCTTATCTCAAGCTTTGTACTACCCATGTGCACACAAACACCTATAAACGCACGTGCATAATGCTTCCTATTATCTCTATTTTCTCCTATGTTAAATTTTATGAATTTATGAGTCTGTCTCTTTTTACTGTCGCGTTTTCGTTTCATAGACTTTCAAATCAAAGCTATGCTATAGAAGTTTTCCCTTCAAAAACAATTTAGACACTTGTCGGTGGTTTTAACTCACGGCTTCAGCATCAGTTAAGCTGGGATTCCGCTATAGCGCATATATGCCGCGCAACACCAGAAGCGCCGTAAAGAAGCAATTAATTATGAACGTAGCCGACTAGTTTTGATTGGATCAATGACTTTTGGTTCAATGTCCGTTTTGTTGACGTAAGAGTTACATCATAGCGGCCCGTCAGTTTTTTGAATTTGCGAATCTGCGAAACGATATTGACACTATAATATTTTTAATATTTTGATATTATTTCACTTTTTTTGTTCAAAACATTGTAATAAGGTATGTTATTAGTTAGTTTTATAGTTTTATCTTTTTTAACAAATTTTATTGATATATTACTCGTGGTTTCTCTTCTATCACTTTAGTATATATATTTTAACGATATTTTGGAAATAAATCCGTTTAGCTCTAAGGAAAATCCATGAAAACGATAGACACTAATAGTTGAGTCTATTTTAACAATTTTATAACACTGTTGTAGGGAAACACAAAGAAATACTAATAATTTAAATAGTTTTATGCGGAACTATATTTATCGTGCGCTATCTCGCACATACACACACATAGGCAAGTCGGTAACGGCAGACCAAGGCGCACTTACGGGAACCAAATGGAGGATGTGACCAGTGGCTACAGATTGTATTTCGGAGAGTGTGCTCAGGAGCTACATAAGCTCATACCGCCATCACCTTTCTTCCATCGGACATACAGACGCACCGCGAGCTACCACCCTTTCTTGGTCGCTATTCCTAACTGTCGCACCAAGCGCTTCTCGACTTCTTTTATAATGCGCACAGCAAAGGAGTGGAACTCCCACTCTGCGTCTGTATTTCGTAGTACTTATAACCCGTCCTTTTTAAAGCCAGGGTGAATAGGTACCTTCTGTGTTAGCTCGTTCCATCGTAGATCCTGTCTTGGCCCCCGAGCTTGATTGGGATCAAGAGCGAACCCATGCTAAATAAAAAAAACGGAAGTAGAATGACTCAATCAGTATTGATCAAAAGGCATAAATTGACATAAATTGTAGGTTAGGTTAGGTTTTTAAAGCCAGGATGAATAGGTACCTTCTGGGTTAGCACGTTCCATCGTGGATTCTGTCTTTGTCCCCAGACTTGATTGGGATCAAGAGCGAACCTATTCTGAATAAAAAAATATAAAAAATGTCCTGAAAAACGGCGAGGTCAAAAGTACCCTTAACCGACAAGCTTGTATGAAAAGGCTGATAAGAGTAAAAGAAACTAGAGATGTATGTCAGGATCGTGGTAAGTGGAAATCTGTGATCTCTGCCTACCCTTGCGCGAAAAAGTTGTGATTGGACGTATTATTTATACATTTCAGTTACTTTTTCGTATAGCTTGACCCGATGTATATCTATAATCTAAGATCACAAATTTGTTGTTTGTCTGTCCGCTCTTTTTCCCGCTCCTTTTCCATTGTATATGCGTTACCATAGCAACGCGTTAATCGCAAGTAGTTCGTCGACCGGACGCTAGATGGCACCAACGGAAAAATATTGAATAATAATAGAAAAAAAAAAAATAATTTTGTCCACTTGTGCGAAGCCGGGACGGGCCACTAATAAAAAACAGTTATTTTAATCCAGACCCTAACAAACCCCGTGAAACTACTGTAACTACGTTCATCGGCTCTCGTGATTGGAACATGTCAATGACTCAGAAATTTTTAACGAATCGCAAACTTTTAATGGGCTTTCTCGACATTTCGCTATTTCTCAATAGCTATTTCAATATTCTCAAGTGCATAACTTATTACATAAACGTTAATAGAAAAAATAGGAAAAAATAATAGGATATTGTTTAAATATCACAGAAATATGTCTATGGTCATTAGTAAATAAATAAAATATAACCATTGTAAATAAATTAATCATGTTATTAAGGTATACATAATACTACATACACATAAATATCCAACAAGCTATATTTGGAAATAACCAACTCAGCAGTTAACTAAGCAAATGTCACATCATATTCAACAAAAAAAAAATCAACGAAACCTTAAGCCAATTCTGTCCACGTGGTACACTCAATCAATCGTTATATTCAACAATTAATAGAATAAAGACGTAATTACTAATTACTTAATTAATGTAGCCCCCATTACAAGTTACACAAACAAAACCCCGCGAAAAGTCCCATGTTTGTCCCGGAGCAACGTTCGCGACTGAAAATAAATAAAGCAACAAATTAAAACCGGGTTTAATTGAAGACTCTGATAATTAAGCATGAATGTTTAAATTAATTAATGAATTTCGTTGAATCGGAGGTAGTAGCTACATTCATTCTGTATAGTGATGCGCTTTGAGCCTTGAAAACACCGTTTTCTATATTTTTTTATTATCAGAAATTCGTATGCTAGCTACCATACTATCCGAGTAAATATGAAATATAAAAAATAACCTTCTTTTTTTATAATCATCTGTGTTTGATACACAAGTTTTTTTTAAAGTTTGTCGGAGGAGGATTATCGAAAATAATTATGGGAATTTGAAAAAAAAATTGTATTATTACGCAGAATAAACAATTATACATTTAAAAAAAATTGAAAAAAAACAAGTGAAAATTATGAAGTTAAAGAATTGACCACAGGCAAAAAATAAATAATTCAATGCAAAGAGGTCGCCGTTCAAAGTTAAACGGCCTTTGTGAAATGAGTGGCGTACACAATGTTTTTGTTAAAGAAGGTTATAAAATTGCAAATTCGGCTGCTCTATTTATCAAAACAAGTCTCAGAGTTTCTATTTGAAATATGTTTTCTTAAATATTTTTACATATTATGATATTGAAGCATTTTATTGCTAGATTTTTATATATAAAGATTTTTGGGATTTTACTCCTTAAGAATCGTTTCATATATAGTGCACGGTATGGAAAATAAATGGGTAGTAAAATCAATCGTTAACAAAAATACTCCCCGCTCCTCGGTCTCAAGTACACATTTACTCTCTTTCTTTCTCACTATAGCATTCAGTATACATGTAAAATGATAAGTAAAAAAAATAAATACAAATAAGAATACCATAATTTAAGTAATATATTTTATTAAATTAATATGAATAAATATATGAATTCATTTAAAGTAATAATAAAAGATTTAATTTAAAGAGTAAACTCCAGTCACGCGTCGGAGATGATAAGAAAAAAATCAACGTTTCTCATTACAGTTTTTTTAGAAGCTTTTATATTTCACCTGTCCCGGTGTCTGTAATGAAATCTTGCAAGTTCAATTTGACCCACTTCCCGGTTTCATATTGTACTGAAATTTTGCATGCATATGTATATCGCGTGACAATGCAATATTATGGTGACATAGAGTTAATCTGATGCTGAAGCTGGAAGTTGGCCATAGGTACTCCGCAATAAAACGACACAACCCCATCGAGTTTGGGCTCGTTTGATTCGTATTGACTAGTATTTAACCCGGGTCAAGGTCCATGGTAACCAGGGTCTGATGTGGAGCTGGAACGTGACTATAGGAACTCCGCAATAAAACTACATAGCCCCATCGAGTTTGGGCTTTTTAACATTTTATTTCGTTTTATTAAAAAGGAATAATAAAAGTTTTATTTTTATTTATTTTTTAAATCTTTTTTTTAAATAAAAACGTATAATTACCGATGCAACATTAAGTATAAGGCAGAAGTATGTTATTTAGTTGTATTTCTTTAGATTGAACTGATGAGATGTTCATTTCATCCAAAAGACGTCTACTGCTAAACGAATGCTTACTCTAAATTTGGTTTGTCATAATTTCCAAGGTTGGCTAGCAAGAGATAGAAGTAATATCCAGAATAAGCAAAACTGCTGCCCAATTCTTGGTTTACGGGAGGTAAATTTCGATTACCTCCAGTACAATTGGTTGCCTTTAACGATACCTTTGGGTATGAAGGTTTGGTGCCATTCTACTGAGGAGACAGTTTTGAGAAGACCATAAGCATTTTTTTCCAGAGTCATGATTGTTATGTACTTATTTTTTAATTATATCCTTCATTAACTAACCATAAAACAAGTTTTGCTTGATTTGGGAGTATATAACTGTAACTAATTGTAAAACACCAGTCTCCAAGGCAAAACTCTTTTTTTATGTTTGATGTTAGTCGCAAATGACCTCAACAACGATACCGGGTTTTGGGACGGCGAAATCCAGCCTAGAGTAGCGAACCACAGTGGTTTTCTACATGGACGGCATCACTCATGGGGGAGTCTCCGAACCAGCATAGATTATCTACAGCGCTCTAGCCGAAAAGGGAACACAGGGTTCCATAGGGCCTCTATAGGGGCTCGGACCTCGGCTAAGATTCGCCGTTCGTACATGATTTAAATTTTATTATGAGCCAACACCGTGAAACTGAACCACGATTCAGTACGTTACAGTGCCATCTTTTGGTAACTATGGTAACTAAATTTATTATCCAACAAGGTACTTAATAATATAAAATAAAAATGTATTACGTTGGGAATATTCATGTCAATATTAATTAATAAAATAAATAAATTAAAAAAGACATCAAACAATTAATGTGTAAGAAAAGAAAAGAAAAAGTCAACAAATGACGCATCCCTACTTCAAGCACTAAACGAACATTCGTAATTAATGTGAACAAGAAAAGACTTGTAGATATTCAATTATGTACACTTTAACTCAATTAATTTAAAATTTTATTATTTAAACTGGCAAGAATAATTGTGAAAAGTAAGCTCCACAGTCGACTGTGGATTTGAATTATCGGCGTAAAATGTATATTCAATTTGAGTAAAATTGTTTTTTTTTAATAAGGCTTACCAAGTAAATACATAAAGATAAATTACATTAAAAGTACAACACTTAGCGAAAATGTATCATATATGCATTTAACATAAAGGTAAGGTAAGGTATTTTTTGACCAACTTCTTATTATGTAACGAAACCAAATAAAAAACGTTGATGTGAATTAAAATGTTTGGATAACAAAAAAAATGGTCCTTAAAGATCTTTCTAGTTAGAGTTTCATCAAGAAGACATAGTGGAATTAACATAGGATATATATGCTGCTTATTCAAGCACAAAACAGACAGCTTGAACGGGTAGCCGGTGGGCGAATCGCCTGTCATGTGTAAAGCTTTGTGTGGCTGATCTGATGCGAGCAGATGATATGGTTATTAAATACACTATGGTTTAAGAGATTATACCGCCTTTCCATTATAATATTGTGAGATTTTAAACATATCAAATCATGTACAGTCATGAGCAATGAAATTTGTGAACAATGTCAGAATATATCAATAACTATTTATATATAAATTGCCTGTCACAGTGTTCGACCGCGATGGACTCCGAAGCTAAGCAACCGATTTTACTGATTTTTTCATTTTGCTGGATTTGTTCCAACTTAAGACAAAGGATAGGTTTCATTTTATTTTTAACACAGCAACACATGGCTGGATCAGCTAGTAAAATTCTTTATTTATTTATTTCATCTGACGCTGCTTTCACTAAACATTAGGTGGGATTAAACACTTCCCTATTTCGAATGAAAGAGTCAAAAATACAAATGAAAACAGAAAAAAGAAGTTTTTGCTTAAATCATTAAAAAAAGATAAATAAAATAATGGCAATCTGTTATTTAAATGATGGCAAGCAATCTTAAATGCCATTTCAAAAAAGAGTCTGAAGAGTCTTGGCAGAAAAAAATAGATTCAATTTTTTTTTCGTGAGTAGATAAGCGCTTGACCTTTATCTCGCCTGATAGATAATAAGCGACGATACTATCTAGGATTTGATGTGCCTGCCTAGAAAATACCTATTAATTTATCACGAAACGCAGACTAAGGCAAAGAGTTCCACTTTTTAGCGGTTTCATATGTTCGGCCGCTTATTAGTAAGTCTGTAGGTTTTTCGATGAAAAAAATGGGGATGGCGGAACAAGGCTGTACAATTCAGCTGCATATCTATATCTAAATTCTTCCCGAGGTCAACTTTTCGACATATTTTAAATTATTATAATAGAAAAATTCTAGAAAAAAATCGACTCGGGTCACAAGTGAATTCTCAGGCGGGAATCGAACCCGCAACCTTTGGAAATCCGGTCCAATGCTCTAGTATTTTTCTATTATAATAATTTATCTTATAAGATCGCATTGAAAATGCATAAAATATATAAAAATTATAAAACATATTTTAAATTAATTAGAAATATTTTAAATAGATCAGTTATTATATTTTTGTTTTAATTATTATATTTGTTTACTTACATAAATAAAGAAATACATATACGTCGCATTTTTACTGTATTGGTTATAGAGCTTCTATAACTCTCATAATACCTTTCAAACACACACACACACATACACACACACACACACACACATATATATATATATATATATATATATATATATATATATATATATCAATGAATACTGAAAAAATATTGAAGTAAACTGAACTAAACTACCTATTATTCTCAAAGATAAGTTAAAAAATTCCATCCCAAAAATATCTTAGCGAATGTTCAGTGATCCACGCGAAATAAGGGATGGGTGCGAAATAGAGGAACGCTGTCTGGCATCAGCTGTGAAGCATTAGTCAGTCGAAGCGAGAGAATTTAATAAAAGCACACCCGACGTGATAGGGCAGCGCCGATCTATCGTTAAGTGTTCGAGATGATGCTCACAAATACTATCAGTTATCTACACATATAAATAAAGATTATTCGTTTTTTAGTTCTTACGTTTCCGCGCACATTACATATTTAAATAAAATAACTTTTTTACGGATTTTGCGCATAATTTATTTTATATTTAATCCCAACCTTTCTACTCCTTTACAGGAGCCGTGATCACAGGATGACCGGATCAGTCATAAATAAAACATGCGCAAAAATCCGTAAAAAAGTGTTTTATTCTGATGTGTAATGTGCGCGGAAGTGTAAGAACTAAATATTTATTATGAAATTGATTTTATTTAGTACAAGATAACTCCACCCCTGACTCGAACACATGCGGTAATCCTTCTTGGCATGCTGACAACTAAGTTATTAAGCATTTCTTGCGGTAACCTGTCCCATTCTTGAATAACGGCTTCCCTGATCTATGGCACTGTCTTAGGAGGTGGCTGACGGTTCTAAACAGTTCGCTTGACAGCATTCCACGCGTGCTCTATCGGGTTTAAGTCAGGCGAGCCGACACGCGATTCTGACCTGGTATTGTCGTATTCACGCAGAGCCGCGTTGATTCGTTAAGCTCGATGTGTGGGTACATTATCTTCAACCAATACGAATCGAGGGCCATGGTTAATTCTGAGTGATCTGACAATTCCGTCAATAGCAATGGCTTGGTACAAAGCAGCAGTCATAAAGCCACGATACGGGATCAACGGCGTTCTAGCACCAATCATTATACCGCCCCAAAAGGATAACGATCTCCCTTCTTGTTGAACGGTTCCGGTGGCAGCTCTTTGTCTTTCAGCGTTTCCACATCTTCTCCAGCCACGGAGACGTGGTTTGTCCGGATGAGTGGAAATTCTGGTCTCATCGACGAAAAGACAATGCAGCCAAATGTTTTCCTCTTCGTCTTCTTCATTTTAGCGGAGGCAAGCCTACTGAAATTTGCGTCGCTTTCGTTGCTGTAAATTCATGGGTGTTCGCCAGGATCTCCTCGCTCGTAAGCAAACCTGGTGGAAGCAATTCCTGATGGTCTGAATGCTAATTTCTAGTTCAGTAGCAGCCCGCAACTCAGCTCTTATTTTAGTGGTATTGATTTTTGGGTCTAGGGCAGTCAACAATTTGAGGTAACGCTTCTGAGCAGCAGTAAGAACAGTTGGTCGACCACTGCGAGGTCGATCAGGAAAGTTATTCACGCCGCGATACCTCCGTAATGTGTTCACGACACAGGATTGGGATACAGCCACTCTGCGTGCTATTTCTCTCGTGGAATGACCTTCTTCCCCCAAAGTAACAATTCTTGCTCGTAAAATTTCTGATTATTCCCTCGGCATCTTTTTGAATTAACTCCTTCTTCGAAAAGTCAGAAAAAACGCCTGAATGAAGTTGGTCAGATTTCTGAATGAGCGTAAATAGAAAAATAAATTGATATTTTAAATTCTTTTGTTATTAAAAAAAATGATTTTTAAATAAAGAATCTTAGAATAAAAAGGAAAAAGCCTTTTATTCTAAAGTAAAAGAAAAGATTTCGTATTTTGCAAAGTGATCTCAAACTTTTTTTGATGTGTGTATGAAAGAGCTGTCGGAACATCAAGTTTTACCTTTTTTATACTAGCTGACCCGGCCACGCGTTGCTTTGAAATAAGTTAAAATTAAACCTATCCTATGACCTACTATTTTGCTGAATTTGTTCCAAATTAGGTAAGTTAGAACAAATCCAGCAAAATAAAATTATCATCAAAATTGGTTAAGTGGAGTTCATTGAGCTCAAACACTGTTCAGCCTTTCGCACCGACGGTCCTGGGTTCGAATCCCGGAAGGCAGACGTTTGTGTGATGAACACGTGCATTTGTTCAGTTGAGTCATGGGTATTTATGTATATAACTTTATAAATATTACATATCTACGTATCATATATGTATGTCTGTTAGCCTAACAGTGCTTACTTTGGGCTAGGCTTGGAGTGAATGTAAGAAATATTATTATTTACAGAACCCTTTATAAAGTCGAAACGTTAGTATTATATAAAAAAAAAAATCTGCGTCGCGAATCCGGTAAAAGTAGTTTTATTTAAATGTACAATAGGTGCGAGGTGTAAGAAAATTTAGGATACATTTCGGACAGTGTACAGCGGAATTGCACAATCTTGTTCCGCCGTCCCCATTTTTTTCATCGGACAATCAGACTTACAAATAGGCGCTACCATTATATACATATACTTATGTACATCTAAGGATTTCTCTACCCCAAAACTAGGAAGGGTTGTACCAGGCATCTTAGACCGACATCAACCATTCATCAAAAAGTAATTACAAAACATTTAAACTTTAATTTATTACTAAAAACGGAGTATAATGAAACTACTACTATTAGGAAGAAGAACTTCTTAGAAGAAAAAGCATACTACAACCCTTGCCTGCTCATTTACTATGTAAAAAGTATGCCATGCATTTAATAATAACATTTTTTACATTTACACCAATTAACCTAGCGCAAAGTAAGCACTGTAAGACACACAAACATCTGCCCCTTCCGGGATTCGAGCCCAGGACCATCGGTGGGAAAGGCGTTAGTACATTCAAATATATAAATCTGAGTCAAAGGTTAGTATTTCATAATAAAGCTATCTATATCTCTAATATATCTTCGAATTTCCAATGTCGATAGTCCCGATTGTTAAACCGATTACATTTTATTCGCATACGCCAATCATTTTTACTAAACTCAATCGGATTGGGCTTTCCGTCCGTATTGCTCCATTATTATCCGATAAAAGTAAGTGGTTTCGATATAAAATTGCTTTTAACACTAAAAACAATTTTGTAACCAATAAATTGTTTCTTTTTTGTTAATTTCAATACACTGAAACCTGTTTAACTTTTTTTTTAATCGTGAATAGGAAAGAGCTAAACCGCTATGTCCTCTGATGATAAGCAACGATGCGATCTAGAATGTGATGCGCCGGCCTAGAAGATATCTATTCACTCGTGGCTTGAAAACCCCTAAATTGTATTTGCCAGGAAACACAGACTTGGCGAAAAACTGGGTCCTGGATATGAAATATCTCTGTCATTGATAATTATAATAAGGTTCCGACACTAGGGCTTCCAATCCCGCAGCCTGAATTCAATCTCGGTATTTGCGCGACTACGAATTTTCAATCCCGCGGGATCTCGGTATTTGCGGGATCCCGCTTATTGAAAATATTCACATTTATATAAGCCAAATAAAACAATGAATTAATGAACTCCACATTTATTTACTTACATATTACTATTAATATGAGGTCAATCAAATAACACCGTTTATTTGTAACAAAAAAATGAATTAATTAACTAACTACACATTTATTAAAGTATTACATAGTCATTCTTCATCATACTAATAGTAGTATGAGATCAATCAAATTACTCAGTTTATTTATCACATAAACTCTATGAATTATCAACTAACTTCATATTTATTTACGCATTACTATTATTATTAGATCAATCAAATTACACCGTTTTTCTGCACAAAAAACAGTAACAAATACTGAATAAAAAACAAATAAAAAAAAACAAATACACAAAAAAAAAAAAAACAACCAAAAATTTAAACTGAATTTTATATGATATATGTTACTTTAATTAGTAAGTTTGTCACCTTTAAACTGAAAATATTACCGAAGGAAACACAACATGTCCAAACTGTCGTCTGCCAAACTACTAGGTAGTTTATACGCAATATAGCCAGCAACAGAAAATGCCCTTTCGGCTTCCACACTTGTGGACGGTATTCCTCCTTATTCCTTTTAAGGATTTGTAAGTGAATAAAGATATTTTCCCATTGACCCCCCCAGGTTTATAGAGAGTCATTTCTTTTTTTTTATGGAGTCAGCTGTCTGACGTGTCTGACTATATAGTTAACTCTAACTACTGTTGCAATGTAAGATCTAGACCGAAACCCGATGACGGAATGTCTACTGTGACGTTTCTTACTTGATCACCCTCTTCGTCATCATTGCTCTCAGATGAATTAAAAGGCTGAAGTTCATTCTCGTTACAAAATCTTTAATTAATTAATTTCTTTTTGCTGGAAGATGAAACGCTTTTTTCAGTCCCGCAAATCCCGCGGATCCCGCGCCCTTAATCCCGCATCACGCGGGATTAGAAAATGGCGCGGGATCCCGCAATACCGAGATCTCGGTATTGCGGGATTGGAAGCCCTATCCGACACTTATGCATTGAAATAAGTCTGTTACTTGAAATTTTGAGACATAATTAACTAAGATTAGATTTCATAGATTTTTTCGATGTTTACCTCTATATTTTGTTGATTCTACGATAAGTGTACTCTTTTAAATTGTGTAAATAAATAAATATATTTAGTTCCTACACTTCTGCGCAAATTAACCATTTAAATAATATAACTTATTTAGCGTTTTTTGCGCATAATTTATATTTAATCCTGACGTTTTGACTCTTTTACGTGCTCTCAAATCATTAAGCTCCATTTCTAGAATGGGTCCCGACTGCTACAATTTTTCTTCTTGGTTTAGGGTTTTTTCATTTCTAAATTACCCAGAAACGCAGTCGGGTTTTTAGTTTTTCTTCAAAGTATTTCTTAAGCTGACACCAGCGCTAACTTCTCATGTTCTAGGTATCACTAAAACGTTATCTACAACATTGAATACTTTAACAAGTATCCAACAATCGATGAAGAAGAAACATTTTTAAGAATCAACATGTAAAATGTATTACAAAAAATATTATTATTATGTTTTATTATTTAAGATGATAATCTTCCATTATGTAAGCATTCAACACTTATATAGAAAAAAAATTGCTGAAACGGCAGAGCATGACAACCGATCATGTATTTCTTAAGCTGACTCCAGCGCCTCGGTTTGGTAACGAATTAAATACGTATTGACTAGGACACAATATTAATAAGTATAAAGAAAATGTGTGTGTAAATTCTGGCGCACGACTAGTGTTTACTTCTTAAGTACGATTTTCTTTGAACAGGCACAGAAAATAATAAAACAGAACTTCAAAATAAAAGTGAAAGGTGCGCATGATAGGTTACAAAACGTGACTCTGTCATTCGGTCGCTAAATGATACTCTTCATATTTTTTTCATACCGGGCACCTTAGAAAATCAAAGTAAGGAAAGTCAAGGAGTAAATTAAAAAAATACAGAATCCTATAATTTCTTAGAAATACACATAAAACTAAGAACATACTTAGAACTAGTATTTGGAAAGATCTAAGAATAGTAAAACTATTAACGTCTCATTGAACATTAGCTCCCGCCTCGTTACATGAGAGCGACTCATGAGCTAAGAGTCGGGACATTAACATCTAACTAAATTAAAATTAAGCGAATGCACTTAACTTAATTAAATTCACTTAAAGTACTCCACTTTTAGGATTCAAGTCTCGGATAGTGTAAATTTATTTCGCTGGAATACCTTGTGTTAAACTTTTTCATTTAATTAGCGTCTTGTATAGAAAGAATAGCTTCATGATTCAAAGAAATTTTTACTTGAAAAACTCAATTTCTCTCGGATAATAATAACAATCACATTAAAACCATAGTGCGATTCAACGTATTCGATAATCGTTATCGAGCGCGTTACAGATTTCTATGAAGATTCACAGTTCCTGATGGTTACCACTAGGGGCGCTTATACAAAAATCCATAGTAATTTTACACAGACGATATTGAATATCGACGCGTAAACTCGCACTTAGGTCTTTATTTCTTCTTTATCGATACTACTTGTAAAAGCGTTACATTTGATCTTGTAGGTAGTAGTTACCTTTAACATAAAGAGATGGCACTGACGTCAGCATAAGAAATACTTAGCAAACTCCACGTGTCTATAAATAGTGAGGGAATGTCGGTCTAAACCCCGCCTGATACCTGAGACAAATTGATTTTTTTTGTAGAAATAATTACTTAATATATAATAGTCAGTCTCTTGTTTTCGGCCAATACTTGAAATGTAATAAAAAGATGACGAAAGTGTGTGTGGTAGCTCCGACACAGGACTGGATTTTGTCTTTGAAGAGGCACAGAAAATAATATAACAAAACTACAAAATAAAAAATTCGCACGATAGGTGTGCATAAAAAATAGTAACGCTTACAGTCGATCACAAAATTTTACTCTTTATATGTTATATGAATATCAATTCTTAAGGAGTAAACTCCAATCCTGCGTAACTCCTATAAAAAAAAAATTAAGATTTATATTGCTTAAAATAAACAAAAAATATTTCCGCCGTCTTCGGGAATGTGGAATAAATTACTTATTTGTTAATAAGCATTCAGAACTGCAGAACTATTAAGCCTCTTAGCCAACATCATTGCGGACATTGTGTGGTACGATCTGGTCTGCAAGTGGTGGTCTCAGTGTAGTGGCCAGACTACCATAGCACATAACCGAAATTTAGCTTCCAATATTTAAACAGCTCTGATTACTTATTCTCAGCTCAAACGATAACTTACTTGTATTGATTCCACTCAGAAGTATAGCAGAAATTGTACTAGTTTGACATAAACCTCATATAGAATTTCCCCTATATTCCAACACGACCTAACGAAGGATTTTTGTCTATTGACCGAAATACAACAACTATTTCCTTTTCAAAAAAATCCAACTTTAAAGAATCCTTAAATTAAGAGTTACCAATTTTTTGTAAATAGAAAAAACGTACTTGATCCCTAGACACTTTTAATGTAAGTCTTTTGTAATTATTACTATTACCAACGCAATTAAGCTGAGATAAACACACAGGAAACTTTTATACCAGTAATCAGTTCCCAAGGGCCAAATTCAAAAGTCCATGCGCCAGAAGTTGTATAGAATAAATAAATTCAATCCCTGCTTAATTGTGTCTCAAACGAGGAGTTAATTAATGCATTACTTCACCGCTAGATGGCGGAATGCCGTTTCTCTCATTAGTATTCAAATGCAAATGCGGGGCAACGTTCTCGTCCCAGACCTCACTTTCGCAGAAATAATTTCATCAACATCAGCGTACTTGTACCAAATGCGATGAAAAGGAGAACGGAGTATCAAATCTGCAAAGGTGACAAAAATATTAACCCAGGTGATCAAAGTTATGATTGAATAGTTGTAGTGGTGCATTCTCACTATCCTCGCTCAATCAATCAGTTTCTAGTGGTGCGTTCATACTACCTTCAGTTAATTACATTATTATATTAATTGTTTTTTCGAAATAAAGTCATTTGATGGGATCTTCAACAAACATGCCAGTCTTCGAGATTATGGCAAAAGCCCCCATTTAAATGAAGACTTTCATCAAGATGAAGACAAAGATAACAATTTATTGATATAATATTTATATGCCATAATAATAAAATCCAAAAAGTAGTAATTTTATATAAAACAACATTTTTATATAACGGAAATTTAATATAATTTTAATATTATGCCAATTTTTTTTAACAACATGACCTATGTAAAATAGTTTATGTCTATGCTAAATTGCAAATAAACAAGCAAGCATGGCAAGGATTTCTCAAATAAGTATACAACATATTTAAAAGCATGCAGCATGCAAGTAGGAATTCAGCATGCATATTGCCAACATGCCAACAAGCCGCAAACATGATATTAAGTCCAGGTTAGTGACAAATCTAACATAACTGAACCTACCTAAGGCCACCGTATTCGTAATCCCAAGGCTTTTTTATATAAACTGTCAAAGTTTATTATGGAATATAAACTTTACGACGAACTTGTATGAAAAGGCTGATTAGAGTTGAAGACACGAGAGTTGTATGTCATGATCGTGGTAAGTAGAAATCTGTGATCTAGGCCTACCCCTGCGGGAAAAAGGCGTGATTGTATTGCTTTTTATGACACTCTTAAGTGTAAAGGAGTGGTGCTTTTCTTTATTACTGGACACTAAACAGCTAAAGTAAAATTCACATACGAAAACTTATTTTGTCGTTAATTGAACTAATTCTGATAAGCTATGTCGATGTCCTTAATTACAAGTAAATACTCCTTTGATATTTTGCTGCAGTATTCAGGATTTTTTTAAAATTGTAAATTGCTTGACCACTATCTCGCCTGATGGTAAGCGACTATGCTCTCTAGGGTATGACGCGCTTGCCTAGCATTCCTATTCACTCGTGACTTGAAGACCCCTAAATTGTATTTGTCAGGAAACACAGATTCAGGCAAAGAGTTCCACTCCTTAACTTAATCACGAAATTGGAACTAAAACGCTTAGTGCGTGTTTAAACGCCTACCGGATCTTTGCTTGCAATTATGCAGTAGCCTCACATTGCTGTTCGTAAATATATTTTTTTTATGTAGTTGCGGGTTAAAATTAAACTAATCACAATATCGATTGACTTCCATCCATGTAGTTTCATTTCCGTTCTTTTTCTTGAATATTTATTTATATTAGTAAACCTAATTCTGCACATGGTCCACCGAGCGGATTAATAAGTTGTGATTATTACTGGCATTAATATTTTATGGAATACTATCGGAAATTATAAATACTAATCAAGAAGTATTGATGTGGAGTGGAATCAATCTACCTCGTGTCATCGAGTGCATTAATTGTGGTGTTAAGTATAGACTTTTATAGTTGAAAATAGCCCAGCACTCAAAGGTAATTAAGTTTAAGCTAAGAATTAATATTATATACAAAAAGGTTAGTAAAACTTATTTCTTAGTTTATTTTTCTATCTTATGACACGTAATTATTGTAACCTATGGTAGTTGGACACAGGATTATGAATAGTAGTACTTATCTGTTTTAATAACAAATTAGGTTCAAATCATACTTAAAAAAGTATAGTAATTACTAAGTGTTACATTGTTTGAATCAAATAGTACGTTTTTTCTTTGCTTATTCATTTAATGAGTTACTGTGCATAAAGTACCTAGCTACCCAATTAATAACTGTTAAAACATTCCTTGCCTGTAGATTCATTGTAAAATAGTGGTTTATAGTCGAATATTGTACCTACCTACATTTTACAATATAAGTTTCAACAAGTTATTATCTTTCAAAAGTAAATAATGGAGTAAAGTGAGAACATTGATTAAAATTAAAGATAGCTAGTTATTATTGATCTTATATTCACAAAGAATTTTTTATAGTTTAAATAATTATTAACATAAAGTTTAATTGCTTAAATTTATAAATACTTATATATGGTCATATTATACATTATTACTTGTTTCTTTGAAATGATTAAACTGTTATAAAACGTTATAATAATTTGATATTGAGATTTGTTCACACTTTGTTGAAAGAGCTAGGTATTATAAATTGTTCTCTTATTTATTTGAGTGCTTATACAAATTCCAGATTTACAATACCCGAATCTCAGAATGTCCCAGGAAAGAGAGTTGATTAAAAAGCGAGGCAGCTATAAAGGTCGGCTTACTTCTTTTATTAATTATTTGAGTACAGTAGAAAATGAGTCAATTAGTAGAAACGATTACAGAGAATTACAATTGCGTATTGGCAAAATCGAGTCGTTGTATGAGCAATTTGATGAGGTGCAGACGCAGTTGGAATGTATAGTGGAACACGTTGACGAGCAGTTCAAGGAGCGTTCCGAGTTTGAGTCGCAATATTTTAAGGCCATTGCCAAGGCTCAAGGTTTGCAAAGTCGAGACGAGGACTCCTTGAATCTCGCAAGTGGTGATAGTGAGAAGGGTACCCGTGCTAGTAAACAACAGCTTGTAAAGTTGCCCACTATTCAGTTACCTAAATTTAGTGGCTCATACGATAACTATCTTGAGTTTCGAGATACCTTTAGCAGTCTCATTCATAACAATGATGATATAGATGAAATAAATAAATTTCATTATTTACGTGCGTCTTTAGAGGGTTCCGCTGCAGTTGTTATTCAATCGATTGAATTTTCGGCTAGCAACTATATCGTAGCATGGCAACTTTTGTGTGATAGGTTCGATAATAAACGTTTATTAATACAAAACCACGTATCTTCCTTATTTAATCTTGAGACAATTACGAGAGAATCGTCCTTAAATTTGAAGCGCTTAATAGATCAAGTCAATAAAAATCTAAGAGCACTTGAAACGCTGGGCGAACCTATCAGGTATTGGGATACCTTATTAATATACATACTCACTAACAAATTAGATACAAAAACTTATCGTGAGTGGGAAGAGTACAAGGGGCGCATGGATAAGAATAGTTCAATATCTTTCGATATTTTCCTTCAGTTTGTTCGCAATCGTGCTGATTTAATCGAAACGCTTGAGTTATCAAGATGTTCTCATTCCGTAATTAAATCTACTGCTAAGATAAAATCTATGGTTTCAGTGGAAGGTGGTCACGGATCTAAGTCTACGGAATCAAACCAACGTCTTTGCTCAAAATGCAAGGGTGATCATAACTTAGCTCAGTGCCCACAGTTTCTGGCTTTGAGTGTGGACGCCAGATTGAAGCTATTACCTAGTTATAAACTATGTTATAACTGCTTTCGTTCCGGTCATTTTGCTAACATGTGTAAAAAACCAGGATGTAAGGTATGTAAGCGACGGCATAATGCTTTGATTCACTTACCTAATGATAAACCTAACGTGTCAGAAAACATACCATCGTCATCTCAAACTCCTTCACGTATTACCGACAATATAGCGTTGTCAGTAAATATATACAGTAAGCAATGCGATGTGCTGTTATCCACTGCTTTGGTTAAATTGCAAAATGATTTTGGTCGTGAGTATGTCGTACGCGCTGTATTAGACAGTGGTAGCACAGCGAGCCTCATAACTGAGAGGCTATGTGAGCGTTTGAATCTATCTACTCTTTCAGTTAATCGATCAATTTTGGGCATAAATAACGCAACGGCATGCGTAGGCAAAATGTGTCATGTTAACCTGACGTCATTAAACAACTGTTTTTCTACCAAACTTAGTTGCTTCATTTTGCCATCAATTACTAGTTATGTCCCAAGTCGTGAAATTAATATATCTGAAGTTCAAATCCCCACTAATATTTGTTTGGCGGATCCTACATTCTATATGCCAGCGGAGGTGGATATTCTGATTGGCGCTGATCTTTTTTGGGATTTGTTAGGAACGCAAAGAATAAAGTTAGGTCAGAATAAACCTGTCTTATGTGACACACGTTTGGGGTGGATAATTTCCGGCCCAATGTATAATAATAATGTCACTAATTCATCATCCCATGATGTACTATGCCACTTTAATAGCATAGATTCATGTGAAGATCAGTGTTTAAAAGATATTCAGATAGACCTTACACGTTTTTGGCAGTTAGAGGAAGTTAATTCTAAATCACCTAATTATTTTCCAGACGAAAGGTTATGTGAAGAACATTTTGTTCAGAATACGACTCGCCTGCCTGATGGTCGTTTCTGTGTGCGTATACCGCTGAAACAAAATCCTTCTGTCTTGGGTGATTCTTTCCAACGCGCTGTACAATGTTTGTATTCGTTGGAACGCAGGTTAAAGGCTAAACCTGATTTATATAAAATGTACCGCGATTTTATGACAGAGTACAGATTACTAGGTCATATGTCGGAATGTGAGGAACATAATTTGAATTCAACTGGTTATAACATTCCGCATCACGCTATTTTGCGTGAAAATAGCACAACCACGAAACTTCGTGTAGTGTTTAATGCGAGTAGCCCTACTACGTCAGGGGTCTCTTGTAATGACATCCAGATGGTTGGTCCAACTGTTCAGGATGACCTGTTGTCTATCTTATTACGTTTTAGGCAACATAGATACGTGTTGTCAGCAGATGTCGAAAAAATGTATCGACAGATCGTTGTCCATCCATCTGATCGACATTTGCAGCATATTCTCTGGCGGGACAATACGGACGACCCTATTAAGAAATTTATTTTGAACACCGTGACTTACGGTACATCTAGTGCTCCATTTTTGGCAACCCGGTGTCTTAAGCAAATAGGTTTGGAATGCAAGAATGAAAAAATTGCTGACGTCATTTTGCACGATTTTTATATCGATGACCTTTTGACTGGAGGGGATGACCTAGAAATGGTAGAAACTATACGGCGAGAAGTTACAGATGCTTTGGCCGCTGCTGGTATGCCACTACGTAAATGGAAATCTAACGAACCTCGTTTGGCAACTCAGAACTCACAAACGCAATCCCTTGACTTAAATATAGGGAGTAACGAGCCAAATAAATTATTAGGCCTTAGTTGGTATGTGAATTCTGATGACCTTTGTTTTCCAATTGGTGCATGTGTACCTTGTGGTGATACCAAACGAGACGTGTTATCAGTAATTGCGCGTATTTTTGATCCTTTGGGACTCTTGTCTCCATGGGTAATTAATATGAAAATGTTGCTTCAAAGGCTGTGGATTGAAAAGCTGTCTTGGGATGAGCCTTTAACTGGCGATAATAAGAAGCGTTGGAATGAAATTCGCGAATCTTTATCAGTTTTAAATGAGATTCGCATTCCAAGGTGTGTTATTTGTCAATCGTATGAGTCTTTACAATTGCATGTATTTTCTGATGCGTCGGAGTGCGCATATGGAGCATGCATTTACATGCGAAGTGTTGATGACCAAGGTGAGGTGTTAGTCCGACTGTTAACAGCGAAAAGTCGAGTAGCGCCTATTAAACCGACCACCATACCGAGATTAGAGTTGTGTGCGGCTCTATGTGGAGCGCGGCTTTATGAAAAGGTTATCACTTCGCTTAGGTTAAACATCACTAAAATCTACTTCTGGAGCGATTCCACCATTGTCTTGGGATGGTTGCGTATGCTACCTTCCAGACTTCAGCCGTTTGTTCGCAATCGCGTGGCAGAAATCTTGGAAAGGACAGACAACTGTATTTGGCAACACGTCCCAACACATAAGAACCCTGCAGACCTAATATCTCGTGGTGTGGATATTAGCAATCTGATAAATTTTGACCTGTGGTGGAGCGGTCCTGATTTTCTGCATGATTCTTCGAAATGGCCGATTCAACCCGAACAGCTTGGGTCATTGCCCGAGACTAAAATGAACATTGCTTTGACTACTGTTGATGTAGACGATAAAAAGCATAATTTAATAAAAATTAACTTTAGCAATTTTTCTAATTATCTAAGACTAGTGCGATCAACAGCATATGCAGTGAGATTCATTAAATATTGTAAAAAGGCCTCATTCCCATCTGATTTCTTATCTGAAGAAGAATTACAAAATGCACTAAATATTATTTTACCCGTAGTTCAGTTCGAATCATTTCCAGAATATAAGCTTTTGATAAATAAAAAATCTTTGCCTGCGAAAAGTCAACTTTTAAAATTTAATGTATTTTTAGATGATAAAAATATAATGCGTGTTGGGGGGCGTCTTGATAACTCAAACTTTTCTGAAGATAAAAAACATCCGATTATTATACAGTCCACTCATATTTTCACAAAATTGTTGTTTAATTTTGAACACAAAAGGTTGTTGCATGCTGGTCCCCGATTATTGCTTGCATCTATCCGTGAGCAATATTGGCCGATAGGCGGTTTAAGGTTAGCTAAGTCCTGTTATCATGCTTGTCATATTTGTACTCGTATGAAGGGTAAAGTCATGAACCCTTTAATGGGACGTCTTCCAAAGCAACGCCTTTGTCCTGGTGGTTATCCATTCGAATGTACAGGTGTCGATTATGCGGGACCGGTTATGTGTGCAAGTCGTCAAGGTCGTGGATGTAGACTGGTAAAGGTTTATATAGCACTTTTTATTTGCTTTACCACCAAGGCCATACACTTGGAGTTAGTGGGTGACTTAACGAGCAACTGTTATTTGCTTGCTTTACGTCGATTCATCTCACGGAGAGGAAAGCCCGTTCATATTTATTCCGATAACGGTACCTCATTTACTGGCGCATACAACGAACTCTCAAAATTTTTAAAAACTAATTTTAATTCTTTGGGTGAAAGTGCTGCCTGCGAGGGCATTAATTTTCATTTCATCCCGGCATATGCTCCTCATTTCGGTGGTCTCTGGGAAGCGGGTATTAAATCAACTAAATATCACTTAAAAAGAGTGTTGGGGAATTGTAATCTAACATATGAAGAGCTTAACACTACATTGACGCAAATTGAAGCTGTTTTAAACTCCCGACCCTTAACGCCGCTTTCTTCGGATCCTGCCGATTACACTTCACTGACACCAGGTCATTTTCTTATTGGGCGACCATTGACCACCATACCACAATACGATTACCAGTCTCTGCCTGCAAACCACTTGACACGATATCAACGCATAGAACAACTACGCCAACATTTTTGGACAAGATGGAGCAAGGAATATGTTACAGAGCTGCAACATCGCGTCAAGTGGCGTTCGTGTCAAGACAGTTTGAAGGTTGACACTTTAGTCGTTGTAAAGGAGGACAATCTTCCGCCCCAGAAATGGAGATTGGGAAGAATCGTGGCTGTTCATCCTGGACCTGACGGCATCGTACGCGTGGCCGATATTAGAACTGCGAGTGGAGTGAGCAGGAGGGCTTTCAGCAAGATCTGCCCTTTGCCTGTGGCCGCAGATCCAGTTTCCGGTTGAAGGCATAGCCTTCAACGCCCGGGGGCATGTTTAAACGCCTACCGGATCTTTGCTTGCAATTATGCAGTAGCCTCACATTGCTGTTCGTAAATATATTTTTTTTATGTAGTTGCGGGTTAAAATTAAACTAATCACAATATCGATTGACTTCCATCCATGTAGTTTCATTTCCGTTCTTTTTCTTGAATATTTATTTATATTAGTAAACCTAATTCTGCACATGGTCCTTCGAGCCGGATTAATAAGTTGTGATTATTACTGGCATTAATATTTTATGGAATACTATCGGAAATTATAAATACTAATCAAGAAGTATTGATGTGGAGTGGAATCAATCTACCTCGTGTCATCGAGTGCATTAATTGTGGTGTTAAGTATAGACTTTTATAGTTGAAAATAGCCCAGCACTCAAAGGTAATTAAGTTTAAGCTAAGAATTAATATTATATACAAAAAGGTTAGTAAAACTTATTTCTTAGTTTATTTTTCTATCTTATGACACGTAATTATTGTAACCTATGGTAGTTGGACACAGGATTATGAATAGTAGTACTTATCTGTTTTAATAACAAATTAGGTTCAAATCATACTTAAAAAAGTATAGTAATTACTAAGTGTTACATTGTTTGAATCAAATAGTACGTTTTTTCTTTGCTTATTCATTTAATGAGTTACTGTGCATAAAGTACCTAGCTACCCAATTAATAACTGTTAAAACATTCCTTGCCTGTAGATTCATTGTAAAATAGTGGTTTATAGTCGAATATTGTACCTACCTACATTTTACAATATAAGTTTCAACAAGTTATTATCTTTCAAAAGTAAATAATGGAGTAAAGTGAGAACATTGATTAAAATTAAAGATAGCTAGTTATTATTGATCTTATATTCACAAAGAATTTTTTGTAGTTTAATTAATTATTAACATAAAGTTTAATTGCTTAAATTTATAAATACTTATATATGGTCATATTATACATTATTACTTGTTTCTTTGAAATGATTAAACTGTTATAAAACGTTATAATAATTTGATATTGAGATTTGTTCACACTTTGTTAAAAGAGCTAGGTATTATAAATTGTTCTCGTATTTATTTGAGTGCTTATACTAATTCCAGATTTACAATACCCGAATCTCAGAATGTCCCAGGAAAGAGAGTTGATTAAAAAGCGAGGCAGCTATAAAGGTCGGCTTACTTCTTTTATTAATTATTTGAGTACAGTAGAAAATGAGTCAATTAGTAGAAACGATTACAGAGAATTACAATTGCGTATTGGCAAAATCGAGTCGTTGTATGAGCAATTTGATGAGGTGCAGACGCAGTTGGAATGTATAGTGGAACACGTTGACGAGCAGTTCAAGGAGCGTTCCGAGTTTGAGTCGCAATATTTTAAGGCCATTGCCAAGGCTCAAGGTTTGCAAAGTCGAGACGAGGACTCCTTGAATCTCGCAAGTGGTGATAGTGAGAAGGGTACCCGTGCTAGTAAACAACAGCTTGTAAAGTTGCCCACTATTCAGTTACCTAAATTTAGTGGCTCATACGATAACTATCTTGAGTTTCGAGATACCTTTAGCAGTCTCATTCATAACAATGATGATATAGATGAAATAAATAAATTTCATTATTTACGTGCGTCTTTAGAGGGTTCCGCTGCAGTTGTTATTCAATCGATTGAATTTTCGGCTAGCAACTATATCGTAGCATGGCAACTTTTGTGTGATAGGTTCGATAATAAACGTTTATTAATACAAAACCACGTATCTTCCTTATTTAATCTTGAGACAATTACGAGAGAATCGTCCTTAAATTTGAAGCGCTTAATAGATCAAGTCAATAAAAATCTAAGAGCACTTGAAACGCTGGGCGAACCTATCAGGTATTGGGATACCTTATTAATATACATACTCACTAACAAATTAGATACAAAAACTTATCGTGAGTGGGAAGAGTACAAGGGGCGCATGGATAAGAATAGTTCAATATCTTTCGATATTTTCCTTCAGTTTGTTCGCAATCGTGCTGATTTAATCGAAACGCTTGAGTTATCAAGATGTTCTCATTCCGTAATTAAATCTACTGCTAAGATAAAATCTATGGTTTCAGTGGAAGGTGGTCACGGATCTAAGTCTACGGAATCAAACCAACGTCTTTGCTCAAAATGCAAGGGTGATCATAACTTAGCTCAGTGCCCACAGTTTCTGGCTTTGAGTGTGGACGCCAGATTGAAGCTATTACCTAGTTATAAACTATGTTATAACTGCTTTCGTTCCGGTCATTTTGCTAACATGTGTAAAAAACCAGGATGTAAGGTATGTAAGCGACGGCATAATGCTTTGATTCACTTACCTAATGATAAACCTAACGTGTCAGAAAACATACCATCGTCATCTCAAACTCCTTCACGTATTACCGACAATATAGCGTTGTCAGTAAATATATACAGTAAGCAATGCGATGTGCTGTTATCCACTGCTTTGGTTAAATTGCAAAATGATTTTGGTCGTGAGTATGTCGTACGCGCTGTATTAGACAGTGGTAGCACAGCGAGCCTCATAACTGAGAGGCTATGTGAGCGTTTGAATCTATCTACTCTTTCAGTTAATCGATCAATTTTGGGCATAAATAACGCAACGGCATGCGTAGGCAAAATGTGTCATGTTAACCTGACGTCATTAAACAACTGTTTTTCTACCAAACTTAGTTGCTTCATTTTGCCATCAATTACTAGTTATGTCCCAAGTCGTGAAATTAATATATCTGAAGTTCAAATCCCCACTAATATTTGTTTGGCGGATCCTACATTCTATATGCCAGCGGAGGTGGATATTCTGATTGGCGCTGATCTTTTTTGGGATTTGTTAGGAACGCAAAGAATAAAGTTAGGTCAGAATAAACCTGTCTTATGTGACACACGTTTGGGGTGGATAATTTCCGGCCCAATGTATAATAATAATGTCACTAATTCATCATCCCATGATGTACTATGCCACTTTAATAGCATAGATTCATGTGAAGATCAGTGTTTAAAAGATATTCAGATAGACCTTACACGTTTTTGGCAGTTAGAGGAAGTTAACTCTAAATCACTTAATTATTTTCCAGACGAAAGGTTATGTGAAGAACATTTTGTTCAGAATACGACTCGCCTGCCTGATGGTCGTTTCTGTGTTCGTATACCGCTGAAACAAAATCCTTCTGTCTTGGGTGATTCTTTCCAACGCGCTGTACAATGTTTGTATTCGTTGGAACGCAGGTTAAAGGCTAAACCTGATTTATATAAAATGTACCGCGATTTTATGACAGAGTACAGATTACTAGGTCATATGTCGGAATGTGAGGAACATAATTTGAATTCAACTGGTTATAACATTCCGCATCACGCTATTTTGCGTGAAAATAGCACAACCACGAAACTTCGTGTAGTGTTTAATGCGAGTAGCCCTACTACGTCAGGGGTCTCTTGTAATGACATCCAGATGGTTGGTCCTACTGTTCAGGATGACCTGTTGTCTATCTTATTGCGTTTTAGGCAACATAGATACGTTTTGTCAGCAGATGTCGAAAAAATGTATCGACAGATCGTTGTCCATCCATCTGATCGACATTTGCAGCATATACTCTGGCGGGACAATACGGACGACCCTATTAAGAAATTTATTTTGAACACCGTGACTTACGGTACATCTAGTGCTCCATTTTTAGCAACCCGGTGTCTTAAGCAAATAGGTTTGGAATGCAAGAATGAAAAAATTGCTGACGTCATTTTGCACGATTTTTATATCGATGACCTTTTGACTGGAGGGGATGACCTAGAAATGGTAGAAACTATACGGCGAGAAGTTACAGATGCTTTGGCCGCTGCTGGTATGCCACTACGTAAATGGAAATCTAACGAACCTCGTTTGGCAACTCAGAACTCACAAACGCAATCCCTTGACTTAAATATAGGGAGTAACGAGCCAAATAAATTATTAGGCCTTAGTTGGTATGTGAATTCTGATGACCTTTGTTTTCCAATTGGTGCATGTGTACCTTGTGGTGATACCAAACGAGACGTGTTATCAGTAATTGCGCGTATTTTTGATCCTTTGGGACTCTTGTCTCCATGGGTAATTAATATGAAAATGTTGCTTCAAAGGCTGTGGATTGAAAAGCTGTCTTGGGATGAGCCTTTAACTGGCGATAATAAGAAGCGTTGGAATGAAATTCGCGAATCTTTATCAGTTTTAAATGAGATTCGCATTCCAAGGTGTGTTATTTGTCAATCGTATGAGTCTTTACAATTGCATGTATTTTCTGATGCGTCGGAGTGCGCATATGGAGCATGCATTTACATGCGAAGTGTTGATGACCAAGGTGAGGTGTTAGTCCGACTGTTAACAGCGAAAAGTCGAGTAGCGCCTATTAAACCGACCACCATACCGAGATTAGAGTTGTGTGCGGCTCTATGTGGAGCGCGGCTTTATGAAAAGGTTATCACTTCGCTTAGGTTAAACATCACTAAAATCTACTTCTGGAGCGATTCCACCATTGTCTTGGGATGGTTGCGTATGCTACCTTCCAGACTTCAGCCGTTTGTTCGCAATCGCGTGGCAGAAATCTTGGAAAGGACAGACAACTGTATTTGGCAACACGTCCCAACACATAAGAACCCTGCAGACCTAATATCTCGTGGTGTGGATATTAGCAATCTGATAAATTTTGACCTGTGGTGGAGCGGTCCTGATTTTCTGCATGATTCTTCGAAATGGCCGATTCAACCCGAACAGCTTGGGTCATTGCCCGAGACTAAAATGAACATTGCTTTGACTACTGTTGATGTAGACGATAAAAAGCATAATTTAATAAAAATTAACTTTAGCAATTTTTCTAATTATCTAAGACTAGTGCGATCAACAGCATATGCAGTGAGATTCATTAAATATTGTAAAAAGGCCTCATTCCCATCTGATTTCTTATCTGAAGAAGAATTACAAAATGCACTAAATATTATTTTACCCGTTGTTCAGTTCGAATCATTTCCAGAATACAAGCTTTTAATAAATAAAAAATCTTTGCCTGCCAAGAGTCAACTTTTAAAATTTAATGTATTTTTAGATGATAAAAATATAATGCGTGTTGGGGGGCGTCTTGATAACTCAAACTTTTCTGAAGATAAAAAACATCCGATTATTATACAGTCCACTCATATTTTCACAAAATTGTTGTTTAATTTTGAACACAAAAGGTTGTTGCATGCTGGTCCCCGATTATTGCTTGCATCTATCCGTGAGCAATATTGGCCGATAGGCGGTTTAAGGTTAGCTAAGTCCTGTTATCATGCTTGTCATATTTGTACTCGTATGAAGGGTAAAGTCATGAACCCTTTAATGGGACGTCTTCCAAAGCAACGCCTTTGTCCTGGTGGTTATCCATTCGAATGTACAGGTGTCGATTATGCGGGACCGGTTATGTGTGCAAGTCGTCAAGGCCGTGGATGTAGACTGGTAAAGGTTTATATAGCACTTTTTATTTGCTTTACCACCAAGGCCATACACTTGGAGTTAGTGGGTGACTTAACGAGCAACTGTTATTTACTTGCTTTACGTCGATTCATCTCACGGAGAGGAAAGCCCGTTCATATTTATTCCGATAACGGTACCTCATTTACTGGCGCATACAACGAACTCTCAAAATTTTTAAAAACTAATTTTAATTCTTTGGGTGAAAGTGCTGCCTGCGAGGGCATTAATTTTCATTTCATCCCGGCATATGCTCCTCATTTCGGTGGTCTCTGGGAAGCGGGTATTAAATCAACTAAATATCACTTAAAAAGAGTGTTGGGGAATTGTAATCTAACATATGAAGAGCTTAACACTACATTGACGCAAATTGAAGCTGTTTTAAACTCCCGACCCTTAACGCCGCTTTCTTCGGATCCTGCCGATTACACTTCACTGACACCAGGTCATTTTCTTATTGGGCGACCATTGACCACCATACCACAATACGATTACCAGTCTCTGCCTGCAAACCACTTGACACGATATCAACGCATAGAACAACTACGCCAACATTTTTGGACAAGATGGAGCAAGGAATATGTTACAGAGCTGCAACATCGCGTCAAGTGGCGTTCGTGTCAAGACAGTTTGAAGGTTGACACTTTAGTCGTTGTAAAGGAGGACAATCTTCCGCCCCAGAAATGGAGATTGGGAAGAATCGTGGCTGTTCATCCTGGACCTGACGGCATCGTACGCGTGGCCGATATTAGAACTGCGAGTGGAGTGAGCAGGAGGGCTTTCAGCAAGATCTGCCCTTTGCCTGTGGCCGCAGATCCAGTTTCCGGTTGAAGGCATAGCCTTCAACGCCCGGGGGCATGTTTAAAACGCCTACCGGATCTTTGCTTGCAATTATGCAGTAGCCTCACATTGCTGTTCGTAAATATATTTTTTTTATGTAGTTGCGGGTTAAAATTAAATTAATCACAATATCGATTGACTTCCATCCATGTAGTTTCATTTCCGTTCTTTTTCTTGAATATTTATTTATATTAGTAAACCTAATTCTGCACAGTATCACCACAAGGTACACATGCACCAATTGGAAAACAAAGGTCATCAGAATTCACATACCAACTAAGGCCTAATAATTTATTTGGCTCGTTACTCCCTATATTTAAGTCAAGGGATTGCGTTTGTGAGTTCTGAGTTGCCAAACGAGGTTCGTTAGATTTCCATTTACGTAGTGGCATACCAGCAGCGGCCAAAGCATCTGTAACTTCTCGCCGTATAGTTTCTACCATTTCTAGGTCATCCCCTCCAGTCAAAAGGTCATCGATATAAAAATCGTGCAAAATGACGTCAGCAATTTTTTCATTCTTGCATTCCAAACCTATTTGCTTAAGACACCGGGTTGCCAAAAATGGAGCACTAGATGTACCGTAAGTCACGGTGTTCAAAATAAATTTCTTAATAGGGTCGTCCGTATTGTCCCGCCAGAGAATATGCTGCAAATGTCGATCAGATGGATGGACAACGATCTGTCGATACATTTTTTCGACATCTGCTGACAAAACGTATCTATGTTGCCTAAAACGTAATAAGATAGACAACAGGTCATCCTGAACAGTTGGACCAACCATCTGGATGTCATTACAAGAGACCCCTGACGTAGTAGGGCTACTCGCATTAAACACTACACGAAGTTTCGTGGTTGTGCTATTTTCACGCAAAATAGCGTGATGCGGAATGTTATAACCAGTTGAATTCAAATTATGTTCCTCACATTCCGACATATGACCTAGTAATCTGTACTCTGTCATAAAATCGCGGTACATTTTATATAAATCAGGTTTAGCCTTTAACCTGCGTTCCAACGAATACAAACATTGTACAGCGCGTTGGAAAGAATCACCCAAGACAGAAGGATTTTGTTTCAGCGGTATACGAACACAGAAACGACCATCAGGCAGGCGAGTCGTATTCTGAACAAAATGTTCTTCACATAACCTTTCGTCTGGAAAATAATTAAGTGATTTAGAGTTAACTTCCTCTAACTGCCAAAAACGTGTAAGGTCTATCTGAATATCTTTTAAACACTGATCTTCACATGAATCTATGCTATTAAAGTGGCATAGTACATCATGGGATGATGAATTAGTGACATTATTATTATACATTGGGCCGGAAATTATCCACCCCAAACGTGTGTCACATAAGACAGGTTTATTCTGACCTAACTTTATTCTTTGCGTTCCTAACAAATCCCAAAAAAGATCAGCGCCAATCAGAATATCCACCTCCGCTGGCATATAGAATGTAGGATCCGCCAAACAAATATTAGTGGGGATTTGAACTTCAGATATATTAATTTCACGACTTGGGACATAACTAGTAATTGATGGCAAAATGAAGCAACTAAGTTTGGTAGAAAAACAGTTGTTTAATGACGTCAGGTTAACATGACACATTTTGCCTACGCATGCCGTTGCGTTATTTATGCCCAAAATTGATCGATTAACTGAAAGAGTAGATAGATTCAAACGCTCACATAGCCTCTCAGTTATGAGGCTCGCTGTGCTACCACTGTCTAATACAGCGCGTACGACATACTCACGACCAAAATCATTTTGCAATTTAACCAAAGCAGTGGATAACAGCACATCGCATTGCTTACTGTATATATTTACTGACAACGCTATATTGTCGGTAATACGTGAAGGAGTTTGAGATGACGATGGTATGTTTTCTGACACGTTAGGTTTATCATTAGGTAAGTGAATCAAAGCATTATGCCGTCGCTTACATACCTTACATCCTGGTTTTTTACACATGTTAGCAAAATGACCGGAACGAAAGCAGTTATAACATAGTTTATAACTAGGTAATAGCTTCAATCTGGCGTCCACACTCAAAGCCAGAAACTGTGGGCACTGAGCTAAGTTATGATCACCCTTGCATTTTGAGCAAAGACGTTGGTTTGATTCCGTAGACTTAGATCCGTGACCACCTTCCACTGAAACCATAGATTTTATCTTAGCAGTAGATTTAATTACGGAATGAGAACATCTTGATAACTCAAGCGTTTCGATTAAATCAGCACGATTGCGAACAAACTGAAGGAAAATATCGAAAGATATTGAACTATTCTTATCCATGCGCCCCTTGTACTCTTCCCACTCACGATAAGTTTTTGTATCTAATTTGTTAGTGAGTATGTATATTAATAAGGTATCCCAATACCTGATAGGTTCGCCCAGCGTTTCAAGTGCTCTTAGATTTTTATTGACTTGATCTATTAAGCGCTTCAAATTTAAGGACGATTCTCTCGTAATTGTCTCAAGATTAAATAAGGAAGATACGTGGTTTTGTATTAATAAACGTTTATTATCGAACCTATCACACAAAAGTTGCCATGCTACGATATAGTTGCTAGCCGAAAATTCAATCGATTGAATAACAACTGCAGCGGAACCCTCTAAAGACGCACGTAAATAATGAAATTTATTTATTTCATCTATATCATCATTGTTATGAATGAGACTGCTAAAGGTATCTCGAAACTCAAGATAGTTATCGTATGAGCCACTAAATTTAGGTAACTGAATAGTGGGCAACTTTACAAGCTGTTGTTTACTAGCACGGGTACCCTTCTCACTATCACCACTTGCGAGATTCAAGGAGTCCTCGTCTCGACTTTGCAAACCTTGAGCCTTGGCAATGGCCTTAAAATATTGCGACTCAAACTCGGAACGCTCCTTGAACTGCTCGTCAACGTGTTCCACTATACATTCCAACTGCGTCTGCACCTCATCAAATTGCTCATACAACGACTCGATTTTGCCAATACGCAATTGTAATTCTCTGTAATCGTTTCTACTAATTGACTCATTTTCTACTGTACTCAAATAATTAATAAAAGAAGTAAGCCGACCTTTATAGCTGCCTCGCTTTTTAATCAACTCTCTTTCCTGGGACATTCTGAGATTCGGGTATTGTAAATCTGGAATTTGTATAAGCACTCAAATAAATAAGAGAACAATTTATAATACCTAGCTCTTTCAACAAAGTGTGAACAAATCTCAATATCAAATTATTATAACGTTTTATAACAGTTTAATCATTTCAAAGAAACAAGTAATAATGTATAATATGACCATATATAAGTATTTATAAATTTAAGCAATTAAACTTTATGTTAATAATTATTTAAACTATAAAAAATTCTTTGTGAATATAAGATCAATAATAACTAGCTATCTTTAATTTTAATCAATGTTCTCACTTTACTCCATTATTTACTTTTGAAAGATAATAACTTGTTGAAACTTATATTGTAAAATGTAGGTAGGTACAATATTCGACTATAAACCACTATTTTACAATGAATCTACAGGCAAGGAATGTTTTAACAGTTATTAATTGGGTAGCTAGGTACTTTATGCACAGTAACTCATTAAATGAATAAGCAAAGAAAAAACGTACTATTTGATTCAAACAATGTAACACTTAGTAATTACTATACTTTTTTAAGTATGATTTGAACCTAATTTGTTATTAAAACAGATAAGTACTACTATTCATAATCCTGTGTCCAACTACCATAGGTTACAATAATTACGTGTCATAAGATAGAAAAATAAACTAAGAAATAAGTTTTACTAACCTTTTTGTATATAATATTAATTCTTAGCTTAAACTTAATTACCTTTGAGTGCTGGGCTATTTTCAACTATAAAAGTCTATACTTAACACCACAATTAATGCACTCGATGACACGAGGTAGATTGATTCCACTCCACATCAATACTTCTTGATTAGTATTTATAATTTCCGATAGTATTCCATAAAATATTAATGCCAGTAATAATCACAACTTATTAATCCGCTCGGTGGACCATGTGCAGAATTAGGTTTACTAATATAAATAAATATTCAAGAAAAAGAACGGAAATGAAACTACATGGATGGAAGTCAATCGATATTGTGATTAATTTAATTTTAACCCGCAACTACATAAAAAAAATATATTTACGAACAGCAATGTGAGGCTACTGCATAATTGCAAGCAAAGATCCGGTAGGCGTTTTAAACAGATACCAAACGAGACGTGTTATCAGTAATTGCGCGTATTTTTGATCCTTTGGGACTCTTGTCTCCATGGGTAATTAATATGAAAATGTTGCTTCAAAGGCTGTGGATTGAAAAGCTGTCTTGGGATGAGCCTTTAACTGGCGATAATAAGAAGCGTTGGAATGAAATTCGCGAATCTTTATCAGTTTTAAATGAGATTCGCATTCCAAGGTGTGTTATTTGTCAATCGTATGAGTCTTTACAATTGCATGTATTTTCTGATGCGTCGGAGTGCGCATATGGAGCATGCATTTACATGCGAAGTGTTGATGACCAAGGTGAGGTGTTAGTCCGACTGTTAACAGCGAAAAGTCGAGTAGCGCCTATTAAACCGACCACCATACCGAGATTAGAGTTGTGTGCGGCTCTATGTGGAGCGCGGCTTTATGAAAAGGTTATCACTTCGCTTAGGTTAAACATCACTAAAATCTACTTCTGGAGCGATTCCACCATTGTCTTGGGATGGTTGCGTATGCTACCTTCCAGACTTCAGCCGTTTGTTCGCAATCGCGTGGCAGAAATCTTGGAAAGGACAGACAACTGTATTTGGCAACACGTCCCAACACATAAGAACCCTGCAGACCTAATATCTCGTGGTGTGGATATTAGCAATCTGATAAATTTTGACCTGTGGTGGAGCGGTCCTGATTTTCTGCATGATTCTTCGAAATGGCCGATTCAACCCGAACAGCTTGGGTCATTGCCCGAGACTAAAATGAACATTGCTTTGACTACTGTTGATGTAGACGATAAAAAGCATAATTTAATAAAAATTAACTTTAGCAATTTTTCTAATTATCTAAGACTAGTGCGATCAACAGCATATGCAGTGAGATTCATTAAATATTGTAAAAAGGCCTCATTCCCATCTGATTTCTTATCTGAAGAAGAATTACAAAATGCACTAAATATTATTTTACCCGTTGTTCAGTTCGAATCATTTCCAGAATACAAGCTTTTAATAAATAAAAAATCTTTGCCTGCCAAGAGTCAACTTTTAAAATTTAATGTATTTTTAGATGATAAAAATATAATGCGTGTTGGGGGGCGTCTTGATAACTCAAACTTTTCTGAAGATAAAAAACATCCGATTATTATACAGTCCACTCATATTTTCACAAAATTGTTGTTTAATTTTGAACACAAAAGGTTGTTGCATGCTGGTCCCCGATTATTGCTTGCATCTATCCGTGAGCAATATTGGCCGATAGGCGGTTTAAGGTTAGCTAAGTCCTGTTATCATGCTTGTCATATTTGTACTCGTATGAAGGGTAAAGTCATGAACCCTTTAATGGGACGTCTTCCAAAGCAACGCCTTTGTCCTGGTGGTTATCCATTCGAATGTACAGGTGTCGATTATGCGGGACCGGTTATGTGTGCAAGTCGTCAAGGCCGTGGATGTAGACTGGTAAAGGTTTATATAGCACTTTTTATTTGCTTTACCACCAAGGCCATACACTTGGAGTTAGTGGGTGACTTAACGAGCAACTGTTATTTACTTGCTTTACGTCGATTCATCTCACGGAGAGGAAAGCCCGTTCATATTTATTCCGATAACGGTACCTCATTTACTGGCGCATACAACGAACTCTCAAAATTTTTAAAAACTAATTTTAATTCTTTGGGTGAAAGTGCTGCCTGCGAGGGCATTAATTTTCATTTCATCCCGGCATATGCTCCTCATTTCGGTGGTCTCTGGGAAGCGGGTATTAAATCAACTAAATATCACTTAAAAAGAGTGTTGGGGAATTGTAATCTAACATATGAAGAGCTTAACACTACATTGACGCAAATTGAAGCTGTTTTAAACTCCCGACCCTTAACGCCGCTTTCTTCGGATCCTGCCGATTACACTTCACTGACTGTAATCTTATGTCTGCCTGCGAGGGCATTAATTTTTTTACATAGAGCTCTTTGGTATATCAACAATTTAATGATGGCGCCTATTTCTTTGATAAAACATAACATACGAGCTGTTTTGCATTGCTCAAACAAACGTTTAAACCTACTTACCGTCTTTCCACTGTGTATTTCCTCGGAAATTCTACCCGAACGCGAACTAAGATCCCCAGTTTTCCAAATTTACATTTCGTAACTACACTAAGATGGAGCTACGATTTAACCCAACTATTATGTTAATTAAAAATACAAACCACCTTTGTAACGAGAAAAGGTTTGGGATTTTATTCAAGAATAAGTTTGATATATGTGCCTTTCCAAAGATTTAATATGTGCCTATAAAAAACACATTTCCGAGTCCTCAGGAAGATCCCACGACCTTTCACTATCCGGGCGAGTGCTTTGACAGCTGAGCTACCGCAATGCTGGTAAACGCGTCGAAATTTACAAACTTATTTTAACTTCTACTGTGATCTAGTATCGTTTTATTTCATATTTAATCCTAAAATATGACGACTATTATCTTAGTCATCCTGTGATCGAACCCGCAACCTTTGCAACACCGGTTCAATGCTCTCCCAATCGAACTTGTGAACATCCATCGAAATTTTCGAATACCTTTCAAACAAAACATTTGTAAAAATATTTTTATTGAATACGAGAGGATGTTCCTCTCATTGATGAGACAATGCCGGCCTACAGCGTAAAATTGGAAAGGTGCTAGAAAATTGCGACGGGTGTTCACAAAGCTCGGTAACTCAATTGGGACCAGACTTCCAAAGGTTGCGATTCCAAAGTTGCCAGAGAACCTTTGAGTTAATTTTTTCTAGTATTTTTCTATTAAAATAATTTATCTTATAAAACAGCATTGAAATAATGCAAAAAATATATAACAATTATTAAAAATTACCTTTTTAACTTTACTAACTGTAATTTTCACTTGTAATGAAAAACATCTAATATCAAAAACATATTTATAAACTAGGTAATTCGTAGTTCATACAAAGTTTCCCAGTATTTTTGACTTAGTCCTTTTGTAAAGGTATTGTACTTATCGGAAAAGGTCAATAAAAAGTTTTTAAACATAAACTTTGTTAATTATGCATGTAAATAAATATTTTTCGTACTAATGTTGATTCATTGATTTTAGACGTGAATAGTGTTCATTGTCATTTGATTGTCCCAAAATGAGAGTTAAAATATCGTAAAAGCAATTTCTCATACTAGATTTCCTACCAGCCACGTAATCTCGGTTACATCGGTATTTCACCGATCCGATCTCTAAAATCACATCAGACGTAGAGGTTCGGAACTAATACGCAATAAGAAATGTGATCCGTTCTAATCGAAAAGCCAAGATGGTGGATCTATTCGATTTCCCGTTAACGTACGCGATGTCGATGTCATTTGTTTTTCTATATAAAGTGATAAAGACGAGAAAAAAACGGAATAAGTATGTTATTGGACTGGTATAAAATGTATTTAGTTCTTACATTTCCGCGCACATTACACATTTGAATAGAATAACTTTTTTACGGATTTTACGCGTGATTTATTTTATATTTAATCCTGACGTTTCGACTCCTTTACAGGAGTCGTGTTCACAGGATTACTAAGGCAATGATCGTCATATATTTTCTACAACCTACACAATATTTTAATCGGACACGTTCCTAATTTTGTTTTTATAAAAATCGTTTTGTTTTAGTTTTCATTTTATTTAGTTATTAAATTCTCACTACTTTTACATTGTACACCACTGAGTCTACCACCAGTTTTGAAATTGGATCGCCCTTCCGAGAAGAACTGGCGAAAGAAACTCGGGCAGGGGGACCGACCTCCATCTTAATTTTATAAAATAAAAAAAAATTGTTTTCTCTAAAAGTATAAAATTTGTTAGGCTACATAGTGTTCTAGGTAGGATAGCACAACAATGAGTGCGTACGAAAGTTAAGAAATTGGAACAGCAATATCAACATATTCCATCGTTCTGATTACGAATTTAAGCGGTTGTGTGTAGCAAAATTTAATGGAGACCTATGTTGAAAAGTTTAAAAATGTTCAATTATTGTTAATAATGTTCAGTAATGTTTAATCAGCCAAGGAGTAGAACTTCGTCCTTGCTTCTTTATTTCCGTGTACTTATAATACGTCCGTTTTCAAAGCCAGGATGAATAGGCACCTTCTGGGTTAGCTCGTTCCATCTTGGATCAAATCTTGGACCCCGGGCTTGATTGGGAACAAGAGCGAATTAAAATTAAAAAGTTATCTTAAAAACATCAATGGTTAAGACTAGTAAATGATTCATGTATTCTGCATGCTGTATTCACCTATTAAGACATGTCTTTTAATCTAATAATGTTTGTATGTTAATTATTCTAAATAATTGAAGATATGTTTTTGGTAAATCATATTCAATAGATAAATAAAGATTTCACACATAAGGTAATCGCCATATACCACTGATTATAAAATGGAATGTTCCTTATTTTAGGAGGGGGGGAGGGGGTGTTCCATCTAAAAGCTAACGTTTTGCAGCTGAAATAATGATGATGATGATAACATTTTATTTAGTGACCGTTTGATGCAACGGTAGCTATTCTGCCTTTCGCATCGATAATTACTGAGACTCGAAAGGGGCAAATGCTTGTGTGGTAAATACGAGTATATACTGAGTCATGTGTATTTATATATATTTCTATATAAATTACATATCTATCTATCATATATGTATGTCTATCTGTTACCTTAGAATCCAAAATAAAGCCTTACAGTGCTAACTTTGGACTAGGCTAACTGGCGTGCATGTAAGTAATATTATTATTATTGATATCGGACCCTTAAAACTACAAAGACTTAACTGAAAGTTATAGTGTCTTCAAATTGTCTGTTAAAGACTGAATGCTAAGGCATATTATCAAAAATGGTAATTGAAAAACTAAAAAACGCGATGGCGTTTCTGTGAAATTTGGAAATGAAAAACCTTAAAAAAACGCCAATTTAAAAAAATTAGAAATTAAATAAACCCAAAAAAGAAAGTCGTCATACCCGATTGCACTTAACTTAAGAATCGCCAAATTTGTAGCAGTCGGGAATGAGGTTTAGTGAACTGAGAACACATATCTATATTTCATTGCAGATTACTCCAACCTCAGTAGATTGGAGGCGGCTGACTTTCAAGAATAGGTCCCGACTGTTACAACTTTGGCGATTCTTAAGTTAAGTGCAATCGGGTATGATGACTTTCTTGCTTTAGGTTTTTTCATTTTTTCTCTCATTTTTCTCTACTTCTCTTGGTGTCTGTTTGTCTGTCCATTTCTCGACTAGCTAGAGCTCTGAAACTTTAAACATAGCTCAGAACTCAATGAAAATATAAGATTATATACTTTCCGACATGATTCAATCACAATTTCAGAAAATATTTACAAAATTTAATTTTTAATGGATTGAAAATTTTAGTTCTGAAAAAATCCACAGATGGCGCTAAAATCGAGGCAACAAATGTTGCATAATGACATACTAACTGCTACTTGATATTTTAGATCGAGCAATTGGAAATCATACACATAAAACTAAAAAGAAGAAAATAATGAACATTGAAAAAAAAATAAAACCCTCGTTTTTTAGGCCAACTAAAAAGAAAAAAATTATTCTCTGCCATGTGTCCAATACGAAAAACGGGGGGCGCATAAATACTATAAATAAAAATTTTTTTTCGTATTGGACACATGGCAGAGAATTATTTTTTTCTTTTTAGTTGGCCTGAAAACGAGTTTATTAATTTTTATTTTTTAATGTAAATTTTGATTTTTAAAATTACCGTTTTTTATTTTAGGGGTTTTCACTTCCAAATGACACAAAAAAGCATTCGGGTTTTTAGTTCTAAATATTTTTTTATTTATTTAGTTTTTGTTATTTTGATATACCCAGTGTTACTCTCACTGGAAATACGAATCTTACGACACCTCTCAAGCTAAAATCCATCGAGCCGTTCAGGCTGCAGAGCGTGCTAAACAATTATACATACATAGTCTCGAAAAACATAACCCACCTTCTGGCGCAGTCTTGTAATAAATTAAGCATTTATCTGATAGATTTTTATATTTGAAGAAATTATAACAAGAAAAAAACAAATTGTATCAGGTGACAGACGAGATTCGATTTCCAAAGATGTGACACGTCAATTAAAAGGAGTTATAGTATACTCAGATTGCAAAGGGATGCGGGTTCAAGTCCCGCTTAAAACATTTTGAATTGTATCTTGTAATAATTTCTTTAATATTTTTAAAATATAGTGACTTAATTACATTAATCCTGGCTATATTATCAAAAGATGTAATTTCATTTAAAGTACTCCATTCAAAAATATGCTACTTTATTTCCATGTTAATTTATTTATATCCATGGGTGTGATATGTTCTATCTTCAGCTCACAACTTACGATCGGATTCATTAGTCTGTAAGAATACAAAGCTTCGTAACGTACATGTTTCTGTAAAATTATGACCTAGGTAACAACCGAGTCATAGTAATTTCTTACCGAGAACATTGGTAAAAAAGTAATTAAAAATATTTATGCGTTTCAGCTCCGACGCGTGACCGGAGTATACTCCTTTAAAAAATTATCTTAAAATATATATAATAGGCAAAGGAAGTAAATGAATAAATTTATTTATGTTAATGTAATAAAATATGTCACTCAAATTATGACATTATTATTTATATTCATTTTTTTATTATTTTTGATATTTTACATGTATACTGAATGCAATAGTGAGAAAGAAAGAGAAAGAAGATGGCCGAGTCTATTACCCAGAGAAAATGTGACCCCTCACTTTTGGTTAACGTTTCATTTTACTGCACATCTATTTTTCATACCGTGCGCTATATATGAAACGATTCTTAAGGAGTTAAACTCCAAAAACTGATAAGCTATTCTCCAACCTTCATGCATGCCCATTCCCCTTTTTAGAAGACTGTCGGTGATACCTAAATTAAATAAGTATTTTAGACAACTTATAACCCGTCCGTATTAAAAGCCAGGATGAATAGGCACCTCCTGGTTTAGCTCGTTCCATCGTGGATCCTAATTTAAAAAATCAAACCTATTAAAAAAGAAGAACTATTAATGGGTCATATTATTAATATCCTCGTTAACTTATTTAGGTAAATGTTTGTGTGAGTTTCTAGTGGCTTAATTTTCGTTGTACACCTGTAAAGTTCGAACTATGCCAGCTAGTTTCAAAACCGACATCCAAAGATAGGCTTCGGATTCTTAAATTAAATACACGGGGCATTATGACCTAGGTACCGGTCCTTAGTGTTTGTAATTATGACTAATTTTTACTCTTTTAGCTTATATAACTGTTTCGAAACTTAAATTAGTAAATTTATAAGCCACTCAACTTCGAGGATGTACGAAATTAATCGTAAAATGGTGTAATTTAAACTTATCACTATTTACAAGTTCAAGTGAACATTGTTGTACGGAGTTTATGGGAATAGTTTTAGTAACTTTAAACCAACTAAGTTTTATTGCAAGCTTACTACAGTTTAATTATTGAAGTCGACATTCCTTGCGGGGAACTTTCACGACAACCGCAATAAAAAGTCTATAGGTACTGTTTGAGTAACTTAACATTTTAGTTCCTTGCAGACGACCGTTTGGTGCAACCGTAGTGATCTTTTTCTACCGATGGTCCTAGGTTCGATTCCCGGAAGCGGCAAATGTTTGTGTGACGAATAAGAGCATTTGTATCGGAGTCATGAGTCTTTCCGTTAACCCAGTATCCATAATACAAGCCTTACCGTGCTTACTTTGGGCTAGGCTAATTGGTGTGAATGTTCTTATTTTAATGCTAATTAAAATAAGAATAAAATAATTAACTTGTTGCTAGCAGAACTAGGAAACTTACCTGGTTCTTCAAATCTCTAAGACACGTGGCTTCTGATAGTTTGCTAAATAAAATTTACGTTGCACTAGCTCAAAGTGTAATATCTTATTGTATTTCGATATGGGGAGGTGCAACGAAAACTAAGTTCCTGGAGGTCGAAAGGGCTCAAAGATTAATACTAAAAGTAATGTATTTTAAACCATACCGTTTCCCTACTGAGCTCCTTTACCGTATTTGCAACGTACTTACTGTTAGAAAACTGTACATCGCTAACTTAATTCTAAGAAAACATAAAAAATTGCTTTTTGACTCTACCATCACAAACAAAAGGAGACCACAAGCAGTAGTTCCTACTCGCGCAACAAATACCGTCTTCGCCCGTCGTCAGTTCATCAAACAGTCCGAACACATTTACAATAAAATAAATAAGTCCTTAAATATCTATGTTTTTAAAACATTTGACTGTAAAAAGGTTTTGACATCATGGTTATTGACGCTTAATTATAACGAGACAGAACAAATCCTAGAATACATAACCTAACAATGACTTATATATTTATTAAATATTTAATAATCTATAATATATGATATTCTATAATGGATCCTACGATACAACATATCAATGTAACACATTACACCCATAGAATATAAATTACTTCTCATATGGAAACTCTCACGCTCCCTCAGAAAGCACAAAGAACTCACACTTTTACACTATGCACGCATGAACACACACACACACGCACACACACACACACCAGCTGCCCATGAACGTGTTGTTTTACCATGGTCATTTAATTTGAAATTTATACACAAGGTATTATTACTTGCCTTACGCTTTATTGAACATTTATATTTGTATTATTATAGGTAGTATAAGATATTATAAGAGAATAATTGTATGTATCTCGTTTCATGTTAATATAACACCGTGTGTTATGGAGGAGCGATGTTCCCTGGCACAGGTATTGTTATACTTAAAAGGGAACATCAACCTTGTCTCTATTATATAATTTGTGAAATGAAATAAATAAATTTTAATTTTAATTTAATTTTTAATTTTAATTTAATGCTGGTATTGATAGTCACTATTTTTATTACATATTTCACTAGATGGCGCTACGTGTATTTTGAAACGCGCTATCGAGTGTTTAACCTACTTACGAGGACTGGCTGTTAGCAATTTACAGCCAGCTCAAATTTCCTAAGGTCATCAGTCCAGCAGGGGGGCTTCCCTTGCTTACAAGTTCACTGTTTGACGAAAGAATTTTCTTTAGAGCGCCATATAGAGCAGCTGTTAGGAATTAGCAACCATTAACTTTTCGCAACCTTCACCAGGTCATCAGTCCAGCTAGTGGTGGGTCTCCCCACTCTTATGAATTTACTGTTGGACAAAGGCCACAAATAGCAGCTGTTGGTAATTTGCAGCCATTGGCTTCCCGCAACCTTCATGAGGTTACCATTCCACCTAGTGATAGGTCTCCAGTTCATGGTCACCACGCGAAAACCTTTCTTATCTTCTTTCCTATTCTCTCTTTTACAAAAAATTACGCCTTTTCCCGCAGGGGTAGGCAAAGATCACAGAATTCCACTAACCACGATCCTGACATATATCTCTTACCAATACAAACCTTCGTACCTGAGTCATGGGTATTGACATATATTTCTATCTTTATAAATGTATGTCTATCCGTTACCCTACTATCCATAACAAGCCTTACAGTGCTTACGTTTAGACTAATAGGGTAAGAAATAATATTATTATGTTTTCGTTGCTTCATCACTTTATATATAAACGCAAATAACAAACTGCAAACTGACAATAATTATGACCCATTTTAACATATGGAACACGTCACATGAAACTAGATTGGCGTCTGAAAATAATACTGAAAAGTATATCAAAAATAATGCACCGTCGAGAGTAGCACGTTCAACTTTAATATTTCACGACTTCAGCTGAAACGAATATAATTCTAGAATCCAATTTGTGTGAGAACTCTACCTGGTAGTGTATGTACATATTTGACAAATTATAGAGTAAGAAACAACAACTATGCTTATTTTTAATTTCAAAGAGTGAAGGTGACATATTAATATTTTATATGATGTTGTTGGTTAAGATATTTATTTATCAAACAAAATACAATAATTAATTCGCTCGATTAAAACTAGAGTAAGAAAGTCTTTATTGTCATGTCATTAAAAAATTAAGAAATTCTTTATTCATCCATAAAATCTTGACATAACTTTTTTGAGGTTATTCTTCTTTTGGTGCATTGAGGGTGAAATATTTCATGTAACGGAAGTTATACACGCAGCATCAAACGATAAAGCCACACCATGGAGTGAATGGGCTAACTTCAAGATATCTCATTTAAAAATTTAATAAAATAAGAATAACTTCTGCCGCGGATACATAAGTACACTCACGCTTTTTATATTTTTTTCACGAATACATTAAAAAAAATCTTACATATAAAATACAATAAAATAATATTGATCACTTATATATTTCTCCTGCATAGAATATATTCTTAATTTAAAGGGGAATTAAATTAAATTCTTATATCAGAATAAAACACTTTTTTACGGATTATTGCGCATGTTTTATTTTATTTTATATTTAATCCTGACGTTTCGACTCCTTTACAGGAGCCGTGATCACAGGAGTCGAAACGTCAGGATTAAATATAAAATAAAATAAAACATGCGCAATAATCCGTAAAAAAGTGTTTTATTCTGATGTGTAATGTGCGCGGAAGTGTAAGAACTAAATAAATTCTTATAATTATTAATTTGCTTCGTCATCTTAGCCGAAGGACGTTCAGAGCTAGTCAGAAACCTCTTCCAAAATTTGGAAAGGCTTTTCCATATTCTCCACGCCATAGTTCTAGCTTGAAAATCTTAGGAAAAGTTTAGAATTCAGCCTACTGCCCATTTTGTAGCACATGGGAGGTGTTTGGTAATGGTGATAAATACAGTAAAATTATATAGTGATTTTTAAAATTACCCTGCCATTACTTGTATTCAGAAGCCATGCTCACAGATATAATAGGGAGTCATAAAGATACAAAGATAAAGAAATGTTTGTTTTTTACATACACACTTTATAAACGAAATAGATTATCTTTAATAAACATAAACATTCAATAAAGTAATTACAGAAAAAAATCATACCTAACTAGAAAAAAAATAAGGGTGCCAAAGCGATGGATACAGGTGCAAACTCAAAACTTTCTTCTCATCAATTGCAGAAATTAAACCATGAAGTAATAATTTAAATAATACCAGCTGACCCGGCCACGCGTTGCTATAGTAAGGTTAATTAATTGATAATAAAAACTGTTATTCTTAGGCTTATGGTAACTAGGCGATGCAGTCGCTAAGCATAAAGCTACGCTAGCACCATATATTGGAGCGGAGCGTAATGCCTAAAAAAGATTTTTTTTTTGTTTGGATGGGAATTTTTGCGAATTACAAAATTCAGGCTCCTTCACAATCTGGTCCTAAACCTGTTAATTCGATTCCACACAAAAAATATTAAAATCGGTTAAGAACTCGGGAAGTTATGGCGTAACAGACGTTGCGCTCCAACTATGGTAACTATATATGGTAACAAAACCACACACACACAAATTATTGTCATAATATAATGTACTGATAAGCGGATAAACAAAAAACCCAATAGGAAAAAATATTTTTTTTCAATTATAACATTCTTCAGCGTCAGATAAATTTAGTACCATCAGCACAAAGCTTTCGTGACAGAATCTCGCTTTGCGCACCTTACATTAATGCTAATGCTTGTAACCGCATCACCATATAAATTGCGAGCAATTGCGTGCGTGTGCGCACCGCGTATATCTCGCCTCTGATGTGATCGATGTGTATGCCACTACTACCACTGACGCCATGTTAATGGGATTCGTCAAAAATAACATTGAATTGTTGAAACAATTATCTGCACGACATATATATTAAATATAAAAATTAAGTAAAATAACATAAAAGAAACAGTGATAAATGGAATGCAATAAAAAATATAGTCTTTCCATCTGGCGTTGCGGGATATTTCTTCGTCTACTAGCAATTATTCATGGTTTCTGGTGAAACTACCCTTAAAAGAAAGAGTGTTTTTGGTAATGCATTCAATATATTTAATAAGATACTTGCATCGATAAGAAACAGTGATAATAAATTTTCATTTTAAGTAAAAATATAAACATTTTTAGTTGAAAAATGTTACTATACACTCAACGAATTTCCGAGAGACAAAGACCATTTGGTACAACGGTAGCGACACTGCCTTTCTGCGGACGGTCCTGGGTTCGAATTCCGGAAAGGACAAATGTTTTTATGATGAATACGAGTATTTGTATCTGAGTCATGGATGTTTATATATATTTCTACAGATATTTCATACCTATGTATCATATATCCGTCTATCCGTTACACTAGTATCCATAACACAAACCTTGCAGTGCAGATTTATGAATAATATTTTGACTATATTACTGTACTTTAAATAACTTTTATTTTAAAAGCATGAATTGAATTATCTATTATTTGTGCGTGTCATACTTTGCATATTCAGGGTTTTGTCCTTTCAATAATATCAATATTTGGTCCTACCATCACCTCTTAATGCTATTCAATTTCAACTGTTGAAGAGAGATGCCACTATAGACCGCGTATAGCGTTGTCTCACTCTGGCAGTCGAATTTGCATCGTACTGAAAGATCATGGTAAGGCCTCTTTAATTATAATATGCATAATAATAAGCATTATCACCAAATTTCAAGTTCATAGATCAAGAGGAAGTAAAAAAATACATGAGAATCAAATAAATTTATTACTTAAAACTGTATTACTTGTTGTTTTAAGTATAAAGGTTTTACCTAAAAATTAAGATCAAAAGTGCACATACTGTAATGAAAGGTTGACAAAACCTTAGTAAATAATCAAATTTTATAATTTGTGACCATCAAATGCTTGAGTATCGGAAGGCAAATCATTAAAGACCTTACTGCCATATACATATGTATAAAAAACACTGTTGTAATATACTTTTAGACAAACTTAGATAATTGCGTTATGTATTCGTTGCCCAGGAAATTGTTTACATTGTGTAAGCCAATAGAAACGCCAATCCAATCCACACCGTATTTTAAAGATTTTCTTACAAACGTATCTAAAATTTATTTCATTGAAAAATATATCAAAGAAGCTTCCTTAGCAATTCGCAGAAATAATGCTTTAAACTTTGTTAATTTTGAAATACACAGCTTTTCTTTTTATTTCATTTTGTTAGATGTACGTTAATTCTAGTTAAACACACAATATTTCATACTGAAAGATCATGTATTTTAAGCTGTGTGGTGTCTATCACAGTAGAATAGTACCGACCCTTCACACTTAGGCGTGTCTTAAGAGACAAATAAGACACTGAAGGCACCGTTTTCCGAATTATTGTCTTTTACTACGATCTCCAACCCGCCTGCCAAGCGTGAAGATTTCTCCATTTTTGGGGAAGAGTCCGTCCAGCAATTAACGTCATAAAAATATGGCTGTTTAATCTGAAAGGATTGCCAAAAAATAGTTTCTAATTAATGCGAGGATATTCTTCTCATTGATGAAGCAACGCTGGCCTACAGCGTTAACAAGTCTCTGTAACTTAATTGGGAAAGCAGTGAAACGGACGTCCAAAAGTTATGAGCCAAGTCAATGTTTTCTATAATCTAAAACTCACCATATAAGTAAGAATAGAAAATGTAAAAATATTAAAATCATAAAACAAAACCCCAATATTTTGAAAACATTAAAATCTCGAATGATTAATAGTAAGCTTTTAATATCGAAATCGAAAGTTTGCCTGCCAGTGCGGTCAAAGCGAGAGTCACGACGCCATTTGTACCATAACAAATGTTTATTACCAATATTATTTGTTATCAAACGCCTCCGAGCCGCCATTCTGCTTATAAAAGAAACAAGGCTACATCACAAACAAGCCATGTTTATTATACATAACGCAAGCAACTCCCAAGCATAAGCAAAAACCTCAATAAAACGCCGCAATGTATGTAGGTTTTAGTGTTTTTCCGTTTAATTTGCAGTGTCTGATTTCTCGTTTTTGCGTTATTGGCTTTATCGATACCTGGATCATTAATGTAACTGAGATTCTTTTTATTTGTAAGTTCATTATGTTTATTTTTAAACAGCTGGCTTTGTTGTTGTAGGGACAAATAAAAGATCGCCGTTTAAGCTTAATCATATAAAAATAGATAATAGATAATTTTAAGATTCGACGACCGTTTGGTGCAAAGGTAGCTCCGGCTTTACGTCCTAATAGTCCTAGATTCGAGTCCCGGAAGGGGCATATGTTTGTGTGAATTACGAGTATTTGTACTTCAGTCCGGGATTTTTATATATTTCTAAGAATATTACATATCTATAGAAAATACGCATGTAAAAAACAACTACGCCTCCGAACCCTCAGGTGGGACCGCCTCAGTCCGCTGAGCTACCGAGACGTAGGCAGACACGTCGAATTTTACAAAAGTATTTCAACTTCTACTATCAGCTAGTATCGTTCCACTAATATTGAATGTTAACTACCTTCAACATCGAAAGTATTTTTTTTAACAAATATTATACATTCGATTAAGATGGAACCAGCTATAATTTTTTTTTTTTTTGAAACGATTAAATGATACAATATTAGCTCATAGTAGAAGTTAAAACACGTTTGTAAATTTCGACGTATATATAGATATATACATCATCATCTATAGCCACATTAAACATATTCATAGAAATACATATGTATCTCAGCTACAATACTCATATTCACTAAAAAAATTGCCTCTATCGAGACTCAAACCTGGGTTCATAATATGTTACTTTAAGAATTTATTTTCAAAATATTCCTTAATTTATTTTAAGTTTCTGTATTGTGCAGTTTAACCAATAAACTCCAGTAATTTATTTATTTTATCTTTTTTATTATCACATAAATACAATGAATCGAAACCCAAAGAAACTGCTCGCTATATTAATTAACGTGGAAGCTTTTGTTTCTCTCTTCTCGTCCGGGCCAGTAATTTTGCGTAATTACAGTCGCATTTACTAGTAATTAGTCGTCTTTTGCAGTCCCCGATGCATTTTAATTTACTCAAATTTGAGACTAAAGTTGCAATGCTTCTGTCATGTTACTTGTAGATCTAGTTATAAAAGACTCTTAAAAACTAACAATGTAATTTTACTGTATCCATGATAATTTGTTGTTTGTGTTATTTGTAATTAAAGACAGGTGTGTTGATGACTTATTTGATAGTTTTGGTGCAACGGTAGCAATTCTGCTTTTGGCACCTATAGTCTTGGATTCGAGTCCCGGAAGAGGCAGATGTTTGTGTGATGAATATAAGCATTTGTACCTGAGTCGTGAGTATCTGTTTATATTTCTATTAATATTAATTGTCTATGTATCATATATGTATGATTATCCGTTACCCTAGTATCCATAACACAAACCGTACGGCGCACAGTGGTCCGGATTTTCAAAAAGGTGGACGTAGGATCGAAAATGCATATTTAACTTAACAAAAAATTGTTTCGTATAGGAAATTTAACGCTGATTAATACTTATTACTACAACTTTTCAAAAAAACTGCTCCTTCACGTCAAAAAAAAAATTGAAAATAATAATGTATGGGAGAAAATCTATTTTATTTTTTTTTCTCCGTTCAGTATCAAAGTATAGCAAGCAAACCTTATATTCTGGTAAGTAGGTACCTTTTGTTCTTAATACGACGACATATAAATTGCGTGCGTATCCCTGCGACCTTGACGCCTACGACGATTCAAAGTTTAAAATTTCAATTGGTTTTTTTTTTAATTATTATCGAGTTTTTCAATTATGCTGAATTTAAAATATAATTTCTTAATTATATAAGAATTAAAACATACGCATTCCAGCATTTGTTTCATTTTATTTTAATAAAAAATAGTAATAAAAGTCTTCAACAACAGTCACGTGCTGATTCGTTGCCTATTTGTAACTGACTGAAACGACTCCTGTGATATAAGAATCATTTACCCCCACCACCGGAGACATCGACGACGCTGATTGGCTGTTGAAGATGTGGTACTAATTTTGTCAGTCACTACTTGCGCGCGTGTGTTTGTTATAAATATCTGTGCATGAAACAATTAAAGGCACTTGTTTCTCAACCCTTGAGGAAGCAACATATCTAATTATCCGTGCTGTGTGAAAGTTTAGTGAGTTTCGTTATGACTGCATTTGTAACAAACTTGGACATCTTTATGTTCCTCCGTGTTGAAGGAGATATGAAAAATTGGGCACGACTCTATGAAGCTATTATTCTACATATCCCAGTTGAAACATGTTCACAAGATTTAGAAATAATCAAGACCTTTTTGAAGAACTACGTCAGTAATATCAATCGCAGATGGACAAGTGCTTCTAGAAATCAGAAAACTTTCATGAATAGACATGCTGCGTGGTTACAATCAAATATTAGTTGGCCAAATTGCACTACTGTTAATTTATCCGAGATTTTTCAAGCCCAAGATGAAGTTATCGAAAACATATCGTCAGACAATACTTCATTTGACATCGATACTACAACAGCTGTGATTCCGTCGACATCTAGTACAACAACTGTGGGCACATCTACCGAAGTTCAGATTAGGAAGCCTTTTGTTGACCTCAGCAACAAACAGAAGAAAAGACGTTCAGAGTCTCTTTTGGACTATTCGCCGGAAGAACTTACTTTTGCATTAGTCGAAAGACTTAGGATAGACAAGAAGAATGACTTAGCTCGTGTTATTGACCATATAACGAAGAACCCTGATAGTGTTGCTATCGTTCAAGCCACATTGTTTAAGAAAAATACGAAAAAAACTTTTGATGGAGATTAGGCTCTTGGTCTTTATACATCATTGAACCTGCCAAAATGGAAATACTTGTGTTTAAGGAAAGCGCTGTTAGATTGTGAAGTTCCAGTGTTACCATCGTATCACAAACTCCTTGAAGCTAAAAATAGATGCTATCCTCATGATTTAGAAATTACTGAGAGAGGAGCCAGAGTGAAGCTTCAAGCCCTATTGGATCTGACAGTCCAGAAGATTCTTCAAATTACTGGTACCCAGATTGATTCGTCAACTGAAGGATTGAAGTTAATTAGTAAATGGGGTTTTGATGGTGCTTCTTCACAAAGTACCTACAAGCAAAGGAGTGAAGATGTAGACTTTAGTGATTCATCGGTTTTCATGTCAAGTCTTGTCCCTCTTAAATTAGTTTCTAATAATAGCACCATATGGGAAAACCCAACACCTTCTTCAACACATTATTGCAGGCCCATTAAGTTCGAGTTTTGTAAAGAGACAGCAGAATACATCAAACAAGAAGAAGCTGCATTGAAGGAAGAAATAAAAAACATCGATTCTACAAAATGGGCAGGGCTAGAGATTAGTCACAAGCTTCATATGACAATGATCGACGGAAAAGTGGCCACTATTATAACGGATACTTCGTCTGCATCTGCCTGCAATATTTGCCTTGCTAAGCCAACTGAGATGAACAAGCTGTCAGAAGTATTTACAAGACCTGTTCGAGAAGATGTTTATAAATATGGACTTTCTACTCTTCATATGTGGATTCGTTGTATGGAGTGTATTCTACACATATCTTACAACATGGACTTTGAGATGTGGACTGCACGAGGTGCTAACAAGCAACTAAAAACTGCGAAGAAACATTTGACACAAGAAGAATTCAAACAGCAAATGGGAATACTTGTGGATTTTGTGAAGCAAGGCTTTGGAACCACAAACGACGGAAACACAGCCAGAAGGTTTTTTAGAGATTATGAGAAATCTGCCGAAATAACCAATGTTGACAAAGACCTGCTAAAGCATTTTGCGGTTATTCTTCAAACGATTTCATCAGGATGTGCCATAGATATTGAACAATTCAGGACTTATTGCAGAGAAACAGCTGAGATCTTTGTTCATCTATACCCATGGTTTTATATGCCCGCAAGTGTGCACAAGCTACTCATACACGGTGCAGACATTTGTCATCACTTTGGCCTCCTACCAATTGGCATTCTTTCCGAAGAAGCTGGAGAAGCAAGAAATAAAGAATTTCAAAGAGTTCGTGAGTCTCACACAAGAAAATTTAACAGGATAAAGACCAACGAGGACTTGCTTCATTATTTTTTAATTAGTTCAGACCCATATTTATCCCATATTCGACCAAAATACAGCAACTCAAAGCAATTCGATTTTTTTCCAGATGTTAAAGAGCTTTTGTTGTTGCCTGAGGTAGTAACAGAAGAAACCGAAAATATGGATCTACAGGAGTTGCAGTCTGAACATGATCCATTAATGTAAACGTGACAGATTTAGTGATGTTGTAATTGTTAGAATTGAGTTTGTTAGTAGTAGTAGTTAAGTTGTGGTCCTTTTCAGGACTACTTAAAATAGTCAAAGGGTCGTAATATTCAGCCGTATCCGGTTAGACTGGACTGGACTGGAAGACAAGAAGACGCTCGGATGATGATGATGACTTAAAATAGTCATTTTCAAGACTTCAGAAAAAGCCCTTTTCAGGACTAAATCTATTTCTAATTGTTTCTTTCAAGATAAGTCACACTAGTACTCAGAGTAAACAGGACTGGAGTAGCCATTAGTCAATATCTCGTACATATTTTTCTGCCATTTTTTGCGGGGGGTGAGGTTACTACTACATTCAATGCCAGCACACAGGAACAAAAACTCTTTGCGTGTTTACAAACGCACACATGCATAATACGACAAACATATTTAAAATACACGCACACGTGCTTAAAATAGTGTGTTAACGTTCTATTCAAACACACGAATGTCATTGTGTGAGAAGTGACATGACATAGCACGAGAATATCGATATCGATAAATCAGTTTCGTTCAATGAATGAATTTATTAACTTTGCGTTAGTATTCCTACAAATACAAATTGAAACTTGATAGTTTATTGCATTTAAAAGATATTTACAATAGGTGTTATTATATATATAGAATTTACTGTGGACCCTTTTGCGTATACCCATAATGGAAAGGAGGAACTCTGAAACATTATTTTTAACAAAGCGATAGTGAATATAGTTATATTTCTCAGATTTTTACTTTGACCGATTGATTATTTGTATTTTTTTGCGATTTGCTTACATCACTTTTTGCAGGTATTTCCTTTTCAACTTATTTTTTAACCTAAAATTAATACATTTAAATGTAATAAACTAAAACTGTTATAATATTACATGTTAATATCTATTTGAAGCATAACTAGTTATATAATAAACTAAGAGGATCATTCAAGAATAACGTTGGCACAGCATGGGCAACTAATCTTCTTCTATTGTTAGATAATTTTTGAAACTGAGACGGCTCAATATGTATGGAACATATAGTACTTGTTCTTGAAGATGCCCAAGATGCCCTATTACCTATTACAAGCATGAATCCATTTTTTTCGTATGCTGTATTCTTTAGGAAAACTGAATATGAAAAATTAGATGTTTCCGGGCATATCAAAGCTTAAAGTATAAATACCAACAATTAGTATACCGCCTAGGGGCAGAGTATATTTGCCTGAACTACACATACCGATCATTTCTAATTTTAATACTGCAATACTATCTTCCAATAGCTTTCATTTATGTACAAATGACTTTTGGTACCACATACCTTACTCCTAGTATCTTGAAGTATTGCAGTTGGACAAGCCGGTTTTTAAAAGCTACAATATTAATAAAAAACTTAACTTAAATGTTGACGATGACATTTAGCTATAACCATACTAAAATGTCATCAAAATCCGTCGCGTAGTTTTTGGGTGATGCGTGCTCAAACATACATACAGACAGACAAAATGTTCAAAAATTAGTGATTTCGCTTCCTCTACTCTCATTACTAGCCATTTGGTTTAAGGTGGACTTGACCTGTTTTATTCTATATCTTTACAGTTTTATTCTCGTATGTATAATATCGCAGGTAAATAGTATAATTCCGCACTTTACATACGGCGTCATCAGTTCAAAATCACATACCTTATTCTTATTTGAAATCATCATTAATACCTGGTAATAATTACTGAAACAAACTGTAATTTATCTAAGCTGTGTTTTATTATCGTTATGAAAAGGAACTAAGAATAGGGTATGTGTTTTTTAAACTGATGACGCCGAATGTAAACTGCAGAATTATACAATTTCCATGCGACATATAGATTTAAATTAAAAATACATGTTATCAATTTAAGAATGTTACTTGCATTCATTCATTCATTCATTCATTACTCACTCGTAAAATCACAATATCGATGAAGTTGACATCACTATTGTGCAAATTAATATTGTACAAATTAATAAGGGTTGCTGATTACAAAATAAAAACAATTTGTCCTGTGGCTCGAAAAAAAATTTTGGTTTCTCGGAAATGATCGGGTGTGCTGGTTAGACGATGGTACCCTTTTAACCGTGTCTTTTTTTATGAAGTCAGGGACACTGGAAGTATATACAGCATTAGTACTCTTAATGTTTATGAGCGCCGCCCAGCATGAATAAAAGGACAAATAGTTTGATTATTATTTTAATTAATTATTTTATTTATTATTTTATATTTCCATGTTGTGTGGCAAAGAATAGGCTTCAAGCAGCCGCAAAAGTGTAGGTATGTACTTAATACTAAACTAAAAATAAACACGCAACGTACATTGTTAAAACGAAATTATAATTGGTAATTAATTAATACAAAATTACAGTTATTTATTACCAACAAACTTTTTCTAATTTTTGTCTTAATTAATTGAAATGCGATAATGGTCAACCCTAGGTAGTCTCGTGGGGAGTGCAGCCGTGACGTCATCAAACGAACTTTGAGCGCGAAATTTGAAATTGTAGTCTGCTAAAACATGAAATTATGAATTAAATAATAATCAAAACCTAAAAATTATGCTTACAAATGAAAGGTGACACCATCTTTTTGGATACTAGATATTTTCGAATTTTTTTTACAGTAGAAAACAGCACAGGCAGGCATTTTCGTGGGAGCTCTGCACGGTAAGACGTTCTGATTATTGTGGTTTTAAAATGGCGGCTCAACTAGTTTTATATAACGCACAGGATTCCGATGCTTGTGCATTTGGCAGAGGGGTAATGTTAGGCAAAGGCTACTCCAGTCCTGTTTACTCTGAGCACTAGTAGTATAACCACCAATATCAACCATGATTTATCAATAGGAAATATCAACAGATGAAAGAATAATCAACAGAAGATTATTTAAAACAAAAATAAGCAAAAATGCTTATTTTATCATAACGTCACGCTTTATATTCCCCGAAGGCAAAGGTGTATACTACACTATAGTACACTGTAATTTCGCCAGTTATATTTAAGTCCCAAGTAATAGGGGGCGAACCTAATAAAAGGATGGGGCACGCGGGGGGCTTGTTTTATTAAAAAATATATTTTGGATTAATTTTAATAGAAAAACTTGTTAATAATAATAAGATAATTCAACATAAAAATTTTAAACTTTATAGCATCGTAGGCGCCAAGGCCGCAGGGATACGCAAGCAATTTATATGTCGTCGTATTAAGGACAATAAGTACTTACCAGAAGATAAGGTTTGCTTGCTATACTTTGATACTGAACGGAGAAAAAAAATAAAATAGATTTTCTCCCATACATTTTTATTTTCAATATTTTTTTTTGACGTGAAGGAGCAGTTTTTTTGAAAAGTTGTAGAAATAAGTATTAATCAGCGTTAAATTTCCTATACGAAACAATTTTTTGTTAAGTTAAATAAGCATTATCGATCCTATGTCCACCTTTTTGAAAATCCGGACCACTGTGCGGCGCTTACTTTGGGCTAGGCTAACTGGTGTGAATATACGTCTTTAAGGCATATTTGCAGACGCTAGCGTAGTCAATTTTTATACCACCATACGCAAAAAGACAGCTTCGGTGATGCTACGATTGAGCGGTATCGTAAACAGTGTACGAAAGATGATAGAGGAGAGAACGAACTGTGCAATCCTTGCTAGGTTTACGGATCTGCACGGTAAACCTATCGGTGGATAATTTAAGTACATACATATAATCACGTCGTTTTACCGGAGGGGCAGGCAGAGATCACAAGTATTGTTAAATACCTGATGGTATTTGGATCTGAGAATACTAGACTAGAAGGGTTGGGTAATAACAAAAACCACAATGTGTATTCTGAGTTAGCTGGTATATCGAATAAAATTCCAATAAGTCTAGTACAATGCACAAACGATCTCGACACCGCCATGTAGGAAATGTATAAACAATGACAACGCCATCTATTGACAACTTTTGGATCTATAACTAGAAACAACAACTTCAGTTTTAAATTACCATTAAGTTTTAAGTATTAATTTATTTATCTATTTATATAATGTATATATATATAATTTAAGTTGACCTGAACAGGTATCCACTCACGTTTTCAACTCTAATCAGACCTTTTAAAAGCTCGTCGGTTGAGGGTACTTTTGACCTGACTTTTTTTTCAGATCATCTCCTATCTGGTTCCTGAAAGTTCGCGTTGGTCTGCCTTTGCCGACGTTCCCATGCACATAGACATATAATATATAAGCAGTTTAGAAGAAGTTTTTGTCCAGTAGTTGACTTCTACAGATGCTTATATTGGCAACAGTGAATCAAATCATAACTGCGGGCTACTACCCTTTCTTAGTTGCCATTCCTACCTGTCACTTTTCAACATCTTTATAATCCGTACAGCAGATTTGCCTCATAAACTTGTTTTGTCAATCCAATCCTTTCGTCCATCCATTATTTAAATAAAATATAGGAAAAAACTGTTATGCTACAACATAGGGTTAAATAAAAATTGTAAGTAACAAAAATTAGTCTCATGCTCTCCAATAAAAGATTTTTATTATATTATTATAATGTGATTATGCTGTACGTTCCAGTTTTTTTATAGTTATTACGTCTAAAAACCACTATATTCTTGGCTCATATGATACATGTCAGGATACAGAGTTGTCACAGCAACGGCATATTACGAAAGGCAGATTCGGGAGATAAACATTTGGCAAGAAGCTACAAAGTGGTTGCCAGGAGCAAATGGTACAAGTGAATTGTCACTACGCAAAAGATACAATACTGGAAGGAACTTGTAATGCCGTAACTTTACAATTATTCAAATTAAAAAAAAACAAAATTTCTATTTTACTCGACTGCGCCAAATGAAGGGTTATGTTTTTCGAGAGTATGACATGTATGTATGTATATTGTTTGGATTTTAGCTTGAGAGGTTTCGTTAGATTCTTATTTACTGTAAGAGTGACACTGGGTATATCGAAATAATAAAAAAACAAAATGGCAGATTTTCGACTTATTCAAAAATAAAACTAAAAAAAAAAGAATTTACAAATGAAAAACCCTAAAACAAGAAGAAAAATGTAGCAGCCAAAAATGGAGGCTTATTGAATTGAGAGCACATACCTATATTACATTGCATATCACTCCAATCTACTGACTTGACGGCTGACTTTCTAGAATGGGTCCCGACTGCTACAATTTCTCTTCTTGTTTTAGGGTTTTTTCATTTCTAAATTACACGGAAACACAGTAGAGTTGTTTAGTTTTTTAAATTACCGTTTTTTCATTTAGGACTGTACAATATTGTACATGACAAAGGTTGGGTGCCTTAAGCAATAATAACTTATGTTAGGAGCCCGCTCTTTCTTTCAGCATTATTTTAAAAAATAGACAACTAATCTTACAAACTAGTATTCAGACTAAACTTAATTTATTAAATTAACACGGGATTAGCAAGCAAGGGCCTAAGTCTGTGTTTCCTGACTCAAACAATTTAGGGGTCTTCAAATGACAAGTGAATAGGTGTATTCTAGGCAAGCGCATCACATCCTAGATCGCGTCATCTCTTACCATCAGGCAAGATCAAAAGCGGTCAAACGTTTACCTATTTAAATAAAAATACAGTGAGGTAGTTAGTGAGGTAACATGTATGACAACAATAACCTTAGTCATTCTATGATCACGGCACCTCTAAAGAAGTCGAAAAGTCATGGATACAAATTATGCGTAATTTATCAGTCAAAAGTGGTTCTATTTAAATGCACAATAGCAACAATTGTCGACGTGAAATACCGTCGCATTCGGCACACGTGTACAGCCATCCATCGCGGTAATTGCCGACGGCTGGAGATAGTCGGCGAGTTATGACGTCACATAACGCGCTAATGACGTCATAACTGCTCGCCCCCGGCCGGTGCAATGGATGCGCCGCAATTTGCTAAGCAAAACGCTTGGCGCCTTCAACGCGTTCACACGTCGTGATGTCGTGGCAATTATCATAGTTCAGCGAGTATTTGAGAGAGTTTAAGTTTTCGAAACACTTTTGTGACTCTACAATAATTCTCATATAAATCAATGTATTGTTACATTTTAAAAGAATTAAAAAAGCAAAATAAAAGTCTAGATAAATAAAAAGTAAAAATAATTAAAAAAATAAGTAATATGCATATTATATATGTATTAACAATCAAAAAAAGTTTATGTAAAAATCTGGACCGAATACATTATATTAGAATTTACAAGATAATTTAATTATTTTAATCAAAACTTTGTCGTGTCAGGGGACCGCTCAATAACTACCTTTTTCATTTTGCTTCTTTCTTTATTCTCTTTCTTTCCTGTTATTATGTCGCACTTACTTTCTGAAATTTTGACGTGACAACGTCTTAAATTAGGTTGCGGCTGGGAGTCACTTATGAAAAAGTGTAACGCTCGGTAACGTTACGATGAGTCACCGAACGAGAGAGAGGCCCGCCGAATGCCTTGCGTCTCTCTCCCACTCAACTATGATCGGTCTGCCGCGCGCATTGTGCAATTTAATTATATTCATATCAATAAATATTCTACCGAGAAAAAGACGTTGTCACGTAAAATCTTCGCCCGTAAAACCGACTTTACAGGCAAAAAAAAAAAAAAAAAAAAAAAAAAAAAAAAAAAAAAAAAAAAAAAAAAAAAAACAATTTTTTTTAGTAAGAAAATCGTAGAAAAAACTGTTTGGTTCACAAGATATTCGCAGGTGGGATAAGAACCCGCAACCTTTGGATGTCCGATCCATTGCTCTTCCAATCAAGTTACCAATCTGTGGAAATTTTCTAGTAATTTTTACACTTTGGACTAGCATTATTTCACCAATGAAAAGAAAATTCTGCAGCTACTTGATTTGTACACTATTATTAATTTCTTCTGATTTCAATAATAAGACTAAAAACAAAGAAGTACTAAAGGAATATTTATGTTTTCTGATATTTATAGGCAAAACTTTATGCTGCATTCGGCTATTTGCATATTAGCGCGTTCGAAGACTTAGAACACTTAATGCTAATGAAACGAAACGGCTATAATTCCCGTCGAGTTGGTGTTAAAGAAACTTTTACTCCCGATAATTAATAGCTTGAATATTTCTGCTAATGTACAAAATGGTACAGTTAAAATTGTGAAAAAAACACGTTCAAACAGTTTTTCGAACCGATGTATTATATCTATTAATAAGTATGTATGAATAGTAACTTCAATCTCTGTTTCGTTTGAAAATTAATAATTACTAATGTTATAAAGTTAAGGGAGTTAGTGTTGCCGATCGATAGTGAACTATCGATAATTAATCGATAGTCTATCGATAGGCGATAGATAGCAGGATTATCGATTTTAGTATCAATAATATCGATACTACTGACTCTTTCGACACTATCGATAGCTTGGAACGTGTCAATACCATTGAAATAGTGCAATACTATCGCTACTAACTATAGTTTAGTTGCTTGGAAATAACAAACTATCGATGGTACATAGAAATTTAATATACACACATCCGGGACTCGAAGCCAGGAGCGTCGTTGCAAAAGGCAGGATAACTACCGCCACACCAAACGACCGTCCGTTGACGATAATTATTTATAAGATATTTTATGTTAAGGAAATATTAAAGAGGCATGTTTCATCTCAGCTAACTAAACGTCACATGTGGGTCTCAATACAGCTCTAAATCCCGGATCCCGGGCAATACATCACCGTCCGATGCTTCCTGGGGCGAAACATGTTTTATACACCTCTACTCGCTGCCAAACAATACCTAGGTTATTTCAAACAGCGAAAAATAAATCATCACATATTGAGTACATAAAACGGTGTTGAAAAAATTATCTTCAAATAGGATTCGAACCTACGTACATCGGGCGAAACGGGACAGACGACGTAACCGTATATACAAAGACACGTTACCCATAAAGGTGGTTTTATCCACCTCTCATCCACCATATATATTTTGGGTGGTGTTTTAATGAACATTTGGGTTCCCACGAGATTGATGTCTTCTCAACCCGACGGCCCCTTTCAAGACAAAAATCTATAAATTATTGTCGCATTAAGTTCTTGAACTGCCCTACGCCATCACGCGAGTTTTATTGTTAAAATTAATTTAATTTATTTTGCTGTTACCATTCTTCAACACTTGCGAGCCTCAACGAGCCATTCCTGTTATTTCTTGTTATAATATGTTACTATAATAACGCATTACTCTCTTATAATCTAATCTGCGGATAACGCTGCTGGATGTATAATTAGTAATAAGATACTTACTGTGTCAACAGATACTATACTGTGTAAAATACATTGTACAACTGTTTGTTATCCCTCTTATAAACAAATAAATAAAATAAATCAAAATTGATCAACTTAATAATTTATTTACAGAAATACAGAGTACGAATTTCTTATAAATAATATTTAATCTGCCAATAGGACGGCAAATTTTATCAGGGATACAGTACTTTATAAAAAAAAAAATGTCACATTAAAAATTGTTGATATATCTTCTACGATCAATCAATAAAATCGCTTGATAATTTGAAAAACCAAAATTTAATCATATTATACTGCACCTGCATGGTAAGTTCGTTGTTTTAAGATTTTTATATTTCTTTTGCATTTTTCAAAGCTATCTTATATACTAAATTATTTTAATAGAATAATACTAGAAAAAATCAGCTCGGTTTACAAGTTAATTCTCAAGTGGTTAATCGAACCCGCAGTCTTTGGATGCTCTACCAATGCTCTCCCACTTGTGAGTTGAGTCGATTTTTTCATGTATTTTTCTATTAAAATAATCTCTCGAGTTTTTCCAAGCATTTCTTAAGCTGACGCCGTCTAAGCGCCGTCTCTCCATGTTCTAGTTAACTAGTCATTCATTGAAAGAGCACTCGCCAGGATAGTGAGGGTTGCGGGTTCGTGTCCCGCCTGACACCTGGGACAAGTTTTATTTTTTCTTGTCTTGGCGAGCTCTATCGTGGCTCTTCTAGGAAAGGTCTCCAGTATTCCGAACTGGTGGTAGACTCAAAAGTAGTATTTGGTAGTTTACAGTAACATTAGAATAAGTAAATAATTAAATTAAACAATTATTTATATATAAATAATTGTTTTATTTAATTTTATTATATATTTTATTATTATTATATTATATTTTATTATAATATATTAGTTTAGTAACATACATATATGTCGATTATAACCTTTACGACTCCTGTAAAAGAGTCGAAAACGTCATTTAAAAATCAAGATTAAACGCACCAACAATCCGGTAAGAGTTGTTTGATTTATGAGTAATAAAAATCCAATATGGTAGCCAAAGTGGATAATCTTGGTTACATGCAATAACGTCCTACTGGTAACAATCGCACGGTCGGCTCATCTCATCCACGATATTTTGATAATGGAGTTAATTTATGCAGTTGTAACTCTGAATCCGAGAAATGAATGCAGTAGTCATAGTTCAGAGATGTCAGTGACACAAAATCGTAATTTATTTATTAACATTTATTTATTTAACATAATTAAACGGGGTTAACCCAATTACATAATTATGAATAGCTGAATTACATAATTCATAGACTACTATCTATTTTATTTAAATAGTAATATGTTAAAAAAGAGAATTGAAAGATTTTTATAACCTTAAATAAGAATATTGTAGGAAGAAATGATATTTTTTAATACAGGAAAACCTAAATGATAAAATTAAATTAACTAAATTAAACTTTAAAATAAAAGCCCAGTTATGTATTTATTTATTTATTATTTAATCATTAAAACAATAATACTAATACTTAATCTGGTAAAATATTTTTCATATGCACCAAAATAACGGCGTACGTAACAATTGCGTTAAATGGATTACGCAAGAATAACAAAAAACCACATGTGAATAGTAAGTAATCTCATAGAGCCCATATAAGCCCAGTTTGGCCTTATAAATACTCCAAGACCAAAGACATTGTGATACTTAACTAGGTTGATGCAGTTGTTAGAATTAGGAATAATTCGGAGTGTATTAATTATGTTACTTAATATTTAAATGATTATTTATTAATTTACTAAATTGATTTATTGATTGATTTAATTATGTACACTTTTTAATACAATATTTTGACGTGACAACGTCTTAAATTAGGTTGCGGCTGGGAGTCACTTATGAAAAAGTGTAACGCTCGGTAACGTTACGATGAGTCACCGAACGAGAGAGAGGCCCGCCGAATGCCTTGCGTCTCTCTCCCACTCAATTTACTCTTAATCCTATAACAAAGGGTAATCGTAGTGTCTGCTTTTAAACGCACAACACAATGTAGGCATTGCTTTTAAGTATAGTTTTTTAACAAAATACAGATGGCGCTATTTGTCTTAAAATTTTAAACTGTTGGGTTTTCTTACACACCAAAGTATCGGACTTGCAACGATGATGCAATAGTAAATGATTGAAATCCAACGACATATTTTTGATAAAATTGATCAATATTGAAAATTAAATATATTTACTAAAAAATTATATTACGAAAAGTATATTTACTTTTCTTTTTGACGTGACAACGTCGTATAAATTGGTTTGCCGGGTGACACTTCAAGAAACTGCGTTACGCTCCGCTCACGTTATGCGCTTACAATGAGAGCGAGTGAGAGGCACGCGTCCCTTCCACTCGGGCATGGTTAGCCCGCCTAAGAGCGAGAGAGACAGACATAAAAAGTGGAAGGGACGCGTGCCTATAAATTAATGTTTTAAATATAATTCTTTGTATAAATAAATGTTTTAAATTGTTACTATTGTTTCATCCTTCTTCCTACTATACGAATGAAATTTCACATTAAAATTATTTTACCACTCAAAGTCGTTGTCACGTAAAACTTTCGCCCGTATACCGACTTTACAGGCAACCAACCAGTTTTTTTCATCATTTTCTTTGATCTAACGTGTTACCTGTCATAGCATAGACAACACGATCGGTCCACGTCACCTCCCCGCCAGGCGGTGGAGTGACACGGTGCCTTTATAATGCCTCGCACTGAGTCAGACGGCCTCTTTCTTTGCTTGACGCTCGGAGCCGGCAGTCCTTATCGGATTATATTCAGCTGATTGTATTACGACAAATCCTTGTGACAAAGATAAGTATATATTGGTAAAGTGTGAATATTAATTGCTGAATCATCATACAATATAAATTTAGAGCATTTGAATATTTAGTTTTCCATTTTGATGGCAAATACATGACCTAGATGAATAAACTGATTTTGGCCACTTAATAAATACTTTATTATCTACCCTCTTTTTGATATTTCATTTGATCAAAAAAAATATAATATTTCCTCTTTTCCGTTTGATGACACAGTCGCTAAGCATAAAGCTTCGCTAGCACCATATATTGGTGCTTAGCATAATACAAAAAAATAACAATAATATATAGTAAATTTTAAAATTCCATAAAAATGAAAACTTTCAAAAAGCGTGCTTTGGTCATAACTTTTTTATTTTTATGAATTTCAAAATTCGGACTCCGTCCTAAATGTGTTGATTCGATTCCATACAAAAATTATTAAAATCGGTTAAGAACTCGGGAAGTTATGGCGGAACAGACGTTGCAAAGTTGCCTGTCCATCGGTTGTCTACAGAATGTTCTTTGGAGAGTGTGCTCAGGAGCTACATGTGCTCATACCGCCATCTCCCTTCTTCCAATGGATATCTTTCTTGGTTGCTATTGCTACCTGTCGCATCAAGCGCTTCTCAACATCTTTCATAATGCGTACAGCAAAGGAGCGGAACTACCTCCCTATGTCTGTATTTCTGAAATGTCCCTATGTCTTGAAACACTAGTAACAAAGCTTGCGTATCAACAAACCCAAAAAGTACTCTCTCTCTCTTACTGTGAAGACGTTATTAGGAATAGTCTTTGAAATACTAGCTACATAGTATCATAAAAAAATTAATAGAAACATACTAGAAAAGATCGACTTGGCCTTTGCATGTCCGGTGCTCTGTTATTCCAATTGAAAATACCACAATCAAAAGTACTATAAAATTATTTAAAGGTGTCGCGTTAAAGTCCCACTTGATAATAACTTGTGAACCAAGTCGGTTTTTCCTAGTATTTTTCTAATAAAATTTGTCATAAAAATAACATTGAAAATGCTACGATATAAAAATTATAAATGGCTGTTTCATATTAATTGATTGTCGAAACATTTGTAAAAATGATTCTTTTTAATTCGAAGACATTCCTCTCATTGACGATGCATCGCCGGCTTATGGAATAAAAAATGAAAAAGTACTAGAAAATTTCGACGGCTGCTCACAAAGCTCAGTAGCTCAAATGAAAGAGCAGTAGACCAGACATCCAAAGGTTGTGGGGTTCGAGTCCCGCCTGAGAATAACTTGTGAACCAAGGCTATTTTTTCTAGTATTTTAGCAAAAATATGAAAATCATATACTAGTTACATGTTAACTATGACTGCGGTCTTGTTTATGCAAAGTGCGAGAAGCGAATGTATGCGGAGCGTCCGCGTGGGAAGCAACAAGTGACGGCAAAAAAAAATGCGTGGGTGGAGTCCAAGATTCGACAAGGGTTAATTAAAACATTTGAAAGAATGAACCGAGAATAAGTGCTCTTACTTCTTTGTTATAGCAATGAGGAATTTTTTTACTATTCGGATTTTTATAGTGTGAAAATATTATAGTTGTAATTAAAACTTATTGCAAGCAGATCGACCATTTGAGTTACGTGGTACTAGTACCTAGTAACTAGAATGATGCAAGCCGCTTTTTCAGAAATAGGCAATTCTTTCCTTACCCTTCGAGTACATACGCGATATTTGCAATTTCGTTATGCAACATACAAAATGAAAAAAAATACTTGGAATTTTTATTTAGACCACCGTGAGCTCAATACATATATTTATAGAAAAATACAAAAAAAAAACCATCTAGGTTCACAAGTTATTCTCAAGCTAGACTCAAGCCCACAACCTTTAGGTATCCGGGCCACTGCTCTCCCAATTGAGCAACCGAGCCTTATGAGCTCGTTTAGCTCTTTAATTCTTGTTTTTACATTTTTTATTATCAACGCTTTGTATAATAAATTTTAATAGAAAAATACTTTTAAAAAATCGACTCTACTTACAAGTTATTCTCAAGCAAGACTCAAGACCTTAACCTTCGGATGTCCGGGCCACTGCTCTTTCAATTGAGCTACCGACCAAGCTTATTTTAATGCCTAATCCCTCTGAATGCGTATTAACGATTCACACTACCACACATAAGCAACCCATTTCATATACAGCATCGCATTTACCTGGTTGAATATTCATTCGAGGGCTTAATCTAATTGGATTTGATCCCGAGAATTGGCAGTTAAGGGCCTTCATGGAAATCAAGGGCTTACGAAGGAAAGTTTACATTTACTTACGGAACAATAACATCCTTAAATCATTTACTTCTCCATTACAATATGTTAACTTTGTTTTAATTTAATCACGGCCATAATTTTTTAAAATTAAATTCCTAAATTGAATCAGGATAAAAGTTATGCAAATTCGTTTATAAGAAAATTGAAGGAGTGCTTTTTGGAAAACTGGTTTATACTATACAGGAGTATTTCGAGTTTAGTAAACGATAATTTAAAAAAAATAAACCTAAGTATATTGTACTGCGTTAATTTTTTTTTTAATTAATTAAATGGTTGGGGCTCATAATGATTCTGCCATATATTTAATTCCATGTTCAAACTCTGGAGACAGTGAAACTACGTGTATCATAATATCTTCATTTTTTGAGCATTTTTTGTAAGTTAAGAAGCAAATATTGTAGATATTTCACGCCAGTACAGCAACTCTCTATAAAGCTCAAGTCCGATCTTGCATGGAATATTACAGCCACGTCTGGGACGGTCAAAATACCAACTTGCTGCACTGGAGACGATTCAGCGAAGAGCTGATAGGCTCATTAGTGACAGCAAATTGGTGAACAGCAAGCTTCACACCTTAGTTCAACGCCGCAAAGTTGCCTGTCTGTCGGTTTTTTACAGAATTAACTTTGGAGAGTGTGCTTAGAAGCTGCATATGCTCATATCGCCATCTTCCTTTTCCATCGGATATCCAGACGCACTGCAGGCTTCCACCCTTTCTTGGTTGCTGTTCCTACCTATCGCACTAAGCGCTTCTCAACATCTTTATAATGCGCACAGCAAAGGAGTGGAACTCCCTCCCTGCGTCTGTATTTACGAATACTTACAACCCGACCGTTTTTAAAGTCAGGGTGAATAGGCTCCTTCTGGGCTAGCTCGTTCCATCGTGGATCCTGTCTTGGCCCCCGGGCTTGATTGGGATCAAGAGCGAACCCATTCAAAATTAAAAAAAATACTACTGTGTATGAAATGATTACCAAAATAACATGCTTAAACGATTCTTCGTACTACACATAATTAGCAAGAGTTAGCAACTTCTTATTAAGTCAATCTATAACGAAAGTTCTGGCTAACGAAACGAAAGCAATTGGAACACTGTAATGCTCCATTGTTTAACTTACTGTTTATTCAAGTCCAGTCTTATCTCGAGATTTGGCAAGCGAATAGCTGGCTCAGCAGCGGCTAAGCCAAAATAACGTCTATTTATCTCGGGATAAGTATCCTGTGAGTTGTTACTCTCGTGAAGGCTGGGGAATCGATGTGTTATATGGTTATCGATATGTCATCCACGATAAACATCTATAAGGCAACGCTCGTCTCGTTTTTAGTAGAGATTTTTTATCAAAAAACATTACAATTTTGTTGATTTTATGAATCAAAGGCCAGTTTATCTGACGTTTCGACTTGTAAAGAACTCGTCGAGACGTCATAAATAGAAATAAATTAAAAGTGGTTTTATTTAAATGTGTAATGTGTTAAGAACTGTTTCTTTAATTTATATTTCTCTAAACATTGTACACTGTATGTATACAAAAAAAAAATTATATAGACATATACTGTCGTATCTACAGCCATTAATGAAGGTTCAAAAAAGGCGTATTTGTACCATAATTAAGATCCCGTCTCGGTGATTACTCGAGAAGTTAAATTTCGCGAACTTTATCAGATCTGTTCGTATGTTAATAGCGCGTATCGGCGGCGTTTTGTGTTTTTTAGCGTTCCCTGGTAAGCAGGGTCCACACTTTGAACAACATGTTTGAAAAATTCATTCAAACTTTATTTTTAAAACAAAAATATGAATTGGCATTAACTTGACTGCATTTGTGACGAATTTTTTAATGAAATAATAATTGCAAATGAGTGTATATACAAATATAATATTGTATATACACTCATTTGCAAAAAAAACGGGCGGTTTTGATTTTCATTCATCTTTAATAAGGTTTCAATTTCGACAAAAAAAGGTTTCAATCGTTTGTACACGTTGCTGGCTGGTTTTAAAAATGCCGTGGTATTTAAAAAAGTACATTCTAAATTCAAATTTTCATTTGATGCTCATTTTTACAGAAAACCCCTTTTTATCCTACATTTTTGGCGCGAAGTTCCAGAAGTTAACATCGACTTTTATAACTTTTATCCAATTTCCATCGATTAATTTCATATCCTTGACTGTCAAAGCTTTATTTATTGCTGTTTGGCTGTATCAAAAATGGTAGATAAAGTGGTAAAAGCTACCAAAATTATCGCGCTGCTTGAAGAGGGTTTCAGCCAATGCTTCGTGGCTAGGAGGCTAAATGTTAGTCGCTCGACGGTACAAAGGACCTGGCAGCGATATCAGGAGACTGGTTCCGTCGAGAGAAGGCCTGGTTCTGGAAGAAAACCATGTACCCAACCACAGGATGATCGTTTTCTTGTAAGTCGCGCATTGAGAAATCGCAAGTCTTCGAATGTGGATCTTAAGAACAACCTCCAAGAAGTAAGAAATGTGCATATTAGTCTATGGACGGTCAGGAAGAGGCTTCTCGCTGCCAATATACGCAGTCACCGCCCGGCCCACGGCCCAAAATTACTCCGTGAGCACCGAGTTCGCAGGCTTAGGTTCGCTAGAAAATGTGAATCATGGACTCAAGAAGATTGGAATAGGGTTTTGTTCTCTGATGAAGCCAGGATATCTCTGTTCGGTGAAGTTCGACGTCGGCGAGTGCTAAGAAGACAAGGAGAACGCTTTGCAGAGGCATGTTTCGAAGAAATCACACCTTATGGTGGGGGCTCTGTTATGTTTTGAGCAGGAATAAATTCAATGGATCGTACAGAGTTAGTCTTCATTGAAAACGGCTCACTGACTGGGCATCGATACATAACGGAAGTTCTAATTCCTCATGCACAACCCGCATTATCCGCTCTAGGTGAAGACTCGATTTTTATGGACAACAATGCTCGCGCCCACCGATCTCGCGATGTTAAAGCGTATGTGCAAGAGGTCGGCATTCGTCGTTTGGATTGGCCAGCTCGAAGTCCCGACCTCAATCCCATAGAGCATGTCTGGGACGTTCTGAAACGGCGTGTGAGATCAGTACAACCGGCTCCGCAGACCATCAGAGAGCTGAAGAATGTGATTACTGCGGAGTGGGAACGTATTCCGCAAGCAAGTATCCGGGATATACTCGCTAGCATGCCCAGACGAATTCAAGCTGTGATTTTAGCTAGAGGGGGTCACACTCGATACTAAACATTTATCTGCTTTTACTTTATTAAAGAAAAACAAACAAAAAAAACTTTTTTATTTTTACTTCATGAGCATATGCACTACTAGCGAACATAAACTACTAGTGAGGTTTAGCATTATTTCCCATAAATTGTATCAAAATTTTATGAAATACTGATGAAAACGATTATTTTCTAATTAATTTAACAAATTGTGAGGATAAAACTACTTATAATTATCAAACAAAGCAATATTTACATTTAAAATGGTTCATTGCTTAGGTGCCCGTTTTTTTTGCAAATGAGTTTATTATGAGCGTGTTTTTTTTTTCGATTTTGGGGGCTCCAACATTTCTTTGCAGTTGCATGCGCCATCGCCACGATTTGAACCTCTTTAGTTCTCATAGCCTCAAAATTAAAAACATTTTTTTTCTGTCAATATTGATATAGCATGTTTAATTAGGGAAAATGTCGTCTTATAAGTGTCAAGCTAAATTCGAACCGACGACCTCTCTTTATCCGGTCGAATGCTTTTCTAATTGACCTACCGAAACATAGGCCAGTCAGTTTAAATTTGTTTTTGTTGAAAGTAACATTTTATTCTTTATTCTAAAAAGGTAAGCACTTGACCGCTATCTCGCCTCATGGTAAGCGTCGATGCGATCTATGATGTGATGCGCTTGCCTAGAAAATACCTATTCACTCATGACTTGAAGACCCCTAAATTGAATGTGTCAGGAAACACTTACTTATTAATAATAACTTTTTCCTTTTCAATATGCGGCACACAAATTATGCAAGGCTCAACTTACACTTGACGCTTTTTTTGTTTTGTGTTCAACTTTTTTGTTCCGGAACAGAGCATTTGTGAAAAATTGCATTTAAAAGGTCTATAGGGGTGTCATTATCCAACTGTTTAAATTGAACTGTTGTTATTTTCATTATTTTGTAATACTTTATAGTAATCACATCAGATCCGTATGAAAAGTTAAAAATTACCTCAATTGTAAAATTCTATAATATTCTTGTATGATTTAAGCGAGTACAAAACTGGCTTTTTGTTGGCAATTAAAACAAAGTAGCAGAAGGTTTGTCTTTGTCTTTTTCTTAATACGTTCCGGGAAGTTTTATATAAATTTGATTTTTTTTAATGCTATCTTATAAAATATATTTTTAAATAGACAAAATACTAGCAAAAATCGATTTGGCTCAAAAGTGAATTCTCAGGCGGGAATATAGTGAGAAGAGGCGATATTTAGTACTTTTTTATTTAATTAATAATTGTTATTAGATAGCATTGAAAAAATCTAGTCAACCAAAAAAAAATCATAAAAACACCAACAAAGTACTAACGGAGTTCAACGTGATCATGGCGCTTGCAACAGTGCCGAAATATCGGAAACTCGCTAAAAACAAAGTAAATGGCAACAATCCCGTATATAACTTATATTACTATAAAAATTCCCTGTCACAATGTTTGACCGCATTGAACTCCGTTAGTACTTAATTACTTTGTTACTGCTTTTATGATTTTTTTTTGTTTTGCTGGATTTGTTCCGACTTAGGACAAAGAATAGGTTTTATTTTAATTTATAACAGCAACGCGTGGCCGGGTTAGCTCGTTGTTATATATGTAAGTTTAAGCATATTTATATTCGTTGTATATCGCTTTTGAGTCCCGAATATTGACTGATAGAGAACGCAACAATGATACAGGCGGACTTAATGCCTGTTGTACTTATTTGATATGGTCAATAAAGCTTTTTTTAATAAAATAATTTTCCCATACAAAAACATGTTTGTCTCCTGCCAAGTTACAAACTAGAAATTAATTCTAAGACTTATACAAGAAGTTTAATAGAATTTGGAGTTCCACGTAGAGCATTATTTAGTTTAGAAAACACGCTGTGATGACACTTACTTCACGTGAATACACGGAACTCGGAATTAACGTATTGTATTAAGATTAATAATAAAAATGTTTATCTACTCTGATACTATAATACAAACATTCTAAAACTGAAAAAAAAATGCTTATGACAAACATTACGTACAGGCCAAAAATAATTTAAAAAAAAGTTTAATTACGATACAGGTCTTGTATGGACACCTGTAACATAATATAACTTTTTAATCATAACGATACACCTATACAACCTCCAGCTGGACCAAGGAGGTTGAACCTCTACTTTAAAAAGGTTTCAATGAACGAGTCCGCGACGACGCAACACGCATGCGCCATCGATGTTTGCACCTTGGCGCCAACATTTGACATTTAAAAATTTGTTGTTATATTCAGCGTTTTATTTGCAATATTGTTTTACGTATTATAGTATGAGAGTAGATAAAGTAGTGTATGACACTGTACATAACTTGTTCTTATAACAGAACCCTTATTATGCAACAGTATCATAAACTACTATTTTTACATACACACCAATTAGCCTAGCTCAAAGTAAGCAGTGTCAGGCTTGTGTTATGGATGCTAGGGTAACGGCTAAACATACATATATGATAGATAGATATGTAATATTTATAGAAATTTATAAATACCCATGACTAAGGTACAATTGCTCCTATTCATTACACAAACATTTGCCCCTTCCGTGACTTAAATACAAGACGATAGGTGCGAAGGGCAGAATTACTACCGATGCACCAAACAGTCATCAAATTATTAAGATAATAAAATGTTTAAAAGAAATTATTTCATTAAAAAATTAATTTATCTCAGATGTGAGGCAGGAGTTGAACCCACATGGCTTCGTTAAGCGAGTATTGACATTACCCAACATTCGCAATCGCAGGTCAAACATACTAACCATTTTTCATACTGGGCGCCTTATATAAAAATCAATTCTTAAAGAGTTAACTCCAAAAAGTTTTTATTGTCTATAAAAAACATATTTTACTTGCGTTACTACTTATACCATTCGATCCGCAAAATTATTGAATCAATAAAACAATTTATCATTCCACTCCACTTTGTTACATATTACTTAGAAAAAGATATGCATTTTTCTGTTTCCAACTTACTATTCCAGGCAACTGCTCAAACGTGTAATTTCTAGAAACGATTATTTAAAGTCAGTATTGTTTGTAGTAAGGTTCAAAAGGATTATATGAATACTAACGCATGTACAGAGCGAAACCTGTAATCTAAGTCAATCAAAACGAATTCGCCGTAGATGTACGAAAACATGTTATATGTGGCATTTACACATCTTTAGTTCTTATCGATTTTTCTATTACCTTCACAATATTTTAATCGGAGACGTTCCTAATTTTTATATATATATATATATATATATATATATGTATGTATGTATACAAATCAATGCTTTATTTATGACACACATCTGTGAACCATACGGTACGGTACCTGCTTAGAATTAAGATAATGGTTTCAATATGCGTGCTCCTCCGATTATACGAGACCACAGCATGTAATTATTCTTAAATATTTATCTGCAATATTAATATATAGTACTAGGTCGATGCAGTCGATAAGCATTAATCGTCGCTAGCACCATATATTGGAGCGGAGCGTAATACTAAAAAAAATCAATAATGTTTAGTTAATTTTAAAATTCCATAAGAATAAAAACTTTCAAAAAGCGCGCGCTTTTAGTTTCAATGGGAAATCCCATAGAACCAATGTTTTTCATAACTTCTCGGTCATAACTTTTTTATTTTTACAAATTCCAAAATTCGAGTTTCGTCACGATCAAGTTCTAAACATTATTACAAAAAATACTAAAATCGGCTAGGAACTTACAGAGTTATGGCATTACGTACATTTCTTCATTGAAGCTGATCCATGGGAGCTTCGCTCGCTCCGCTCCAAATATATTGAATAAAGGATATCAATGAAAATAAGAAGAACATTTATGAAACAATATGCTGCATCTTGGTCATGATGGTTGCTTTAACATCATGAGTGATGAGAGAAAGCATACCGAGCAAACTTCCAAAAAAATCGAATGATATATTTTTACAAGTATCGATCAATCGCTAAAAAAGAAACAGCTATATTATCTATATTAGCTATATATTCTATTGCTGAATTTAAATATTTTAAGAAGCTATTACTAGAAAAATCTCAACTTCTCTCAAGTGTACAAGTGCCATATCCTAAATGATCCATTTCTCACATCCCAGCCACTGCGGTGCAAGGACCGCAGTATAAATTACACGGTGTTGCGTACGCGAGAATCGGACCAATGTTTGTGCTGCTAAGCGCTCCTTGACTTCTGTTAGGATTCGCTAGTGCGATTAATTTGTAAGACACACTATAATAAGAAACACTTAATAGGTAAAAAAGGCGTAAATAGAACCTTGATAAAACTAAAGGTTGCTTTTCGCCTAAAATAATTGGCCTATATTTTTTTTAAATAACATAGCTTAATGGTGAATAATAATTATAGAATATGTTTCTTGAAAAGAAAAATTAAGAAAAATTTTATTTGTGAACAATACATCTGAGTCTTTTTAATTGTGGGTTACAAGAACCGAAACGCAGGCGGCCATGACGTCACATCACACAAAACATCGTCGCGTGCTTTCTTGATCGTAAACAGTGTACTAAGATTATAAACAGATTATTTTTTGTATTTATGCTTGTGAAAAGCTTGTGGATGTCTGGCCATACAATAGCAAATTGGCCTAGAGTATATGCATTTACGGTGCGTTTTATGTGATGTGACATCACTGCTTGCTGTCACATGACCGGCTGTTTTTACGCGAATTTTAAATTGTTGGCTAAAAACGATTTTTTTTTCTTATTAGCAAGGCTTTTTTGAGAAAAAAATAACTGTAATAGGTATAAGGCGGTAATAGGCGTGCTCGTGCGCGTTTTGCTGTACATTGAGATCATTAAGGAAAATAAATAAAATAAAATGTTACGTTAAGTAAATACAGGTCTAAATTAAAAAATATATTAAAATTAGTTATAAAAATAGATATATTATATGTACCGAAACTTTTATTATATTTAAGATTGAATCATATTTTATGAATATAAAAATAAATAGTTACTGTAATTCAAAATTAACTTGGCAGGTTCCCACTTAAGTTTTTAGTTATTACCTTGTACTTTAATCAAATGTAATGGTTAGAACTACATTGCTTTTGTTTTTATTAAGGAAACTATAGCTCTAATATTTGTATAATGATATTTTTATATTATTGTATGTGTATGACCGTTTATTTCTATCAATAAATAAAAAATAATAATAATAAGTGAATCTACGCAAATATTACAATATTTTTCCATAGACTGTCAAAAAGTCATTTGTTCCTGATTTCAATGGCCCACACATCACTTGGCAACATTTGATATGCATAACAATTTAAGTGAAATTAGATATGTTTTATCTATTACCACCCAGCAAGCTCTATAAATTAATGCAAAAGTTTGTATTCCAAATGACAAAAAGTGCTAAAAACAATTCGGCAAATATATGTCGTATCCGGTCATGAGTACGGACACTAAACAAAACGCAAGCGCGCCTTCTAGCCGGCGAACATAAGAAACTACGATTTCCCGCGCTTCGACAGAGTCGTGATGTTGTCAACGTGCGAGCTCCGATTCACTTTCGATCGAGTCGCCATCAAGCGTAGACGTCGTCACGGAACTGTCCTACGTTTCGCTAAGTGCCTTATTATAACAAGTTTGTTACGTGCAACGTGGTTCTTAATACTGTGTCCAAAAATTACAACATCTTCTCAGTGCACGATTTCTAACTCTGCCCATATGATATCGGAAGGTTCGGACCATAATCCTGACGTTCACCCCGACATATATATCCAAGCTAAATCCGCGGATTCTTGCCAATACCCGGGAAATAAATAATGATTAAAGATATTAATTATTATCTCGATATACGAGCACTGAATCAAATTATAACTGAGTCGCATGTGTGCATTTTTGACCTCTTTTTGATCACGGTTTCTTCTGTTATTGAAGAACTCTAGAAAGTACCCCATATACCTTTAACGCCATTGCATTCAAAATATATTGAAAACGAATTTTCCAGTGACACTAATAACTCCAAGAGTGACTCTGCCTAGTAGATAAACGATCGCGTGTACGAGTCAGGCCGTTGAATTTTTTTATTTATTTTTAAGAGCTAATAAACAGTAACACTAGAAAGTTAAATATGTCTCCTAAATATGATTCTATTTCAGTGATAGGTATATATATATATATATGCGTATTTTTCTATATAGGATTAGATAAAAAAAATGTTTTTTATTCAATGTGAGTATTTATACGAGGGTGGATCAAAAAGTTATTAGAAACGCATATGTATATAATCTTTTTTGAGGTAGTTTTTTTAATTTTCTGAAAAAATTACAATCAGACAGTATGCATACCAAGTTTCACTTAATTTAGTCATTGCGTTCGCTAGATAGAGACGGTTTTGTGCTAACAATAGTTAAAAACAATAAAATATGGATAAAAACGAGCAACGTGCGGTGATTAAGTACCTCTGCCTGTAAAAAATGTCCACGAAGGAGACATCCAGCAGACATTAGGGGAACATGCTTTACCCTATTCAACAGTCGCTTACTGGGTTGCTGAATTTAAAAGAGGTAGATCGACATGTGAAGACGATCAGCGCACAGGGAGGCCTTCAACCTCCATTACAAAAGTAAAAGTCAAAAAAGTTTAGAAAATGGTTCTGGAATATAGACGAATAACCATAAAATATCTAGCTGAGGCTCATTTGGTAGCGTTCAATCTATTTTAACCATTTCACTCGGTTTCAAAAAGTGTCAGCATGATGGGTCCCATGAATGTTAACCGAAGAAAACAAAAAGCGGCGTTTGGAAATTTCTAAGCGCAATCTCGAAATGTTAACGAGTGATCCAGATGAATTTTGACGTCGGCGTCGTGTTGTCACCATGGATGAAACATGGGTCCGTCTTTTCGATCCTGAAACAACGAGACAAAGCATTTGCCTATGATGACGCGGTCATGGCTGCCGTAAATGAGTTTTTTGAGAGTCAGGAAAAAAAATTTTTTTTATGGAATAATAAACAAGAAAAGCGGTATTCTAAATGTATTGAGTTAGAAGGAGATTACGTAGAAAAATAAAATATTTTTACTTGAATTTTTTTATTTTTTTGTACTGATACTAAGAACTTTTTGATTCACCCTCGTAAGGCATTTATTGAAAGTCAACTATACTAATTCCTACGAACGGGAGACCTTGTAACTAAAAGAAGCCGTAAGGAACTCGGCAACGGCTATTGCCGAGCTTGCTTAAATGTCTAACAGTTTTTTTTAATAAAAAAACTGTTCTAGAGCTTGTAAAAATGCATTAGAATTATCTTTACAAAATATTAACTAGTAGTATAGTAAAGCAAAGGCAATTAACTCCACGCCACTCCAGCAGTTCAGTTACATGGAACCTTATTATAAAACGAAATACATCTTCCTCATATTGAGCCTCTCTATTGTTTACGATCTTAAGCTTGAAACAGCAAGATTATATAGATTTCAATATGTATTTTACTTCTCTATGTATCACATAATATCCATGACAAAAGCCACACAGTGCTAACTTTACAAAGCTAATAATTGGTGTGAAAGTAGAGAAATTGTATCCCATACCTGTATCTATGCACTACAGGGTCTTAAAAGCACGGCTTCTGAAAGGAAGTATAAACATCATAATTAAATATTAATATAATGATAAACGTGTTTTTAAAAACCATAAAAGTGTTGCTCTTAACAGTGCCTTTTCAACCAATGTTCACGAAACTGTAATAACGAATTATAAAAACGGATAAGTAATTAGACGCCTTTCGAATCGATGGTCCTGGTTTCGAGTCCCGCAAGGGAAGGAAGTGTGATAAATACAATAATTTGTACCTAAGTCATGAGTATTTATAGATGTTTCTTTGAATAATATATATATTATTATTATTCAAGCCTTACAGTGCTTACTGTGAGCTAGGCCGTGTATGAATATAAGATATACTAGCGGCTTCGCACGGGTGGACAAAATTCTTTATTGTTTTTCTATTATTAAATATTTTTCCATTAGCGCCATCTAGCGTCCGGTAGACGAACTACTTGCGGTTAACGCGTTGCTATGGTAACGCATATACAATGGAAAAAGAGCGGACAGACAAACAACAAATTTGTGATCTTAGATTATAGATTAATTATGATTATAAGATATATATCAGCCCCTTCCGAGACTCGAACCCAAGACCGTTGTTGCGAAAGAAAGGATTACTACCGTTACGCCTAATGATCGTCAAAATTATTGTCACTAATATTCTACAGACAAGATGGTCGTTCAACACGATTTCGTGTATTGTGTCAATTATCGCTGATATTAACACTTAATTTAAATAACTATGAAAAGAAACGAAATTACCAGAACCTGATTCCCATAGCTACACGAACTCTGCACCAGTTCTAGTCCGGACCACTCAGCGTGAGCACGCGCGCCCTCCGGTGTCTGTAATGGCGGCTATTACAGCCCACCCACTCATGAGAAATCGGTAAAAATCAGAAACATCATTGGTAATTTTGCTAAATCTTCGATTGATTTATTTTAATTAGGAACTTGACAGAGTAACATAAAGTTTATTTTTCAAAAATCATCTCAAATTTGTTTACATTAACTAAACGGAATGAGGCTTTATAAAGAAATATCAAAAAGGTTAGTCGACATCACAGGAGACCGAAGAGCTGGCAGCTACCTCGGACAAAGAATTAGTTTAGCTATTTAAAGGGGGAATACTGCCAGTATCTTTGGAACCTTGCCTCAAGGGACTCCTTTTAGTATTATATTTTAGATATTATATTATATTTTTTAAGGTTTTTAGTTTTTAGGTTTAGACATAGTAGTTTAAACTTAATTATTTCTTTATTATAGTTTTTAATTTATTATTATTGTATATCATAAATTAACATTAGGATGTATATACAAGTTATTTCTAAAAAAAAAAAAAAATCTTGTTTAGATGATGATGGATCATGATGAGAGTTAATTTATGAATAAAGGATAATCAATATATAACGGAAATATATAATTTAATAATTTATCATTTAAGATATAATAATAATAATATTTCTTACATTGACACCAATTAGCCTAGCCCAAAGTAAGCACCGTAAGGCATGTATTATGGATACTAGGGTAACGGATAGACATACATATGTGATACATAGATATATAATTTTATAGAAATATATATAAATACCCATGACTCAAGTACAAATGCTCGTATTCATCACACAAACATTTGCCCATTCCGGGACTCGAACCCAGGACCGTAGGTGCGAAAGGCAGGATCTCTACCGTTGCACTAAACGGTCGTATATTTATACATTATGATTATTTATAATCTATATATGTATATAAAAATTTCCTGTCACAGTGTGTGATCGTGATGAACTCCGAAATTACTCAACCAGCTAGATCGAAAAATAAAATTCATGGCTGTTTCATCTTAATCGATTGTCCAAACATTTGTAAAATAGTTTCTTTCAAATGCGAGAGAATATTGCTGTCATTGATAAAACAACGCTGGTCTACAGTGTACAAAAAATTAAAAAGTTACTAGAAAATTTCTACGAGTGTTCACAGGGTTCTGTAGCTCAATCGGGACCGGATATCCAAAGGTTGCTGGTTCAAGTCCCACCAGAGAACAATTTGTGAATCAAATCGATATTTTTTAAATTTTTCTATTAAAATAAATTATGGAAATAAACTGATTTCATTTATTACATTATATAATTCTCATATTTTTTTATACTTCATATTGAATAGTTAGACTTTATATTTCAACAGTAAAAATTGTTTGTCAAAAACAGTTTCTCTTCTCTATTATTAAGTAGTTTTATTAGAAAACAAACAAGCTTACCGTGTTTCTAGCAAATAAATAAATAAATAAAAATAAGAAAAATGTACTTTTATATTTAAACCGACTTGAGAAGTACTGAAAAATGTTTGAGTAGAGTGCACCGTAAGAACTGATTATGATCAAATTTATACCGGCCAAGTGCGAATCGGACTCACGCACAAACATTTAGTTACGTAAAAATAGTCACGGTTTTTGTATGGGAGCCCCCTTATATATTTGTTTTAGTTTAATTTTGTAATTATAGTTAAAGTAAAAATACAACTGAGTATTTTGTGAACATTTCAAGCGCCTACCTGTTGCCCTTATTGATATCGAGCAAAACAGAGCAAAAAAAATCGAGTTTGCTGTATGGGAGCCCCCCTTAAATATTTATTTTATTTTGATTTTAGTATTTGTTGTTATAGCGGCAACTGAAATACATAATTTGTAAAAATTTCAACTGTCTAGCTATCGCGGATCTTGAGATACAGCCTGGTGGCAGACAGACGGACGGACAGACAGCGAAGTCTCAGTAAGGGTAAGGGTAAGGGTCCCGTTCTTACCTTTTGGGTACGGAACCCTAAAAAAAGTAGCTGTACCTGCTATGCTTTGCAATGATTTTCCCATCTTTTTTTGCTGACTATACATATAAACCTTCCCTGGCATATAACATATATCAAAGTTTCATCACATCTCATCAATGGTTTCGAAATACATAGGAATCAAACCAACAAACATTTTTATATTTACCGATATATTATAATGAAGTTATTATATATTTGGAGTAGTATATAGTATTTTTAGACTACTGGAATGGATGAAAATGAATTTTCTTTTGTTATAAAATATTTTTAAATCCAAAGAAATATTTTTAGCAAAATTTCAACTTGTCTCAAATTTTAATTGAACCAACCAACCAACATCAATTTCTGGAATAAAGATTGCTTTTATTTCATTATTAGGTATAAATATTTACGGGAATTACAATTATAATGCTGACAAATTACAAAGGCGTGTGTTGTCAAGAACATTCATAGGTTTACAAAGCTTTTTAAACGGGCCGTGTCCCCGCAGGCCAGTTATGATTTGTTTACTGCCTCCCTCAGTCAATTTAAGTGTTTGTCTAATCTTTGTCTTGTTTGTTTATGCAAATTGTTTTGGGATTCCTAGAATTTTCTTTTGTTAATCTTTTGTGGGTTTTCTTTGTTACGGTTTACGTGTTTTATTCGAGTGGTAAAGGAGCGCTTTCATGTTTTATACTTTTGATGTTTAAAAAGTATTTAGGGCGCGTTTCCATTGATCGATAGAGCGATTCTATTTTCTTCAGGTGTAAGGCGGCATTAGAACCCATGTAAAATGGTATTTTTATCTTAATAAGTAGACACGAATGTTTAACAACCTAATTGAATAGTTTATAATTCGTATATTATTTTCTTTGAAGGATATAAGGGTAACGGAAAGACATATCTACTGGTATCGAACAATCGAATAAGAGGAAAAACCTATGTTGTTATTGTATTGTAGGCGCCCGGTATGAAGAAAAAATGAAGAGTAAAATTTAGTGATCGAATGACAGCGTTACATTTTTGTGCGCCACCTATCATGGGTACCTTTCATTTTTATTTTGAGGTTTCGTTGTATTATCTACTGTGCCTGTTCAAAGACAATCGTTCTTAAGGAGTAAACTACAGTCGTGCATCGTGAAACTGACACACATTCTTTTTACTTGGGGAGTAAGCTGGCATTAACACTTTTCGTAATGAGAGCGTTACGAAAAGTGTGATCGGGCGAGGCGAACGGAAGTTGAGAGGAAGATATAAGTTAGTGAACATAGAGAGTTACGTTTCCTATATTAGTGTAGGAGCAAAAGAGAGAGGTGCGAGCACATTTTCGCTCTCTCTTTCTCTCATAGCCGTACGAGAGAGAGCCGTATAAGATATTCGTTTCGTATATCTAATATAACGAGTACATGGAGCTAAAGAAGTTTTACTTCAGTCATGTGGTCTATAGCAGACACGTTTTTTTACTTAAGCATATACCCTGCTTGGTTATTTATATCAAAATAAATTATTATAACAAAAAATCAACTTACCGATCTTGCTCAATTACCTGCGATGTACAATTTTAGTTTTAAATAACATTTCCCATTTCATTCACACCATTGCTAATGTTTGGTTCGATATAATAAACGAATAGAGCTCGCATTCAACTCAAAAGGCAATCAATTTATTCATGCAATCAAATGATACCATCCCAACTCATTATTCGATACAAAAATCTCGATTGATCCATACACGGTGGCACTATCGAATAATCGTTATGAATATTTATTGTTAATTTGTAATACCGATGCAAGATATCCCAAAGGGTACTGAAAACAATATTTTATCCTACAGACATTATAATATGCGTTTAATACCACTCAAGCTAACCGCCGAAGTTACGTTTGCTTCTCAAAATCCGTATAAATGCTTTCGTATTGACTCCATGTCGTATTTCGAGATACCGACTTATTTATGAGAGTCGTGAGTCAGATTCGGACCGATTTTGCTTTTGTTTTTTATTGTTTTTTAATTGAGAACGTGTTGCAGGCTGGGTTCATTTGTGGATCTGATATAAAGAAAGGTGTGTTATGAGAAATCATTGTTCCTTTAAGATCGTTTAAGATTTTAAATCTTACTTAACTAATTACAATTTTTGGAAACTTGATGTATGAATAAGTTGAAGACGGAACAGGAAGATGACGGTATATGTCTTAAGTGGAATTGCTGAACAATTATCTTCTAGTTATCTAAACATGTCACACATAAAGCGCCGATGACCGTAGGTGCAACGACAGCGAATCTGCCTTTCGCACTGCGATACTCAGTTCGAATCCCGGAAGGGGTAGATATTTGTGTGATGAATACGAGCAATTTGTACCGGAGTCATTGATATTGTATATATATTTCTATAAAGGTTACAATATCTATTTATCATAACAATTTATATATATCTATCCGTTGCCTTAGTATCAATAACAAGAGCCTTGCAGTACTTACTTTGGGCTAAGCTAATTAGTCTTATTGTAAGTAATATTATTATTATTATACGCATTCACCAGCATTTGTAAATACAACCACTCTTACTTAATTAACAACTCGTTTTTATTTAAAAAAAAGAGAATAAACGCTTCGTTTGTCCGGTAAAATAGTTTTTTGAAGTGAAAACTTCTTTAGGCGCGTTGAGATTTTTTTGAGATGGGAAAAAAACCATTGAAGTCGCGACACTATTACCGTAACCAAAATCTCTGTAGGTAAGTATAAGTACCTATGTACTAATATTGTGTACATAGATACACATGTATGTTGTCATTATTTGAGATGGGAAAAAACGTCCTTTTCTTATGATATGTAATGCACACATGCAATGTATTTCTACCGTACCGGCGACAGAAAATCTAACACACTTTCGATTCAGAGAATCGCATAACAGTTCAGTGTAGAGGAACTACTGAGAGCTTAATCTTTTAACTAGTAGTGGGGTATGGGAATCGTGGGTTAATAAAAGTTAGAAAAAAGGAATCATTTCAGTAGTGCTGCTCTAAAATTCAACGCATGTTTCTGTTAATTCAACATTATAAGATATAAAATATGCGTGTAAAAACATACCTCCCAGCTCTCAGGTGAGATTCGAACCGACCTTTCGCTATCCGGGCGAGTGCTCTAACTGTTGAGCTACCGAGACACTGAAAGGTGCGAAACTTAGTTCAACTTCTACTATGAGCTAGTATCGTGCCACAAATATTGAATGTTAACTACCTTCTAAATCGAGAGTATTTTTACAAATACAAGACATTCGATCGGGATAGAACCAGCTGTTATAATGTATTTTGAGTTTTCACTTCCGTCGGCACTCCTAGAGTGCTGCTGTTCTTTTTCTTTAATATGCAATAGACACAAAAGAGTAAGACCTAAATATTTGACAATCATATAATGCAACGGTAGCGACTCTGCCTTTGACACAAGGTGGAAGAATTTGAAACTTAGTTAAAAGGACATATCTATGTCTCATATATGTATGTATATCCGTAACCCTATAATATCCATAACACAAACCTTACAGTGCTTACTTTGGGCTAGACTAATTGGCGTGAATGTAAGAAATTCAAGTATTTTTGATTAAAAGATCAATTCTTTATTCACTTCAGCCTATGCCTGTCACAGTGAGAGAGAGAAAGAGAGAAAGAGAGAGAGATTTCTTCCTGTCTATTATTTTTTAACATACTCTTAAATCTATGGTTCTAAAGGGTTTTGATGCAGACAGCCACAGCAAATATAACAAAAATAATATTGTTATCATATTATCGAACTTCTTAATTCTTGTAGGCTTCCATTGCAAACAGTTCATCTCTCAAAGCAGGTGAAATCAGTATTTAAAGTGACTGTGAAACAATATGTAATTAAATTTTGCCATTTATCCATCAAATGCTTATCACGATGTTGCGTAGGCGGTAACAAAGCGAGATGAATGATTAAAAGAAGCTAGCGTGGGCATAGCCAATATCGATATGACTCGATTGGACATTAATACGATTGTAAATCACTGATGTGAAGATACGAAAGCTTATTGATTTTATAATAAGAAAGGTTGAAATAGAAATCTTAGAAAGCACTATTTATTATATCTACGCAACGTGTGATTGAAGTTCTCTACCGTTTGACTGATTAATTGATTGATAACCAACAGTAGCGATCCTGCCTTTCGCACCAACGGTCATGGGTTTGGATCCCGGAAGGGGCAGATGTTTGTGTAATGAATATGCGTTTGTACCTGAGTCATGGATATTTATATATATTTCTTTAAACATTACATATCTATGTATCATATATATATACGTCTATCGGTAACCTTAGTATTCGCTACACAAGCTTTGTAGTGCTTACTTTGGGCTAGGCTAATTGGTGTAAATGTAAAATATTACCATTTTACACGTGGAAAATAGAATAGTTAAAAAGAATATAGAAAAGTTTTGTGTGTAAAAGCACCAATTCTACGAAACCAAAAAGAAGATATAGATATGTAGTTTTCAAGATGTTCGTCTTTATATCTATACATATACACAGTCGCACATCAGGGTTAAATACTCGTATGTATAAACAAAGAATACACGCGTAGTGAATCCGGTAAAGCTGTTTTTACAAAGTTGTTGCATAAATACAATATAAAAACTTCGTTTCACAAATTGGTAATTGTGTGTATTTTCAGCTCAGAAGAATTACGACGAATTCGGATCAAATAAATGTAATTGGGTCTTTCAGAATACCAAACGAACTTTAACCTAGTTAAGGATTCTTCGAAACGAATCGAAAATCAAATGTTGGTATTATAAAAAACATTTCGTTTCACATCCTCACTTTGTTTATTGGGTAAAATAATGATATTTTTTTATGAAAATTCTTAAAATTGGATACTATTACATCAACGATCGGTATGAGTACAAAAGCGTATAAGATCAGTTGATAAGTAGGTTTTTTAAATACTACACTACTGATATGTAATGAAAGGACATTTCATTAATTGGAATTTGACGCGCTTCGCGTTTTTATAAGTTGTCTGTGGAAGTTGGTAGGGGGCGCATCGGAGTTACGTACACTGGAATGGCGGATGACGTTCAGAATATTTTGTGCATTTTATAGTTATAAAAAACTTGTAGAGAGAAATTAAAGGATATCATTGAGTTGGCGATATAAGTGAACTTTAAATGTCGTTTCTTTGTATTTTCAGGTGAGATTTAAGAATAATTATCGTAGTTAAACAATAATTATTGTAATATTGTAAAGAGGTGATAAATAAAACAAATTCTTTGTATTTTCAGAGAAACAATTTTTGGTTTATTTTGAAAATCCACAATAATATATCTTATATATTTTTTTAAGTATAAGTGTGTGAGTTTGAGCAATGAACAACGAATTTACTCAGCCGATTTTGATGTTTTTTTCATGTTGCTGGATGAAGTGCTGTTGAAGGACATAGGATAGGTTTTATTTTAATTTTCAATTTAGCAACGCGGAGCTAAGTCAGCTAGTAAATTACTAAAATAAAATTTCGGACAACTTACACTTTTTGGAGTGAAAACTTCTTTAGCATCGTTGTGATTTGAAAGTCGATGAAACGAAAAAGCGACAGTAAAAAGAGACAGACATAAATTCATAAGATTTAACTTAGGAAAAAATGAGATAGGAAGCATTATGTACGTATGTTAATACGTGTTTGTGTGCGCATACGTAGTACAAATCTTGAGAGAAGGTATCACAACAACCGTGGTATTTTGTATACGTCTACGTATTATTTTTGAAGGTTTCACTTCTACCACGTGTGAATTGCACCTTTTTTGTAAATAGGTAGGCGCTTGACGGCTATCTCGCCTAATAGTAAGCGATGATGCGATCTAGGATGTGACACGGTTACCTAGAAAACACCGATTCGCTTGACTTCAAGACCCTTAAATTGTATTTCAACACACTTAGGCAAGGAGTTCCACTCTTAAGCGGCATGGATCACATAATTGGTACCAAAACCTCTACCTCTTTATGTTTGTGAATTTTTTATATTTTTTGCATTTTTAATGCTACCATATATGAGAAATTATTTTAATAGAAAAATACTAGAAAAAATCGATTCAGCTTACAAGTAAATTCTAATGAATCGACCTTTTAATAATAAAAGTAGGGATTTTTTTGAACCTTTTTTTAGTTCCCACGGCGAAATAATGAAAATATACTTTTAATTTTTTTTAATGCCTTCATCTTTTTCCTTTTCTTTTAGTGTCACCACTTTAAAATTACTCACATTATGAACCACACTATTTTTTGTCAAATCCTTTCATTTACACGTTGTTATTTCATCCAAAAAGTATTACCCATCTTAGTTCTAAAAAAGTGTTACATATAAGGAACAGCATGAACATTATTCCTATGAATGAAAAACGAACATGATAGGTTGATAACGAAACTTCCGCATGCTCGAGTGATTAATAAATTTCCCGAGAATATCGAGTCGTTACCAAATCGATTAGTCGCCCGATACGATGGCACAGTTAGCCTTTACCTGCCCGGTACCGGTAGTCTCGAGATTAATGATACACGCTATTGTACACACAGACTGCGGTACATCAGTATGTTAATGATTTTGACGTGACAACGTCTTAAATTAGGTTGCGGCTGGGAGTCACTTATGAAAAAGTGTAACGCTCGGTAACGTTACGATGAGTCACCGAACGAGAGAGAGGCCCGCCGAATGCCTTGCGTCTCTCTCCCACTCAACTATGATCGGTCTGCCGCGCGCATTGTGCAATTTAATTATATTCATATCAATAAATATTCTACCGAGAAAAAGACGTTGTCACGTAAAATCTTCGCCCGTAAAACCGACTTTACAGGCAAAAAAAAAAAAAAAAAAAAAAAAAAAAACAATTTTTTTTTCTTTGTTTATGACTTGCACGATTTGTGCATTTAGTCAGTGTCGTGAAATGCCAGTTCTTAAGTAATTTCTTTCCTTAATAAGATGATGAGGAATGAACAGTGGAATATTCCTTTCCCTTGGTTTTAGTAAATGTGTGGGGTTTTACTGAAACCCCCCCGTAGACTTCCTAAGAGAGCAAGAACAGACATCTTCCGCTGCTTTGTTATACTTTTCAACACTATTTTATGTTCATAAATACTTAAAGGTAATAATTCGCCATTATCATGCGCTAATATCCACGACAACACCAATTTTAACAAGAGAAAAAATAACACTAACGTGATGCTTCCCGCTCCCGTCAAAAAATCCAAAAGTATAAGTTGTGTGATCAATCTTAAATAATCTCTTCGATGGATTAGAATTATCTCATTTTACCTTTAGCAATTTTAAAACAAGGGAAAATATTATGAATTTCAAAAACTAAAATAAATTGTAATTAGTTTTTTTTCATAAACTAACGTGTCGCTGTGGCTGAGTGGTTATAATTTGCATATTTTTTTGGTTTGAATAAAATGAAATCTATCCTATGTCCTAACTTGGAACAACTCTAGCAAAATAAAAAAAAACATCAAAATCGGTCGATTACTTTCGGAATTCATTGCGGTCAAACACTGTGACACGTATTTTTTATATATAAAGAGAGGTCGTCATAGATAATGCTTCGAACAAATTATTTTATAGCCTTAGTTGGTTTGCATTGAATAAGCTGCTTATTTTTCTACGCTATGCGTTGTAAAAGTTCAAAAATCATCTATTAGAGGCACAGGTTGGATGGCTATTGTCTAGACCTCATTCCGAGTGACGTCGGAGATGATTTATGTTGTTTGATTAAAGAGAAATGAATTCGATTAGTATTCTGCGCCACTCGAATGACGGAGTTTGTGGTGGCCTGTTTGCAGAAAGCTTGCTGATGCAATCGTTGCCTGATTTTAAGACGATACACACAATTTTTAAGTTGATAAGATATTGAATATAAAAGGAAGAAGTATTCAAACTGTTGTATAACTGCATTAGAGAATATTGATTTCTTTAATATACACTTAATAGTTTTTCCATGTTAGATAATATTTAGTTTTCACACTTCGGAGTACATCACACAATTTTTTTGCATTTTAAAAAATGTTCCTCTCCACCCGTTTTTCATTCTAAAGTTACTTCGAGATTATGGGTTCGATTCCCAACTGGATTAATGAAGAAAACGAACTTTTCTATATCGGCGCGGGTTTGAGTGTTATGGTACCGTCGTTGTTTCTGAATTCAAATGTTTTGGTTTCTTAACTTGGGTTCAGAACAATGTAGGTACGTGATATTGACTAGAAAGAAAGAAAACATTTATAGACACACGCACACTTCAAGAAACAGAAAGAAAAAAAAATAAGGGACCAGCAATGTGAAATAAAATACAAAAGTAAAAAAATGATTAAAACTAATGTGTGGGGTCAATAAAATACCCTGCCTCAGCATTTTTGCCTCTGTGTCCTTCACAGCTGGGCAGAATAGACACAGAGCCGCTGTTATTCCGACAGGGTCAGACCAGGGACAAAAACAAATAAAAAAAGAAAAAAGGCGCCTTTTAATGGAATATCGAACATAATAACTAGCAAATGTAAAAAAATAAAGAATTAAAAATAAAAAGAAATAAAGGTAAATGAACCATCGACTAAGCGGCAGGATGGCCCGATTCAATTGCCGTCACTCTACGTAGCAACCGATACCTAATCTGTGATGTCATTTTGACATGACTAAAAAGGGATCAAATGCCACGCCAATATAATTTATTTATATTATGTTTATCAGAATAAAAAGGGCAATGATACAATATGTTTCAGAATTTGTGAGCAAGTTTAACTATAGGACCACCGTGATTAAGGTTGACATCCCAAATATTTATTATTACATAAAAATCCAGAAAGTTAAACACATATATTGTACAGTTATACTTAAAAATGTCGCGTCAAGTAGCATTCAAACTCGTAACTTCTGGCAAATCACCTTACATTTTGCCAACGGGGTCACCCTTTGACGAAGTTTATCTACTTACTTCTTTAAAAAAAAGGTTTGACAATATTGGCGGCACTGTAATCTCTCAGCAAGCAAACTTGTAAATGCCAACATTTTGAATTCATAAATTCCATTTGAACAAAACGATTTCAACGAACATTTTGTCGGTGATTTTTTTGACAAAATTTCCATATAACATCTCTATATTGTCAGTGTTTTTATCACTTTTTTTTTCATGTATATATTCATGTAGGTTTTATTTTATTTATTTATAGGAACAAAAACACCTTTATATATCGCATAATTACTACTTTATTAAATCTTTCGTTAGTAATAGAAATTATCACTTACAATTGTCTTTGTTTAAGATAAAAAGTAGGCTTGTTGAAAAATACGATACTTCGATTTTATAATTTTACTAGCTGACCCAGACGACACGCGTTGCTGTGTTATAAATTTAAATAAATCCTATCCTATCTTTTAAATTAGATCAAATAACAGATAGTCACGAAGTTTAATCAAAATCGGTTGAGTTGGTGAAGAGTTCACTGGGAACATACCTCCATTGTGACAGTGAATTTTTATATATTAAGAAGATTTATTTATTAAGATTTGATCAATGTGTCGATATTCTTAAGCGATATTTAATTATTAAATATATCGACGTAAATTTTAGCCATTAAAATTATCAAAATCAATATTTTTAGGTTGTCTAACAAATTACTTACTTATTTGCTTTTTTAAATTTCATGAATAAATACTTCGTTCACTATTATCTCACTACTAGTCAAGATGAATGATATGGACTTCGTAACGTAAAATTTTTGATATATTAGGATAAAAATATTAATTTTTAATCAATTTTCTTATTATTCCAATATATCGTTTTTTATAAAAAAAACTGCTGACAGACGCGTCTTTTACAAACTATACTCCCTCATAGTAGAAGTTGAAAAAGTTTGTAAATTTCGACGCGTCTTCCAGCGTCTCGATAGCTCAGCGGTCAGGATAGCAAAAGGTCGTGGGTTCGAATCCCACTTGACGACTCGGAGGCGTGGTCGTTTTTTACATGTGTATTTTATATCTTATAGAAATAAAGCATTGTGAATGCAAAAAATAAAATACATTAAAAATGCTATTGGAACGTTTCGTTTTCGGTTGTGTTTTGTCACAATAATGTGACTGTGTTGTCGACGGTACATGTTGTAAAACGCTCTAAGCGCAATGTTTGAGAGATTCCATTTGCAATTTAAATCCGCCTCTTGGGAGACGCGTGTCTACAGCCAATATTGGCACATGACAACACATTCACGAAGCAGTATCTCTGGTTACATTGTTTTAATGAATGAATATTCGTTAACATACACAAAAATATTTTAATGATTATATAAACAAAAGAAGTGGTACAAATGGCAGCGTGTAACAACGCTGCCATTTGTACCTCTTCTTTTCACAACAACTTTTCACGACAACACATTCACGAAGCAGTATCTCTGGTTACATTGTTTTAATGAATGAATATTCGTTAACATACACAAAAATATTTTAATGATTATATAAACAAAAGAAGTGGTACAAATGGCAGCGTGTAACAACGCTGCCATTTGTACCTCTTCTTTTGTTTTATAAGCAATTTCTTCCAGGCAACCTTAGGATGGACAGAAAAGAAATATATATACGATATGATCTAAGAAATATAAGCTATAAAAACACAAATGAAAGGTAATAAACTACATATATATTCTAATATATATATATACTACCTGAACTTAATACTTACACAAAAATGATTCGTAGATAGTAGCATGAAATTTGAGTAAAGGACTACATGGTCTGGTAATATTTTTTCACAGTTTTCACACGTTGGGTTACATTTTCAAAGTTGTCATTCGGGTCCCCAACTTTTTTAATAATATTTTATCGCCCGTGTTAATCGAGGATAATGTAGAATTTTATATGCGAAAGAATTTTTCAAATCGGTCAAGTAATTTCGGAGCCTATTCAATACAAAAAAAAAAACAATCAAAGTTCTAATACAGATCCCTAACTTTTTTGAAAATATTTTATAGCCTATATTATTGGGGATAATGTGGAATTCGAAATGTTAAATAATTTTTCAAATCGGTCCAGTAGTTTCAGATCCTATGCAATACAAACAAACAATCAAATCTTTCCTCTTTATTATATTAGTATAGATTAAATATACGAAACGCAACTCTCTCTCTTTCTATCTTCACTAACTTATATCTCCCTCGCCCGATAACAATTTTCGTAACGCTCTCGTCACGCATTCACCAGCTTAAACCCCAAGTCAAGTGTGCATAGTTTTACTTCAATAAAGTAGAGGTGCTGGTCATACATTGACTGTCGTACGCGTCCGCGCCCCGCGACAAGCTACGAACGAATAACGACATACTGTTACATAATGCCTTATAATACATATATCGATTCTGCTGTTTGTTTGTTTACTCGGAGCTTCAGCGATTTGTGGGTAGATGCGTAAACGTTTTAACATTATTATTGTCGACAAACATAGTACATAAAATGTTATTACAAAGTAAATGCACGTTTTACAGACGTTTTCAATATTTCTTTTATAACAGATGTTGTTTAAAATACATTTGACCCGAATGAAAATATCTATTTTAATGTTTTCAAATTAAAATTTAAATAAATAAAAATTGTTTATATAAATTCTAACAGGAACGGGCTAGATTAAAATATTTTTAAGGTAGTAGAGAATATATGACGACCTTTGCCTCAGCCATCCTGTGATCACGGCTCCGGAGCCGTCTTCGGAGTCTAAAGGTCAGGATTAAATATAAATTATGCGAAAGAAACCATCAATAAGGTGTTTTATTTAAATATGTAATATGGGCGGTCATGTTAGAACTAATTATGCGATATTAAAATTTTATTCGCTAATTGTTATCACAAACAAATAATCACATTTTTTTTTCAAAAATGCATAAGTGACTAGTAGCGCGATCCCAAGATGAATGTATCGTAAGGCTTTGCAGCTGCCATTTATCAGTTAAAATTTCTTTGTTCACTACATATTCATTTTGTAAATCAGTAAGTTTACAATCTCTTTTTTGAACACTATGTTAGCTTGCTTACCATTTTTTTGCATATCGAAGCAGCCTTTAATTAAGGCGTTACCTTGAAATATGTCTCATAAAATTATGTTTATGCCTGTAGTAAGTGATGGTCTTGTTGGTTGTCCAATAAATAGATAAAATAAGTCGGAGTCAGGGCGAGACAGTTTGAGAATTTTGAGGTTAAGAAATTATATATAGTTTTTAAAACTTTACGTGCCAAAGTAGGTCAAAAATTAATAATGATAAGTAAAAAGGCTCTACTTTGTCGTGGAAAGCTAAACGGTGGTGTGACCAAAGGGCCTGTCATAATCTCTAAGCACGATTCAAGTTCGATTGTCGAAGTGAGACAGCGCTATACGCGATCTATAGTGGCATCTCTCTTCAACAGCTTAACTTGAATCGCGATAAGAGGTGATGGTAGAGCCTCAGGTCTCCATATCGGTAGTACATCAACGATGTTCAAACTCTGATATTTCAACCAATGTCATTGCCGCTTTAACCCTTAAAAGCTAGCGTATACTAGTGACTTTAGTCAAGGTGAATTTGTCATCACTGCTCTCTGGTTAAAAAGATGTATTGAGGTACATATAGACCAAAGAGAGTTGACAAATCAGTCACTTATACGCTCTAATTCTAGACACACCAGTAGAGAAAATAAAAATTAAAACTACCTAATAATATATGCAAGAGGCTGAACACAACCGGCAGCTGCAACAGACGGTCCGGAAATGCGTTCCGGATTTCCGACGGAAAATTGCACACGCGCCCCCAACAACCGGCTCACTCGTATGAAACGAAGATCAGGCTACAGCGAATGGTGTATTCTCGCTTTGCGAAGCAAAAATAAACAAAATGTTATTGCACCTATCTGTAATAAGTATTAAGTTTAAAATGACAACTTTCTCTATATCTTGATTCTTGAGTTGATTTTTATTAACACAAGATGTCGCTTCAACAACTTAAATAAATCACACTATGTTTTAGTTTTTATAGATGAGCAAAAGTAAGGAATATATTTAAATAAATGTTTACTCCTGAAATAACCAAAGTAGTTGTTTACATTATTAATTATTAATTTTATTAAATATTACTAGTATTCAAGAGAGAGAGAGCTAGTGTTGCAGAAAAATGGAATGTCGAATAATCGATAGTTTCCACAAAATATAATTTAAAAAAATACCACTTATTGAGCACTAAATATTGTGTACTTGATATCCTTATCCTTATCCTTTGAGTAGACGTTTGTAGAGTAGAGTTTGAGTGAACTAGAAGTACTGCTAGTACTGCTAGTTTAATTCAAAGATGGCAGTGTTTCCATTTTCCGGAAAACTAATGGAACACCAAACTTTTGAATTTGCACTAAATTAGAACCAAATTTTTTAAACAAAGATTTTAGTGATTTTGCTCCTTTGGCCATGCTAATTTTACAGACGCCATAAAATCGATAGCGCTACGAATATCTATCGCGTTATTCTCACCTCTACATCTTGCTATGGATACTATATTCAGAGCAAGATTTGCATCTATAGTATTGTGAGGTAACTCTCCATCGATAATATGAGTAATTCAGAGCTCTTCCATAGCCTATCCATAATATAAATTATAAGGCGACACAAGAAAGAGCAATAATTCACGACGCAAGAGCAATGCGGATTGGTGTCAATTGTTTGGTATAGGATTTAATATTGTAATATAACTAGGTCTGCAATACTGCTGCTATTTGCAAATACTGAGCGAAGCACAACCTTACCTAACCTCGCCTACATTTCATCAATGTAGTATCAGTTTGGCTGTGATCAGCTTTTGAATTTTTCTTTCGGTGATTATTCCTCCATGGTAAAGTCTATATTTTTTTTACATCGCCTATGTCCGTCAGGTTATAATCATGTATGTTCATGCCAAAATTCGTTCGAATCGGTTGAAACGTTTGGTAGCAGGAGGGAGACAAGCGAAATTTGTGAGTTGCCTAAAAAGAGAGCTTCGCTCAATAAATTCAAATTGTGGCTTTGAAGGAAAAAGAAAACATACCGACTGTTAACCTCAAATAAATAAACGCACTTAAAAAGTTTATAAAATAAAAACCATTTTTATTACGATTATTATATAAAATTGTTATAAAATGATTATATACCTAGTCCGGCCATAAGTTCTGTTACAAATGAAGATGAATTTTTTTTAACGTTAATATTTATTAAAGTCCCAGCAAAAATATTCTATACGAAATGGCCACCTTTAGCTTTTATACAGGCCTTTAATCTGTCTGGCCACGAATCTATGGATTTACGCACTGTTTCCATGTGAAATTTCGCCACTGCTTGCTCCAGAGAATTTTTAAGAGACTCGATGTCGCCGTGTCGTTTAGAGCAGGCCAAGTCCTCTTAAACTGTCCATAATTTGTAGTCTAAAGGGTTGATGGTCTGGGCTAGATGAGGTCTTCAGCTTTTATACAGTCCGGAACGTTGGTTTCAAGTCAGACTTGAGTAGTTCGTACCTTGTGGCCAGGTGCAGAGCCCCGCTTGAAAGTCCACGGTACATTTTTAAAAATAATATTGCTGAGAGGTATCACAACACGACCCAAGACTCTCTATTTATACACTTTTGCTGAAGTTTTCACTTCTTTTTCACGAAAAGTAGTTTTGTGTCGCCTTGATAAGACACGCCCCACCAAACCATCACTGACGCAGGATGATGACCACGTTGTATCTTTCCGACCACTTGACAGCTTCTCTAGAACTCAGAGCATACACTTTATCATTTTGCTTTTTGTAGTGGTCTTCAATCGGAAAAAATTATCGGTAAAGAGGATATTTTTGTGCCTTTCACCTGCGTATTGTGACAGAAGGCATTTTGATCGATCAACTCTCTTTAATTGTAAAGATTGATTCATAGCATGTCCTGTATAACGACGATAAATACCGAGCTTCAAGTCTTGTTTTATAATACGCAACAGAGTCCTAGCAGGAATCTTTGTTTCTCGCGATAAGAAAGCCTCTGTAGTTCTAACAGCACGCGGCTGCCTCGATCTTTCATAGTCATCGACAGAGGAAGTGTTGTTGTATCTGTTGCTAGTACGATATACGACCATACGGCTGATACCAAAACTTTGAAGTGTCTGAAATATGGTCGGCAGCTCCATACCCAGTTTATGCAAGGCAATCACTGCAATCCTATTTTTTAACACCCCATTACATATTGTAATTTGATGATGAACACGAAAAATTTCTGAAATGGCGCGAAATCGAAAAAAGTTTTTATAATAATAAACATGTTCCAATTTCAAAATAACTAAAAAGTTAAAAATAGAATAGGTTTTATTTTACAGTATTTATGGTCAGACTAGTTAATATAAAATTGTTATAATAATATTATATAAATTACTGTCAACCACCATATATAATTTAAAATCACACACGCGCACACGTATGAATATAATTTATATCTCCACTGCTATAAAACACGTCTTATAGATAGATTCATAAATATTTAAGTAACTAGATTGAATACAGATATCAGCTATAAGGATAACTTAAGACAATTATTAAGCGGCCAACTTCATTCTGTCACTTTTAGGTGTCGGTGTGGGCTTATGTCATAAAAATTCATTCTCATCATTTTTCCCAAACGTACCAAAAGAAGTATAACTCCAAAAATATTATAGCCATATTTTATTCTATGTTGCTTAACTGCAATTAAAGGTAATCACTAGCTGATTCGGCCACGCGTTGCTGTGATATAAATTTAAATGAAATGTCCTATGTCCTAAGTTGGAACGAATTCAGCAAATTTAAACAAAAAACCATCAAAATCGGTTTAGTAGTTTTGCAGTTCATCGCGGTCAAACACTGTGACAAGGATTTTATATATATATCCTTGTCAATGTGTATAGACATATAGATTAAAACAGACAAATTAATTAAAAGCGTTTTATCCGGGAGTACGGTGTGAGATACACTACAATCCAGTGCCGACGCATAGAGCTAGCATCTCTTAAGACCACCCGGTTTATCTGAGACCACCGGTATTCTACCAAACCCATCAATGGCATCACCAAATTACACATTAATTCGAAAACAACATAATAGCCAGTTACACTTTTAATGGCAAGAACAATGCTTAAACCAAAAATTTCTAAAAACCAGTTAAGCAACGAATACACATATCCTTCTACGTCGCAATATCTGTCACATCACAATGATATGTGAACAAAGCATTCTGCTCGTATACGTTTACGCGTATCTATATTAACATATGTAGATTTTTCTAATTCCGTTCCGTTACACGATGAATTTGTATTTTATTTTAATGTCCCATAAATTTCCCTGCAGAGGCCATAAAGTGAGGCTTGCCTGTGCGTTGAGAGGAACGTAAATAATTCAACAATTTCAGCAATGTTGCTTTGAATGTCGACTTATTTTCTGCTTTTGTGGAGATCTTTGAGCGCCATCTTTGGTTGTTGATGTTTTGTTCATACTTACTATGTAAGCAGTGAAAAAAAATGAAAATGAAAATGAAAATAACTTTATTCAAATGCACTTAAAAATAAGTAGTTTTGAATCGTCCAACATTTTTTTCCTACCACCCATTCAGGACGTCTTTTAACTGACAAGAAGAATGGGCGCAAGAAACTCGTCAGCTTTAACAGAAGTAACGACATTTACAATATAATACGTCGTCACCATACACAATCCACAAAAAAAAAACAAAATTATTTTGTTATGACAATACTAATAGTGTTATGATATCATTATTTGTTGTTTCGTTGATTACAACAAAGTCAACAAGTATCTGTGCTTACCTAAAGTAAGTATCCCTGAACATTGCAATAACATATAGGGAATAAACCACAAATTTAAGTGGGAATTATTAAAGAACTTTAACAGAAAATACACCACTAAAAGCAAGGCAACACAATTTAAAGTTTCGCAGTTCCCTTAACCAAGTGCCAAACATTGGTTTCGAAGATTTAAACAATACTTAAATGAGGTACCTTAACTAGCAACATATAACTCTAAATAAATAAAAAAAACCTATATACTCGTATATTTGATTTTTTATAACTTTTCTGCGATGTGATATTGTTTCAAGATGGTGATCTAGGGAAAATAATTCTATGTTAATTTAACACGTTCCCTATGTAATTGAATATTAGAAATTGACATCTGCATTTTTTTCTGGTAAGCCCATTCTAATCTTATTGATATAGAAACATTATGAAAAGTAAAAGGTTTTCTGGAAAATTCTTTTCCGGTTTTTTCATATGTACCCCATATGTGGGTCCTGCACATATGTCTTCTTAACAATGTGCCATACATAAGTGATGCACGCACGTATGAAGTCATTATCATTAGAACTTAGATACAAGTTCACTATTAGCTTTCAACGAAATAATTATCAAGCTGAACGATTGCTTAATAAGTTTTTGTATAAAGAGTGAACATTAATTTGACATTTAGTCCCGCCCTGGGACGAACATGTAATAGTCAAGATGCCCTCTGAGCGTCCCTCTTCACACAAGACGTGAATTGAAAATAATCCGTGTGGAAAATTAATCTTCGATTACGTTTTCCTTAGATTTGCCAACAAGGATGTAGGGTTAGCTTGAAAAGCCAATATAAATTGCTACAAATAGTATATTTTTAGTTCATACACTTCTGCGCACTTTACACATTTAAATAAAACAACTTTTTAACGGTTTTTGCGCTTAATTTATATTTAATTCTAACTCCTTTACGAGCCGTGATCACAGGATGACTAAGGCAATGGTTTAATCGTTTAATCTGGCACGTTCCTTAGGCATTGTATGATCAATGCTCCTGTAAAGGAGTTGAAACGTCAGGATTAAATGTAAAATGAATTATGCGCAAAATCCGTAAAAAAATGTTTTTAAATAGTATACCTATATTCTTGTAACAACATTTGATTTCTTTTGGTCTCTTGCGTTTTTCACTCCTTAGATTGAATATTTGAAGAAAGATTCAAATAAACAATCATCTTTATCGTCACAGTTGACAGCGTCTTCTCCGAGGATAAAAGCCTCCCCGAAAAATTTGTAGTATTAGAACAACTCCCCTTTAATAGGTTGGTTGGATATTAAAATACCTGTAAGAAGGGCAAGTAATAATTATTTTGCTGTCTACGTGATAACTTCCAGTATCATAAGCTGCCTTTTACAGTACCCTTTGGTAGGTGATCGTACTGTCGGCATTAGTAGAGTAACAATTTTAAACCTATCACAAGACGCATTTTTTTATTTAATCTGATGTTTCGACTCCTTTTGAGAAGAGGAGATCGGGCCAAACCACAACGCCTAATGCGAATTGATGAAACCGTAGATGCAACACGGCCCTTTAGTATATGTACCTTCTGGTTGTGCGGGTGATTCTAAATTAGTGGACTGTTTTGCGGTATGAGAAAATTAATGTCGACAACAAATATGAGAGGAAGATGAAGGGGCACGATACCTTGACCGCCACGTGGAGGCTGCCGGGGACGCCCCTGGGATTTGCTGTTGTTATTGTTACGCACACGAAGACATCGTCAATATAGTTTGTTGTAGGGTTTTAGCGGATAGTCCACTAGTTCAATTTAAAATTGCGAAACTCGGTGCAAGCGCGCGAGCGGCCATCAGTAATCTTTTATTTGCATATTGGGTATGATTTTCTACCAATAGATGGAGTGGTCGCCTCGCTGTTCAATATTTGAGACAAGGTATGTACGAAAGGGAAATGGAGGCTAAGAGTGTCGACCAAACTTATCAAAATTACAAAAAGATACAAATAAATAACGCAGGACAGTTGAATTTAATACTGGCGCAACCACCTTCGAAAGACCTTTTGGGGAGTCTGTCCATAACTTGCTCTTGCGAAATTTATTTTGTGCCATTATTGGGTATATATAGGTATTTGTCTTTCAAGTCGGTTGCGGTATGATCGAGACATATATGAATCTTTCTTATTTACACTTGACTTCTATCTCACCTGATGTTAAGTGATGATAACGCCGAAAGTTGGAATCGTGCTTTACCCGGAATTCTCAAACAAGGAGGATGAATCTTGCTATTTCACTTCGAACTGCTGGTTCTAACAGTGGCAGACTAAGATGAAATGGTTATAGCTTGTCAGGTGGACGTAAAATAAGCCCTTGCAACAACTACTTCTTTTAAGTATTTTTTATTAATATTGAATGGCGAAAATCCATTAACATTTTTAGTTTATATTTATGATGATACTTATTTGATAATGTTGTATTTTTTGCATTTATATAATCTCAAAAGATGACATAAGTTAAACCACAATAACATTGTTGGTTTGCTTCATCTAGCAATAATTACATATTTCTTTGTCCACAGATTACTTCACATTTTCAGAGGAATTATTCACCCGTTCATACCTGAAATTCTCTCTAGAATTACCTACTCTCTGTATTAATGGTGTTTCAACATTCAACGAGTATTTGTAAAGATAATGAAAGCCAGGAAAATTATGACTCACACCGGTAAACACAATAATTAATGTTTTGAGACTGCAGTACCTATATGTTATATCAGTTCGCTTCGAACTGCTTGTATTCTATAAACTTTCCTACATCTGTTCATACATAGCAACTAAAAACTATTGTGTGTACCATTTTTTTTATCCTAAATAGGAAAGTGCTTGACCGCTATCTCACCAACGATCTAGGATGTGACGCCCTAGTCTAGAAAATACCTATTTACACGTGCCTTGAAAACCCTTTAATTGTATTTGTCAGAAAAACACAGACTCAGACAAAGAGTTTGGCTCCTTAGCGGTACGGATTACAAAATTGGAACCAAAACGCTTGGTGCGACTCTATGGTATATCAACCGTATAATGTCGGCACCAAAACAAGGGGAACCTATACAATTGCACTCATTAAGAATCTAAGAAGTTTTTATGTAGTGTTTTGAATTCTTTCTATGTATTTATGTTTTATATTGATAATTGAAAAAAATAGTTTATTATTATTTATTATTCACCTAGAGGAGAAAGTGAGCAATTAACGACTAAAACGCTGTTTGAAAGCTCCCGAGAACTGGAATAACACTTTCTTTTGAGTGATAATAGTGCCTACAGATACGAAGTAAATTGAAGACTTGATTCCTTTAATTAAGTTTAAATTGAATCATGTTTTGCGTACTTTATCAAATTTACTTTCAGACTCAAAAAGGGAAGTTCTAATTACTGCTTGATTGATATCTTTTATATTTAGTTCTTGTAACGTCATTATAAAATCGTCACTTTCGCTAATATATTTCGTTTAGGATATTAATTTAAGTACCTACTACAGCTGTCTCATTATTATAATGAAACAAATTGAACTAATATAATATCGTGCTCTCATTTCTTAAATTTAAATTGGAATTCATGCAAAAAAAAACAAGCAGCAAAATCTATATGTTTACAAACGGAAGTAAAAAAGATTTTTAAAAACCACGTTTTTATAAGCAGACTAAAAAAAGATATTTTTTTCCCGGAATTGTGATGGAAAATTCTTTTCCCGGAATGATAAAAATTTCAAAGATATATGTTCAAGTACTATGATGCAATATGACTAAAAACGTGGGTCGGGCGGTTTTCGGGCTTAACTAATTCAAATTAGTTGGGGTGGTTGGGATCTACCTCCTAGCGGTCCACCCCGGGCAACGGCATCACGGACTAACTCGGCCCATGATGACGGCTGATGATCCCAACAGCGGTGGTAGGCTCCGTAAGGGGCCGCCTGGCTCGCGACCACCATCCTGCCGAAATCCGTCGCCAAGCAGCTCTGCTGCGTTCCGTCGGGGGGCGGGAGTACCAGTGCCAATGAGGGTTGGTTATAAGTCAGTTGCGCAGCTTAGGACCGGTCTTGGTATCTTGGCAATGCTGTACCAGGTAACTCATTCTGGAGGGTAGCGGGATCCGAAGCACGGTTTTAGCCATTGGCCGACCGCAGTTAGTAGGGGGCCCAACTAGCGCGCCAGCCACGCGTGAAAGGCTGCCCCGCCAACTCGCGAAAAATCCCGAATTGCTCCACCGTGCCAGTTGGCGACTGGATGGGAGGACCCGGTGGCCATTTCGGGGGGGTTCGGGCGTCCCCGCAGTCTCCAGGTGAGTTCCCCTCTGTGGTTAACTTAGCCTAAGAGTACTTTAATGGTCGACTGAGTAGCGTCTCGACTGAAAATCCAACCCTCCAACATTCACCAATATGATCAAAAATCACAAGAAGAAAGTTAAACAACGGCTGCACTTCCTCCCATTAAAAGTGCACCTCGCAAACATCAGAGGACTGCACTCAAATCTCGATCCGGTCCATCACCATCTGGAGACTGAGAAGCCGCACCTACTCTTCTTGACGGAGACTCAGATAGCAACCCCGTCGGATGAGGCGTACCTCAACTACCCTGGTTACACGCTTGAGCATAAATTCAAGATGTGTGCAGGGGTCTGTGTGTTCGTCCGCAATGACATTTGCTGTAGGCGTCTCCGATGCTTTGAAAAAACCGGGTTTTCCGTTATTTGGCTTCTGGTGGACACAGGGGTAGAGAAGAAGCTCTACATCTGTGTTTACCGATCGCACAGCGGTGACCGGGAGACGACTCGGCTCATAGATTACCTCACAGAGACGGCAGACTTGGCATCTCAGCGATATCCAGCGGCGGAGCTTGTTTTTCTGGGGGACTTCAACGCCCACCATAAAGAGTGGCTGTTCCCATACCAGAAAACTGACCATGCTGGGAGAGAAGCGCGACGATTTGCCCTAGCGCTAAATCTTACTCAGCTGGTGGACCAAGCGACGCGAATTCCAGATATTGCTGGTCACACACCCAATTGTCTTGACTTACTGCTGACAACTGATCCACACAAACATTCGGTATCGGTCTCAGCTCCACTGGGAACGTCCAACCATTGTGTGGTGAAATCCGTATCGATCTGCTCTCCTCCGGATGATAGCCCCAGGGGCATGAGGCGGGTATGGCGCTACGAGTCAGCAAATTGGGACGAGATGCGTATTTTCTTTGCATCGTATCCCTGGCGGCAAACTTGCTTCTCTTCTAACGACCCTTCGTGCGCCGCTGATGCGATTGCAGACGTAATTCGGCAGGGAATGGAGTATTTTATTCCATTCTCCGACATTCCGCTCGGTTACAAATCCCGGCCTTGGTATAATGCGGCCTGTGCTCGTGCTGAGGCCCGAAAACAGTCTGCTTACCAGGCTTGGGTGCATATCCGCGATCGCAAGGTCCGCGCACGGAGAATCCGAGCGAAGAAGAGAGCCTATAATTCAGCCGCCAAGTCATGCAAAAGGGTCATTCTCAAGGCGAGATTCGACCACATCAGCCGAATAGGGACGAAACTATCATCCTACCCGAATGGAAGTAAACAGTTCTGGTCCCTTTCGAAGTCAGTCGAAGCGAATTTCTGCCGTCCTATGATACCACCTTTACTAAAATCTGACGGGTCACTGGCTCATTCTGCAACTGAAAAAGCAAGCTTATTTGCCTCTCTGTTTGCAAGCAGTTCCCGTCTAGACACCGGCTCTCAACAACCACCAAACATACCCCGCTGTGATTCTTCAATGTCGGAGATCACAATACACAATAAGCAGGTCCGTAGAGTCTTACTTAGTCTGGACGTGAATAAGGCCAGTGGTCCTGATGGTATACCAGCAAGAGTACTGAGGTATTGTGCACCCGAGTTGTCTCCTGTGCTAACACGCCTGTATCGCCTCTCTCTCAAAACAGAAACCGTACCAAAATCCTGGAAGCTTGCCAATGTGCAGCCAGTACCCAAAAAGGGTAGTCGTGCCGACCCATGCAATTACCGACCGATCGCCATCACTTCCATACTATGTAAAGTTATGGAAAAAGTGCTGAACAGTAAGTTGCTCTCGTACCTAGAAGACAATGATCTCCTCAGTGACGGTCAATATGGCTTTCGCCGTGGACGTTCAACTGGGGATCTTCTAGTTTATGTGACGCACTACTGGGGCGAGGCCCTCGAGATGCACGGTAAAGCACTTGCCGTGTCACTTGACATCTCGCAGGCTTTTGACAGGGTTTGGCACGCTAGTCTGCTGCGCAAGCTTCCTGCGTATGGTATCCCCGCTGACTTTTGTAATTGGATAGCCGATTTCCTGACAGAACGGTCGATCAGAGTAGTTATCGATGGCTGCTCCTCTGACTCAGTGGCTATTGATGCCGGAGTTCCTCAGGGGTCTGTTCTCTCTGCGACACTTTTCCTGCTGCACATCAATGACCTGTTGATACCAGGAATTGTTGGGTATGCAGACGACAGTACTGTCGTAGAGAGATACCTGTCTAATTCGAAAGCCAGCGGTGACGACGTGATATTGATGAGAGAGGCCATGGTTGAGCGAACGAATCAGAGGTTGAGCCACGTTTCCCAGTGGGGTGAAAGTAACCTCGTCCATTTCAACGCCTCCAAAACGCAAGCGTGTATTTTCACTGCAAAAAGGAGTTCTTTCAACCTCACTCCTACTTTCCGAGGTACATCTTTACCTATGACCGACAGCCTAGAGCTTCTTGGCATGGAGTTGTCGTCAGATCTCAACTTCGGCGCCAACATCGAGTCCAAGGCTCAGACTGCAGCTAAAAAGCTGGGCGTCCTAAATAAGGTCAAGCGATATTTCACGCCGGGACAGCTTTCTTCTCTCTATAAAGCTCAAGTCCGATCTTGCATGGAATATTGCAGCCACCTCTGGGATGGCTCAGCAAAATACCAACTTGCTGCACTGGACACGATTCACCGCAGAGCTGAGAGGCTCATAAGTGACAACAAATTGGCGAAGAGCAAGTTTCACACCTTAGCTCACCGCCGCAAAGTTGCCTGTCTGTCGATCTTCTACAGATTGTATTTTGGAGAGTGTGCTCAAGAGCTACATATGCTCATACCGCCATCTCCTTTCTTCCATCGGACATCCAGACGCACTGCGGGCTACCACCCTTTCTTGGTCGCTATTCCTGCCTGTCGCACCAAGCGCTTCTCGAATTCTTTTATAATGCGCACAGCAAGGGAGTGGAACTCTCTCCCTGCGTCTGTATTTCCGAGTACATATAACCCGTCTGTTTTCAGGGCCAGGGTGAATAGGCACCTTCTGGGTTAGCTCGTTCCATCGTGGATTCTGTCTTTGCCCCCGGGCTTGATTGGGATCAAGAGCGAACCCATTCTAAATAAAAAAAAAAAAAAAAAAAAAAAAAAAAATTCACTTGGTAAATTCGTTTTCAGGTGTTTGGCTGAGATGTTTAGTATTTACTAATAACGAGTTAGAAAATGAGTGAATTAAATTTGAACCCTTTAGGAGCATCAGATGTGGCCTCATTTTAAATTATAAAATTAGAAAATTTTGCGAACAGACAGAACACAGACACGGACGAAAGCAATGTAATAAATACGTGGTAATAAAAACCCCTATCACAGTGTTTGTCCTCAAAAAACTCCAAAATTACTCAATCTATTTTGATTATTTTTCATTTTGCTAGACTTAGGATATTGAATAGGTTTCATTTTAATTAATAACACAGCAACGCGTAGCCGAGTTAGCTAGTAAATAAACAAAATATAATTAATCTAAAGTAATGATATCCCTTCCATCCTAATTCATCCTGTGATCACGGCTCCTGTAAAGGAGTTGAAACATCATGATGAAATATAAAAAATAATAAGAATAACGCGTCAAGTATCGAGTAAAAGAGGTATTATTTAAAAGTGCTATAGGCGCGAAAGTGTGAGAACTAAATACAATATATTATATATAATTGACTATTTATGTCATATAAAAATTATCAAGGAAGCAAAGGTTTTTATATTACATTAACATCCGTGCCAGAAGGGTAGTAATGCATTTTGATACTAATTTAACTCCCGCATAATTGTATGACGGTGAAGTTTATACTTTCCGAGTACGTATAGTATAAAATATATTATATATGCTATAAGCGAGAAAACGTCCAGATCGTTCTATTGGCCATGGAATAAATAGGCATTTTCGGTATAATTGGTATAATTATTCAATAGGTAAAAAAACTTATCGAGAAGTCAAGTGATCGGAAGCTGATTTGTATCTTGCCTAGAGCCGTGCATCATATGGTCTAATGTACATTGGTTTTTTTTGTAGTGAAAATTACTTAAAATACTTCTAAAGATATACCTTAAGGATCGTAAAATCCCTTTCAAAATAATTTTTCACACAAAATCCCCACATCCCTTTTCAATAAATAAACATGTCTTTAAATTTGAACATCACTTCAACTCCGTCCACCATCAATCACTGTACTCCCTGGCGATTCGTTTTTAAATTAAAACGCAGTCGTTCGCGATCGACGCCAAATATCAATAGTGTGTCGCAATTTATATTTCGGTGAGGGTTCCTAAAAGATCAATTTCACGCTTGGCTGCTCTTGCTGTTGACTTGACGCTAGGGCTGTCACGCCTGTGCATTAAATAATTTATCATCTTCTCAATCTAAAGACGTCCACTCTTAAATAAACACACACACACGCTCGCCACACACACACGCTCACACACACATACTTGTAAATAAATATATTTATATTTTCACGGCTAAACAACCGTGCCAAAAAACTTTTTCCTTAAATGAAATATAGATATACACATACACATACATACACATAGATTTTTCTGAACCCAATTTAAGTATCTAAAGCACTTAAAGAATTCAGAAACAACATAGGCACCACACGATCGTATTACCAAAATTTCTAACACAAACTAAATAATTCATTTTAACACAGTTCAGGTGTCCAATAAACCTGTCACAGTTGTGAGAAATCAATTCTTCAATTGCGTCTCAGAACTTCTTAAACCCGCACATAAGCTATGGTTACAGTAGTCTAGTAAGTCGCTGAGGTTGCTTTTATATCACTCTTTAATTTGCACCAAAGATATATAAACGATATAAATTAAAACTATTTTACTTTAAATATGGGTGGGAGCTAAGACCAAGCAGTCGCGAATGTTCCAGATTAGCCACGTCGTTTCTAAATCTCGATCAAAGTTCGCGAGCTGTCTCGTGCACTCGCCTGCGCGGCCCCCCCTTCGCTCGCTATGTCTATCTTCCATGCGCTACTCCTATTATTTTATACCTACTCCCATTTCATTTCATTCATTCACTCACAAATTGCGTTACATGCGACTTAGTGACTAAACAGAACATGCAAGCACTAATTATCACATGCACCTCGGAAGGCGTAGCAATGAAGGGTAGAGGGGCAGACATTCAGAACATTTTTCCTCAAAGTTTTCATTTAAAGAATAATAACTTTTTGTTATCAATAACTTATGAATTTATTAGTATTTGTTTCTGCTTTTAGGTATTCTGGTAGTTTATTATAGATTTTAATTGACATCGGGTAAGGACCTAATCTACAGTAGAACCTAAAAAATGAAGGGATGGTGCTAACATTGGGTTAAAAATACTTTTGGTAAAATTCGACGGGTCTATCAAGGTCTTGGTAGCGCAATTAGAAGAGTACTAAAGAGTGTGGGTTCAATTCCCGCCTGACACCTGAGACAGTTGAATATTTTTCTTGTAATAGTTTCTTTGTATAAAAAAATGTTGAAATAACAAAAACTAAATAATCAAGAATAAATTGTTTTTTGTATTTCAACGTCAGTCATTGATAATGATAACTCCCGTTGTTGTATTAACTGAATAATTGTTTGTTTTTCATAATTGGAGTAAATAAGTAGGTTAACCAGAGTTGGACAATCCTAACAAGAAACCAAGAGAGTACAACTCACCAATATTAGTCTTCAGCAGCTGTATTTTCTTACTCTGTTAGTTATTGTAGTTTCCACAAACTGTTGCACAATCCAACACACAAAATTCTTCACAATATTTGATCGCACGGGATTAAGACACTGCTCCTCACTCACGTTATCAAAAGGAACAAAACGTTTCTTGAGTTTTTATAGAGGGCTTGTCAAGAAGGGCAGCGGATGTGGGGTACTAATTGTGCGGCACGGAAGTCGCATCACATGATTACATGTTAGAACGTCCAACTAAGGGTCTTTTATGAAACGAAATTAAAACTAACATTATTCAAATGCACTTAAAAATTATTTTTAACAGAAGAATGACATTTACAATATTATACGTCGTCACCATATATAATCCACAAAAGAAACAAAATTATTCTGTTATTACAATAATAGTAGTGTTATGGTTTCATTACATCGTTGATTACAACAAAGTCAACAAGTATCTGGTTTAAGTAAGTATCCTTAAACATTGCAATAATATACAGAGAATAAACGACAAATTTAAGAAAGCAACAAAGATGTATGTTTAGTATATGTCAATAATACTGAAGGTTAAAGCAGACCCATCTCCCAAGGCAGCACCCATTCACGAGCATGACGCACGATTCTTCGCTCAACCATATCTTAGAGAACGTGAATACTCAACACCCGTATTTGTGGCAGCCCTTAAATCATCACAGGTTCTAACAAACGCCTATTATTGAATCTAGCACCTCCCAGTCCGAGGGATGCAGTGCAAACCGTCCATAATGAGCCACCCGGGTCCCTAATGGCCCCGTTGTTATGTTTTGTCTCACTAATTAAGGCCATTGTTCGAGTTCCATATGAATAGTGAAAACTATGGTGCTCACTAAGCAATTTAATTAATTTGGAAATTATAGGGAAAATAAGTTATATGATTAAAGTTACATACTAGCGGCCCGCCCCGGCTTCGCAAGAGTAATAACAAAAAATTATTAAAATTATGAATCTTAACATACACACATACACTTTTCTTTTTACGTTGAGGGCTGCTAAAAAAGAGTTTATTATATACAAAGTTTGGATATTGCACTCCCGGAGTGCAACCCGTTGTTTTTTAATACATTCATATTCATCAAAATTGAAGTTGGGAATGAATGCTTTTTTTAACTGGCTGAGAGACAACATTTACAAATACTATACGATGCCATTTCGCCATTACTGATACCTGCGTTCAGTTAACAAGAAATGGTGACTTTATCAACTCCTTGAAATCGAAGTAATACATGATCCAATTCCAATTTACATGGCAAATGTTTGAAAGCTATCGACAGTGAATCAAGAATCAACGTAGAAAGAATCAATCGCAAGTTGCAATAAGAGCACACATCGGAGATAGCACAGTTAAACATGTCGGACGAACTCTCTTCACGACGGAAACTTGGATGGAAAACCGCATGTAAGTAACGACTACAGGGCCGAACTTCGTAAATAAATAACGATAATTTTTATCTAAGTATCACTAAGTATTATCATACACATTTTATGTTTAATCACATTGAACCATATACTAATATACAATTAATGTCTAATATGTAATGAACGCAACCCATTTATGACTTTTTTCATTTTGCTTATTTTTTCTGACTTAGGATATAGGATAGGACAGCTAGTGTTTTTATAAATATCCGAGCCAAAACACTAACCTCTTTCAATGACACTAACGGTTAGGATATCATATAGATAGACTACCTTGAAATTATCAAAATAGTGGAACGTTAAAAATTACCTACATTGATATATGTACTTTGCCTCTGTCAAACCACATAAAGTTCGTGTATTATCTGTCATCAATTAAAAAACTAGCTCTTTTATTAATTTTTAACACTGGTGAAACATATTACATTTACTACTAAAAGGAAATAAGTATGAACTGAAACATTAGTATGACAAAATAAAATATTGGAAAAACTATTTTAAAACAGGTGAAAATCAACTTTACCTCTGCCGTTGAGATAAGTGCCTTAATACACACTAGATGTGTACAGCGATAACTAAAAACAGCACTGTATTTAATATAAATAACAGATGCAACTCAAACTCCGCGCCAAAATGGAAAGCAGTTGTGCCAATCTGACAGCAACAAAAAAAAATTTAATTTGGAACCCTAAACAAATCATCCATTTGCAATTCATCAGTAATTAAAGGCAGTTAGAACGCATCACTTCTTTTATTTATATTTAATTTAACAAAAAAAACCTAATCAGTGGTGTCTTACTCCCGCCCTGTCTTTTCGAGAAAACATTCGGAACGCAGCGTCAGAATTTTATAGAATACGCCGCCGCCGCGTGGCTCTCTGTGTGCCGCACTCAACATTGATCAGAAAGTCATTACAAAGTACAGTCTTGAACAAAAATATATTACGTTTAATTGCCATAAATATAGAGTACTTACAGTTTGGTGTTATAAATTAAAGGGCCCTACTTAACCTATTAAGTCACCGTTACATAGCATGCAAATATTTCAGTAATAAAAAATATCTAATTAAATGTCATAAATCCGTGCGACAAGGACACTTATTAGCAGGCGCTTCTTTAATAATGAAAATAATAAAATAATAAAAAATAATAATTCCGCTTTTCTTTTTTTATTGTACCATTGTTTTCAGATTAATTTAAATTGTATTAATTCAACTCACTTTAGAAATAGCTAGGATAATTTTACCTGTGTGAATCTTTTATTGTTTTTTTTAATTTATACCTACTTTTAATTATGCAATATTGTAATCTGATGATACGCCGAAAACTAAATAAAATAAATAACAATAGTAACAATATCAAAATCAAAATCTCATTATTAATACAGTTTTAATGTCAAATGTCAAGATCACAGACGTATTCATTTATAATTTATTTATTAAAAAACCTTGAGAGTCCATTTATATGTCAAGCCGTTAATTAGGGTTTATAACAATAACAAACTTGTTTCAAATTCGATTTAATTATATTAGTATGTTTGCAAAAAAATATCCATATAAATTTCCATCTATTTAATTTTCCAATATATCAGCTGATAAAACGCAACCGAATATTTAAGAAAATAAAAGAAAAACAAAAAATATCTTCCATTTTAATTATAATAAATGTTTTTTTTTTCAAATAAAATTTTACATTTATGGTACAAGAAATTATACAATCACGCCTTTATCCCGCAGAGGTAGACAGAGATCACAGATTTCCAGGTCCTAAATGTGTTGATTGGATTCCACACAAAAATTATTAAAATCGATTAAGAACTCGGGAAGTTATGGCGTAACAGACATTGCGTCATTGAAGCTGATCCATGGGAGCTACGCTTCAACAATCACGCCTAGTTCCCGCAGGGGCAGACCACAGATTTCCACTTACCACGATCCTGACAGACATCTCTAGCTTCTTAAACTCTCATCAGCCTTTTCATATAAGCTCGTCGATTAAAGGTAGTTTTGACCTGGCCTCTTTTCAGGACATCCTCTATTTGCTCCCTGTAAGTTCGCCTTGGTCTGCTGTTATCGACTCGCCCGTGCACATTTCTATCATATATTTGTCTTCTAAATCATCTTTTTTCCTCTCTGTGTCCTAATGTATTGAACAATACTACAGGAAAAAGGAAAAGAGAGCTACTGAACTCGTTTATCTCTTTTTAGCTGCAAGAAGGGCATTTATTGCTTTCAGTTATATTGTTTAAGTAAATAAAATAAAATAAACATCATTCATTTTAGGATACTAAACCAAAAAACTTATAAAATATTTATAATTATTAAAAAAGATTTGGGAATTATCTGTAATCGTGTTTTTTTTAACCTTTAACCTTTTTTGCTGTTGAGAATAATTGTTTGAGTTCGACAATTTATTAAAATATTGCTTAGACGAATAAAATGTAAGCAAACGATAAACCACAAAGACTAAAACATTGGGAATGGAAGTGAAAGAAGTCTGCCTTCCGTTCCTTCTTATTACTTGCGCGCTTATAAGCCAGGGTAATAAGTGATAAGTATCTGTTTTAAGTAAGTATCCTTTCACATTGCAATATACAGAGAATAAACGACAAATTTAAGAAAGCAACTAAGATGTATGTTAAGTATATGTCAATAATACTGGAGGTTAAGCAGACCCATCTCTCAAGGCAGCACCCATTCACGACCCTGACGCATGATGCAGCCATCGTCGCTTCGCTCAACCACATCTTAGGGAACGTAACGATCCGCACCACATACCACCACCCAAGAGATGTTTTAGGAGAGCATGTCATATCCCAACTATAATAAATATTTCATAAGGTCCCGGACCTTAAACAGCCCTCAGTGCTATGCTCAATGCGATTGTTGTAATGACTATAACACGTGTAAAACATACTGGATCCTCGATTTAGTGTGGCAACATTCCCGGATGGGATCTGATTGGTTTTATCCAATGTTTGTGTTCGTAAAAAGTTTGCGTTCCGTAAATGAAACGAATGTGGAAGAACGTACGTTGGAGATTCCACCGCTGGTTGTCTGACTTTCTTGAATTCACCTACGAGTTGGACCGATCTCTTGGGATTTGAGTTGGCAAAGAAGATATGAGGAAAATGAAAACCGCATCTTAGTTACTTATTGTAACTTTCAACAGGATCTGAGTGGATGCTAAATAGAAAGGATTGTTAAAATATTATATTTACGTGGTATATTGTCGATTATCGTGGTCAAGTGGCTCTCATACAGATTTTCATGGTAACGGCACTCCGAGATCATTGTAGAAAACGAACTTTTCTTTATTGGCTCCGGTCTGGGTGTTGTGGTACCGACGTTGTTTGCGAATTCTATAACACTAGTGCTTTTGCTTCTAACTTGGGTTGAGAACAATATGTCATCTAATATTTAATTATTTACAGGCTGACCCGGCCACGCGTTAATGTGATTGTCAGTTATCATAATTTTCAATGTGTTTCTTATTATAAACTAGCGACCCGCCCCGGCTTCGCACGGATGCAATGCTCACTATATTATGCATGTATTATACATATAAACCTTCCTCTTCAATTACTCTATCTATTAAAAAAAACCGCATCAAAATCCGTTGCGTAGTTTTAAAGATTTAAGCATACATAGGGATATAGGGACAGAGAAAGCGACTTTGTTTTATACTATGTAGTGATGATTAAAGTTAAACCTATCTTATGTCCTAAGTTGGAACAAATCCAGCAAAATGGAAAAAATCCGCAAAATCGGTTGAGTAGTTTCGGAGTTCATCGCGGTCAAACACCGTAACAGGGAATTTATATATATGTATAGGTTTATAATTAAAAAATCTCAGCAACTACCTTTTATCCTTTCCTTAGTTAACAAATTTGATGACTAACAAGAGGTTAAGATTTGAAAAGTAAATCTCGAAAATACATGCAAAGTAAAGTTTTGGTATTTCATTTCAGTCAAGAGTATAAAATCTAAATATTCTCGCAAATTACCGGAATTTTATGAAATATATACCAAAACGGACTTAATACCGACGGTGTTTTCGTCAAATTCCTCCTCTGTTCCTAGAGCAATGCACATATGAAACATTATACACGGAATACTACTGAGCAAAGATAATTTAATATTCTTAATGTTGTTACGTCCGTATTTTACAAACAGACAAGCTTTTTATAATCTTTTACGGATAAGTTTTACATGGGTTGAGAAAAGATTTGGTTGATTTGCTGTATTAGTGTAATATCCTGTTATAGATGCTTATAGAATTGGTGAATCGAATGCGGTGTGCTTTGGAATAAGATGTAGTAACAAAGATAGAGGAAGGGATGCTTAGATGGTTTGAACACATAGAGAGGATGGACGAAAGAAAATTGACAAGTCTATGAGACAAATGTGAATGTGCAAGTCGGTAAAGGCTGACCAAGGCAAACTTTCAGAGGCCAAAACGATGTCCTAAAGAAAGGCCAGGTCAAAATTACCCTTAACTGACAAGCGTGTATAAAAGGTCTGATGAAAGTTGAAGAAGCAAGAGATGAAAGTGGAAATCTGTGGTCTCTGCCAAACCCTATAGAAAAACGTGTGATTTTTCTCGTAGGGTTAGAGTTTCGCCGTTCGCCTGTAATACTCGCTTATCTGTGAGTCTTTAACACTGTGATTCTGTAGGTGAATTTACCTAACCTAGTGAGACGTGAGCTGATTGTTTTGCCATTGAGTTGCATATCAATGGTTCAAGTCTATTTAATCTGAATATTTGAACCGGTTCGGAGCTGAGTTACTCATGTCTAGCAGTACTTCTTATATATGATTTAGTATAAGAGCTATATCATTTGGAAGATATTTTGTTAGAGCTAAGTCTATTAGTTCCTCATCGTTATCCTCATCGTAAGTAGTTTTATGAGTTTTCCATCATCATCACCCCTGAAAGACTTCCACTATAATAATAATGTTTCTTATAATGACACCAATTAGCCTATCCCAAAGTAAACACAGCAAGGATAGAAGGGTAACGTATATAGGTACACAAATATGATACATATGTATTTAATATTTATAGAAATATATATGAATACCCATGACTCAGGTACAGATGGTCGTATTCATCACACAAACATCCACCCCTTCCGAAACTCGAACGCAGGAAAGTGCGAAAGGCAGGATCGCTACCGTTACAGCTAACCATCGTCAAGGACAGAGCCTTCCTCCAGAAATCAGATGGGAGGGGATTCGCAACAAACAACGTATATAATTGAATCAGTCCATATTAATCTCGAAATTTCGGGAGCCCATAGCGATCCCGGATCCACATAAATCAATTACATAGAACTTCCACCGAACGGTCCAATTGAACAATTAGCGGTTACAAGACCAGCTGTTTAATCGGAAACTAATTAATGCAATAAATGTCGCGCTCCCAAATTGGCTATAGCGATTTATCTGGACCCAAAGAGCAGGTGTGGACTCTAATAGAAAGTCATTTGTTTACTGAAGGCAAACTTCACCTCGTAACCCTGAAATCTAATTGGATTTAATTCCATTAGCAGAGGTTGGACGGTGGCCCCTAATTGTGCCAACGGTTGGTTCATTTGGGACGGACCTTTGTTTTGGGCCCGGATAATGGAAAATGCGAAAGGTCTTATTGGTTTCATGTTTGATTAGAAAAATGCTAACGTGTTTCAACTATATGCCTTTGCTAAAGGGATTCACTGAACGATTTTGGTGGATCTCAAGATAAATGTTAAGTATTTTGCTTTATCATACTGAGTTGTAACAATCACGTCTTTTCCCCCGTAGGGAGGTAGGCAAAGATCGCAAAAATTTCCACTTTCCAAATTCCTGACACACATCTCTCGTTTCTCGAGAGGTTCAAATTGTTTACTGAAATATTGTTCGCTGATGATTACTTTTTTTATCTCAACAACCTTAATGTATATTACTATGTTCTAATCCAACCGTATTCAATTAAAGTTAGGCCAAGTCCTTGTTTTAGGCTTAAATCTATCGGGAATGTTGAAAATTATCTAAACACAAAATAACATCATACGGTGAAACGATTTTTCAGCAAAAAGAATAGTGCTCCGATATTCAATTCCGCGCCGAATTAAAAATTACTGAGGAAAGAATATTTGCTCATATCTAAGTGCAGTAGCTGGCGTGCGAACGACAGCGTGATTCATCGGAGTACAGCGCCATCTAATGGGTCATACGGTAATCACCCGAACATGTATGTAATTCGTCATCTCAATCGAAGAACGACCACTAGGAAGGCAAAAAATGGTCGCAATAAATACATAATTTGTAAAACCTGTAATGTATACTAATATGTACCTTTATAGTCTCCGATTTTCATTCATAACATTCGTTAAATTGTATATTTTATCATTCCATTTTGCATCGTCATTTGTAAACGTTTTAATCTCTGTAAATATATATATATACATTAATATTTTACTTAATAATTTCTTCATTTCTGAAAAGAAACACTGAATTTTCATATAGAGCTTCGCAACCACTCAAAACTTCTATTCAGAATGCTACACACTTACCGGCATTGCTTGTTATTTTAACCTGTCCTTTTGTTTAATCTATTTCGTTATTATTTTTCCATTTTATTACTAAAAATGTATTTATTTAATTTATTGACATATAAGTTTTTCTCCGTTGCCATGGCTACCCATGACACGATCTTTCATTTATGGTATTCAACCTCCAAAGAAAACCAGATTTTATTCTTTTTATGTCTTTTCGAAGACAATCTTAATTTAAATGGCTCTGGGCCTATAAAAGACCGAGCTGACCTGCCAAGTCATGCAGTTCTTCGGCAAAAGTAGCCACGGTAACATCTATAGCTCGCTACCGAGCTCTTCAAAATTCTTAAAGGCCTTGGCCGGCTGCCCCGGGACTCAAGAAAAGTCCTCAACGCCGTAAGGCAAACTTTTGGCTCAAGAACTCACACTTAACTTAGCCACTCTCTACCACTAAAGTTACCTGACCACCAGCGGTGCAGGCCATCCATCTGCAGCGCCGCCCAACCTACCTGCTACGTTGCCCGACCTATCAGCAGCGCCGCCCGTCTACCAGCAGCGCCGGCAGAAAATCGGTGCAGGCCGAACACCAGCAGCACTGCCCAACCTACCTGTCACGCCTCCCGACCTACCAGCAGCGCTGCCCGTCTACTAGCAGCTCCGGCCGACGTCTGCCCCGCCACCTGTCTGCCGGCAGCGCCACCCTTCATCCGACGGTATCACCGCCTCTGGGCCCTAAAGTCCCGGGCCTCAAGCCACCTACATAGAAGATCGCCGACGACCCACAACCACCTACTCACATTTTCACTGTACACTACTCATACTCGCCCTCACTCTTCTTACCTCCAAGTTTTTGTTCTTTAAATTGTTTTGTAAATATATAAACTGTAACTTTACCCTGATCTTCCGTCTTTATATTTTGTCTCTTCACGACAAACCTTGCTGCTCATTTTATAATCTACGGGAGGTGTATGATGTATTGGGGCATCCATAAAATTACGTAAGCTATTTTTCGATCGTTTTAGACTCCTCTTCCCCTTAGGTGAGATTTAGTGAGATTTACCTGGACCCCCCCCCCCTCCCCTTACGTTAGATTGAAGCTAAATATATTTTCAACAAGATTTAGGCAAAATGAACACTTAAATTTTTTTTTAAATATCTGTAGTATTTTATATTTTTTAAAGTTGACGTGAGATTTTCGATTGTCCCCCTCCGGTTTAAATGACGTTTGGTAAGATTTTACAGGACCCCCCCATTCTGAGCTCACGTAATTAATGGATGCCCCCTATCATAAGCCGCCTATTACAATAAACTTAATTATTAAGGGTTGGTGAAAAACTAATTTTCCGGGTACTACAACATGCAATGACTTTACTTTGTATTTTTAACCATGTAATTAAAATCATCATCACCTTCATTTTACACAGGGCCCCATTAGTGCAACATGGGCCTTTCCTATGGACAAACACAACGTAAAGAGAATAACATACATACATAAAATCACGCCATTTCCCATCAGGGGGAAGCAGAGATCACAGTTATGGGTACTAAGGTATTATACGAGTAATACTTAGATATTGTGTTATATTAAAAATCCCATGACTCGGGTACAAATGCTTGTATCACACAAACATCGGCCCCTTCCGGTATTCAAACATAGGACCCTTAACCAATGACGCTGGTCTGTTCCTAACAACTACTGAGTAGGCATCAACCGAATTTTCTTCTAAAGAATGGAAAAGCCCGATATTACAAATTTTCTGACCACCAATCCGATGATTGGCTCTTACGAAAGGTGCTTAATCTTTCCAATCGCGGACCAAGTGCACTAATTATCGCTTCATCAAGGTTTTTGTTATTAAAATATTTATTTATTGTTGTTTATAAAGAATCAAGTGTACAACCCTTATAATTATATACTTTTGAACTATTAATAAGAAAGAAACATGAAATTTGAATAAAGCGATATATTCATATACTAGCTGACCCAGCCACGCGTTGCTGTGGCATAGTAATTTTATTTTTCTAAAATAAAAGATTTTTTTTCTAAAATAAAAGTAGCCTAAGTTACTCCTTATAACATTAGCTACCTGCCAATAAAAGTCCCGTCAAAATCGCCCCAGTCCTTTCAGAGATTAGCCGGAACAAACAGACAGGCAAATACTGTAAAAAATGTTATTTTGGTGTATGTACCGTGTATGTAGTCATATGCATGTAGTAAAAAACGGTTATTTCAATATTACAAACAGACACTCCAATTTTATTTATATGTATAGATCACAGAATACAGAACAAACCAGAAACCGCTAACGCGCCTTACACTGAAGCCACACAAACTCTAAAAGAGAGTAGTTTGAAATTTGGAAGACTAGTCTATCTACACGGTGGTGTGACGTCTCAAAAATTATTTCAGTTTTTAATTAATAATGCCGTCTTGTGCTGTTCATACCTGCTTGAATGCAGTTGGAAAAATAGAAATACAAGATAGGATCACATTTCATGTGTTAGTAGCGCATATGCATCAAATTTTCTTTAAATAATGAAGTTTTTTTACTTGTTCAAATTGTAAACAATTTGGGCGAGTCCATTTTAATAAAATGGACTCGCCCAAATAGAATGTTGTCAGTTTTGCTGGATTTTTCCCTACTTTCACTGGTTTATTAAGTAGGTTAAAAAATTTAATGCTTATAATTTAATTATAGTTTAATTTTATTACAAAATGTATAAATACATATTCATTAATTTAGTGTCAAAATATTTATGTTATAAATAGGATATTACACCTTTTTTGAAAACTAATAAAAATATATGCTTAAGTCGTAATGACCCAGTAGATTTTTTTTCAGTTTTATTAAACCGAAAAATGCCATTAATTCTTATTTCATTTATGATTTAGAAATCACGCGTGGAAACGCTAGCATTAAACAATACAATTTTACGAAAAGCCAATATTTTGAAAATAATGAGTTCTAATATTGTTGTCTTTTGGTGTAGTGTTTTTATAAAAATGTTTTGTGTTAAAACTATTCTCATTATTAAAAGTGATATTTCAGATTCCCCGCTAATGTCACTATTAGAGCAAAGTGGGTTAAAATTATAAGACACGCTCGGTTAGATGAAATCTGGAAACCTTATATGTAAAAGTGTTATTTGTTCAAAACATTTTGAAGATGATTGTTTTTATGACACAAAATGTGGTTTTAAAAAATTACGCAAAGGATCTGTTCCAAATAAGGTTGATAAGTATATAGATTTATACGTTATAACGCCGAAACTGTTTACAGCCACGTTGGAGGACGCTTTTAAGCTTTAATTTGGAGATCCTTGGGGAAGATCTCGAGATCCAGGTTTTGAAAATTTTAATACGGTAAAAATACCGGTATTGTTTAGATTACCAAAACCGCCATGTCCTATATGTAAATAGGTAAATAGAAAGTAAAGTTTTAGAAAATAACGTGTTTTATTTCACTAAAGGGTTTTTATGCATAAAAGTATATTAATATTTATGGAACAGTATAATTGTAATAGTGATATGTTCACACAAAAATATTATTCGGACAGCATTATTTTGAAATATGAATTTTAATTTACCCTACAATAAGAGAACTCTCCCTAAGCTAGCATCACTTTACGGGGGGGAAGTATGAGGAATGCGGGGATTGTCACTTGTTTTTGGACTCAGTGAGTGGCATATGTTATCGACTCTAGGATCCTTCTGGTTTATTCTGTTTTCTGAGGTATAGATTTAGGTCAGTTTGAAAGATCAAAGGTCACAAATGTTGCGAATAGAAATCATTTTGATATAAGATTCAACCGATAATTTTATAAAAATAATCCGATATCAACATTACTCGTCAATAAGTTTTCACTCATCCATGATTTTTATATTCCTTATCATTTGATAATAATGTATATTATCGTTAACACACTTCAATTTCGCAGCACACGTAATAAAACGACATTTGATTATCACAATATTTGGTGATATTTCTAGAATCTAATACAACTACGTTAAGATCTCAGCGCGGCCACCTGACCACGAAATGACGCGTCACCCTGACAGAGTAACGGGTCGGCACCCTGACCGAGTAACTGAGCGGCACCCTGATAATGAAATGACGCGTCACCCTGACCGTGAAACGGTTCAGCACCTTGACTGTGAAAAGGTGCGACATCGTGACTATGAAACGGCGCGGCACCACGTCACTGTAAGACGCTGCCGAGTCATGTCGTGAGTCGATATGCGACAAAATCGTTGGAGTTTTAGTTACCAGTTAAAATTTAATTCTTTAAAAAAACGCACAAGCATACGTTGTTTGTTGAAAATTACACAAAATATTACTATATCCATAGAAACTAGAATCAGACTTTTCTCAGGCGGAACTAGAACCCCAATTCTTTCGATATCCAGGCGAGTATTCTTCCAATTGAATTCAATAACAAAAATCGTCAAACAATCGTCATTTTACCGGACCAAAAGTAATAAAAGCAATTGTAAACGCTTATAAATTTTACATTTAGAGTGCAGATAACAATGTTTTGGACGTCGCCAAAATATTAGATGATAAAAACTCAAATATTGATATATAAAACTATCATTTCCTTTATAATAAAGATAAAATCGTAATGATAATTTAAAAAATCATTTATCTGTACCATAATCAAACGACACCGCAAATAATAGCTAATTGCATAAAAATAAGCATGTTTGTGATTACACGTGTTTGTTTATGCTATAAATTCACCTTTTCAAGGCATTGAGATATAACGGCCTATTTACGTGCAACGGTAGCGATCCTGCCTTTAGTGCCAACGGTCCTGGATTCGAGTCCCGGAAGGGGCATATGTTTGTGTGATGAATTGTACCTTTTTCATGGGTATTTGTATATATTTCTATAAATATTTATTATTTATATATCATATATGTATGTATATCCGTTACCCTTGTTTCCATAACACAAGCCTTACAGTGCTTACTTGGAGCTAGGGTAATTGGAGTGAATGACAGAAATATTATTTATTATTATTTACTAATGATTTAAACTAAATATTGTAACTTAGGAATATTTTAACTTTATAACATAAATAAGATAATAATTAATAAATATATTTGAAAAAATCTTGTTATTCAAAATTGCGAGACATTCGAAATATTCTTTCATGTTGTAAAAAGATTTGGCTATTAATTTATTTTTCAGCTTATTATCTATTCTATGTTTTATTTATTATATTATATTATTATTAGTTATAATTTGTTATATCATATTATTTAGTTTAGTTTGTTATCTACCTAATTATCTCAAAGCCCTCCAAGACAGTACATTTAAAAATAAACTGAAAAATATATTACACGATGTGGACGATACAGATATCTGATAGGTCTAACATTAATTCAAAACACAAGCATCGATGATGTCCTTTACCTTTGGAGTCATACTCCATACTTTTGACAATTTAAAAAATATATTCCATGGTATAATTAAGGTCTCCATAATTTAACTTTAATCAGAATAAAAATTAAACACTAAAAATTACAACAACAATACTTAGTGCTCGATATTGCATGGTCTAACAGCTCCTGGTGATGCTCCGTGTGGGGGCGAAACACGTGTAGAGCAGTTGGTGAAGGTGCCGGTGTCTGCGGTTTCTGCATTTATTTGCTCGGTGCATTTTGCTTGTTTTTCATGGAAGTGAGCTACATATTTTTCTTTTATGAGCAGTTGCACAAAATACCCAACCTCTACAATTGATTTTGACATTTATATTTTTAGGGTTCCGTACCTAGAAAGGGAAAAACGGAATCCTTATAGGATCACTTTTTTGTCCGTCGGTTCGTCTGTCCGTCTGTCTGTCTGTCAAGACCCTTTTTCTCAGGAACGCGTTGAGGTATTAAGCTGGAATTTATATCAAATACTCGTCTTTATTGTCTCTTGGAGCTGTGAAAAAATCAAACTTCTAAGCAAATGCAAAATTTAAGCAAATTAAGGAAAAGGAAAGGAATTAAAACCTACAGAGTACTTCCCGTGCACTCAGAATCTTGAAATTTGGTACAAAGCAACGTCTTAACTCAACGTCAACAGATAAAATTACGAAAACCGTACATTTTTGGTTACATCTTATAATATAAATACTACCTACATATTTGTACGGAACCCTCAGTGCGCGTGTCCAACTCGCACTTGGCCGGTTTTTTTAGAAAACCAACAGCTTTCATTACTTATATAGATACAAAGAGTACTTATTAATAGTAGGCTAATTATTCGCTGGGTGCGAAGTACTAGGTGGGGGTAACATAATCTATCGCAGCGCTCATGGTGGTCAAAAGTAGAAATAATGTGGGCTCTGTCATCAGATGTATCTATCAATGGCAAAGCGATTCTACATAATACATTTTAATTTTTATCTATTCGTGCTGTATTCACCTGCAATCAAATTAATATTTGAATATTACGTCTATCAAAACTCGATCAAACTAAGTATTAAGTTCAAACGGAAATAATTACTTACGTTTAAAACCGTTTTGTAAGGTGATAAAGTAATAGATGTTTGCCTTATGATGAGAGCGTGAATTATTGAACTCTTCCCTTGTTTTGTTCTTAATTCTTCTACATCTCGGACATGTCCAGCCAATACCAACAACTTTCCTTTAAATACGGTTTGTGGTTGGGATTTGATATTGTGAGAAACACTCACAAATCCGGTCTTCAAAACAATACTCATTTCGATCTGAAAACGATATTTAATTTATTACTAGCGATACAGGAACATTTAAATATATTTACTGTTATATAATGACACCATTAAAGTAGCTTTTTCTTTTTGTTTTACTGTAAAACTACAACTATAAATGAAGTAAACAAACCCTGACACAATCAAAATTAAACACACTTTTTGGACTTACCTCATTTGATTTGAATGACCAAAATGATTTCAAAACCTTTTTTCCACCCAAATCGTGGTATCACATCAATTTATTAGTCGAAAATATTTGTTATTTTTTCATTTCGATATTTTTTCAAAAATATACGACCTAAATGTTAATGTGACAGAGCCCACAAAGTTGTGGACGCTAGTTGGCGCTGTAATCGTGCACGGAGCCAATAAGTTTCCCCTAACTAATAATTGATGCAAAGTTGTGATCAATACTAAGTTACTAAAATTATTATAATATGCGTAGTTATAATGAAAAGCGCACTAATCGTTTTGGTTCCAACTTTGTGTCCGTACTGATAAAGAGTGGAACTTGCCTGAGTCTGTTTCCTGATAAATACAATTTAGGAGTCTACAAGTCACGAGTGAATAGGTACCTTCTAGATAGGCGCGTCACTTCTTAGGTCGCAACATCGCTTACCATCAGGCGACATAGCAGTCAAGCGCTTTCCTATTCACGAGAAAAAAAAACCATGGGAACTCCGAGAGTTTCGACCGAAATGAAAACTCACAATTACAATATCTATGTTTAGTTAAGAGAAACTTCGAATTGTATAGCAGCACTACTGAAAGCATTCCCTTTTCTAACTCTCGTTAACCCACGATTCCTGTACTCCCACTACTAGTGATAAGAGTAAGCTCTCAGTAGCTCCTAAAGACTGTTATGCGATTCTCGCAATCGGAAGTGTATTAGACTGTTCGTCGTCGGTAAAGTACAAATACAGTGCATGTGTGCATGAGATAGCATACGAAAAGGCGTGGAATTTAAAATTTGCGGGCTACCACCCTTTCCTGATTGCTATTCTTACCTGTCTGCTATTGTTACCATATCATATATTTCAAATCAAATCTAATTCATTACTCGGAAATTAATTATTTAATTTACTATTTAATTTTCATTTCTTTAAATTTAACTGTCAAACATATTTTTTGCCCATTTTATTTATCTGGCCCTTGAAAAACTTCTTACCTTATATCACACATCTATTGTTTCTCAAAATTGATGATTAAAAATAGACGACTTAAATCTGCACACAATCTTATCAGCTGCGCAAGTTCAGCATCATGGCCGATATCAATAATCCCAGCGTTGTTGTCAGTACAGCCGATTATCTCCACGTATATAATGGTAGAAAAGTTAATGGTGCGCACTTTGAATAAGTCAATCAAGGCGAGGAGATCGCAAACATGGCACCAAACGCCACAGAACTTAATATAATCGAGGGAAATTATCAAAGTGACAATAAAAATGCACATGATATAAATGTTTCTCAAGATTATGTAGTGCTGAAGTTGGTTAGATCTGTCACCACCCTTTTTACCCATGTTTTCATAGGGATCGTGGTTGGTGCCGTTTTACTGTTTGCTCTTAGAAATGGCACACCTTTAAATGCAACAAATCAACATTTGCTGTTATGTGTGATCGGGGTAAGTTATATTAAATAATTTTATGTTCCCTACGCATATACTTGTTGACTTTGTTGTAATCAACGATGTAATGAAACCATAACACTACTATTATTGTGATAACAGAATAATTTTATATATTTTTTAGTATTATGTATGGTGACAACGTATTATATTTTAAATGTCGTTACTTCTGTTAAAGCTCACGAGTGTCTTGAGTCCATTCTTCTTGTAAGTTAAAACACGTACTAAATGGGTGGTAGGTAAAATATTGGACGATACAACACAACTTACTTTTAGTGCATTCGAATCAAATTATTTTCATTTTCTACAATTATGTTATCTACAAACAAGTCATTCATCTTTACTTTTTTCGAATGGGTTTACTCTTGATCCCTATCAAGCCCGGGGGCCAAGACATTCATCTTGAACATATACATTTTTATATAGTTTCATAGACTTCTTCTGTCCATCTTGAAATGACGCAGGCGCTTACACTGACTCAAGGTCCATAAAAAATATTTTACAATCAAGATAGTATGATCAATTTACCCAATTTTGATTTTGTTTCCAGTATCAACTGCTGATGTCAGAAGCTATTCTGTCTTTAGCTCCAGACAGTTGGCTTTCGAACTTAAAACTGAGGCACAAAAGACTAGTCCACTTGACTATGCAGATTATGGGGTCCTTGTTAGCCATCATAGGCAGCTTCATCAAAATAGCCGATAAGGAAGTTCATTGGAATTCACTCCATGGTAGATTTGGTGAGTAGCTAGTTTTACTACCTTTGTAAATTGTAATAACTTAATCATCAAAAATAAAGTATCATTACTAACATAATATTAATATGTGATGACAAACCTTAAAACTACAAGCTTTATAGTTCCATCCCAAATATTCAACTATCGTAATATTACGTGTTATATGAATTGTTTTTCTTTGTATTCTGTTCCAATGTTTATTAATAACATATAAATTAATATTTATATTTATTATAAGTACACTAGTAATGATATGTTAACACCATAGCACCTTGTCACAATGTAATTTTTATTTGCTTCTATCTTTTGGTTTTTTGGTCGATTCAGAGTGACATGATTCTGCGATGAAAACATTTCATTGTTTGCAACAGCGCGATAGGTTAAAAAAATCGTAAATAAGAAAAACTTATTCTGCTATGCAGAATATTATTATAAGGCCCTTAAATGTGAAATTGGCATAACTTCAGTAAAGCAAGATTAACTTCAGTTTGTGTAGTTCAATAGAACTTGAATGCATAAGGACAATTTAATAGTTACGCACTAAATATAATCCATTACTAGAATAGCCATTTTTGCTTTAGCCTTTTCATTCATAAATTAACTTCTCTTTCCAGCTCTGGTTGCTTTGGTGTTCACCACGGTGTCTTTGGTTAACGGTCTCGCGTCCCTATATGCGTATGAGTTACGTCGAGTGGTTCCTGGTATTTTATCCAAGTTGACCCACATCTGCTTCGGTATCGTCTCTTTAAGTGCTGCCTCCATCGCCCTCTCCTATGGTTTCGATAAGGGTTTCTTTAGAAACTGGGCCACCACCAGTTTCGCTGATACTCTTATCATATTGACGGCTGTATTCACCACTATTGTTATTATAAATCCTTTCATTACATTCTACAATAGATTACGTGGGACCATCAATAAATAATTTGCAACATTTTTTTTCGGCCAGTCTAAAAAATACCCATTCTAGATTTACCATGCTTTAACAAAGATATCGAACTAATGATAAAACAACTGTTACTGATTGGTTATCGTGTAGAGAATTGATATTTCTCTAGCACCATTTCGTTTTATGGAGTGCACGTGATATGATAAAGAGACAATGGGTTTTACCAAAGTATACAATATAACCTATCAGACAAATCGTATACCTTATTCACGTTCCTATTTTATTGCATGCATTCATAATATCTACTTAGATTCCAGAACCTCTTACGTCCACAGCAAAATTTAATCAAAGAAAATGGGTTATTTTTTTCTTATTGCTTACATGAACAAGCAATCCAAAGGTTTTTTTTAGGATCTGAGTCACAGCAATTTTTGCTTTGTGATTTGTATTTATAATCATCATTTAAAAAGGAGCCAAATTTTTATCTAAAGTTTGATTTCGTATTTTTTAGTAATAAGCACTATATATATTAAATCAAACTTTAAGAAAGAAATTGGTTCTGTTTTAAATATAACTTTACTTTTATTGTAATATTGCAAAAGAGTAGAAGTATTTAAGTTTGTTAATAAAAATGAAATACTCATTGTATTTTTTTATTACCTACGTCTTTAATAGCGTAACCTGTTTAACATATTCTTGATTAGAAAGGAATACAAATAGAAGTTGCCGTGTCTCTTGTGGCTTCTTCTCGATAAGGTAGGACTAAGAAAGTCATGATGTAGTTTTCAACTTTCAATGAACGTGTTATAAATGTTCATATTGAACAAAAAGCGTGTTATCTTTGTTATTTTATCTGGCTCATATCAGGTCTTGTCACAACGTCAAAACCAGTTCTAATAATACATCAGTTGATTATCACCTGATATTGTCGGATGGCTTATCAAAATAATACTAAGTAATAAAACAATTAGTTGTTGAATCTTATTGATCACATAGTAAATATTCGTATTTGAACAGAACTTTTATCTTCGATTACATGATATTGAAATATTTACCATAGTGGATTCTAAATAGTTCATAAACAAGCCCTTAGCATAATGATTCTAACTTTTAAGCGGGCTACTACCTTTTCTTGGTTGCTATTCCTACCTGTAATAATGCGCACAGCAAAGAACTCCTATAATCCATCCATTTTCAGAGCCAAGATGAATAGGCATCTTCTGAATTAGCCCGTTCCATCATGGATCCTGTCTTGGCCCCCGCGCTTGATTGGGATCCAGAGTAAACTCATTTAAAATTAAAATAGTAAATAAACTCTTTAAAGATATGAACAGTTGGCGGCCGAATAACACACCATAGTCTTGATTTTAAAGTGAGAACTATTAATAACATTACCTAAATAATTAAAAATATCTAGCAAAATGGAATTGGTTACATTCTCTAAAGAAATGCAGTTATTAGAACAGTGGATATTTTAATGCCACAATATTAGGTGACTTATATTAAATAGATATTCTCAGTTGTACCCAAATCGATATAATTCTGGTTTCTACCATTTTATTATCTTTTTCTATTTCATAATTTTCACAAAATATTAAATGTTATGATTTAACCTACATGATCAAACGCCTCAAACATTTATTAGTAAACTTAATAATATTTTTGTTTATCACACCGGGAAGGCAAAATAAGTAAGGTTATAAGTAAGACACACTCACCAATATAAATCAAATATGATATTATTCTTAAGATTTCAAAAAAATGTTAGAAATATACTAGCCGTTCATAATTCAATTCTACTACACCCTACAAATATCCGCGCTACTGGGAAAAAAGGCACCCTTATAAAAGCAAATACTGTGCTGAATGAAGGATATATCCAAACTCATGGGCTCATTATGGTTTCGTAGATACAACTAACTCTACGAGAACGTGACTTCCGAAACTTGGAGGCTCTCGCGATAATATTCTGTTTGTCATCTCTACGTTGACCAGCACTTGTGATAGAGCTAAATCTACACTACATCTTATTGATCTTGACTTGATCTATCATAGGATGCACGATAGAGCTCCTCGCTCATTTGTATGATGTGAGTTGAGACACATGTATTTAGTAAAAATGTCATAAACTCCACAATATTGTCAAAACATACCTTTAGAAGACGTGCTATCAATTTCATTGAAAAATAAATTAAGCGTCACTATCACAACGAAAATGTCGATAAATAGATACTTTAAGATTGTCAGAAATGGGTTGTCGTTTTGGGAACTTTGCTCATTAGAAACTAATGAGCTAAAAGTAAATTATTTGTAACTGCACATATCTAATCTGATGCTGTGAATGCCTCATTAACAATCAGAAATGATAACAATAGCTTTACAATTGATCCTGTTACCGTTTATCTCTTCATATATAATACTAAGAAAGCAGAAAAAGTTTATTTTAAAGACGTCAATCAACGGGTAGACTTCATAACTAGTTTGAATATGACTCGCAACGCAACGGAATTAGCTAACGGTCGCTATGAAAATGGACCAAAAGAGGAAGCAGGTTTTTCTGCACCTGAAGAAACGGTAGCGTTGAAAACTACCAGGTCTATTACGACTTTGTTCGTCCATATTTTAGTTGGTACTGTTGTGGGAGCTAACATCATGTTCGCGCTTCGTGACGGCCTTCCATTGACTGCTACGCGTATACATATAATTCTATGCGTGATTGGGGTAAGTAAAAATGCAAAGCAAAAAACCTACGATGGGAATTGTGCAACATTTGCCATCTAAACAATAACCCGATTAGTTTTTAAAATATATTTAATGATTAAATATTAAGATACATCGAATTATATGTTACGTTATAACGTTTTCACGCTTATTAATATTAATTTAATAACTGTATTCTTTGAGAAATGTGGCTATTTGAAATGGAATAGATAAAATGCCGCTTGAATTATTTCTTGAAATGTTCGCATTTTTAAAATGATCTAAATTATGTGGTATATTAATTTTAGTTTCAACTTTTGATGGGAGAGTCAATTTTAGCACTGGCGCCAGACAGCTGGCTGTCATCTCTGAAACTGAAACACAAGAGGCTGATTCACTGGGTGATGCAAATAGGAGGCTCAGTTTTGGCCATCGTCGGGTGTTTCGTCAAAATTCTCGATAAGGATGTCAACTGGGATACTTTGCACGGACAGTTTGGTATGTAATATAATAATAATAAAATAATATTTTATAACATTATATCAATTAGCCTAGCCCAAAGTAAGTGTAAAGCTTGTGTTATGGATACTAGGGTAATGGAAAGACATACATATATGATACTTATATATTAAATAATTATACCCATTACTCAGGTACAAATGCTCGTATTCATCACACAGATATCTTCCCCTTCCGGGACTCGAACTCAGGACCTTCGATGCGAAAGGCAGGATCGCTACCGTTGCACCAAACGGTCGTCTGAACTAATAAGGTGGTTCAATAGAAGTATTTTTTATAAAAATAGTAACAAAAATATTTTTATATTCAGGTTATGATGCATTGTTAACATTAAGGTTTCAATGCAATTTTACCTCTATATAAAAGGTTTCAGAGTATAGTCTAGGATTCAACTTATTTCGGCAAACATTTTAAATATTTTTCAACCGTAGGTAATTTGATAAAAACAAGGGTGAAAGCTCCTTCGGCCTAAGCTATATAAAAAGCAATTAATTTTATATTTTTTTATATATTTTATGCATTATTTCAATGCTATCTTTGATGATAATTTATTTTTTCTAGTATTTTCTATTCAAATAGTTGATCTTATATGCAATTACTTACTTCCAATTATTATTCGGAATTAACATTTTTTCCTATATCACATTGTTACTTTATATCGAGCGCCATCTTACTTCGAAAGATAAGTTAAGCTGTTGTTGGTTTTTGCTGAGACGCAATACGCAATAATCCAAACAAGTTCCTCATTGTAGATATTGGCCCTTTGGTGATTTCATTGACAGACAACGCCCGATCCGCTGTAAGGTTAATGGAATTATTATTATTGATGATGAAAACGTGCATGTAGCTAAGTCTTTTTGATCTTTTTTTTCACACTTTGTTATTGCTTAACGAAACTAAATTATTATGTCTACTGTGTTCAAATTATTAACAATTTTCTTATGATCTTCATTATCAAAATGCGAAGTATGAAATCAATAAGTCTGTGGTTTCTGATACATACAATTTAGGGGTTTTCAAGTCATAAGTGAATAGGTATCTTCTAGGCAAGCTCGTCACATCTTAGAAAGGCATCGGCACTTACCATCAGGCGAGATGGCGGTCAAGCGCGTAGGTAACTATTTTCAATAAAAAAAAATAAGCTTTGTCCTAATTTTAGGTTGGATGAAAAAAATAGTTAAGGGTAATAAAATAGGATGTAATGGTATAAGAATATGATAATATGTATGAGATAATATGAGCAGGAAAGTGTAGACATAACATGAGTCATAGCATGATCTTTTTACTGATCCTGAGGGCCAATCATGATCTTTTAGCGCGATGCAAGTTCGATTGTCAAAATGAGACGGCGCTATACGCGTCTCTCTTCAACAGCTTAACTTGAATTGGGACTTACATATGTCAGACGGGAATGTCATTTAATTTTATCCTATGATCTTAACAATAAAAACGAAAGATAGTCAAAAAGGCTGCAATCAAATAATACTGCCTCATCGTGTTCGGGGATGAGGGTTCAGTTATAATAAACGTCTCTAAAACTATTATATAAAATGTTAAAAATGTATGGAATTTTGTACGAAATGGTTATGGGTTGAATGTTAGGGAGTACATCCGTCCGATTAACCGATACGTAACGCACTACTATTTGCAACAGTAGCGTCGACTTGGCGTCGACTGTACTAACGTGCGGTGACCTCGATTCAGTCGCCGCGAAACATTAGGTAACAATAAAACTGTTGTGTTCGGTAAATTAACCGAACACATCACCTTCATTATCTAAATTATAAGATTCTTGTCTGTTTTTTGCAGCTTTGGTCGCTATGGTCTTCACCACGGTGACTTTGGTTAATGGTTGCGCCTCCTTGTACGCTTACGAGTTACGACGAATGATACCTGGAATTTTATCTAAGCTTACCCACATTTGCTTCGGAATCGTCGCCTTTGGAGCAGCCTCCATCTGCCTCGCGTACGGTATCGATAAAAACGGATTCAGGGTCTGGGCCACAAGTGACTTCGCGGACGCCCTTATCGTCATGACTGCAATCTTCACTGTCATCATCATAATTAATCCTTCTATCACGTTCTTCAATAAATTCAGAGGTGTGATCACTAAATGGCTTTGACGTCGATCGAATAAAGATGGCCGCAGCTGATCAAATGACAAAATCAAACCTTATCCTGTACTGATACACTGCATACGTGAGTCTACTTCTAATTCAAGAGTTCAGATACCAGAAATGATTATCAGGAATTTCTACTTCGCTCTGTCATATTAATTATTATATAAAAAATCTTCATGATTTGAAGATTTCACAAAATATAATCTCAATACTTTTATTTATATGTTAAGAACAATAAAATATATTTAAAAAACTGTACATGATTCGAGAATTCATTGCATCCTTCCATCATTAAAGTGATATTACAATCACCACATCTGAATTAAAGTCGTAAGTTATATTTAAGAAAAAGTGGCTTTGTATGTTTTTAAACAATTTTTAGTAAATATTTTTTATGATATTTTATCCCATCTTATATGGTATATTAATATAGAATTCGAAACAAACATTTGAAAAAAAATTTTTTTTCGAGTGCGGCGTTTCGATTCAATACCTCTCATTAATGAAGCAACGCTGGCTTTCAGCGTAAAAAAGTAAACTTTCGACGGGTTCGGTAGCTCAATATGGAGAGCACTCTACCGGACATTCAATGGTTGCGGGTTCGAGTCTCGCCAGAGGACAACTCGTATGCAGAGTCGATTTTCTAGTATTTTTCAATTGAAAATTATGTAAATACATAATTTATAATTATGAAAAGATTTATGTATTTATTATTCAATGGTTTAAAATTACCTGTAATTTTTGCAACTTTCTTAACACAAAGTAAGAAGATCCTAAAACATTTTACTTTTGACCAAATTCATACTTGACAAGGGATAATTAGTCGTAATATAATAAATAACATTAATATTAATACACTTACAGCTTCAAATTTCATAAAAACAGCTGTTCGAAGTCCAAAAAAAGAAATACCTTGTTTTTATCAGGACATCTTTTACTTGGTCCCTAAAATGAAAATGAAAATAACTTTATTCAAATGCACTTAAAAATAAGTAGTTTTGAATCGTCCAACATTTTTTCCTACCACCCATTCAGGACGTCTTTTAACTGACAAGAAGAATGGGCGCAAGAAACTCGTCAGCTTTAACAGAAGTAACGACATTTACAATATAATACGTCGTCACCATACACAATCAACAAAAAAAAAACAAAATTATTTTGTTATGACAATACTAATAGTGTTATGATATCATTATTTCGTTGTTTCGTTGATAACAACAAAGTCAACAAGTATCTGTACTTACTTAAATTAAGTATCCCTGAACATTACAATAACATACAGGGAATAAACGACAAATTTAAGAAAACAACAAGATTTATGTTTAGTATTAGTCAATACTGAATACTGAAGGTTAAAGCAGACCCACTTCCCAAGGCAGCACCCGTTCACGAGCATGACGCATGATACAGCCATCGCTTCGCTCAACCATATCTTAGGGAACGTAACAATCCGCACCACATGCCACCACCCAAGAAATGTATTAAGAGAGCATGTCATACTCTTAACTACCAGTAATAAATTAGTTTAAAAAAATTAACAAATGCTAATGCTGTATGATACAACCTGTAATAAATAGTGTCATGTTGAAATGACACATATTACTTCCATGCATCGCGATCTATTAAATAGTCGTTGACCTTGTAATAACCTTAAGACATAAGCTTATTTTTTACATACATTTTAAACTTATGATAAGGCAAATCTACTATACTTTGTGGAACTTTATTAAACAGTGCTACATTTAGTGCATACCTTTCCCCAAAAAAAAGGGCCTCCTGTCTTTTGAAGTCTAAATCTTGGAACGGTAAGTCTAGTTAAAGCAATGTACGTCGCTATTTTTGACAGAAGTATTCTAGTGTTTTCGTACATAAATTATGTTCTCATAAATGTACTGTCCCGCCACAGTAAGAATATTAATTTCCTTAAAAAAAGTTCGCCTTGGTCTGCCGTTACAGACTTGCCCATGCACATTTATTTGTCTTGTTAATCTTCTTTCCTCCATCCTCTCTACATGTCTAAACCATCCCTTTTTAACACGCTTTTATTAGTTTCACCAGTATGTTTGTATGTATGTAACTGACTCGTTTGGGCTCGATTTTGCCCAACTTTAAGCGATCAGATTTACTTTAAACGTACGACTTATCAACGATCGACGACAATACAATATTTTGATAAACTTATCTCATTATCCTAATAAGGATCGCCAGGATTAATGATTTTAATACAAGTCCTCTGCGCGACCGCAAAAGAAATCCTTGAATATGTTTTCTATCGAGATGAAACTGTTAACACGTCTGTACATATTAAAAATAGTTTTATAGCAGATCGAACTAAAAAGTGAAAAATAAAATATAATTTAAAAAACTTAAAAAACACGCTTTAATAGCAAATCGAACTTAAAATCAGAAAATAACTTTTAATTTATATTTTATTCGACTGATATAAAAAGTATACTAACTTTGTATGTTTAATAATTTTCAACAAATTCTAAAATAAAAATAAAGTTATGAAAAGAAAATTAATTTCATTGTAAAAAAGTGTGCGGTGCTTTTTATATCAAATTTCTATACTTACTTTATGTTTACAAATGACTACAAATTGTTTTCTGATTTTTAGTTCGATTTGCTATTAAAACGTGTTTTTTTAGTTTTTTTAACTATATTTCTCTATCTTTGTCTCTATACACAACTTTTTTATCATATCATTCCTTAATTTGTCCTAAAGCATGAATAACCCTTAAGGTTTTAAAGCATTAAAATAGTAAATATAATTAATCAAGGTACTAAGTAGTCGTTTAAGTGCAAAATGTATCGCTGTCTGCGGTTTCTGCATTTATTTGTTGGCGGGCGGACGATGTATTTTGCTTGATTATGCTGAAGTAAGCTACATATTATTGTCTTTATTAATGGATATGGACTTCCACCAACTAACGTCTGATTCCATAAAATAATTTATGAAAATAATTTATATATTTTATTTTATTTTATTTATTCAAGGGGTTGATCTATATTTACTATATCTCAATAGAAGACCGTATTGTTTGATCTTTTAAAGTTGTTATTATTATTCAAGAGTATTGTTTTAAACCTATTGTAGGATGTTCGCTTAGTTGACCACGAACAACCTACAGGTAGATGTTGTAGTTAGTTTCGTTGATCGTTATTCACGAAGTAAGTGGTGGCTGGCACGATGTTGAAAGTTGCGTTGTTGCGGAGATAAAACGAAAGGATTTCTTCACTAAGTTTAATAAAGTTATAAAAGTAGTTAAGTTTAGTTACAGTTAAAAATATAGCTAGAAGATGGGTCCTTTCACGACTGTGGCCGATCGTAATCTCATCATGTTTTATTACAGCAGATAAAAGGTAAACTTTAAATGCTGACGCGTAACCTAATTTAAGCGAATTGAACTGAAGTTACGGAATGTGCGGTGTAAGACCGTACATGCTCCCGACACCAAAAATAACTAGTCGAAAAAGGATCCCATCATCACAAAGTTGATAAAAAATAGAAAAATACATGTATAAGAAAGTTATAAGATACAATATTAAAGTGTACAGAACTATTCAATAAATCAATCGAATCGAACTTAAACGCGATGTTATCTTGAGATTGCGTTGTGACTGTTGCTACTGCAGCTGGCCGCATCTCCTGCATTTCGATGTCCTCAGTCGGTTGATACTCGCTGAAGTGTATTTTTGAAAGGGCAGCGACGTTTCCTTACGACCCACACGAACACGACGACTAATGCCGAAGCCACCAAATATATGTTATAGTGTAGTGATTAGCTTCTTATCTATTTTCTCGTAGTCAGCGTAGTTAGAGTGCTATCCGCGGCATCCTCTCTATAGCTAGGTTGGCAACCCTGTTGATGGTCGAGTTTATAGTAGGTATCTATAGTTAAGATGCTAGACGTAGTTATAGTGCTCATCGATACATCGTTGCCGCATATCATCCGTATGACACATTTATCGTAACATATGATTAGCCACATATTCGGCGAATGCAACTTAAGCCAGTTGTCGCGACACCGCGCGCTTCCAATTTCACAGGGCAACGTCCTTTGTTGATCCAGCAGTTTTGCTTCACACGGCGCCTTTTGTTATGTAAGTTATATGTGGGTAACTTGGCGGTACAAATATAATTGTCTGTGCTTCTCTGAGTGCAGTGTTTGATGTCTTCCTGTGACATAGTTAAGTATGTTTTTTATTATTATTATTTTTTTTTTCACGTTGACGGCGATGAAGTAGGCCGATATTTGAACCCAGTTTGCAGTTTCGTTGTGCATCATGATTGACAATGGTATTATAAATAATTCGTTTGCTAAATAACCGACCGATGGGTCGTTTTTCAAGGCTTGTAATATGAGTGTTCAATGTCAGAGCGTTGACTTGTGACCCAGTTATTGTAAATAATGCCAGCATGGTTGCAAAAATCGGAAATGTTCGTTTTACTCTCTTGGAGGATAAGTCTTTGCGATTATTTGGCCTTGAGATTTTTAATTTTGTGACGCTGCAAATTGGAGATGGAGTGATTTTTGTTCTTCGTTTTGAACAGGTAGTGGTGACAGCTTTATAACAGGTCGCTTTATTAGACCGTTCTTGGTTTTCAGTGTAGCGACGCGAACGCGGTTGTCAGATCCTGGATGGAGTTCAACAACGCGCCCGAGAGTCCACTTTCCAGGCAGCAAGTTCTCTTCTTTAATAAGGACGATATCATCTGTCTTGATGTTGGGTGTTGAGGTTTGCCATTTGCTTCTGACTTGAAGTTGATGTAAATAATCACTTGACCATGTTTTCCAAAACCGGTGAGTCATATGAGTAGTTAGTTGCCAGCGTTTTCTTATGTCTATACTTGTTACGTCACTGCGGTCGGCCTGTGGTAGCGATAAAATAGGACCTCCAGTAAGAAAATGTCCTGGCGTTAGAGTGTTGTAGAACTCCTCTGGATCCTCCGTGAGGGGGCAGAGGGGCCTTGAGTTTAAACAGCCTTCTATTTCAGTTAAGACCGTGATCATCTCTTCTTAAGTTAGCTTTTGTTCCCCAATTGTACGCCGCAGGTGATATTTCATTGACTTTACGGCGGCTTCCCATAAACCGCCAGCGTTAGGCCATGCTGGTGCGTTAAAATGCCATTGGACTTCCAACTTGTGGATTTCATTGAAAAATTCTGAAGTAAACAATTGCTTGAAATATTCAAATTCATTTTTCAGGACCTTCACAGCGCCAACAAAGTTCGTCCCGTTATCACAATAAACGTGTGCTGGTGTTCCACGTCTTGCGGACATTCTTTTGAAAGCAGCAATAAACGTATCTGTACTTAGATCTGACGTTAATTCGATATGTACGGCCTTTGTCGCCATACACACGAAAATGACAATGTACCCTTTTGAGGTTTTCACACCTCTTCCTTTGTTCCATCCCAGTGTGCGTGAAGGGCCGTGATGGTGTAACGCGTGGTTTAGGCAGGTCACTCATTTTTTGGTGGTTATTATTTGATTTATGGCGGTTGCATGTAACGCATCTTCGAAGATGTTGTTTCACAGCGCTGTTTCCGCCAATGATCCAGAATCGCTGCCTGATTTGTGCCAAGGTAAGACGTGCTCCTCCATGCAAAGTTTGTATGTGAGCTTGATCGATCACCATTTTTGTCATTCTACCGGTGTGAGGTAATATCGCTGGATGTTTAATGTGACTTGGTAGTTCAGAATGCTTTAATCTTCCTCCAACTCGAATTGTTGTTATCTAAGTAAGGGCTCAACTTGAAAATTTTGCTATTTTTTGGTACTGTATTACCACCTTTCAATTTCTGAAATTCTTCTCTAAATTCCATATTTTGTACAAATCTAATCACGTGTTCAGCTGATTTATTTAATTCTTTTGTAGTTAGGTAGCTGGCAAAGGTTTCAGGTTGCTTCCGACGGCGTATTGTTGTTATGAAACGTGACACCCATGCAATCACGCGATAAACGTAGGTTAATGAACTGTGTTTATGAAGTAATATGTTTATAAAATTATCGTTCATTTCTGCCTTCATAGTTGCGAAAGTTTTCGAATGATTCTCTATTCCAATATCCGTAGTAAATAGACCGTTCTTGCTCTCTTCATCTTGTTCGTTAAAAGTTTGTAAAAACGACGGTCCTTGCCACCATAACATGTGATTCATAAGTTTAACGGGAGACAGTCCTCTTGACGCGCAATCCGCAGGGTTGACGCTAGTGTGGACATATCTCCACTTGCTCGCAGGAATAATTTTATTAATTTTGTCCACTCTGTTTGATACATATTTTTCCCATTTTTGCTTGTTTCCTTGTATCCAGGCTAATACAACCTTAGAGTCACACCAAGCATATATAGTTATCGGGTTATCGTGTAATACATGGATTGTTTTTTCCATAAGTTTGGATAACAACAATGCGCCACATAGTTCAAGTTTTGGCAGTGTTGTAGATTGAGATAGGGGCGCTACTCTAGTTTTGGCTGTGAGTAACGTCACTAACGGGTGGCAACCCTCATTGATCACTCGACAATATATAACACAAGCGTACGCTTTTTCGCTTGCGTCGCAAAATCCATGAAGTTCTATGTTCTGATATTTGCTGCCAATCCATCTATTTATTTTTATGTTTTTTCTGTTAATTAATTCGTTTTTTAGTTTTAGCCATTTCTTGCTTGTTTCTTCGGGTAAGTTCTCGTCCCAACCAATTTTACTTATCCAAATTTCTTGAAATAATAACTTCGCAGCTATAGTTATGGGTGCGAGCCAGCCCAATGGATCGTAAAGCGTAGAGATGTCGGATAGCAATTGTCTTTTCATATTTTGTTTTGCAGATTGATTTGTTTTCCAGTCAAACGTAAATGTGTCAGTTCGGGGATTCCAGGCAAGACCGAGAGCTTTTTGTGAAACTTCGTCCTTAAAATCGAATATCGCCGAGCTTGTAATTTGATCTGCAGTCAAGGTTTCGAGTAACTCCGGTTTGTTACTTGTCCATTTGCGTAAATTCATTTGTCCTCCCTTCAGTAAATTGATCAGTGCGCTTTGGAGTTCCTTTGCCTTTTCTAATGACTGATGACCACTGATGACGTCATCGACGTAACATTCGTTGAGCAAGATCTTGGCTGCTTCTGGGTACTTGTGACCATCATCTTTAGCTATTTGCTTTAAGGTTCGCATTGCTAGCCACGGCGCAGATTTCGTACCGTAGGTGACAGTACATAATTCCATCTCGTGAAGTTTGTCGTTAGGGTTGTCTCGCCATAATATTTTTTGTAAAGGTCGTTGCGTAGAATCCAAATTGATGCAACGGTACATTTTTTCGATGTCGGCTGTGAAAACAAATTCGTAGGTTCGCCATTTTAAAATGAGTTTCTGTATGTCAGTCTGTAGATTTGGCCCCTTTTCCATAAGATCGTTTAAGCTGTAACCCGAGCTTGTTCTTTGAGATGCATTAAATACTACGCGCAGCTTAGTTGTAGTCGAGCTGAGGCGTAGTACTCCATGATGTGGAAGGAAGTTTTGGGGCTCCTTTCGCGATGTTGACGGTTTCATGTGACCCAATTTGATATATTCGCTAATGAAATCTCTGTACAAACCTTCCAGCTGAGGGTTACGCGACAATCGCCTTTCTAGTTGTAAATATTGAGCGGCTGCGATGGCTTTCGAGTTTCCAATTTTTTCTTCAAAATTGCTTCACAGGGGCATTTTTACTGTGTACCTTCCCTCAGAGTCGCGGGTTGTTGTTTCTTGATAGTATTTTTCGCAATAACCGTCAGATGAAATGTCGTTGTTGGTTTCTATTATGTCTTCCGTCTCCCAAAACTTGGTTAGTTCATTTAAGTTTGTAAGTGTGACGTAACAGTTTAGAGTCTTTATGCTCCCGCAAAGAATCCAGCCCAGGTGAGTTTGCTGTGCAGTTGGTGAGTGGAGATCAGGGTTTAGGACACCATCCATCAGAATCATGGAATAAATAGCAGCTCCAAGGAGTATGTCCACGCGTCGAGATACGTTGAACTCTGGGTCAGCAAGTTTCAAGTTTTGTATATGTTCCCAGTTCGGTGTTTGGAAGGTTTTGTTAGGTAGGTTGTTTATAAGTTTCTTCATAATTAAAGTTTTTGCTCTAAAGTTAAAGTCTGAATGTACGGACATGCAGTCGAGATTAACGTAACCCGTGCAGTCTCCGGACACCGAGCCCACTCCGGCTACAGAAGCATATATGTTTTTTCTAGGTAAGTTTAATAGTTGTGCGGCATTTTCGCTGATTAGGTTTACTTGAGAGCCTTGATCGAGAAGAGCTCGCAAAGTGACGTAGCTACCGTTGGATGCCTTCACCTTCAGTGGAGTTGTTGTAAGAAGAATCTCGGTGTTTTCGTTTGACAAGTGATTCGTTTGCTGGTTTGCAGTCGTAGCCCGGGGCTCAATATTATTTTGTCCGTGATAAGATGTAGATTTTTTCATGTTATTATTGTGCAATAAAGTATGGTGCAGCATATTGCAATCTTTGCAAGTTTTCGCTGATTTGCAACGTTCATTGCCGTGGCTATACAGACAATTTCTGCAAACTTGCAGTTTTGTTACAGTCACGTTTTTCTGCTGCGTGCTCATGTCGTTGAACTTTGCACATTGCATCAGAACGTGCATTCCATTACAAAGTGGACATTTAATTGAACTTGTATGATATATTTTCGGCTATTCTCGTTTAAATGGATTATTTGGTTTCTTTGCTGTTTGGTACATCTTTGTATTCGTATATTTTTGCATGTTGGAACCATCTCTATGTTGATTTCGCATGGTTTCAAACGCCATGAATTTATTTAACAGAAACATAGTAAATTCGTTTAAGGTAGGTATGTCCCGGGGCTCATGCAGCTCCTTTGTGTACTCGTTGTAAGTTGTAGTGTCAAGTTTTTGTGACATGATGTGCACAATCATTGGATCCCAGGTCGATGTGTTTATCCCCATATTGGCGAGCCCATTTAAAGTTTCAATAATAATGTCGTGAATTTTCTTCAAGTTAAATGCGTTAGGTTGTTGTATAACAGGTAAATTGAGCAGGTTGTTCATGTATGACGTAAACAACAAGCGTCGGTTATTATATCTCTGATTAAGAATTTCCCAGCAGGATTCGTAATTTTCAGCGCTTATGTGTAGATGTTGAACGAGTCTTTCCGGTTCGCCTTTCAATTTAGACTTTAGATGTTGCATCTTCTGTGCGTTAGGTATAGTTGGATTTTTATGTACTGATTCCAAAAACAGATCCTTAAATGTGATCCATTGGCTGTAACTTCCGGTAAAGTCAGGAATGTTTATTGTAGGAGCGGCTTGATGATAATTAGAGGTTGACCAGATTTTGGCATTTAGTCCTTTTCTCATATGATCATAATTTTGTTCGATTTCGTTGAATATAGTGACGTAGTTTCGTTCTGATGTTTGATGTAACCTTTCGAGCTCCCAATGCAGTTTATCAATTGTTTCCCATTTTGATCTTAAAATGTTGAGATGATCTTCAGCATCCCACTTATTGATTATCTCCTCCAAGTTAATTTTCATCATAGCTCTTTTTATGGCCTTGAAGTTACACTCTTGACGTTGTAATAGTTCCTTTGTTTTTTCATTTAAGTTTCGCTCGGTATCCGGTTGCAATAAACTTGGTATTTCAGTTTCCGCGGAAGTAGTGGTCCCGGCAAGCATTCTCTTCAAAATATCGGTTTTCGTTGATTGGTACAGTTCCTTAGTTTTTTCGTATGCGTTTTCTATGAAATAATCAAAATTTTTATCTTCTAAAGTTAAAAGTAATTGATGACGTTGGTGAAAATCATCCCACTGGTTGTTCAAAGAAATGAGCCTCTTATTGAGATATTCCTGAGTTTTCCTTGAAGCACTGTCTTTCTTGTAGTTAGAACACATCGATTTGATGTTTTCGAATATTTCAGCTTGAAGTTTCAGCTCTGACATCATGTTAGTTTTGTTAGTTTTTAGTGAGTTAGTTAGTTTAGGTTTTTGATGCGGTAGGTAGTTATCCACAGGTTTCCAAGACTTGTTACACTCGTTGTTGTTAACAACTTATATAATCTCCTGGCGTGGTCGCTTTTGGGTACCCTAAGTCCTCTCTTCCTTCTCACGATATGTGCGTTCTCGTCTCATTTTCCCTCGTGAGACCCGCTGGTGGGAGGCCAGGCAAACCGATTCGCTACCGTGCAAAGAAAAAGGAAAACAAAGGTACCTTTTACTCTTCCTCGAAGGACCAAAATGTAGGATGTTCGCTTAGTTGACCACGAACAACCTACAGGTAGATGTTGTAGTTAGTTTCGTTGATCGTTATTCACGAAGTAAGTGGTGGCTGGCACGATGTTGAAAGTTGCGTTGTTGCGGAGATAAAACGAAAGGATTTCTTCACTAAGTTTAATAAAGTTATAAAAGTAGTTAAGTTAAGTTACAGTTAAAAATATAGCTAGAAGATGGGTCCTTTCACGACTGTGGCCGATCGTAATCTCATCATGTTTTATTACAGCAGATAAAAGGTAAACTTTAAATGCTGACGCGTAACCTAATTTAAGCGAATTGAACTGAAGTTACGGAATGTGCGGTGTAAGACCGTACACCTATGTATACTTAATTAGTTTATGGTTAATTGCTCATGTTCTTTTTATGATCCTTTCACAATACTGGTATGTTGAAATTTTATACTCTATTTATATAAGTAAAAATTTGCAGCTTCTCTCTACATATAAAAGACAGATGGTTTCCCAAGATGCAAAGTTGCCTGGTTGACCTCTGCTTGATTACTGATCTATACTAATATTATAAAGCTGCAGAGTTTGTTTGTTTGTTTGTTTATTTAAACGCGCTAATCTCTGGAACTACTGGTCTGATTTGAATAATTCTCTCAGTGTTGGGTAGTCCATTTATCGAGGAAGGCTATAGGCTATATTTTTTTTGAAAATTAGGGATCCTTAATAAAATTGCTATTTTGTAACACAAGGTGTAAAATCGAAAACCTATTTTTGCGTGCGCTGCAAAAACTATTGACAATAGAACAAAATTATGTACTACGGGTTTAAGACCTACAAAAAAGTCCGCGAGAACATATATCTAGCTATCAAGGTTTAATCACAATAACCGATTTTGTGTTTAAAATAATTATTAAATCGTCTGAAGAAAAAAAACCTACGTTAAATATGTATCGTAATATTAATCTTTATCGAAATAAAGCATTATGTTATCAAGAGTATTTATGTAGAAGTAAAATACTTTTTGTTTCGTCTCAATCGGATATTTCGTTTAAAAGTTATCATATGTGTAAGATGTTAAGAGTTGGTACCTATTAATGAGATATAAAATAAGTGTGTAAAAAACAACTACGCCTCCGAGCCCTCAGATGGGAGGCGGGAGGGAGGATCCCATCTGAGGGCTCGGAGGCGTAGTTGTTTTTTACACACGTATTTTATATCTTATAGAAATATTGAATTGTGAATGCAAAAAAAAAAATAAAAATCTTAAAAACACCTATTAATGAGTTATGGGCCATAGAGTTTTTTATCAACATAAAATCCTGTAATAATCTTTTCGAAATATATTTGTTGATGATTGTAAGTATAAGATCTTTGAAGAGTATAATAAATACATTTCTAAAATAACTCTGCTACGGAAATCCACGCGCGCTTGATGCAAGCAAGACAAGACGCATGCAAAAGTGTCGGGATCTCATTGTTATCTACACTAATATTATAAGGAGGAAAGATTTGTATTTTTCTATGTTTGAAATAAACTCAAAAACTATTAAGCCGATTTTAAAAATTCTTTCACCATTGGAAAGCTACATTCACGCTGAGTAACATAGGCTATAATTTAATGCTAGAAAAATTTAAAGAATTTTGTCCACCCGTGCGAAGCCGGGACGGGCCGCTAGTTTAATATAAAACTGAACATTTTCTCCAACAAAGCTTGAGACAAAATGTCACACACACATCCATAGACTGTGTGGAAATTGTTCTCTAGAATTGTTTAATTGATTGCAATACGTAATAATGACATTTTAAAAAGTCCTTTCAAGAAATAAAAGATAAATGAAATGAAAAAAAAAAGAAATAAAATATATGGTGATATAGGGTAAAGGCACCAGTGGTCAGCCTCATAACGACTTTTTGAAGTTTGTACAGTTGCCATTTCTACAGCATATGTCAGATAATGAAATGTACAACATGATTGGATTTATTGTTTATTATAGTTTTAAAAAAATATATGTCAAAAACAAGAATTTTCCTAATAAAATATATAATAACGTTTAAACAAAAAATGGCACTTTGTCCCAGTGGACAGCCTCTAAAAATCAGTAAATAGCCTCGACGAACCCAGTGCGCAGCCCTTGTAAGTATGAAATAGTTGTAAAATGTATATTTATAATCATTGATTATAAATATACACTTTATAACTGTTTCAGGTAAAACTTAAGTATTGCTTATAGATTCTCATACAAATAACCACATTCGTCCCTAAAAATACCATTTAAATAAGATCGTGGCTGAGTACTGGATCTTCAACTCCCAGTGATCAGCCGCATAAAAAAAATAATTTAAAATGTGGCTGATCAGTGGGTTTTTGACCATTGGAAAATGTTTGTCGTACTAAATTTGGAAATTTATATTTATCGGTTCTAATGGTCGTCTTGTACTTTCAAAAATAATCGAAAAACTCAGTTATCAGCCCCGGGGCTATCCATTGGATCTTTTGTAAAAAAGTGGTATCCAATGGTCAGCACCCTCAATTAATACGTAAAAAAGCGATATTTTTATCAAAATTTAATATAATTTAATACATGAACTAATGTTTAAAGCTACCATTTAGAAAACACAATCACATTTCATAATAAAATAGGTTCTTTCTTACCTGTTAAGAGAACACTACATGTAATAAAAAATATGGCGGACTTGACACTATTGCTCTTGTTGTTGGAAAGCACCGATATGAACCAGTTTATTTCTACCCCCTGATCCCCTGCCGCTCCTGTCGCGTGACACATTAACCAATGAGGAATCAGAGCGTCTATTCAAGTGCAAGTGATTTGTTTATTTTGATTATAGCGATATTTATGGCCAATAAACGATGTAAAAGGCTGAACACTGGTGCCTGGCTGGCCACTGGTGCCTTTACCCTAGATCCTTGAAATTTTTTTTCTGAAACTCATTGTTGGTACAAGTTTATAGCTGGTCTTACACTGGGAAAACTTTATTCTAAAATTGTAATTAAAATTTGATCTTATAGGTTAACCCTTATTACGACCATAAAAACCTCTTAACTGGATTTACCCCTTTTTGTTGCTAAAAAATTATTTGTTTTCAATAAAATTCGCAAAAACAGTGACCACCTGTAATTCATCATCTTCAACCTTTTTATGTACTAGAGCCCAAATCGTTCTTAAAAATTAGATAACTTAGAGAAAAGGCCAAATTCCAACTCAGAATACGAGATATATAGATGGCGTGACTTAATATCACTTTCGAAACACGGAGTTAGTTGAGATTATCAGTTTAGTTCTCCAATCCGATAACTGATCTTTACTCCTCATGTAACCTCCACAATTTCAAACAATGCTGAACCTTCAAGCACCACAACCACCACTGCTGTTAATATTTACTCATAACACGTCTTCTAATTATAAATAAATATATTATGTTGTTTAAATTTGCATAGCTACTCACATTAGTAGTAGTAAAAACGGGGTCATTAACATTTTGTTATTTAGTGCAGTTCCATACTCCATCTCCACGGAAAAACTGCAACTGATCAAAATATCAAAATCTGAAAAATAAACGAAATAATTATTATGACATAAACATATTTTGTTATTAAAAGTAAAGTATAAATGCCACTGCCATAAGATGAAATATCGTTTTTCTGATTCTTAGATATTTCTACATTTCATAGTACTGTATAGGTAAAACTGTCCTTTAACACCGAACGCCTTAATTGTACTGCAAACTAATGATACAGAAGTAAATAATTTATAACTGCACACACGAATATCTTATCAAATGCATGCAATCAAAGCTGACAAGATAACATAAGTTAATCTCATTATATAAAACGTTAGAAAAATTGAAGAGACTCATTTTGGATACATCATACTGCTAATGCCGAATTCAAACATGGCTTCCAACGCAGCAGAACTGGACGCAGTCAACGTAAACCTCCAAAATGGGCTTAAAGACGAATCAGGTTCTTCTGCACCTGTGGATCAGCTGGCGATAAAAGCGACCAGGTCGATAACTACTTTGGTCACCCACATCTTTGTTGGCATAGTAGTGGGAGCCAACATAATGTTCGCGTTACGAAACGGCTTACCTCTGAATGCGACAAATTTGCATATAATACTATGCGTGATTGGGGTACGTAAAACCATTATTTTGTCAATTTAAACAAACGTTAAAATCTTTCAAAAGCAATTTATTAGTTTCATTGTAAAATAAATAAATTTATACCACGTTAAAAATCCATAAACCAGTTCCATGATGCAATAACTACAGTGACATTAAATCGTCAACAGTAATTTAATCATTAAACTGGGTAATGGAACCAATGCAAATATGCTGAAAGAGCATTTGTACGACATTACAGTAAACTATTTCACAATAAGCTTAGAAATGGCAAATAAAACTTGAACTATTGATAACAATGTTGATGAGTTATAGTCATGTTTATAACTTTACTGATTTTGTTATAAAAGATACTGTTTGTGGTTTGCTCTTGTTATAAATGATATCAACTAAGATATATTGCTATGTATGATGTTTAGATGTTTTATTATCTACAACTCTTCTATAATTATCCACTATTACATCTGAGACACTTTTTATAGATACATAAGAGTGCGTAGAATTTCAGTGATTGTATTAATAACAAACCTCCTTTTTTATCACTTCATTGTTTCAAAATATTTTGAATTTATATTTCAAGAACATACGACAATCATCCTTGAGTTAAATGTGTGTTAGAAAATGTCATCATTACTATCATAGAAATGAAGATCTTTCCAAGGAACCGTAACTTTTTGGTTCACTCAAAATGATCACATTTCAATGGCTAAAAAATCCTTATCAAGTCTATTTAATATTTTTTCTTGTCGAAAACCAATAATATTTAATAATGATCATAATTATTAAAAAACATCGAAATATAAGACTCACCTAATATAACACCAAAATACGACCTTAGGAGAATATATTCAATATTAGTTATATTAATATTTAACTCATTTCAAACTTCCATCACTTAAAAATCACAGTAAAATTTTAAACTTGTCATTTCTTCATAAATTAGTCAATAGTAAAATAATTGTCCTCCACTCCTTCAGAAACATAATGTCACAGTCACTTATAAACTTCCAAGTCTGTCCAAATTCTAGTTGTTTACACCAAAACGTTCTAAAACTAACCTACGCCATTTCTCTCCTATAAATAAGCTCCAAGCAGAGTATAACTTCATTAGTGAAAATGAGGATGTTGTTATATTTAGACTTAGTTTACTTGTATAATATTATCTCAAAGGTCAGAAATAGTATAATAAAATTTGTCGAGCAGCATCAACAAAGCTTTCTAATATAAATATTTTCTTACCTATATGTAACTATTTATGAAGCTGTTTATTGTTTGTTTTTATTGATTTATAATCCTTGTTAGTGGTACAAATAAATATAACAATATTCTTCTTTATTAATTTGGTTAGCTCAACTTTTCCCTCAGGACAGGTGGATTTTGATTTTCGTTTTAATTTATTTCAGTTTCAACTACTGATGGGAGAGTCAATTTTGGCATTGGCGCCAGACAGCTGGCTGTCGACCCTGAAGCTGAAGCACAAGAGGCTTATTCACTGGGTGATGCAAATAGGAGGCTCTGTGCTGGCCCTCGTTGGCTGTTTCATCAAGATTATCGACAAAAGCGTCAACTGGAACACGTTGCATGGACAATTTGGTAAGTTCCATACCATAATTTAAGGTATTTCTTTAAACGAAAATGCATTTATAAGCAATCCTTTTTCTTATACACAATTAGCTTTTATAATACTTTGTCACTTTTTAAATGCACAGTTTTCCTTTTGATGTACTTGCTAAGTTAATAAAACCACATAATTTGTAACGAACTGTTAAAAGACTGTTAAGAATTTTTTCAAAACTTTTAGAAACATATCCCATACAAAACACATGATATTGTAGATAAAACAACATAAATTATAGCAAGTGTTGAAATGTATGTTGCCTTAAGTTCAACCAGACCAATATAAACTATCCCTAACACTCAGTGAAATAAACCCACCAAATCTGGGCGGCGAATCGACTGAATGTATTTTCAATTCAAGGGGGATGCATCCAACTAGACTACTTATATAAAAAACAAATAGAAACCAAAGCGTGGTACAGAAAGGCACAATGCCATCTTTTGTTTCATTTGAATGGCAAGCCTTTTTTGTAAAGCTGATTTAATTCGAAAATATTGTTTATAATTACTCTAATTCGTTATCTTTTAAATTATTTATTTGTTGTTATATCATTGCAATGTCTCTTGTAAAGATTTAAAAAATCATAAAAAAATAGATTTAAAATCTTACATATGATTAGATGTTCTGACCTGATTACTATATTTCACCAAGTAAAAGTATTTTATACACATTCATTTAAAATAGTATCAAGAAATCGAACTATCAAATCAAATAGCTGATAAGTCACGTAAGAATAATTACGATGTTTATTTTATCTATGAAAAGAGATACTGTCAAAAAGCAATACGTGATCATTTTCTGATTTTCGCCATGATAAAAACGTTAAAGATATCACTTCAGTTTTACATGTGATAAAATCATCAATATACCTACCAAGCAACATTAAGAATATTTACTTAATTAGCCTTATTACCAGTAATATTGAAAGATAATACAGAATCTGGTGATAATATGTTTAATAAATTGGCAATTTTATTAAGTTCTATCACTTGCCGGTGACTTCTTTCACATTGATATCTGAACACCAACACTTTTTAAGAAGTAGCTATAATCGTTTTTTGGATTGGTAGCATCTCTGGTTTCGCTATTTTCTATACAACACAGAGTCAAGTCGCTGACAAATATGATTTTTTATTGCATAACTAAAGTCTTTATAGTCTTGTGTTATTCATATGGCCTTGTGGTGTTCGGCAGAATAGCATATCACCAACCTTATGATGAAGTGAGGAGCGAGAGATGATACTGAAAGTAATCACATACACCTTTCGTCGACCACAAAATAGGCAGCACCTTTTACTTCTTTCTCCAACTCGTCTGAATTATGGCAAAACCCCCCATTTTTAGGAGAGGTTTCCATCCAGCACTACATCGAACTGCGTCCTGCGTCTTTTGGCTGGGAATATGATTTAATTATACAACATACAAGAATTTAATTTTTTTATCAAAATGGTTTTCAACAACCTTTTATTTATTTTCATTTGTCGTGCCTCGTTATCAAAAATTATGATTAAATTCGCTATGTATGTAACATGCAAGGATAACAATGTAATTGTATAATGCCATTGATCTGATCTGTCTTTATTCTATATTTGATTTATATTATTCATGTCTTCTTGACTATTTTATCGCTTTACGAGTACATAAGAAACTTCCTGATTAGTTTAACGGTAAGAATTGCAATAGCGTAACAGTTGAACAGAGGGCATATTTTTTTTAAAACTCAATGCGAACGTCGGAATTATTGAGAGCTCCTTACTCAGCAGTCCCTCAGTGTTTATTTACAGAGCTAATAGTTAAAACAATAAAATAATTTCTCCCTTATACACATTGCCTTTCTTTTCATATTCAAATTTATTTTCACTTATAATAATCCCCTGTTATCAACAATATTTTTACCCTTATAAAAATTTCCTTTTTCTTTTACAGCTCTGGTGGCTATGGTGTTCACCACGGTGTCCTTAGTTAACGGTTTCTCATCCCTGTACGCTTATGAGTTGCGAAGATTTATCCCAGGAATCCTATCCAAGTTGACACACATTTGCTTCGGAATCGTCGCCTTCGTAACAGCGTCTATCAGCCTCGCGTATGGTTTTGACAAGCGTTCCTTCAGAAACTGGGCCACTACACCCTTCACCGATAGCCTTATCGCCATGAATGCCATTCTTACTTTTATCATCATCATCAATCCTTTCATCACGTTCTTCAATAAATTCAGAGCGGCTGCCACTAATTAACAATAATAACGTCACATTATTAGCTTTTTACATAGTGATAAGTAATGATAAATCAAATCTAATAACTAAGTGTTATAATTACATAATAAAGGTACAATCTCAAAATTCTACTTCTTTGTTTATCTAAGCCTATTCAATAAATCAGCTTAGCGGTTGATTAGTTTTATAATGTAACACGGATGTAAGTTTATGAAATCGGTATAACTGATATTAAGAAGCAAAAATATATCATTCATAGGGAACGTGTCAATGATAAACCTTTGCTATCGTTCATTTATTTTTATTAATTATAATTATTTTATAGATTACCATAAGATTATTGATAAGATACTGTCCTAATTATGTCTGGCATTGATAAACTAACATTTTTTGACCTTAGATGGGTGGCTAAAGGTGGGAAACATTATGTTTTTGTAACTCTATAAGATGACAATCAAATTTATTTATTGTATCTAGAAATGTATGCATAATTCAAAATAAGAGTTATATCGATATCCACTTTATCATAGCTGCCTGCTTCTTCCAACATATGTATGTCCTAAGCAAATAGTGTTTTCTTCAGCGATCGTGATATGTTGGCAAATTAAAGAAGACGACAGGAACCCATTTCTAAATTTATCAAACACATATAATAACTAGTTCCTATTAAAATAGAATCTGTTCAGTTCTAGGATAATCCAAGTCAACTGTGCCGTGGACCCAAAATAATAATATCGGAAAACACACGTATGGAAGTGGTTTAATTGCTAGTTAAACAGTAATTGTGGGTTTCCCGTTTTACAGCACTCTCTACTATTCCTACTATATATACATTATATTTAGTTTAATAACTTTACCACATCGAAAGTTAAGAATATACATTTATTCTATCACTGTTATTCGTGTTATTTCCGCTCCAACGTCCGTAATATCAACCAAATCCTAATAAAACAAACTAATGTCTATGGTCCTGATCTAATAAGTTTAATGTTTTAATGAGAGCCAGAACTGGGTGGAATTGCTCTTAAAAGGATTAAATCGAAGGAAAGGAAAGGTACAGGGCCGACCAGGTTAGTGTTAGTGAAAGATGGTAAACGCAAAATAACATAAACATATTAAAATAGAAAAAGGTATGATAAGATAGTTAGGACATATAGGGAGGATGGACGAAAGCAGATTAACAAGACAAATATATAAGGCTAATATGCATGGGCAAGTCGGTAAAGCCAGACCAAGGCGAACTTCAAAGAACAAATAGAAAATGTCCTGAAAATAAGCCAGGCCAAAAGTGCCCGTACAGATCGAGTCCAGTGCAGCAAGTTGGTATTTTGCTGAGCCATCGCAGAGGTGGCTGCAATATTCCATGCAAGATCGGACTTGAGCTTCATAAAGAGTTAAAAGCTTTCCGGGCGTGAAATATCGCTTGACCATATTTAAGTCGCCCAGCTTTTTAGCTGCAGTTTGAGCCTTAGACTCGATGTTGGATCTAAAGTTGAGGTCTGAAGACAACTCCATGCCAAGAAGCTGGAGGCTGTCGGTCACAGGTACAGACGCACCTCGGAAAGTAGGAGTGAGGCTGAAGGAACTCTTTTTCACAGTGAGAAAACACGCTTGCGTTTTGGAGGCGTTGCAATGGACGACTACTTTCACCCCTGTTTTATTACTGTCACCCCACTGGGAAACGTGGCGTCATGGCGTCTCTCATCAACATCACATCGTCACCGCTGGTTGCATTAGACAGGTATCTTTCTACGACAGTACTGTAGTCTGCATACTCAACAATTCCTGGTATCAGCAGAGTATTGATGTGCAGCAAGAAAAGCGTCGCAGAGAGCAAAGACCCCTGAAGGCGGAATCCGGCATCAATAGCCACTGAGTCAGAGGAGCAGCCATAGATAACTACTCTGATCGACCGTTCTGTCAGGAAATCGGCTATACAATTAAAAAGTCAGCGGGGATACCTTCGCCGTGCATCTCGAGGGCCTCGCCCCAGCAGTACATCATATAAACTAGAAGATCCCCAGTTGAACATCCACGACGAAAGCCATATTGACCGTCACTGAAGAGATCATTGTCTTCTAGGTACGAGAGCAACTTACTGTTCAGCAGTCTTTCCATTACTTTACATAGTATGGAAGTGATGGCGATCAGTCGGTAATTCGGGTCGGTACTACTACCCTTTTTGGGTACTTTCTGCACATTGGCAAGCTTCCAGGATTTTAGTACGGTTTTTGTTTAGAGAGACAGGCAATACAAGCGTGTTAGCACAGGAGACAACTCAGGCGCACCATACATCAGTATTCTTGCGGGTATGCCATCAGAACCACTGGCCTTATTCACGTCCAGACTAAGTAAGACTCTACGGACACGTTTATTGTGAATTGTGATCTCCGAAATTGAAGAATCACAGCGAGGTATGTTTGGTGGTTGTTGAGAGTCGGTGTCTAGACGGGAATTGCTCGCAAACAGAGAGGCAAATAAACTTGCTTTCTCAGTTGCAGAATGAGCCATAGACCCATCAGGCTTTAGCAAAGGTGGTAACATAGGACGGCAGAAATTCGCTTCGACCGACTTCGAAAGGGACTACAACTGTTTACTTCCATTCAGATAGGATGACTGTTTCGTCCCTCTTCGGCTGATATGGCCGAATCTCGCCTTTAGAATGACCCTTTTGCATGACTTGGCCCCCGAATCATAGGCTCTCTTCTTCACTCGGATTCTCCATGCGCGGACCTTGCGATCGCGTATAGGCACCCAAGCTTGGTAAGCAGACTGTTTTCGAGGCTCAGCACAAGCACAGGCCGCATTATACCAAGGCCGGGACATGTAACCGTGCGGGATGTCGGAGAATGGAATAAAATACACCATTACCAGCCAATTTACGTCCGCAAGCTGAGCTGAGCTGAGCTAAGACTGACAATTAATGTTAGTGTTGATCAGTTGTGAGCAGTAAGTCAAGACAATTGGGTGTGTTACTAGCTATATTAGCTATATCTGGAATTCGCTTGATCCACCAGATGAGTAAGATTTAGCGCTAGGGCAAATCGTTGCGCTTCTCGCTCAGTATGGACAGTTTTCTGGTATGGAAATAACCAGTCTTTGTGGTGAACGTTGAAGTCCCCCAGAAAAACAAGCTCCGCCGCTACGGCTACCGCCGGTTACCGCTGTGCGATCTAGAAATCATCTTCTCTACCCCTGTGTCCACCAGAAGCCAAATAATGGAAAACCTGGATTTTGGAATGAATAAATTTCTTCCTTAAAAAACCTTTTAATTAATTCAAAGTGAGTTATAGAATTTTTTTTTCATAAAATAATGTGTATTTTTTTACTTATACTCAAATGTAAGTATTCAAGCTTAAATAACGGGAAAACGATGCATTTTATAAAAACTTACTAAACACTTTTCAAAGTACTCAGAAACACCTATCAAATAAGCTCCAGAAGAAGTTGATGGCATCAAAATTAAGCAAGTTATGATGAAAATAATAGGACCCTTTCGATTTTTTTAAGAAACGGTCAAAAATAAATTTATAGTAATCCCTATGAGACTTTCTTTATTTTTAGTAATGACCCTAAACATTTTGACGGGTGTTTAGTTTGAAAAAAATATATACGAGTAAGTTGAAAAAAAAAATATTTAAAATAATTAGAATTTTCCATATTTTCGTTAATTTCATTTTCTTTTGATAATAAATCAGAAAAAATAGAAAACGAAATTTGAGGTTTTTTTAACAAAGAGTTTGTTTATTTTTGTAGAATAAAAAATTACCGAGGTAGAAACCTTTAAAGCTTAAACTTTACTGCGAAAGCCATGTAACCGGGGCCCTTTAACACTTTATTAAAAATAAGGGTTTTAAAAGCTTAAATTTAATATGATCTTGTAGCCCTTGAAATTAACTTTCAAATGATTTTTGAATTAAATTAATATCATAAAAAATATCGGAGTTATTGTAAAAAAAGCAATAAAAAATTTTGGGAAAACTTTTTGGAGCAGATACTTTCACGTATACGTCGATTGTAGAAAGTCCCAATAAGGAGTAGACGTGTCAATAGGTACTATCGAGGTCGCTCGTGCCTTACCACTTTGTAGAAATGTTCGTTTTAACTGATCGCATCGGACACGCCCACACGACCCATACCTTTCCCTAATTGGCTTCGTATTTTACTACGATTTATACTACGACCAATCAAAAAACAACTAGTTTTAAAATCGCCCTTTATGTCAGTACTGTCAACTGTCAATCTGCTTTACGATTGCTTGTTGCGCACGCGCGCCATTGTTGAAAGAAAGGAGCGGGGCGTGGCCTGAAGCGATAGGCATCGTGCAGTGTGCAAGCGACTTTCGACTTAGAACTGATAAGGCGCCAGAGGCTTCGATAGTACATGCTCACAAAATAACGGTTGATGCATTGGATGAATACACCAAAATAAGTTCTTTTCATTTATTTATTAACGTATTTAAAATAAATTACATTGTATTCTTCAAAAAACAGCGTATAGAAATCCACAAAGGTTTATAGCAACGCTGTATAAAGCAAGCGTTAAGATACAATAAATACACAAAAAATTTGCAAACCCAGATATGGCTCGGAAACAGAGACATTCGTCCAGTTGACTGGGGATGGTGCAAAATTGGAGAGTCTTTGTTTCCAATTAAAAATCCCAATCCATCTGCTCCAGATTAATTGTTAACTTAATTGTTAAAAAGGGTGCGGCGCTTCTTGTGTGTAGTAGTGTAGGGTTATTTTACAATGCAATCTGCGGATCATGCAGTGGAGACAATTGCCAAAATAGCGCTCCAATTAATGAAGAAGTTAGTGAAAAGAGCTCTGTTGAAGAGTGAATAATTAAATGTCATATGTACTATTAATATTTCATTAATTTATGAAACATTATTTTAGTAAAAAATGTATAAACTTTCCAGATTTTTATATTTATTTTAATAATAATTTTCAAAATAATTTTTAATTTCAATAATAATTTTCAAAATAATTTATCATCTTAATAAATTAATTTTTTATAAGTCACATAAGCACTGAAAAATTGTTTCCAATGTCAAATTATACTTTTTCATCAATTTGTGCACAAAGGGTAGTTTGAGGAATGTGGAATGAATAATAATAATAAACTTTAAAAGATATAAAAAAATCATTAGTGATAAAAAAGATTCTAAATAATTAAAGCTATTAAACTGATTGAAAAAGTTCATTATTTTGATGGTAAATGGTGGTTTTTAAGGGCGCAAAATTTCGCAATTAATAAACAATTTAATACTCAGTAAATGAGATTTTCATCAGTAATGTATTATTCAAATGATCAAAGTTTATTAAAAGCAATTTTTTAATGATTCTGCATTAAGGTGGTTTTTAAGGGTTGAAAGTTCACAGTCAACCAACAATTATACCATAAACATTAAACAAACTGTTTGTGTAATGCTCATATGTGATTCCATATTTTAGAAATACAGAAATATGATTTTTTCATGATTTTCGATTTAAGGGGCGGTTGCTAAAAGCGGTTGAAAAATTAATTAAAATCATTAATCATGCATATAAATGTTGAAAAATGTTTAGTTTATCTTATCAAACGAGATTACTTACGCCAGAATGCTTAAATCTGCATTTTTTCCCATTTTTAACAAAAGGATTTCATCCCTAAAATGCAAAAAGCGCAAGACGAGCATATGTCACTTTTTAAGTTGAGGGTAAAATAAATTCAATCCCAAATTTTCATGCCAATCGATGGAGATTCACCGAAATCGGAGGTAATAGTTGATTTTTACCTTCATTCACCGTACTATATATTGCTTTGCAAGACAAATAACGTAGACAGATGGTATCAATAATTCTAGCGTCCTTATTGAATAAATTTATTGATGTGTAAATATTACACACGGATACCTTCGATTGTATGTCTTCCATTGAACAGTTATGAATAGCAATATTTATCACGATAGGTCACCACTGGCACACAATGGCACAATAAACGCAGTATCTCTGTTCGATTTGTGCAAGAACGGATACGCTGCGACTTCCGAGACAGTGACCATCAATTAGGGACTTTTAAAATTAAAAATATCGCATATTTAATTAATTAAAATTTTAAGGAAATTTGGAGGGCTAATAATGCAGCTGTAACCAACAGCTTAAACTTGAAATTCGAAGCACATACATAAATCCTCGAAATAATGGGCAATATTTTTGACCACTCACCTATTGATACCATGAAAGTTGGCAAATCTTAGCAATCGCAGGTTGGTTGAACAAACCACTGATCGAGCTCTTTAAATTGTTTTCTATTCTTGAAATAACATATGATATGAACAGAAAAACAGAATGATAGCGTAGTAAGTAGATTGAATATCTATAAAGATAACTTAATCATGACCTAAGAAGCTCATCGGCAAAGATGATCTTTTTTATAATAAGCTCAATAGCCTTGAGCGTAGACGGAAAGTAGATAGCCTATCCGTTTTTTATAGGATACACTTCAGAGAGTGTGCAGCAGAATTGCACAGCATTGTTCCGCCGTCCCCATTTTTTCATCGGACAACTAGACTTACTAATAGGCGCCATCATTATATTGTTCATATACCGAAGAGTCGCACTAAGCCTTTTGGTTCCAATTTTGTGATCAGTACCGCTAAAGAATGGAACTCTTTGCCTAATCTGTTTCCCAATAAATACAATTTAGGGGTCTTCAAGTCGCGAGTGAATGGGTATCTTCTAGGCGTTACATCCCAGATACCATCGTCGCTTACTATCAGGCGAGATAACGGTCACGTGCTTACGTATTCAGGGTAAAAAAAAGTAGAAACGTTTTTATTTTCTTGTCCTTAATATTATTTTAAGGTTGCACACTGCAACAAATCTATCTTTATGGCATCAAAGCATACAAAGGAAGCTCAAGAGAGAGTAATAGATGGCCTCGATACTCAACTCCAAGTACAATCGACATCTGATAAAATAAGACATAACGAATATTCGTAAGTTTATGCAGGATATCGAGAGAAAACCTGTGATGTATTTATCGGTGAATGGCGAGATGCTTCTCACTTTAGATATATAAATGACGTGAAATGTCTTTTGATTCGCCTGCCTGCTAGCAGTCATTTTCAATAACAAATGTAACGAAAAACGTTTTGTCATGATCGTATATTACTTTGGAAGTTTGGAAGCACATTGTAAATATAAGTTATTTACGGGATTGCTACCATGTACCTTGTTTTTGAGTTTCCGATATTTCGGCACTGTTGCAAGTGCCATGATCACGGAGCGACTGAAGTAATTGCGGGTAGGCTGTTATTGGCAGAAATATCGGTCTACCCTCCGACGAAGTCTCTTATTGCGTTCGTTACCCGTACCACTGTTCACATTCTCACTATTTTCTTGGATTTGTTCTCGACACACAACACTTACAGTATCGGATCGCGACACGACACTTTTTTGATTATTTCGGTTCTTACACATACGAACCACAGGATTCCAGATATTCGACAATTTAAACCCGTCCTCACGATTGAAATTTTCATGTTTTGTTATTTCAATCGCTTCCCTGACCAATCTTGGTATGTAGTGGCGTTCTGTCGAAATAATCTGTGGTTTATGAAACTCAATCCAGTGGTTAGGACCAGAATCAATCAAATGTTCCGCGATGGCCGATTTCTGCTTATCGTTGTTCTTGATTGCTTTTATGTGTTCCCTTATTCGGCATGCCACTGTTCGTTTTGTTTGGCCAATGTACGAACTGCCACAGCTGCAATCGATCTTATAGACACCAGGTTTCTCCAAGGGGAAGTTGTCTTTAGGAGACCGTAGGTATTGTGAAACCTTACGTACAGGAGTGAAAACAGTATTTAGCGAGTACCTATTCAGTATGTTTGAGATCTTGTCAGTCACTCCTTTGACATATGGCAAATAAACGGGTTGTCTGTCTACTTTGTGTCTCTGGTGTCATAAAAGCAATCAAGAGCAACGATAAGCAGAAATCGGCCATCGCGGAACATTTGATTGATTCTGGTCCTAACCACTGGATTGAGTTTCATAAACCACAGATTATTTCGACAGAACGCCACTACATACCAAGATTGGTCAGGGAAGCGATTGAAATAACAAAACATGAAAATTTCAATCGTGAGGACGGGTTTAAATTGTCGAATATCTGGAATTCTGTGGTTCGTATGTGTAAGAACCGAAATAATCAAAAAAGTGTCGTGTCGCGATCCGATACTGTAAGTGTTGTGTGTCGAGAACAAATCCAAGAAAATAGTGAGAATGTGAACAGTGGTACGGGTAACGAACGCAATAAGAGACTTCGTCGGAGGGTAGACCGATATTTCTGCCAATAACAGCCTACCCGCAATTACTTCAGTCGCTCCGTGATCATGGCACTTGCAACAGTGCCGAAATATCGGAAACTCAAAAACAAGGTACATGGTAGCAATCCCGTTAATAACTTATATTACTATAATGTTAGTGACCATGAAAGTTTAAAACAATATATTGTTAACCGGTACGGGCCGGATACGTCCAAATTAATAAAACATCTAGAACGCGCGCGGAAAAAGTGTGAATGTTTGAAGGAATCTCTGTCTTTCCTCGTGAAGTGTCGTGATTCGGACATTATCCCTATATGTGTTAGGATAAAACCAAGACCAGACATTCAGGGTTCCGCGAGTATCCTGCGAAACGCGAGTGTAAAATTATTGCGAAAATCGATTCGTAACTGTAGGTACCAACTGGACAAAAGTCAGTGTGAACTATACGAAATCCATCTGAAGTGCAGTGAAACTCTTTCGACAAGTGACTTTGATATTTGCGATCGTGTTACATACTTACAAGCTCAACGTACCAGGGAACTAAGCGCCAAAAAACAAGATCGTAAGTTTGAATTGTTATTGCAAAGACAAAAGCCAGATGTCCCCTACCACGAGAACTCACTACCAACCCGAACGGTAATAAATATGTCGAATATTGAGTTGTCCAACGCTGCACAGTCTGTTGTTGAAAGAGGGATGAATTTCGCCGTTTCTCCCAGACGTATTCCCTATGAGGAAGTGATTGGGTCGGTTGAAGAGGGTGTCATACGTAACAAGATACCAACAGTAGATGCGGATACACTCAGGCAAGATGTTGCTGTAGTGTTACGCCATGCGAGACTACCAGGACCGAACATTACTTCTTCCGAATCAGTTGCCTTGAAAGATCTTCGCAAGAACAAGAATATATTGGTACTAAAAGCTGATAAAGGGAATGCGACTGTCATAATGAATACCAGTGAGTACGAAAACAAAATCCTTAGTCTACTCACTGATGAACGTATATACAAGAAGGTGGATTACAACCCAACGGCGAGGACAGATCGTAACACTCGCTCACTCATAAAAGAATGCGCCTACGCTTAAGACGATGACATTGTCAAATATTTACTACGTCCTAGGAACACCCAGCCTCCAAAACTATATGGTCTGCCGAAAATCCATAAGCCGAATGTGCCCCTGCGCCCGATCGTGAGTCAGATAGACTCACCTACATATGAACTGGCCAAGCATGTGGCAAAAGTATTGCAACCGATAGTAGGACGAACGTCATCGTTTGTAAAGGACTCCCGCCATTTCATAGAAATCCTGCACCAAAACAAGGTAGATGAAAATCAGTTGATGGTCAGTTTTGACGTGGAATCGCTGTTCACAAATGTACCTGTGTTAGATTGTCTTGAAGTGGTGAAGGTGAAGTTACAAGAAAATGACATCCCGATGGTATATGCCAAGCTGTTGCATCATTGTTTGTCGACGAATTTCTTTATATATCAGGGCCAGTACTACCTCCAAATAGATGGAGTCGCAATGGGCAGTCCCGTGGCTTCTGTGGTTGCCAATGTATGGATGGAGCATTTTGAAGAAAAAGCCTTCATCACCGCACCCACAGAAATAAAACTATGGAAGAGGTATGTCGATGACGTTTTCTGTGTATTAAGGGGTAACAAAGATGATGTTGAATCTCACCTGGCAAATTTAAATGGTATCCATCATAAAATTAACTTCACCTATGAGATGGAAGAAAACAGAAGTCTGGCCTTTCTGGATGTGAAGATTCGGGTGAGGAATGACGGTTCGTTTGGTCATTCCGTTTACCGTAAACCTACACACACTGACCGCTATCTCAACGCGACCTCGCATCACCACCCTAAACATCTTAACTCTGTAGTGACTTCACTGAAGAACCGTGCATATGACCTGTGTGATGAAGAACATCTTCACGAAGAGTTGGAGCATGTACGACGAGTCTTACAGAGTAATGGATACAGGGGACACTTTCCATCCAGACACAAATTAAGACACCAGAGACACAAAGTAGACAGACAACCCGTTTATTTGCCATATGTCAAAGGAGTGACTGACAAGATCTCAAACATACTGAATAGGTACTCGCTAAATACTGTTTTCACTCCTGTACGTAAGGTTTCACAATACCTACGGTCTCCTAAAGACAACTTCCCCTTGGAGAAACCTGGTGTCTATAAGATCGATTGCAGCTGTGGCAGTTCGTACATTGGCCAAACAAAACGAACAGTGGCATGCCGAATAAGGGAACACATAAAAGCAATCAAGAACAACGATAAGCAGAAATCGGCCATCGCGGAACATTTGATTGATTCTGGTCCTAACCACTGGATTGAGTTTCATAAACCACAGATTATTTCGACAGAACGCCACTACATACCAAGATTGGTCAGGGAAGCGATTGAAATAACAAAACATGAAAATTTCAATCGTGAGGACGGGTTTAAATTGTCGAATATCTGGAATCCTGTGGTTCGTATGTGTAAGAACCGAAATAATCAAAAAAGTGTCGTGTCGCGATCCGATACTGTAAGTGTTGTGTGTCGAGAACAAATCCAAGAAAATAGTGAGAATGTGAACAGTGGTACGGGTAACGAACGCAATAAGAGACTTCGTCGGAGGGTAGACCGATATTTCTGCCAATAACAGCCTACCCGCAATTACTTCAGTCGCTCCGTGATCATGGCACTTGCAACAGTGCCGAAATATCGGAAACTCAAAAACAAGGTACATGGTAGCAATCCCGTAAATAACTTATATTACTATAATGTTAGTGACCATGAAAGTTTAAAACAATACACATTGTAAATATTGTAAATGTCATTACTTTGTTAAAACTGATGTGTTTCTTGCGCCCATTCTTCTTGTCAGTAAGAAGACCTCCTAAACAGGTAAGCAAGTAAGTAAAACTGTTGGACGATTCTGAACAACTTACCATATTTATGTGCATTTGAATAAAGGAACTTTCTTTTTCAATCACCGGCATTTTTATAAACAGATAGTATAGTCGTACTTTACATTTGTACAGTAACTTAGGGTTACGCTCTGTCGCTGATGACCTACTGTTAATTTAGTTAAATAAAATGTAATTGATTACAATCTTTAGCTTGTGTTGTAACATCCGACAATACAGCATGTTATCACGTACTGCTGCTTTTACTTAACAAGTCCCTTATTCCCATATACTTTGTCATCTTCTGAACCATTATTTAGAGGATATAAGCCGTACTTGGTAGTGCATATCGATGTTCTGAAACAAAAAGTAGTTTGTTCGAAATTCGCTAACTGGAATACAGATAAGTAATTTTTTAGCTTTGTTTTTGAAGCTAGGATTGTCGACCAAAGTAATCAAAATTACAAAAACATACAAATAAATAACGCGGCACATTTAATACTGGCAAAACCAGTATCAATCTGGCGTCTGCGCAAGAAGGGAACGAAAGCTAATAAGTTTGGCTAGAGTGTGTATGCGAATAAGTTTTGAATAAATTTGATAACTTGACGTCGTGTAACATTTCTGAGATATCCTTATAATCATTAGTGCCCATGTCGCTGAACTAAGTTTACAATTTCGTATGGCGTTTATATATAACCGTGTAATATCCGGCAGAGTAAAACAATACCAAACCTTTACACTTAAGTCTAATGATACTGGAAACAAACACCATATGCCTCCCGTAGGCCAAAAAAGGTAGCAACTCTGACTACAGTTTAAGAGACATTTTCGTCACGCAAGAGACGTTTTTTCTGATGAAGAGGTAATTGTTTATGCTGTGATTCAAACGGGATTGATCGCATTTGACAAAGCTCATGACGTTATACACTCGGCGTCAAAAAAATCGCACCTCTAAGAAAATCACGTTCAAATGGCACTAACTCTGGATATGCACATGCAGTCGTATTAATTATAATTTTATTTAAAAGGTTACTTAATTAACTTAATAAAAAAACATTATTTTTCATTATCAAATAAAACCTAAAGCAACAAATAAAGGGTCACAAAAATTCTAAGGAAATTTTGCTGCTCGGGAGAGTCGCGAGTTGCGCTAACTTTGTGGGTATAAAGAGGTCAACACGGGTTCAATGTGGGTCATTCGCTATTAAACCGTTGAAGGGGACACACGCACTGATTTTACTGAAGAAAGAACATCTGGAAAATGGACACTACAGCTGATGAGGCCGCTCAAGTGGTTGCACTACTGCAAGCAGGGGTGCGGCAGTGTGATGTCGCCCGGCAACTGAATCTGAGCCGTTTTTCGGTTCGTAGAGTCTACCAGCGCTTTTTAGAGACCGGTGGCTATATCCGGCGACATGGGTCCGGTAGACGTCGCTGCACTTCGGAAAGAGACGACCGGTTCGTTGTGTCGTACTCTTTGAGAAATCGCTTCTCAAACGCTGTTCAGCTGCAACAGGAGCTCCAGGCAGTTCGCAGACGCACCGTGAGTGTATCCACGGTTAGAAGAAGACTGAAGGAGAAGAACATAGCAGCCCGCAGAGCTGCTACAGGTCCAAAATTGACTGCAGCGCACCGACGAGCCCGCTTGCAGTTTGCTCGCGACCACGTCGATTGGACCATTGAGCAGTGGGGAGCTGTTCTCTTCTCAGACGAGACACGAGTGTGTCTTTTCTGCAACGACCGACGAAGAAGAGTATACCGGAGGCAGGGTGAACGTTTCGCTCAAGCCTGCATCCAGGAGACGGTGGAATATGGAGGCGGATCCTGCATGTTCTGGGGCGGTATGTCGGCTGCCGGCAAAACCGACCTGGTCTGCGTCTCCCGGACCGGAGGTGCTCGCGGACAAGGGTCGCTGACTGCGCGCCGCTATATCACAGAGATCCTGGATGTGCATGTGGTCCCTTTTGCCGAATCTTTTGGCGAGGGGTTCACATTAATGCACGACAACGCTCGCGCACACACTGCAGCCATCGTGAACGACTTCCTGCGGAGGTCCCAAATTCCTGTGATGCAGTGGCCAGCGAGAAGTCCTGATCTGAATCCGATAGAGCACCTCTGGGACCATCTTAAACGTAAGGTTCGATCTCGGGATCCGGCTCCTTCGACTCTAGAGGAACTCCAAACCGCGGTGATTGAAGAATGGGGTCTTATCCCTCAAGAAGAGCTCCTGAAGTTGGTGAGGTCTATGAGGGACCGTATGGAAGCCGTCATCAGGGCAAGGGGGGGTAACACTAGATTTTGAGTTAATTTTAAGACACTTTTTGTACATTTTTTTTGTAAATTATCGATTATTAATTAGGACTTAATTAAGATTTTTTATTATTTTTCAAATTTTTATGCTTTTTGTATAATTTTAATTAAAAAAAAGATTGCACTTAATTGTTGTTTGATGCTCCTTTTTGTTACCTTTCTAATGATACCTAACACTATCCTCTATATAAGGTTTAGGAATTTTTGAATAAGATTTTTATAAGGTGCGATTTTTTTGACGCCGAGTTTAGTAGATGTGATATATAAAAATCATATTTGTGATCATTACAATGAAAAACGAAAATCATTTTATTCAGATACACCTAAAATAAGTTGTTTCGAATCATCCAACATTTTTACCTACCACCCATTCGGGACGTCTTTAACAGAAGCTTGCTAAAAAGTCAGCTTTAACAGAAGTTACAACATTTACAATATCATACGTCGTGGTAACATAATCCACAAAAAACAATAATATTCTTTTATCACAATAATAGCAGTGTTATGTCTTCATTACATAGTTGATTGCAACAAAGTCAACAAGTATTTGTTTTAAGTGACCTTAAACATTGCAATAATGTAGATTGCAAGTTGTAGGGTATTATAAGCCTAGTGCTTATAACACTCTACATGACATACATACTCCTTTATAATTATACATTCTGTAGAACGCACAAGACGTTTCACGTACTACATTGCAGCTGTATCCTGATACATCCCGATATAGATTTTTATACGAATGCCCTGCTTGCATATCTATTTTCCTTTAAGTTGTCGGCAATTATCAAATAACATTGAAAATAAGCTATTGAGATCTGCTATGTAATCTGCCAACAATTTTTGTAATTTAACCGTGATATTAGATAGTCACTAATAGTGAATGTCGCAATTAAAATTTAATCAAACTATTATCTAATTTACGTCATTTTTATCTGTCTAGGTTTGACATGTCTGATCTTAATTTAGATAAATATTTTAATCGTTTTATCGATAATTATCTGCTTCAACTATAATTATCTGTCAAAGTCTTTGTATTAGTTAATCTAAGTGACATAATTATTATTATACTAAATGTTACTTCTTTCTATTTATTCATAACTGGAAAACTTTCTTCTTCATTTACTTTAAGTGATGATAAGACCGTAACACGCTTCATCCGATATCCTCAATAAGTGAAACTAGAAATATCTCCATCTTTAAAAAAATATCCTTTTATCTCTCGGTTAACTTTTTATTTTGATGCTGACATAATCTTATTGCTTTTGCTATTACATATTAGAGTTTTGATTTCCTTTATAACTCCTTACCACAAATAGAGCATCAGAAAATTTCAAAGCACTCTAGTTCCTTTAACAGCAATCAGTTGCTTTACTATCTTACAGGTTATTATTTTAGCTTCCATTCATCATTCCCAAAATAAAATAACATTAAATGCTTTTTATTCAATATGAGAACAATAGAAATTCACGACTTGAGTTTACTTCTTAAGAACATTTATTCGTGGCGCTGTCACTCCAACACTAAATTTTACTGTTCATATTTTTTTCCTACCGGGCGCCTTATATGAAAATAATGCTTATAAAGTAAATACCATAAAATTATCATCTACAAACAATACCGTCTCATATAATTGCTTAGTAAAATAAGCCCTCCTTTATTTTTATATCATAAAGAGTAATGAACTCAATATTGACCCCTGTGGAACGCCCATGGTTATGGATGTTACAGAAGAGACTTACAGAAGAGACTAGAGACTACAGAACAACTTATTGACAACGTTTTGAACTCTCACTATCAAGCCAAAACGTGTATTATGGAAAAATTTGTCTCAACAGAAATGAATTATCGATTGTCCATAACATTCTCTTTAATATTTTATTTAAAGCTAGCAATATAGAAATTGGTCTAAAATTATTGAAGACAGAATTATCCTCAGACTTGAAAAGGAGAATAATTTAAACGTCTGTAGTTTTTTTCAGCCACATATTATTCAAAGTCATTTTTTCAACATTTCTGATTGTTATGAACATTTAATATTCTTAAAATTAGATTTAATCTATATCAAACATTATTTTCCTAATATGGCAAAAGTCAGTGTAAATATCACCTTATTAACACATAAATAGTATAATGATGTAAAATATGATTTTCGTCGTCTCAACCAAATGATGTCCATTACTGGACAAAGGCTCTGTAAAATGAATGACTGGTCCTGCACTGCCCGCATCCAGGTGCTTCCCGCAACCTTGAGTTTTTTATCAGCATTGTCTCTGTTATCAATACATATAACTAACCTATTAATTGTTTCACTATATTCTATAGATCCGAGCCATGCAGTACTTAATAACACTTTCACCTGGATATTTCCTATGAAAAGATCCAAAGTCTTTTATAATTTGGTCCAATAGCATAACAGTATATAAACATCTAGTTTTTGGTAAAATATTGTTCTCATTTGTACTATCTAAATTGTCAATAGGTATAGATAAATTCTCAATGGAAGACTGACATACTGCTTGCTTATTTAATGCCCAGGAGCATCCAGGCCTAATGCAACGTTTGCGGGATAAGTCTCGTTGTTTAATAAGCATTTGATGGCGAGTATGTATTCTCCAATCTTTTTTTAAACGATAATAGTTCTGTAATTGAAATTATTCAAGTTCATGTGATATATTTCTTAAGAAGATATTAATATCTTCAAAAACACACATTGCAAGACCTAGTGATGTGTTGTGGTTAGCACTTTTTGCAAATAATAAAAGTTAGGTGGAGGTTGGTCCCCTTACCCGAGTTTCTTTCACCAGTTCTTCTCGGAAGGGGTTTCCCAATTTCCGAACAGGTAGGAGACTCAGTAGTTATACAATGTAATGGTTGTAAAAATTTAATAACGGAATAAAAAATGCAAAATAAAACAATTTGATAGAACGTGCCCGATTAAAATATTGTGAAGGTAGTAGAAAATATATGACGACCATTGCTTTAGTCGTCCTGTGATCATGGCTACTGTAAAGGAGTCGAAACGTCAGGATTAAATATAAGATAAGTAATGCGCACGTTCCGTAAGAACTTGTTATATTCAAATTTGTAATGGGCGTGGATGTGTAATATCTAAATATGTTCCTGTTAATTCTATTTTTTACTCTTTTGTTACGCTGCCGTTATTCTCTCATTCTGATAATTATCTCCATCCACAGGTTGTCTGGTAGAGACTGCTTTTAGCGATAAGACTGCCTATTGTTACACGTTAGTTTCAAGCAATTAGCTATTTTTGTATATCTCTTTTGTTTTGCAATGTAAACGATACAGTGTTATTGAATTGCCAATTCGTTCTGTGTGCAAATCCATAAACGAATTATTTATAATTAATAGATAAAAGATAACATGAGTGCAGTTCAGTTGCACTAAGTTGGCACTCCTCACGGCGCAATCCATTAATAACAAATACTAATTTATGTTTAAAAACAAAATAATTTAACGCCACATTACATGATTACATAATTTTTTTATCGTTCTTAAGACGATTCGTCTTAAACGCAATTAAAAGACGCATATTAGTTATTGTTACTCAGGCATTTAAAAGTGATACAAATTTGAGATAAAGATTGATAAAATATCAAGATAGCACTTGTCTGATCCGAATTAATTTAAATATTCAATACGATGAGAAACAGATTAAAATGGATTTAAGCATAACGAATTAGTAGTAAGTAATTGTAAATTTAAAATTCTATGAAACATAAAACTTTAGGTGGAACTGCATGTAATAATATTTTTTAAAGAAATCGATGGCGTAGCGGCTACCCTATTCGGCTGTTTGCAAAGTTGAAGCAACTTCCGCATGTGTTGGTCACCGAATGGGTTACTAAACAAAATATTACTTACCTTTGCGCTTCGGAGCAGTATTTAACACTCAATAATCTAGATTATTCTAATAGAAAAATACTAGAAAGAAACGTTTCGGTTCGTAAGTAAATTCTCGTGCGTGAATCGAACCCATAGCCTTTGGGAGAGCTTTAGATCTGACTCAACCGCAACCTTCGTAGGTTGCGGGTTCGATTCACGCCTGAGGATTTACTTGGCAGCCGAGTCGATTTTTTTGTATTTTTCTATTAAAATTGTAAGTAAGTTAGTTTTTTATGTTTTTATATTTTAATTAAATAGATTGTACCCGGTTAAGTGAGCGAAATAAAAAATAATAATACTGCGAAGTGGATTATGATTATAACTTATTTTTCTTCCAGTGTCTTCATTACCACACGGAGCTGTCAGTGTGAAAAATGGGATCCCTACCGTTGCACTAAACGGCCTTCTTATAATAAGTATTTGAACAACTTAAAATAAATAGATAACCAGACTTACAAATAGGTTCAACGGTATATGGTTCATATACCAAAGAGTTATTAACCGTTTTGGTTCCAAGTTCCAAAATCCACTCGCTAACAAGTGGAATTCTTTGCCTGAGTCTGTGTTTCCTGATAAATACAATTTAGGAGTCTTCAAATCACGAGTAAAGGCAGGCAATGTTCTTCTAGACAATCGCGTCACATCCTAGATCACATCGTCGCTTACCATTAGGCGAGATATTGGGCAAGCGTATTTAAAAAATGTATATATTTGATTAAAACTAAGTAATAAGTACCTTTCCAACATCCTCACTCCGACAACCTATTTTATATTTGTTTTGCCCAAATAATTATTTAAGGATACAATGTTGCTCACTAAAATCTAAAATCCACAACAAAAAATAATACTAAGATGTACAATTAATAATTCTTGAGTTCTGTTAGTACGATGTACATTTAAATACAACTCATATTTAAAAGATCCTTATTGATATTCATCACGATTACAGAACGTGATATTTTCGCTGAAATGCTGTCGCTCACGTCTGCCTAGTCATAATTACGATTGATGTCGTCATCGGGGAACAGATAATGATTATTTAAGTGATAGGAATATTGTCATAATTTTGCATTGTTATTTACTTATGCCAAAAGAGAACTTCGTAATATAGTCTCACAACACAACATGTTACCACGAACTACTGGTTTTACTTAACACGTACCCAAGTCCCATCTACTTCACCACCTTTTGAGCTTTTTATTCCATCTCATTACATTAAAGCATTTGGTGTAGACTCTTAAATATATACTTATTAGAATTCTTTATTGAAAAAAAATCCTAAATTATAATGGAAAATACATATATATTTGATTAATAATAAACATGTCTCCTAAAACTAAAGTTTGTATAAAAATTTTATGATAACAGTGGTGATAATAAATAAAGTGTAGAAAATGACGAAGCATATTAGGGTGATGATAACGCTGCTGTCAGCCCAATCCTTGAACTTGGTGGTGAAGAAACTGAGGCATATACTTAAAGATGACAAGGCGAAGGTGGGAATTCCAAAGCCCATGTGAAACAACTTGAAGAAGCGTCCTTCCAACAACGCACAAGTGCCGCTGAGTAAATTTACGCAGCCCATTAATGCCGCGGCAACACCTGAAATTATGGAACGTTTTAAAATACAGAAACTTTTCAACTTAAATGGAAAACCGTCGGACTAATGGAATATGCTACGCATACAAAAACTGCGTTCGTGTCACGTGAGATGTGAATTAACTCCATTTACAAATAAAATGTATGAACTTGCTATCGTATTTCAAATTATAACATGAATGTTATAATTTGAAATACGATATTACAATATTACAATATTTTTCATCATTGTCTTTGATCTAACGTGTTACCTGTCATAGCATAGACAACACGATCGGTCCACGTCACCTCCCCGCCAGGCGGTGGAGTGACGAGGTGCCTTTATAATGCCTCGCACTGAGTCAGACGGCCTCTTTCTTTGCTTGACGCTCGGAGCCGGCGGACGGCCGGCAGTCCTTATCGGATTATATTCAGCAGATTGTATTACGACAAATCGTTATGCCAGAGATAAGTATATATTGGTAAAGTGTGAATATTAATTGTTGAATCATCATACAATATAAATTTAGAGCATTTGAATATTTAGTTTTCCATTTTGATGGCAAATACATGACCATAGATGAATAAACTAATTTTGGCCACTTTATAAATACTTTATTATCTACCCTCCTTTTGATGTTTCATTTGATCAAAAGAAATATAATATTTCCTCTTTTCCGTTTGCTAACAAATGCATCATACAGAGGCTAGCTCACAATTTTTCTCTAAAATTTTGCTTATTCTATGGAAGCAGTTTTTTACATATCTGTTTCCCTACAGTCTTCAAAGTTTTTTCATCTTCCGTAAAAGATGGGCTTAGACAAAAATAACGACACTTGAAAATAGCTTTTATTTTAGGTTAAATGGGTTTGCTCTTGATCCCAATCAAGTCCGGGGGCTAAGACAGGACCTACGATAGAGCGAGCTAACCCAGAAGGTATTAAAAATCAAAAACTCTTTATTAGCTTATAGAGTAAATTACAGGGGTTGGGAGTCTCCTTTTAAGTTAGAAAAAAACCTGTATTAGGAGATGCCCGCTCTTTCGAACCATGATTACATTTATAAGCTATGAGAAAGATTTAAAAATAATAGTATTACAAAATCGTGAATGTATGTATGTGTGTTTGTGTGTGTGCGTGCGTCAGTGTGTGCGTGCGTGTATGTGTGTAAATAGGTGTTGGGTATAAGTGTGTGTAAGTGTATTTTGTGTGTGCACAAAAAGATGTGAAAAGATCGGGACCATTTCACCGCAGGAGCAGCCGCTCAGTTTGATCATAGTTGAGTTCCTTTAACCAGTTTGTTATAGTTTTCTTACACTGAATAACCGACATTGCATAGATATGTTTAATTCTATTTATTTTATTATACAAAAAAATGGATTGTATCGAGAATTGTTGTCTAGCAAATAGTGTTTTAGCTGAGGGTAGTTTTACGACAGAGTATGGATTACGCTTTTTAAGAATAGCCGGGTTTATATCACAGCCCTTATGAACTTTAAGGATAGACTGTATTATATATAGTTGCCTAACAGTCAGAACATTTGCATCCTTATATAATTTAGTTGTACTATATATTTTTTTCTTTTTTAACATGACTTTAAGTATTCCTCTTTGTGCTCGCTCAATGCTTATAAATCGAGTTTTATATGTACCTCCCCAGATTGTTACACAATATAATAGAATGGATTGAACGAGGGCCGTGTAGATATATAATATAAGTTTTTTATCGGCAATATTTCGCAAATGTTTAAACAACCATATCAATTTCCTCGCCCGATTTGCAACCATAGTTAATTGAGGGATCCAAGATAAGTTTCGATCAAGAGTCACGCCAAGATATTTAGTGGTAGTGACTCTTTCAATTTTTTGGCAGTTACTGTTACACCCTAATCCATTGAGGCATGAGTGAGCAGTTAAAGTTAAATCATCAGTAGGTTGCGTACAATCTTTAATTGAAAATGTAATGTAGTTAGTTTTATTCTTATTTATGGTGAGCAGGTTAGTATTTAACCACTAAATAACTTTTTGGAGCCCAGATTCAGCTGTATAAAACACCGACGACCAGCAATTATTTTCAAAGAAAAGCGCAGTATCATGCGCGTATGATATTATTCTGCCATTGTCTAGTTTAAGATTGGTCAAGTCATTTATGTACATTAAAAATAGGGTAGGTCCGAGGACTCTACCTTGCGGAACGCCGTAAGTATTTGTTAAAATGTCGTCGCTAAGAATATCTGAATCTACTTTTACACGTTGTGTTTGGAAAGTTAAAAAGCTAGTGAGTAGACGTAGTGAGTAGACGACGAAAAAGGTTTCTCTATTTTCTCTATTTTTCGGAGTAGAAGGGGGACAGAGACGGCATCAAAAGCCTTTTTTAGATCCAGGTAAATACATAGTGTCTTCTTTTTTTCATTAATGCTGTTTATTATATTTTTAGTGAGATTATGAATGGCATCTTCCGTACTCAGCCCTTCACAGAAGGTATCTATTCATCCTGGCTCTGAAGACGGACAGGTTATTTGTACTCGCAAATACAGACGCAGGGAGGGAGTTCCACTCCTTTGTTGTACTCATTATAAAAGATGTTGAGCAGCGCTTGGTGCGACAATCAGGAATGGCAACCAAGAACGGGTAGTAACCAAAAAAATTTATTAGTCCAACAGAAATTTATATAATGGAGTAGTTACCTGCAATGCCATGAGCTGAACGAGGTGGCCAATCCGAGCTGAGTTTTAGCATAGCCCCGGCAATCGCAAATGCCATCCCACAGATCTGTAGCAAAACGTGGACGAATTTCCGGTGACGCAGTCGCATTGGGGTCGACCATCCATTGGCGTAATTAAGGCTTAGAATCGCTTGAGCTGAGAAGAAGTGATACTGAAAGACAGTATGCCCTTATGATATTCGAAGATAATTAAATAAATTAGATCGATGGAGTCGCTAAGCATAAGCTTCGCTAGCACCATATATTGGAGCAGAGCGTAATACTATAAAAAAAAATAATGTTTAATAAATTTTAAAATTCCATAAGAATGAAATTTTTCAAATAGCGCGCGCTTTTTGTTTCATGGAAAATCCCATAGAGCTAATGTTTTTTGGTCGTAACTTTTTTATTTTTTGCGAATTTCAAAATTCGGCTATCACAATCTGGTCCTTAATATGTTGATTCGATTCCATACAAAAATTTTTAAAATCTGTTAAGAACTCGGGCTTATGTTCTTAAGTTATGAAGAACTTATGGCGTAGCAGACATTGCATCATTGAAACTGATCCATGGGATCTCCGCTCCAAAAATACTTTGGTGTCGTCCACACATGTAAGTAATATTTATGTTCCAGATTAGGAAAGGTTATGAGTATTATAATAGCATTTTAATAGTTGGGGGCAGTTTGTAACTATTCACTAGGCATAAAAGTCCAGGGCCCCGTGAGCGATACTCCCCCTCTACTTCCTGCCAGATCGCTAAAGGAATACCGACATTAATTACTGAAAAACTTATTTAATTAGAGATAATCGAACCTCAATTTGGGACTATATTATCGACTTGCAAATTAGTATTTGCATGCGTGAAGCTACACTACTCTCGCCCAAAAAAAGGCTATTCAGTTTCAGCATGCTTAGGTAATTTTAAATATGTGTGAATCGCCCCATTTTAATTAAAAAGTATCTATTCTACTATTGACTGTCAATAAAAAATCGTGTTTATCTACTTTCTTTGTCCATTCTAGTTTTAAAAAAGGGTTATGTCAAAGTCATAGGGGCCCATTATTCTTATATGCCCAGGGCCTCTAATATGTTAAAGACGGTCCTGCCTATAACTCAAACCTTTCAATGCTTACTTTAGGCTAGGCTAATTTGTGCGAATGTAATAATATTATTATATTAGGGGGTACCAGAAAATAACGTCGTTTTTAGAATTGACCGTTTTCGAGGATTAGTTGCGCTTCGGTCATCGCCCTTTGAAGACGTGTTTTGTTCTCTTTCGGTGACTACACTTATCAAGAATATATTGAGATTTTTAAAAATTAAATTAAACAACCCACTTTAAAATGGATGGGTTTTCGCCGAGTGAAGAATTTATTCGAAATTTGATGTTATATCATTTTCTCAAAAAAGAAACTGCAACGACCGCGACTAAAAATATTTGTGATGTACTGGGCGATACTTTGGACGTTCGCAAATGTCAGAGATGGTTCCGAAAATTTCGATCCGGAAATTTCGATTTGAAAGACGAACCTAGAAGTGGAAGACCTCATATGGTGGATGAAGTCTTACTGACTGCAGAAATCGAAAGCAATCCTACAGCTTCTATTGAAAAAATTGCGAGCAATCTCGGTTATTCATGGTCGAGTGTTCAAGATCATTTACAAAAAATCGGGAAGACCTGGAGACAAGGCAGATGGGTGCCGCACGAGTTAAGCGAACATGCGATGGGCGATCGGATCAACGCGTGTGAAGAACTCTTGAAAATGGAAACGGAAACACCGTTTTTGCAAGATTTAATTACTGGAGACGAGAAATGGGTGCTTTACTCCAACCAAGGTCGCAAAAATCAATGGTTATCGAAAGGTCAGGTAGCGAAACCAACTCCTAAGCCTGGCCTTACAATGAAAAAAATTATTTTGTCAGTTTGGTGGGACTGCAAGGGCATTATTCACTTTGAGTGTCTCAAACCAGGTCAAACAATAAACGCTCAGTTTTATTGTGAACAACTAGACCGTTTGAAGGCGGAAATCGAAAAAAAAAGACCCTCGCTCGCATATCGAAGACAAGTGTTTTTACAACACGACAACGCTCGTCCCCATACGGCAATAATTACTCGAAACAAAATTAATAGCCTCGGATGGAAAGTGATACGACACCCACCTTACTCCCCGGATATCGCACCATCGGATTACCATCTTTTCCGGTCCATGCAACATTATTTGGATGGAAAAAATTATAAAACATACGAACAAGTCAAAAATGGCATCAACGAATATTTTAATTCAAAGCCATCGTCATTTTATGATAAAGGCATCAAAATGCTGCCGGAACGATGGAGAACGATAATATCCAATGATGGAAATTATATTTTGTAAATATATATAAAAAATAAAAAATATATAAACATTTAATTCTTTTATTAAAAAAACGACATTATTTTCTGGTACCCCTAAATTAAACTGTGTGTTTGTAATGGAGAACCCATGTGTGTTTTTTATAACCCAGAACTGACATTTTAATCGTGAATACCGGTCAATTTAATCTAATTTTAGATCTGTTATCATTTCCCAGGTACAAAAAAAAGAAATTACGGGAAAAATATGAGACAGCAGCTTATTTCGACAAGTTTCGGTTTTCATTATGGCGCCACTCTTAGATCCCGGATTCGAGCCCCGGCTGTGTCAATAAATAGAACGATTTTTATTATATTGGCTCGATTCTGGGTGTTGTAGTACTGTTGTTATTTCTGATTTCCACAATACCTTAAGTTACTAATTTTAGTTCAAACATTTTTTTTTAAATAATAAAATATATACCTATAAACAAAACATTTTTTAAAGAAAACTAGCGCATACTTTATATTTAATTCCGACTTTTCGACTCCTTTACAGGAGCCGTGATCACAGGATGACTAAGACAATGGTTGTCATACACCTTCACAATATTTTAATCGGGCACGTTCCCTTTAAAATTTTACCCGTTCAATTTTATTTCAATTTGTACTGTGAGCGGAAGTGTAAAAACTAAAAAATATATTTATTTATTTTAAAAGCTTTATCGCACATAAATTTAAAAAAAATGTACAAAAGAGAGACTAAATGCTAATTGCTTTCTCTCTCAATCAACCTTTGGTAGAAACGAAACTTATATGCTGATGCAATGGATATAGATATACTTAAACTTACCAACTTAACATACTATTATTTAAAATTCCGTTGTAAGTTTGACCGCGATGAACTCCGGAACCACTCAATCGATTTTGATTTTTTTTATTTATTTTACTGGATTTGTTGCGACTTAGGATATAGAATAATTTTAATTTATAACACAGCAACGCATGGCCGGGTTAGCTAGTATACAATAAATACAATCCGTATATAACTGTATTAAACTACACACCTAAACCATTATATATATATATATAAATTACAATAAGGTGAATAATCTTTACTCACAGCAAGAGTACATATAATCGGATGTACATCCCCAACTTTTATTGAAAACAAGAAAGCTGTCATATTAACAGCACCAATCATCACATTAGCCAAACCGAGGCCGATCGCACACCAAATTGTTTTATAATATTCTCCTTTCGCTTCTATTACCAATATCTTCAAAGGCCCAGCAAACTTCAAGTTGCTTTTAGAACGTTTTACGTCTGATAACTTCAATGCTGATTTCATATCCTAACTTCAACTAAATCTTGTAAAACACTAATAAACATGATTCATCTATGTAGAGATGTTTCTATATTCATATCTTCGCTATTTTTTTTATAAGAAATGGCAAATGTTTATTTCTTATCGTCTAAATATGTATATTATATTGTAATCTTTGATATGAATATTATAATATGAACTGACATAATTGTGAAGTTTTTATATCAGCGACTTCATCTGATGCGTTCCGTCATTGACTTATTTTCTTTGCTGACCTCTTTATAATAAGTACACTGGTCTGAATGTGTCTTATACGATGAAAATTATCTTTTGTACCAATTCAAAGCTCGTTACCAAACGCATAGGGAACTAAAATTAACATACATTTTCGAACGTCTCAGTTTTAGAAAATTTTCAAGTGAATCGCAGTTAAAATGTGTCTGATTTTAACCCGCGAACGCATAAAGGTGTTATAAGATTTGACTGCTATGTCTGTCTGTGGCACCGTAGCTCTTAAACGGGAAACCCGATTTGAATTTGGTTTTTGACATGATAACGTCTTACAAATCGTTTAACACCAGCTGCACGCACGGAAAAGCATGATTCCTTGTCACATTATGTCAGCGCAGATTAAGCGATAGAGAGTCACGATCGGCCTAAGCGTTCGGCTTGTGATGCATCTATCTCTCTTCCACTACATCGGCCAATGCGTCCGAGTAAAAGAGAGACAGCGGCAGCACACAACCCACACATAAACTGTTTAAAATCATGTATTACTGAACATTTATTTCACATTAAATGATTTTGCATTAGAAGAAACACGTCAGTACAGATGCAGTACTTTTATTAAATAGTAGACTTTTCTACCTTTTTTTCCTAAGTGTATTTTTTCTCTTGTTGACACAAGTATTTTGATGCTTAAAAATGCTTAACTTTGACCACTTCTTAATGATATTTGAACATAAATAAAAAATTTGTTTTTTTTTTGAAGAGCGCCTAATGAGCGTTGAGGTAGTCACCATGTACCTTTCTTATATCACAAAAAGGTAGCAAGATCTCCAACCCCTCTGCTAATCTTGAAAATTCTATAGTTTCCGAGATTATATCCTCCATTATATCCTCCATTTCTTGTTGGAATAGGCGAAAACCTGGATCAAAAAAAACCTGGGGGGACGTCTAACAGTCAGCTGCGATTAATGAAATTAATAAATGTAGTGTACGTCTCTACGTCTCTAATACCACCGTTTCTCGATACAAATCTTGTAATCTTTATCAAAATGGCGCAAGATCCACATCAAACAAAAGAACTATATGGCACAACTTCTATAAGACAATAACTATAAGAAGGTATCCCTCTGGACTAACTCCCCTGTTTCTATCTTTCGACCTACATTCACAAAAGTCTCCAGCCCATTTAGAGCCCGTGCGCAATCACTACCCTAGCGCCCTCTAGTAAGCGCGTAGTCAAAATAGAATAGGTACAAATAACAGCACATTACCACAAACTTTCAATACTCCTCAGTGGATAATAAATTTTACTGTTTGAAGATTAAATTGAAAATCGATTATTTTGCCACATTTGATGCCATTTCATTTATACAGGGTAAACAACCTGACAAGCCAAAACCTACCCATGTTAAGATATCTATATAGATGGTAGATATATCAATGCCAAAAAATGGAAATTTTAAACAAAACGATTTTCCATTCTCAGTCGATCAGCTAGGTTATTTTGTACGGAGAGTTCATTTTTTTACGATTTCCATTTATTAACATTGAAGTGATTGAAAGTGCTCGGCGCCCCATATGATCGAGACGCCCGTGTGCAACGCACACCCTGTACCGTCTTTTTCAATATAGGCAGAGACTGCCGTCTCTAGACTCATATCATTCCACAAATGGCTTTTGAGATGTTAAGCCTTCCCCTTAATGCTAAAATAAAACTACAATTAAATCATTGTTTGATTGTAAAATTCTTATGTATCTTGATTTAAATCTGGATTATAAAGTTTGCATATAGGCTTATAACTGATAATAATCGTGTAAAGAGCGCAGAAGATGAGGGGTATATAAAGCATTTCTTTTATCGGTATCCAATTATTAAATTTCTCTGAATAGTAAAGACCGAGTCCGAAACATATTGAGGAGGCGACAAAAGTGGGGATTCCAAAAAAAATGTGAGTGCCCTTCAAGCAGTTTATAATATCAGCTCGGTCTGTTTGACAGAAGAGAGCTGGCCCGCTCAATATACCTAAAATCGCTAGAGCACCGGCTGTTATACCTGAAATCAGAAAAGCAATTTATAGAAATACTACGATCAGTGATAACCATCATTACATATTAAAAAACAAAGTCTGTCTGTCTTTCTGTGCCCAATGAATTCAAAACTACTCAACGGATTTTAATGCGGCTTACACTAGTAGTTAGAACAATTTATGAGGAAGGTATGGATATATAATATGTCAAAGTCATTGTGTAAATCTATTGAAGTAAAACGATTATTGTTGGAAGAGTCGGAAAAAATTAACTCGCCTGAGAGCTTTAATCGAATACGCTGCCAAAACAAGGAATGATGGGATATTCCTATATATCTATCTTTGAAGAATAGCTAACTATACCCCTTAATCCTTCTAAAAAATGGTCACAACCCACACATAAACTGTTTAAAATCATGTATTACTGAACATTTATTTCACATTAAATGATTTTGCATTAGAAGAAACACGTCAGTACAGATGCAGTACTTTTATTAAATAGTAGACTTTTCTACCTTTTTTTCCTAAGTGTATTTTTTCTCTTGTTGACACAAGTATTTTGATGCTTAAAAATGCTTAACTTTGACCACTTCTTAATGATATTTGAACATAAATAAAAAATTTGTTTTTTTTTTGAAGAGCGCCTAATGAGCGTTGAGGTAGTCACCATGTACCTTTCTTATATCACAAAAAGGTAGCAAGATCTCCAACCCCTCTGCTAATCTTGAAAATTCTATAGTTTCCGAGATTATATCCTCCATTATATCCTCCATTTCTTGTTGGAATAGGCGAAAACCTGGATCAAAAAAAACCTGGGGGGACGTCTAACAGTCAGCTGCGATTAATGAAATTAATAAATGTAGTGTACGTCTCTACGTCTCTAATACCACCGTTTCTCGATACAAATCTTGTAATCTTTATCAAAATGGCGCAAGATCCACATCAAACAAAAGAACTATATGGCACAACTTCTATAAGACAATAACTATAAGAAGGTATCCCTCTGGACTAACTCCCCTGTTTCTATCTTTCGACCTACATTCACAAAAGTCTCCAGCCCATTTAGAGCCCGTGCGCAATCACTACCCTAGCGCCCTCTAGTAAGCGCGTAGTCAAAATAGAATAGGTACAAATAACAGCACATTACCACAAACTTTCAATACTCCTCAGTGGATAATAAATTTTACTGTTTGAAGATTAAATTGAAAATCGATTATTTTGCCACATTTGATGCCATTTCATTTATACAGGGTAAACAACCTGACAAGCCAAAACCTACCCATGTTAAGATATCTATATAGATGGTAGATATATCAATGCCAAAAAATGGAAATTTTAAACAAAACGATTTTCCATTCTCAGTCGATCAGCTAGGTTATTTTGTACGGAGAGTTCATTTTTTTACGATTTCCATTTATTAACATTGAAGTGATTGAAAGTGCTCGGCGCCCCATATGATCGAGACGCCCGTGTGCAACGCACACCCTGTACCGTCTTTTTCAATATAGGCAGAGACTGCCGTCTCTAGACTCATATCATTCCACAAATGGCTTTTGAGATGTTAAGCCTTCCCCTTAATGCTAAAATAAAACTACAATTAAATCATTGTTTGATTGTAAAATTCTTATGTATCTTGATTTAAATCTGGATTATAAAGTTTGCATATAGGCTTATAACTGATAATAATCGTGTAAAGAGCGCAGAAGATGAGGGGTATATAAAGCATTTCTTTTATCGGTATCCAATTATTAAATTTCTCTGAATAGTAAAGACCGAGTCCGAAACATATTGAGGAGGCGACAAAAGTGGGGATTCCAAAAAAAATGTGAGTGCCCTTCAAGCAGTTTATAATATCAGCTCGGTCTGTTTGACAGAAGAGAGCTGGCCCGCTCAATATACCTAAAATCGCTAGAGCACCGGCTGTTATACCTGAAATCAGAAAAGCAATTTATAGAAATACTACGATCAGTGATAACCATCATTACATATTAAAAAACAAAGTCTGTCTGTCTTTCTGTGCCCAATGAATTCAAAACTACTCAACGGATTTTAATGCGGCTTACACTAGTAGTTAGAACAATTTATGAGGAAGGTATGGATATATAATATGTCAAAGTCATTGTGTAAATCTATTGAAGTAAAACGATTATTGTTGGAAGAGTCGGAAAAAATTAACTCGCCTGAGAGCTTTAATCGAATACGCTGCCAAAACAAGGAATGATGGGATATTCCTATATATCTATCTTTGAAGAATAGCTAACTATACCCCTTAATCCTTCTAAAAAATGGTCACGTACAATGCGGTAATTGTAAAGCTAATTTACACGCATATATCTTTATTAATCATAATATAACACATTTCAGTATAAGTCCTGTCTCCTAAACCCTAGTTCATATACATAGAACATTCAGCCTTTATCTCAGAAGACAGTTTCTTCCCAAAGAAGGATACAAATACTTTTGCGTTTGTTAAGATTAATTACATAACTTGAATTGAATTGGAACCCCTTCACCATTGTGTTTAAAAGAAGATTTTTTCACCGGCGCCAAATGATAAATGATAAATGATATTTATTTTGCCCAAAAGAGGGGTGTTATAAGTTTGACCGCTGTTTGTGTGTGTGTGTGTGTGTGTTGTCTGCGTATCTGTCTGAGGCTCATAAACTACTGAACCGGTTTGGTTGCGATTTTCTTATTCGGAAGCAGGTTTACTAGCTATAATTCTTAGACTTGTTTTAACAAAATCGGTTCAGCCGTTTCAAAGTCACCAGTTCTTCTTTTAGCTGCAGTAAGGATCTATATAAATAACTATAAATTAACCGATCTATAAACTCACGACTCACTTATACGCGTCTACAAACTGTACGATTTTTTTTTTTTATAGAAAATAGGCATGCGCTTGACCACTATCTTGCCTGATGGTAAGCGTCGATGCGATCTAGGATGTAACGCGCTTGCCTAGAAGATACCTATTCACTCGTGACTTGAAGACCCCTAAATTATATTTGTCAGGAAACACAGACTCAGGCAAAGAGTTCCACTCCTTAGCGGTATCCGGTTATCATAAAATTGAAACCAAAACGCTTAGTGCGACTCTTTGGTATATCCACCATATAACGGTGTCGCCAATTTGTTAGTCTGGTTGTCCGATGAAAAAATGGGGATGGCGGAACAAGGTTGTGCAATTCAGCTGCACACTCTCCGAAGTGTATCCTATAAAATACTGATAGGCTTGCTACCTTCCGCCTATGCTCAACAAACGATTATTATGTACAAAAATGAACATTATTATAATACAGGATATGAATGTTTTTTTTCTTGCCGTTTTAGTGCCGATAGTCCTGGGTTGGGCTAAACTACTTGCTGTATATATAAGAAATATTATTTTTATTATTTTAGATAGTAAAGAAAAAAATACCAGCGATAGAGTGTGGTGTAACTATCAGGTCAAAATTTCCATCAGTTTTCACGAACGCAACCACGGAACCCGCAGTAGCTATTATCAAGCCAATGACTTGAATTATCACATGGTGCTTCTTGCGGTCTTTTGACTTCATCTGGGCTGATGGACCATGTAAGTTAATCATCATCAGGATACTCAAAGGAACACACAGCTGAAACTAAAGAATAATTGACTATAACTCATTTTTTTAGATTATACTAGCTATTCCGGCCACGCGTCACTATGACTCGAGTTATTATTAATTACATTTTTTTTTGTTATGAATTAAAATTAAACCTATCCTAAGTCCTAAGTTGAAACCAATCTAGTAAAATGAAAAAAGTATCATCAAAATCGATTGAGTAGTTTCGGAGTTCATCGCGGTCAAACATTGTGACTCGTAATTTTAACAAATAGGAACGTGCCCGATTAAACTATTGTGAAGGTAGTAGAAAATATATGACGACTATTATTTTAGTCATCCTGTGATCACGGCTCCTGTAGAGGAGTCGAAACGTTAGGATTAAATATAAATTAAACTAGGTCTGCAATACATGCTGTTGTTTGCAAATACTGAGCGAAGCAATTAGATTTTTGAAGGATGATTATTCCTCGATGGTATGTCCGATTTCAAAACTTTTTTTTGCACATTAGTCACGACCACGATGTGAGTTTTGGCACCAAATTTCATCAATGTAGTCTCAGCGGTTTGACTGTGATCAGCTTTTGAATTTTTCTTTCGGTGATTATTCCTCCATGGTAAAGTCTATATATTTTTGACGTGATAACGTCTTATAAATTGGTTGCGGCTGGGAGTCACTTATGAAAAAGTGTAACGCTCGGTAACGTTACGATGAGTCACCGAACGAGAGAGAGGCCCGCCGAATGCCTTGCGTCTCTCTCCCACTCAACTATGATCGGTCTGCCGCGCGCATTGTGCAATTTAATTATATTCATATCAATAAATATTCTACCGAGAAAAAGACGTTGTCACGTAAAATCTTCGCCCGTAAAACCGACTTTACAGGCAAAAAAAAAAAAAAAAAAAAAAACCGACTTTTTACATAGCCTATGTCCGTCAGGTTTTAATCATGTATGTTCATGCCAAAATTCGTTCGAATTGTTTGGATTGTTAAGGAGCACGAGGGAGACAAGCGAAAATTGTGAGTTGCCTAAAAGAGAGCTTCGCTCAATTATGCGCAAAATACGTAAACAAGTGTTTTAATCAAATTATACATTGTGTTTATTACTTAGTTCGATTTATTATTTTATACTAACACTGCTAACTTACTCCAAATGTACACAATATAATATGCAAAGTGGGCATCAGAGCAGTCTTCATGGCCAATGTGAAGTACAACACCGTTATAACAGTGGCTCCTAACATCAACTTAGCCATACCAATGAAGCCTGCAAGCCACATTTTCCTTAAATAAATTCTGGTTGGAATATCCATAAGGACAATCTTTACTGGTCCAACGAATTCATGGACAGGAGGTTTTTCGCTCAAACATTCTAGATTACAAGCGGTATCTGCTTTACTTGCACAAAACGAAAGCATCTTGGATTAAATTACTTGTAATTTTTAAAGACAACTTTTATATAATTATCAATGCATCTTTTAAGTGACAAGTCTATTTATTTATCCAATTGTAATCTTTTTAGATATTTGTCTGTGGTAAGGTGACATAGATTATATACTTGATGTCTTTATGGTTATTTTATTCTCTTTAATTAAACACCGCGAGTGCGAGCGCGGGTGTCGTTGGGAGGGGGACATGGAGCGTCGACTAGATCCGGCGTCGGCAACTGGTGGGGAGCGCTCTCTTCGTCCTCTCAGCAGAGAGAACGAGAGGCGCTCCGCAACTAGAGTTGCGGCTGCGAGAGTCCTCCGGAAAGCCTCTAAGGACTCTCGCTGTGGCAGGCGGAGGGGGGAAAGGAGGCAGCGCAAATGCGTATTGCCTTCCTCCCCCCTAGCAAAACCAGCTGGCTAGTGCTGGCTGGCATTGCACGGTCTTGCCCATCTGAGGGGATGCCCAAATGAAACCAGGCACCCCCCATCGTAGTGGGGCCTTCGATCCAACCTGCTAGGAATCCCGCGGTGATATCCAACAACGGCCCCGTGGAACCAACGGTAGTCTGAGGGTGGATACTAAGGTTTTTAGTGAGTAGGCCTCCGATCCCCCATCGGGCACTAGGCCGAGTGGAGAATGGAGGAGAGCCCCATATAACTGTGCCGGCGGCGCAGTATGCGTAATGCATTTTCCTTAGTATAAATAAAAAAGGGTGTACTGATACCGTCGTTGTTTCAGAATTCCATAACATAACATTTATTTATTTATTATACGTGACAACGTGTTACACGCATATAATATTTTTCACATAAATATTAAGTAAACCTGGTGTAGGTTTTAAAGCAGATTTAAGACTCGAATATTTAAGCTAACGTTATATTTCTTTATATAAAATAAAAAATCCGGCAGATAAAATATATCGACTGTATTTTTTAAAACACATTATTCTTAATATAGTGAATAGCTTGCCCCACCAGTTTATTAGCCCTTAACGTGTAATTCCCGAAACAAAAGTTACAAGGGGATATAGGAGGCTCGAACGCAGCATTTATCATAAAAAATAATATCCCTGAACAATAATAATGTAATAGGGGCATAGTAACATCAATGTTGATAGGCTATTGTCGTTATGGTGTGGTTATGGCTTTTAACAATGGCTTTTAACAAACTACAAACAATATCATCAAAATTAATCTTTTGACAACTGTTTGCTGCTAGTGTAGCTACCCTGCCTTTTGCACTGACGAAACTGGGTTGGAGTCCCGGAACAGGCAGATGTTCGTGTAAGGAATACAAGCATATGTGCCTAAATCATGTAAATATTACTTATATAAAATCATAAATACTAGTAATCTAGTATCCATAACACATACTTTACGGTGCTTCCTTTCGGTAACCTCTATTTTAGAGTTCCGTACCCAAAGGGTAAAATTGGACCCTATTACTAAGACTCCGCTGTCCGTCCGTCCGTCCGTCTGTACGTATGTATCTTATATACCGTGATAGTCAGACAATCGAAATTTTTCTCAGATGATGTATTTTTGTTGCCGCTTTAACAACAAATACAATAAAAAAGAATAAAATACATATTTAAGGGGGATCCGATAGAACAAACGTGATCTTTTTGCTCGTTTTTTCGTCGATATTAATAACAGCAACAAGTAGACGCTTCAAATATTCACAGAATATTGAGTTATATTATATAAACGCAGAACTGCACTTGGTCACGGGTGCCATTTCTTGGCACGGCAACTTTAACAAACAGTCCTCTATGCAGAGGATACGTGGATGCTGAAGAAACAGCCACCCATGTCCTTGTGGAACCCCACCTAACCAAGACATCTTGGCTTACCGGGTCTCCGGGCAGTCGTCACCAAAGTGAAGGCGCTTGGAGCGTTTCTGGCAGAGCTGGGGTGGTAAGCGTAAAACAAGCCAAGCACCCTTCAAACGCAAAACAGGCGTACAAGACGTCATGTTGCGGAAATAGCCTGTATAGTAGAAGAAGGTATTTAAAGGCGTGCGGGCGGTGCATTTTGCTTAATGTTTGTGGAAGCTACATACATAGGTATACCGGTATGAAGTGAGCGTTTTTTTGTTAAAATGAAACACTAATTTTGAATGGGAAAGTAAAAAAAATATATTCAAAGTAATGACCATTGCTTTCTACACATCTTGACCACCTTTCTGGCAATTTATGTACACTACGCCAATAGAAACGTTCGTCTTTTGAAGCAAACCAATCAGACACCCAATTTTCGACTTCTTCGTAGGAATCGAAGTACTGCTCAGCAAACGCGTGGCCCATCAATGAAAACCAATAGTAGTCGAAAGGAACCAACTCTGGTGAATACGGCGGGTGGGGTAGCAGCTCCTAGTCGAGTGCTTTGATTGTATCCTGAACCGGTTTTGCTTTGTGTGTAGGTGCATTGTCGTGTAACAAAATTACTTTGCCGTGTCTTCTGGCCCATTCAAATCTTTTTTCGATCAATTCATGGTTCAAATTGATCATTTGGTGTCTGTAGCGATAAGAATTAAGTTTCACCGGGTTTTAGAAGCTCATGATACACTTTTCTTTAAATGAAAACAAAAAATTAATGATTTCCGCAAATCATCACTTTCTGGTACAAAATTCGACATTTTTAACACGATGAAAAAAAATTATGTTGTTTGTTCAATGACTTGATGTTTATTAAATATGTTAGACAGATGTCTTAGCAACCAAACAACAAAAAAATTAAGGCTCGTTTACAACAAATGTTCAGTATCGACACATTTGTATCTTAACGCTCACTTCATACCGGTACACCTGGTATTTTTGTTTAATCAATAGATATTTACTTACGCCAAGTAACGACTGAAACAAACATACAATTTACATTTTAAATATTATTTGATTTGCGTTCTCAAGGGCGCAGAAATCCCCTGCTTCATATGGTGGGGGGGGGTTTTCTCCCGGCCATTACCTTTTACTACCGTCGGGTAACAAGACTTTGCTTTTTTGACGTACAAATGCAAGACCGCTGTAATAAAAGGTAATACGCCACTCGCCCAAACGTAATGACGTACATTCAGCAAAACAATACAATTGAGCACTTTTATATTATACTATAAGCTGCCTTGATATACAAAATTCCGATTTGTATATATCTTTTCTGAAAAGTTTCATTTTCCTTATAAACATTTTTATTTTTTTATTTAAGGATTTTTCTTTACAAAGTTTTATATGTTTTATAGATTTTCTTCTAAGTATATAATGGAAAAATATTAAAGTACCAAAAATAGGCCTTATAAATGTGTATACTAGCGGACCCGGACACGCGTTGTTGTGTTAAGAATTAAAATGAAACTTATCATATGTCCTAAGTCGGAACAAATCCAGCAAAATGAAAAAAAATCAACAAAATCGCTTGAGTAGTTTCGAAGTTCATCGCAGTCAAACAGTGTGACACGGAATTAGATGGCAATAGACATTTTCTGAATATTTCCTTTTCATCACCGATATTAGAAATATTTTTTAACTACAAGATTCTGGGTTACGAAATTTTCTGTGTATTATCCTTGGTCCTTGTCTAAGATTGTATAGCAAAAATTAATCATTGAAAATAACTGTTTACTATATAGGTACAAGATAATAATAATAGTTCATTTATTTCGAACATAGCCTATAGTTTGTGTGAGGAACGCTTCCGATATCTATGTATCATATATGTATGTTTTATATACCATCTACAATTGACTACAGTTTGGTGCAACGATCCTGCCTTTCCCACCAATGATCCTGGGTTCGAGCCCCGGAAGGTGCAAATGTTTGTGTGATGAATACTAGCATTTAAACCTGAGTCATGGTATATATTCTTTTCTATTAATATCTATGTAACATATATGTTTGTCTATCCGTATCATTGAATTTCATGTCATTGGATTTTGTGTTTTATTTGTGGGCATTCCTTACCAAATTATTGACACAAACTGATATTTCTATCGTTTTATACGGTTCTATCACCTAAATATTTAATCTTCATACTTACGAACACAAATTTTATTTTATTTCATAATACCATAAGTCATCATAATGGTTTCAAAAAGTAATCATATGTGTATGCATTAATCGCAACGGCGGCCGTTAAACTGCAATTTGCATATAGACCAAACGCACATAAACACTACATCACTAAACTTATCGATGTTCGATGGAATCAATTAATAAAACTGTGCCATAAAACACTAGAGCAAGAATTAATTCCGCGGGAACCAATTACAAGGAGTCACGATGCCGTGTGATTCACGAACGAAACGCAACTAAATCGTAAATCATCGATGTATGCGCGTGCGCAGACCTCTTATAAACATGCAAATTGAAGAATTTGCGGTGAACGACACTTTTTTGTCTTCTTCTTTTATCGACGGTTAGACATATAGACTTGGGTCCGGTGTTGTGGCACCGCCGTTGTTTCTAAATAACACAAAGCACTTTTTGATTTACAATATCGTAACTGCAAATTTAAGTAGGTATACATTTGGGCTTAATGCACTTGATACTTTTCCATAACTTTTTGGAATGAAATATGTATTATATTGATTTTATATTTTGCTTTAATATGGTAAGGAACGTACCCAATTTAAATATTGGAAAGTTGAACACATGTATGAGGACCATTCCCTTAGTCATCCTGTGATCACGGCTCCTGTAAAGGAGTCGAAACTTCGGAATTAAATATCAAAAATAAAAAAGCGCATCTTGATTCCAGTAAAGGTTGATTAAACGGCCACATTATTCTAGTGGTTACGGCATCTAACCCTGTTAGCTAGAAGATGTCAGTTCAATTTCAACCTCAGGTAAATATCTCCATACTCCTTCTGCCTAAAAAAGTTATATTAAACATTCAACGATAAAATAACAATAGAAAATTTGGATCTGTTTATCCACTTTTTAACTCGACTGTACTTTATAATTTATTCCAGTACCTTTTGATACGAATTGAAACTTTTTGTTGACGCAAGAATTTTTAATATAAAAAGTAAATATATCATTTTAAAATAAAGAATTTGCATGAAAATATCATAAATAGATGGAATACAACATGTATAATCATTAAAATCATGAGTAACGCTAATCCCAGGCCCCGGGTTCAATCCCCGGCCGCGTCACTTTTCCATATTGGCTCCGGTCTGCGTGTTGTAATAGCGTCGTTGTCTGAATTTCATAACACAAGTTTGTTACTTGGGTTCAAAACAACGTATGTGATATTGTCATATATATCTATATAGTATATATAAAATTTTCCTTAGTGTTTAACCACTATGAAATCCGAAAGTACTCAACCGATTTTAATGACCTTTTTGAAGTGAAACTTCTTTAGCATCGTTGTGATTTGAAAGTCGATGAAACGAAAGAGACTGTAAAAAGAGACAGACACATAAATTCATTAGATTAAACGTAGGAGAAAATGAGATAGGAAGCATTATGTACGTGTGTTAATACGTGCTTGTATGCGCATGCGTAGTACAAAGCTTGAGTGAAGGTATCACTACAACCGTGGTATTTTGTATACGTATTATTTTTGAAGGTTTCACTTCTAACACGTGTGAATTGCACACATTTTTTTTTTAATTTAGTGGATTTGTTCCGACTTAGGACATAGTATATGTTGTATTTCATTTGTATTTTAGCATTCACAATGTAATATTTCTATGAGACATAAAATACGCCTGTAAAAATAACACTGCAATGCGTGGCCGGGTCAGCTAGTAAATATGTGTATATAGAGCTTTCAAAACATAGGTACAAGTTAAATCCGTCTCCGCTTGGTCGGGTATCGCCCTACCATGAAAAATACATAGAATCGCTTAAAAGCATTGTCTTGTATTTCTCACAAATGAAATATGTCGCCGCCTGTACTCAAATGTCTTGTGAACTTCGCCAAGTTTGGTAGAATACTTTAATGCCTCACCGTCTTCATATGCCGATTTCAATGTATTGTTTTGAAGTTTGTTTTTAACAAGATACTTGAACCGAGTACCTATTTATTTCGAAAAAAAATTTTAAGACATACCTACTAGTCTTATTGTGATATTTAAACTCTTTGCATGCGTCTGTGTTTCCTGATAAATATAATTTAGGAGTCTTTAAGTCACGAGTGAATAGGTATCTTCTAATTGCTTAGTTTATTAGTATATGCGCTTGCGCGCATCACATCCTAGATCGCATCATGGCTTACCATCAGGTCAGATAGCAGTCTAGTGCTTACCTATTTACAATAAATAAATATATATTAACGATTAACGTTTGAGCAAGAAAAATATGTAACTAGCTTTTACTAGCGGCTACACTCGCGTTAATGTGGACTACAGAAGTTATATTTCTATCACCGGAAACAATACTTTTTTACCCTATGTAATTTTATGTACCCCTGACAAAGTATATGCTAAATTTCATGATAATCGGCTTAGCAGTTAAGACATGAAAGTGTAACAATAATAACCAATAACGCATTAACAGATTTTTGTTCAAACCGATTGGTTTAATTATTGTTATACGAAAACGTTCTGATAATTAAAAAATTCACAAATATTTCATACAATCTATCAAAGTTTAGACACTGTATGTTTGATTTTCGGTATTATCACATAACTATACCAATATACTATTTTAACGGTACCAACCACAGAACAGTAAAGAAGTTAATTGCCAATGCTCATATCGAACAAAAATCATTTTATCTTATATGCTATTGTCATTGAAACTTAAAGCTATATCAATAATATCAATATTTATATCTTTAACCCTGGTCATGTGTTCGACTTGAAACGCCCTCTAGCGTGTGATTTCAGAAAAGTATGCTTAAAACAATGCTGCTAATAGCATAACTTTAACGCCATCTTGTATTCAAAAACGGTAATAGAATAAAGAAGTAAGCTGTTTTTTATAATGGACCATAATTACATGAAGAAAGAGTGGAATATGAAATGATTCATTTTGTGATATATGCTTTAAAATATATTTCTTTTTACTATAATATCATCGTGATTTGAAGATTTGTGAATTAGGTTAGGTTATGCAATGTGGGACCCTAGTAGACGTATTAATAAAAAAGTGATGCATTCTAAATGCCTTTAATTACAATACTTTATTATATATAAACATATCTTATGTAAGGTGAAGGTACACAAACAACAACGCAGGTTTCCTTGAAAAGACCGCGTCATACGATTTCTACTCATTTTATAGTTAAGTGGTTCCAACCCACGACTACCCTAACGAATCAAAATTAATAGCTCATACATCTGTCTACGATTAGATTTATATAACATTTCATTTGACTTACGCGATTATCAAACCAGTTAACTGCTAGTAATAAAGTCGAGGTTATTCATTCCTCGTGAAACCACTCAGTAAGTTCGGTATCGCATCATAAATATTAAGTTACAGAGGTGTAATAAAACTTTAACGATATAACAGTGGATTGGCTGCCAGCATTTTAGGCTACAATAATTCATTGTGTTTGAATATTAACGGGTTGGTAGCCACTTAAGTCACTGAACATTATGAAATGGGCTTAATTGATATTATTTGAAGGTCGAGTTTATGATAAGCACTTTCTTTTGGCTTTAAAAACAGTTCCCATTAAATATACAGAGCACTAATAAGCCACCAGTAACGTTTAGGCTATCAATAATAATAATATAAGACTATTGGTGCTCAGGAGCTGCTTGTGCTCATACCGTCATCTCCCTTTTTCCATCGGACATCCAGACTCACTGCGGGCTACCACCCTTTCTTGGTTGTTATTTCTACCTGACGCACCAAGCGCCTCTCAACATCACTACATAGTATAAAACAAAGCCGCTTTCTGCCTTCCGCCCCTATGTATGCTTAGATCTTTAAAACTTGAGCAATAGATTTTGATGCGGTTTTTCTAATAGATAGAGTGATTCAAGAGGAAGGTTTATATGTATAATACAGTAAAGAAACACTGATAATTTTAGAGGTTTTTAATGTGATGTCGTAAATAAACACTTTTTTGCTCTTACATTGCAAACGCTGGCTGAACCCTACGAGATAGATCAAAATAATGTACTACAGTATTGTACACCTGAAAAAGGTCTACAAAAAAGTCCGCGATGGTATATATCTATCTCTTAGGGATAACCCATAATAACCATTTTCTATCCTTTACTTTTTACTAGAAATAATGGCTTATTTACGAAGCGATTTTAAGCAATACAGCATTAATCCTTATTCAATTAAGTACCTTAAAAACATTATGCATTTAATATAGATCAATATGGCACTCTGCAGCATGTAATTTAAATGAATTTAAATGAAGATATTTTAGATTTAAAATGCAGGGACATAGCGGTTGTGGCGGTACCGGTACATATGACATGTTTCTATTGTCTAATGACAAAAGAGCTGTGAACGTTGTATATAAAGATATTCTGTAGTATATTTAGTATCAGCATTGCATCCGTGCGAAGCCGGGGCGGGTCGCTAGTCCTTTATAATGCGCACAGCAAAGAAGTGAACCCAGCGTCCACCACTCCTCCCAGCGTCTGGTTACGACTCTGACCTAGACTCGAACGAGGAGCCTGAGGTAGTAGGGCCCGTAGGCCCTCCCCAGGGTTCCATCCAGTCGTGTGCGACGTCGTACGCGTCCGCCGCGGCACGTCACTCGCCCACGCGCACCCAGCAACCCGATACGGCAGCCCAGCCACCGAAGGCACCGGCCTCGGTCATGTGCTTCCCACCCAAAGTGGTTGAAGCCTTGCCCAATTTGCCCGCGCATTTCAAGCTGCTGCGGGAAATCCTAGGCCACACGCCCAACGCACGCCCCTTTGGAAGGGGCATCGGCTTTCTCCCCAAGACAGCAGGGGAGTTCAAGGCCATCCAGGCCTATCTACTGAAGGCCGTTAGAAATGATCCGGCCATCAGCTGGTGCAGCTTCACTCCGCCGCAGTACCTGCCACCCCCTCCGTCTGTATAACCAGTCCGTTTTCAAGGTCAGGGTGAATACGCAACTTCTGGATTAGCTCCTTCCATCGTGAATTGCGGCTTGGCCGGGCTTGATTGGAATCAAGAATCAAACTAAATAAAAAAAGACCACATCACATTCATTGTCCTGAACCAAAGTTAAGTAGCTACAGCACTTGTGCTAATGAATTTAAATACAACGACTGTACCACAACACCCAGTCACGTGCCAATACAGAAAAGTTCGTTTTCCATATTGACCCGACTGGGGGTCGAGTCCGGTATCTCGAAGTAGCGTTACCGGTATGCGAGCCACTCGACCATGGAGGTTGTCAACGTTAAGTCACTGAACATTATATAATGGACTTTATCGTTATAACTTTAAAGTCGAGTTTATGATAAGCACGTTATTTTGGCAATTAAAAAAGTGCCCACCAAACAGAACACAAATAAGCCACAAGGTTTGGGAAGGTTACAATAAGCTGTAGACACTTGAAGAGTGTTAAAGCATCATCAACTTTCAAGTTTTCATACTTTGAAAACAGAAAATTGATTCTTAAAAACTTTGTACTCTTAAGGAAGTCTAGAAATTTAGTAGAAAATAAGTAAGATTATCTTATATAAAAATTCCCTGTTTTGATTTTGATGATTTTTGTATCGTTTTGCTGGATTTATTCCAAGTAAGGACACAGGATAGGTTTCATTTTAATTTATAATATAGCAACACGTGGCCGGGTCAGACAACAATACTATAAATTAGACAAATTTTAAGATTTCTAGACTAATAGAAGAATATAAATTATTTTTGTGCCCAATCCGGGTCCAATTTGCTCTATATGTACGTTAATTTAATTTGATTTTATTTCGAATTTGATTTAATTTAATTAAGATGTTTTAAAATGTGTTTGGGTCTTTTTTGTTTAACATTTTTTACACAATAATATCAACAAATATTGTTAAAGTCCACTCTTTTACAAAATTTTTATACCCAATGTGTTTTAATATAATATATTATAAAGGCCATTATTTATGTAACGTCTTATTATACTTATGGAATGCAATTAATAATTTAAATTGAAATTAATAATTTTATATATTTTTGTAAAAAAAATATATTCATATAAATTTTGTCTACTTACTATAGTAAGTAGACAAAATTTATATGAATATAATACTTAGGACGACACAAAACTGTATAATTTTTTATGTCCTAAGTATTTCAGTACTATAGTCAACATACAATTAATTAGATATATATCTGCCAGTTTATCACATATACACATTATGTATACTGTTATCATCGTCGTCAACCCATAAGTGAGACTGGCTTTATGCCTGTAATACTTCTACATCGGTACCCGAACTGCGTTACAAAAATAATTGAAGAATTCACCATTTCAAAACAGTAAGGGCAAAATGTCTTATTATCGGGGATTTGTCGATAAAATTGATCATATTGCTTCTTATTAACGGCTTGGAAACCGGTGACCAGATAGACAGACAGAAATAGGCAATTTCATATATTATCAGTTGGAAACAGAAGTGATACATTTCAAAATCATTTGTTCTGAGCAATTAAAAAATAACAAGTTTTTAATATTTCATTTAAAAATATTGTCTTCTTATATTATTACATTTTATCTGGATTTGATGTATGTTTTCTATCTATAACTTATTAATAACAATGTGTTTATGACGACCGTTTGGTGCAACGGTAGCGATCTTGCCTTTCGCACCAACGGTCCTGGGATCGAATCCTGGAAGGGGAAATCTTAGTGTGATGCATACGAGCATTTGAGCAAGTCATGGGTGTTTATATATATTTCTATGAATATTACATATCTATGTACCATATATGTATGTCTATCCGTTACCCTAGTATCCATAACACAAGCCTTACAGTGCTGATTTTGGGCTAGGCTAATTGGTGTGAATGTAAGAAATATTTATTTATTATTTATGTTTTAACTATAATTTGTTTTCGAAATATGACAAATCTCATATTTCTAATGTTATACATAACACTGGAGGTTGCAAAAAGTAATGATGTTCAATTATTTTTTTAAAACAATACTGTGAAGCGTTTCCTTGGATATAAAACAGAATTGATCCAAAGAAAAGTTGCCGAAACGCTTTCATTTCTTCCCAGTTTCCGATTCATAACTAAAAACAATATCTCGACAAAAGGAGCGCCTACAACGCCCGTCATCCGCCTTAATGAGCGGCCCGGAGGATTCTTTTCGCATAGTTCCGGGAGAGGTGCGTCGAAACTTCAAATTAAGATTCTTGGAGTTCCTCAAGAATAAGATTAATGAACGACGCCACCTGAGGGTTCCGTGCTAACGACCCGATCCCCCTAAGGTCACGGAAAAACTGTTTGTAATAATAAACGGAAAAATCTTGGTGGAAATGTCTTATTACTTTGCTACTGACTCATTGCTACGATATTACGTACAAATCAATAATAAACACTGAATACAAAATGAATAATTATTTATATTTAGTTACTTTCTTATATATTTAACGGCTATGCAAACACATTATATAAGAACCAAAGAGTCGCACTAAACGTTTTGATTCCAACTTTCCAACAAAGAGAGAGAGAGAGAGAAACATTTATTGATCAACACAACACATGAAATAAATACAAACAATAATTACAGTACAAAAGCACGTACAGGTCAATTAGGTCCCCGCCTCAGCTTGTGTTGTATATATATATATATACGTACGAATATGCAAAGATTAAACAACAAGTAAGATAAATAAAACAAGGAATAACACACAGAAGTCTTACATAACACACTATAAAAAGAAGGTGAACATAAAATAAACATAAAAGCACATGCTTGCATAAAACAGATACCCAACCTTGTTAGCAGGGCCGGTGAAGGATAATAAAAAAAATACTAATGGCGAAAGTAAATTTCTGACGCTTGTCATTAAATAGGCCCATATTGAGGTAAGTCTTAGAATAGTGCAGATTATGAACTAACCGTGGTCATCCTGCGTATGAAATTAACCACGTGGTCACCCCAGTAAGTCACGAAAGCTGTACTTATGATTGCAAATGCAATTTTTGCAACGTCATCTAATGATGCTTTAGATTATTCCTCAACGACTGCTAAACTAAACAAATTAACATCTAAATGAATTTAATAATGCAGATGATTTTTTTAAATTAACAAAGTGTGAATTGTAGCAAGTTGTTCAGACGGTTAAATTGCTTTCGAAAACGATAGCGTTTGCAACTGCGCCGATATATCCGAGCCTCAGATATAAAAAAACATGGTACTTATTTTTATTTATAAAATGGTAAAAGTGCACCACAAACTAGAAATAACAAACCATAGTAGATTCTATCCAAAACAATTATAAAAAGAATTGTAGTTTCTCCACCATAGTTTCTCCAGTTAGAGCCAAAATTTCTGTATCACACGGAAATTCGCTAAAATTAATCTTCAGTCGCGGTTATTATGATATCTAAAGCACTGAGCATTTTGGTTCCAACTTTGTGATCCGTACCACTAAAGAGTGGAACTCTTTGCAGACTCAGGCAAAGAGTTTCCTAATAAATACAATTTAAGAGTCTTTAAGTCACGAGTGAATAGGTATCTTCTAGGCAGTCGCGTCTCATCCTAGATCGCATCGTCGCTTAACATCAGGCGAGATAGCGGTCAAGCGCTTACTTATTCACGATAAAAAAAGCGTCACTTGCCGAAAGTCTACATCCGTTTTTAAAAACAAAAATATACAGTCAAACAGCTCCCGATGATGCTCCGTTTGGGAGCTAAACACGTGTAGAGTAGTTGGTGAAGGTGGAAGTTGTGTCTTTGCCTGCGGTATCTGTGGTATCTGCATTTATTTGCGGGCGGGCGTGTGGTGCATTTTGCTTTGTTATTTTTTCAAAAGTAAGCAAAAACTTTTTTAATGGTTTCGCTTTTGATCCCAATCAAGCCCGGGGGCCAAGAAAGGATCCACGATGAAACGAGCCAACCCAGAAGGTACTTATTCCCTCTGGCTTTGAAAACAGCCGGGTTATAAGTACTCGGAAATATAGACACAGGGAGGGAGTTTCACTTCTTTGCTGTGCGCATTATTGATAAAACACATTTAGATGCCTGCATTAGCACCATTTTCCTCTGAGGTCGGTCCTCCTGACCCAGTTTCTTTCGCCAGTTCTTCTCGGAAGGGACACCCAAGTTTCCGAACTGGTAGTATACAGTGTAATCGTAGTATAGTATATAGTAGTATACAGTGTAAAAAAACAATTTGATTTATATAAAAAATTTAACAGTTGGAAACGTGCCCGATTAAAATATTTTCTTACATTCACACCAATTAGCCTAGCCCAAAGTAAGCACTGTGAGGCTTGTGTTATGGATACCAGGGTAACGGATAGACATACATATATGATACATAAATATGTAATATTCATAGAAATATATATAAACACCCATGACTCAGGTACAAATGCTCGTATTCATCATACAAACATCTGCCCCTTCCGGGATTTGAACCCAGGACCGTCGGTGCGAAAGGCAGGATCGCTACCGTTGCACCAAACGGTCGTCATATTGTGAAGGTAGTTAAAAATATATGACGACCATTGCCATCATCATCTTGTGGTCACGGCTCCTGTAAAGAAGTCGAAACGTCAGGATTAAATATAAAATAAATTATGCGCAAAATCCGTAAAAAAGTTGTTGTGCGCGGAAGTGTAAGAATTAAATCAGTTTATATTATCACTTATCGTCATCATATATATATATAGTATTAAACAAAACGTGACAATTATCATGTTTTTGTTTTTTGAGACTCCGATTTTTGCATTACGATAACGCATGCAATTGCATTGAATTACAACTACCTTATTAAGATAAATTATTTTTACTGATTAAATGTCGTTTTATTTGGCTATCTCCGAACTAGGGATGCTTCAACCGATAAGTAATATAACCTATAATATAAAAGAAGGACTTTGTGGGTTTGTTTGTTACCATACCAGCAACTCGTGGCCGGGTTATACCAGCGATTAATGTTACCATAGCAACGCGTACTGATACTTCTCAGTATAGTTTTGAAGACTTTTTTATAAAGGTTTTTAACGAGCCATCTGGTATATTATAAAACTGTTTCTTTTAAGTTTGACACAGTTGTTATATTATGTAAAATATTTATAATATTTTAGGAAATTAAATAAATACCACCATTGAGTTTTAAGTGACAAATATGACAACTTTATTTCTCTATGCTCGTTAATACAAAAAGATCTAATACAACATCTTCCTTCTTAATAAACAAAATAAAACATTTTCTTCCTATACAAAACACTCTTAAATAAATGAAACTTAAAGAATAATTACTTCACAGTGTAACCAAAACGATCAGGTGGACGACTCACGCGACCAGACGAAGTTACAATGTAACCCTCAGAATTCCTGTGCACCAGTGGACTACTTTTGACTTCTACAGACGGAGACTCATTAACAGCGCAAGGTGTTTCTATGTCATCAGGAATATAAAAAGGAACAAACGAAAAGGGTTTTATAAATATTCGGTTACGAACGAAATGCACACCGTTAGTAGATACAATTTTATATGTGCGTCTATCTAATTGAAACAAAACTTCACCTATTCTCCATTGTTTACCAACTTTAAATAATACTCTTTCACCCGCTACTAATGGTCTTAAGTCCTTTTTATTGCAATCAAAATAAAACTTACTTCTACGCTGTCTCTTTTCTAAATTGGATTTTACATTTTTATAAATTCTAGGTTGAAGACTATTTGAGGACAATGGCAGAATACCTCTTAACTTTCTGTTAAAAAATATCTGGGCAGGTGACGGAATGTCATGAGAAATGGGAGTGTTCCTAAATTCCAACATTGCCAAATACATATCTTTTCCTTCATGTGAAGCTTTCCTTAATACATTTTTAATACTTTGAATTGTTCTTTCCACCATACCATTGGATTGTGGATATTCTGGGCTTGAGAACTTATGCTCAATATTCCACTGCTTACAAAACAACGCAAACCTTTCACTAGAAAACTGTGGACCTCCATCACTAATAAATACTTCAGGAATACCATTACGACTAAAAATACGCTTTAAATTGTTTATTATAGTATCACTAGTTGTACTGGTTAGTAGTACTAATTCTGGAAACTTGGAAAAATAGTCGACAGTTAGTAAATATATTTTCCCATTCAGCTCAAATAAATCGGCTGCAATTTTTTGCCACGCGTGCTTAGGAACCTCATGTGGTATTAAAGTCTCCTGCTTATTACTATTGCTATAAAGAAGACAAGTTTCACAAGATGAAACTATATTATGAATATCATTATATATGCCAGGCCAATAGAGACAATCGCGTGATCTTAACAATGTTTTTGTTACACCCATATGCGGAAAATGCAAACGCTGTATCATCTCTCGCTTTAAATTCATCGGAACTACAACACTACTTCCCTTAAATATAATATCTGACTTCAACGACAAGTCATTTCTAACGGACCAATATTTTCTCACAGACTCCGGCAGTAAGTTTTTGAGAGATGGCCAACCTTCCACAATGAATTTTCTAACTAGAAGTAACTCTTTGTCTCGACTAGTAGATTCCTTTATATTATTTAATTGCAATGGTGATGCATTTATGTTATTTACAATACAGTCAATCTGAGCTTCAATTTCTTCACTTTCTAAATCCACTTCTAAAGAATCACTAATGTCATACGATCTAGATAAAGTATCACCTAAATATAGTTCCTTACCACGCTTATAAACTAATTCAAAATTATATTTTTGCAACTTGAGTAACATTCGTTGAATGCGTGCAGAACATGAATTTAATGGTTTTTTTACAATTGAAATCAATGGAGCATGATCTGACTCAATGGTTACTTTTCTACCAAATATAAACTGATTAAATCTTTCACAGCCAAATAATATAGCGAGAAGCTCCTTTTCAATTTGAGCGTATCTTTTTTGACACTCATTCAAAGCCTTGGAAGCATAAGCAACTGGAAGGCTATTTTGCAAAAGAACAGCTCCCAGACCATCTCTTGAGGCATCCACGGAAACTGTGACTGGAAGATTTTCGTTAAAAAATTGAAGAACTGGCTCTGCAGCTAGTTTTTCTTTCAAGTTTTGGAAAACTTTTTCATGACAATCTAACCAGGAGAATTCCACGTCTTTCTTAAGAAGATTTCTCAAAGAAGAACTTATGTTAGAAAAATTATGAATAAACTTTGAGACGTAATTGACAACCCCTAAAAACCTTTCTAATTCTTTCCTATCCCGTGGACTTTTCATAGCAACAATGGATTTAATTTTTCCGTCATCCAGCTTTAATCCTTCTTTACTAATTATGTGACCAAGGTACTTCACCTTCTCTAAATTAAACTTACACTTATCTTTGTTTAATTTAATATTTTCCTGTCTCAGTCTTTCTAAAACTAATCTTAATCTACTATCATGCTCAGCCTGACATTTACCCCAAATCAATATATCATCTATAAAAACTTCCGTTCCTTCTAAATTTTCTAATATTTCTCTCATTTTTTGTTGAAATACCTCCGATGCACTAGACAAACCAAATGGCATCCTTAAAAATTTATATCTGCCAAATGGGGTGTTAAAGCAGCACAAATAAGAACTAGCTTCAGATAGTTTTACGTTCCAGAACCCATTTTTGACATCAAGAGTGCTAAAAACTGATGCACCTGTCAACTTACTTGTTATCTCTTCAAAAGTAGGCAAACTGAAGTGCTGTCTCATAATTACCTGGTTAAGATCTTTAGGATCAATACACAACCTTAAATCACCATTGGGCTTATAAACAATCACTAAAGAATTAACCCATTCAGTCGGATGAGTGACCCTTACGATAACTTTTTGTTTAATCATTTCGTTGAGTTTTTCTTTCAAACGTGGCAATACGGCTAAAGGCACTTTTCTACAAGCGTGAATAACTGGTACTGAATTTTCTTTTAATTTAATACTATACTCGCCTTTCATACATCCTAGACCTTCAAATATATCTTTAAATTCACTAAACATGTCTATTGTTGTGTGTACCTCACGCAGTGGCATAGCTAGTTGCATATCAACAGCGGACTTTAGACCTAGTATATTGGTGAAGCGTCCAGATACAACATAAAAATTAAGATTAAATAATCTGCCATTGTACTTACATGGAAGAGTACATTTTCCTAAACATGGTATGCATTCACCCGTATATGTAGTAAGCTTAGTTCTAACTGGTAAAAGGTTGTTTTTTCCTAAATTCAAATTATCCAATGCATTATCTGATAATATATTTGCTTGTGCGCCAGTATCTACTTTAACCTGTAATGGAAAATTGTTAATTTCTAAAGTTATAGACCAATCACGTATATTACTAATCGAATTAATAACGGTCGCACCTAAAAACAGGGAATCAACTTCATTAATGTCATCACCATCTTTCTCTACCTCATTTACGCTCCTGCAGTTTGTCGAAAAATGATTTAACTTTCCGCACTTCAGACAAGTTTTCCCGAAAGCTGGACATTTGTATTGCATGTGTGAGTAGCCGCATCTATTGCAAATGAATTGTTTACTTGCACGGCTCTGTGTTGATATAAGATGTCGTTTAATATCAGGACGCATTATTTCTAAGTTTTTTTGATTTTTTTCTTTTTCCCAATCATGAACCGAATTTGAACTTCTTTGGCTAACTTTATTTATTTGGCATGGAGACTCATAAAAGTGTGTCTTCGAAACAGGTAAGGATGATGATGCTATGACCTCAACTTGCTCTTTTGTCCGTTGAGAAGTACAACATATTTCAAGAGCCACAGCTAATGTTAATTTTCTTGTACGAAGAAGTCGATCTTTAAGAGTCACATCTGAAATTCCACACACTAATCTATCTTTAATTAGGTCTTCAGTTAAGGATCCAAACTCACAGGATGCACTTAAGTCACGTAATTCCATCACATAATTTTCATACGTCTCTCCTTCTTTTTGATTGCGCGTGAAAAACAAAAAACGCTCATATGTTATATTTTTTTCGGGACAGAAATGCTCTCCAAATTTATTTATTACTTTCTCATAATCACCTTTATCAGAATCTTTATCAAAAACGAACGTATTATATAGTTTTAGAGCACGGTCTCCTACTGCACTCAGCAGCAATGCTGTTTTCACCGATGAATCGCACGTGCCATTTCCCGAAGCCAATAAATAAATTTCAAATTTCTGTTTGAAAAATATCCAATTATCTGATAAATTACCTTCCCAACCAATCGGCGTAGGTAGCGCGATTCGTGGTAAACGTGCCTTTACATTTTCATCTTCATCCAATTGCGAAGAACGAAACATTTTGAAATAACTATGTAACACAATCTATATTCTATAAACAATATTTATCTACAATAACCGCTTTTACGACTGCGCCATGTTATATTATGTAAAATATTTATAATATTTTAGGAAATTAAATAAATACCACCATTGAGTTTTAAGTGACAAATATGACAACTTTATTTCTCTATGCTCGTTAATACAAAAAGATCTAATACAACAACAGTCAGACACCATCCAGCGCAGCCCAGTTGCCTAAAGCGCCAGCCGCGGCAAAATGCTTCCGACCTATTGTGATCGAGGCCTTGCCCAACTGGCCCGCGCACTAGAATCGGATGCGTGGCATTCTAGGCCACACGCCCAACGCGCGTCCCTTAGGGAAGGATGTGCGTTTCCTCTTCAAAACCGTGGAGGAGTTCAGGCCCGTCAGGGCCTACCCCGCCTCTGCCTCCGAGTCTGACCCAGCGATGAGCTGGTATAGTTTTACGCAGCCACAGGAGCTACCCACTAAGGTGGCCATTTGCGGCCTCCCCCGAGATGCGGACACGACGCTCATCATTTTGGCACTAGGACCTGGGGTTTGCAGTCCGCTTCGTCCGTTTAATACGGCCCAAGCTAGACCGCCCCGAGTCATGCTTTTACCATGTGGAGCACGCTCACCTGGAGCACGCTGACTAAACGCGCTTGTTCCAAATCGACGACTTGCTCGATATGCCTAGAGTGACCATCGAGACATGGCGCCCCCGTAGAGGGCCGACGCAGTGCCGCAGGTGCCAGCGTTCGGGCACTCGTCGGTAAACTGTCAACGGCCACAAAGGTGCCTACGCTGCTCAGGTGACCAGTGCACGCGCGACCTCGCGACGTAGTGTGTATGGTGCAATCCGTCATCGAACTTGTCAGCTTTGGCGAGAATCCATACACAGTGATTACGAGTCTCCTGATGCAGCTGCTATAGCTCACAAGAAGCTCAATTGCCCCCGCTCATCCCGAAACGACGACAAAGCAGCCGAGGCGACACTAGCACCACCTGCCTACTCGTTTCCCCTTCCCACCCACCGTGTCCACTTCGCCTTTCCTTACCATACGTTATCCTACCCCCACCCACTTGGTATCCTAAGCCGCGGGGCTCTCGCTGGGCCTCCCCCCGCGCCGAGGACCGCGCCGCAATTCAAAAACCATATCGTCGTTCGACGGCCGCTGTAAAAGTAGCAACTAATACCATGGGGGCGCACCCCCATGAGAAGACGTCCGGCAAATCGAACCCGAATCCCCACTATGTGGAAGAGACCCCCGATAAAGATGTATTCATTCTAAATTTGAATTTTATTCATTCATCTCGTGGGTTTTAGGATCCCGTATCAATATCGTACAAACAAATCGCGGCAAAAATGTATCAGTAAACAGATTGGAACATTTGCATCTGGAACAGTACAAAGTTCCGCATGAGTGATGTGTTTCACTTGGAACATCGGATTATCAAAATGGAAGTACCTCTCATAGGATTTCTTTCACGCCGAAATTTGTATCAGACGTGATACTTGTGATATATAGACAAATATGTAACTTGCGTATTTAAAAATCAATTTTAAATACAACGGTTGACATATTATGCACAAGTATTTACTGTATACACATACTAAAATTAAAAAGTATTTCGCATATTTCGCTTCTCCCTCATTCACTCGCTTTGTTCTGTTCGTCGTCCCGAACAGTCGAGATGATCGAGTTCCAAATGATACATTTAACACCGGGCATCTGTTCCCAATCATTTGGATCACATTCATGCTTCGAAACTCTGAGTCGGATCTTTAAAGAGCAACACACGTCTAGTACAAACTTATTAAAACAGATACTCGTTGACTTTTTTGTTATCAACGAAATAATGAAATCATTACACTACTATTATTGTGATAACAGAATAATTTTCTTTTTTGTGGATTATGAATGGTGACAACGTATTATATTGTTACTGTCGTTACTTCTGTTAAAGCTGACGAGATTCTTGCGCTAATTATTCTTGTCAGTTAAAAGAAGTCGTGAATGGGTGGTAGATAAAAAAGTTGGACAATTCAAAACAACTTATTTGCACTAACTAATATGCACTTAGTATTTGAATAGTTTCTTTTCATTTCATTTTCTCTTGACGAAAGATTCTGTCAAAAAGGAATATGCAGCTTGTTTTATACCATTTTTTTTTATTAAAAAGGCATATCTCGTAGTCTGAAAAACTAAGCTGATGGTCTCTAAGGAAGGTTTTCCATTCAGCGGCCTCGTTAATAAGACTACGCGTGTGTCACAATAGGCTTTGTAGCGCATAATGGCGAATAAAAAATTGCTAGCGAGTGACAATAGCCTAGCCTATATTCTGGCGACGAATAAAACAAAAAACTACAGAGCTTTAGCAAAAACTGTGAGCTAACAATAAGTTGTAAATGCAAAAGTATGAATGAATGCTTATCCTTCGGCAATTATAATTTTCTCTCACATATAAAATTTATCTAAGACTGATTTTATATATATATAGATATATAAATAACCATGACTCAGGTACAGATGCTCTAATTCATCACACAAAGATCTGCGCCTTCTGGGAATCGAACCCAGGACTGTCGGTGAGAAAAGCCAAATTTCGCACCGTTTTGCACCAAATAGTCGTCAATTCCTTTATTATACTCCTATATGTTATTTATAACACAAATTACTGGAGCGTCTTCATATGTGTGTCATATAGAATGTGCTGCTGATTGTTCCTAACTAGGATCCAACTCGGGTCAAACTTGGTAAGACCTGTGAAGATGTATATCTATGAGTATATGACTAGTTCTACTTGTATGTAAGGACTGCATTACACTTCTTAAGATATGCGATAATATGGGATCGAATTCTAACACAAATAATTTGTAAAATTTATGGTATGTTGTAAATAATGTAATGTAACACATAAAAATATAGAAAAAACAACCCTTGCCGAGTTTGCAGCTTCTTCTCAGTACAAGGTCTCCCAACGTAGGACTTGCGAAGCCATTCCTTTGACATTCAATATACGCATTGTAATTGCTAATATTGAATAATTATTTATTTATAATATATTGTCTTGGCAACATGGTTTGTTGATATCTTGACATAATATAATAACATGTCCCGCCAGTGAATAACTTGTGAACCGATTCTATTTTTTCTAGTATTTTACTTTTTAAATTTATTATGTATGACAACATTAAAAGCCGGCCAAGTGCGAGTCGGACTCGCGCATGAAGGGTTCCGTACAAACTTTTAGTTAGCAAAAAACATGTTTGTTGTATGGAAACCCCCCTAAATTATTTATAATGTTTTAATTTTATTATTAGAGTAAAAATACAACTGAGTATTTTGTGAATGTTTCAAGCCTACCTGTTGCCATTATTAATATCTAGCAAAAAAGGGCAAAAAAAATCGCGTTTGTTGTGTAGGAGCCCCCTTAAATATTTATTTTATTTTGCTTTTAGTATTTGTTGTTATAGCGGCAACAGAAATATATAATTTGTGAAAATTTCAACTGTCTATCTATCGCGGTTCTTGAGATACAGCCTGGTGACAGCGAAGTCTTAGTAATAGGGTCCCGTTTTTACTCTTTGGTTACGGAATCCTAAGAATACAGTTATAAAAAAATCATAAAATAAGATAAGTGATGTATTTAGCTCTATTTGCATATAACAAAAGTCCCCCTGTCCGGGTTTCTTTCGGTAGTTCCTCTCAATTTTCCAACTGGTGGTAGACTCAGTAGTGTACAGTAATCGTAGTGACAATTTAATAACTAAATAAAATGCAAAATAAAAATAGTGATTTATATAAATTTTAATAGTAAATAATGTGCCCGATTAAAATATTGTTAAGGTAGTAGAAAATATATGACGACCATTGCTTTAGTCGTCTTGTGATCACGGTTCCTGTAAAGAAGTCGAGACATCAGGATTAAATATAAATTATGCGCAAAAACCGTGAAAGTCATTAATGATTGTATTTGAAGGAAGTTTAATTCTATAAACACATTTAAGAAATTTTTGCTCCGCCAATAGTGGATTCCATTCCTTACAGATGCTCAACTGTAGCTGAACTTGGCCCGAACAGGCAAACCGTGGCGTCTTAATGAAGTTCACGAATTTCGAAAAGCAACTATCCGTTATACGTCTTTAGTCCACCGCGTTAAGCTTCACATTGCTTTGGCGGGATGGACTAATTTGGCGTGCGGTGAATTTCGTGGTCAGTCTAAGAGGCTATAGGAAACACTGTATATCAGCTACAAAATACATCCACCTTAACGTAAACCTCATGAGCTGAGGTAAATATACGGAGCTTAGTCTCAAAGCACGTTAGAAACACGAGGCGATTTGTCTATCTTATTGTAAATATACAGTTGACTGCATAAGAGGACGACACATACGTTGTTCTAAACCCAAGTAGCTAAAGCCTTATGGAATTCAGAAACAACAACGGTACCACAACACCCATACTCAATATAGAGAAGTTCATTTTTAGGGTTCCGAAACTCTGCTACCAGGTTCTAACTCTCCGGTTGACATGTAGAAAATACCCAATAGTATTAAGTCCACCACTTATACATCTTTTTTATGTGCTACAAGGTTTAAATAAATAAAAATAAAATAAAAAATGTGCTTTGTATTTTGTTTAGACTTTAATTTTTGTTGTAAGGATTGCAAAAAGAGCGTCACTAAGCTCCCCGAGCACAACTAGTTTTAATTTTTTTAAGCATCAAAACTTCAATAACTTAATATACAGAATAAACAGAAATTCCTCTATTCAATGCAGGAATGCAATGAAACCTGATAAAACGTACGGTCTGCATCGAAATGATAACCGCGTAGTATTCATTTGGTTGAGTGTTATAACATACGCAGCCAGACCCTATTAACCTGATCGAATCCGAATATCATTTCGTTTTGTTACCGACAAAATTTGGTGCGCGGCTTTATTAAGTCCATCGCTGTTAAAGGGCATATCCAAAACAAACACCATTTTATAATATTGGTTATAATCAGCCTTTTAATTTCACTGTCTTAGCGCACAGAACTTTATGTAACAGGGAAATTTTATATATAAATATATATACCGTATGTCTATGTAATCTTTTCTAAAAAGTACTCTATTAAAGATGAAGAAAAGGAAAAAGGATATTTATGTCGTTTCGCCGACGCGCCGACAAAATAGTATCATTAATCATACAACATATCGTGGACAGGTCGGCGGTTCATACATCACATGTCACTCACACTCGACACTACATTTTGAACACTACTAGTGACAAAATATAGTGTCCACACTTGGAGGAGCTCGAAAGCGTTTGTTAAGATCGTTTAGGCTACTAATTCGGATATTAACCAACTTAGGGGGTCATCGGGCGGATGAGGGGATCCAATTAAAAAAAGAAAGGCGAGATAGCGGTCAAGCGTTTGCTTAGGGCCCATTCATAAATTACGTCACATTAATTAGAATTAATTAGAATCAATAATGAGCTGCATTGAATTATCAAAAATGTTAACTTTTTTTACACTCATCCATTTTATCTTTCATAACAATGACTAACTAAAAAGTTTAAACCGTTTTAATGCACAATCCCAAATTTGAAATTATTACAAGCACATCCTATCCCCTTTCAAATCTGCCATAAGTTTCCTATTCGTGATATACCTCAAATCTTAAACTAATTAATGAGCAGGAGTTGCACGGCGGGTAATCCTGTAAACTCGATCGCAAACATCATTCATCAAAGTGGAGTGTACCAAGATTAGAGCTGAGCGGATTAGCAGCTCAGGCGCGCCATTTCGAGGGTACTTACCTCCAATTTTGTATACTTTTGGAAAGGACAATAAAATTAAAAAGCTTAAGAAATAATTTTTTAACTTATGTTTATGAAAGTAGTATTATAATTAAGTATAAATATAAATTAATATGTACGGGATAGCCGCGTACACTTAGAAAGGAGGGACAGATAAATGTATTAAAGTCAAGAGGATTCTAAAAAACACTAAAGTTTATTAACAATTCTATAATCTAAGATCACAGTGGTTTGAGTGTTTGTCTGTCCGCTCTTTTTCCCGCTCTTTTTCCATTGTATCAATAACGTTACCATAGCAACGCGTTAACCGCAAGTAGTTCGTCTACCGGACGCTAGATGGCGCTGACTGAAAAATAATTAATAATAGAAAAAAATTAAAGAATTTTGTTCACCCGTGCCAAGCCGGGACGGGACGCTAGTTACTTATATAATTAAACAATGGTAAACTACGGTAATATTAAAAAAGAGACGTTGAACTAAAATAAATTAAATGATTTTGGGATGGTAATGGAGTATACGTGATTATTATGATGGTGAATGTGTAACTGACTGTTGGAAAAAACTATAATTAGGTTTAATGCCGCGCGATGCAAAAAATGCGTATTTCGTACGTGACTCGTACAAAATACAATCCCGTAACATTTGAAATAACCACAAATAACAGAATAAGTACAAAAGAATAGTAGTTTATGAAACTGGTACATAATGAGGGATAATACCTAGTTATGTGCAGTTTCATACACTACTTTATCTAATCTCATACACTGAATATATCAAATAAAAAGCCTCATATAATTAATTTAATTAGGATGGTAAACTGAATACTATCGTTGGATAAATGTATACCGATGAGACGCGATGGCCTTAGGTGACGGATTACAACACATTATCCGTTTAAACATCGGTTAATCGATTTAATCGTCGAGGAGCGAACCGATTCTGTACTGATTACATAATTACACACCCGATTATTCGATATTATCTATGCAAATGCCTCGAACTAGATTAACTAAATTCCCGATTGATCTTTCACCGCTAAAACATATACGTGATATAATTTAAATTTAATAACGATATCAATATTAAGAAAAACAATAAGTTTTATGTTCACACATGCATTAATAACAATTAATAAATACTAGACATTATTATGTAACGTAAATAAATATTTTTTAATATTTACGAATTTATGTAAATTTTACTAAAACTAGTAATTAAAGTATATAAACCATTATATTCAATTTTATTTTTTTGTTTTCAATATTAATTGAATTTATGTCATTAAAAGAGTAATTAAGTTGTAAGTACCGTTCTAGTATTAAGATCATTTTTTTAAGGAAACACAGACTCAGGCAAAAACTTCCACTCTTTAGCGGTAGGGATAACAAAATTGGAACCAAAACGCTTAGTGCAACTCTTTGGTATGAATGAATGAAATAAATATTTCATTCGTTTGCTCATTCAGTCGTTTGGCATATTAACCATATATTTTATACACTTTATTTGTAAATAAATAAATAATATTTTGACGTGACAACGTCTTATAAATTGGTTTGCCGGGTGACACTTCAAGAAACTGCGTTACGCTCCGCTCACGTTATGCGCTCACAATGAGAGCGAGTGAGAGGCACGCGTCCCTTCCACTCGGGCATGGTTAGCCCGCCTAAGAGCGAGAGAGACAGACATAAAAAGTGGAAGGGACGCGTGCCTATAAATTAATGTTTTAAATATAATTCTTTGTATAAATAAATGTTTTAAATTGTTACTATTATTTCATCCTTCTTCCTACTATACGAATGAATATTCACATTAAAATTATTTTACCACTCAAAGTCGTTGTCACGTAAAACTTTCGCCCGTATACCGACTTTACAGGCAACCAATTTTTTTTATTAGAAAAAATCTCACATGTCAGACGGGAACCGAACCCCCATCTCCTCGCCTTTCCAGCTACCGAGACCTTGACAGAACCGTCGAATTATTCGAAGTAGTTCTTAACCTGACATCAGCGCCATCTCTTCATATTTTAGGTAACTACAACACTGAATGTAATGAAAATGTTTTTACAAGTACCCAACACTCGATAATGAAGAAACAATGTAATTTTCTAGAACTTCGTCTTTTTGCGCAAATTCATTAATAATTTAATAAAGTAATTTAATGACAACACAGTATGAATAGCATTATAATCTCAAGAAATTGAAATTAAATTTTATAACTTATAGGTAATAAAAAAAGGAAACGTTAATAAAAATAAAAATAATACTCTAGGCACTAAAGTAAATATCCCCTAAATCTTTCTCATGTGCCTAGTGTTGCCCAAAATCAGTCTTACAAGACGCAAGAGTCTCGCAGGCTAAGTCTTGTTCTTGCATTTTTGCAAGACCAAGACTGACCGTGGAAGATTTGAGCAAGAACAAAACTAAGCCTGCGAGAATCTTGCGTCTTGCAAGACTGATTTTGGGCAACACTAAATGCACCCAAAATAACTCGTAATATCGCCAAACTTACGCACTGGACAAGATACACACCAGCCATAACTTCTCGATAAGTTTTTTTTATAACAAATTAAACATTTAACTATTAGATTGTAATAGTAAAAACAATACCTATATACGTAAGTAAGAAGTTATTCTTGTTTAGCGTAATTAAACATAACTAAAAATTTCCTCCCGTACCAGTAATCTTTGTTTCTGAAAATAACGATTTTATAAATTATATGTGATCAGTAAGAAAGCAGCAAAAGATTTATTGATTTTCTATATATTTGTATCCAGAGTCAATTAATGTAGTAAAAACCATAAAAATAAACTATTTATCTAATACTAATGCAAAAATAATAAAAAATTAAATAGTCAACAATTAAAAAGGAATACCTACAGGTAACCTCAAATTAAAAACGCACTAAAAAACATATAAAATAAAAACTCCAAAAATATTACTACAAATATTCAACTTTTCTTAGACGTCAGACAAGATACCCCAGACGATACCAATTTTTAATCCACCTTTACGGGCGGCTACCCGAATGAGAAACTCAATTTTTTTTCAACATTCATTTTTTTTTTTATTTTAATATATTTAGAGCACTGTACCTTTTTGTACGACTTTCCATAACATCACTCCATAGACGCACTATTAATCGATACATGAAGCATATTATAGACTTGTTATATGCTACAATCTAATCTATTTGTACAACACAATATTATAAATAAATGATGTGTGTTTTTTTAATATTATTATTCATATTAACACTTTCAGCGGAATATTTTTAGTTGATTACATACATATTTAACGGACGTCTACAGACGTTCTGTATTTAATATAAAAATGTAATGCTGCTCTTTACTTGGGAAATTAAAGTGATATGACGCAATGACGTAGCTAATAATATTTGGTATAGACCACGGCCGTAATTGAACGTTCTGCAAATAAAGATGTACTTTTGGTCGACGTCACTGTACATTGAGCCACTTCATGTTCTCAAAAAATGACGTATAGAAGTGTTAAATCACCTAATGGACCCTTACAGTCACAGGAAACGCCTTAGAATTGAAAAGTGACAACACAAGCGGATTGATCTTTTGTGCTATATTGTTTATTATATTTTTTGTGGGTTGTATTTATTTTGTTTGTTGTTATGGGGCAGTTAATGTTTCCCTTACTTAAATGACAATTGTCGATTTACAGATATAATTAACATTTTAGTTAAAAAAGTAACTGTTTAAAAGCTAATTAGAATCTCCCATATCCAAATATTGTTTTGTTTTATTCGATAAACATTGTACAGGATATACGTGAGCTAATTTTGTTTTATCAGACAATGCAAATCACTGCAATGCAAGCTTTATTCACTGGTAGTTCCAACAAGAGCGAAGAGTAATTTAAAATGTACGCTCACAGTACGAACGCTGCGAGCATGAAAACCGTCAAAGTAACACGACTACTAATATTTCACATGGCTACAACTCGGCGCAGATGCATACTGTTATAAAAAACTTTGCTTAACTTCATGTGACGTGTTTGGAAAGTACGGATATTAATAATTTTCCAAGTGTCATAACTTTTATTTTAAATAAGTTTAAATACTTGGCTTGATAATCTTGTACATAATATATGTTAGTCCCACCTGGGACAAGAAGATTTAAATGCTTAAATAAAGAAAATACATAGTAACTACTTTTTCATCGATTGTTTGCAATTTATACAAAATGAAATGAAATGAAAATAACTATATTCAAATGCACTTAAAATAAGTTGTATTGAATCGCCCAACCTTTTTACCTACCACCCATTCAGGATGTCTTTTAACTGACAACAAGAATTGGCACCAAAAACTCGTCAGCTTCAACAGAAGTAACGACATTTACAATATAATACATCGTCACCATGCATAATCCACAAAATAAAAAATGTAATAAAAAAATCTGTTATTTTTAATATATGTTCGGGCATAACTCCGTCATAAACATGATATAGGTGGATTTGCAATTTTTTTATTTGAAATGGGGTTATTTCGAAATGATTCCATTTAAATTTCATTTAGATGTAATGTTTTGTTTCGGAGACAGACAATGGAACTGTTCAAAAATTATTAAGTATGGATTTTTTCACTTTATCACGTCAAAATAGGTGAAAGGTTTGAATGGGATTCTGCATATAGGTAGATTATACTGATACAATGTACGATTTTATGGCAATCGTACATCGGATGGGCAATTTTCTCATATTGGCCTACATCAAAATTCTTACGCGAACGAGGTCACGGGTAACGGCTAATATAATATACTTATAAAAGTATTTGTCGAATACTAAAAGACCCTAGTTGGACATGTGATGCGGCTTCCGTGCTGACTCACAATTGGTACCCCACATCCACTGCCCTTCGTGACAAGCAGCGCCCTCTATGGAAACGCAAGAAACGTCCTATTCCCGTTTGAAAACGTGAGCAAGGAGCGGCGTCTTAACGCCGTGCGTTTGAATTTTATAAATAAAACAAAGTTTCATGTGTGATGAATTATGCAACAGTTTGTGGATTTTAAAATAACTAATTTTAAGATAGTAAATACAGCTGCTGCAGAATAATATCGGTGAGAAGTACTCCCTGGATTTCTTGTAGGCATAGTCTAACTTGGGTCAACCTACTTTATTACCCCAATTATAGTACTATTATTCAATCAACACAACAGTATTACTTTCGATTATGTATGTAGTTACCTCGAACATGAAGAGATGGCGTTGGTATTCGGCTTAGAAACACTTGGAAAAATTCCACAGGTCTATCAAGATTTTTTTAGTTCTATTGGAAGAATTATTTACCCGGACAGCGAGAGGATCTGGGCTCATATCTCACCTAACTCTTGAGATTTGATTTTGAAATTGATCTATTATAGGAACAAATGATTCAAATATCAAAATCTAATAGTTAAATGCTTAAATAACAAAAAAAGTAAGAGAAATAATAAAAATGCGCCCCACCGACAAATTTAAAGTTCTTGCGTTTTTAAAGCTAAGGATAGCAGGAAGAGCAAACTCAAATCCTAGATTACAATAGCTAAACAATAATATCCGTGGATGTCAAAATATTTATTCAAGTCATGAAACTGCGCCTGTCGAACATTAAAATAAACCCACTTTACTAATAATAATAATAATAATTCTTAAATTATCACCAATTAGCCTGGCCCAAAGTCAGCACTGTAAGGCTTGTGTTATGGCTACTTGGGTAACGGATATACATACATATATGATAGGTAATATCTAAAGAATTATATAAAAATGAATCAGGTACAAATGCTCGTATTCATCACATAAACATCATACCCAACAGGGATTCGAAACCAGGACCGTCGCTGCGAAAGGCAGGATTGCTACTGTTGCAATCGGTCGTCACTAGATAAACGTTACTTGTTTTTATATAAAACCCTGCCGTATTAACTCCATGATTAGTTAAGAATGTGCCCGATTAAAATATTGGAAATATGTACCTGTGATCGCGGCTCCTGTAAAAACGAAATCATAAAACACCTTTTTACTGATAGAAGTGGTTTTATTCTCAATTTATTTAAAAATCGCATTGTAATTAGTTGTTGTATTCCTAATTAAGTTCGATCTAACACTATTTAAATTAATATCCTCTTCCATGTAAGTGTCTTGTGCTTAGCACATATATCACGTAGCGGTACAGGACGTAGATTTATATCGTAGCGACCCAACAATTAACTACCCACCTCGGACGCTCACTGGCCAAGCGATATATCTGTGAGAGGTTGCCCAGATTTTGGCTTTATTCTGTAACGGGGAATCCGTCGAATATCTTAAAAAAAACAAATTCACACACAGTAATTTTAGATGGCAAAAGTTGTATTTTATTGCATTCTCAATCCCATATTTCTTTAAGATATAAATTAGGTACGCCAGAAAAAAACAACTACGTCTCCAAGCCCTCAGTTGGGAACAGGTGGATCCCAGGCAGGTGTATTTTATATCTTATAGGATTAAGTTCACAATCAATCATGAAAAACCTTTATTTTTCCAATAACATGTGGTATGAAAAAAATTTTTTTTTCTTTCAGAATGCCCTATTTCTATAAAATAAGCATTTAAATAACAACCGTATCTCAGAGCCCTCAGGTAGGCGAACCCACGATAGTGAAAGACTACCCGGGCGAGTGCTCTGACGCTGGTAGACGAGCGAAATTTGCATACGAATTTCAATTTGAACTACTACTATGAGCTAACATCAAAAATAATATTATTACCATTTGCCAGTTCTAATAATGTATTTATTTTCACAAGAGCACTAGCCCGTTTACAAAAGATCGTAGGTGCGAATCCTTTCTGAGGGCTCGAAGATGGGATTTTTTTTTATAAACGTCTTATGTTACTTTTAGATATCTCAATTATTTCAAATTATCACATTATCATTCCATCATTAAATAAAATTTTATAATAAAGTAATAAATTTCTTGTAAAATTTAATGTGAAATAAATATATAATCTTATTGCAATTTGTCATTTAAACAGTCTGGACTGAAATACCAACATATTTCAATTTAAAAAAAATGGAAAAATAACAATCTTTTAAAATTGCCTGTATTGAATATTTAAAAAAAATAACACGTTTTTACTAACTTCTCCTGTATGTTTGTTTGTATGTTGTTTTGTAAAGGAATCTAGTAACGCGATGACAACGCTTCTATAGTTGATCTAAAATGAAATTTTAATAACAGTTTAAAAAACACGCTGTCTTGGTCCCCGGGCTAGATTGGAATCAGGAGACCATTAAAATAATAAAAAACACTCTTTTACGGTAAACAAAATAAATAAAATACAACAATCAATATCGCGCACCCCACGCTTTAAACTATAATTTAACACACAGGATCTCACTTTTCCCTAATCTTTCCCGCCGAGACTCCCAAAACTAGCGGAATAATTACGGACCGTGGTTATACTGTAACTGAACTAACCGCATAGCTGTAATTGGTTTTTGTGTAATTAAAAATGCAGCGCATGCAATTAGTTTCATACTAAAACTGGTACTAACAGTTCGTTAATACTTTTTTGTGGTAATAAAAAAGTTGTCTATTTTTTCGGTCAGGTTGCGATGGTAAAAAATTCGCATGGATGACCAAGTATTCCTGAGACCTTAGTGTGAGTATATGCCTCGATACTCAATATCGTCTGCGTATTAATATGGATTTTTGTATAAGCGCCCCTGTCGGTAACTATCAGGAACTACGTATCTTCATTAAAATTTGTAACGTTCTCGAAAAAGTATCGAATATTCGATTTGCTCTAAGGTCTCTGTTCATAACCTTTCCGTGATTCAGAAGAGACGATAAGCTGCTGATCAGTCCTAAAGGTATCCCTTTTCTTTCAAGGGGAAATGCATTACGCATACCATCCGCCCACCGGTGGAGTTATATGGGATCACCCGTCACTAAGGCTGATATACCCACTAATATCCCCGCTATACTTCACTTCACCGTGGCCGCACGGTTATGGGTCCCTCTTTGGGAGTCACCACTATACCAAGGTATCTCTGGTAGGGAACAGTGAAATTCATTCCCACCTTCTTCTACTGGTGGAAAAAATCCACTTGTACCACTGAGTTTCTGACTATAGAATGAAACTATTCATTAGAAATATCATTTATTGCTTTTGATTTACTGGGCTGTTATGTCTTCAATGACCTGAGTGATGAAAAGTAAGGTCTAGCAATTGGAAGGACCTTCCGAGAAGAACTGGCGCAAGAAACTCGGACGGGGGACCGCCCTCCGTCTTACTATTATTATTTACAAAAAGAACTAACTACATCACTTGGTCTTGCAGTGGATGTCAGTAGATATATTATACACTCGAGAGCAATGAATCCGGGTCACTTAAAGAATCCTAAAAATCTCGGAAACTAAAAATGCTAGGTTAATGCAATAAATTGTATTTAATAGACGATGTAATACTCCTTAAATGAAGGTATTAAAACTTCTTAGTTATTGTAAAGTTATATCATAAAAAAATCAAATTTGAAAAAGGGCCACTTTCGAAGATGGAACTACGAAATTACAGCATTTGGTTTTGCTTTTGTTTGTAATCTGTCATTTATGTGGGTACATAAACCATGTTGATAGTGCTCTATATTCATTATTCAAGCTGAAATTATGTCGCTTACGCCTGAAGAATGCACCAGAATACTTACAATGCTGGAAACCGGCCGGAGTCAGCGCGATACAGCCAGGACTGTCGGTGTGTCGCTGTCAACAGTACAAAGAGTTCTCCGACGTTACGAAGAAACTGGTTCTAACCTACGCAGACCAGGAACGGGCAGAACCAGGTGTACCACAGCACGAGAAGACCGATACTTGGTGAACACCATGCTTCGAAATCGCTTTCTCACAGGAACTGAACTCACCAATCAGTTTCGACGCCTCGGAGGAAGTAACCCAAGTGCATGGACAGTAAGACGTCGGCTTGCTGAATCTAACTTAAAACCCCTTAGACCTGCAAACGGCCCTAAACTGGAGCGTGGGCATCGTATTTCAAGACTAAGATATGCCCAGAGCCACGTAAATTGCAGTATTGAAGATTAGTCAAAAGTTATGTTCTCCGACGAATCAAAATTTATGATCTACAAGCACGATGGAAGACACAGAGTGTATCGAAGACCAGGGGAAAGATTCAAGCAAGCATGCATCGAAGAAAAAGTAGCCTACGGTGGTGGGTCTGTACTTGTGTGGGCCGGAATTTCTTCTGAAAGTCGCACAGAGCTGGTGATCATAGAAAACGGCTCTTTAACTAGCGTAAGATATGTGGAAGAAATCCTCAATGATCACGTTGGTCCATTTATGGTCAATTTAGGTGAGGATGCTATATTTATGCATGACAATGCCCGACCTCATACAGGTAGGATTGTGAATGACTACCTTCAAGAGATGAACATTACTCGTATGGAGTGGCCAGCGCGCAGCCCGGATATCAACCCGATCGAGCATGCTTGGGACGAGCTAGGCAGATGCGTAAAACAACGAAACCATCCCCCAATCACGCTTCGTGAGCTCAAAATTGCTCTCACAGAGGAATGGGAGAATATTCCCCAAAATCGTATAAGGAACTTGGTGTACAGCATGCCAAACCGCGTAAACGCAGTAATGGAAGCACGAGGAGGCAATACGAAGTATTAAAATTCAAAAAAATCGTAATAAAGTTCAAACATTTCATGTTTCCTATTTTTGTTTTAAGGAGAGATCAGCAGTTTTTTTCTTTATGTAATTTTGTGTTAATAAAATGTATGGTGACTCATATTTTTTTTACTTTCATTTAAGGAGTATTACATTGTCTATTTAATAACATTTTTTGCATTAACCTATCATTTTTAGTTTCCGAGATTTTTAACATTCTTTAAGTGACCCGGATTCATTGCTCTCGAGTGTATTATTAATTATGGCATCCAAAGCAGGTGGAACACTTCAATCTTTATCTCTGTTTCCTGATTTATAAACTAGAAAATACTTATATAAAGATAGCGCTGCACGTTTGTTTTTCAATTTTATAGAAATCACGCTATCGAGTTTATTGGCGCAATGTGTATAGTGTTTTCTGTATTTTTTATTGGTAGCTTCGTCGGAGATACATACAATTAACTTGAACTTGACTTTTATTGGATTTACACCTGCGGACTCGAACTTGTGCAAATAGCCTCACGTACCAATCTAGGAACAAATCTTTGTTCTTTACCGAGAATATGTGGTTTATCAAATTAACCCCTTGAAGCCCAGATTTATGTTAAATGGGTTATTTCTCTCTCTATCGGGGAAAAAATATCATTCAATCAAAAAGAACCATTACCAAAGCCGTAATAAGAATTAAATCAGACTGCGCGCTATAGAGCATTACCTATATAATGCTCACGGATTTTAGGTATCGTTGTCGCGCGCATGATATAATGCTCTCGGGTTTTAAGGGGTTAAATGTAGTGATTGGTAAAAGTGGTTATATATAAATTTCAGATGTCCTGAAATGAAAGAACTTAAAACTAATAATTTTATTAACGGTAAAAATCGGTCCAACTACCACCCATCAGCTATTTGGCAATGCAAGTATTATTCACTCAGTATTTTTTTCTCGTCGAATCCACCTAGATCTGAACTATCCGAAATATCCGAACAAACTTGCAACACTAACTCTTATCTCCAATCGCATTAGGAATAAACTTTTTCGCGGATCGAATATCCATAAATGCAAAGTCGTTTATTACTTTCTGGAGGCTTTAACCCCTCGATGGCTCCTGGTGACAGCTGCAAAAGGTCCCTATTAACCTTCGACTTATGTCAGCACCGTTGGGCGATCAGTCATTCAACAGAATCTGTCAAGAATTTGGGATACGCTAAGATGACTTGCAAGACTTCCGAGTTAAACCGTATTCGTTTAGAAAAAGTGCATGGATAAGAAAATAGGAAACGGTAAGTAGGAAATGCTTTTAATTTGTTTTTTATTCCTTTAATTGCCTATAGATGGCAGGAATTTAGAAGGATTAAGAGAACTTATTTCTAGAAAAAAAATCAACTTGTCTAGTATTGTAACTGGACTCCCACTACAACTCGACTAGACCTACCAAGATAATCAGACTATTTTAATAACTTTTCTGAACCAGTGTATAAATAGATAAGATTTCCCTAAGTTATTACATTCCTAAGGCCAACATCGTCTAATACCCACGTTGTGTAGCAGCAACCCAGATCCTTTTAGAATAGAAGAGTGAAATTACAGCATCGTAAGAGAAATTATAGAACGGAATTAGAATATCGCTTAAAAGTAATTGTTCCTGACTAAACTATGAATTTAAAGCTTTATTGGATGGAAATAAATATAAAAATTAAGGAAGGAATGGAGCTCCCTCCTCGCTCCAACCCAGTGAGTGTCTTCCGCTAGATTACACCCTCCTCTTCCAAAAACCCAACGGAAGTTCCTTAAAGAAAGAATATGAAGTTATAGCTTGTCGACGCCATGCCATGAACTATGAAAGTGGTGTGAATTTAAACCAAAACTACGGAAGATAACAATCGACCAAAGCTTATTGACTTCTAACAATTCAGAAGAGAATCAGTATAATCCAAAAGATAACCTAGGATCCACTTGGGAGACTTGGTTGTGAGGCAAGCCTGCGCTGTCGCACTTATTGCGTAGAACTACGACCAACTTCTGGCCGAGTCCATTCCAACACAAAGCAGCGCCTTGGATTGGAAGTACAATAAATCCCCGTCCATCCTAAACCATCTGACCTAGTCTGGACGATAATGATCCTAACAACGTCTTTGTCTCGCCAATAAGCCCCAATACAATTCTCACCCCCGCAGGTTTGGAGCATGTTAAGACTGCGCTCCGCTTGGACCGTACAGCCCATCCAACCGAACGCGGCCTAGTGTGCGATAATAATCTCAGCTGCGTGTAGAGTATTGGGTTTATTTCGGTTCACAAAAGTCACTATTGGACTTATTTAACCTATGCCCGAACTAAACCCAAGTGTACATTCCTGACATAACGTCCCAAGCTACATTCATACCCTTAAGATATACATAATATAAAAGAATATAACAAATGAGTTCATTGGAAATAAATATAAGGGAATAAGTAAAGTGTCTATATAGTTATAGGATTTAGTTTCCCTTTTTTATAATTAAGAGGAGGTTAAGTACGTTATAATTTAAGTAAAATTAAGTAAGGTTCCGTAAAGTTCAAATAAAAGTATGAGTTTAAATTATAGATGGTTAGATAGTAAGAAATCAATTTACCGAATTTAATTTCACTTTGTTTCAATGTTAAATTAATAAGATTATTTATCTTTCTTAAATGTTAGAATATTTTGTTGTTCTATTTTGTTAAATTTTATAGTTTTATTCCTACTATTAAGAGACTATAATTAAAAGTACGAACGTACAAATTAATGAACCGAATCCTACACTATAGTTAAATATCCGAAAAATATACGTAATTGCAACCTCACCGTTCTAACTAGTTGTGAACTCTATTGATATAAACTCTTATGGCACCGACATCTATGTGCGAAAGAACTTCAATTAGTTATGATTTGTGGATTAATTCGTAAAACGCAACATAATTAAAAATAACGAACCAAGAAAACAAAAAGACACAGAAACACAGAAATTAAAATCAAAAGAATTAACACAGATATACATGGGACAACAAAATTAAATATAAAAATAAAATTTAATTTAATACTATCGATGTCATTCCACATTGGATGATTTATCATTCAATTATTTCACAAATGTTTCAAAACTGAATGTTTCAAAACAAAATCACCCAATGTTGAAATGACCTGACTTGCTTGGTTCTAAATATTTTCAAATAATCAAAAATTTTAATTTAATAACCTATTGAACAATAAGTCTACAATTTAGACCAAGCCAGTCTAAGTAAAAGACACATACCAACGCAGTCTTCTCGATCTTGGGTCTCTAGCTATTTCTGAAATAAATACTAAAAAGCACCCCCAATTTAACTACCTTACGAAACGTAAGCATAGAGACCCCAGACCTTTCAGGATCAACAGGTACATTTCCTTGTTCTGTAAGAAGCATAATTATTTCCTATCTCCCTCCCAAACATGATCGAATAAATTTACTTATAAACTAAATTTAATGGCGAAATGGTGTGGAGTGGTTTAAGGATCACTGGATCACTAGTGGTTGGTGCTTACTAACTACAAATCTTAAATCTTATTCTAATTAATGTGATACTTAAAACTACACGAAGAGCTGAAATAAAATAAAATTAGCTTATATCTACACCAACCTCCCAAGCACGCTATCCCAACCACGATTGATTTGTCTTTTTTTGTCCATACCATTTTCAGACACAATTAAAAGGACTGTTTAAGCCGCTAAAGACGGTATATACATATATATTTTATAATAAACTATCCCTCATTTTCCCTCGAGTTTTGCCTTTTGCTAAACTAAAACAGCCACCTTTACATGTGTTTTTGTAGTTTCGAGCAAAGCTTTATATATCAAATAAATAAAGTACAAAGAAGTTCGCGATCTGTACTCTCTGAACCAACAAAACAAAAATAAACTAAAATAGGCTTCCACACAAAAAATTACCTTGTGAAACAAGTGCCATCTTTCTTGCAAGAATAGTATTATCAAATTAATTAATAATCCTGTCCCTGTTAGCCTATAGTTACTTTTTAGTAACTTGCAATGTTTTTTTTTTTATTTATTATTTTAAAAATCTACTCTTCAAGTACAGTACCTAAATTTGAGAAACCCCACTTATTTCCAAAATAATACTCATCTCATTTATCATAAATGTGTGTGTTTTGTTTTCGGCAAAAAAAACTAAGAGGTTAAAACCTCAGCTATTTGGATAAATTCTCCTAACACTTAAAACTAAAATCTTGAGATTACTCTACAATTTCATCTCGAAACTATTGAAAAAATCCAAATGCTTCAAAATTTAGTGTCATGTATGTGTAAAATACCCCGATATATATATATATATATATATATATATATATATATATATATATATATATATATATATTATAACTTATTTTCTAAAATTTAATGGCCTCTCTTTTGATAATAATATAATGATTTACTCTATACTCTTTCGAGTAATAAACCATTAATTTTCCCTATCTTTATTATTTGCATTCATCTAAAGGTTGGTATACTATTCTTACACTAAATTTACTTATTCTAAGTTTACAACCTTATTTAATCATCTTTTCCTACGGGCATCGAACCGTAGGTTGTTTTAAAAAAATTTTGCAAAATAATTTTGCTGACCAACCGATTTCCCATCACCCTTATGTCTACCCAGTGTGATAAATGAGTACTATTATGGAATAACACAACAGAACAAACAAATTTAATTGAAAATACAGAAAAGAATAAATAAATTGTTATGGATTCATCCACTCCAAATTTAGTTGAGATTCGTAACCAATTTACAATAGACCAATCCCTAACAACCCTGTGCAGGAGAAAAACAAAATTATAAAAATGGAAAATAAATAATTAAGATATACTGAAACGGCCAGCCTGCCCGCCTGCTTTCTCACTACCACTTCACTCCACGATTTTTGCACGACTGCCCCCCTCCCCTGTCTTCCGGCCTTTTTATAGGTTCGTCACCATAAGTACTCATCCACGACCATCAATACGCGGCAAACAATTATTTATCTAAAATCTTGTTAAAATTTTGTCAATACGGTGCAAATTTGGAACTCTTACGCACTAGACTCAGCAATTATTTAAAACCGATGATTTTGACCGCTACGAAAAATGAAATAAGACACATTTTTACTTGACCTATAAAACTAGCACGTCGAGACTTGCGCTGCCTCTATTTTTTTTATAAGCTTTGTAAACCTAACGCTGAGAAATCAAGAGTTTTTTTGTCGATCTGTTTCGGTTAAATATTATTTTTTTTCTAAACTATAGTTATAAGCTAAGCTTGATCGTTACAGTATCCGGTGGGGATTATAACTCCCATCCCCAGATGGCATCCCTTTGCTATCCAGGTGAATACTCTTACCGAGTAGTTACCTAGTTACCGAGACCATGACAGACCCATTTTTATAAAGTATTTCTAAGCGGACGCCAGCGCCATCTATTCGTATTCTAGGTCTACTACCTATAACATCGAATGTAATACTTCTATAAGTATTTTTTTTTGTTATTTAAGTATTAAAATACTTGATATTTAAATATACAGAAAGGTTATAAGACAAAAATAAAATCAAAAATAAATTGTATTTATCAGGAAACACAGAGTCAGACAAAGAGTTCCACTCTTTAGCGGTACGAATTACAAAATTGGTACCAAAACGCTTTGGTATATCAACCGTATAACGGTGACGCCTATTTGTAAGTTTGGTTGTCCGATAAAAAATTGGGCTGGTGTGGAACAAAGTAGTGTAATTCTGCTGCACACTCTCCGAAATGTTGAAGGCTTTTCAGCGTATTATTAAAAAGATCGTCATTATCGATAAGTTTTAAGCTTTTCTTATAAAAACTTAAGTGCACGGTAATCAATGAAACAAAATGATATTGATTTTAATATTAGGGGTTAAAGTATGAAATTGCCGATTTGTACTGAAAATCTATATTGTTTATTTTTTAAATTTTTAACAAATTTATTTAATCAAAATAGTTGCCATTATTATCTATACATTGCTGCCATCTAATGGGAAGGTCATTAATGCCTTTGCGATAGAATTCCGACGATCTAGACTGCACAAACTGTGTGAAAGCATTTTGTACTGCCTCCTGGGAAGAAAACTTCTTGTCACGTAGATAATTGTCCAAATCACGAAAAAAATGGTAGTCCGTTGGAGCAAGGTCTGGTGAATACGGAGGATGACGAATGGTTTCTAACTGCAGTTCCTGAAGGGTCAAAATGGTTTCTCGTGCTGTGTGAGGTCTCGCGTTGTCGTGGAGCAATAATGGTGAAGATCGATTCATGAGTCGGGGCTGTTTTACTGCTAGTTTTGTCAACATGGTTCGGAGTTCGGCACAATAGACATCTGCCGTTATTGCTTGACCAGATCGGAGAAAACTATAGTGAATAACACCATGCTGAGACCACCAAACAGTTACCATTACCTTTTTATTGGTAAGTTTTGCTTTAGGACACTGTTGTGGCATTTGACCTGGGGTCAGCCATTGCATTTTTCTTTTCCGGTTATCATAAAGAATCCACTTTTCATCACATGTTACAATTCGATCCAATATTCCTTCATTTCTGTACCGGTTCAACAAGGCAACACAAGTTTCAACACGCGTTTCTTTCTGCAGATCAGTCAAATCATGAGGCACCCATTTTTCGTATTTTTTTATTTTATTGATTTGACGCAAGTGAGTCAATATTGTGGGTAAGGTAACGTTAAACCATGCCGCTAATTCCTGGGTACTTTGACTAGGATCGGCTTCCACTATCTCTCTTAATTCATCGTTATTTACCTGTGTGGGCGGTCTTCCTCGTGGCTCGTTCTTTAAGTCGAAATTTCCATCACGAAAGCGTTTAAACCAAAATCGCACGGTGCGTTCATTAGTAGATCCCTCTCCAAACGCAGCATTGATATTGCGGGCTGTTTCTGCCGCGTTAGTTCCGCGTCGGAACTCGTATTCAAAAATAACTCGAATTTTCGCAGTATCCATCTTTCTTGTCTAAATTGAATAACAAAAACAATTGAAAGTCGATATTCAAATGTTTTACATTTTTTAAAAAAAGAACATCATAGAAACCATTTAAAAAAAGTTTCATTCGAAAACCTCAAACCATGAAGATTCTATGTCAATTCAAAGAACCTATTGCAATAAAACGGCAATTTCATACTTTAACCCCTATTAATTATACTATTTCTCACATTAACACCAATTAGCCCAGCCCAAAGTAAGCACTATAAGGCTTGTGTTATGGATACTAATGTAACAGATAGACATACATAATATGAAATAAATAAAAACACTAATAGAAAAATATATAAATACCAATGATATAATACTTATACCAATGCAATTCAATTACAAACAAAAATCAACGAATTCTGGATTTAATATGGTGCAATCGACCTGAGCATTTAACGGTATGTGAAGCCGATGATCGCTTAATAGATAAGATTGATACTCATCACCCACCCTTAGTAATTCGGTTTTTAAAATCTAGTCACAAAACGGTGAAACCAAAACGTATAAGAAAGTTAATCTTTACTGCAAGTAAATACGAAGAGATCAATAGGGACTTAGGTTTATTGGATTGGTCTAAAATTTGGGACAATGTATCCTCTATAAATGAAATGGTAAGTAATTTTTACGACAGCATTATGCCAATCATATATAAACATACACCTTACAACACTCAACGTGACACACGTTATCCAATATGGTATAGCAAGCCACATATAAAAGCCTTGAAAGAGAAAGCGAAATACCACCTGTGACGGGGTGCAGCCGGAGAAATAAAAGCTCACACAAAAAGGTCACTTGTTTTTATATTTAAGGAATTAAGGATTAAGGCACAACTGAAACAATTATATAAAAAAAGGTAAATTACACTGAATACAAAAACAATTTCACATTTATCACTAAAAACATATTATAAAAGGTAGGGCTACTTACAATAGTGCCTTAAAGAAACTTATAGTCTTAAAAACAGGAACTGGTAGTAAAGAATATATATACAGGAAACTTGTGAATTATGCTTATGAGCTTACTATACTTGTGAGTTTGTTATAACTGCTCAGCACTATAAATATATTTAAATAATTTGCTATCGGTGAGTCAACCACTCTACGCGCTGACTCTGGTAAGAATAAACTTCGAACAAAACAAATAAACAGAGACAGACAGTAAATTTTAAAATAGGAAACAGAGACAGACAGTAAATTTAAAATAGGAAACGAAGAGAAAAGAAAATATGAAAAATGGCCAGAGAAGAGCGCAATGAAAGCAACGAGTCGCCAATATAGCTATGGCGCCTCGTTACAATACCCGCTCCCCCCTGGAAGAAAAAATCCTGAGTATAAAAAGGATTTTTTCATAAAACTATGTAAAAATGTGACCATTTTATATAAAAAAAACATATCTTTAATAAAAATGGATGAGATGAGAATTGTGAAATGAGAAAATAAGGAGAACAGCTTCCTTACATGCATCACTTTCCTTACATGCATCACTTTCATACTTCCAGAACATACATCAGTCAACGGTCATGGTTGATTTAATAAGACAACCAGACTCCACGCGGTAGAGTATCCAAAATTAATTGAACACTCAACTGGCTCCTTAAATTAGTGAAGGCTTACTTAACCAGTCACAACCCGCTGGGTGAAAAATAAAAATTAGTGTAGGCTTGTTTAACCAGTCACAACCCGCTGGATGAAAAATAAAAATTAGTGTAGGCTTGTTTAACCAGTCACAACCCGCTGGATGAAAAATAAAAATTAGTGTAGGCTTATTTAGCCAGTCACAGCCCGCTGGATGAAAAATAAAAATTAGTGAAGGCTTATTTAGCCAGTCACAACCCGCTGGATGAAAAATAAAAATTAGTGTAGGCTTATTTAACCAGTCACAACCCGCTGGAAGAAAAATTTTCCTCAAGATGAGGCTATTCCAATAGACTTAGAGGTTCTATTCTCGGTTGAGAAATTAAATATGCCTTCTATGAAGACTGAAAAATTAATGCCCTCTATGAAGACTAAGACTGTATAATTAAGTATGTCTTCTATGAAGACCAAAATTGAAGATGTCGTCTATGCAGACAATTAAATATGTCTTCTATGAAGACAGTTAATGTACAGTAATTATTATGTGTTGTAATAGAATGAGGGAATGAATGAGTTGTAAATAGTAGTATATATAAAAGTAATATATAAAAAAAAAATAATTACTTTGGAAAAGTAATAACGATAGAGAATTCTAATTGGGAGAAAAAGTAATAACGTAATAAAAGTAATATATAGTATAAACGTAAATAAAAGTTATAATAAAGTAATAAAGAAAAAGTAAGTAAAAAAAGATTTTTTTTTAGGTCTAAAGAGTTTTGAGTAAATTTTGTGCAAGGAGTTCGTACTAATGTAATTGTTGGACAGAAGAGTGAAAATTTGATTGACAGGCTGTCATGGATGAAAATTTTGTTTGAAGTTTTGCAAAAGTCATTTATGTTATGTAGTAATCTCTAATCTATTTAAACGTATTGATAAATTAATCATGAAGAAACCATAAGCAGAATGTTTTTGATTTTATCAAGATCACGTTCAATGGAGTAAGGACTGGAAAGAATAGAACAATCTGAGTCTATTATTGGATTTAACAATATTCGTAATTCCTCAGCGGTTGCGACAGATGGAAATTCAATTGAGCGGAGACTAAGTTCATAAGCAAGCTCAGGTTTATTTAAAAGTGATGGATTCATAGTGTTATTAAAAAATAAATTATTGTGTTTCAAAAAGAGGTTTTTAATTTTCTAGCTATTTAAGAACTACTTAAAAACAGTTATGATTTAAAATAAATGTAATAATACTAGTGCTAGGTAGGTATTGTGTTCAAGCTTAGACTGGTAGGAACCTCTGGATAGTCGACACGGATTGCCCCAGGAAAGTGCCCAGCCAAATCTAAACTTGTATGTGGGATACACTGGAGGTACTCCCTGTCAGCACTGCCCGTAAGTGTTAATTGCACTGATCTGAGTGATATATTGACGCTCAGAATCAGCAACAATTTTGTGTCGGTTTCTTTCAAAACCGCGTATAGTTTTACTGTCTGATGGGTGTAGTAAATGTGGGGTAAGTGTACTGTAAGTGTAGTGTGTAGTTGCGTGTTTGTTATGTCACTACTATAAATTATAATAGTCTAAGTGATAGGATGATATCTGATGAGTTGAAAGGAGAGTGAAACTAAAGTTGTTTAATTTTTTCCTAACTAATCTATTATACAAGGACTGGTTAAGTAAGACTAAGATAAATTTAATAATACTAGTGCTAGGTAGGTATTGTGTTCAAGCTTAGACTGGTAGGAACCTCTGGATAGTCGGCACGGATTGCCCCCAGGAAAGTGCCTAGTCAAATCTAAGACTTGTATGTGGGATACACTGGAGGTACTCCCTCTCAGCACTGCCCGTAAGTATTAATTGCACTGATCTGAGTGATATATTGACGCTCAGAATCAGCAACAATTTTGTGTCGGTTTCTTTCAAAACCGCGTATAGTTTTACTGTCTGATGGGTGTAGTAAATGTGGTAGGTAAGTGTACTGTAAGTGTAGTGTGTAGTGATGTAGTTGTATTGTCAACTACTATAAATTAAATAAAATGAGGATTGGGATGAGATGAGATGATTAAGTTAATAATATGGCCGATAAAATAGTGGGGGGCGAGTAAGCCTTTTAGAATTTGGAAAAAGATAACAAAAAATCACACACAACATACAACGATCTTCAAAATATAGTAGTTCGGTTCGCCGGTACTGGTTGACTGGATGGTGGTGTTCTATACACGTTGAGGCGCCAGTGTGACGGGGTGCAGCCGGAGAAATAAAAGCTCACACAAAAAGGTCACTTGTTTTTATATTTAAGGAATTAAGGATTAAGGCACAACTGAAACAATTATATAAAAAAAGGTAAATTACACTGAATACAAAAACAATTTCACATTTATCACTAAAAACATATTATAAAAGGTAGGGCTACTTACAATAGTGCCTTAAAGAAACTTATAGTCTTAAAAACAGGAACTGGTAGTAAAGAATATATATACAGGAAACTTGTGAATTATGCTTATGAGCTTACTATACTTGTGAGTTTGTTATAACTGCTCAGCACTATAAATATATTTAAATAATTTGCTATCGGTGAGTCAACCACTCTACGCGCTGACTCTGGTAAGAATAAACTTCGAACAAAACAAATAAACAGAGACAGACAGTAAATTTTAAAATAGGAAACAGAGACAGACAGTAAATTTAAAATAGGAAACGAAGAGAAAAGAAAATATGAAAAATGGCCAGAGAAGAGCGCAATGAAAGCAACGAGTCGCCAATATAGCTATGGCGCCTCGTTACACACCTAAGATACAAAAAATATAATAATGCTATGGATAAACTTACTTTTAACATCTTGAGAGAGCGTTGTGACATTTTAATTAGGGAAAACTATGCTAACTTTAAGATACAGGCGAAAGCTAATTTACGTGACAGGCCTAAATATTTTTGGAAATTCGTAAATGATAGGAGAAAAGGTTGCACTAATATTCCTAATGATATGTTCTTTGAGTCTGAATCTGTTAGTGGAGGTCAAAATGTTTGCGATCTGTTCTCTAAATATTTTCAAACAGTTTATAATAAATATAACTCCTCAGATTTATCACGCTGTCATAGTACATTGCAAACTGATGATAATGCATTTCCCCTTAGTAGTTTCTCCATCACCGAGGATGAAGTTTTGAATTATCTCTCAACATTAGATTGCAATAAAGGAGCTGGACCTGATTTGCTACCACCTCTTTTCTTTAAGAATTGCGCAAAGCACTTATATATACCGTTATCTCAGATATATAATGCATCCTTACAAACAGGAAATTTTCCTGATTTTTGGAAAGTTGCACATCTTCCACCAATTCTCAAATCGGGTGACCTGAATGACGTCAGCAACTATAGACCTATTTCTATTCTTTTGGTGGCGGTTAAAGTTTTTGAATTGAATGTCCAAAAGAGAGTCTATAGTCATGTAAAACGATCATTACACATAAATCAGCATGGATTTTTGCCTAAAAAGTCAACAGCTTCTAATCTGGTAAGTTACGTTAGTGACATATATGAAACATTAGACAAACGGGGAGAAGTTCATGCTGTTTATGCTGATTTCCGGAAGGCCTTTGACCTAGTTGACCATGATATGTTAATTTTAAAGTTGAAAGGCGTCGGTATTCGTGGATCACTGCTCAGGTGGTGTGAATCATATCTAAGAAATCGCTCACAGCTTGTTTCCTTGTATGGATATAAATCAGTAGCGCAACTGGTGCCATCAGGAGTACCTCAAGGCTCCCACTTAGGACCTTTGTTTTTCGTAATATATATAAATAATTTATCTACTATGCTGATGATTTAAAAATTTATTGTGAAATCAATAATTTTGAAGATATACATGCCTTACAATCAGATATTAACAAAGTTCATGATTGGTGTAAGTTAAATGGCATGGTGCTGAATACAAATAAATGTTTTGTGATTCGATTTACAAGGAAACTACATCCAAACAACTCAACCTATTTTATCAATGAAGTTCCCTTAACTGAAGTTTCCAGTATAAGAGATTTGGGAGTTATTATTTCAATCAGCACATAGATGTTATTATAAAAAAAGCCTCTAAGCTGAGTGGTTTTATCACGAGACAGTCGAAAATCTTAAAGGATCCACAGATTACAGTTATTCTCTTTAACAGTCTAGTCCGCAGTATTTTGGAGTACTGTAGCATCGTATGGAACCCCGATTACCAGGTTTACTCAAATAGATTGGAGCGTGTACAAAAACGCTTCTTGTACCATCTTAACTACTCCGACAACATGTGTCGTAAACTGCAGTCCTATGAAGCACGTCTCTCTAATTTTCGTTTGACTCCATTGTACACCCGTAGAAAAGCTTCCGATATACTTTTTCTTTTTAAAGTCGTTAATTGTCACATCGATGCCCCGGATATCTTAGAATGCTTGCGATTTGCAGTACAACGTAGTGCCAGCCGTGTACAAAATCGAAAAACTTTTGTAATTCCATCCTGCAAGACACGACTCGGTCAGCACTCTCCGTTACATCGCATGTGTACATTTTACAATTCAATGCGTTCGGTATTTGATATTTTCATTGGTTCTCTCGTCACCGCCAAGCGTCGTAATAATATGGCTCTCTGATTTTATATAACATGATATAAGTAAGATGTTATTAGGAAATTTATATATGTAGAAGTAAGATTTTGTTATTATTATTAAGGTTAGTATTATTTGCTTTATGGTAGTTTATATTGTTTTTATTATGCATGCTGTGCTTACATCTAGCAGGGTAAATCTTTGTAAAACGATACAATGTTAGTTAGTTTTAACATGTTATTTGATTGTACCCAGTTTTGTAAGCCAAATAAATTTAAAAAAAAATGATCTGGTATAAATGCTCGTATTCATCACACAAACTTTTGCCTCTTCCGGGATTCGAACCCAGGGTCGTTGGTGCGAAAGTCAGTGTCGCTACAATTGCACCAAACGGTACAAAAAATAATAAACTAAAGTGTAGGGATAATATGCTTAAGTATTTTCAACCGGCTACAAATATCTACCCTCAATCCGATGAACTTTTATCATCGGGTAGATTGATATTAAAGAAACCACATTTTCTTGACGTCTACCCACTATGGTAACATAGAGAAGTTAGGTATTACATATAAATAATATTATGAATATGGACAGCACCCTCATAGAATCATCAAGATGCTACCGACCGTTTGGTGCAACGATAGCGATCCTGCCTTTCTCACCGACGGTCCTGGGTTCGAATCCCAGAAGGGGCAGATGTTTTTATGATGAATACGAGCATTTTTACCTGAGTCATGGGTGATTACATACTTAGGACATAGGATAGGTTTCATTTTAATTTATAACACAGCAACGCGTGGCCGGGTCAGCTAGTGATTTATAAATAACTGCCAATAGTACCACTGTGCGGTCTAGCTTACAGTTTTCGCTGTAGTAAGTTAAAATATCGATTAAAAGTTGTTTTTCAGCCCCTATTTCAACAAAATATTATTTTATTAAAAAATAAAACGGTTAATGAAAAAGAAATTGAGTTGCCAGCAATATAGTAAAAGTATCAACTTGAAGAAAGTGGCGAAATAGATTCTGAACAAAAACTATGACCAGTTACGTATTTTTTTCACCATAACGAAGATTTTTCATTCAAAATAACTGGAAATGGACTGATGAAGTTATTGGAAATTATATTAAACTTGACGCTTTTTTCTTGTCATTACCGCACCTGGCGACCAAGCTTCGCTCGTTAGCTACAATGAAAAATGAACCGTATAAGTTTCTTTTTCTAATGAAAAAACATCCAACATTGGTTTGATGTGTCACAGTTTAATTAATTCGATTACAAAAATATTTATTTGTCATAAAAACTTACAGTTTGCTTAAAATGAGATAACATATAAAATACAGAAACAAAAAACAGTAACGGTGGTTTATAATGACAAATTAAAAAACTATTAAGCTTAAAAGTACCTAACGTAAGGTAAAGGCCAAAATTAAATTATTAAAAACAAATAAACAAATAAATTTCTATTTAGTAGTTTTGTAATCATGCTACATTTATTTAAGCGAAGATTATAATTATTACTATCTTTGTTTAGTTATATACGAGTAAGTAGTGATTATAAGTTGGCGCAAGTTTAATAAATAAATCAGTATTTCTTACATTCACACCAATTAGCCTAGCACAAAGTAAGCTCTGTAAGACTTGTGATATGGATACTAGAGTAACGTAATATTCATAGAAATATATATATAAACACCCATGAATCAGGTACATCGGTATACATCACATAAACATCTGCCCTTTTGCAGGACTTGAACCTAGGACCGTCGGTGCTCAAGATAGGATCACTACTTACAAGTGTTGTTAAAGTATTTTTAAACAAGTGGACGCAAAAGGATTTTTTTAAACGCTTTTCTAATCGATAACATTGTCACATCCCTAACTGCCACTGCAAACACACGCTGCCTTATTAGAACGTATCGTGTTTGCTAAGAACAAAATTAACTTGTCTTTTCGCTGCCTCCTTTGGAAACTAATGCGCAAACTGAAAACCGATAGAAAGTATTTTGCCTCTAAGTAATAAACCTTATTACTGTTGTTTTTCATGTTTAATCCTGACGTTTCGATTCGTTAAAGCATTGCTCATTTTATTGTAAGTGAAGAGAGTAAATAGCTGCTATCTGAATTGGGTATTTATTCATTCATTTTTTGAAGCGAAGCTTCTATACGAACGTTCGGGTGGCTCACAAAGCGATGCTCTCCGCGCGGCCACCGTATCCATGCTAAGCGTCAGATATTACCGTTACACGAGAGCGTCAGATTGAGTACCGTTACCTATAGCCAGCTGTCTCTCCACATCAGTGTGCGTGGCCTTCTGTCTCGCTTTCACTCGTGTAGTGTGCGTATTTAATTACTCGTATTCATTACACAAACATCTGACTCGAACCAAAGACCACTGGTGCAGGAAGGCAGGATCGCCGTTACGACCGTTACACCAAACCGTCGTACGTTCCTCGTCGTATAAGTACTACATAACTAGTATTTATATAAATTATAAAATACGCCTGTAAAAAACAACCACGCCTCCGAGCCCACAGGTGGGATTTGAACACACGACCAATATTGAAGGTAATTAGCGCCCAACATTGGTGTAACGATACTAGCTCATAGTAGAAGTTGAAATACATTTTAAATTTCGACGCGTCTGCCAGTCAGAGGACTCGCTTGGACAACGAAAGGTCGTGAATTCGAATCCCACCTGAGGACTTGGAGACGTGGGTGTTTTTTACATGCGTATTTTATATCTTATATAATAGTATTTATTTAAAATCAAGTTTTAAATCTAAATAGTATATCTACAGAAGTAGCTGTGTGACATCTCGTTACATCCGAACTAGTTAGGTGACAGTTTTCGACTAGTTTGGGTGCGATACAGACGAGCTACAAACACATGAACGCGTTGGCGACAAAATATATTATGAAAAGTCATAAATTTTATGCAATTAATAATCAAATATAGGCGCTACCGTTATATGGTTAGTATACCAAAAAGTCACACTAACCGTTTTGGTTCCAGTTTTGTGATACATACCGCTAAGGAGTGGAACTCTTTTGCTCTCTGCCTGCTCTGCCTGAATCTATTTTTCCTAACAAACACAATGTATGGGTCTTCAAGTTACGAGTAAATAGGTTTCTTCTAGACAAGTGTGTCACATCCTAGATCACATCATCGCTTCCATCAAAAAAATTATCGTACCCCAGGTTAACATCAAATTTCGTCATCAACCAGTTTTGAGCTTCTTACATTTTATTTAATTATTTGACGGTTCGAACTACTGGTTATTCTAAAGAAAATAATACAATCGACGACCGTTTGGTGCAACGGTAGCGATCCTGACTTTCGCACCGGACGGTCCCGAGTTGGAGTCCCGAAAGGGGCAGAATTTTGTGTGATAAATACGAATAATATTACTTATTTATGCATACTATATGTATATGTCTATTCGTTGCCCTAGTATCCATAACAGAAGCCTTTCAGTGCCTTTGGGCTGGGCTAATTGGTGTTAATGTAACAAATATTGTTATTATCATATTGTCATGGTGTCAAGCGTTATTTAAACCCACATCCACTAACTATCCAGGTGAGTACGTTTCCAATTGAGCTACCGATACCTTGATAGGCTTGGTAAAAAAAGTTTCTACTAAAAATGTGTCAGAAAAGTGTAGTTATAAATGTCATTAATACCTTTTTGTCCATTTAAATCATCAATTCTGTAATAGACTTTGCTAGAAAGTGTTTTTTAACCCTCGACATGCCTAGTAGGGTCTGTCAAACCCACTCCAACGCATGATCTGTTATAGTTCATTCAAATTTGAATTGCGCGCTTCACCGTACTTAATAGCTGACTTTTATTAAACGCGAAGCGTACTTCTCCCGCTTCCTCAGTCCACAAGGCCGCAAAAGTATGTAAGAGCCTTATATTTCATCAAGTCTGTTTAAGGTTTATTTAGTTCCGACACAAAAAGGATGTTATCTAATTTCTATTGTCTCAATTTAAAATAAAATGTGAGTTTTGTTTAATTTGAAGAAAATATATAAAGTACGTTGATTTTTAATATGCTTTTTATCATTTTCTCTTGTTTACTCTTTGGACATACTTGTTAAAACATTAAAATACGCTACATAATAAAATTAATGGAAAATAAAACCAGTTGAAAAATCTGGATCTGACATCTCCACCAGGCATAGCATATAAGTTTTAGCCACCAGGCATGCCAAGGGTTAACAAGTTATTAAGTTAAGATACAAAATACGCATGTAAAAAACGCCTCCGAGCTCTCAGGTGGGATCAGTGGGATCAGGAGGGCTTGGATAGAAATGAGATTGTGAATGCAGAAAAATAAAGTTGAAATAAGTTTTTTTGTCATTGAAGTACATATTTAACTACTAAAATTTTATGTTTGAAGATTTTTTACTTGAAAAAAAAAATACATCTCTGGTCTCAGGAGTCAGTCGGCATCTTTCACTGTCTTCATTAGTCATTATGCATGACGACTGACATTAAAAAAAAAATTGAGAATTCGTATATGCGTCGGAGACGTGACGGATCTTGTCTACTTTTTAGAGAAAATAGTAGATTTTATATTTTAAACTATAAACCGGGAATAATACCAATATTGTCGCGTAATAAGTTAAACTTTAATTTGGATATTGTATTTCGTACTATTATTTAATAAATAGTAATTCTGAAAAGGAAATACTTCATTTTGCGCCTGCACTTGTACTTGCAGTTTAAAAAAATATATTTAAAAGAACAGAAATAGTTATTGATAAGTTAATTCATGTACTATTATTTAAAGTTCAAGTAACGAATGAAGACCATAAACTACCAAGAGTATAGTTACGTCAATGGCAGCATATTTATACTTAATCTGTGATCGTCTTTCCTCTTGCGTCTTTGTTCTTTCACGTCAAACTGTTTGTATTTTGAGTTTACATTTGAATTATAATTGAAAACTGTTGATTAGTTAGTTTCGTGGTCTTTTTATTGATGCTACATGTTGAGGCCCAAGTTCCTTAGCCACTTGTCAGTCTGCTACTGCTTACCACACCCCTCTCAAGAGTCCCAATGCTGCGCGAATTGTAAAAAAAATGTCGGACTGTTAGATAAAAATGCCATTTTCTCGCTAAATAATGAAGCTAGTACCAAGCAAAACATGCTAACGTAAAGCTGATTAAATAAAGAATCCACCACAGAATATTTGGATCTCTGTAACTCAAAAATTAATCGTAATTTAAAAAAAAACAGCAGACCACGCTGAAATTTACTGATGAGGTGTTGGCTATCGGTAGCAATTGTTGGACTGACAAGTGGATAAAAACTGAAATATCTTTTTCATGTTGGGGATATTGTGAATTATATACCACCCCCTATTATCTATTCTAACGAGGATAAGAGATATAATGGGGATTGGATATAGTTGATAAATATTATTTATCTACTCTGATACTATAATACAAAGATTCTAAAACTGAAAACAAAATGCTTATGACAAACATTACGTACAGGCCAAAAATAATAAAAAAAAAAGTTTAATTACGATACAGGTCTTGTATAGACACCTGTATCATAATATAACTTTTTAATCATAACGATACACCTATACAACCTCCAGCTGGACCAAGGAGGTTGAACCTCTACTTTAAAAAGGTTTCAATGAACGAGTCCGCGACGACGCAACACGCATTCACAATCGATGTTTGCACCTTGGCGCCAACATTTGACATTTAAAAAATCTTTTCAATATTTAAACAAAGTTTGGTTTTGTTTGCAACATTGTTTTACGTAATATAGTATGAGAGTAGATAAAGTAGTGTATGACACTGTACATAACTTGGTCTTATAACACTCGTGTGATACTATAAAAAAACTCGCCTACGGCTCGTTTTTTTAAAACACACTCATGTTATAAGAACCCTTATTATGCAACAGTATCATAAACTACTATAATATAATAGTAATTCTTACTTTCACACCAATCAGCGACGCCCAAATCAGCTTATGTTATAGATACTAGGGTAAAGGATGAAGACCATAGATTAATAAGTAATATTAATATATAATATTAATAAATAATATAGATAGGAAATTTATATATAACTACCCATGACTCAGGTAAAATGCTCGTATTAACCACACAAACATTACTCGAACCCAGGGCCGTCAGTGCTAAAAGCAGGATCGTTACCGTCGCACCAAACCAGAGGCGTCTTCACCCATGGTTCAGGGTGTGCGTTGTACACAGGCGCCGAGCACTTTCAATCACTTTAATGTCAAAAAATGGAATTCGTAAAAAATTAACTTTCCGTATAAAATTACCGATCAGCTGATTGAGTGAGAATAGAAAAGTCGTTTTGTTTACAATTTCTATTTTTGTAATTTTTTTATCTAACATCTATACAGACATGTCAACATGGGTACGTTTACCCTGTATAAATCTAGATATAGTCAATCAGCACATAATGGCACATTGCTTTAATTGATTTTCAATTTTATCTTCAAACAATAGAGTTTATTGTCCACTGAGCAGTTTTGACAGTTTATGCTAATGTGCTGTTATTTGTAACCGTTCCATTTTGACTTACTAGAGGGCACAAGGGCAGTGATCGCACACGGGCTGTACATGGGCTAAAGATGCTTCTATACCAAATGGTTATCTTAACATTGATACAACATAAACAGCGACTTTATTCAATGACAATTTTCTGTAGCTCGTCTGCACAAGCCCATAGTGTTAATGCAACGCTGCATTCAGCTTCAGCGAGCTAGCATCGTTATTGTCGACAACTATCCAATGGTGCTAAATTATGGACATGATGTTTACGTAGGTGTAAAATATGGTTCTCGTGGAATAAGCAAGATCTTCTAACAAGTTGTTGCTAGTATTTTGACCAATTTGACAGAGCAAGCATATTAAATCTAAGTTGAGCGAAGTGATGCCTGCATCATGTGTCATGCTCGTGAACGGGTGCTGCCTTAGGAGATGAGTCTGCTTTAACCTTCAGTATTTTTGACATATACTAAACATACATCTTTGTTGCTTTCTTAAATTTATTGTTTATTCCCTGTATATTATTGCAATGGTAAGGGTTTCTTACTTAAAACAGATACTTGTTGACTTTGTTGTAATCAACGAAATAATGAAATCAGGGCACTACTATTATTGTAATAATATTGTAAATGTCATTACATTTTTCTTTTTTTTTAGAATTTCTCTTATAATAAGTCATTACTTCTGTTAAAGCTGTCTGGCGCCCATTCTTCTTGTTAGTTAAAAGACGTCCTGAATGGGTGGTAGGCAAAAATGTTGGGACGATTCAAAACAACTTATATTAAGAGTAATAATCGCCACCGTCATATGGTAGATATACCAAAGAGTCGCACTAAGCGTTTTGGTTCCAATTTTGTGATCAGTACCTCTAAAGACTGGAACTCTTTGCCTGGGTCTGTGTTTCCTGATAAATACAATTCAGGGATCTTTAAGTCACGACTGAGTGAGTAGGCAGACGTGTCTACATCATATCATGATTGTCGCTTACCATCAGGCGAAATAGAGGTCAAGCGCTAACCTATTCACGATTAAAACAAACAGAGACCAAAAAAAGAAAGAAGCAATTTATTGATCTAAGGTATGCGCTCTAACCGTGCTAAGCTTCAGATTTTTTCGTTACACAAAAGCATCAGATTTAGCAACGTTACCGTACTGTATATAAGAGCCAGCTACCTGTCCACTCAAGTATGCATGGCCTTCTATATCGCTTCCAATCATGTCAGTATAAAGGGTGGCGTGGCTTTCTATCTCTGTTTCGCTTTATACTATAAAGCTTCGCTTCTTTCGGCGTTTTTTTATGTCTTTTGTTGTTAATACCTTGTCTTGTCTTGTAATTGAGTTCTATATTTAATGTTTGTAAACTTTTATTCATTCAAAATTCGACAGTGGCATTGTATATTACAGTCACCTCCCGAATAGCCTGTCGGGAATAACGTTAGCAATATGTCCTCGGTCATTCGCAGAGCCAACAATCTATTTGTCACACGCATTAAGCCTGTCACGCCGTAACGCACAACGTTCGCCGACCGTAAAAATTCACGGGGCAAAAATTTAAATAAATTAGCCGAGACGCGCCGTCGGTCCACGCCAAACATAAAACATAACAAGCGAATAAACCCGGTGTACAATCGCGAGGTCCCGCAGGAGCCATCCGCCTCTCCCCGAAAATTACTCGCCAAGTAATTTGGGGGCTTTTTTTCTTTTGTTATTCTTCAACGCCCCCCGAGATTCGCGACGTTATGATCTCATTTTGACTTATGAGGAAAAATTCTGGGGGTCCCAGGATTATTGTACGAATTAGGGGTGTCTGGGGAGATGCGGTGTTGCGACGTCCAAGATTGAGCCCCTTTTTTGCTGAATTACCTTGCCTCGTTGCTATTTTTATTTTCTGTCGCCTACTAAAATGATAGAGGTGTTGCGAAGCGAGAGAAAGTTTTCCCAAATAACTTGGATTACTTTTTATGCGAGTTGAAACACATTCCATCAGATCTAAAATGATCTCGAGGTATTACATTTACCGAGGTATATTCTTTCAAGTCTTAATATCCTTAACATAAATTATAGCCTTGTTTTCTTATCATCAAAACCAAGATGGCAAATAGTTGTGGGGTTATCTATAATAATTATAATATTTTTTACACGCACGCCAATTAGCCTAGCCCAAAGAAGCACTGTAATATTTGTGCTATGGATACTAAAGTAACGGGTGTACATACATATGTGATACATAGATATTTATTATTTATAGAAATAGTAGGAATTTTATATCTCTATATATAAATACCCAGTCTCAGGTACAAATGCTTATACCTCATCACCCAAACATCCACCAGTCCGATCGATTTTCACATAAAAATTGATTGCTGTTCGTTAGTCTAGTAATAACTCTAAAAATATTCAATGGATTTCGACTAGACATTGATAAGTTGTGGCACTCATACCAAAAACGGTTTACGTCTCACAATAACAATGTCATTATACTAAATAACTGTCTACATCGTAGACGCTATTTCAGGCATTACATTAGAATTTCATTACAAACTTGACACAACAAAACATGATGGATCAGTTAGGAAAGCAAGATTTATTACAGCCCGATTAAACGTCTGTATTCTGGATAACTAGCATTTTCAGGCATGCATAATGATATAATAAGTAAAAACTGACTTGTGAATGCATAACAATGTTGGCGAGTGTAGAAAGTACGTGATTAAGATATTTTTTATTATCGCGCATCTGTAACGAACTCTGTAAAATCTCTTTTTTTAATCTACATTAAATTTTTAAAAGGGGTTTTATCATTTTCGATATGACAACCTCACCATATCTCATACCAACCAAAATCGACAATTACGAGATAGTACCTTCGATCATTCTGTGTTCGAAGGATTGTACCCTAAAACTATACTTATTAACCTAAATTAATAACTAAGCTACATAAATATTATGCTAACCCGACTTAGGATCCGACAAAACACTGGATGATTCGTACACCCAATCGGTTAATGTTGCAAGTTTAAAAAAATGTTTTCGTCTTATATTATGTTTCATTACACATCATCAACTTTATTACAAATAGGTCATTTATCTAAGTCAGCCAATTTCATTAATAATGCAAACTTTGCTAAAGGGTTGTGACCTGATCAAAGTCTCAATATCAACTTTATCTAAAAAGTTGACTTTTTGAAATCAACAATGTAATGAAACTATAACACTACTATTATTGTGATAACAGAATAATTTTGTTTTTTCTTGTTGATTATACATGGTGTCGACTTATAATATTGTAAATGTCTTTACTTCTGTTAAAGCGGACGAGTTTCTTGCGCCCATTCTTCTTGTCAGTTTAAAGACGTCCTGAATGGGTGGTAAGTAAAAATGGACGATTCAAAACATCTCATTTTAAGTGCATTTGAATAAAGTTATTTTCTGTTTTAATAAATAAAAATATATGTAATCACTTTGGTATGCGTATTTTTTTTTATTATTTTGAATGGGTTGGCTCATGATCCTAATCAAGCCCGGAGGCCAAGTCTGGATCCACGATGGATCGAGCTAACCCAGAAGGTGCCTATCATAACATAACTATTTCATTATTTATTTAACATACTATTTCGTAATAATTTAGGGTTTCACAAATATGGAACCATGTTACTCTTATAATATTATCAAAGAGTCAAAACGTTTATAATGATATAAAAATAAAAGTCCAGCAGATGACGTACCAACCTTTAATTTATATAGCCTCCTCAGCTGAGGAGGGTGCTAGGAGACGGCAGACCGGTAGGTGTCTAGCCTTCAACTCGAGGGAGGACCAGAGGACCTACCGGAAATGTCGGAAGGCACTGCGGTATAGACGGGTAGGTCCACCGTCCAGCGCTATCTGGAGGGAGTCAGATGATGCCTAATTGTGCTTAGGTATCGTCTGGCGAAGAAGGGGCCCGTAACGTGCCGGCTGTCCGGCCAAAGTGGTGATTCGTAAAGGAGGACCCACAAGGCTGAATGACAGCGTAGGGCAGGCGTGGGATTTTAGTAGCATTTATCATTTATATAAATTGTGTGTAATTTATTTTATTACCTATATTATTGTTCAAATCATGCTATTGAGAGGAAAAAACTTACTGTTTTTAATTATTAACCCGCCGTTTGTACTTTGTACGTCTGTCTTTCCTTATCTTCATTTTTTAGTATGTGATGTACAGTAAAGAATATTCTATTCTATTGCTGAATTGTATATTCGATACACAAAAATTCAAATCCCAAAAGCTACATGCTTGTATGACAGAACGGGGCAGACAATGAATTGTATAGAAGCAAATATCCTGCGTTCAACATGAGCTATTCAAACGAAGGTTTAACGTACATAAAACCTAGATAAACAGCAAAAATAAAACTTGGAATTGAATAGCCATTGAGATACTCGATTTATCGCTGTATTTTTATAAAACATCAATTAGGTGATAACCAGTTAATTTCATATAAATATCAGTTTGGTCTATAACCTTATGTTAAAACTTTTCTTTCTTTCTATTTGTTTTAAAATAAATTTATTTTTTAATAGTAGACAATTTTATATTTCAAACCGCTGCTAGCTATATGTCAAATGCTTTGTTTAAACTAAGATAAACGTAGCCAGAATCTTATAATAAAGATTATTCTCATTCATTGCTTTTACTTTTTTTTAATAAATAACATTTGAATCAGGGATAATCTCTGCTTGAAAAATTGTATTTTTTCAGGTTTATAGATTTTTTTAACACGATAGATGTGCAGACATGGAGCGACACGATAGATGGACAGCCCTGGTGTAGGAGTAGTATCTATATAATTATAAATTGACTTTAGAATGGAGTATCAGTGGGCTGACTAAAGCTTTGTGATGTAATGTTAGAAGAAGTACTCGATTTTCAGAAAACATCGAGTTCCGAGTCCGATATATCGTATCGAAAAAAAACATCGATGTTTTTTCAAAGTGGACACCCCTAATGTCCGCGATATGTATAAAGATACCAAGGGACCGTACGTATCATCACTTTTGTGTATATAAATAAAATATACCAGTTGCTTGGGCAAGATATTTTATTTAAATTCCACTAATGCTAACACAGTGAAATCCTACCTTGATTCGACACGTAAATACCGACGATGTAAGACGTTGTATGTAAAAGCAAAAAATTACATTCTGTTCTTTATAAAATCAGTGTTCTCTGACGAATAGAAAAACGAGTGAACGTTCTCCTTCTAGGCAAGGATGAGAATCCTAGATCGCGTCGTTGCTTACCATCAGGGGAGATAGTGGTCAAGCGCCTACCTATCTATAAAAATCCCTGTCACAGTGTTAGACCGCGTTTAACTCTGAAACTACTCAGCCGACTTTTATGATGATTTTTTTGCATTTTACTGGATTTGTTCCAACATAGGGCATAAGATAGTTTTCATTTTTCAGGGAAAATTTATATATATACACTCATTTGCAAAAAAAACGGGCGGTTTTGATTTTCATTCATCTTTAAAAAGATACAATACAAAAAAGGTTTCAATCGTTTGTACACGTTACTGGCCGGTTTTAAAAATGCCGTGGTATTTAAAAAAGTACGTTCCAATTTCAAATTTTCATTTGATGCTCATTTTTACAGAAAACCCCTTTTTATCCTACATTTTTGGCGCGAAGTTCCAGAAGTTAACATCGACTTTTATAACTTTTATTCAATTTTCATCGATTAATTTCATATCCTTGACTGTCAAAGCTTTATTTATTGCTGTTTGTCTGTATCAAAAATGGTAGATAAAGTGGTAAAAGCTACCAAAATGATCGCGCTGCTTAAAGAGGGTTTCAGCCAATGCTTCGTGGCTAGGAGACTAAATGTTAGTCGCTCGACGGTCCAAAGGACCTGGCAGCGATATCAGGAGACTGGTTCCGTCGAGAGAAGGCCTGGTTCTGGAAGAAAACCATGTACCCAACCACAGGATGATCGTTTTCTTGTGAGTCGCGCATTGAGAAATCGCAAATCTTCGAATGTGGATCTTAAGAACAACCTCCAAGAAGTAAGAAATGTGCATATTAGTCTATGGACGGTCAGGAAGAGGCTTCTCGCTGCCAATATACGCAGTCACCACCCGGCCCACGGCCCAAAATTACTCCGTGAGCACCGAGTTCGCAGGCTTAGGTTCGCTAGAAAATGTGAATCATGGACTCAAGAAGATTGTAATAGGGTTTTGTTCTCTGATGAAGCCAGGATATCTCTGTTCGGTGAAGATCGACGTCGGCGAGTGCTAAGAAGACAAGGAGAACGCTTTGCAGAGGCATGTTTCGAAGAAATCACACCTTATGGTGGGGGCTCTGTTATGTTTTGGGCAGGAATAAATTCAATGGATCGTACAGAGTTAGTCTTCATTGAAAACGGCTCACTGACTGGGCATCGATACATAACGGAAGTTCTAATTGCTCATGCACAACCCGCATTGGCCGCTCTAGGTGAAGACTCGATTTTTATGGACGACAATGCTCGCGCTCACCGATCTCGCGATGTTAAAGCGTATGTGCAATAGGTCGGCATTCGTCGTTTGGATTGGCCAGCTCGAAGTCCCGACCTCAATCCCAAAGAGCATGTCTGGGACGTTCTGAAACAGCGTGTGAGATCAGTACAACCGGCTCCGCAGACCATCAGAGAGCTGAAGAATGTGATTACTGCGGAGTGGGAACGTATTCCGCAAGCAAGTATCCGGGATATACTCGCTAGCATGCCCAGACGAATTCAAGCTGTGATTTTAGCTAGAGGGGGTCACACTCGATACTAAACATTTATCTGCTTTTACTTTATTAAAGAAAAACAAACAAAAAAAAATTTTTGTTTTTACTTCATGAGCATATGCACTACTAGCGAACATACACTACTAGTGAGGTTTAGCATTATTTCCCATAAATTGTATCAAAATTTTATGAAATACTGATGAAAACGATTATTTTCTTATTAATTTACCAAATTGTGAGGATAAAACTACTTATAATTATCAAACAAAGCAATATTAACATTTAAAATGGTTCATTGCTTAGGTGCCCGTTTTTTTTGCAAATGAGTTTATATATATAAATTTTCCCTGTCACAATGTTTAATTGCGATAAAATCCGAAACAATTCAACCGATTTTGATGATTTTTTTTCATTTTGCTGGACTTGTTCCGACTTAGGATATAGGATATGTTCCATTTTAATTTATAACACAGCAATGCGTGGCCGGGTCAGCTAGTTTACTATAAAAAAAAAACACAGTGAAAGGGTTATATAACACTTTAAACGGATTGGTTTCGCATTTTTTTTTTTTTAATCCTGACGTTTCGACTGTGATCCTGTGTTCAAGGCTAGGTGAAAGAGACGAAACGTTAGGATTAAATATAAAAAAAAGAATATGTGATGTACGCGGAATTGTAAAAGCTAAGTATGTATAATAAAAAATATTATGACCAGCGGTCTACATTCAGTTTTTGTGCCAGCTTTACAAAAATTTCAATAAAAAATTGTCATACACTACACTCCTTGTAAAAGCACTTCGCACTTTTAAGGGTAGGTAGAAAAACGTAACTCCAAGCGATATCTTATACAATGTTTTTTACAGGCGCATTTTATGTCTTATACAAACTTGGCATCGTGAAAGCAAAAAATAAAAACTTATATTTCCAAAGTTAAACTATTTTATTGCGATCCAAGATACAAAATCTTGATTAAATGATGATGATAGCTAACAGGATCAAATCCTGTCAGCAAACAATAGGAAGGCTCGTTACAACTGGCAAGCGAAGTACTTGTTACCGATTGACAGAAGTCGGTGCAGTCACGGAGGCTGTAATTTTAGTGGACGCTCTACTTCGCTGCCGTTGAGTGCTTTCACCTAGCTGCTCTTTGTGGTCCAAGAGATAAGCGAAAACATTTAACATTACAAAAATAACCAGTTGCCACAAAATGTTACAAAGTTGTTATGTATATAATTTTTACTATCTATATCGCATGTTATATTTAGGTAGTCTTTAGGTTACGGTATTTGGAATAGGATAAAAGTTATACGAATATTTGTGTTGATGCAACAAATTATGTCTTCACATAATGCAATTGTTAATAAATAAATTACATTATAGCAGACACAACTGTGAACACTGTTGGGCATAGCAAAGTAGAAGAGAGGTTGATGCTCCATTGGGAAGATAAAGTTTTTTTATTACTTTCTTAGTAATAGCTTAATTATTATATTTTAATTAATAAATAATAATGATAATATTTCTCACAATCACACCAATTAGCCTAAGCACTGTAAGGCTTGCGTTATGGATACTAGGATAACGGACATATATACATATATCTACATACATAAGTAATATTTATAGAAATATATATAGCCCTATGACTCGGGGCAAATGCTCGTATTAATTACAAAAACATCTGCCCCTTCTGGGACTAGAACCCAGGACCGTCATTGAGAAAGGCAGGATCGCTACCGATGCACCAAACGATCGTCTAATTTTTTTTATTTTTGCTCTGATTTTTTCAGCTTTTTCATATTTAAGTGATCTTTTCATAATATTAAATTGACTACTGTTTGGTGCAAAGGTAGCCGCAGCTGGTAACGGTAGCTGGTTTTGTTACATGCACTAAAAAAAGATGGCGTGGTAACAATTATTTTTAACGCCCAACTGCCTAGAAGTACTAAATATTATTAAATACTGTTAAGCAATAATTTACTAATTTATTTCTTGTAGTATTATTTCTTACATTCACACCAATTAGCCTAGCACAAAGTAAGCACTATAAGGCTTGTGATATGTATACTAGGGTAACGGATAGATATACATATCTGTCACATAAATAAGTGATATTCATAGAAATATATGTATATCCATGACTCAGGTAGAAATACTCGTATTCATCACAAACATCTACCAAACACAAACATAGACATACGCTCTTAGCTTGTAAGTTATACCAGCATCCAGTACTCAGTGCTCTAAGCCGATGTTACAACAGATTTGCCGGCCGTGGGCGTTCCGCGAATGCCGCCCGACTACCGGGGACGAAGCGCTTCCAAGTGTCCCGGCGAATTGCACAGATAACAAACACTGGGACATCGCGACAGAAACAACTGCCAACCGAATAATATTGGACGTATGAAACAGTGTTGCCAGAAAATAGATAATTTTTGAAGTGAAAACTTCTTTAGCGAAGTTGTGCACTTTTTAAGATTGGTAAAAAATGTTAAACTCGCATCAGGATACGTGACTTGATCGAAGATTCGTAAGATAGAGGGCAGGGCGTTTGCGCGAGTGTGTATGTGTGTGTTTGCTGTCATTGTGTACGATAGCACAAGAAATGAATATTATATTTCACCACATAAATGATAGTACTTTTATACTGATAATTAAAGTAATGCGAAATTATTCCCTAACCATTCCAAAATATCAAAAACGCACAACGTTAATGCACTTCTGCCGCCAATCCCGGAGTGCAAACCGTTTTCTTTTATTGTAAATAAGTTGGCGCTTGACCACTATCTCTTGATGTTAAGCGACGATGCGATCTAGGATGTGACGCACTTGCCTAGAAAATACCTATTCACTCATGACTTGAAGAGCCCTAAATTGTATTTGTCAGGAAACATAGACTCAAGCAAAAAGTTCCACTATTTAGTGGTGCGGATTACAAAATTGGAACCAAAACTCTTAGTGCGATTCTTTGGTATATTTACTATATAATGGTGGAGCCGATATGTAAATCTGATTGTCCAATCAAAAAATGGGGACGGCAGGCGGAACGGAACGTGCCCGTTCTCCTTCATCAAGACGTCCTGAATGGGTGTAAATGTTGTATGATTAAAAACAACTTGTTTTTGGTGCTTTGGAATAAAGTTATTTTCTTTTTATGTCATTATTTTTCAAATTTTTAATTTTCTTTTTTGTGTTGGTTCTTTTTTATTTCAATTTAATATTATACTCAAATCAAAAATATTTAAAGAAATATATATTCGAATCGGTAATATCATAGAGCTAACCTAATTACGAATGTCTATTTGTTTTTATTAAATTATTTTCTTTTTTTGATGAGGGCGACAATTTTTAATAATGCAGCTCCTATTGTACATACCTCTCGCTTTACTATGATTTTGGATAAATAAACAAAATGTGTGATGAAAAATTTGTGATGAATAAATGAATCGTTAAAACGTACAGAAAGTACAATTCTACCAAGAAATAATTTAAGATACAGACTTTTAACAAAGGCACGTATTAGTGGGGGATTTGCTCCTGGTTTCCCATCCCGGCGATAAGGTTGTCGTCTCCTGGATCTTCCCGTGATTGCGGCTCAGCGCCCGTGAAATTGATTCTTCGCCGGATTCCATAGCGGTGCACCGAGCGATATTTTTAAACGCAATTATTGGCCACTCTCGAAGCTCGCATGAGATAAATCCGGGATAAAACTAGAAGAATGGGGCTTAAAAGGAAAGTTCTCATATTAATAATAGAATATCGTAACATATACAGAAACATTTTAAATTAGTTTTCAATGACAATACTGGGTGACAAAACTTCTTTAGCTATTGGTTCTGTGCACAAATTCAGCTGACCTCAACTTTGTTGGCTCTGACGCTGTGACATATAATCTCGTCATTGTAACCAAATATTAAAATCAAACAAATATTACAAAATTACTTTAATTAAAATGTTCGTGACATCATTTTTGGTCATTGAAATAAAATGAGGTAAGTAACATATATACATAAAATTGGTTTATTTTGGTTTCGTCATGGTTTGTTTACTTCATCATTAATTATAGATTTATTCATAGATTCATTCAGACTCAGAGCTTACATTTTCGATACCTGATACAAGAGGCTTATGGTAACTAAAGTACATACCACGAACATAAGAGACACTGTATAATGCGCTTTACTGTTTTAACTTTACTCTACATATATTTTTCATAGCGGGCAGTTTTATTGTAAATTCATTTTAAGGAGTAAACTTTAAAAAAATATATATATTCCGACCAGCCAGTATTCGACCGATATCTATATCATATTGAAGTAAAACTTCTTTACGCACGCTTTTGACTTGGGGATTTAGCTAATACGTGACAAGAGCGTTACGAAAAGTGTGATCGAGCGAGGCGAACGGACATTGAGAGAGGGATATAAGTTAGTGAAGATAGATAAAGTTACGTTTCGCATATTCCTTTAGGGGCAAGAGAGAGAGGTGCGAGCATTTTCTTTCTCTCTTTCTCTAATTGCCAGTAACGTTTCCTGTTCGCTGGGTGCGAAGTACTAGATAGGGGTTATGTAATCAATCGCAGTGCTCGTGGTGGCCAAAAGTAAAATAATGTAGGCTTTGTCATATCAGAGGTCTCATTGCGAGTTTACGCTTGGATACTCGATATCGTCTGCGTAAAATATTACTATGGATGTTAGTATGAGCGCCTCTAGCGGTAATCATCAGGAACTACGAATCTTCATAGAAATCTGTGACGCGCACGTAATCTACTATCGAATGCGTAAACTCGCAATAAGCCCTCAGTATATGATTATATCTGAAGACTTATTTCACTGTATCGATGACATTGTACATATCTGCTATGTATTGCTAAATTTATACTTTGATATGATTCAGAATAAGATTCTGAATGAGAGTAACGATAAAACAGATTTTTTCATTGTAGGCGATTTTAACTTACCTAACTTGGAATGGACAAATAATGATTCATATGGACAGCGTCCTAACATCGATGGTTCTAATCAAGTTCATTCGTACATCAATAATTTTATGGGAGTTTTAAATTGCTATCAATTAAATACGTTAAAAAACCGAAACAACCGTGTTTTAGATCTATTTTTTACTAATAAAACCGGCTGTCAATTATTGTCATTATCGGACCCGTTAGTTCCTATAGACGAACATCATCCACCGTTCTGTGTAATAATTCCACGTGATGAAACTGGTAGTCACATACAACGTAAGCCATATTTAAAGTACTGCTTTAAAAATGCAGATTATAATAAAATCAAACAGGAAATATTTGATGTCAACTGGGACCAACTATTTCAAAACAAAAGTGCTGAGGAAGCAGTATCACTATTCTATGAAAAACTAAACATCATTATTAATAACAACGTTCAAAAAAAAGTTATTAAGTCCTCTTCGTATCCTGCTTGGTTCTCTCCTGCTTTAATTAAATTATATATAAAGAAAAACAAAGCATGGATAGCAATGAAAAAATATAAAACTGACTCACATTATAATATATTCTCAATCTACAGAAAAAAATTTAAAACTTTATTGGAGAAATGTCATAAAAATTATATAAGAAAGGTAGAAAATAGTTTGAAAGATAATAGTAAATATTTCTGGCAGTACGTATCTCAGCGCCGTAAAACCTCTGATATACCAAGTAATTTATACTACGAAAATACTATAGCCCACAGTACAGAAGAGTCCTGTGAGCTATTTAATGCATTTTTCCGATCTGTATTTAGTCCGACGTCTGTACATGAGAACTTTAGTATAAATGATATCAATCAAACTACTGAGGATACACACGACCTGATAATCAGCAACATAAAAATAACCAGGTTAGAAGTGTATAAAAGCTTAATAGTGTTAGATGTTACAAAAGGTGCTGGGACCGATAATATTCCTAGTGTATTTTTTAAGGAGACGGCAGACAAAATTGACCTACCTTTATGTTATCTGTATAACAAATGTTTGAATGATGGAGTATTTCCAAAGATCTGGAAAAGTGCAAGGGTCGTCCCAGTACATAAGGATGGGTCAAAGAATGATGTTAGGAATTATCGCCCAATATCCATATTACCTGTCCTCTCTAAGGTTTTCGAAAGGTTAGTGCATAATGCTATATATCCATACTTACACAACATTATCTTAAGGGAGCAACATGGTTTTGTTAAGCATCGATCGACTGTCACTAATCTTATTACATTTACCTCGGATTTATTTAACGCAATGGACTGCAATAAACAAGTTGATGCCATTTATACCGATTTTAGAAAGGCGTTCGATGCGGTAGACCATAAAATATTATTAGAAAAAATTGCTTTTAATGGTATTCGTGGAAATCTTTGGCGGTGGTTTAAGTCGTACATTTCCAATAGAACACAGAAAGTTGTAATTAAAGGTTCAGAGTCAGGGGTCGTAAATGTTACCTCCGGTGTTCCACAAGGTTCTATATTAGGACCTCTATTGTTTATTATCTTCATTAATGATGTCGGTAAATGCTTTAAACATAGTAAATTTTTACTATACGCTGATGATCTCAAAATATATCGGAAAATCGACCAGTCTGAAGATCATTATTTGCTTCAAGAAGACCTCACCAGATTCAATAGTTACTGCATTAACAATAATCTTAAACTTAGCATTAATAAATGTAAAACAATAACTTTCACAAAAAAAAGGAATCGAAGTACATATAACTATACTCTCGATGGTGCAGTCATATCCAAAGTCAGTATTATTACAGACTTAGGAGTAACATGTGATAGTAAACTACATTTTGATATTCACATAGAAAATATTATTGCAAAAGCTTATAAAATGTACGGGTTCATCATGCGAGCAACCTCGGAATTTAAAAATCCCCTTAGCCTAATACACTTATTTAAATCCCTTGTAAGGTCACAATTGGAGTATGGAGTATCAATATGGAACCCATTATACGATAAATACAACAATAGTATTGAAATGGTCCAGAAAAAATTTCTGCGCCGTATTAATTATAAATATTATCATAGGCGTTGCTCTTATAAGCCGCTCTTAAAAAAATTTCAACTCCTAGATCTCATATCAAGACGATCACAGCTCGATGCAATGTTGATTTACGACCTATGCAATAACAAATATGACTGTATAGATATAATAAGCCGGATTAATTACTCGGTTCCAACATGCGCACATATTAGATCGGTGCGTCCGAAACTTTTGTTTGCCACTCCTCGATGTCGAACTAATGCAGGCATTCGCTCACCTTTGAACCGCATTGTTGACACGTATAATAAAAAGTTCAGCTCAGTGGATATATTCAGCTCTAGTGTATGCTCATACAGAAGACAAATACTTGATTTATTGTTAAAACCCTAATTTAATAAGATAATGTTAAGTTACCTACTCACTCTTAATTACTCCAATACATTCCGTTAAATTGTAGATATTTACCTTCTATACTTATTATATTGACTAGAATACACTGTTACATGTATACACACACATTCGACACATTCGTGCACATACTTGCCCCACTTGTACTGCAATCATACTTGTTAGTATACCTTTTGTAGTGTTTAATCTTTAATAGGTAAAGGAATTTCCTGTATAGAAAAGCCTCATTTACTTACCCATGTAATTTTTATACTTAGTTATAAATTGTTGCAATGTAGTTTTACTCTGGTTCACTTAAACTGTGTAAACTTTTGTCATAGTTATAAATACTTCTGATATCTCGCTACTTGTTACTACAATATTGAAACTATAATTGTAACCATCAAGGTTGAGTTTACAATAATTAATAAAATGTAAAATATGTAATTATTATAATAAGTAAAATTGTAAACTTGTTTGTGGTTCTATAATAAATAAAAAAAATAAATAAAAAATTTACAGCCCCGAATATTGTATGTAGTGGATCAAAACAGCGATGTGCTTGCGATCTCTTTCTCTCATAGCCAGTTACGTTTCCTATATCTTATATAAATAGATGGAGCTAAAGATACGTCAGTTGTGTGGAAAGCACACTCTTTTTTTTATTTATTCATCTCGATAGCGCCATGCTTGGAGTATTCGATCTGTAGCTGCGGCTGTGAGGCAAGTTTAGCAGGGCCAGACTTATGGTAATTTTATGAATCGGACCCCATGTTTTTATCCATAAAAAAGATCTGTAGGCATTAATAGCATGACTGTATTATGGTAGTAGCAGTACTCATATTAAAGTGTCGCTCCGAGTTTGCTTAAAACTATTGATCGGAGACTCCAAATATATCAGCATTTTTTCATTATGTTAAATGGATATCAAGGTACGTGTTATAATAATCGGCAAGTTATTTTGAAGAGCAGTCGCTCACGTACTATTTGAATGCTGAACTTTTGATATTATACCCGCTAAATAGAATATTTTTAAAGATAGTATTACAAGATATTATCTTTATACATAAAAATAGTGTCACAGAGCTTGACCGAAATGAACTCTGAAAGTAATTCATTTTACTGGATTTGGTCCAACTTAGGACATAGGATAAGTTTCATTTCATTCATAACTAAAGAAATATGTAAATTATAATAGCGGAGTCACAGCGACGCGTGGCCGGGTCATCTAGTACTTTATATATAAGTCTGCAATACAGAGCTTGTGTTGCAGTAATGTCTGCAACACAAGCTCTGTATTGGGAACGTTGGTATGGAAATAATACGAGTTAAGGTGATAGAATAAAATTACACTGTTAACTTTTAAAGTGTAAACTTCTTTAGCATCGTTGTGATTTAAAAGTCTATGAAACGAAAAAGCGACAGTAAAAAGAGACAGACACAGAGTAGGAAAAAATGAGATAGGAAGCATTATGAACTTGTGTTAAAACGTGTTTGTGTACGCATGCTTAGTACAAAGCTTAAGAGAAGGCATCACAACAACCGTGGTATTTTGTATACGTGTACGTATCATTTTTGAAGGTTTCACTTCTACCACGTGTGAATTGCACACATGTTTTTTTCTGCGGTTAATAATCTTACTTAACTAAGTAACAAATATATAGAAAGAATAGTGGAAACGGCTGTGACTAAGGAAACATACCGGGCAGGAAACCCGTAATTATTGTTTAGCTAGCCAATAAATCACGTCTCTTACTTGCTATATATACGGGTGTTTTCCGATAATACTATTTTTGGGCTTACGAAACATTCTACTTAGTATAGGCCTAAATAATAAATTGTATTTGTCCGGTATTTATTTATTTACAATTGTGTTAATAGTTTGAAATCTTGTATAGTCTAAAATTGTTTGAAAGTTACTTTTATGTTAAATGTTACAATTATTTGACGTTTTTTGTAATTTATATTTTGTTTTGTAATAGGTTTCTTGCATGTAATTAAAAAAAACTAATTTTTTAAATGTTCTTCATATATGTATTAAACTGACGTCATTCGTTAAAATCGATAATTTATATTATTTTATCAGAAACTAGCTGACCCGGCCACGCGTTGCTGTGCCGACTGCAGCGCCATCTGTTGTGCTGATTTGTGAATCTAAACCAACCAGGCTCCACCCAAACGCATACAAAAAAATCATTCAAATCGGTCCAGCCGTTTAGGAGGAGTTCAGTGACATACACACGTACAGTAGAATTACATATATAAAGATAAATTATATTTTCGGTTAAAAATAATGCATAAACGAAAGTAGATTTCAAAACAACACTCAACGCCTTCCCATTGGTTGTGACGTCACATGACATGAAGCCATGCGTTTGCCGGCAACATATATCATTACAATGTATGTAGATTCACCCATAGTAACATGGCGAGTCATGTCATGTGACGTCTTTCAAAGCGCGTGAAAATGGCGGCTGTTTTAATTACGATTAATGCATAGACTCAAGAAAATATTTTTTTTATTAGAATAAAACACTTTTTTAAGAATTTTTGCGCATGTTTTATTTTATATTTAATCCTGACGTTTCGACTCCTTTACACGAGCCGTGATCACAGGATGACTGTGATCACGGCTCCTATAAAGGAGTAGTAAAGTAAAGTAGTTATTTTAAATGACTTAATTCAACGATCAATACAATAAAAAAATCATGCATGAAACCTATTGTTGAATAGGTTTAATGATTTTTTAGTATTATTATATTATTTCCTTTTAAATTATTGTATATTGCAATCCCCTAGAAGAAAATATACTACATCTTATGTACTACCATATAAATTCAATAAATAATTTTGACTTTGAAAATAACGACTCTAACCAAGAAGCAATAAAGGTTTAAAATACTCACAGGTTACTAGGACAAGTTCCGAAGTTCCGGTAGTAAAAGATTCTTAAAGATAGCAATTGAGATAGACTTCGATCCCTGCAATCGGTGAAGCCCTCTCAAACGAGTCAGGCGACGAACGCAACTCGCAGATTTCTGGGAAAGTTTTCAGGCAAAGCATTAAAGCATTACTAAGAACTACACTATACTTATTTAAAACACAATCTTTTGGTGCAACGGTAGTAATCCTGCCTTTCGCACCGACTGTCCTGGGTTTGATTCCCAGATTGGGTTGTATAAAATTCAAAAGCATAATTTTAGAACGCATACTTATCATTTGGCATAATTTGAAATATTTTGCTGGCTAGCAATGAATAAAAGATACTAAAACTAACCTGCAATTTATATCAATTTATGCCTTTTGATCAGTATGTCAAGTGACTTTATGCCAATTGAAGTTATGCGTTGCGAATGACTTCCGTTTTTTTTATTTAGCATGGGTTCGCTCTTGATCACAATCAAGCCCGGGGGCCAAGACAGGATCTACGATGGAACGAGCTAACCCAGACGGTGCCTATTCACCCTGGCTTTAAAAACGGACGGGTTATAAATACCAGGAAATACAGACGCAGGGAGGGAGTTCCACTCCTTTGCTGTTCGCATTATGAAAGTATTGAGAAGCGCTTAGTGCACCAAGAAATAGCAACCAAGAAAGGGTAGCCCGCAGTTTACAATATATGTGTAATAACTTTTGCAGCCATAGCAAATCCCATAGGAGTTGTCAACCATAAAACGACGCCATGGAGATATATGTCTGAAGTTGTGGCGACATGAATATGCAGGACCAAGTTAATATGTATGAATGTGACTTGTTAGCTCAACTGCCGGCAGGTGGCGTAATTCAAAGATTTGCTGACGAATAAGATGTAGCGTTTCAATTATTCAGCAGGTGAGGTGTCGAGTTTTCGCTACGTCCCGCGTATTTGCTTTTCAGTCGTGTGAGGAATTTTAATCGAACGAACGAATTTTAATTATAAAACAGAGTTCGCATCTTTTTTATTGAGACAAATAGTCACATTTAAGCTGAATCAAAAAATCATGCAAAAAAAAAATTAAATACGCAAGTAAAAAACAACTACGCCTCCGAGCTCTCAGCTGAGATACGAACCCTCGACTTTACGCTATGGTTGTGACCGCTAGCTACCGAGACGCTGACAGACAAACGTATTTCAACTTCTACTATGAGCTAGTATTGTTCCACCAATATTGTACGCTAACTACTTTCAACATCGAAAGTAATATTTTTACAAATATTAAACATTCGATTAACATACAACCACCTATAATAATGAATTTTATTTAATTTTTTTAAGATATAAAATTCGCATTTAAAATACAACTACTATTAATATGACATTGTGAATGAAAAAGAAAATTTAAATAAAATACAATTGTATAAAAATTTGTGCTCGCTTTATTGTAGTGACAAACTAACTATGACATACCTACTTATGCCTTTTAAAGAGTATAATAATTCTATAAAAATATGCAACTTTTTTGTAGTGGAAACTTCTTTAGCGGCGTTGTGCACTTTTTGGGATGGGCAAAAAATGTTAAACTCGCGTCAGGACACGGACGGAGGGAGAGTAGCCCGCTGACGCGGCGCCGGCGTGACGAGGAAGTAATATCCTACACTCCTTCTACCGCGCTGCGTAAATGTATGCCTGTTCCTGCTCTTTCGTTTAAGCGGCGCAGGGCGCTTGCGCGAGTGTCCGACTTTGTTGTCATGTTTGTGTACGATAGCGCAATAAATGCATATTGTATTTTACCACATAAATGATAGTACTTTTATACTGATAAATTAAAGCAATTTGTGCAAAATCATTCCCTAATTATTCCAAAATATCAAAAATGCACAACATTAATAAAAACCCGTTGTTTTTTTAAGTATCTTAATCATACCAGGTTCTTATACAACCACAAACGTCTAGAATACCAGTAAAATTACAACTGGTCTGTACAATTGACGACATACATTTTTTATCTTTTAACATTTATTTAAAAATATAATAAATTAAATAATTTGACAAATATTAAATATTTTTATGCTTTTGTCTCTGTCAAAGAGTAATATAATGTCAGGATTGACAAAAAACCAAAAAAGTGGTTATGAAAGATCTTCAATTGAAATAAACAAATTCATGAAAGTAGAACACGAAATAATATTTATTATTTATTTATTTTTTGACAACCGTTTGGTGCAACGGTAGCGATCCTGCCTTGCGCACCGACGGTCCTGGATTCGAATCCCGGTAGGGGCAGATGTTTTTATGATGAATACGAGCATTTGTACCTGAGTCATGGGTGTTTATATATATTTCTATGAATATTACATATCTATGTATCATATATGTATGTCTATCCGTTACCCTAGTATCCATAACACAAGCCTTATAGTGCTTACTTTGGGCTAGGCTAATTGGTGTGAATGTAGGAAATATTTATTTATTATTTATTACTTTACAGAAAATAAAGATAATGGACGAAAGAAGATTAACAAGGCAAATGTTCATGGGCAAGTCGGTAACGGCAGACCAAGACAAAACATCAGAGACCAAATAAAGGATGTTCTAAAAAGGGCCTTTTCAAGTGTACTTAACCGACGAGCTTGTATAAAAAGGCTGATGAGAGTTGAAGAAGCGAGAGATGAGTGTCAGGAACGTGGTAAGTGGAAATCTGTGATCTCTACCTAACCCTGAGGGAAAAAGGGGTAGTTGTAGGTGTTGTATGTTTTAAAATTATAATAACAGGGAGTACAACATTTTTTTTTTGATTATGTCAAATGTGTTCAATACTTTTTATATTTTTTTATCATAGAAGACTAATCTATAATCTAAGATCACAGTGGTTTGTATGTTTGTCTGTCCGCTCTTTTTCCATTGTATATGCGTAACCATAGCAACGCGTTAACCGCAAGTAGTTCGTCTACCGGTCGCTAGAAAAATATTTAATAATAGAAAAAAAATTAAAGAATGTTGTCCAACCGTGCGAAGCTGGGACGGGCCGCTAATCTATAATCTAAGAACACAAATTTGTTGTTTGTGTGTTTGTCTGTCCGCTCTTTTCCATTGTATCAATTTACGTTACCATAGCAACGCGTAACTGGATCAGCTAGTAGACACTAATAAGACACTGATCTAAAAGAGTATTTTATCTCACTAATCATCATTCAAAACTCTATTTCGCTATCATCGTAATACTTTAAGTTAAGCAGTAAAATCTTTCACGTAAGCGAATGAACAACCTAAATTTCTTGCGAAGCATGTCATTAGATGAAGGTTCGATATTCTTCGCTACGATAGAAATCGCATTACTTGGAAACGTCTCCAAGGCGGGAGATACTTTAGCTGCAAATCTAGTGTATTGTGGCGACGGTATTCAATATAAGCTAACATACTTACTTTTGACTAATATGAAGACATGACAATACCTTTCTTAAAGAAAGACAAAAGCAAAGACAAGCCGGCGATCGATTTGGAAGAGCGGAAATAGGACCATGAAAGCCAAAAAGTCCCAAGTTCCTGGAGCGGTAGATGTTTGTGTTTATGAATACAAGCATTATTATCTAAGTCATGGATTATATATAAATATTACTTATTTATGTATCATAATATATTTATGTCTATCCGTTGCCTTAGTATCTATAACACGAGCCTTACAATGCCTAATTAGAGCTAAGACAATTGGTGTTAATGTTTTGAATATTATAATAATAAATTAATTCTCTATTACTGACTATTACTGATCGTATTTTTGTTATTCACAACTAAAAATAAATAGAAAATCTTAACATTTCAAATTTTATAATGACCTGCAGTTTGACATCTTTGACGTGTGGTCAACAGTACGTAAAATGTCCCAGAATATATAGGGCGTTCGGAAGATCGTAAAGCACATCTGTGCCGTGTCGTAACAGGCGCACGCGACCTGACAAGGTGCCAATATACGAGTAGTATGACCTTCGTAAGGGGACTGCTTTTATATCAGCAAATTACTAGGTAACAAAACCTCTTTTTATACATAACCAGCGGCACTCGAAAACGCCTTGTCTCTGGTTAGAAAAAGGTTACAAAAAGTTGATAGCTTGAAATATTCTCTATGATTGTAAACTATACTTTTTGTGATATACTTGGTTTTACAACATGTAATTTTTGGGTATTTTTTGACTTCTGAAATAATCTTATTTAATTAATTGCTTTTTTAAATATAATGGTATGTGTGCTGAAAATAAGCAAACACATATGTATTCTCCGCCGCCTGTAGCGATTCTATCTTCTGTGCAGGTCCAGGGATCGAATCCCGGTAGGGGCATATGTTTCTGTGATGAATGTAAGCATTTGTTCCCGAGTCATGGTCGTTTATACTCTTATTTGTGTATCCTATACATAATTAAGGATTAGTAATCTTAATAAAAGCCTAGCTTAGTTTGGGAGTAAATAATGTGTATAATATGTTTATATTGCTATTTCGGAATTTATTTTTATTTTTATTATTTCAATTTTCATGTCTGTCTCTTGAACGATATAAGAAGTTGATACCCACAGAATCACCTTGTAAGGTTTTACAACAAAGCAAATAAATAATTAAATACAAGCCTGTATATATATTATTTGCATATATTTATTTTTGTATATCATTTATTATTTAAACATTTATTTCACATGACTGCTTTTTCTGCACTTAGTGACATCCACCACACTTATTCTGGGTTAACTGGAAGAGATCTCTTTTATAGATATGTTCACCCTTGCAAACAATATTACCTACTTTTGTATATTATTTATTTCTTTTGTGCAATAAAGAATATATATATAAGCTCTAATTTTCATAATTGTCATTTTCATGATGTTCAATTGAACGGTATAAATTCTGATGACCGTTTGGTGCGAGACGGTAGCGATCCTGCCTTTCGCACCGACGGTTCTGTGTTCGAGTCCCGTAAGGGGCAGATGTATGTATGACGAATGCGAGCATTTGCTCCTGAGTCGTAGGGGTTAATATATATTTCCATAAATATTAAATATGTATGTATCCTACATGTATGTCTATTCGTTGCCCTAGTATCTAAAACAGTGCTTGGTTTGAGATAGCCTGATTGGTGTGAATATAAATAATATTATCATCATTATTACATTACATTGCATTATGCAACGACTTCATTACAAGGCGTCGTATTTGAAGAAGCCAGTGTCGTTATTGGGTTTAGCTATAGCGGAAGCGCAATTGCATAACCTTAAAAAACTTATAAAGAGGTCAAGTGATCGGAAGGCTGGGACAAACCAGCCTTGCCCGAAGAATAAGTTTGGCGATACAACGAAGTAACGCTACCTACCAGTCTTCAGTGCATTTAATTTATTTAGTGTGCCAAAAGTGTTATTTTTAAGTTAGTTGACATTTCCTTTTTATTACCTTTAGGTTATGTAATTTAGTTTTTATTATAGATTTAATTATAATATTTAACTCCTTAAGAATTGATTTTCAAATAAGGCGCCCGATATGAAAAAAATATGAAGAGTAAATTTTGTATTTTTGCCTGTTCAAAGACAATCAATCTTAAAGAGTAAACTCCAGTCGTGCGTCTGTTGATACACGCTTTTTACAATATTATTGAAAGCAGTAAGGACATTAACAAATTATATAATAAAAGTGGTACGACGGAGGGCTGTCACTGTCTTTTGTTAATAAAAACCTACGAAAAAGAAGCCACGGTAATTGGCCGTAGTGCGAAGGTATAAATCGTAGGTGTAATAAAAGTATTTATACCTACTAGACGACATATAGAAAACATGCGCGGTGACGTGAGTAAGCGTGATAGTTCGCGAACATTGTTTGAGAGTTGTGTCGACTCGACGCGATGATTCTAGTACTATACGTTCACGAATGCGATCGCGTATATTTAAAGCCGCCGAAAAGATCAAAGCGACTTGAAAGTAATCTTTGGAACTATATGAACAGTGAATAAGCGACTTCAGCGAGTTACTGAACTATTGTGAACGTGGTTTAATCACGCGACTGGGATATTTTGCGACGGTATTGAAGATATAATTTCCGATAACTTCGACGATTTATTGGATAATTGGTGGTCTTGTTTTGGAACTTTATTTCAACGGTTTTATTTTGTGTGTAGAATACTGGAATAATTAAATTTCGGAATAAACTAATTGGTTTATTTCACTATCGAAAACCCGCAGCTCGTAACAATATATTATTTCACATGGAGTTCATAAATTCTGTTGTAAAGCAAAATATTTACATAGTATATTATTAACAACAGGGTGAAACTAATTACTCATTTAGCTGAGACACGGGTCATGATTAATTGATCGAATGTTGTGTCTCAGCGGTAAATTTTATTATTTCTACTTGTAAAAAAATCGTATTTGTATGTTTCATTGTTATAAACAAACAGTTTTGTATATTAATTTATTTGACGTATTTCGGATACAGCATAAACGATTTAAGTGAAGATTTTTATTTATTTTTCAATGCTATCTTATATAATAAATTATTTTATAGAAGAATACTAGGAAAAATCGCCGATTTTTTAAATAAGATTTTGCTTAATAAATCTACCTATATATAATAAGATTGTATTTCTTGTTAAAACGCAATTTTATTTTAACGCAAAAAAGTGTTTACTATTTATGAGAATTTTTGATTCGCTCTCATCCTCACAATTTCGTATAGATCAATCTCTTAATTAAATAGGATTTCGCGTTTCAGTTAATTCAACATAGATATTATTACTGTGAGTTTTCACTTCTGTCGGCACTCCCGTAGTGCCATTGTTTTTCTTTTATTTTCTTTAGAATCTTCACGTACCTAAACAAAGGTAACTAAGAATTAAGGTAACGTTTAATTAAACTGAAGTCAGCCTCGCCAGGTAATTAGTATTATGTCCGGTAGCACATACCTCCAAAGGCCGTCAATAAAACGGCCGAACCGTTGTTTTACTACAGGCGGGAGGGCGCTTTACTGCGCAAATAAAAAACCTAATGAAAGCCGTTACGGCCTTTAATAAAACAAGGACTGCAGCGAGCTGCGGCTTGTCACTCCTTCTTCGGGTTGTCATAAACTCGAAACAAAATGGCGGATCATAATTTTAGGGTCACCGCGCTTTTAAGATGAATCATTAATTTAAATACTTAATACTTTAATATATGTATATAGTGTAGCGGAGGGGGGTTCTTGGTCGATTCTTCTTCATAATCATGAGGAATTCAACGTATTATTACGCAGAATCAAGAACAATATATTTGAAAATAAAAAATAAGTGCAATAAATACAGGTGCTCCTTTCGCGCCTAAAATGAAGTAATAGTGCAAAAGAATTGACTACAGATAAAAAATAAAAGGTTGATGCAAAGAGGTCGCGCATCGAAGCTATAAAGCCTATATGGATATGTGGCGAAGACAATATTGAGTTGTATGTACATTCATAATAAGTAAATAAATATTAGATAAAAGCACTCAATCATCACATTGTTCAGAAGCCGAGTTAAATAGCTGAAGCACTTATTTTATGGAATTTAGAAACAAGGTGTAGACCACACCCGGACCGATATAGAGAAGTTCGTTTTTTATATTAACGTTGTATGGGATTGACCCTGGGACCTCGGAGTGGCGACACCATGAAAACCATAAATTAAAATGAAACCTACCCTATGTCCTAAATCGAATCAAATCCAGCAAAATTAAAAATAAAACTAATTTTAGAATTCATCACGGTCAAACACACAGGGAATTTTTATGAAATTATAAAACTGACGTATACTGATGTATATATTTTTATGTTCATATATTTTTCTCGCTTTATGCTCTCGTAAAGTAACAAAGTTAGTAAATTGTTTCAGAAGAAAATAACACTTCGCAAAGTTTTCATTAGTTCATCAAACTCGTACCGGAAGTTTATGGCCACCGTGCCTCTAGAATAAGTAAAGATGGAAACGTTAGACGCTCATTTGTAACTGCTTGATTTGATAATCTTTACTTTCTTTCTGCTTACATAATAGGTTCAGAACAGTTTCCATAGAAGTAATTAAAAAAACCGGCCAAGTGCGAGTCGGACTCGCGCACCGAGGGTTCCGTACAAACCTGTAGGTATATAAGTAAAAGTCAATTATTAAAAGTATTTTTATTATAATTATGATGTAACTAAATATTTTCGCAATTTTTGCTTTATCTGTGCTATAAGACGTTGCTACATCGATTAAACGTCTATTTCTATTAAATTACTTTACATATAAAAATCAAACAGTTAAACGCAAAAAAAACCTAGTGAAACAAATCTTCAAAAACTTAAAAATAAAATGACATCCCATAAATATTGCAAACGTAACTTATTTTTTACCTGAACAACAATCACAAGAGTTGGAAAACATCATAATGTAGGTACGTACACGAATGCAGAAGTTGGACAAACTTTCGTTCCCTAGGGAACTTTCGGCTACGAAAGTATAGAACAGCAAGATCCCATTACATACCACATACTTCAAAACAATTTTGCAATATTCTTTTTTTTGCTGACCTCCTTCTAATCCTTCTTTGGCATGCGTACAATAATTTATCAAAGTTTGGTCATACGCCACACTTTTTGAATTGAATACGGTAAAAACTAAATTCATTTGTACAGAATCCTTCTTTCTTAAATAATAGTAGCCTAAGTTACTCCTCAGAATATCATCTATCTATCAATAAAAGTTCCATCAAAATCGGTTTAGCCATTCCATAAGCCATTACAAACGGACAGACATATATATTTTTTGTCCCGTATATACTTTTATAGGGGGCTTGATAAAAGCTTTTTGTTCCGTACGCCATAACTGGTAACACACTGGTGTCTCTATACACTTCAACTTTATTTATTTGTATAAATTCGACAGCCAGTCTTATTTACAATCACCTCTGTCTAACAACACCTAAGAAGGAAGTTACATTATTATATTTTCTTCCTTGTTTTTCTTTTAGACGAACCCAGCTATGATAAAATATAAATTAACGTTAAAAATTAAACCTAAACAGAGTATTAGACGGGGCTCGAACCCATATACCGCCGCTATCCAGGCAAGTTCTCTTCCAATTGAAATAATAAGACCTTTACATATTCGTCACATTATTCCAACTATTTTTAAATTTATAATAGAATTAACGCATAAAAAATAAAGCATTTAATATCATTTCTTTGAATTTCCAAATATGAACTTTTTGGATTTTGATATTAAGTTTAGTTTTTTTAGTGTTCAAAATCTGAGCATGTGTAATATAAAAGTTTAATTCTAAGTTTAAGTCTACACAGTATGTTCTATCAGTCTTAAAAGTCTTAAAAAATAACAAATAATTATAAGCATATGTTTTACCATGTTTTACCCGGACATTTATGCCAACTGTTTTATGCTAATGACTGCGGTTGTAGCCGGGACCGTAAAATCAACAAAAAAAAATTTGGTCACCCATCCCAAACCCGACCACTACGTAGCTTGCTTCACATGTATAATCGCAGTCCAAACACGCGTACTATTGCGCCATCAAGCTCTTTACAAAGTATAGTGCAATATTATCCGTTGGGATGCATCATTGTACCCAAGTTAGGCTTCTTGTCACGTTCCAGTCGCATCAGCGGAACGACTCCGTAATGGAGGCATACCCACAGACCTTAGTTGCCCACGCTGTCGGAAACAGCGGCAGATTGCGCTAATTTAATTATACAAGGAAATTAAACTTGTGGCATTCATTCTCTACATAAGCCATGAGTAAATCCAGGCTTCTTTTTAGTTAGTGCTTATTAAATTTAGTCTATGTTATAAACCGACCGTTTAGTGCAACGGTAGCAATCCTGCCTCTCATACCAACGATCTTAGGTTAAGGAAACCAATTAATTGATCGAAGTTATATTGACATTTATTGTAACATACCTAATTTATTAATTCAGTCAATGTATTTGTTTTTAAATGCCTATTATCGCACTTTATTTAAATCTTTCATTACTTGACTGAAATATTTGCGTGCCTTTATTATAAAGACAAATAATATAGACCTGCCATTTTATTGTTTGTAAAAAATTAACTTACGCAGTATTCGCAAATAAATGATTCTATTCTATTCGACTCGCGGAAGGGGCAGATGTTCAAAGTTCAATTTTTTTATTGCACCATGTTGTTACATAGATATTGAAAAACAATAAAAGAGCATTTGTACTTAAGTCATTATATTTCTATCCGTTACCCTAGTATTCATGACACAAGCCTTACAGTGCTTGATTTGGTGTAAATGTAAGAAATATTAGTATCTCCTCATGTTCTAAGTACTACGAATGTAATACTTTTACAAGCATACAAGATTGTGGGTTGATGTTCTACGTGATGTCTGAGGCATTTTGCTTTATCATCAATAATAATATCTTTACAAAAATCTTACTAATAAATGCTTATACAAGGTGCGGCAGTGAATTGGGTTATTATGAAAAACACCAAAATTAATTTTAAAAAAGAAGATTATTGATTTGTAGTATACCAAATGAAATTAACAGAATTAGGTATTCAAAAATAACATCCCGAAGATGTCCTCAACATCATCGTATAATTTCTTCGCGAATCTGTTCTTTGGTGTACGGATAGCCTGTTTCTTCAAAGTTCACAACCCATGTTTTTATTGCATGGGCAGAAGGTACAGAAACGTTACGCGAAATGTTAAAATTATTGGGAAATGCTCGCTGTGCGGACCCATAACTATCATTATTTTTATAATAAGCTTTAACAGGCTGATCATTTTAATAAATTTTGCGTTAATCAATATTAATAGTTGCACACTTATATATTGTTGAACTATATTGCTAATTTGTGTTGTTGCCTTAATCATAGAAAAATTATAAGCTAATTTTTATTTTAATGGACTTTTATATTTAAGTTTTAAATATAAAAGTTCATTAAAATTATAATAACATTTATGTACTAATTAACTAAGGTACTTAGGTATATTGGGCACTCATTTGTCTACAATTTATATTAAAATTTTGGGTAACATTATTTTTTTGTTGCACAAAAAAACCTACTTACTTATGACTATTAGAAACTTAAGTCATCTTATACCAATACAAGAAAACAATAAGCTTATTATACAATTTATCGTGACAAATTAACCCTAAAATATTTATATACACATTCACAAAAAGAATATGTCATCCAAAATTCCAATTTGGGGCATGGTACCCAGAACACTGGCAGCATTACCTCGCTGAATTGCTAAACTGATTCTCTGCGCGAAATAGCTGCCAGCCCTCTGATCACCCGAATAGAGAATTAGTCGATTCGACATATCCTTCATAAACCGCTTCATGTCAGCCGATCACGACCCAAACGTCTCGAAAGCTAACGCCGCAAACTCATAATCTTCAGTTATAGCAGAGTATTTACGACGCTTGAGAAACTGAGCACGATCGGCTGCGGCCCCAGCTTTAGTACAAGTCTCATGTATATAAGATGGAGCCAGCGTGTCTACGCAAGTTACATCCCACACCAGAGTGCGGCCCAGTCTCCACGGCACAAGCGTAGCACCGTCAGGTCTCTTGCCATCATCTCTATAAAGACCACATGGTTCTAATGTTGCCGGTATAGAAACCGTGGCAAGAGCTCTACGTACCAAATCGTTAACTGTACCGTGGCGATATAAGCGACCAGCACTTCTGGAGCAGGATAAGCCATGTCGACCCAACTGATCCACAAATTGCCCACATGAACAGGAATGGGGTTCACATACTTTGGCACCAAGCCGGAGACTAACGGAAATTCTCAGCGTTGCAGGATCTAAAATTGTACCAAGATTATGTGAGGGGAGCGCGGACAACCATTGACTTGAGTGTTCACTGGTGACTGCTAATAGTCTCGCTCTCTCTGTATTGTCCGTTACTTGGTCAAGGAGACAAGCAAACGTAATTTTTTGTCCAGGCATGTCCCACATTTTTTGTTTTATTTTGTCAGTTGGGATATTTTCCATCGGAAACATAGCCCTCCAAACATCCAAGGCCTCACTCAAGCCCGTCACTTGAACATCAGCTTGTTCTAAGTTTAAAATATTGCTGATGAGAGTAATCGTACTGTGAGTAGAAGCTAAGAAAGCCGGTAGAGCCACGCTTGAGGTGGTACGAATTCCCAACCCACCTAATTTAACAGGAAGGCAGGCCTGTCTCCAAGTCGTGTCTTCAAACTTTAAATTTATAATTTCAGATACAATTTGTTTCAATGTAGAATCTATATGACCGGTAACCAAAGGGAATTTCCACACAGAACAACACCGAAGTAAGTACATAAATTTTGGTGTAAATAAGCAAAGGCGGAGAAAGTAGATAGCCATGTGAGGTTTCAGTTCCAAAAGGCGATCAGAAAATTGAAGAAAAGTTTCTAATTTTGAATTTACTACAGAAGGTACTGCATCCTCGAAAATTGGAGCGCCTAAAAGATTTAAATTTGTTTTTGTCATTATGGAAATGCTTGGTGTTAATGTACTGAATTTATTAATTATTTCTGCAGAATGATCTGATATGATATGGTGAGAAATATACAATTCGCATTTTCTATGATTAATTTCAAGTCCTATTGCGTTAAACTGATCTATAATTATTTTAAAATCATCAAAAACCGAGGATACAGTACCAGCTATGCAACCGTCATCAAGGTACCATACATTAAATTTAGAATTTAATTGTGAAATAATTGGATTAATAGCCAAACTGAAAAGAACTGGACCAAGAGGGTCACCTTGCTGACATCCTACGGAGGACTCAATTTCGTCATCGCCAAACATTAATTTAGAAGGGGTACCATAACATTGCCAAATGTATTCAAATATTTCAGGAATTTCTTTTTTAATTTCAGTTAAAAAAGTACCCCTGTATACAGAATTAAAAGCATTTTTGATGTCTAATTTTAAAAGAATGTTAAAATCAGCTCCGTTAACAAAAGAACGTGCTGCATGTACAGCTGCCTCACATCCTCCTTTAACCCCAAAACCGAGTTGTCGAGGTTTAAATTTAGAAATTAATCTTTCCCTATATTGGCGACAACACACTTTAGAGGCTATTCTTCTGAAAGTGCTACCGATAGCAATTGGACGAATACCTCCATCTTTTTTTTTAAGGGCAATTAGATTAGCACCGTATAAAATAGGCGTAATTGCATCAGGAATTTTCCCTGACAACATTAAATTAATTAATGCAGTCAGTTCCAGTTTTTTGCCAGCATCACCGTTTAAAGGATTTGTAAGATCTTTTAAATGTTGAGGAGAAATACTGTCTAAGCCAGCAGCAGAACCATTTGGGAATGATCGTATAGCAAACAAGACAGCATCCTCCCCAACTGATAGAGTCTGAGGATTTGATGTACGAGGAAAGTTTATCAGCTGTGTGTCACTGTCAACCGTAGGATGTTTATCACGAAGCACTGTTAGAGTTTCCGATGTGTGTGTAGCTAATGAGTCATCTGAAAATAATAGTTTTGCAGCATTTTTGAAATTTCCATCAGAAATTTTGTTTTCTATGTTTGATATTAAATTAAAATTTTTGTAGCCAAAAAAAGTTCAGTTTTTCTTTGCATGATCTGTGTATGTTGGCAGATTACCTGCAATGGTGTTGTTTTTTATTATATTGGATATATTTTTATTTTTAATATTACATTTTATATGAAAGGATTTATATGAAAAAGTTAATAGTTGTTTCCAAGCATCAAGAGAATTTTCAGAAACTACATTACCCACACAATCAGAAAAACATTGAGCCACAGTAATGCGTGCTCCCCGCGGAAAACGTTTAATAATCCGAATTTCTTTTTTTAAACGTGCCAAAGTTTGATGAAGTGATTCATTACAAACTGCCCCTACTGTCTGAACAATTGAAGATGTATCTGTACAATTGTAAGCCGAATTAGTAAATATATCCGTTCTTGGAACATGGCGACGGCTACAATGGATTGCCAAACCGCGTTTTCCCTTGTAAAATTTGTTATCACAGCATATGGAGCAGCGTGTTAATGAATCGGAAGTTATGGATGACATATATAACAATTGTTTAAGTATAAACTAATCGTAGCAATAATTGGAAAACAACTAAATATAATAAATAAATAAATCCTTATTTGTTACGGTTTCTTAACTGCACTAAACAAAATAAAAAAACAACTAACCACCTTCACAATAGAAACCAAAACTATATACAAGGCCATTTTATAAACACCATCCAAATTTATATATTATATTCTTTGAAGAAAATAACGAAACAAGATTTTTTTCTTTTAATATCACTCAGTACTAAAATATTAAGTTAAGCCTACACAAAGTTATCCGAGGAAAACTACCGATTGCTGTCACAGTCACGCTACGCACGGTGTTGTAGCAGATGATTACACGACCCCCGCCCCGCCCTCCCGTATTTCATTGATACATTACAATGATTTTCATAAGTTGCAAATTTAAACAAAAAAAAAAAAATAGGAACGTCAAATTGAAGAAGAGATAAGTTGATTTGTTCTTTGATTATAACAATATTAATCGATAACACTTTTAATAAATAAAAAATGAACATAAAAGTAAACCACACCTTAGGAACTTACGTCGCATTTTTTAAAATGTAATCAACTTATGTAGAGTAATTGGTTGGAGTAAAGCAAAGGGTGTTTATTAACCACAGAATCTAAAAAAACACAGGAATCGCAAAGGCAATTCGAAAATCGCAAAAACAAATGCAGTGCCAAAACCTTAGTACCTACCTACCTAAGTTATTTTTGTCTATTTTACACGATAGGATAAAAAAATGTATAATTAATAGTTCTATATTTTTGTGAAAAATTTCACAAGTCTTAGCCGCCCTGCACACATTTTGCTTTACTCCAACAAAATAATTAATTAAAAATCCAAACAAAATACACTTACATGAAGTTTGAAAACAATCACTACCTTAAAGTGTAGGTAATTTCTCTCTAAACAGTCTTGCACGTTTATGAACATTGTCTTTTATTGTATTACTTGTTTTTTCACTTTGTCACTTCGTTAAATGCACGGATTATATTTATATTAAGTTCTCGAGGCTTTGGGCCTTCTTCACATAAACCCGTCGCTCAATTTCGCCCTCGATTTCAATTGCAAGTGTGAACACATTTCGTTAGGTAGATAATTATGCGACGTAAATGCGTGAACGCAACATTGTACATCGCGGAAAGTCCGCGGCTGACTGATTTCATTGCGCCGATGTCGTTACAACTTGCGCGCGCAGCTCGGTGGGGCGCTTCGGGCGGTCGGTCGTTCAACTGTAAGTACCTATTTTGCCAGTAACCAGCTGTTGTAATAATTCGCTCGACAAAATTTTTTTTTGCGGAAATTTTACCTACCAATTTTTTTTCATAAATGAAGTGTTTGAATGATATCTAATGCCTAGAAAAAATTTGGATGGTGTTTATAAAATAACCTTGTATATATATAATTATTATGCAAATACACTAAATGTTCAAAAAATGTTATAAATCAATTCATTTTGTATTATTTAAGTTTAAGTAAAAAAAAATTAACATGAAATGACATGTTCTCTTTGTAAAAATAAATTGTCTCCCAGGTAAGAATCACTTTCAAGTAAATAAAGCCAGAAGATAATATTTAATGGAGACAGTTATCGACATTTGTTTTTCTATATTGACAAACAAATTATTTATAAGCTTATTAATATTTTAAATAAATCTGTCATTTATATGATATAACAGGTTTAAATACAAGAAAACAAAATATTTATTTTTTGAAAAACAAATTACAATGACTACATAGTATAAAATCGCTTTCTCTGTCCCTATATCCCTATGTATGCTTAAATCTTCAAAACTACGCAACGGATTTTGATGCGGCTTTTTTTAATAGATAGAGTAATTCAAGAGGAAGGTTTATATGTATAATACATGCATAATATACACTCGCGAGCAACCAAATCGACTCAAGCCCTAACTCTGAGTATAGACTCTGTTTTCAAGAAAGTTATAGGAGATATTTTTAAAAACTATATATCATCTGAAAGCTCCAAACTGCAGCTTTAATAAGATATCACCATTATCAATATCCGTTCATTATCTTTGTAATTAATGATATCTAAACATAAATACAGGAAAAACAGGAATTTGTGAGAAGATGTTGTGGTTGGGTATTTTAGAAATAAAAGAAAATTGATTAAGAAAATACATAACAATTTAATAAATCAATACTTGGTATTCCCCCCCCTAGCCCTAATCACCGCTTGAAGTCGATTCTTCATTGATCTGACTTGACGTCCTCTTGAGGTATGTTAACCCACTCTTCCAACAATGCTGCCTTCAACTCTTCCACCGTCGCAGGGGCTTGATTTCTGGCTCGTACTCTTCGTTTTAACTGGTCCCATAAATGCTCGATCGGATTCAAGTCTGGACTGAGCGCAGGCCAGTCCATTGTACGCATCTGGACTTCATCCAAAAACTGCTGGGTAATGCGCGCTGTATGACAACGAGCATTGTCGTGCATTAAGACGAAGTCCTCGCCGACAAATCCTTCATAGGGAACAACGTGTTCCAGGAGAATATCGGTGATGTACCGATCAGCTGTAAGCCCGCCTCCTCGGCCTCCACCAGGCACGAAAACGAGCTCCGTCTTTCCCTCTAAAGAGATGCCGGCCCACATCATACAGGAACCACCGCCATATGCTACTGTTTCAGCGAAACAGCATTGGGCAAATCGTTCGCCCGGACGCCTGTAGACTCGGCCTCTTCTGTCGTTGCCATGCAGACACATTCTGCACTCGTCAGTAAAGAGAACCGACTGCCATTGGGCAATGGTCCAATTGACATGCTCTCGAGCAAACTGAAGACGCGCTTGTCGGTGGGCTGCAGTCAATTTGGGCCCCGTCGCAGCCCTTTTTGGAGTGAGATTGGCTGCTCTCAGTCGTCTTCTTATTGTCCACTCGCTTACAGCTACACCACGAACGTGCCTGAGTTCTTGTTGAACATCAACACTCGTCAGATGCCGATTGCGCAGCGATGTTGAGACAATGAAACGGTCGTCTCTGTCAGAAGTACACCGGTGGCGGCTGGTTCTTGGTCTTCGATTGAAGGCACCGGTCTCTCGAAATCGTCTGTAGACCCGGGACACAGCAGACTGGCTCAAGCGAAGCTGGGCAGCGACTACTCGCTGGCTAAGTCCTTGTTCCAACAAGGCAACAACTTGAGCGGCTTCTTCAGGTGTGGTATCCATGGTAACGTGGAAAAAATGATTGCAATTCTCGGAGATGTGTACATGTCAACTTGTGATAAGCGACTGATAAGGTGTGCCGGTTGCGAGAGCTTTTATAGGGGTGGCAGTTAGCGCAAGTCGCGGATAGCGTAATGAGCAAAACGACTCATAGTGCTATTGATGTAAAAATGAATGCGTTAGATTTAAAAAAAAAAACAATATTAGTGTTTTATGAAAGCTTGTATATTGAGCTTTCTAATGACAGTCTTTTTTTATAAATACCTTGTATACTTTACGTAAAAACAAAGTTTGTAAGCAGAATGAGGGCTTGAGTCGATTTGGTTGCTCGCGAGTGTAGTAGAGCATTGCATCCGTGCGAAGCCGGGGCGGGTCGCTAGTAATATTATAAATCCCCTTTTAAGCTTATAGGTCTGTAAGCAGACTACACTCTCACATAAAAGCAAGTTAAGATTGGTAAGTATTTTAAACATTATTTTTAATGACATACTCGTAGTTTAGTGACGTCCATCCCAAATAGACCTGCCTAGTAAGTTGGCTCCAAATTATAGCTACACTCGACATTCATCTTATGTAAAACCATCCTAATTATCCGCGCTGTCGGAAACAACGCTAGTTAAATACATACAATCCTATTCTAACAACGAGCGCATATGATGTTATTTCAATAGGACGATATAGTATATTTTAAATTCATAAATTGTGTATATTTAAGTTCAGTATAAAGTCCGCAATCACATCGGCATGTGCTGAATATGGAATCTTTGTTTATGATACTATTGTCTTTTGGTCTTCATTTCTTTGGCTTTTGCCTGTTAAGGCATGTATTACGGCCATAGTAACAGGTCCAATCTTGACTGTTTTTTAATGCAAAAAATAAAGACTCAGACCAATTATTTAGTTCCAAACTAAGTAAACAAAGGAAAAATTTGCCCCTTGTATTGCTATACAATGATACGTAGTCAATTGTAGTAATTGTATCATTCGATAACCTTCAAAGTTATTTTGTAAGAGTATAAAGTCGCATTATCGAATAGAGTGCAGGTTTAGTGCTTACGATTGCAGAGCAGCTCGATTGCGCAACAGTTAAGCGTTTAGCCCATAAAGATAATAAATAAAATACTTTCTATTTAATTGGAGCAGAGCGAGCGAAGCGAGTGGAGCACCCATGGATCAGCTTCAATGACGCAATGTCTGTTACGCTATAACTTCCCAAGTTCTAAACCGATTTTAATAATTTTTGTGTGGAATCGAATCAACACATTTAGGACTAGATTGTGACGAAGCCCGAATTTACAAAAATAAAAAAGTTATGACCAAAAAACATTGGCTCTATGGGTTTTCCCATTGAAACAAAAAAGGCGCGCTTTTTGAAAGTTTTCATTATTATGGAATTTTTAAATTTTATAAATATAATTGTTTTTTTTTTAAGATCCGCTCCAATTTATTGTGCTAGCGAAGCTTTATGCTAAGCGACTGCATCACCTAGTATGAAACTCCACACTTATTTTAAATCCTCATTTATTTAAAAGGAGAGACTATTATAGTTTTAAATCGACAGGACACCGTGGAAAGCTCTTATTGCATACCATGAAATCTCACTTGTATAAAAGAAATTGTCATCCTAGCTGTATTGTAATTTATAATAAGTTACCACATTTCCTAACAGTTTCCTATAACCTTGTTTAAAAGCAAATTGTCTAAGTATATAGAAAAAAAATGTTTTTACCCTGTCAGGGATATCTGGACTCCGAAATTGACATAAATATTAAATTTATATAATTACTTGACCTGATTTTGTGACCAATTTTGATATATCTTTAGTATAAAAAAAATGTAAAAAAAAAACAATAATAAACATTCGTAAGCCTGATGATGGCAAGACAGACCGACAAAATTATAAATTATAAGCTATACTTATACTCTTTTTTCTGTGAATAAATAAATTCATTTCAATTTCCCTCATGCCGTCCATCTAGGAAACCAATATGGTGACTCGCTATTCTAAGCTCGAGGTCCATTTAAGGATCTCGCCGCCCCAAAACCTGGTATCATTGTCGAGGTCATCTGTGACTTACACCAATGACATATCAAAAAAAAGCTTTAAGCTATAAAGCGACCTGCTTTTAGCCACAGCTTTTAGAGGTAAAGTGAAGTTCATACAAGCACAAGGTCAGTGTCAAAGCGCCAACTCTTTTTGCGAATCATTCTGAGGTTATCCCTTTCAAAAGATACCCTTGGGAGTGTAGAAAAGGGGACTAGTGTTGTTGATCAACAGAACGCTATCGATAAACTATCGATAATAGCACGAATAGAAATACCCTATGCAAGAAAACGATAAAATTATATAAACTATACACAATGGATGGAGTTTATTGAATTTGGTATAGTATAGAACATATATTATAGATTATATCGGTTGCTATTGATATACAAATTAGAATACTCATAAATATTTGCTATTTGTATTTACAATATTATCGACGTTATCGACAGTCTTATGCTAAAAAAATAATAATAAAAATAATAATTCTTATAACATAGTTACTTTTCCTGAATGTAAATGTTTCATGGAATAAGTATTTAATTCCTTATACATTTTTTTTATAAAGAATCGAAGTAAATTTAATATTTTTAGTTTCAAAACTTTATTTCTCTTTATCTTAACATTGCAAATGGATCTCTATCGGAGAATCAAGTTGATGGGAAATATTATTTTTATGAAATAAAAATATAATGCAAAACAACAAACTTTGTGTTGTCGTACAGTATCAATATATGTTTATTAATTGGATTAAAAATCCTAATAGACGATCATATTTAAATGATCGTCTGTTAGGATCTTTAATAACTACATTATTAATTAGATTTGAAATTTGTAATTACATGACGATGGCATTGCTCCTGAAGTTATTAATTATATTATCTCTTTAATTGATTTTTTGATGTAATATTTCAATTTGTTACTGTCATTGCCGCATTTTTTTGTACAGCTTTATATAAACCTACTTCATTAAGCTACCACAGCGACCTACTTTTGCGCGTCCGCGGCTTATTTAATTTATTTATTTATTTATATTTTTACTAAGTCAGCTAACAACTATCATAAAGAAAGGATTAGCCACTATACTAACCTGTCTATTTTATACCTATCTTTTCGATAAACATTTTAATTATTTTGGTAACGTGGTTTCTCCGCACTCCAACAACATAAACTTGTAAGACAAATTAAAATAATTTATCTGATAAAAAAAACATTGAAAAGATGCAAAAAATATTTATAAATTACAACTTAAACCTGTTAACATTTCCATGTACAGTGGTAAAACTGTAAATTTTTATTATTATTTAATTTATAACTGTTAATTAAGAATTATAGAAAATTAATAACAGATTGATAAATATTGTAAGTGCTAAGCTCTAATAATAACATTCTCTATATTATATTTTTTATGCAAATAGCAGAAATATGATTATCATTTGATTTAATAAAATATTTGAAAAAAAAAAAAAATCTTATAACATTGATAGTTGGACGGCACTAAAGTGAACATTAGTCACCCGAATGAGGTGAGTGAATGGGCTAGATCGGACTTCCCGCCGTCAATTAGACAGCGGAGATTTATAACGGCATCCATCTTGGACCGTCCGCCAATTGTTTTGCGGAGAGTACGGTTCTCTTTAAAATACTGCGTAACACGAGGAATCTTTTATTTAATAAGCCTCTTCTATTTTTAGTAGAGCGACTACGCATTTTATTTATTGTGCAGATTTGGTTTTGTGATTAAATTACTATATATTATTGTTACACTTTAATTGACGACGGTTTGGTGCAACTTTAGCGATCCTGACGGTCCTGGGTTCCAATTCCAATCCATTCCAATTGAATCCAACCCATAAACATCCATGACTCAGGTACAAATGCTCGTATTCCTTACACAAACATCTCCCGCTTCCGGGATTCGAACCCAGGACCGTTGCACCCGATCGCTACCGTTGCACCAAACGGTCGTTGAAGATAGTTGGAGATCATACCTCATACAGATTGCCTCCGATCGGCACATCTGTAATGTGAGTGTCCGCCATTTAACAATCGCGAAAGATCCATAAATCCTAATTACACGGCTTATTATTTCAAAGCTGGGACAATGCCTTAGTAGCGTCTGGTACTGGTAGTTTAAGACGACGCTTCTCAAACTTTACTACAATTCATCAGCTTAAATATATTTTAAAAATATGTAATAAGTAAGACTAAGGTAATGGTCGTCATATATGTTCTACTACCTTCACAATATTTGAAACGGCCACGTTCCTGTTTAAATTTATATAAATCAAAATTGTTTTATTTTGCATTTTATTTAGTTATTAAATTGTCACTACGATTACTGTATACTACTGAATCTAACACCAGTTCAAAAATCAGGGGACCCTTCCGAGAAGAACTAGCGAAAGAAACTGGGGCATGGAGACCGACCTCCATCTTACTTTTATTATTTGCAAAAAGAGCTAACTACATCACTAGGTCTTGCAGTGTGTCTTTGGAGATATAATTTTTTAACTGTGATACTCAAAGCAGGTGGAACACTCCAATCTTCATCACTATTGAAATTAGAATGTTTTTCAATAGCCTCGGGTAGCATTTAAGGAACAAATCTTTGTTCTCTAGCTAGGAATTGAGGTTTATCAAATCGTTTATTAAACGTTTGATGTTTTTTTATGAATACTACGGTTTGTTTATTAAAAATAAAATACAATGAATACGATCAAGATTGCAATAAAATATGATATTATTTAGTTCTTACACTTCCGCGCACATTACACATCAGAATAAAACACTTTTTTACGGATTATTGCGCATGTTTTATTTTATATTTAATCCTGACGTTTCAATTCCTTTACAGGAGACGTGATCACAGGATGACTAATATGATGGTTGTTATATATTTTCTACTACCTTCACAATATTTTAATCGGGCACGTTCCTAATTATTAAATTATTTTATATAAATCAAATTGTTTTATTTTTACATATTATTTAGTTATTTAATTAATTCTCACTACGATTACATTGTATACTACTGAGTCTACTACCAGTTCGGAAATTGGGAGGGCCTTCCGAGAAGAACTGGCGAAAGAAACACGGGCAGGGAGACCGACCTTCATCTTACTGTTTAATTATTTGCAAAAAGAGCTAACATCATCATCGTCTTGCAATGTGTCTTTTTGTAGGTATTAATTTATTAATTATGGGGTCCCAAGCAGGTGGAACGCTCCAACCTTTGTCTCTATTGAAATTAGGATGTTTCTTGATTTCAATAGCCTCGCGTAGCATCCTAGGAACAAATCTTTGTTCTCTAGCGAAAATTTGTGGTTATGCGCGTCCCTATACTTAAGTCGAAACGTCAGGATTAAATATAAAATAAAACATGCGCAATAATCCGTAAAAATAGATATTTTTCAACGCATCTTTTTTGTGTGTTAGTCATTAGAACTCTTCGTTTCTAATGACTTATAATATTAAGTCAAAAACATCCAAGTGTCATTATGAACCCAATAGTTAGTGCAAGCGCCAAGGGTAGTTGAGTATGCAAAATGTGAGGATCGCATTCTGTAGTAAGTTTTGAACTCATAAAAAGCTTCCAAATTATTATTCCAGATGTTTTAACTTTAAATATCCAATTTTATTGACGAGCTATAAGTATTTTTAATCATAAGAAACAATTAGATATTGTCAATGAAACAATTATTATATTTATTTTGCACACCATTTTTCGGTCAATCTTATCTATATTCAAAGGGATGGGGTGTAGAAAAAGGATTAACTGGCAACATTGAGAATCATAATTAGCTCTTTCTGAGTTCAAAACTTTCAAATAAAATCAGTCCTCATATTTTGCACACTCCATTCCATCTAACGCCATGCCTAAGTGACAAATACACTTCAACAGATCTCTTAAAAAGAAGTGGTCAACAAAAACGGTGTAGCTGGCGTAGTTGTAAATTCAAAATTTATTTCAGATTTAGTTCCAAATAAATGACATTATTTTACAGAATGTTAGATGCAGAATCTGACCACAAACATACGATAAATTAAATTTGTAAAAGAAGGCTCTACTACAAATTCCAAGAACAAGAAAATAAATGTTAACAACGTCTTAACATAATGGTTTTCCAATATTACTAGTAATCAAGTTAGTGGTGAGTGTGGACCCATATTTAAAATAGGAAAACAGATTGGTTTGTTTTGCCTTTAATTGAATTCGCACTTCTTGCCTATGTACAGTTCACTATATTTAACAATCATCTATTTTAAAATCAATAAGTAATCTTGTTTATCATACAATAAAGTTTAAAATATTTTTTTAACATCACTATTTTAAAATTTCAAATTTGTTTATGTTTGAGAAGCGCTGCTTCTTTATATAGCTAGCGGCACAAACGTTTGTTTCGTTCCAAGTAGAGCTAATAAAAGTAAAATAGATTAGTTATTTAGAGCTCTAATGAAGGCCCAGGAGCCCATGTGCCCATAATGGGCAGTTTTAACTCAATTTATGTCTGCTTTATGTACATTCCATTTTTGTGGTAATAATAAGCTATTATGGAAAAAAAACAGATCATGATGCAGTCTATATTACTCAATTTCACTGTTTTTAAAGAAGAAAGTGCCAAAAATTTAATAATAAGGTGTAGAAAAATTGCTTATCAGGTGGTACACAGAAAAAACTGGAATATCAAAGCATTTAGGATCCAAATCGGGTCCAGTTATTGCCTATTATATTAGCATTTTATACACTTTTACTGTCTAGAACATGAATATTTGAATAATTAACAAATCATATTCCACATTGTTAGAGATAACTAAAATTACGTAATTTTAGAATGGAAACCTTTTGCAACAAAACTTTTTATTTCAAGAAAAAAAAGAAACCCGTCATAAAAGTCAATAAAAACAAAACAACGTTGGCTGAATAAAAAAAATCCCGTTGCTATCAATAAAAAAAAACGCTGGCTGGCGTGAACCGCGGCCGAAGAAATCGCACTGATTGCACAAAGGATCCCTCGGGGGCGAATTATCGTCACGTACGGGACCCACTTCGTTAGCCGACCACGCGGTACATGCGAACGTGATATTTTGAAATTCGAACCGCAAATTAATAATATTTTTATTCGAAATACGTACCACGGAATATAACGGCTTACTCTTTTTTCTGATTGGTAATTTTATACATTTTATCAAAACAAAGTAGAGAAAAAGATAACATTGATAAATTCAATTGGAACCGGGTCCACGCCTTTTGGCAAACTAAATAAGTTACCTAGGCTGTTACTACGTCACGTGAATTTAATTCCTTAGTCATAATCAAAAACTTACATAATTGATTTTGCCCGTCAGCACAACACACGAGTAATTAAAATGCTCTATATTAGGATGCTCCATCATACTTGAATGCTTATACAATGCTCTCGTTAGGAGATAACCCTGGATGCAGAATCTGGTCGTGCTTACCATAAATTGATTATTGATAATAATATTAATATGTAATAAATAAATATTATTATTAGTATGGGTTTTTTTGACTCCGCTTTGAATGCCGGAATTGATAGTCACTACGGGTCTAAACCAAGTAATGAGTATTATTGGAATCATTATTTTTAATTTTATTATTCACATCAATTAGCCTAGACTAAAGTAAGCACTGTAAGACGTGTTATGGATACTAGGTTAACGGATGGACATACATATATTACCCATGACTTAGGTACAAATGCTCGTAATAACACAAACATTTGCTCTTTCCGGGACTCGAACCCAGGACCATCGGTGCGAAAGGCAGGATCGCTACCGTTTTATAATATTGATATAAACCATACCAGTTACACGCAAGCATGGAAGTAATAATAATAACTGCTTGTAAAATGACGATACTTTCTGAGATGCGCCATCTTGCTCGATCTTTGTCTCTTAGATATAATCAGGCGTCACTTGGCATATATCCATCTTTGAAAACCGACATATTTCACTTTCGCAAATGAAATGAAAATAACTTTATTTAAATGCACTTAAAATAAGTTGTTTTGAATTATCCATCATTTTTATTTACCCATTCAGGACATCATTTAACTGACCAGAAGAATGGGACCAACAAACTCTTCAACTTTAACAGAAGTTACGACATTTACAATATTATACGTCGTCACCATTATTCTGTTATCACAAAACATATCAGTGTTATTATGTGTTTTATTAAGTAGAAGTTGAAATACGTTTGTAAATCTCGATGCATTTGCCAGCGTCTCGGTAGCTCGGCGGTCAGAGCACTCGCTTGAATACTAGGGTAACGCAGGGTCGTGGGTTCGTATCCCACCTGAGGAACATTAATTTATTTTATATTTAATCCTGACATTTCGACCCTTTAACAGGAGCCGTGGTCACGGTATGACAAAGGTAAACGTCAGGATTAAATATAAAATAAATTATGCTCAAAATCCGTAAAAAAAAATGTTTTATTCGAATACTCCAAATGTGTTTCGCCCCTACATCATCATCAGCAGGGGAGCATCATCAGGAACTGTTAGACCATGCAAAATTGAGCACCAAGTGAATCGCCGCGCACTTCACCACCATATTTCGAACCGACCATTTGGAGCAACGGTAGCGATCCTGGCTTTCGCACTGACGGTACAGGGGTTCGAATACCAGAAGGGACAGATGTTGGTGTGATTAATACTAGCATTTGTACCTAAGTCATGGATATTTATATATAGTTCTATGAATGTTACTTACTTATCTTAATATATGTAAATCTCGTGTCACAATGTTTGTCCTCAATGGACTCCTAAACCACTTAACCGATTATAATAAAATTCGCACACCATGTGCAGTTCGATCCAACTTGAGAGATAGGATAGTTTAAATCTCAAATTATAGTCGCAATTTTAATTTATTGCTAATTATTTGTCTATTATTTGACGGTGACAATTATCTGTTAGCTCCAAACGATACTAACAGATGGTGACATCTATTGACTGGTGTAAGTATTCAATAGATGGCGCTAGATGGCGACATCTGTTGACTGGATTGAGTAAGTATTCAATAGATGGCGCTAAGTCAAACTTATAAATATACATATAAAAACTACTCAACTGATTTTAATGATACTTTTTTATTTTACTGGATTTATTCTAACTTAGGACATAGGTTGGTTTCATTTTATTCATAACCAAAAATTTTCTTATTACAAATTATAACAATTATATAAGCCACAATGACACGTGGCCGGGTCAGCTAGTATATCATATATGTATGTATAATCGTTACCCTAGTATCCATAACACAAGCCTTATAGTGCTTATTTTGGGCTAGGCTAATCGGTATGCATGTTAGAAATATTATTTTCAATTAATCTGCGTATACATTAACGTTTCACCTGGTTATTATTGTAAAAGAAGCTATATTTTATTTATTTGTTGTTATAAGTTTTCATAGTCACTAACACTAGTATAAGTTAAAAAGGAGTCACTACAGACCTCTAGACAGTCACTACATTGGTACAGACGTGGGACATAGTAAGTTTTTATATATTTTAAATTTTAGGCTATCGACTATTATTTTGGTTTATTTAATTTTTTTTTTATCTATTTATTTATTGTCACTGTTTTTGTATTGTATGTAAAAGTCTTGTGTTAGTACCAAATAAAAAAGTGTTTATATTTATTTATGTTTACCACCATTTTCAGGGTACCGTACCCAAAGATTAAAAACGGGACTTCGCTGTCTGTCCGTCCGTCTGTCTGTCACCAGGCTGTAATTATGTATTACAGTTGCCGCTATAACAACAAATACTAAAAACAAAATAAAATAAATATTTAAGGGGGCTCCTTTACAACAAACGCGATTTCTTGCCCTTTCTTGCTCGATATCAATAATGGCAAAAGGTAGGCACTTGAAATATTCACAAAATACTCGGTTGTATTTTTACTTAAATAATAAACAATAAAATTAAAATAAAATAAATATTCAAGGGGGGCTCCCATACAACAAACGTTTTTACTTAACTTAAAGTTTTTTTTATTAGGCTCTATTTCGGTGTTTTTGCATGTGCCATCATTACTGAAGAACAGTGAGTTCTAAATCAGTTATTATCTCTTTTGTTACCCTTATTAATAAATACAACTAAAACTTTCGCTATATATTTGACCTTAACTAAATAAAATAATATACAACATCACATTTATTCTGAACTCAAGTTAAGTAGCTAGAACTCTTGTGTTATGGAATTTAAAAACAACGAAGAATTTAAAAACAAATCCTATTAAAAATAGAAAAGTTTGTTTTCTACATTCACCCGGACAGGGATCCCGAGACCACAGAGTGGCGTTACCATGAACACCAAGATGCAAACCACCCGACTAAAAAGGACTTCAAAATAAAACATAAATTCGCTACATAAAATTGACCAAAAAACAAGTTCATATAGACAAATAATAATATACATAAAACTAGTTCTTGTAGATAACATCGATAAAGTTGGAACTACCCACACCGTTCACAGAATCACCGTCATAATACGCCACCGAAGAGTTCTGAACGTCCTGATTGCACAAAGATCGGAGCTCCCCTCTCATTTCGTTATCGCGAATTGTGCCTTTGAACCTCTCTTAATAACAGAACCGAGGAAAAGATCGCAATGCAATTTGGAGTGCATTGTGCCAAACGGACAACACAACCTCTGATTATTTCCCTGGCGTCGTCGCCAACGTCCAAAGTGTTATTAAACTCGTTGACATTATTGTATTTATTTATTATTTAAATAACAAAATTTACGTTTAAAAATATTATTGATCAAAATTAAAATTAAATCTCTCCTATAAAAAAAAATACATCAAATATGGTTGATCAGTTTCAAAGTTCATCGCGGTCAAACACTGTGAAAGGGAATTTATACTGTGTTATAAATTAAAATGAAACCCAACCTATGTCCTAAGTCTGAACAAATCCAGCAAAATGAAAACAAAACCTATCAAAATCGGTTGAGTAGTTTCAGAGTTCACTGCGAAATATACATATATAATACGAACATTTGTACCTGAGTCATGTGATGAGTGGTATTTATATATGTTTCAATGAATATAATAATAATAAGTTTATTTAACAACATTAGCAAGGCTTTTACATAGAATATGGTACAATATCTTAAACACTAGTTGCTAACATTGTACACGCTTCGTAAAGCTACACTAGTCTAGGCCTGTCCTGTAGACAATTTTTTTCCACATGTTTCCAAGGTAAGTATGCGCAACTTTCGTCAATCGGCTTTACAAAATTGAAATGAGATTGGACGTTTGTGTATAAACTTACTATGTGCAAGTGTGTGTGTGTGTGTTATATATATCATATCTATGTATCATATATGTATGTCTATGCATTACCCTAATATTCAAAACACAAGCCTTACATCTACTTTGGATTAGGCTAATTGGTGTGAACGTAAGAATTATTAATATAATTTTTACAAATGGAAGAATATTTTGCATGCTATTTTGCGTAAAAATTAATATCCACTTTTTTAGTAGGCACCAACACCTTTAAAAATATATTACATAATAAAAAAACTGACTTATCTTCACCAAACATTTTTGACAAGAATTTGTAGAACAAAATTCTCTCCATTATATCAGTGGTTGTCTGCCTACAGCCCGACAATTGTCGGACAAGATCTTAAGACACGGGATCGCAGAGCACAGCCTGGCTCCCACTTGCCAACCAGTTAAGCTCTTGATACTACTTGATACTTCCTTAAATGGAACACCAAACTTGAAACTCAATTATGTACTGGCTAAATATTTCACGCTTAACTATACGCTGTTCAGTATGGATATTTATTTTTAATGGCAAAATGTAAATAAATTATTTTGTTTTCGAGGCACATAAATATAGAAGAAAAATAGCTGACCCGGCCACGCGTTTTGTGGTTTAAATTAAAATGAAACCTACCCTATGTCCTTAGTCGAAACAAATCCAGCAAAATAAAAGAAGAGTAACCAAAATTGGTTGGGTAGTTTCGGAGTTCATCGCGGTCAAACACTGTGACAGGGATTTTAAATCTGTAGGCGACATGCCACGCCTTGCTGTGTTATAAATTAAAATGAAACCTATTCTATCTTTTAAGTTAGATGAAATAACAGATAGTTACGAAGTTTGATCAAAATCGGTGCAGTAGTTTCAGAGTTTATCCCGAACATAGATCGTGACACGAGACTTTTATATATTAGATAAATAGACTACTATATATAGTAACCAAATTATATTGTGCTAGAGGCAAATAAAGAAAATAGTCAACTACACATACATTGTTCTCCAAGTTCAGTAGCTGAAGCACTTGTGTTATGGAGTTCAGAAACAAGGACGGTACCACAACACCCAGACCCGAGACATAAAAAAGTTCGTTTTCCACATTGACCCGGCCGGGAATCGAACCCGGGACTTTGGAGTAACTTTACCATGAAAACCGGTATGCTAGCCGCTTTACCACCAATGGAATGTAATCTTCTATAATATTCCACTGTTACTTATAAATATTAAAAATAATTGACTAAGTAAGTACTTGGAGAACTATTTTAGTATTCTATTTTCTTTTTTGCATTCACAATGACATATTTCTATGAGAAATAAAATAGGCCTGTAAAAACTAACCAATCCTCCGAGCCCTCAAATCACACTTGAGGAAAAAAGCCTTTATCCAAAAAAACTCAAGAATGAAAATTTGTTTTAAATAAAAATTCCCATCGATATAGGCCAATAACGATTAATTTCAGGTTCTGGGCCCAGAGATATGGCCCATTTCGTGCCGTTTTGGAAAATTACGATTATCTTGCGCATTTTTTCTTCTTTCAAGGCACACTATCAGTCAAAAAGTAGTGTCTTTGGTCACGCTTTTGATTTTTTCCTAAACTCACTTTTCGCGCCAAATTCGGCCTTTTAAGAAAATCCATAGAATGCCGATTTTGAGCATAAGAATTGAGCTAGCCAAAAAAATTAACTCATTCACGGACATTCCGCCTATAGCCGTAAATCTAAGTGCTTACAATATGCCTTAGGCCGGTAAAGTTCAAACAGCCAAAACGGGCATATCGCCTGTAGCCAGTCCAATTACTTTAACTATTGGCGTGTTAAAGTTATTGGATTATAGGCGGAGTGTCCGTGAATGAGTTAATATTTTGTCCATTGGTTTTGATGCCTTCCACATACAATCCAAAATTAGTAAAAGAAACACAAGTTGAAGGTACATTTACCTTCAACTTGTGTTTCTTTCACATTCTCGGCGCCAGACCTTACAATAGCAGTAGTAAACCATTATTTAAGAAAATCTTAATAGCATACGATAAGGTCAATTTGACAAGGCATTAATATAACGATCTCATTGTAGTCTAGAGTCTAAGAAAGAAGATTTGATTTTAATTTTTTTTCACTACAATTATTCTATTATAACGTTTTTAACGTTAAAAATTACCAAATGCAAGTAATAAAACAAACCACCGCAGACTCACGTACGGCCAACAAGTTAAATTAAATCAACGGCTTTAAGCGTTAATTCGCGTTTATTTTGGAACATTCGGCCTCGCAGCCTCATTATCATTAGCACCCGTAATCGGTCACGCTTCACTCAAGCTATTTCCCTGTCGATATCGTTAATAACACCGCTGAAACTATAATGAAATTTTAGCAAATAATTAACTTTGTTTTCACATAGAATTATTTAGGAATATAATATACTCACTGGTTATTTTTATATTTCCGCGCTATAACACATTTAATGAAGACCACTAACTTGATAAACGCTTTTATTCCTGTTTTTTTTTAATTTAATACGGTTTCACGGTGTTAAGAAGTCGATATTTCGGGTTAAATATGAAAAAAAAACATTTCCGGTAAATGAGCTTTTATTTAAAAAATACTGGATCTTCTAAATATAATAATTTCTAACTATAATTATTTTAAAAATAAATATTTACCGAACAAAAATATAATCATTACATAGCTGTTTCTAATAATAGATTAGTTGTAAGATTTTATGTTGTAACATTTGATGTTGTAAATAGTAGTAGATAAAACATGAAGAGAAATTTGACGTGTCCGTCAAAGTTTCGGTTGCTCAATCAGAAGAATACTCGTCCGGATAGCAAGGGAATGTGATACGAGTCCCGCCTAACCTTTGGGACAAGTTGTTTTTTTTTCTAATAATATTTTTTATAAATATAACAAACTAGCCGTTAAATCCTTAACTAATAAATTCATCTAAGGAAATAAATCGCTCATTTAAAATAACAACGTGACATCTTGACAGAAAGCGATTTTGGAAATAGTATCACAAATTACAAACATTTAAAGTCGATTTCTCTAAAATGAAGAATATCCAGATATCACGTTCTCTCTTTAAATGAGCGAAATATTCCATTCCTGCGATTTCTGGATATCACAGCTTCTGGGCCCATAACGTGAAAAGAAAATGTTGTAAATGATTTATCAACATTATCTAAACGACCGAATGGAACTATCGGTTGCTTGTTGTAGTTTCAAGGATAACTTGTGCGCCGAGTCCATTTTTTCTAGTATTTTTATAAAAATAAATTATTAATTCAATAACGTTGAAAATGCAAAAAAAAAGATATTTATATTTAATTTTTTTTAATGACTCCCAATTGGATAATCTAATATATTTATCAGAATTTCAAATGATAATAATCGACCTCTACTTTAATTCCAAGTTATTTATTTATTGAAGTGACAACTTCTTTAGCGGCGTTTTGCACTTTTTGGGGTGGGTAAAAAATGTTAAACTCGCGTCAGGACACGGACCTGATCGAAAATTCGTAAGACAGCGCAGAGCACTTGCTCGAGTGTGCGTGTGTGTTTGTTGTTATATTTGTGTACGATAGTGCAATAAATAAATATTGTATTTCACCACATTAATATAGTACTTTTATATTGATAATTAAAGCAATTCGTGCGAAATGATTCCCTTACCATTCCAAAATATCAAAAATGCACAACGTTAATTAATGTAACGTTAACGTTAATGTAAATGTTCACTCCTGCAGGCACTCTTGGAGTGCAACTCGTTGTTTTTTTGATTAGAAAACTTACAGCTGTAAACATAAATAATCTAAACATATTTTATAGAAACTAAATGCCATCTACAAGAAATAAAACAAAATAAAAAGAGAAAATAGTAACACAATATTAATAGTATTTGCTTGAATATGAGTTGGTCATCAACAGCCTTATAATCGCAGGATTTGTGTTGAGTTATACTGAAACACGATCATGACGACCTATCTCGTTGGCTTACCTAAGCGCTAACACCCGAATCATTCGAAGCTCACAGCGGAATAAGGTTGGAGCACTTAAAAACAGCGTTAAGCACATTGTCGACTTCTACAAGTTCCCGAGTTACGAATACTTGAAAAGTCCATTACACGGCTGACGGAGTCAACTTGTTTGTAATTACAAAGACATGCCCCGAGATTTCATTTAAAGTTCGCGGGATGTTGACGACTCTCACCGCGATTGTTGGCTCGGGGACAAAAAAACTCCACTCGAATTAGTTTGTGGCTGTCCGACTCAAGTTTCTTGACTGATTTGCACAGCAAACGGTGGCACAGCATCCGTTTCCGGGGAACAGATAGAAGACTTATAAAATATCTTTATATATAAAAATTACATGTCACGGTGTTTGACCGCAATGAACTCCGAAACTAATCAACTGATTTTGATGGGTTTTTTTTCTGTTGGATTTGATCCCACTCAGGACATAGGATAGGTTTCATTAGATATAGATGTAGTTCTTGATTATAACTATTTTATTTGATTTCCCCGAGTAAGTTAGATTTTAAAATTTTATGTTTTATAGTAAACTAGCTGACCCGGCCACGCGTTGCTATGGATTAGTTGTTAGATTTTGCAATAAAAAAATATTTATGATTACAACTTAAAATGAAACCTGTCCTACGTCCTAAGTCGGAACAAATCCAGTAAAATAAAAAGGAATCATAGTTGTAGAGTAACTTCGGAGTTCATCGCGGTCAGACACTGTGACACGGATTTTTTATATATTTAGATATGCACATATTTCAAAGAAGCTTTGATAAGTTGTTATAAGCATGTTATCCTTCTCTATATTGTCAACAAAAAAAATAATTTATCAAACAGCTAGTAAAAAACATTACAAAACACGCCAAACACAGCAAGTTAATAAGATGCAGAAACTAATACGCATTTTCAAAGCTTTGATCAAGGCTATATTCACTGTATGCATACAAATAAACTTATTAAATGTATTATATTCATTTATTTCACATAAATTTGTAACAAAAATAGTTTTTATGCTTTTTTAACCTCGATGTTAATGATTACTAAATGAATAAATTTACCTCTGTAAGTTATTGTGGTAATCACAATAAGGTTTAATTTTAACTTAATCAATTTAACTCTTGTATTAATTACCTATATAAAATTTAAACTAAAATCAACAGCTAAAAATGACGATGAAAAATTAAATAAATAATACAATCGTGTTTTCCCATTCCAAATATATTTTTATGTTATAATCAAATTGAAAGAGTAATAGATTTTAAATCTTCAGTTTTTGAGGCACATGATCGTAAAAATTGAATACCCGTGTAGTAGGAGTTATTTTTGAATCAGATCAAATCGACTGCGGGTGCATCTAAGACATTCTCACGGCGCTGCGACATCTAGCTAACTTGTATATCACTTATTTTAAGGATCTAGTATAGATGTTACTATCTACTCCGACGTAGAATTTGGGTCCACCCAGGTAGCTCGCCAACAGTGCTACCAGAGCAGGCGGGATGAAGGAGGCCTGAAACTTGTAAATGAGACTGGGACGCCACACCCGGTCGAAGGCCTTCTCGACATCCAAGAAAACTGCCACGGTGTAGTTGCCACGGTGTAGTTGCCGCGGCTAAGAGCGGACGCTATATATATGGAGAACGCTCACGAGTTGCCCGCTGCGGAATCCGAATTGTTCGTCCGTGGAATGAACAAAATTCTATGGACTCGAGTACCTATCAACGCCCATCAATAAACTGTAGCGCGATTAAGTAGACTAGTAGTGTCATCTATTAATATATTTAGGAACTGAAACAAAATAAATAAATCACTTTTTCAAAGGATAATACATACTTGAAAAGGTGATGCGAAATAAAAACGACTGAGTTCTTTTGGCGTTGAATCTTCGTTAAATTTCCATGACAAGTAGAGATCCACAATAATTCTTATAGTTTTAATTAAATTAAATTATGCCACGAAATATCTCCAATCACTTCAAGACTCACGTCGTCGGTGCAAATTTGTATCCTTACAAAAATATTGTACTTGTAGTAAATCTTCTTGCAAGTTTCGAGCAACACATAAACTGTCAATGAAATACAATTTCATCTATTCCATTATCTACTTTCCGGCGGAAAGGATAAAGTTCAAACTATGTTGTTAATTTGACGATTTCAGAGTTCAGAGATCTTTACACTAAATAAATAAATAAATAAATATAAATATTTCCTACATTCACACCAATCAACCTAGCCCAAAGTAAGCACTTTTAAGGCTTGTGTTATGGATACTAGGGTAACGGATAGACATACATATATCATACATAAATAAGTAATATTGATAGAAATATATACAAACATCCATGACTCAGGTACAAATGCTCGTATTCATCATACAAACATCTGCCCCTTCCGGGATTCGAACCCAGGACCGTCGGTGCGAAAGGCAGGATCGCTACCGTTGCACCAAACAGTCGTCAACTGACTGAGCTTGGCTTGAGTCGTAAACTGCTCTTTACATGTTATATGTAAGCATTAGTAGTTATTGAAAAGAGTCAACATTTTTTTGTCATTATTAACAAATAGGCCACCGTTATAGTATAGTTGATATACCAAAGAGTCGTACTTTTTGGTTCCAATTTTGTGATGCTTACCGCTAAGGAGTGGAACTCTTTGCGTCTGTCTTAGAGGTTAAGTTAAGGATCGTCAAGGCACAAGTGCATAGATATCTTCTAGGCAAGCGCGTCACATCCTAGATCACATCGTCGCACACCATCAGGCGAGATAAGGATAAAGCGCTGACCTATTTACTATAAAAAGTAATCAACGCTAATCCTTTTGGTACCAAAAAATATTGTAATGAGCCTAATCTTGTTTCCACCACTTGAAGCTGAAGAAACAATTGAACAATCGATTTCCCTTACATGTTTAATTGAAATCATTCGAGTGGTTCGTTATATAGTTGAAAAATATTTCATTTAAATTTATAATAGAACTATAGGTTCCAAGACATCAAAACTACCAAGATAGCAGTAATGTTACTTACCCAAAACCAGATACTTTTGCTAAATGAAATCAATATATATTTTTAATTAAAACTGAATACTGTCACATAAATTTAAGGTTAAAAATATATTGAAGAGACGATTTCGAGTACGTTTATATGCTGCCAACTGTACCTTATCATGGGTTGGTTCAATTTCATTTGAACCTCGTTATATCCGTTTTGCATGTATCAAGACATTGATATGTCACAGTCTGAGATTATTGGAAATCTCCTGAACCAAAAGCAATATAGGTTTATAGATTACTATTCTCGTATTACTTTGAGAAAGATTGAAATACTTTTGAAGAGGGTTCTAACGTTTCGCAAGAAGATCAAAGGCTGTAACCACTGAACTGCCGAGGTATTTTACAATAACAATTAATGTGGAATTATATATTATCCTCAGATATATAAATCTACTACGTCATGCTGCGGAAAATTTATAATAATGTAATATAGAGTTATATTGTCACACTGTGGTTTTGTGATAGTAACTTAAGATTGCCATACAGTCTCCAATCATAACGATACATACATTAGGTTAGTCACGCTACTTTCCAAGGTTTTACTGAAACTATTCCTTTAAAGAACACTGTATAACGTAAAGACGACAAACAAATCGGCAACAAAAGCTAAAGAGACAGAACGATGCGGTAACGCACGTAATTGTGATAGCCCACTACGGCGACAAATGCTACGATGACAAGTGCTACGGAGACAGAACAATGCAATGACGAACATAACTGCGACAGCACGCTACGACGACAAATACTACTACGATAGAACGATACGAAGGCGAACGTAACTATGATAGCACGCTACGGTAACAAATGCTACGATGACAGGTGCTACGGAGACAGAACAATGCAGTGACGAACATAAATGCGATAGCACGCTACGAATATAAAGGTTACGGACACAAACCGATGCGATGACGCACGTAATTGAGACAGCAGTAGCGTGATAAATTCGATAGCACGCTACTGTATCAAACGTCATGATATAACGATAAACAGAACGGTATAGCATATTACAGCGAAATTTTTTGCAAAGACAATGACAAATGGTACCTTACGCAGTCGTTGAAGGTAGTAGGTAGGTAGGTTACATAAAATAAAATAAAAGCTTGTTGTTTTAAGGTTAGGTCATTAATATACGAAGCAGCACAGCTGGACTTGAATATTCGTGATGCAGAAGCAGATGATTCAAAAGACTGGTAACACTTGACACGTGGCTGCAGCGGCGTCGATGGCTAGACACGCCGAATACCTCCCAATTAAAATTCGTGCGACGCGACTCAGGCAACAGGCTCTAGTAGTTGTGCAAATAAAATTAGGGATACGCGGAGCGCACGTGACTTTTGTTGCGCATCGGCAATGACGATATTTTTTATAATAAGCTTTAAAGTTCTGAGCATAGACGTTATTTATAGGATGCATTTCAGAGACTGTGCAGCAGAATTGAATAGCCTTGTTTTTTTATTAGACAATCAGACTTACATATATGTAACACCTTTATATAGTTGATACACCAAAGAGTCGCACTAAGCGTTTTGGTTCCAACTTTGTTATCCGTACCGCTGAAGAGTGGAACTCTTTGCCTGAGTCAATGTTTCGTGATAAATTCAATTGAGGGGACTTTAAGTCACGAGTGAGAGTGAGTCTTCTAGGAAAGCGCGTCACACCCTAAAATGCATCGTCGCTTACCATCAGGCGGGATAGCGGTCAAGAGCTTACCTATTAACGATAAAAAAACCATTTAGAAAGACAAGTAGGGATTTCTTTTTGTTTTTTCTATTACCTCTTATATTCTTTAGGCAATAGTCATTATCACAGTCGAAAAATGTTCCCTAATGGACAGAAGTCTTCCCCGAAATTGGGGAGTTTTGTTGTAATCTCCACTCTTGGCAGGGTTGAAGGTGAAAAACCATAATTCGAAAGCGCTGCTACCCATTTTGTGGTCTACGGTAATTCACAACACTTAAATGTGAAGGGTTGCTACTGTTCTACTCTGTCCGGACCCCGTAAACTTATTCTTTTTAATTTCTACAGGTTCAATACATATCGTTTAGTGCAACGGTAGCGATCCTGCCTTTCACACCGCGGACAGATGTTTATGTGAGCATGCGAGATGCACGAGCATGAATCATAGGTATATATATATACAATTCTATTAGAATTACATATTTATGTATCATATATGTAATCAATATCCGTTACCTTAGTATCCATAACACAAGCCTTCCAGTGCTTACTTTGGCCTAGGCTAAACGGTGTGAATGTAGGAATTATTGAGAATTATTATATCACTACTTTAATGAAATACGGAACCATTTAATTGCAATGTTCGCGTTTGACGCCTTTTCACGAGCTCACGCTCCGGTTACCGAAAAAAAAAACAAAGGAAGCCTTCCGTAGTTTAGACTAAAATTAATTAAGGGCCGAAACCGCTCCGTTTTTAATTAGTAATACATCTTGGGACAGCTAATTAACTTCGCTGTACGGATTACTGAGGCAATCCGGAGTCTTAAGGAGTGAGCCCTCCATGCTTTATTTATTGTGGAACATTCGGATAAGGTTTTATTCGTTATAGATTGATCTCTCACCGATTGTTTTAAAGAGGCTAAGATTCAGACCGTTTGGTGCAACGGTAGCTATCCTACCTTTCGTACCGATGGTCTTGGGTTGGAGTCCCGGAAGGGGCAAATGTTTGTGTGTCTCCTTTAACACAAGCGTTAAGTGCCTACTTTGGGCTAGGTTAATTGGGGTGAATATATAAAAAAAAAATTATATCAAAGCAAAATTTTCACTGTGGCGTACAATAAAGAAATTTGTAAAAAATCCCTTTTGTAAAATATCCTCAAAAATCACCTCAATCGACTTGAAAGGCTGGAATAATTACAATGATTAATGAACAAACCGGAGGCGTCGATCAGGGTGGACTAGTGGGTCGATCGGGATTCCCCGTCTCATTACGGGACTCCCGAACTAATCCGGTCCAAGTGTATTTTTACTCTTTATCTCCTGCCAACTGGGAGTTTAATCTGTGACATATTTCAGAATGGGACGAATGAATGTTAGCTCTCGATATCAGCTAATGTTAAAGTTCCTTATATTAATAATATAGTATATTAATTGGTTCGATGTTACCAAGTTAAAACAAAAAATGAAACTCTGAAAATAATTTTTAATGAAAAGAGCAACAATTATTAAAATTTTTGTTATAATATTAAAAATATTTCTTACTTAATTTCTTACACCAATTAGCTTACCACGTAAGCATTAAAGGGCTCTGTTAGGGATATTAGGATCAGGGAGCAGAGAAAATGCTTTTTAAAAACTATATTTTTATATATACTATGATGAATGATTTATTAAAGACGACTATCCGATCTTGAGGATACTTTAATACTGAATCTAAGCTTTTAAGAAATTGTTCACGAGAACGTTTATTTGCTCGTACTCATTCTTAATACAAGGAGTGTAGCCACTTCTGTCCACTCTACCTTACAATGTAGTTTAATTTTACCTTTAATCTTATTTATTTGTTTACAAGCAAACACGGTATAAAAGATGTATAAAAATGCATAATGTTCACGTGTTGCACTAGCTCCTGGCACGCAAACGTTCAAATGTAAACGAAGCTATATAATGTCAAATAATTCAGCATGTAGTCAAAACTAGTAATGAATCAGCAATGCCATAATAAATTCTATTAAAAATATCACTACAATGTCAAAATTTTCACAATTAAATACTAATAATAATTATAAGCGATGTCACAATTAAAGCCTATACGATATTATATTAATACAGATGGGCGAGGGGGAAGTGCAACTTCAACGTTGAGGGGGACGTTCAACAGTTAGTTACTTAATTAACTTAATTTACTTTAATATTAACCTTATTTTTTATTTAAGTTCTGAAGCGAAGCGACCACTCTGTCCGCGCTAAGCGACAGATTTCACTATTACACGGTTGCGTCAGATTTAGTACCGTTACACGATGTATATAGGAGCCAGCTGCACCACCTCAGTGTGCGTGGCCTTCTATCTCGCTTTCACTCATATCAGTGTGCGTGGCCTTCTATCTCGCTTTCACTCATATCAGTGTGCGTGGCCTTCTATCTCGCTTTCACTCATATCAGTGTGCGTGGCCTTCTATCTCGCTTTCACTCATATCAGTGTGCGTGGCCTTCTATCTCGCTTTCACTCATATCAGTGTAGGTGGCTGGCGTGGCTATCTCTTTTTTGTTTGGTATGGATGTTAAGGTATGTCGTGCCCACAAAAATTTTGCTAGATTTCTGTGGTATTAATTTATCTATATTTATACTTATGTATATTTAATGTCAATAAATAATTTAAGATAACAAATCCGTGAAATCGACCTTTAAATTAATTGCAACAAAAAGCTAGTTACAAAACGGCTTTCAAATCTCCTCCATTCTGGAAATTAATGGATGTAATCAGTCGTTTGATTGAGAAAGGCGTCATTACTATGATTGATAACGGAATCTGTCTTCAACAGTCCATCTATTAACTAAGGTGGTTATTAAAAGTGATAAAGACATTCCAATAAGTGTTCTTTATTATTTATATTTTTATTTATCAACAACTTATGCACAATGTATTTTGCTAAAATTCTTATATATATGTTGCTGTTTATCTTAGTCAATTATATGTTAACACCTCAAGCAAGACAGTAAGACTATATAATTCTATAAATAGATACCTAAAAATACCTAGATTATAGCACTAAGTGTAACAATCTATGATTAAGCACTGACTTCTGGTTCAATTTAAAAGTGAAAATGGATTTACAAGCAATGTTTTGTCAAGTATATTAATATGAATATAAACGGACTTTGTGAAACCGACCCAAGTGCATTTAATAAAAATAATATTTCATACACTCACATCCTCAGCCTAGATAAAGTAAGCACTGTAAGGGTGTTTGGATATAAGAATAACGGATACATAAATATCCAATATAATTATAAATATATATAAGTACCCATGACTCAGGTACAAATGCTCGTATATATGACACAAACATCTGGCCGTTCCAAGATTCGAACCCAGGACCGACGATGCGAAAGGCAAGCCGTTGGACGGTCGTTAATTTTATTTATTTCTTGGGAAATATACGGCATTTCACATTACATAATGATAGCTAGGTTTTCAACTAGCCAAAGGAGTTTCCGATTTCCATGAATTCTATACCTTCCGGCAAATAAGTTGAACATGATTTTGAAATCACGTGACATGCGAGTAGCAAGTTTAGGTTACTGCGCATGTCAAGTGATTTCAAAATCATGTTCAACTTATTTTCCGGGGACAATATCTAAATTTTAAATAATTACTGAATGATATGAAAATGTAAAAGTTTATCTTTATTTAAACGATCTCAGTCTCGAATTTAAAGGGATCTGGGTGTTACCGCGGTTTCTAATTGCCACAACAATTTAATTAAATTAAATGTATTTTGAAATATTTTTTGTATAAATTTTACACTTAGGAACGTGCTTGATTAAAATATTGGAAGTTATAACATTTATGACGACCATAACCTTAGTCATCCTGTGATCACGGCACCTGTAAGGGAACCCAAAACTTTAGGAATAAATAAAAAATCTTGCAAGTTAATTTTGACCCACTGCCAGGTTTCCGATTGAGCTGAAAATTTGCATGCATATGTATGACAATGCAATATTATGATGACATGGACTGACCTGATGCTAGAGCTGGAAGGTGGCCATAGGAAGTCTGCAATAAAACAACACAACCCCATCGAGTTTGGGCTTGTTTGATTCGTATTGAAGAGTACTTTGATCCAATATGGTAACCACGGTCTGATGCTGGAGCTGGGAGGTAGTAATAGGAACTCCGCAATAAAACGACACAACCCCATCGAGTTTGGGTTTTTTTACCTTTAATTCGTTTTAATAACAAGTAATAATAAAAGCTTATTTTTAAAAAAGTTTTTAGAACTTATATTATGTTTTAGTTTCTTTATTTATATCATTTGTTTGAAAAATATAAATAAATTTATTTTGCACTTAATTTAATTATTAAAAAACCCTTAATTACGTTTCAAGTTAAAACAAATTAATAATGATCGAATGTAGACCAATTACTAACAATAATAATATTTCTTACATTCACACCAAATAGCCTAGCTCAAAGTAAGCACTATTAGACTTGTGTTATGGAAACTAGGGTAACGGATAGACATACATACATGATATATAGATATGTAAAATTAAATTTATAGAAAAAATTATAAAATACCCATATCTCAGGTACAAATAATCATATTCATTACACAAATCTGCCTCTTCCAGGACTCGAACCCAGGACCGTCGGTACGTAAGGCAGGATCGCACTGTTACTCCAAACAGTCAATTGGGGACACAAATATTTAGAATCACGTCATTTTCATCTTATTTATAATCTTCCAGTATAAATTCTAGGAACGCAATCAAGAGAAGCGAATCCTTCCCAGCTGATTTCCATAAAAAATTACTGGTAGCGGTGTCATTGAAGACTCGTGATTAATGACTTTCCGGTGACCGCCGTCAGGCGGGATTCCGCTGGGACATGGGACTGCTACGTTTCTAACTTGTGCCAAGGGTACTTCCAATATATTATTAGATTCAGGATCTGGTCAACGTATGGTATAGTGATTGACATTTGATTGGAAAGGTAGAATGACCCATTTTTGTCATAGTTTAGCATCAATTATGTTGTTGCCAACTTTATAAAATTATGCACAGATATAAATTAACGTTGCCCACTTCGACATTCTTCTAGTCTCTCAGTAATGTACATAAAACAATGAAATAAAATTACAATTATAAAAAAAATGCAGATGAGAAACAATTCGTCATCAATTCAAAATAATTACTTATAAAAAGTTCTATCACACAATAAATGTTTGTACAAATAACTTATTTATAACTAAACTATTGAGAGAACTATAAAACGTATATATTGATTAATAATAATAAAATAGTAATAATAAACTAAAGAGGTGATGATATAAAAATATTTATTACAAAATAATAATTTTAACTATATTTTGATGGCCAATTTAACTTGTAATAGTCATGAAGTGAAATAAATAGTATTCCTCCTTTCTTATTATTGTTGTGCCCGACAGAGTACAAAGTAATACTAAATACCGGCCAAGTGCGCACTAAGGGTTCCGTACAAACTTAGTTAAGTAAATAAATCACGTTTGTTGTATGGGACCCTCCCTTAAATATTTATTTTATTTTAATTTTATTATTTAATATTGAAGTAATAATACAACTGAGTATTTTGTGAATATTTCTAATGCCTACCTGTTGCCATTATTGATATCGAGCAAAAAAGGGCAAAAAGAATTGAGTTTGTTGTATGGGAGCCTCCCTTAAATATTCGTTTTATTTTGTTTTTAGTATTTGTTGTTATAGCGCCAACAGAAATACATAATTTGTGAAATTTTCAACTGTCTAGCTATCGCAGTTCTTGAGATACAGCCTGGTGGCAGACAGACGGACAGACAGACATCGAAGTCTTCGTAATAGGGTCCCGTTTTCATCCTTTGGGTACGGAACCCTAAAAAATAAAAGATCTTTTATACACCATGGGATACAACAAATATATTTTTATTGAGTATATAGATTTTACGAAATCGATTGCCCTTGAAAACTGATGAGCCTTTATGATACAAGTCTAGTATAATTTATCAATTTAAAGTTGTTCAATTTCTGTTTCCGCTTGGCTTTAAACATAATTGTGTTTATCGTATATTTCCCCCATAGAATAGCCTAGTGTGGGGATTAGTTAAGTCATGTATATTTTGTTCTTACACTTCCGCGCACATTACACATTTGAATAAAACACTTTTTTACGGATTTTGCGCATCAAATCAAACCCTTAGTCATACAGTGTACGGAAAGGCAACTCATACAGATAGATATTTACATGGTGATTCTCACCACCATCCCATACAAAGGGAGTCGCTGACAAGATAAGAAACATTCTGAAGCGGGTTTCCATTAAAACTTACTTTGAACCAGCCAGGGAGATTAACTAATTCTTACGACCGGTCAAGTGCAATATACCCCTCCAGGCAGCAGGTGTTTACAAAATTGATTGTGAATGTGGTCTCTCATTCATCGGACAGACAAAGAAAGGTATAGGGACGCGCATTAAAGAACACGTAGCCGACATAAAACATGGGCGCGATAATATGTAGGTCTGCAGTGTGTGAGCATGCTTTTGAGGGGCCAAACCACTACATTCGTTTCGATAAACCATAAATTCTCACTAGAGAACAAAGATTTGTTCCTAGGATGCTACGCGAGGCTATCGAAATCAGAAAACATTCTAATTTCAATAGAGACGAAGGTTGGAGGGTTCCACCTGCTTGGGATCCAATAATTAATAAATGAATACCTACAAAAGCACACTTTGCAAGACCTGATGATGTAGTTAGCTCTTTTTGCAAATAATAACAATAAGATGGAGGTCGGTCCTCCTGCCCGAGTTACTTTCGCCAGTTCTTCTCGGAAGGGCCTCTCAATTTCCGAACTGGTAGTAGACTCAGTAGTATGCAATGTAATCGTAGTGAGAATTTAATAACTAAATAAAATGTAAAAATAAACAATTTGATTTATATAAAACAATGTTAAGAATTAGGAACGTGCCCGATTAAAATATTGTGAAGGTAGTAGAAAATACATGACAACCATTATCTTAGTTATCCTGTGATCACGGGTCCTGTAAACGTCAGGAATAAATATAAAATAAATAAAATATGCGCAAAATCCGTAAAAAAGTGTTTTATTCAAATAAGTCATGTATGTTTTGTAAACTCATTGATAAATTTATTTATGTATTAAGGAATTCCCCTTAGTTCCCCTGAAGTCTAGCCAGTAAAGAGTGGTGTTCCAAGTTAATCCTATAAGTTTTATGTTCAATAGATACGGTCATATACACATACATATTCTTCCTAAATATCCCGCTTAATACCAAACTACATACCTACTTATATATATATATATATATATATATATATATATATATATATATATATATATCTTTGCACCTAACTACCTAATACTTAATGTTAATTTTTGGTAGGTAGGTCCATAGGTATTTTTTTATTAAGTATTTATTTTATTAAAGTAGTTTAATATGAGCGGTCGCAAGAGACGACAAAATTTTAATTTAAATTATTATATTATCGTGTACTATAAATTTATTTAAAAAGCGGGGACGTGAAAACTTACAGAATAATTTTTATATTATAATAGATAAAAAATATGTTTGTTAAAGATAAAAGATGAAACTTAATTGATGGGAAAATAGATAAAATGAGATCCTTATATCCTATTGAATAGAAAAACATACAGTTTAGAAATATGTTAATCTTTACAGATACAGGTTTTTGTTTTTTTTTACAAAATCAAAAAAAGTGGAGATTGACATTTTTGTTTCTACACCCCTCAAATTATAAGATTTAATTGAAAAGAAGAAGAGAGAGATGAGATTATATTTATTCAAATGCACTTAAATTAAGTTGTTTTGAATCGTCCAATATTTATAGCTACCACCCATTCAGGACGTCTTTTTACTGACAAGAAGAATGGGCTCAAGAAACTCGTCAGCCTTAACAGAAGTAACGACATTTACAATATTATACGTCGTCACCATACATAACCCACACTAAACAATATTATTCTGCTATCGCAATGATAGTAGTGTAAGGTTTTATAACATCATTGATTACAAAAAAGTCAACAGGTATCTGTTTTATTTAGAAGTACTTTAGTTTTAAATTATATTGCATTATTGTTCATATAAATGTCCTAATTTCTGATTCCAATGTTTTCAATTATTCACAGTGTGCCGTTAAATACCAATTAATTATATATTCCATTCATTAGACGGTGAATTGTTAAAGGGCATTCAATTAACGATGGCTGGGTGATTGATCCTCCCGCCGCAAACACAATAACTACTCTTAAGCCACTAGCCGTAGTCTGCGATGCTAACTATCAAAGACTAAAGTGGATGCAGAGATATTAACACCCGAGGTCGGTCTCTATGACCGAGTTTCTTTCAACAGTTCTCTAATAAAGACAGAAACCATAGTTATATAGCTAGGTTAGCGGGGCTTTTTCTCCTCTTGATTGAGACATGGGTTTGCTTTCTACTCCAGCCATCCAAATTCATCCCAGAAGATTAACAGCCTTTTCAGGATGCTGTAGGCTTCCACGCTCTTGCATTCCATAAGCACGTGCTGTGGAGTTTCTTCCGCCTCCATGCAGCCTCTGCACAGAGAGCTGTCAATCACACCTATTGTAAACAGATGCTTGTTTAAAGGGTAATGTCCAGTTATTAAACCAATATTATATTATAGAATTATTCTTTGGGGAAACTGTACCAAAATTAATGGTATATTTGTCCTCCAGAAAAAATGAATCAGAATACTTTGCAATATACACTCGAGAGCAATGAATCCGGGTCACTTAAAGAATGTTAAAAATCTCGGAAACTAAAAATGATAGGTTAATGCAAAAAATGTTATTTAATAGACAATGTAATACTCCTTAAATGAAAGTAAAAAAATTATGAGTCACCATACATTTTATTAACACAAAATTACATAAAGAAAAAAACTGCTGATCTCTCCTTAAAACAAAAATAGGAAACATGAAATGTTTGAACTTTATTACGATTTTTTTGAATTTTAATACTTCGTATTGCCTCCTCGTGCTTCCATTACTGCGTTTACGCGGTTTGGCATGCTGTACACCAAGTTCCTTATACGATTTTGGGGAATATTCTCCCATTCCTCTGTGAGAGCAATTTTGAGCTCACGAAGCGTGATTGGGGGAGGGTTTCGTTGTTTTACGCATCTGCCTAGCTCGTCCCAAGCATGCTCGATCGGGTTGATATCCGGGCTGCGCGCTGGCCACTCCATACGAGTAATGTTCATCTCTTGAAGGTAGTCATTCACAATCCTACCTGTATGAGGTCGGGCATTGTCATGCATAAATATAGCATCCTGACCTAAATTGACCATAAATGGACCAACGTGATCATTGAGGATTTCTTCCACATATCTTACGCTAGTTAAAGAGCCGTTTTCTATGATCACCAGCTCTGTGCGACTTTCAGAAGAAATTCCGGCCCACACAAGTACAGACCCACCACCGTAGGCTACTTTTTCTTCGATGCATGCTTGCTTGAATCTTTCCCCTGGTCTTCGATACACTCTGTGTCTTCCATCGTGCTTGTAGAGCATAAATTTTGATTCGTCGGAGAACATAACTTTTGACCAATCTTCAATACTCCAATTTACGTGGCTCTGGGCATATCTTAGTCTTGAAATACGAAGCCCACGCTCCAGTTTAGGGCCGTTTGCAGGTCTAAGGGGTTTTAAGTTAGATTCAGCAAGCCGACGTCTTACTGTCCATGCACTTGGGTTACTTCCTCCGAGGCGTCGAAACTGATTGGTGAGTTCAGTTCCTGTGAGAAAGCGATTTCGAAGCATGGTGTTCACCAAGTATCGGTCTTCTCGTGCTGTGGTACACCTGGTTCTGCCCGTTCCTGGTCTGCGTAGGTTAGAACCAGTTTCTTCGTAACGTCGGAGAACTCTTTGTACTGTTGACAGCGACACACCGACAGTCCTGGCTGTATCGCACTGACTCCGGCCGGTTTCCAGCATTGTAAGTATTCTGGTGCATTCTTCAGACGTAAGCGACATAATTTTTAGCTTGAATAATGAATATAGAGCACTATCAACATGGTTTATGTACCCACATAAATGACAGATTACAAACAAAAGCAAAACCAAATGCTGTAATTTCGTAGTTCCATCTTCGAAAGTGGCCCTTTTTCAAATTTGATTTTTTTATGATATAACTTTACAATAACTAAGAAGTTTTAATACCTTCATTTAAGGAATATTACATTGTCTATTAAATACAATTTATTGCATTAACCTAGCATTTTTAGTTTCCGAGATTTTTAGGATTCTTTAAGTGACCCGGATTCATTGCTCTCGAGTGTAGATCAAACTGATTCCTGCAAACCTTATTTCCAAAAAATAAATGTATGAACCGTTACATGTTTATATATTTTTGAAGCCTGTAGGTTTGTAAAAAAAACATTTAGAATTGTTCTCACCTAATACCCTAAAGAGGAGAAATGACCGCTACCGAAATAAATTAAAACTTCCTTTCACCAGGTTAAAAATAGTCACAGACTCGCCACACTGTATGCTAATAAAAATTTATAATCACATCCCCAATAAATTAAAAGAATTTGAAAAACATGCCAATTTTGAAAAAAAATTAAAGCATTTTCTCATTTAAAAAAGCTATTATAATGTATTAGAGTTCTTTAACGATAATAATTTGTGAGTAATATAATGAAATTATGAACTAAAATTTAAGGGAATGGTTTTAATCTTTATTTTTATGTTGAGTTATAATTATTTAAAAGAAAAGTTTAATTTATTATTGTATGGATTATTATTGATTGCTATTAATTTATTCCTAAAATTTGTTCTCTAGGTTAAGTTTATATTGCTACGCCCTTACAGGGTGTCACATGCAACTCTAGATCTAAGTACCTTTGTATACCTGTACTAAAACATGTGGCTTGCAATAAAAAATATGAATATGAATAACATTGCGAAATTTGTCCTTTTCTAGTTTGATGAGGTTGCAGGTCAACTTTTTTGATGCCACCGATACTGCATTCTTTGTTTGCCTGCATCCTTTACTGGTTTCCATTCTTTTAGGTGTTTGATTCTGTGTTACGGCGTAGCCGTTGTTTTGATTTGGCCTTGGGGTATGGGCAGCAGTGGTTCCGGGCCATATATTTGAGCCCCTTTTTACTTTGGCCAATTCATGCGCTGCGTCGTTGAAAAGTGAGTTGCTGTGCTCTTTATTCCATTTAAGAGTCACTTTGCTTGCTCTCGCAATGGATTGGTATATGTTATGATATTCCAATATAAGTGCTTAGGTTATAGTGTTCTTTGTAGGACTTGTAGAACGGATGCACTGTTAGATGATTTTGATATCGTATTCTCTGGCGTCTCTGTCTGCGACCGCCTGTGCCGCTTTGTTTATACCTATGCAAGATAGAAACCATATCTTTTGGTAGTATTGCAAATGTGTCATCTACGTACCTTTTTTAAATGCGACACCGGTGCCCTTGCTAGGGCCCTTCCTCAAAGTCCTGCCAGAAAATGATGGCAACTCTAGGTGATCCTGTGTCAAAGTCCTAGTATGTTTGTTCCTAGGATGTTACACGAGGCTATTGAAATCGAGAAACATCCTAATTTCAATAGAGATGAAGGTTGGAGAGTTCCACATGTTTGGGATCCTATAATTGATGAAGGAATATCTGACAGTATAATGACACACACTGCAAGACCTAGTGATGTAATTAGCTCTTTTTGCATGTAATAAAATTAAGTTGGAGGTCGATCCCCCTGCCCGAGTGAAAAATATGATCAAAACATGTAGCCAATATCGAAATAGGCATACCAGAGCTATATTCTGCATTCGCTTCTGCAACTGCGTTATCTAGCGTCCATTCCCGGGCATTAATATTGCTTTGAGCAATAGGGCGTTGGCAAACATCCTTTGTAGCGGCCTGTCGCCCCGCACTGTGGAGTTGGGAAATTTTGTAATTAATGCACGGGAGCGATGCACCCGCGTGAGGCTAGTTGGTAAATGCAACGTGCAAGGCCCTAAACGAAAACATTTTGTCATACGCCTACTCATTCTTCAGACATAGGCCTCTCCCAAGAATCTCTATAACGATCGATTTCCGCATCCAACGGCTACCTTGACAAGACCATCAGTCCGCCTTGTAGTTAGACCAGCTACAAGGTGGACTCATAGTGCATGAATGACCCACGGAACATTTTCCAGTTTGCGGTTGTCAATCAAGGACTTTTCTGCCCAACTTCCTTTCTTAATTTCTCGTATATTCCCTGTATATTATTGCAATGTTTAATGATACTTACTTAAAAGAGATACTTGTTGACTATGTTGTTATCAACAATGTAATAAAACACTGCTATGTTTTGTGATAACAAAATAATGTTGTTTTTATTTTATTTTTTTGCATTTACAATTCCATATTAATATTAGGTACTATAAGATATAAAATATGAATGTAAAAAAAACGACCACGCCTCCGAGCCTTCAGATACCGAGACACTGGCAGAGGCGTCGAAATTTACAAACGTATTTCAACTTCTATGTCATAGTAGAAATTATAGCCGGTTCCATCTTAATCGATTGTTTTATATTTGTAAAATATTACCTTCGATGTTAAGGATGTTACTCGGAGGCGTGGTCGTTTTTACATGCGTATTTTATCTTACAGGAATGTTGTTTTTCGTAGATTATGTATGGTGACAACGTATAATATTGTAAACGTCGTTACTTCTGCGACGGCATCTGCGTTCCGGAACAATTTCAGACAGGTCATTTGTACGGACTAGTGACGTTAAAGCAACCGTGATCATGACCGAGATCCGACATATATATATATAGAAGGGTGACGTGGGCGCTCGTCGCTTGATGGCTCTTCATTCATTTTGTCTCGGAACGCGGTGAGGTCGGACGCCGATTACCACACGACCGCTCGACACGGAGTCTCGATTCAAAGTGTGTCCACAGAGTTCGTATCCTAACCGTTACCATCGTGCTGTCCACAGATTAGGTATCATTCCTACAATGCCATTCTAATATACTCTGTGGTCACGCGTGTGAGCCGGTCGCGCTGCTCTGTGGCTACTTTGACAGCTCGCATAATGTTGCCAGCTGCCAAACCCGAACACACCCAAGCCGGTTCGGACTTGACGTTCCCTTCTGACTCCACGACACGGCCATCTTGACAAATCACACGTCCCAGTGTGATGACCCTGAAAAGAAAGAAATTCAAACGCAGTATGACAGCCATTTCTCCTTTCTCGGCCTATCCTGATCAAATTTCGTCTAGATGATAGGACTTTCATTTAAACAACGTTATTTCAGACTAATACTAAGTTTATTTACCAACAATTCCATTTCATTGTAAATAAAGAACATCACAATTGATTACCTCAATGACTTCAGAATAATTTAACGAAACCAATGACCAGTATTGACTCAATAGGTAATCATCACTTCCACAAATGGAAATCATTCAATTGCAATATCTCATCAAAATAGGTTTTTTACCCTTTTTTTTTTACGAGCATTTCACCTACGCCTTCGTCGAGCTTAAACTGTCGTCATTATCACCTAAATCGAGTGATAACAACTCATGCCACCTCTATCGAGTGACGATAACCTTGCCACCTCTATCGAGTGACGATAACCTTGCTACCCCAATCGAGCTTAAACTTTCGTCATTATCACCTAAATCGAGTGATAACAACTCATGCCACCTCTATCGAGTGACGATAACCTTGCCACCTCTATCGAGTGACGATAACCTTGCCAGCTTCATCGAGCTTAAACTGTCGTCATTATCACCTAAATCGAGTGATAACAACTCATGCCACCTCTATCGAGTGACGATAACCATGCCACCTCCATCGAGTGACGATAACCATGCCACCTCCATCGAGTGACGATAACCATGCCACCTCCATCGAGTGACGATGAGCGTAATTTGCCTCAATCGAGCAACACAGTCAACACATCGCCTAAGTCGAGCGATATGTTAGCATACTGATCATAGAATAGGATAATGAAAGACTTAACACAATCAAAATGGACATAAAACTAGTCATATGAACAGTGGTCAGTGGATTCTACATCACTAACCTCTACGGGAATATCATTGCTAGGCATCTTTCTTAAGCGGTCATGCGCGTACTTATATGTGCGTTTCGAGTTTAAAGCCTTTAGCATGTAGCGGTCATTTTCTAACACTTCGATTATCTTAAACGGTCCTTTATATTTGGGGTCGAGTTTAGTTTGGTTTCGTTCCTCATTCTGTAACAGGACATAATCACCTACGGAAAAAGGAATGATCCTAGCCTTCGTTTTGTCAAACCGCGTTTTGTCATAGTCAGCGTTTTTCTCTATATTAGTCACTGCCTCAGCCCTAACCAACTCTAAGTCCACATCTTGCTCCATATCATCGGCTAACATTACCTCTAGCGGTCGACCAACTTTACCTATAAGCAACTCTAATGGGCTCGATTTAGTCACGCGATTCAAGCTACAATTGAGTGCAAGCTGCACATCAGGGAGAGCATCCTGCCATGACTTATTGGAAGATTCAGCTGAAGTGAGCATATTTTTAAGAGTGGACATAACACGCTCTACCTGTCCATTGGCTCGTGAGCTTCCAGTACCGATCAGATGCAATTTTATATTTACCGAAGCGCAAAAGTCACGAAACTCTTGACTGGCAAAACAACGACCTTGATCTGCAATAAGACGCGTCGGCGCGCCAAATAACGCAACACTTTGCTTTAAAGCCTGAATACTGCTAACAGTGTCGATACGGTGAGAGTGGTGCAAGAGAACATATTTTGTGAAGGCATCTATCAAAACGAAGACGTATTCCTTTGCATCCCTCTTACCACTTAATTTACCAGTGGCATCAATGTGCACCGTATGCCAGGGGACAGCCACCTTTGGTATGGGATGTAATTCTGCTTGGATTTTACCAGAATGCGATTTAGAAACTCTGCATGTTACGCAGTTTTCTACGAATTTTCTAACAAATTTAGACATTTTCTCGAACCAATAAAAATCAAACATCTTTTCGAGAGTCTTCTCCCATCCCAAATGTACCAGTCCCTCATGAACACTGTGAACAATGGACCATCGTAATGACCTAGGTACCACAGGCAAGCAGCGTGTCCTACCATTACGCTGTATTTTGCGATACAATGTACCAGAACGCATCTCATATGTCTTGGCGATGTCCTCACTAAGATTCCCGTCAACAAGATTACTAACTAACTTAAGTATGTCACTATCTCGCTGTTGTTCCGCAAGAAGCCAATTATCAGAAATCTCAGTAACACAAACCGTCTTTGACTCTACTTTGTTAAACGTTTGGTCAGGTTTTTGGGGTAGAGGATTACGAGAGAAAAAGTCAGCATGTACCATACGCTTTCCATCCCTATGTACCACATCGAAGTCAAAACTTTGTAGGAAAGCCCACCATCTATGAACTCGTGGAGTGAGGTCGAGTTTTTTACGCGCTGATCGCAATGAGCTACAATCGGTGACAACCAAAAACTTACGACCATGCAAAAAGTGCCGAAAATGTTTTACTGCATTCACGACCGCAAGAGTTTCCAACTCGTAAGAGTGGTACTTAGACTCTGCGGAAGTGGTGCGACGGCTGAAGTAGGCAACTACGTGTTGTTTACCATTAACCTTTTGAATCAAAATGCCTCCGTAACCTATTGCACTTGCGTCCGTATGAAGCTCTGTTTCACGTTCCGGGTCAAAAATTGTTAGCACAGGTTCACTGGTCAAAGCAGAAACTATCTGACGCCTAATCTCTTCATGCTCCGGCTTCCAATCAAGCGTGCCATTGCCAGATGTCAAAGAATACAAAGGTGCCATGACTTGGGAAAACTTAGGCACAAACTGCCTAAAGTAAGACGCTAAGCCAATGAATTGACGTAACTGAGTGACAGTCCCTGGGGGTGGAAGAGCAGTGAGTGCTTCGATTTTTCTGGGATTGGGTCTCATCTGACCTCGATATACTTCAAAGCCGAGATATTCAACTTTTTGCTTCAAAAAGGAACACTTTTTAGCATTAAGTGAAAAGCCCTTGTCAGTTAGGGTCCTAAGAACTACCTCTAATCGTTCTAATGCTTGTTTTGGATCTGACGCTATCACAAGGACGTCATCCATGTAGACTATGACATATGAACTCGTTAAATTACCTAAAGCTTTCATAACGGCACGTTGAAAAACAGAAGGTGCGTTGCGAAGCCCAAACGGCATGGCTAAATATTCGAATTGGCCATCAGGCGTGATGAAAGAAGTGAGTTCGACAGAGTCATGGTGCATAGGTATCTGATTAAAACCTGAGGCCATGTCTAAAATCGTGAAAAACCTTGCTCCATGTAACCTAGCAATCTGGTCAGAGATAAGAGGAATAGGAAACCTATCAGGTACTGTATTATCGTTTAGCTCGCGGTAGTCGACACACATGCGGTCGGTTCCATCCTTCTTTTTCACCAAAAGAATGGGGCTGGCGAACGGTGACGAGCTTGGCCGGATGACATTTGCCGCAAGCAACTCATCTACCTTCTCCCTAACTACACTACGTTCGGTTGGGCTGAGTCTGTAAGGTCGTCGGTATAAGTCTTATTCGGGTCTTTCAAGCGAATAATCATTGGGTCAGTATCAGCACGAACAGTAAGCACACCAGTCGTAAAAGAATATTCAAAAGTTTTTAAAAGCTTTGCCAAATCGTTCTTAAATTCTAATGGCACATCAGTATCGATAAAATCGAAATCTATGCTAGATTTTGTCATGTCACAAAAGTTTACAACTCTAGTCCGAGAAAATGATAATTCATTTGCAGTCATGTTAACCGTCAAACCCAAAGATAATACCTCATGTCCGATCATTATGTCGTAATGTAGACAACTATCGGGTAAAACATGAAAAACAATTTCAACTGGGATATTATCAATTTCAACTACTGCTATAATCTGAATCGTACTACGAATAGCAGTCTGCCCTATACCGGTTAAAACAACTGAATTATAACATCGTTTTCCTCTAAATTTACATGCAACAGATTCTCTAACAAGTGAGCACTCGGCTCCTAAATCGTATGTAAAATGAAACTGCTCACCGGCATGACGCAATGTCCCCGAAGGCGACTTGATGGTGCAAACGTTGACTCGCTTTTCTTGTGACGGCCCCGCCATGCTGGTAGTGCTGCGCTCCTGGCCGCTCCTCCGCGGACAGCTCTTTGCAAAGTGGCCCAAGGCGCCGCAATTGAAGCAGGCGACAGACGGCGCCGAAGAAGTGTTCCTGGGTGTATTGATGCTAACAGGAATCTTCGGTCTTGCATCTTGACTATTAGGTCCCTTTCTTGAGCGACATTGTACTGCTTTGTGGCCCACTTTACCACAATTAAAACACTTCATAGTCGGGGCTTCAGTATGCAAACGAAGTCTCTTCGTATCTCGGTTGTCGATCGGATAAGATGATTTCCGTTTCATAAAAGAGACAGCAGTGAGCTCTTGTTGCAGGCGATTCCTGGCGGCAAATAGGTTCTTAAAGTTTGCCCATGTCATTCCTTGGAACGCTACTTGCGACAGCCACGCAGAAGCTTGACCTTTAAGGGCACGGCTCAAAGTCATCATTAGAGGAGCACCTTGCAAATCTGGATCAGTGATGCACATATCCGCAGTTGTCACCCATGCGCGTGCGTCTGCATTATCCTTTTCCGGATCGAATTCGGGTAGTCGAACTTCTTTGTTAAGCGATGGACCCTTCATTGCTTCGATTAGCGCCAAAAAGTTTCGATTTTGTTGCTCCATTAGTAGCAGCCATTTTGCGTCGTCGTTGCTGGTTGTTTCCCGCTGATATTCATCTCGGGCATATCCCACTTCTGATATAGAAGGGTGACGTGGGCGCTCGTCGCTTGATGGCTCTTCATTCATTTTGTCTCGGAACGCGGTGAGGTCGGACGCCGATTACCACACGACCGCTCGACACGGAGTCTCGATTCAAAGTGTGTCCACAGAGTTCGTATCCTAACCGTTACCATCGTGCTGTCCACAGATTAGGTATCATTCCTACAATGCCATTCTAATATACTCTGTGGTCACGCGTGTGAGCCGGTCGCGCTGCTCTGTGGCTACTTTGACAGCTCGCATAATGTTGCCAGCTGCCAAACCCGAACACACCCAAGCCGGTTCGGACTTGACGTTCCGTTCTGACTCCACGACATATATTTTAGCTGTTTAATGTTTTAATACAAGAAGTAGTTTTTTAACTACTTCTTGTATTAAAACAGTAGTAGTTTTAGAAACGAACAAGATCTGACTGTGGTTGAATTATATACTTACTTGTGTATGTGTCTGCATTCGTGCGAGCTTGCTTGCGTGTACTACGTGTATGTCTGTTTCTATTTATAAATAATGCATATGTCACAGCTTCTGATAAATATAATTCTATCATTTCAACATGTAAGTCATCTCTTAATTGGCTAGTTTGCTAGTAGCAGCCTTCCGTAATATTAAGACCTAGAAAGGCAACTTCTTGGAAAATTGCAGGAGTTCAATCGAGGTTCACAGAATACCTAGTAAAATCCGATTATTGGCTTAACAAGTAACAGTTCAAGTTTTTCTTCTCAGAATATGCTATAAATAAACTCAATCATGGACATCGACGCTCCAATCAATTCAAATCATCAATTTTCAATAGGCAAACTGTCTTTTTCTGTCATAATACATTTTTTAATATAAACATAGTTTTCTCTAAAATAATTTCCCTCTTACGTCAATTGTTTAGAAGTAGTAGCGGTCATTTTTTTTTATTTATTTATTTATCAAAATATTTACACTACAAACAATATTTACAATTTAGTTTGTTGGCAGGATATGCGCTCTTTCACAATTAATCAGACATACCTACCTCACAGAACATGTGATCGATGTATTTAATTTAAAACAAACAATTTACTACATGATTGACCAATTTCTCACATCTCATACAAGAAGGTATTGTGATATTTGGCACTGGCAATCAGATTTGGCCATGTGATGTTCGGCACAGTAGAATAGCACCAGACTCTTATACTTAACCACTTGTAGGTCCGCTATCACACGCCGCATCCCTCTCAACAACTCGAAAAATACCATTTTCTCACTAAATAATAATGCTAGGAGCAAACAAAAAATAATACCGTAAAGCTGATTAAATAAAGTATCCACCAAAGAATATTTGGATCTCTGTGTCTCTAAAATTAATCATTATTTTAAAAAAACAGTAGCCCACGCAGAAATTTGAATATAGTAGCAATTGCTACCAGGGACTGACGAGGGGTGTTGGCTAACGGTAGCAATTGCTAGCGTGGACTGTGGTTGATTTTGTCATAAAAATCGACTAATGATACTGGAGGTATTCACCATAACCCTCGCGTATACAAAATAAGGGGAAACTTTCCCATATTTCGGAGGTGGCTTCGACGTCTTGAAAATTTATGATAATAGAAACAAAATTTAGGATCTAAGCTATATGCCATAGGAGAACTAAAGTTAGCTGAAGTGGCGCGCGACACATAGCGATAAAAACCGATCTCGAACCGAAAAGTTATGGTTTTATTACATCGTTGATTATAACAAAGACAACAAGTATCTGCTTTAAGTAAGTATCCTTAAACATTGTAATAATATACAGGGCATAAACGACAAATTTAAGATAAATACTATCGAAGAAATACCTACTGTTCTAAAAACAAACAAGGCTTTTTGAATACAATACTATATATTGTTGTTATAGAACATAAAAATTAAAAATTAACGAATTATCAATAGATATCCCTGCTTGGGCCGATGACGGTTAAGTTTTTTTCATTAAATCCAAAGAAGCGTTAGTAAAACTGCAAAATGAGTTATCTGCTCGTGTACTAATGAAAAATAAACTTTCCTCTTTGAAACTTCTAGGAAAGGTCTGTAGAAGAAGTTCAATGTTGACTTTTTTATCTTGCGATACCTTTTTGCACGTAGTTCGCAGAAATATTGAGATAAAATCCAATGTTTAATATCTTTTCTAGGAAAGTTAGTCCCGTGATTAAAAGGAAGAAAAAGACAACTTCCATTTTTGTTTCCTATAAAAACAAATTTATATAAATTTGTCAAGCACCATGCGAATATGAATCACACATTACTTATTATTTTGAAAATGTGTAAGTACTTATGGTTCAGCTTCGTCGGTTAAGCCCCGTCTAGGGATGGATCGTCGACGTATTTTTCGTTAATACAACTAGACCGTCCACTGCTGTCCAACGACTAGGCGATCAACGAGTTAAATTCGTCGACTAGTTAACGCGATAACAGCAGATGTTCAATCGACTTAGCGCGGTGTCTACGGACGCGACGCAACGACGGTGTCAAACTCTTCCTTTGGTTTGACAGTTTGATAAACTACAAAGTTACTTAAAAATCTAAAGAAACTTAATGGGATTTGTACACCAGTCAGAGTATTCATGGCTATGGACTAGCTGAATACTTTTTGAAATTATTTTAATGTTATCTTATTTAAGGCAAATAAAGAAAATCAACTGATTCGTGTTCGAGTACATATCTGTAAATTATTAAATATTTTTTTATGAACTTTTTGTTTGATTTTTATCAGAATGCTCTTGCTTTTTCACTCTTACAAGTTCATTACAAAGTTAACAAATAACAGATTGATTTTCTCGATGATACTTCTTTAACGAATGATAAACTTATATTAACCAGGTACGTTTACGCGTCTTCGTCGCGTTGTCTTTAGATATGAATGCAGTGGACTCTTTTAGCCGTCTATGAATTCGACTAATTCACGAATTAACTGTATAATTGAAATGTAAATATATAATTTAACGCTGACCGTCTATTTAAACCGTTCGTTGATTCAACGCCCATCGCTAGGGCCGTCCCTCTAGAGACCCTATATAGTTAGGAAATCTGACATAACCTCAAAGCCGGCTGTGATGTTTCCATGAGGACATCCAAGTTGACCAAGGGCGCAGAAAAATGCCGGCTGTTAGGTATTCATGAGGATTTACTACCGGCCTTCCCCCGTGTCCGGAAGATACCCAAATTGTCCAGGGCGCAAAAAAATATAAGTATTAATTAAAGATCAGTTAAAAGATCTATCTATGTTTTCTGGTGGAAGTCCTGGAGTGGTACGCTTGTTCAGGCGTTATCGCAAGTTTAGGGTCATCTCCTGTAGTCGTCCCTGACGTATTTATATAGTTACTAACCGACGGACAGACGTCCTAAGTCGGAACGAATCCAACAAAATGAAAAATTTATCATCAAAATCGGTGAGTAGTTTCGAACTTCATCGCGGTTAAACACTGTGACACTTGGGACATGTATAAGCTGACTAAACCGTGTTCGACACTTTAAATTTCGCTACCCTCCCTCCCTATAACACTTGTAAAATATTCCAAGAAGTACGTATGTTAAAACCTAGTTTCCAGTTAGCTATGTACTTGTACATACAGGGTTCTCTTCGGATGCGGATGTTTCAAGGCATCGCAACTTTCAGCCGCTCGCGAATTCCCTTTGGAGTTGTACGCGTTTATTATTCACAACAACGTAGTTGAAACTCAACAAGGCCCCTCACTAGTGTTGCAAGGCTATCGATAGTATTTCTATCGAATTCTTTCATCTGAAAAATAACGTACTATCAATATTCCTATCGATACTATCGATAGTGTCGATAGCTCAAAACGTGTCAATACTATTGAAAGAGTGCAATATTATCGATACTATAGATAGTGTTGCTGCTAGTAATTAACAAACTATCGAAAATATAAAAAATAACTAACAAAGTGTTCATAGTCTAAAACTATTGTATAAAATTATTGCACATACATATACATACACATATACACATATTGACATAGTATCGATACCACGATCGATTGTCCTGCTATCTATAGCCTATCGATTAATTATCGATAGTCCACTATCGATCGGCAACACTACCCGTTACTCTGCTCACCTGGATTTATTTCTCACGCTTTCAGCAACAAATGGACTGAAATCTCCTTGTTTACAAAGTCCACAGATTATTTTTCTTGTGACCTATTTTTATAGGGTTTGATAAATAGAATTTTACAATGATATTCTATTGTATTTATTTCATTTTTCGCATTCACAATGCCATATTTTTATAAGATTAAAAATACGTCTGTAAAATAAACCACAGCTCCGAAAGCCTTCAAGTAGGATTCGAGCTTATTATCTATCGCTATCCGGGCGAGTGATCTGACCGCTGAGCTACCGAGACGCTGGTAAATGTATCGAAATTTACAAACGTATTTCAACTTTAACAATGAGCTAGTGTCGTTCCACCAATATTGAACGTTAACTACCTTCAACATCGAAAGTAATAATTTACAAATATTAAACATTCGATTAAGATGGAACCAGCCTCAAGAATGTATTTTATTTTATTTTTTGTATTCACAATACTATAGTTATATATTGTATTTATTATTATAATATAATTTTGTTACAATGTTCAATTTTTTTCCTAAGATATCGAAATACTTGATTTTTTATTTGACTCTGATTTATTGATAGAAATTGACATTTAATTATATTTAATAATTGAAATACCTATGTGATTGATTTATTTGTGTTCATGTGATTTAATTATTTACTTGCTTTTATCTTTAATCACGTGACATTGTAACAAAAAAAGTATTAAATATTTAATGTTTATTTATGGCGAATACTGTTGATTCACAAAATCGATGTAACACTCCGTTATTGTAAGACACGATATTAGAAAATAAATACTCTTATTCTCTTACTCAAACCCGGGCAAAGTCGGGGCGGGTCACTAGTTATAAATAAAGCATCTTGAACCGATCAAAGCTCGTTTCATTTACCATTAAGTATGTGACATTCTGCATAAGTTAAAATGGAAGGCCGTTCCGATCCGTCGGCCATTGAAATCGGCCTCTTTAATTTCGAGGTCAGTAAATCTTGCAATCCGCCAGAAGAATTTATGCCGACCATTTAATGTCAATAACATGGGATTATGCGGTAGGGCTGTGAAATGCTCGTTATGCTTGCATGCTCAAATCTTGGGTGTTCTTAATATTTTGAGTCTTTTTGAATCGATTATTTGGCATACTTTTGTTGATAGCAGAATCACGGTTCCTTTAAAAGAATCTAAACGTCAAGACTAAACACAAAACCAAGAATAAACGCAACGTGAATTCATCAATTCTGGGCTTTATTTTAAGCGCGGGAATGTAAGAACAAAAACAAAAATGTATTCAAGGTTGAAACTACAGAATTTCAAGCTATTTTCACCTGAACTGTTTCTCTTCTGAATAACACTTAAAAACGAAGGTAGATAAGATAGATAATACGTTTATTCCAGTTGTACACACATAATACATTACCATTATATAGTCTAAGAAAATAACAAAATAAAATAAATAACAACCAAAATTGGCAGGTACCTGTGTGCAGCAGCAGGAATAGGGTCAAGGCTCGATGCAAAAAACAAATTCACCTGGAATTAGGTGAAGCACCGATTTTCAGCCATCACCCTGGCTGATGGGGCGTAAATGTGATGAAACAATGTAAGTCAGTGTCATATTATGTGTACAATTAAATTGTCAAAGAGAGTGGGGTTAGAAAAAAAAAGAAGGAAATAAAATAGTAATAATAAATATACTATAATTTGGTCGAGATAATTAGATAATAATTATAATTCAATTAATGGGTACAAAATGTAAAACAGTAAAAAATAGTAAAATCAGTAAGAAATAATATAAATGTAAATAAGACAATATAATAAGACTTAAATTAGAGTGGGTAGTTTAAGTTATGATATGGTACTTATATTATGGAGAGAAAACACCGTGGCTCCATTAGGCGACACCAAGTTGTTGTAGTTGTAATAGGTGGCACTTGAGATTTTTTCTGAGGATGAATACGCTAGACAAATCTCTCAGCGGAGGCGGCAAATCATTCCAGCACTTGGTGGCCTGGAAGCGAAAACTACCCCTGAATGCTACGGTCCGGTGACGGTAATATGAGAGTAGAACCCGAACAGAACGCGTCTCGTACCTACCTAACCTCTCGGAGAATTTTAATTTCTTAAATAAATATTCCGGCTTGCGATGCCTCAACACGTTAAATACAAGGCATGTCAGGTGCAGACGCCTTCGCAATTCCATCCTGAGCATACCTGCCGAATTCAGAAAAGGTGTAATGTGAGTTCGAGGAGGCATGCAAAAACAGAACCTGCAACATGCATTCTGCACGCGCTGAATCAAATGCCGCGTTCTAGCCAATAAGCGAGGACCGATCACAACATCGCCGTAATTGAGTTTTGAGAGTATTAGAGACTCACATAGCATGACACGAACCCTCTCAGTGAGAAAATTCCGAATCCGATAAAGAATTTTCAAGCGATACATGCAGTTCCTGACCACATTCAAAACATGGGTCTCAAATCGCAGAAAGCCGTCGAAGACAAATCCGAGATTACGCGCCTCCTGTACCCTCTCTACGGCCTGGTCACCAATAGTCACAGTGGGCCCACAATTTATCATTTTGCTAATTTGCGCTTTGGTACCCAACAGCATGAACTTGGATTTAGAAGGATTAAGCAAAAGCCCATTCTCCCGCGACGAGTCTGCAACGCGTTTCAAATCGTCATTCAATTTCTCCGAAGCATCATGAATAAATGACGGCTTTTCAGAGACATAAAGTTGCAGGTCATCCGCATAGCAGTGATATCTGCAATTTTTTATCACTTTGGTGAGATCGGCAGTAAAAACAACGAACAGTAATGGTCCGAGAATAGAACCCTGAGGTACACCGCGCCCAACCCTTCTGGGAGCAGATAAATTATTGACAGAACCACTCCCATTGTCCACCAATTTTACCGACTGGTACCGATTTAATAGGTAAAGGTAAGCCAATATCAAACAAATCTACCTAAACTTCATCAATATTATTATAGATCAACCCAAGGTTGCATCTAAAAATAAGCGTCTCTGCTCAAGCGGTGAACAAATGCTGACATGGGACTTTCCAGCTTAAATATTTAGTCGATCCAGTCGCAAAGCATAAAATTTCGCTAACACCATATATTGGAATGGAGCATAATTCTAAAAAAATAAAAAACAATAAAATTTCATATTTTGTAAATTTTAAAATAACATAAGAATGAAAACTTTCAAATAGCGCGCACGTTTTGTTTCAATGGGAAATCCCATAGAGCTAATGTTTTTTGGTCTTAACTTCTTTATTTTTGCGAATTTCAGAATTCGGGTCTGTCTGTCTGCTCTGTCACAATCTGGTCCTAAATGTGTTGATTCGATTCCACACACAAAAATTATTTAAATCGATTAAGAACTCGGAAATTTAAGGGGAGCTTCAATTATTGTACATATTACATACAAAATATACATATTACATAAAATATATAATTTTTACCCAAATTCTTGTTTCTTTCTCCCTATTTGGACAAAATTATAACCATATAATATTCAAGCCACTATCAGTTTCATGAATTTCTTTTAAATTGATTATCAAAGTAAATTTCACTTAAACCCAAATATGCATGACGATTTACATAACCAACTATCTCATTCAAGATTATGTTAGAATGTAATGCGGGAATATTCTTTTCATTGATAAAACAACGCTGGCCTACAGCGTAAAAAAGTTCAAAATACTAGAAAATTTCGACGGGTGCCCACAAAGTTCGGTAGCTCAACTGGAAGAGCAGTGGACCGGACAAACATACTATGTAAAGTTATGGAAAAAGTGCTGAACAGTAAGTTGCTCTCGTACCTAGAAGATAATGATCTCCTCAGTGACGGTGGATGGCTTTCGCCTTGGACGTTCAACGGGATCTTCTAGTTTATGTGACGCACTACTGGGGCGAGGCCCCAGAGAGTATTTTGGAGAGTGTGCTCAGGAGTTACATATGCTCATACCGCCATCACCCTTCTTCCGTCGGACTTCCAGACGCACTGCGGGCTACCACCCTTTCTTGGTCGCTATTCCTGCCTGTCGCACCAAGCGCTTCTCGACTTCTTTTATAATGCGCACAGCAAAGGATTGGAACTCCCTCCCTGCGTCTGTATTTCCGAATACTTATAACTCGTCCGTTTTCAAGGCTAGGATGAATAGGCAATAGATTCTGTCTTTGCCCCCGGGCTTGATTAGGATCAAGAGTGAACCCATTCTAAATAAAAATAAAAAAACAAAGGTTGCGGGTTTGAGTTCCGTTTGATAATAACTTGTATGGCGGCGCCGATACAATTTTGAAGCGAAGCTTCTATACGGACGTTGAGGCCGCTCGCATGTAGGCACTCGCCGCACGGCCGTTATCCGTGCTAAGCGTCAGATATTACCGTTACACGAAAGCGTCAGATATTACCGTTACACGAAAGCGTCAGATTTAGTACCGTAACACTATATATATGAGAGCCAGCTGCCTCCCGCCTCAGTGTGCGTGGATTCTGTCTCGCTTTTATTCATGTCAGTGTGCCTGGCTGGCGTGACTTTTTATCTCTTTTTGCTATAAAGCAATAATAAATATATTTTTTCGTACTGCTATAAACCATATCATAAGTATAATGTGTAGAATGTAAACACTACACCAAAACATGTAAATGCTGTTTACGCCTTTAATAGGTATATATTTAAGTAATGTCCGCATTGTTTGTTCTAAGCAATGTAAATATATGTATACTGTAGTAGCTACGCTACTTTTGGGTGTCCTTAAAAGGCACTGTTTTTTCTAGCATTTTCTCTTAAAATTTATTATGAAATCACTTTTAACTATTTGTCGACACTCCTAACTTACCCAAGGCGCCCGCAATCATTTTACATACAAAGGTGACGCGGCAATGATCATAGTAAAACGCTAAACCGTTTCAGTTTCCGAGAGACCATAAACAATAAGCCAATGCGTATGCGCAGCCACTAATAGCGAATCTCATAATAAATCTGTTTTCAATAAGAATTCGATATACATTTCTTTTTTATCTTTCATTGTCACTGTTTTGAAGTCTTGTCTGGGGTAATATAGTAATCCGAGTTATGGTTACAAATTTACGTTTTGACTATTTTTCGCATAATACTATTAATTTAACTATAATTCTATATAATGTTAGTATTTCAATACAAAATGTGCTTAAATGTGTCACATTTTTTCCATCAATTGGGGTAAATATGAAACAGTGTTGTTTAAAAATAAGACAATCCACAATTTCTAAGGAATAGGTGTTCTCAAAGCAAGTGTGTTAATTTGATACAAAGTAGGGAAAAATAATATGATTTTTTTTTGTTACTTTATTATTTTATATTTTAGTGGTTAGTGTTAATTCAAATTTTTAACTTCGAAGATTAGTGAATATGGATTCTTTTAAAAGAAATAGGAATGAAATATCAGAGACTTTGAGTGTTTACAACCGTGTCTTTTTTTAAAAGTATTGAGTGTCTTATATTTACCCTGCTTGATCATATTATGTTGTTATTTGCTCTGTGATGTCAAATTTAATTACTTCGCATTTCTGACATAGCTCGTAGGACTGTGAGCATTGATAGGCATTAAGGTAAGCAAAGCGATTAGGACCGCAGGAATGTGCGAAGCAATCACAGCGGACGTCAATATTTGCCGTGCAACGCGTGTAATTAAACTGACTGTACATAGCTACCATACCTTGAATTACAGCCTGATGATTACACATGTTAGCTTATGTTTGGAATAACTTTTTTAATTTGCTATTTTTTTTTTAATATATTTTATGCATTTTCAATGCGATCTTATAAGATAAATTATTATAATAGAAAAATACTAGAAGAAAACGGGAAAGTGAATTCACTTGTGATCTGAGTCGATTTTTTCTTGTATTTTTCTATTATAATAATTTATCTTGCTATTTTTTGTTATCTATTAATTATTCCTTTAGCATGCTGTATGTGTAGCTAAACATGTTATAATAAAGACAACTCTGTAACCATGTTTCTAGCAAAATTAATTATTCTTATAGAAAAAAAAAGGAAATTTTAATTTATTGAAATTGAATCGATCATTTTATTATACAAAATTTATTTAGTTGCATGTTTATTGTGAATAAGTAATACACCTGTTTTAACTATTGTATGTAAGGTTTGTTATGTATGTAAGTTTATTTATATTTATATCCGTTGTATACCGCTTTTAAATATCGTTTTTCCTAATGGTAGACTGATAGAAAATACTTAAGCACTAACATTATGTCCGCCCGTTGTACCAAATTTATACTTAAGGTAAAACAGATTTAAATTAGAAATAAAGGTATTTTTTTGTTGTAAACTTCTTCCGGTTTGAACAAAATGTATACGTTATGTTTATACAGATGGACATGGGCGGCCATCTCAAATAATGTACTTTTCAATTGGTGTAAAAGTTTCTCAAATAAATTCCGTGGTCTCATTTATATACTATTATATATATTGGTAAAATATTCTTTCCATTAAGTTTAAATTCCAATTCAAATCTTTAACTAGATTGGCCAACTGTCCTGTATTTTATAAGACGTCCCGTTTTTTTGTTATAATTTTGGCCTCTGTCCTATACATTAATAAGAAGACCGCTCGCTTGCGCTTGCCTCGATTTCCTTTTAAAGCATAATAATGCAATTCAGTATTTTGCAATAACTTTTATTTTTTTATACTATTATCCCTAAATAAAGTGGTTAACTATCCAGTCTTAAGGAATGTAGTGTCTGATATGTATAAAATAGTTACTGACCTCAAAAAGATCTATGAAGAACTGAGTGTTAATACCACTCTTATTTTTAACTTAAATCAGTGCTCCGAATTAGAGCATACTTTAATATGCACAGACTTTTTCCATTTTTATCATGTGGAATGAACAGGACTGCATAATTTAAATCTATATAAATAAATTTTATGTCACAGTGTTTGACCGCGATGAGCTCCAAAATTACTCAGCCGATTTTTATGATTATTTTAATTTTGCTGGAATTGTTCCCACTTAAGACATCGGAAAGGTTTCATTTTAATTAATAATAAAAGAAATATAGTAAATTATAATTACTGAGCCACAGCAATGCGTGGCCGGGTCAGCTAGTAAAGGTATAAGTTTAAAACGTGACCACTACCCACTACCTAACAAATTTTTGATCTTGCTACGAATTTTGTTTTTTAAATTTTGAAATAATGTAAGTCCAGAAAATCGATTGACAAAATTTGACAGTTATATATAGGTTAAATTTAAAACTTTCGACTGTTGTTGACTTTTGTTACAAATTTAATAATAAGTGTAGTGTTGTTGATGGTCATTCATGGCTGCATGTTTAAAAGACGTTTGTCTTCTGTGGAAAAATAAAAAAGAATTGAGTTGCAATCGAAAACCGCATATGTTTTTCTTTTTAAATCAAAATTATTATTACTTACAAAGTATACAAAAATAAGTTAGTCTGTAGTTAGAGTACGGTACCCTTACCGAAACCACAGAGTATAAAAATAATAAACATTTTTTTTTATTTATTTATTACGGTTTTTTATAAAGAAAAACAATTAAAAAGCTAGATAGATGTTTTTAAAGTAGGTACTTGACATTTAGAAAATTGCAATATTTTTTAAGGTTAGTATGTTTTAGAGAAATTGTTATTTAGCTAAACTACCGAGACCTTAACAAACCCGTCCAATTTGACCAAGCCTTTCTTAAGCCGACGCCAGCGCCATCTCTTGATAAACTAGGACCAACTTTTTGCACAGCTGATACCTAAGACAAGTTTATTTTTTTCCAGTAATAATCTTTATATATAAAAAATCCCCGTCACAGTGTTTGAGCCGGGTCAGCTAGTTGCTATATATAAAAAAGCTAGCAGTTAAATGCTTAAATAAAATAAATATAATAATAAATAAAAGCTTTTAAACTTTCTTTAAGCGTAGAAAGACGTATACATTGTTGACTAGTTGACACCGTGTATAAACAGCTTGAACTGCAGCTGAAATGCACCTCACTCGCCCATTTGCTTACAGCTGTTACCTATTTAATTCGGTCGTATAGTTCGGTCATTGGTGCTGAACAATGAACTAAACGAGCCACCAGTCACAGGTTTAAGAAGAGTAAAAACCGCCCGTTGTGGGCGCAAGAATTGATAAAATTCCATTTTTATTAGTCTCTTAATTAGTTAATTAGTTTAAAAATATTACTACAAAGAGGTGATCACAATTTTTGTTTTATTATGATCTAAACATCATTTTGTTAAAGGTGAGGAGATTATTGAATATTTGTACCTGGATATAAGAATTTTGATATGGCCCATCAAAGGCATATCAAAATTCTTGACAGAATTCAATCAATTATCATGTCAAAATGACGTCCCAATCAAAAGGAAAGAAGGGATTATATTATTAAACACGTGGGTAATTAATTTAGTAATATATTTTTAAAGGAGTCTTTAAAAACAGGCGGTTGGAAAATTTGCAATTTTAACATAGCTATGTTTATTATTCATTCAATAATGGCATTAGCCCTGTGGTGTCCGGAAGAGCAGAGTAGCACCCTCACACTTAACGGTGTCATAAAGAGTGACAATCGATACTAGATTGCCTCTACCATGCACCTGTCATTGACCACAAAATGGACAGCAAGTTTTTCCGAATTTTGTACTTTTATTGCGATCTTCAACCCTCAAAGCGAAGTGTGGAGACTGTGACAAAGCCCTCAGTTTTATGTGGAAATCTTTTGACTGATATAATGATGTTACCAGTGGCGTAATGACACCCAACGTGTAATAAAAGACGATAACCAACATCGATTTTGGAATTCAGAATTAACTTTATTTGGATTTAGAATTAACTGCGTAAGTAAGTGGCATTAATTGACCTGAGGTGGAATTTAATGACAGATTTTATTAAACCCTAAAGTTGACGGTGTTACCGTTGACGGCCGTTTGGTGCAACGGTATAGATCCTTATCTTCTGCTCGAAAAGTTTTGGGTTCGATTCTTTGAATTTTAAAATAAACTCGTTTTGCGTATCGTAAAGCGGTTTAAATTTTAAATAGCTATCTATTGTCATGAAGTTGATTATTCTGCTAATTTAAAATTGTGATAAATTGACAAAAAAATAGACAAAAAATAGAAGTATTATATTTCTGGATGTATAGTCATAACCATCTGTTTGAAAAATACGATGATCGGATGAGCGCTTATATATTTTTTTATATTAAAACGTCCTGAATGGGTGGTAGGTTAAAATATTAGACGATTTAAAGCAATTTATTTTAAGTACATTCGAATAAATTTATTTTCATTTCCATTCTTCAGTTTTTTATCCATAAAAACGGGGGTGTGAATGGGTGGGGACAAAAGTTTGAGAACCTCTACCCGTTCGCAAATGATGCTTTTGTCCAACAGCCACTGTATCGGCGTAGCTCGCATAGTTTCAGCGCGCCGTTTAACGAGACTGTCTCTCATGGCACACAACCCAGAACGATGTCATAACAACACCCTCTATACTCCACTTTGGTGCTGTGATGGCAATCGTGTAAGTTGATTCTGTGGTTAAAGTTGACGGGGCATATTGCGCGTTGTTAAATATTTGTTGGGCGGCTTTATAAAGGAACTAATTTTTTGAGTTGTTGTTTAAATATTCGAGATGTTATTTTGACCAGTTGGAAAACATATTGAGCGGTTATTTACTTTAATGGCGGTTGATTGATTTTTGCGACAGTGAAACATGGACAGTAATAAAAAATCAATTAGTCGGTTATTTTATCATACAATGTCCAATAACTGAATGAGCGGTAAAAAGGACGGAATGAGCGGTTCAATAAATAGTTCGTCATATCATAGCGAGCGGTGACACCCGAACTCAAATTCATTGAGAAAAGAAGTGGTGGAAGCGACCAATCACAGGATTGGTTAGGTTAGGTTATAGAATTGCTTAGAATGAGGTTTCTTACCGACAAATTCTGATTTATTACTGCCCACACGTAACCGCTCGTTCAATAATTTTTTCTGCCCATTTAATTTTTTCTTGCTCAATTATATATTCACTGATCTATTTCATTATTTTTAATTCTCATTTTTGTTTACTTTACTGCTTAGTTTTAACTGCGAACTAGTTATTAAACGTACCATTTATAATTTTTAACTTACCAAAACTGCTATTTACAACTGCCTCTTCAAATCAGTGCCTTATGTAAATTGAGCTTCATACATACCTACATATAATCATGCCTTTTACCCTTTAGGGGTGGGCAGAGATCACAGATTTCCACTTATCACGGTCCCGACATGCATCTCCAGCTTCTTCAACTCTCATCAGCCTTTTTATACACGCTCGTCGGATAAGGGTACTTTTGACATGGCCTTCTTTCAGGAATTAAATTAAATCTATAGTGGAAATTGGCAATGTTTTCCGCCCATGCAAAGCAGCAAAGTCTGTGTTATTAAAGCAAAGGCCATTACGTTCTTCAAATAATCATCAATTCTGTAATAGCCTTTGTTCGTAAGGGTTTTATTACATTCATTTTAAACTTCTCTAATGTCAGTTTAGTTACATGGTTAAAACACCTTATTATAATATAACCTTATATTATAATAAGGTGTTTTATATATTTATTTATTAATTTTAAAACAATTCATTTGCTGGCTTACAATTTGCCTAAAACACAAGCAAGTTAATATATGTATAATATTCATACTGTTAGATATAAGACGTCAAAGTATAGTAAAATAATTATGATTGAAGAATTCGTATAAAAAATAAAAATATGACGCACTAATACAAAATATACGTTTTGTCAAAACCGACTTGAGAACTGAGTCAAGCAAAACAGGAATACAATGCAGATTATATCAAAGATTAATTAACTTCTCCCCCTTATTACATAATATAAATCGTTGACTTGGTTTAGACAATATCTTTTGACTGTCTGTCTTTTTTTTGTCAAATAAAAATGACAATGAATAATAATAATATTCAAGCCAATATTTTTTTTTCGAAAGACCAACACCTAACATACAGAATACTCGTATATATTTTTACACGAAAACAGTAGCCTAATAATGAAGGGATAATAGTGAAGACCACGTTTAAATAACATAGGTACTTTAAAAAATTGATAAATGTGGACAAATTGTAATGAATTAGTCATAAACTTAATCTTTAACTCTGTTACACAATTTAAAATAGTACACTCATTGTAACAAAATAAGAAACCTCACAATACTAATATTTTTTACATTCACATCAATTAGCCCAGGCCAAAGTAAGCACTGCGAGGTTTATGTTATATATATTAGGATAACGGTCTAACATACATATATGATACATAGACAAGTAATATTCATACAAATATAAATATAGAGTCATGGGGACTCGTATTCTTCGAACTCGAATCCAGGACCATGGCTGCAAAAGGCAGTATAGCTATCGTTACACCACACGGTCGTCAAGTCAGGCCAAGCACCTAGTGTTTGCGTAATTTGCTTTATGACAAAAGGGAAATGGACTAAATTACCATATTTATAACTCCTTGCAATTTGTTTATATATCTTATTACCGTTAAGGGTTTTCAATCGAAACAACAAAGAAGCGACCGCAGCAAATCCAATAAAATGTAATTTGCCAATAATACAGTCGTGCCCTCGACCTAAACACTAGAACCAATTTCAGAAATCGATTCAACTACTTAACTGCCTAAAGCAACGTTCAGCGTCACGCATTCAATATCCATGTCGCATCCGAAGGGCAGTGAAACGTTCAGCCATCTTCGGATAATCATCATTTTTCAATTGAATCGCGAAATGGCATTTTCATTGGCCGAATAGTCGAGTGCCTTTGTCGTGAGCGGGATAGGGGTAGTGTTGCCAGGCATCCGGATTAGGGCGGACAGGATTAAGCTTTTTGGACGTGTGTGGCACCAAATTAACCGGTTTTCGGTCTATCCTGCTCTTGTTAGACTTTATTTATTTATATATTTTTATTTTTTGCATTCACAATGCCATATTTCTATGTCTATGTCTAGATATAAAATACGCCTGTAAAAACAATTACGCCTCCGAGCCCTCAGAAATAATAAAAATAAAAATACATTATTATAACTGATTCCATCTTAATTTAATGTTTAATATTTGTTAAAATATTACTTTCGATGATGAAGGTTAGCGTTGAACATTGTTGGAACGATACCAGCTCATAGTAGAAGTTGAAATACATTTGTGAATTTCGACGTCTGCCAGCGTCTCGGTAGCTCAGCGGTCAGAGAACTCGCCCAGATATCGAAAAGTCGTGAGCTTGGTTCCCACCTGAGAGCTCGGAGGCGTGGTTGTTTTTTACAGGCGTATTTTATATATTTATTAATTTATTTATGGAATAGGTACATCAACAGTATATAATTTTGAACAATGCTTATTGTATAAGATGTGGACATTTCTTAATATATCTATTATAGGCCTACACAGCATTTAAGGTTTCATGATTACCAATCACCCGAACATTAAGATCCCGCCTAAATGCCATTCAACACAGTGACGTTCACTCCATATACAATATGTATATGCAAATAAGCTATGCTCCTCCGGCTATGGTAGGATCATACATATAAACAAATAAAACTCCGATGTTAAGTCGTAAAATGCCCTGATAATAATGATTATAATACGCCTCATCACTGTGGTCTTTATAAGAACTATATCAATTTGTTTATAGCCATTGTTTCGTATTTAAGTATACTCACTACAGTCTTATCCGGCGCCTCGTAATTTGTTGGTTTACAAGGCACTTTGTTTCAAAAAAACTCCGGACTATCGAGGATCTTAGGGAGTACTCTATAACCGACAAATTCCATAGTCCGGCACTGCCCTTTAAAACGTTTTTGTTAAATCAGTGCCGCCCTTGACCTAACTATGTCAGTGGCCACCGTGCTATCAACCGTCAACCCCATATTTGTGTTAATCAGTGTATATTTTGTCGTCAATAATTATAACCATTTAAATATAACATAACGTCATAAGAGCAATTTGTAAACATTTTAACGATTTGTCTTTATTCTTAAACAAGTTTGCATACCTGCATGAAAGAAATACTAACTAGTGTACTAAGTTCAGTCATGTCTAATGTGACTTTTAGTAATTTTGGGAAATCGAGTTTTTACCCAAAAATCCAGTATAACTTTCTGGTCTGTCCGGTAATTCGATTTTAAGTCCTGGCAACCCTAGATACGGGAATGAAAGGCAGGATACCTATCGTTCGGATGAATGTGAAGGCACAAAGCCCCCGATGGATGTGCCAAATACTCTCTCGTCCCATTCATGGACGCTTTTATGAATGATAAAGCGCAACTGGTACGAGGTTCGTATAGCGTTGGAGCTAATCGTCTAGAAGTTTCCTATCGGGCGATACGGGAATATGGGACGGAGTTTCGTGTGGTCTAATCAAGTTAGCAAGAATGAGATTTTGCAACTAGATATTAGAAAACTTTATTCTTAATGTACCTATGTTGTCATAATAATACTCATATACACGGTTTCAATATTAATGTATCGTTGAAAATCTATTAAAAATAATTAAAAGTTTCTTGATACGTATAAATTTATTTGATTGCATTAAAGAAAAAATTCAAATACATTGACAGATTCTTACAAAAAAAATGAAATTTTATATATTTCATTATTAAAAAATTAAATAAAGTGACCAGTGGCTTAAACCATAACAGTCATAATTATTATTTTTATTTTGAACATTTTTTTGTAGACATAATAATTGGATACTACTGTGTTTTGACCTTAAACCGCGAACATGTGCATTTTCCAAACTAATGGGTAAATAAATTCCTATGGGGCTATGAAATTTAAAGAATTATGAATATAACAAGTGAGATTATCATGATGTAGGTAGATATTATTACATTTTATTTTATTATATTTGTGATATTATTATTATACAGCGAACCAAAGCTAAACATTAGATAGATATCTATTTCATCAGAAAATACTTGTGCACAGTCGAGATATCCAAGGCATACCAAGCGCTATATACTTACTTTGACATTTATACCTGCCATAGATCATAATGTCTACAATATTTATTTAGAGCTATCGCTTGCTGAAATGCTGTTAACTGTGCAACACTTCAACAAACTACAGTGCAAAAAGAAATATCGGAACAGCTCATTTTTAAACCGTAACTCTTTCAAGCACTCAGACATTGAGCTACTTTCCTCTAGGTGTCTGGGCTTTAATATGGGCTGGTAACATTTCTCGAAAACAAACAATTGAAGCCTTTAAGCTCACATTCACTCTATCTCGTTGGTCACGCACAAGCTGAGATGAATCTAAGACGGTGTTGTTTCGATACAGCTAAAAATATGTTATTTTATTTTATTCGTTGTAAATTATCATTGGCAGCTCGGCCTACGTTTTAGTATAGCAATCCAACGAGGAAACGTTGCCAGCCTTATGGGCACCTTTTTCAATAGTAGCGGTCAGGCGCGTTTATAGTTTTTTTTGTAATATTATATCTAAATATAATTATTAATGAATTATTATATTTTTCATTGTATTTGCTCCTCTTATGGATTACATGTATAATTGCTTGTAATTTGTTTTTGTAATGTTAATTATTAACTTTTACATTTTTATATCTTAATAAATTATAACTTATAAATATTCAACTTGACTGAAGCCTCAGGCAGGATGCGAAACCATGTCCCCTTGACATCTGGCGAGTATTCTTCCAATCGAGCTACCGCGACCAATGTCAATATTATAGCTTATCGTTTCGTATTGGTTCACTGTAAATTGTCTTACTTACTAAAACTCTGAAAGAAACAATTTTTAACAAAATATTAACTTCTGGGAAGGCCAATAATCTGTTTTTTATATTTCAAATATACCAAATAAATTTTGTTTTTAGTATCTCAGATACATGTGAAAAAGTATTTGTATGTTGTATTTTCACACGCCATGCTTTGATTCCATAATATTACAGTTTACAACAAGGCTCGTACGTAGGCGTTTTAAATACTAACACAGATAATAAAACTGCCTTTGAATTTGTGGTGAACAATATAGAGAGTATATTAAAAATAAAAAAGAGGTTAATATTCTCTATGATTAAAAACAAAAACCGTCTTCAAATTCTTGTAAAGTTTTCTAAAGCAAAAATTGAAATTGTTATATAAATATTTTTTCTATAAATTACCTGTAAAATGTACGGCAAAGAAGTATGTAGGGGTTATTGCTATAAACCGGAGAACAGGCGCTTGGCTTTATTCAACGCTAAGGACGAATACGAATGCTACGCGGACGGGTACGTCAAGTGCTTCTGGGGACTCTGCGACCAGCCACAGAAGAGTATCGATAGCTTAGTTACCAAATCTGATAGAAAAGGTAACAGACTTTTTTTTATGTAAAGTTGCATCCGCCATCTCCCATTTTTCTTCGGTCATCCAGGCGCACTGTGGACTACCACCCTTTTTTGGTTGCTATTCCTACCTGTCGGACCAAGCGCTTCTCAACATCTTTCATAATGTGCACAGCAAAGGAGTGGAACTCTCTACCTGCGGTTTTCCGACTTCCGACTACTTATAACCCGTCCGTTTTCAAGGCTAGAATGAATAGGCACCTTCTGCGTTAGCTCGTTCCATCGTGGATTCTATCTTGGCCCGGGGCTTGATTGGGATCAAGAATGTACCCATTCTAAATAAATAAAAAAACATTCGCGCGTAGGGTTGTCAGGTGTTCGATTAAAGCCGGACACAATCATAGCTTTTTGTATACGTATCCGGCTAAGTTAGACGATATCCGTTCTTTCAGGCTTTTCAAATATGACCATGTTTCTGTTTATCGTACTGAGTATGAGATTATAAATATAATTTTAGATTTTTTTATTATTTAAACGTTTCGACTTCTTTATACATATTTAAAGAAATTTTTCAAAAAAAATTGTCACAGGCAGTTACATTCCTCGCTATCCGGGCGAATTGCTTTTTAAATTTAATTAAAGAATTACATAGCTGTTTCTTCTTTATCGATGATTCGATACTTGTATAAGAACCCATTACTCTCAATGATTTTTATTTTTTTTTACTCTATACATATTTATTTTGGGGCTTTTATCCATATGGATACGCCAGGCCTATTGTATCTTCTTACAATTCCAAGATGACTCAGTTTTATTAGTTGTTGAAAACAATTTGTGTTGTGAAAAGAGAATTGCTCATACGATTTCAATTAAGCCACTTAAATGTTCTCATGTAGGCAGTAATACCTAGAACACGAAGAGGGGGTGCGAGCTTCAGCTTAAGAATAACAACTCGGTTACAATATCTGTGGACCTCGCTGGAATGTCGAGCCAGCCGTTAATTTATCATATAAAAACATAAAATTTATCACATAAAAGAATAAAAGAGAAAAAGTATAATATATTTTATTTATAGTTCATAATTGTTTGTTTACAATACTATCCCATGATGCTTGTTTTGTGCACCGTACCTAAGCGCTGACGTGACGTCATCAGGTCCACAGATATTGTAACGCTGGGTTTGTCAACGTCCAAATTGCTTAATTGGATTGGGTTTGACACCTAAGAAATGTTGAATTTCTTGTAATTTTTTAAGAATATTTTAACTAGTTAATATTAAATTTGTCTTACTTTAATACTAAATATATTTATTTATTTTAAAATCCAGCTAGATACCTTTTTTCTTCAAAGATTAATTTCTTGTGATTTTTTTTTAAATATAAGTCATTTATACTCGGTTCAATCTAAGCATTTCATTTCTCTATAATCACGATAAACAGCACCATCTCTCGAGGCTTGAGAACAAATGCCCATTGTCCGACACTCGGAATAAAAACAAACTACGCTAACGCGAAGCTCCAACATAATGGTGTTCAATTAATCTAATCGTAGCAATCAATTAATTGATCGAATCAAAATGGTTTTACTTTTACACATCACTCAGTAATCTATGGTCGCAATAATGGCGTCTTTATTTACATTTTTGTTAAATTGGATTGAGACAGGGTATAATTATGTGTTTAAGTAAAACAACTTATTTAGGGTTTTTGCGCATAATTTATATATAATCCTGACGTTTCGACTCATTTACAGAAGTCGTGACCACAGGATGACTAAGGCAATGGTCGTTATATATTATCCTACTACCTTCACAATATTTTTATCGGGCAAGTTTAAAATTGTTAAAATTTATATAAATCAAATAGTTTTGTTTTGCATTCTATTTAGTTTTTAAATTCTCATATTGTATACTACCAGTTCGGAAATTGGGAGGAGAGAACTGGCGAAAGAAACTCGGGCAGGAGAACCGACCTCCATCTTACTTTTATTATTTGCAAAAAGACTAAATATGATGGAGGTAGGGGGAAATATATGACGACCATTGCCTTCCTTAGTCATCCTGTGATCACGGCTCCTGTAAAGAAATCAAGACGTCAGGATTAAATATAAAATATGCCCAAAATCCCTAAAAAAAGTTATTTTATTAAAATATGTAATGTACACGGAAGTGTAAGAACCAAATAATAGGTTGGGGAAAGTTTCTTCGCATTTTCAAAGTTAATTTACATTTAATGTCAGTATTTATGTGCCATATTGTTCGTAGACTTTCTGCCATCTTGTAGGTAGAGACATGATCCCGATGCTGTAGAAATTTTGGGACCTCTTGTTAAAAAAACGTAGTATTAGCAGTCCTCTCTTGATTAACCTGACACTGCCTAAAGAATTTTGAAGAGACCAAAACAGGTGGAAATCTGAAGGTCTGGGCTATATAGCGATGCATTAATACATCCCAGCCAAACTCTCTTCATTTTTATTTATTTTAGTGGCTAAAGATGTATCGTGATACAAACCCACACCCTTTCTATTAATCAATGCCAGCCTCTTTCTCTCAACTACTTGCTTTAATCTCAACAGTTGTTGGCAGTAGAGATCCGAATCGATGGTTCTGCCCGGCGGTAAAAGCTCATAATGAACAATGCCCTTTCAATCCCACGATAAACACAGCATCACCTTATTGAGAGTTAACCCAGGGTTTGCCAGTCTGTGAAGCTTGACAGACCTTTGACCACGACCTTTTTCGCACTTTGTTGTCATACGTGATCCGCTTTTCATCATCAGTCATCAATCTCTGTTCAAAAACGGTTCGGTTTCATCACGTCTCAATAAAGAATCGCAAATGAGTACACGGTTCATTAGGTTTCTTTCAGTGAGCATTTTTGTGTACCCAGCTTTTTTCAAATGGGTCAAAACTGTTTTGTGGTCAATTCCCAGTTCTTCAGCTATGTCGTAACTACTGATATGCCGCTTTTGCTCCACTTTTTCAAGAAAGCGTCCATTTTATTCGTAACAGGGCTCACAAATTTCGCTTGTCCTTCCTGCTACTTAACGGTTTAACCGATTCGAACGAATTTTGAATAACCTGACGGACATAGGCTATGTAAAAAAATATAGACTTTACCATGGAGGAATAATCACCGAAAGAAAATTCAAAAGCTGATCACAGCCAAACCGCTGAGACTACATTGACGAAATTTGGCGCCAAAACTCACATCGTGGTCGTGTTTAATGTGCAAAAAAAAAGTTTTGAAATCGCACATACCATCGAGGAATAATCACCGAAAGAAAAATTCAAAAGCTGATCACAGCCAAACCGCTGAGATTACATTGATGAACTTTACGTGAGGTTAGGTAAGGTAGTGCTTCGCTCAGTATTTGCAAATAGCAGCAGCTTTGAAGACCTAGTATATACTATATGCGAAAAGACTTTCCCCAACCTAATATGTTTGAGTAATATATATAATCTTTGTTCCAGTAGTCACTGAACAGCCACTGCGTCAAGAACTTGGATTTAGAAACCCCGGTATTATCCAAAGAGTCTTGATAACAAATTGAAAATCCCAAAATGAATTATAAATTTTTTTGACATGGAAAAACTTATTTAACAAAATGTTTTTATAAAAAATAATTAAGCATTATTATACATTTTATTTTGTATCAACTGAATACATTATCTCTTAAATTATTCTGCCTGTCATTTAAAACTTGTCTGACATTTATATTTATTCTAGAATTTTCTATGTAATCATTGAATTTACTCCATTCCTTGTCATCAATGTTTTTCCTCATAGATATATACAACTCCTCCGGTTCCTTGATATATTTAAAAGTTGGTACATTATTATCAACATCACTGTTTACTTTTTCACTCCAAGGTAGTAATGACGAAGGCATAATTTTTGGGACGGCATGGTAGCATAGACGGGCTTCTTTAGACATCACCATGATGTCTCCACTCAATAGTAAAATTGCTGATGGTTTTATGGATTTATCTTGACCACCGATGAGGAATATTGCAGACTGGCCAAAGCTGGAATGAGTTAAACTACATTAAATATTGATTTACAAATAATAATTATTGCTTATTTTGTTACTTTTATGTGGAAAAAGAAATATTAAGTATAAATTTTTTTTTTAGGGCAAATAATTCCATTTTTGTAAGATAATATGTCTTTTAGGTTGATGACCTCCATAGCCGAGAGGCTTGCACACCATTTATTACCAGTTTTACTCTGAGGTCTTGGGTTCGATTCCCGGTTGGATTAACGAAGAAAACAAACTTTTCTATATTGACGTGGGTCTGGGTGTTGTAGTAGCGTTGTTGGTTCTGAATTCCATAACACAAGTGCTTTATAATTATTTTTTTTTTGTTTATATTTTTCAATGCTCTCTTTAGGGGCTTTTTAGTATTTTGCTATTGAAAACTTTTAAAAAGGTTGTTAAAAATGCACTCATGACAAAGGCTATTACCATAGCGGCGATTATTTATAAGACAAGAATGCGTGGAGTTAAATACCTTTTTTCTAATTATTATAATTTCTAATGAGAGATGTTAAATGTATAAAATCTGTTCTGTGTAATAGTAAATTTGTCTTATACACCTTAGTAGTACAAGAATAATTTCCTTTAATACGTAACTATGTCTATAATGTACCACAAAAAAGGGAGAAAATAACGGCCCTTGCAGTTTCTTGCTTTTCTCGGTACAAGGTCTCCCTGCCTTAGGACTTACGAAACCATGGAGTAACTTTGACATTCAATACACACACATCGTAAATGTTCATATTGAGTAAAAATTATTTTATTTATTTATTGACGTGACAACGTCTTATAAATCGATGAACGCCGGCTGCACGCATGAAAAAGTGTAACGTTCCGCCTGAGCCGAGCGTTCCGCGCTCTCGCTTGAGAGCGCGGAACAAGCGATAGAGAGACACGATCGGCCTAAGTGTGCGACTTGTGGCGCATCTACCTCCTTTCCACTTCATGAAGTGATAAGTTAATGTCGTTTCCATTGTTTATTACCACAACTAGGTAAATGTTAATTTTAAAAACAAATAATTTTTAATTAACCCCTTTGTAATATACAAAATAATTGATAATTCAGTGATAATAATGCAATAAAAAGTATGCAATTTTTCATCAATGTTTTCTTACACAATCACGACAAATTATTGTCTGTAAACTGACTTTACAGACAACCAAATTTTTTTTCATTAAAAACATTTATCATACTAGTTTAGCTTATGTACTTAACTTGGCTTGAGAATAATGTTAACATAACAAATATCTTTAAATTTTTCATTCTGCTTAGTAGATTTATGCTACTAAGCAGAATTTTTAAAAAGTATTTACCTAAATGAAAACAATGGTGCCTCTAAATTGACTTCAGAATGATCTGTGTGAGCAGAAAGGGTGGATTTCATGTGGTAATAGTTGACTATGGCTGCTTGAGCACTGAATGTTGAGTAGCCCATATACTGTGCTAATACATCGGACAGCTCTGCTAGTTCTGGTGGGAATGGAGAGCGATTTTCATCTGTGTAAACCTGAAACATATGAAGAAAACATTATTTAGCACTACTCATTGAATTTATTATCAGAAATTATTATCTTAGAACTAATTAACTAAATCATTACTTTACAATATCAACCATCAGAAAAAGTAGAGGAACATTTAAAAATATTACTAATTATAGTTAACAAACATCTGTATTGATTACTTAGATATTGAAATCATATACATAAGGGTCAATAAAATGTAATTATATAAAAACAATAATTGTTTTAATATATTTTTCAAAGAAATATTATAAATGTCATTTTTAAATGCTCAGAACAACACCACTCTGCCGTCCTTAAAATAAGTGCAATAAGTTGAGTTTTCGGGCAAATTGACTTACGCACAATTTACATACAAATGTGTGTACAAATATAATATATTAAATAAAATTCCGCTTCATTTTATAGTTGTATAGTAAAAGTTTCAAGTCAATAGCTATTATAGTTATGATGATACACAAAACAACATCAATCAAATCTTTAATTGCAATTATTTCCAAAGTAGCTGAAACTACTTATTGCATTTATCGTAAGGACGGCAACACTGTGTTTCACTTCTACTAATCCACTACTGTGATTGAATGACAATATATGTCAAATATTAAATATCTATAAATATAAAAATTACTTGTCACAGTGTTTGACTGCAATGAACTCTGAATCTACTCTACCAATCATGATGATTTTTTCATTTTACTGGTTTTGTTCCAACTTAGGACATTGGATAGGTTAATTTTATTCAGTACCAATAAAATGTGCAAATCAAAATAACTGAGCCACAGCAACGCGTGGCCAGGTAAGTTACATATAATATATAAATTAAATACACACTTATACATAAACATAATAAATGTTTTGCATGTCCATTTAAATTTTTAGTTATGATTAAAATCCCGATTGAAATAATACTAAGAACAATTATTTTTCTGTCATTATGATGATAGTCATTACCAACATACCAATTGTTAGACTATTAGGCAGTGACTACCTCATTACAAACCTAATCAACTGTCAAACTACAATAGCATTCTAAATGTAACACTAGTATTACAACAATGGGGACAAATTGATCTGATTTTAATAGCTTTAGGAAGCTAAAGTAACTTAAGTGAGAAAAGAGTAACTTAATTCATTCTTCATTCAAGTATTCTCACTTTTGGGTGAATAAGCAGGGCCATGCTAGCTTTTTAAATTTGGAAAATATAATAGTTTTGCTAATATTATCAGATTAATTGTTAGTAACAGGTATAAATATTTGCATGTTATTAGACTTTAGAAATCAAATAGTGTACTGTTTATTTATGATGAAATATTAACATTTTACTTTTGTATCCCAGTTGTGGTGATATCCTAGAGTAGTCCACCTCAGCTTTTTAAGGAGCACTTCATCAACAGTGCCATTTCGAAAGCATGTCTGCCACCAATCATTAATATTTACTTCAATATCTACGTTGGTTTTGTTTGGTTTCTTCGGATATTCTTCCAAGCATTTTCTGATCCAGTACCTCTGCCCAATGCTAGTAAATGGATTTCTAATTAAGTACAATCCAGGATGAAGTTTAAAGGAGTACATTTGCCAGTCAATAAATTCCTTAAGACCCAGTTTTCTTGTTCTAGCATCATCTTTTGAACTTGTAGCAACTTTTATAACCTACAAATTGCTTATCATAAATTACATATGAAAGCTTAGCCAATAAATAGAAAAACACGAGCACTTCAACATAAAACAGTGGACCTTTACAAACTGAATAGCAAAATTTCATCTAGATTACAAATCACATCATACTTTATCGTTGTGTCGGTCGTCTTCTACCGATAAAACACTTTGGAGTGATGGTTTCCGATTGTTTGATTTGTAATATTTAAATGATCTCATGAAAATATCTTCTTTCATTGTCTAAACTTTATATTCGATTTAAGACATGATTTCGCCATGAATTTGCCCTATAATAGATAACAAATATGTTACGTTTCTCTCTCTCTCTGCTATTTAATAGTCAAAGTGATTACATACTCTTTGATAGTCAACGTCAACTGCCATCAGTGATGTCATATCTACCAACTTTTTGATAGATCTACCAATTTTCACTTCAGTCTACCTATCTACCACCTTAGACCTAAAAACTACCTATTTTTTAATTAGTTTGACATATCACCACTTTGAATTATTTTTATATCGACGAGCGACGTTGCGATGTGTTGCGTGAGCCATGCGACGATGCGTCAAGCATACATAAGAGTCCAGGCGATAAACCACAAAAAAAAACGTCAGCAACAGCTCGTCGTTCGCGCCATTTCGCGCCCATAGACATTATTATACTGTTCTGTGGCCTATTCCCGGTTGGTTTGTTGCGGAAACAATGGTGAATCTTTGCTCCTGTTTTGTGTTGTTTTGTTGTTAAAACTATGTGACGGGGTGCGGCCAGGAGAAATGAAGCGGCTTCGTCACTTATATTTTTAATAATTATGGAATTAAGGCACAACTGAAACAATTATATAAAAAAGGTAAATTACACTGAACACAAAAACAATTTCACATTTAACACTAAAACATATTATAAAAGGTAGGGCTACTTACAATAGTGCCTTAAAGAAACTTATAGACTTTTATATAACAGGAACTGGTGGTACAGAATACAGATACAGGAAATCTTGTGATTTATGTTTATGAGCTTATTATAACTGATCAGCACTATAAATATATTTAAATAATTGTTAGCGGTGAGTCAACCACTCTACGCGCTGACTCTGATAAGAATGAACTTCGAGAACAAAACAAATAAAAAGAGACAGACAGTAAATATAAAAACGGCGACCAAGAGACAAAGAAAATATGAAAAATGGCCAGAGAAGAGCGCAATGAAAGCAACGAGTCGCCAATATAGCTATGGCGCCTCGTTACAAAACTAAATAACTACGTATTAACAGTGCTGATTGCTGTTTGTTCTGTGTTGCGTGCATTTATATATATAATGGATTCTGACAGCAGCGAAAGCGATGCACAGAGTTCTATGTAGGTTAGGAACTCCGTCACGAAAAGCTAGAAAAAGGCACTATGACGAAAAATAATCGAAATTATGGGAGAATGACAAGGAATTTGCAGGAAGGAAGGAACTCTGCACTTCCACACGCCAACGTTGAGAGATTGATTTCTGCAATTAATAATATGAAAACCTTACACAGAAAAAAAATTTGCACAGAGACTCTAGAGGGATTGTTGCGTACTAAAAGATTCATAGCAAACAACGACAGCCTAGCGCAGAACCTTTAAAGTTTTTCAATAAAAATAGATATAATTTCCAAAAATAAACATTTTAAGAACAGTTCATGCTTTTTTAATCTTGAAAAATCTTCTAACTTGAGGTGGTAGATCTACCAATTTTGCATTTTACATTCTACCAACTTCTACCAACATTTGGCACATAATCTACTAATTTTTTAAAATTCGGGTTGGCAACACTGACTGCCATGCCAATAAGTTTTATTTTATTTATTCGGTAAGTTTTCCCATAAGGGAAGGCAAAGGGTACAAAGCCCATTTACTTTTTTTTTCATTAAATAATGAGAGCCGATCTATGAATGCTAGATGATCAATAATCTCTTTAGTGGTTTTTTTTCTTGTTAAAAGGACAATGCCTATCCTGGTATGATTTTATACCATGATGATTTTTACAAAAGTAAATAAAATAACAACACTCATAAAATTAACATTTTTTCCCCTTCTTCATTTGTGTTTCTATTTACATTTGAAGTTTTATCTATCAACACAAAGGTTGGATGTGACCTATGGACCTACGGACGGGGTATCCGTTGGAGGCATTGCACTTACCCTACTCTCTGGGTTGACGCCTGAACAGTACTCAGGCATCAGCCTGAAGCAGTCCAACCACCGGGCCACAGTGGTGACTCCCAAAAAGGTTGGATGTGTGGATGTGATAATATATGAAAAGTTATCTTTTCCTGTTTTCTCAAGAAGTCCACGGAGAGGTTCCAGTAAAACCCCACACCTTTACTAAAACCCAGAGAAAGGGAAATTTTACTGTTCATTCATCATTCAAAAATCGGATCTCATCATCATTCTCTAATGAAGAAAAAAATAACTGAAGACTAGACTGTATGGGCTTTGTACCCTATGCCTATCTTTATAAACAAATAAAAATGTGGTCAATCGGTCTTGCCTGAGTCAAATCTATAAATGTCAAAATCACGAAATAAAATCGGTAGTCAAAACAAGTGGAGTATTATTACCCACCGTTGTTTTTTTTTAAAGTTTACTCTAAATACCTGTGCAATATATTGAAGTTTTTATAGTTGTAAGAAAAAAGCAACATTAGAGTAAATACTGTCTAAAATGAGTAATATCGCCATTGCAGATAGCCTTGATGAACCCTCAAAAGTAAGTTTACTTTTATTAGGCTTATAAACCTAAGTTATTTTCATCATTAGCGTTTCATCTTATATCGACTTCTTTTGTATTTAGTCTGTAAAAAACGATAAAAAAGTTCTTCGTGTGAGGCAGCACTTGACCTATCCTATATTATCTAGTTATCTTAATATTACTTCATTATTCTAATAAATTTGCTTAAATAGGCACTAAAATAATATATAAATAACAGTAAACCTTAACTAATTTCAGGATACTGAGCTACTGGATGGTAAAGCTAAACTTCGAAAATGGTTGAATATGAATTTTAGAATAGAAATGACTGACGGGAGAGTACTCATTGGAGTGTTTCTTTGTACTGATCGAGACGCCAATGTTATCCTAGGTGAAGTATAAATGTTACATCCAATTTATTAACATAAGTTGGCACAACTTAGCAGATAATGTTTGGAATTCTACATACGCCAGATCTTCCAGAAATATCAATGGAGTGTGCTTATGGTGTATCATAGAATCATTTAAAAACAATGTTCAAAATTAGTCAAATAGCCTATTGAGAATGAGAGTGCTATAGGTGGAGAGGACTTGAGCTCTACCACAATGCTACCATTTAATTAGTTTTCCTACTTCTCTTTAACTAAGGGTGTATCTTAAATATTACAGGTGCCTGTTCAGAATACCTCAAGAGCAGTGAAGGAGAGACTGAAGAGCCACGAGTACTAGGTCTTGTAATGGTCCCAGGCAGGCATATTGTCTCCATACAAATAGATGATACCACACCTCCTCAGAAATATTATTATGAAGAATAAATTTAGGTCTGTGATTATTTAACATTTAAAGTAATTTATATATAAATAAAAACTTGTAAATAAATTTCGAGGTTTATTTTAAATTTTGTAAATATTGTCTCACAATTTTTGTTTCATAATATATATTTTTTGATTCACTGGAAAATGGATTATAGCCATCTACATCTTTTTTTGAGTAGCTCGACAAAATTTCTTCTATCTCCTTAGAAAGTACTGGCATTTCTACCATTGGTTCATTGAATACAACATTTAAAAACCCCTTGTCCAATAGTTTAGATAGACATACATATGAATGGAAATTTGCATCGGTTTTACTTAAATGTTTATAAAAATCAGTACTAATATATCTGACATCATCGTCTTCATCTTGCAACAGAATTACAGCTGTTTTAATAGCAACAATTTTAACATCTGAACTTATTGTATTAAACGCTTTTCCGATTGCATTATTTGCTAGAGCTGCTATGCATCTCATGTCAACATCAGATCTGTCAGGATCACAAAGTTCCAATACAATATTAGACAATATTATAAGGTGCTCGTTTAATAACTGTCTAGCTAAATTAGCGAGTAATGGAATTACATATCTTAATTTGTAGGAAAATTTCTTGTTTTTTAAACATTCTATAATATTTGTTGGTAGTGAATTGGTATCCAATTCGATGTTTAATGATATTTTATATATAATTTTCCATACCACACTACTTTCATTTAAGTGTACATATTTAAATAAAACCAAAGCTATGTCTTCTAATATGGATTTAGACATGTTATCAATGCTTTTTTTGTCAAATATGTAGTTACAGTAGTTATCAAAGTCCTTCTCGTTTAAAATTATTTCTAAACTAGCAGGTATCTCTTCCGGTTGGCAACACTGAACAAATGTTCTGAAACGAGAATTTGCCCAATAGAAAACACCAGGAGAGTGCATATTGCATTTAGCTTCTAACAAAGTTTGTCGAATATCATTCACAGTATATTCTTTTCCGGCCAACTCTTCGAATAATTGTTTGCATATATAAGAATGTTGACCATATTTGAAAATAGAACTATATTTTATTAATAGATTTTCAAATTGTTTTTGATATTTTAGATTTGTGTAATTATTATGGCAAATCATCACCAAACTCAGGTGTCCGTGCAATGCATTCTCACATTTAATCTCTTTACACATTAAAATCTTGTAAATAGTTTCAAAATTGTAAATATTATAAATGCATTTTGCACTCAATCTCCTCACTGTAAATATAGGGCTACCTAAAAGTAACACTAGACTCTCCAACAAATCTTGGTCATTGTGTGATCCCGTTGTGTCAAATGAAAGATTGTAACGTTTAGCCAAATTGGCCAACACGTTTACGACAGGCATTATATTAGAATGTGTTTGAACTACATCATCATTAGTATCCATATGGTGTAAACATTGTATGATATATTTCCAAAGTTTGTTTGAGTGTGTACGGAATTCATCACATGCCACGGTGGCTATGGTCATGTCATCCGTTCCCGATGCTTTCTTTTGGCCTATTAGTTTTGGTATTAACGCACCATAAAGCTGTAATGCAGCATTTCTGAAAGAAACAGACAACATAAATATTATTACAGAGGTGGTCACACGAAAGCAAAGAGTTCTATAGATATAGTAGACAAGGGGTCTATCAAGCAATGTATAGCGCGCGATACTTTCTTCTTACTCTTATATTGCCCTCTCACTCGCACGGTCTCCCCTTCTCTACCGAATTTTTTACTTTGACGGAACTGTGAAAATGAAATAAGCGCGCTTTTTGAAATTTTAATTATGGCATTTTTATTATTTAAATAATTTTTTATATAAAAAATAGTATAAAAAAAAAACTAAACACTTTTGTATTGGAGTATAATAAAGTAAATATGATGCGCGCACGCCGCCGGTAGACAGTCGGAGGCAAAAGGGGCAATCGTGCGAGTGATTTTCTAATTGAGCTAACTAGACTTAACAGACATTGATTTGCTTTTAAAGCTAACACCAGCGCCATCTCTTCTTGATTTATGTTCAGTTTTATGTACCAACAACATCGAAAGAGCTCATACTAATTGGGGCTGTTAACGATTGAAAATATAGCTAGAAGCAATGTTTTTATTTGCCATCCGAAGCAAAGATCGGTTTCAGATTTTCTGTTCGCTCATACGATGACACGCTCTTTGGCTATGCCCGAAACGCTCGTCACTCCTTTTAACTACCTCCTATATGCACTCACAACATGGAATGAGAGAGCGCATTAGTCCTCTTATCCTGCCACATATACGACTGACGTAGGATTTTTTTTTTTAATTTTCACTTTAAGATTGTAGATTGTTTGGTATCCGGGCTTGAAGGACCAATAATATACCAAAGTAGAAAAACACAGTTATTACATCATCATTAGCCTATTAATGTCCTCTCTTTTGGAGGGCAGGTCTTCCCTATGATATTTATTTACTTACTTTAATGATCTACACAATATTGGTTGGGTGGAATCTCTCTTAAGAGATCTTATCCATAATTAGAGAAAAGTATACCATTGCCTAGACATAACTTTTTGCCATACTGAGACGGTCTCAATATGGATTAATGTGCTAACGATTGCAGATGTAACCGGCACTACAGCACTTTACCGGAACGAAAAACGGAGGATAAATTTTGTCCACCCATCCCATGTCGAGCTATTAATGATAATCGTTACATTGTGATAATAACTGACCACTGACCTTATTTGCCAATGAGGGCTGGCCAAATTGCCAAAGGCTAATCCAGCCAATTCCGCTGAATAATACATCATGTCTGAAGCCAGGCTACTGTCGATTACAATTCTTGTCAGAAAATGTATATAAATAGCTTTTGGTAAGTCTTTTGAATCTTCCGTGTAATCTGTGGTTTCCTTTGCGTTGTTGCAAGTCTCCAAGACTGTTTCCATGAAATAATGGAATAAAGGCTGTGGATTAGGTTTAATTTTAATTATTAAATGCAGGCAAAGAAACAGATATAGTAAAAGAAAGTATAATAAATTATAACGCAATATTTTAAATATATAATAATACTGGCTGGTCCGATCACGCGTTGCTGTTATAAAAATTAAACCTATCCTATGCCTATGGCCTAAGTCGTAACAAATCCAGCAAAATAAAAAAGTATCATCCAAATCGGTTGAGTAGTTTGCTAAAAGTCTTGAAACTTTTTTTAAATTATTAATACGCAAAAGTAGCAAAATTCATTAAAAATATAGAAAATAATGAACCAATAATATAGAGTATTGAACTATAGCAAACATACCTTCCCCTTTTTCATATCGCTGGCCACTATTCTGTGGACCATGATGGAAAGACCTGCACCTCTCCTTGTTACGGACGCCATGCTCACATCTGACACCAGTTCCTTCAGTTTACTTTTCAGCAATGAGAGTGGAATGCACGAGAATGCAGATTCATTGGGCAGCGAAGTCAAGTATTGGATTGATCGACCTGTTAAATAGTGAACTTAATTATTAAACTTTACTAACGCATGTAAATATGCATGAGAGAAATTAACTTAACAAAATATTTATTAGAGGTATAGTTATTTAAGCAAAAAACGTTAATTCCACGTCGTTTTGTCCTTCAAATAATCATTAATTCTATAATAACTTAATCTCATTAGGGTTTTTATAACAACTTTTTAAATTTCTCTTATTTTTTGCAATTTGAAGCTTGAAAAAGCAAGTTTATTTTTTATTTCAAGTGTTGACTGTTCTTCTAATCTTGCCTTTCGTGTCAAAATACTGGATTCGAGTCCCGTAAAGGGTAGATGTTTGTATGATGAAAACGAGCTTTTGTACCTGAATTATGGGAATTAATATATTTCTATGAGTCAATCTTATCTATGTATCGTATATGTATGTCTATGATACCCTAATTGGAGCGGAGCGAGCGAAGCTCCCATGGCTCAGCTTCAATGACGGAATGTCTGTTACGCCATAACTTCCCGAGTTTTTAACCGATTTTAATATATTTAGTGTGGAATTTAATCAACAGGTTTAGGACCAGATTGTGACGGAGTTTTGAAATTCGCAAAAATTCCCATCGAAACATAAAATTTTTTTCTTTTTTAGTTATTACGCTCCGCTCCAATATATGGTGCTAGCGTAGCTCTATGCTTAGTGACTGCATCGCCTAGTATCCATAACACAAGCCCCACAGTGCTTACTTCGGTTAATTGGTGTAAAAAATAATATTATTATATGTATTCAGTTCTTAAACATTGAAATAAATCCACTTTTACCGGATTAGTCGCGCATTTAATTTTGTTTTCTATATATATTTAATTCTGACGTTTCAACTCCTTCACTGGAGACGTCATCGCAGGAAGACTCAATTGATTTGTTAAAAAATTTTAAACTTCAGCAATAAATAAAAAAAAAATGAAATCCCCAACTAATTGCAGCAAAAGTTGTTTTACTCAACTATAAATATTTTAATTATGGTATATTTAATTTTTGTCAAAATTCCTTAATTGAAATTTAAATAGGCGAAGTAGAACTAATAAATTGAAAACAAAAAGATCAATGGAACAGTGATTAAGTTCAGCAAGAGTCACTTATAAGATGGGTGACCAAAAAACATTATCACGAGTTCCCCAGTGCTTTAGAAAAGATCATTCAAGCAGCATCCGCATCCTGGATCAGAAAGTACCTCTGAACATCTTGATATTCTCACTTTTCCAATGCAAGACTCACCTAATGCTGCACCAGCAGCTTCAATCACACCTTTGTGTCTTGACGTTTCCAGAACTCTCATCAAGATTGTAAGGCATTTTTCACATTCGTTTGTCTGATGGCTGTTGAGGATTTGTAATAAAAATGATGCGGTATCACAGGACGCCTGAAAGGAATATCCCAATAATCATGTAAATCATTATTAAATTTTGACGACCATTTGGTGCTACGGTAGCAATCTTGCCTTTCACATAGATGGTCCTGGGTATGAGTCCCAGAAGGGGCAGATGTTTGTGTAATGAATAAGAGCATTTGTAGCTGAGTCATGGGTGTTTATATATATTTCTATGACTATAAAATATCTTTGTATCATATATGTATGTTTATCCGTTACCCTGGTATCCATAACACAAGCCTTACAGTGCTTACTTTGGGCTAGGCTCATTGGTGTGAATGTGAGAAAATTATTATTATTTGAATTAACGTTTTATTATTAAAATTGTAAATAATACCTTGACATTAAACCATAAACAATTCAGCACAATCTGCTGGAGTCCGGATATTTTCGTAGAATCCTTTTCATCCAATGGATTTAAACCCGATTTAATAATCATGTTCATTATTATTTCATTCATCTTTGAGAAATCGGAGCTTGTTGAAGTTTCTTCTTCCCATGTAAACTGGCCTGCTATGTCATCCAACATCTGTATGAGTTCTGGGATCCGTTCCTTAACACTGTTTATTTCATATGAATTTTGTTTTGCCACTTTTAGTATTTCAAGCAATACGCCCAACAGCGAATGTAGTTGTTTCCCAGCTTCAATCGACTTAACTATGTTTCTTTTCTTATTGTACTCTGAATGTAATTCATTATAGATGTAGACGAAAATATCATCTACACTCTTGTATTTGGTTTCAATAAAATGCTCTTTAAGAAATAAACTGGCAAGCAATTTGAATATGCTCTGACCGTAACTTATTTGATAGAAAAATTTACTTGTAATCCCATTTTGGGCATCTTCTATCAAACGATTCGTTAAAACTGGTGTGATTTGCTTTGAGTAATGATTGAGTATTAGCTGAACTGCCTCTTCTCTGATGTCATCAGAAGGATCTTTTAAAAGGGCAAGCAGAAGTGTAATAAAATTTTCTTCAAATAATAACATACAATCTTTTTCTTTTAATATGGTGATAAATGACTCAGCGTAATTTTTCTTTTCTTTTTGCTGTTTCTTTGGGCTCTTGTTCATAGCACTGAGAAATATGTTGCATAGCTTAATTGTTGTAACTTTTCTCTGGTAATTACCGCAAATACTCAACGAGTGTACTATCAGTTCTTGGAGTTTTTTATAAAAAAATATCTCCTCAACATTGTCTTTACTGCCAATATGGAATGATTCACTTAGTTTTGTTATAATATATCTAAAACTGTTAAGCATACTTATTCTTAGTACAGTACAGTCAGAATTAATATTGTTTTGTAAATAATTTAGAATAAGATTCCATTCATATACATTGGACATAGATTTTCCTTGCGTAATCGAAATCATTTCAAATGCTAACATCCTTATGTGAGAGTCCTTATGCTCCAGGCCATCAAATACATAGTTTTTAGTCACCTCGTAAGTCTGCTTGTTGCTTATAAGACCTAATTTATTTCCTTGTTTTAATATACACAAATTGCTGTACAGGTTCAGGTCTGATTTGTCAGGCGTTGTAAGTTCAAGGATTATTATTTCCAGCAATTGTGGGAATTTTTTAAATGTTGTTAAACACCAGTAGTTGCCAAAGTTTTCTATAGCCTTCTTGTTTGACCCTAGTAATATGCTGATTGATCCCTTCAAAAACAGTGTACACCAGTCCTCTTCAGAATTCAAATTTTTTAATACAGCAAAGTACATATCAGCTCCAGCAGACACCAAGCCTGGTTTTTGTAAGCTGTACAGAATACCCTCACACCAGTCGTTTTGAAGTGTGAAATTCATTACATTATGTTTATGTTGTTCAATAATCATTGAAAGCATGAGATACTTTGCTTTGTTCCATTGGAAGTCATTGATTTCTTTTAAAATGGACAGATATAAATCGTCATCAAATAAACCAACCAATGTTTTGAAAATTGATTTATTTAAATCACGTACACCCGTAATAGGATTTTCCCAATTGTGATTTACTAAATTGAGTAACCTCAATAGGTTACCTTTACAATATATTGTTTCTTGAAATTTCAACCCTACCACCTTGTCAAAAGCATTGATAGTTTTAAAAACGAGAAATGTGTATCTTGAGTAATCATAAGCCATAGAAATCAATAATTCTATGGTGGTTTCCAAAACATTGTAAACATTTGGATTATCTTTCGTAGAATCTTTGGCTAGAAATGTTGATTGGAACATTCCATACATTAAAGATACGGCATTTGAGGTATTAGTTGGCTCTTTGGAGTTACTCAATCTTGCTGTAACTTCTTGTTCAACAATATTTATAATCTTTTGTAAGTAATACTCTTGTTTGTTTGTTAAATTCAATATGGTGTAGAAACATGTTGAACATAGCAACTGATCATCGAACCTGGATAGACCTACACACATATGTCTCCACAATATATCAGATATTTCTGCCCACAGTTCGTCCTCACACCTACTCACATTATAGCGTTTAGCTATTATTAGAATTTCCTGAAAATATTTTTTTTATTAATTTACATTCACAAATATTAATAACATAAAAAATAGACTAATTTTATTGTGACTAAATGAAAAACCCTACCTGTATTTCTGCAACTGTAAAATTCCCAGCTGATGTGGTATCCAACTTAGAAACTAAACCAGCTAAGTCCTCCATAATTCATCATCTGAAATCATTCATTATGCTTAGTAAAATTTTATACAGCTGACATTAAATATAATTAATATTCGTAATTACCTAGTAGTAAATTCCGTACTATAAGTAGCCCAGAAAGGATATGCCGAAATAAAAGCCCGTTATAATTTATTGAATAGTTTTACTATACAATCTAAATATTTACATTAAAATAATTTAACAAAAACAAAATTAACTATTGGTGCATATTTATTGCGAATCTTTTATTGGTTCATAGCCTTCTTTCTGCATTTTCTCTTTGAAGACATTGAAATCTCGTTTCCTATCGAAGTGGGTCACCCATTGAGTAGGACATGAATTTTCAAACACTCTCCTAAATTCTAAGCAGACTTTAGGCTTTTGAGCACTGTCTTTAATATTTTCATTGTCTAAACATTCCCAGTATCTGTCCCTGGCATCCCAACATAGTTTGCGCTGTTCTTTAGTAGGGTACGACATATTTTCACTCAAAAAAACTACCTAAAACGAACAAAATAAACTTTAAGAATATTTTTCTAACCTCCCTATCTATTTCTTCTGTCAAATAGTAAAATACTTACTCGATTACTTTTTATTTAATTGATAAAATATTGAGCCTTAAAAAAGAATATCACAACTGGCTTGAAAGACTCTTGCGATATATATTAACACCGATTTTTTACCTATTAAATAAAAATTTTATTTTCTTTCGGCTAACCTTAAATACAGCTCAACTTTTTTTTGTATCCCTTAAGTAAAGGCAAAGGGCAATGGAAATGGTGGGTTTTCTTAAATCGACTTTCATCATCCTTCACCATCGTAATAAAAAAAGTTATTGGAGATGAGGCTGTATAGATTTTACACCCTTTGCCTTTCACTATGAATAAATAAATAAATAAAAATATTTTTTGGCGGGAGTGGGAAGCGTCTCTTTGGTGGTTTTGTTTTTCTTGTTTAAAGGACAATGCCGATTTGTGACCGGAAATGACCAAGAACGAAATTATTACTAATTTAATTTAAAAATAAAAATACAATTTTTAACGTATAGAACTTATCTAAAAGCAGATTACGAATCTAAAAACCAATAAAAAGTTGTGTGTTTACTAAGCACTTCCCTGTGATATTGCTTTACTGCGCAATGGCTTTGGATAACAGCATTTTGGCCGTCCTTTATTTTTGATTAATATATTTACATACTTAAATAAACATTTAAATAAATATATGTGAAATATATGCACATATTAATAGCCTAAATATGTTACTTTTTCCTTTTATAAGGAAATAATATATTATCATTTCACCGTTTGAGACCAAAAGCGCTATGAGCCAAACGACATTATTTATTAAAAAAAAGTGACGTATGGTTAGGGATATGGTATCGTAACCAAAGTATCGATACTATACTCATGAGTACAATAGCAAGAAAGGTAATCGATACTGGTATCGTACTTGCATCAATCGTATCGAGTTACTCAGGTATCGAATACTTTTTGTTTGATATTCAGTATAAATAACAAAAAAACCGACTTCAAAAAGTAAACTAAAAAGCAAAAAATAATTTACTTCGCACAAAGTAATACATATTTCCATTAAATTAAATAGAAATGATTATATAATTATTTGATAATTTTGAAGTCGGTGCCAAGTAAAACAATAACTGTGTATAGATATTATCAATCTTACTAGTAGTTTTGTAAGCCAGTACTTAGGTACATAATATTTAAAAAGTTACTTTGATATTTAGTAGGTACCGATTCATATATTTTTCTAATACTTTTACTGTTTTGTAATTGCTTTGATATATTTAATAATATTGTGTGTACTAATGTGAATATAAATTAGTGTGAATATATTAATGTGAATATATAGTAGTTATAAATATTGTGTGTACTAGTGTGTAATTTGATATTGTAGTAGGGTTGTTGTAGCATTTACTTGGCACCGACTTCAAAATTATAAATAAAAATATGTAGCTTAGTTCCACAAAACTCAAGCAACGTGCAAAGCCCGCTCGCCCGCAAATAAATGCAGAAACCGCAGACACCGGCACCTTCACCAACTACTCTACACGTGTGGGGACACGGAGCATCATCAGGAGGTCTTAGACCGTGCAATAACGAGTACTACTACACACTTAGTGCTCGTTATTGCACGATCTAACAGCCCCTGATGATGCTCCGTGTGGGGGTGAAACATGCGTACAATAGATTTACTATATATATCTGTATAAAGAATAAGTAATATATCAAAAACCATTAAATTAAACTGTTTTACCAATAATAATGTATAAATAATAATAATTTATGCCATAGACAAATAAAACGAATACATACCACTAAAAAGAATAACTGTCGTTAACCTCAAATCAATAAACGCACTTAAAAAAGCGCCATCACTTTGGTCAAAACTTCCCGGAGACTGCCATGCTAGCGACCCGAGATATTTCACCCGATAGTGGGCTACTTCTTCACATTACATTAAGACGGGAGGCTGTTTTTTCCACTACCATGCATCCTGTGCATAAACGGCAATCGGGGATAACTAGATTTAAAAGGTGCCTCGATAGCTACACGAAACTTGTAGAACCGACTTGCTATCGTAGAGGATTCTGGTATTGCAATCCTTTACCTTCCGTGCATCTCTGAGGCCTTCTTCATATCATTTGGGATGTCACAAACAGATTTTATAATTAAACTTTACATAGACAACACAAGCCATGATTATTTGACTAATAAGAACATAAAAAGTATCGAGTACCATGAAAAGTATCGATTCTTACTCAGTATCGTATTAAAAAGTATCGAATACTAAATTACTTGGTATCGTAACCAAAGCATCGAGTATACTCAGGTATCGATACTTTTTGCGGATCCCTACGTACATACGTATGGTTAGCGTCATTGAAAGTGTTTTATACTATTGTTGTTGTGTAATATTGTACTATTACTTTATATTGTAATCGGCTATATGTGGCTAATATAGCTCGCTAACAGAGTGTTTAGATTTACAGTATGTGGAAAATGAACCAACTTGTGTTATCAGTATTAACATTCCATATCAATATAACCTCAAGAACATGAATTCTCTTCTGGCCGAATGGTTAACATTTCAGGTAAATTATCAACTGTTTAGTTACAGATGCTTGCATACGCACACACACTATTAAGATATAAATATTAAATATATTTCTGTATGTCTTCAAAAATAAAATGTTTTGTATACTTGTCAACAGATATCGCATTTGGTTTGTGGTGCCTGTCATGATTTCATTGAAAGATTCATTGCAACCAACTCGAGAGAAAGACAATATCGGCATGCCAGTATTTATTTTGGTTGTGGAAGATCTGTTGGTTGTGTTAGAAGACATATTAGAAAGCAGTCCACAAACATCCGTTGCTTCATACTGGCATCATCGCAGAACTGTAAGTACTGCCTATATCTGCCATTATTATTATTAATTTAAATTAACTTTCTATGAATGTTCACATATGTATAATTTACATTTAATTATTCATATATACCTATATTATGTGATTATTAAAAGAACACAAAATATTGCCACAATTTTAAATAAAGCACTCATTATTTTACAGGTGAGACCGGCCAACTTTCTTTGTCATGCTTGCTTTGTGAGAGCTAATAGAGAAATAGCATGGATATAACTGATTTAAATATTGTGATGGTAGTGGAACATATATAACAACCATTGCCTTAATGATCCTGTCATCATGGCTCCTCTACAGAAGTTTAAACATCATGGCTCCCGTAAAAGAAGTCAAAACGTCTTGATTAAATATAAATTATGCGCTGAAAACTGTGAAAAAGTTGTTTTACTTACCGCAGGTGTTTTAATTTAAGAACTGCCTAATTTGATTATATCCAATGTGTTGAGCCATTTATTCCTAATTGAATATTGGAAACTCAACAACATAAGAGTACTATATATATAGAGAATAAAATATGAGAACTAATAACATGCAATGTTTTATTAAAAACAATGATTAATAGCAATTTCCTCTTTCCTTTTGCAATTTAAAGCTAAGTTTATAAAAATCAGATATGTGTACTACATAGGTATGTATTACACACATCTGATTTTTATGAATTTAGTTTAATGTAAAAACAAGTATGTTTTTCATTGATAAAAAGACCCCAGTCTCTACCTACCCCTTCTACAGGACGGGTGTGAGTTGTATGTATGCATGTAAGAAGACTTTCAAGTATGTACCTATGGGAGGTTTCCCATAGGTACATACTTGAAAGTCTTCTTACATGCATACTATATCTATATCTTTACATTTTACCGATGCAATGTAATGGTTATTACATTGCATGATGAATAATTATTAGTTTTATAATGGATAAAAAAACTAGGATAGGTATCTTCATAAATATAAATCTTTAAACCAGTCATGAGTCATGAAAAGAAGACGTTTATAGTCACATAGTGTTTTATTCGATTCTTTTACATGATTAGTATGAGATAAGAGCGAAATAATAGGCAAAATACTAATTCAAGTATTATAAAATAGGTATTGAAATGTTAGGTTATGTTTTCAGAAAAGTTCGTTTTTCTCCATTACAAATCTGAAAATTAAACTGAAACCAACGAATTCTTAATCTAGAAGTCTTTAGCTATTTATATTTGTTTGTATCGTCTCTGGTCATTTCCGGTCACAAGACCATACAAAAATCGGCATTGTCCTTTGTGTTGTGGTACATATTAGTGCGAAATAATGGTGAATTATTAATCACTAAGTGTTTGTGAACATGCAAGAGTATCGGCAAGTGAAACAAAGCAATTGTAATTGTCTTTTCCTGCTCTCTCAAGAAGTCCACGGGCGGTTTTAGTAAAAACCCAAAATACCTTTACTTAACAACCTTTAATGAAACCTAGGGAAGGGAAATTTCACTGCTCATTCATTATACATTGATCATCTATTATTTACAGATCGACTCTCATCATCATTCATCATCTTATAATGAAGAAAAAATATAAGATTTGGCTGTATGGGCTTTCTACCTTTTGCCTGCCTTTATGAGAAAACTTAACAGAATAAAAAATACATGAAAAACGCCAAAAACAAAAACAAGCTTGTTTATCAATTTTTCCATTAAAAGATTTGGAAGGTAACTGAGAATGAAGTATTTTATCACAGCAAAAAGGTATAACTTACTACAAAGATTTATTTTAAGTCGTGTTGCCAACTAAATTTGGAAGGCCTTTATTATGGAACTGGAAACTACTTTGTGCCGGGTCTGTCTCAATAGAACCACTGCGATTTCTTTATTCGATACTGTAGACGATATACAGTATAGCACCAAACTGTCGAAGTGTGCACAAATAAATATAAGTGAAAATGACGGCCTACCACATTACATTTGTGAATGTTGCGTGAACGAATTGACTACATCCTATGAGTTTATACTGAAATGTGAGGTTGCAGACAAAACACTGCGATATCTCAAGTATCAAGAAGCTGCATCAAAAGATAAACATCCTAAAGATGAGTTTAAAAATGAGCAGTGTCAAGAAACTGAAATTGACTTTGTTTTAGAGATTAAAGAAGAATTTGATGCTAAGTGTGACAATTTGCTAGATAGTAACTGTGATAATAATATAATATGTGAAAACATTTCAGAAATAGATTGTAATGAAGAATCGTCTACAGTTAAAGGAGAAATATATTGTAATGATGAATTCTCTACAGTTAAAGGTCATGATGAGAATAAATGTGTTAGAAAAACTAAAAGAAATAAGAGAAACCATCATAGAACCAAAATTGGACCTTTAAAGTGTGAACAATGTGGTCTGCTCACCATGAGTCCTTCAGCGTTAGCTACTCATATGCGAACACACACTGGGGAAAAACCATACACTTGCAATTCCTGTGAATCACAATTTCGTACTAAAGGCTCTTTAAAAAGACATTTTGAAGCTAAACATTCCGGTAAAAGAGAAAGGCAATTTACTTGTGAAATATGTGGTAGCAGCTTTTATAGGAAAAATGATATAATTATACATATGAGATTGCACACCAATGAAAAACCTCATGTCTGTCCATATTGTCCTAAACGTTTTAGTCAAATTGCATCACTTATACGTCATAAACGAGTTCATACAGGTGAGAAACCATTCAGCTGCCAGATATGTGGAAAGAAATTCAATGACAAAGCCCTAGTGAAAAAACATCAGTTTGTGCACAGTAACGAAAGAAACTTTACTTGTCTTATATGTAACAAAAGTTATAAGTTTAAAACGGCATTAAAAGCACATTTGAGCTTACATTCTAATGAGACATGTAAAGTTTGCACCTTGTGTGGAAAGTCGTTCTCCGTACAAGGCAACTTAACGTTACACTTACGTGTCGCTCATAGTGAGAAGTCAGGACACTGTAACATTTGCTTCAAATCATTTTCAGATATTGAAACACACATGTATAAGCACACTGGTCTTAAACCATTTATGTGTAAGCTGTGTGACAAAAGTTTTTCTGCTCCCAGAAGTCTATCCCACCACATGTCAGTGAAGCATAAAAATGTTGCAAAATTCAAATGCTCTGTAGCTGAATGTGATAAAACATTCCCAACAGATAACATGTTGCAGTATCACTTATTCAAATATCACAACAAAAATGGTGCCCCCTACCTTTGCCAACACTGTTCTCGAGGATTCTTCAGGTCCAGTGATTTAACTAGACATGTTAAAATTAGTCATTCAATGGACCAGACGAAAGTGGCTCTTTAATAAAGATCAATAAATGAATCCAATTCAATAGATAATAGAAGATTTGTTAGTGGTTTATGGTCTGATCGCACTATTACAATTTGTCACATTCTGAAACTTACATAAAATCTATAGAGGTCACGGCTGACACAAAATCATTTTGGTGTCACACTCAATCTTTTTTGTGTTCTATCATGTAATAATGGCAATGGCCACCTTATTGACCTTTTTTTAAGAAAGTAATAAAGAAGCCCCATTAATAGACTGGGATGATGTAACATCATATAAGTAATCAATTAAATTGACTTTCGTGTTAATTACTTTTTATATATAAACAGTATATGGTTATCAATTATATTATTATATAATCATCAATTATATTATCTTATGTCACCGTAAAATTGTAATTAATGTTAGATTATAATCTATCTCGCAAGATTGTAAACTGTCGCAAGATTGTAAACTGTTGAAAGATTGTAAACGGTAACATAGTTGTTACAATTGAACGCATCATTATCGTTATAATCTATCAAAGTGAAACGCCAAATTTTACTAACCTGACATATCTAAAAATAATGCGTTAAATTGTAAGCTCTATGTTACGGTTCACAATCTTTCGACAGTTTACAATATTATAATCTAACGATATTTACAATTTTATGGTGACATATATATCTCGAACAGTGATATGGTTGTATGTATCTTGGTCCTTTAAAATAGATCATTTTAGAGAGCCTCCTGTCAATATTATTCTCCAGTAAAGAGTAGGAATTACAGTCATGTGTAAGAATATAAGATTTGTGAAACTGTAATTAATTTTCCAACTACTTCAACACTTAGTGTGCGTTTTCAAATTACTAATCGCAATCTCCACTCCGTTCATCCGTTGCTAAGCTCCGCTGCCTCAATGAAAACGCACCCTTACATCAACAATTGATAAGGCATAAAATACGCCTGTAAAAAAAACAACCACGGCTCCGAGCCCTCGGGTGGGATTGGAACCCACGACCGTTCGCTATCTGGGCTATATTGATCGCCGAGCTACCGAGACGTATTTTATACCTTATAGAAAAATGGCATTGTGAATGCAAAAAAATTAAATTAAATACATCAACAATGGCTACTTTATATTATTAATTATAGAATAGAATGGTTAGATATGGTGTAATTTAAGTATTTTCCCATAAAATAATACAAATGTCAAGATTTCGCTAATAATTCGCTAATAATATATAAAAATTTGATTGGCGAACAAAACTCTTACAATAAATGTTTACTATAGTTTTGTTTACTTCCATAGTAATATGATTCAATGGTACTCTAGTCATTATTATAGATGTGATAAAAATAAAATAATAACAAAACCTCAAGTCTAATTTTTTGTCTTGCCATTAAATTCTTTTTAGTTAATGATAATCACCACGTATACCCACAGTATTTCCTTGTAGAGAAAGATTATGCATTTTATGCTTTATATTTAGAATTATAGCAATAGTAACTCGTGCTATTTTTAATTTGTGAATAGGTAAGCGCTTGACCCCAATCTCGCCCGATGGTAAGCGACGTTGCGATCTAGGATGTGACTCCCTTGCCTAGTACCTATTCACTCGTGACTTGAAGACCCCTAAATTGTATTAATCAGGAAACACAGACTCAGGTAAAGAGGTCCACTCTTTAGAGGTACAAAATTGGAACCAAAACGCTTAGTGCGACTATAATATGTCAACCATATAACGGTAGCGCCTATTTTTAAGCCTGGTGGTCCGATGAAAAACGGGACGGCCGGCGGATTATGTAATAAATTTTAAATCAGTCCATATACAAAATACATTTGTTTAAAATGATTTGATATTAAAGAATATAATAATAATATTATATAGAATGATATCAAAGCGGGTGGAGTTAGCAATCTCTTGCTTCCCGCAACCTTCACCTAGTCCTCACTCCACTTAATTGCTACACCGCTACTAAAGGACGCTGCATCGCCTACAGTCTGTTCATCCTAACTTGTCCTATTTGGTAAACAATCGTGGCACTCCTTTTTACTGAAAATGCAGCATTAAAAATCAACTGATAACTAGATTCAATAGGTTTCAGTCTATAATAACGATTTATTGTAATAGATTATTGATTTTATTGTTATTTTATTTTTAAATGGGCGATTTCGTTAAAAAGTTGTGCCAAGATTGTTTACCAAATAGAACAAGTTAGAATGAACAGACTTTAGTTCGTGTTTGTCACTCGAGAAGTTTTTCCCCACGGTCAACAGTTCTGTGAGCGAAACAAAAAAATAAACTGGCCTTTTTACAAAATATCCGTAGAGATCAATTCATAGATAAGCAAATAATATAATTAAATATTTATTTAATAATATAATTATTAATTTTTGTATAAACGCTGATTGTCACTCTTGTTAGGTATACTGAACACTTAAAGAAACCCAACCTCTAAGTATTCCTTAAAATGCAGTTAACACATCATCTTTTATCTTTTCAGTTTTAGAGTTTGTGGATTGACATATTATTTTTGTTCAATGGCTCAATTATACTCCTACAATCGCTTTAACAACGTAAATAATATTAATTGGAAAAATTCTAATATCAATTTTAATTCTTATAATATCGTCTTATTGTTTAGCTCCAAGATCATGTTCAAACAAACCGTGTCATACAAGTAATGTCAGTTCGTGACTATTCTTATCCTCTATATTTGTATCAACTTTTAAGCTTGAACTATTATTCGCTATGAAATACTATTAGACAAACTGATACGAGTTTCACTCCTGAGATCAAATATTTAATGCGATTTTATCTATTGTTTAATTAATAAAGAAGTGGCTCACATAGAAAAAAAAACTGAACTTCAACTGCTTATTTAAAATAAACAAAATATATATGTGTAAAATTATAAACACTTAATTTACAAAAATATTATAAATAATACATAAATACATTATTGGAGCGGAGCGAACGAAGTGAGCGAAGCTCCCATGAATCAGCTTCAATGGCGCAATGTCTGTTACGCTATAACTTACCGAGTTCTTAACCGATTTTAATATTTTTTGTATGGAATCGAATCAAAAGGTCTAGGAACAGATTGTGACGGAGCCCGAATTTGGAAATTCGCAAAAATTCCCATCAAATTTTTTTTTTCTTTTTTTAGGTATTAATCTCCGCTCAAATATACGGTGCTAGCGTAGCTTTATGCTTAGCGACTGCATCGCCTAGTATTTGAAGTTTCATAACCGATTGGCTGATGTTTGTAATAGTAAACATAAGTTTCTTGTAATTTTTTGATAGAGCTATGTTAACTATTTTACAATATATTTTATATGTCATGGTAGTGTAAAAGGTCCTAGTTTCAAGTTGCTGTTAGTAAAAGTTGCATTGCTAACTGCATTTTAAAATACCTTGTACGGTTTCAATAAAGTAATGGTTCACAAACTATACCTTTTTTCCTGTGCATTTGAAAGGGGAGCCAAGACGGATCCTCTGAAACCTAATAGCGCGTAAATCCTCCGAACTTGCGGTGCGACAAGTTTTGAACACGCGCCATCTTAATTTTTAGGTAAAGCAGTGCAGTACGGTTTACTCTATGAGCTGTGCTGTGTCGGTAAAACAGCGCCAGGTGTTTAGGTGTTATGCCCCTTTCTCTTTTCAATATGTAACGTTATCAGGCTCTCTCACTCTCGCGCCAATTAGGCGAGCGAGGTGAGCGATACGCGCCGGCTTCAGAGGACGTTAGCCCGCGACCGGCCGCCGCAGCGCACGTATTCCCGCCGCTCCGCAGTAGTTCATACCCGCAGCAGGTGTCGGTGCCGTGATGTGCAAACCGTGAAATAGTTCTCATATGTGATCGCCTTTTTAACTTCCTTCCTGTTTGGATAATTGGATTTACTTCAAGTCTCGCTATGGGTGAAGTGAGTACCGCATTTTACATTGTCCACTGTTGTCGGCGGAATGCGAACGTGCTCCAGTTAGGGACGCTTGTGCCTAGTCCTGCGATTGTGATCGGTAGGTTCGTAGGTCGACGGCATGGGCCGCGGTTGCGGCTGCGGCGTCTCGCACGTTGCGAGCTAATTAGCGCTTTCTTGCAAAGAGAATAATGTATTTTGGAAATGTGTGCCGATATCGAAACCTGTAGAAAGCTCGCGGACGTGGAGCCACATCGGTAAAAACGAGATTGTCGTTGTACTGTTATACCTACATCTGATAACGCGGCTCCGCGATACTTATTATCTTTGATATTGTTGTTTTTTTTATTTATTGCCATCGAACGTTCTTGTAATAACAAATGAGTGGCATTGTCTTATCTTTAGGTACCGGGAATTAACATCGACGTCGCTTAATAACGTGATTGTATCTTGAAAAACTTACGTCAATGCGGTTATTAGATTCTTATAAGTGTCTTATGAGCACGTAAACACTAGAAACCTCAACCTCGATTTTTCTACACTAATGTGTTGAGTGCCCATATTTGTTATGTAGTCCAGCATGTATGGTGGGTGATATTTCGAAACAGCTGATTAATATCGGCCATGTTTGGGCGGCAAGGCCCGCGGAATGTGTTAACGCGGTGCGTAGGTCAACGTAGGTACCTTTAGGTGGATATACTTATATTGCACGAGTTCGCTGCTCTCACCGAGCTGACCCCTTTCCAGTTCATGAAATTTCATACACGACCTGCGGTAATACATGCCTTCATAACAGGCAGTACCATTTATGATTACCTACAGAAAATTGTGGGTAGTTGTAACCTTCCATACACAAAAGTGCTAAATAATACGACATTGACTCTTATATTATAAAGTTATTTTTGAAATAACTATATTTGTTGGTATAAAGCATGATACCTTTGCATTTTTTTATTTTTTTAATGTAATGTAACATGAACAGAAAACTCTCGCTTTCTCTCTTATCTCGGTCTTGGCACGCACGGATTTATTATATTCTAAACAATTAATTAACAGTTTATCTATAACAATTATCTACTTGCAAATAATGAATAACCAAGACAAACAAGTAGAGTGCAAAAAAATGCTACCGAAGCATACGTACGTCCTATATAATTTTTTGATCTTACCTGAGGATTCGGAACTGTGGTTGTTTTTAAAGGCCTATTTTATATCTCTTATAGAAATAAAGCATTGTGAATGCAAAAAATAAATATAAATACATTATTATAGCTGGTTTGTAAAAATATTACTTTCGATGTTGAAGGTAGTTAGCGTTCATCATTGGTGGAACGATACTAGCTCATAGTAGAAGTTGAAATACATTTGTGAATTTTGACCCGTCTGCCAGCGTCTCTGTAGCTCAGAGCACTCCCCAGAATAGCGAATTGTCGTAGGTTTGAATCCTATCTGAGGGCTCGGAGGCGTAGTTGTTTTTTAAAGGGGTATTTTATACGTTATAGTTAGATTTGTTTAACTCATTTTGAAATTTCATTTTAATCGTAAGGAAATTTATTAAGAATTAGTTATTCAGATTTACCAACATCAGTCTAATAAATAATGTTTCCAAAGCTGGGTTAGATCTTCACTACATAGTGTTAATTTCGATAAAAACCGTACTTTCCCGGTTAGTAAGTGAGCTACCTACGTTTAGTTCATTGAAAAAATTATATTGGTAGTTTTGTTTTCCTGCATCTCGCGGTTCATTATTTCCTATATATTCGCTTCTTATTCCTCCATTATGAATAGTTTCAGACATCTTATTTGATAGCCACTTGTGGTCGGAGCTGTTTTACCACAAACTAGCTATTCTATCCCACACGCAGGACAATTACAAAAGTGAAAGTAACACATAAAGTAATTTTAAAATTATAAAATCTTCATACAAACTTTTTGCTATTCTGCCTGGTTTTGATTAAAAAAAAAAGAAATAATAGAACCTATAATATCTTGTCATAGTCATATAGTTTATTGCAACTTGTTGTAACAAAAATGTTTTGTTAGGTAGATTCTCTTGATCCGTCAAATTCAATCAGACAAAGTTCAATTCTAAAATACCCATTTTCATCAGCATTTATTTATGACGTTTTCATCTTTAATGTATTAATTATTAATACCAATCATGCGATGCATGCAAACAAAACAAGCAATAGCTAATAAGTTTACTTAAATGTGCTTACTAAGCCATTTCATCTGATAACCCAACAGGGCATCATTAATTTTTTATTAGTTCATGTCTTAGTAACATATTTATTTAATTTACGTAACATAATCTATATATAGCGGAAGATCAAGACGTTTCTAAAAATACCTCGTTTGTCAAATTACGATTATTAATTTAATAGTTATGAGGGATCAGACGAACACATATATACATTTCCATTCAAAATTATATACCTACTTGCCCGCCTTTTTGTTTCGTAGAGTAAAAAACTACCAAATTTCCGGCATATATTATTTTGATCAACTAGGTCATCACAATTTTTAACATTTTACTTTACAAAGTCCTTCGGATAGGGTTAAATAACAATAGAGGAATTTTGTAGCATTATAATGTGTTGTTAACTGTGCTTATACTATAGTTAGATGGTAATTATAGTGATCAAGGTTAACATTCTCATCTCAGATAAGATTTACGAATGATAGTTAAAAACATCTGTAATACACATTTTTTGCAGCAGCGGAATCATTTTAAAATAGTATTCTTTGTCCTTCCTTAGACAAAAAAAAATAAAAAAGGCAAAGGCATATTTATTGTCTATGTTGTCGTAACGTCGCTAAAGAATTTTAACGATTTTCTACTTCATGCAGGTGGTATTTCATTAGAAAATGAATTTTCTAATGAAAATTGTTCATGTTTGATAAAAGGCAGGATTGTCAATATTTTCAAGTTTCAAAACGACACCACAAAATAGATTTCAGGTAGTACGGAATCTCTTCCACCTCACAAAAGTAAAATCAATGTTTTTAATTTCTATAACTACATATGCTAACTATATATTTATACATAGGTATAAATATATAGTTAGCATATGCAGCAGTGACTATAGAGTCACGAGTAATCAATGTATATATCCTTGTGTTTATATTTCCGAGTACTTGTAACCCGTCTCTTTTTAAAGCCAGGGTGAAGCCACCTTCTGGGTTAACTTGTTCCATCGTGGATCCTGTCTTGGCCCCCGGGCTTGCTTAGTATTAAGAGCGAACCCATTACACAAATGTACATATCTGTTTACTTATGTACAATATCAAATTTAAACTGTTTGTTGCATTATAGTAATATAAGTTATTTACGGGATTGTTACCGTGTACCTTGTTATTGAGTTTCCGATATTTCGGCACTGTTGCAAGTGCCATGATCACGGAGCGTTTATTGCATGTCATATTAGGTTTAGAAAGGTAGTACAAAAAACAGCGTCTACGTGACACCCTGAAAGAGCATGGCAACATTAATATTAAAAAAGTAGAAATTAAAATTAGAGAGATAAAGTTAATTTAACTACAGAAAAAAAATAATTGTGCATAAAATAAAATTGAAAATTAGTATTAAGTTACATTTATATCTATTTTTAGTTCTATTTTATTTAAAATAGCACATGTTATCGACAGTTTTTTTTGCAAACAAACCACAAAAGCTTCTGATTCATGGGACGCCACTTAACAAAATTTCTGAAGACGAAGCGGTAACTTAAAGGATTAAAGGAATCCAGAAATTGAACGATTCGCTAATCGCATGATCTTACATACTAACTTAAGATGTTTATACAATTTAAAGGTCATAGATCTATTCAAAATCTGCTTTGTGTACATTTTAAAACTTTTGCTTTGTACCATATTAGCGATGGAATTCGGAAAAAGTCACGTAAAAGACAAGAGTGGTAGTATTTTTCCCGTTTTACGCACACAACACGAAAATCATATAATAAATATCATATTTACATATCATATTGATATCACTATAAACTAATTCGAGAAATTCCAATTGCACCCCTTATATAAAACAAAAACAATTATTAACTTTTGTTTTTTCGCCTTTTTGGACTTAAACTTTTTGGTCGGTATTATTCTTTAACTTTATGAACATAACACTAAAAAACAAACGGAAATATTTTCTGCTATTTGGAATCTTATACTTAACTAATTTATACAGTGGAATAAGTAATCGAGGTATCTGTTTATTAATCTATTACTATTGTGTAAGGAATAATATCGTACTGTGATTAAATCAATACGCAACAAACACGTCACAAAGCAATAGATTACAGTCCAACCGGTACAATAAATTTAGTTAAGGCTACGGAATATAATATCTTGAATAAAACGTTATATACTTATTCAGACTTATTAAAAACCAATTTCAGTTTACTAAGTTTGCATCCAAGCTTATTTATTATAATGTTGCATAATACGTGTCTATGCTTGCATGAAAATTGAATCAATAAAAACTCGTTCACTTTGAGCCAGATAACACGAACGATACTTGTATAAGGTCACTATTTATACCAAACCCGTGCTCCGCCATGTGGTGTGTGTAATGCATCGTAATCATAACCGGAGGCATAAGTAGACATGTCCGACCGACCAATATTGTTGCTTTCCTTGCAGATTTACTCGAAAGTTTCGAAATATCACGTACTCATACGTGATATTAATCATAGCAATTAATAATCGAAGGCCAATTTAGAATGTAGTTTAATTGAATAACAAATTGAAATAAACTTTTACCTCTCTCTTCTTTTCAGTCGCTGCTAAAGGAGGATCCCCTCTCCAGGATCCAAAGAGAAATCATCGAAGTCACGGAAAGGGAAAGAGAGTTCAAAGAAGGTCACTTTAGAGTTAATCGGCTCTTGTCCGAGTCTACAATTGAAGTAAACAAACAGAACGGCCATGTAAATGGCGACGAAGACCCCAAGAGAACTTTGAACCGAGCAGTCTCCACGTCGCACTTGCTTGGCCCAATTTCCCCGTCAGCTCCAGCCGCGCCCACGGTGTTCAGTAGCAATGGATACACCCGTAGATTTGCGCCGCAGACTGGCACGAAAGGGATTATGCAGCGTTTTATCGCAAATAAGGGCAAATTGCCGGTGACCTCTCCTGTGGGGGCGGTCGGGCCCACCTTACCTGTGGCCTCAACGCCAGTAGTCGCCCTCCCCCAAACCCTCGTGTTCCCCACCTCGCCCGTCGTCGCCCCGACAGTGAACCCGCCCGTCATTTCACGCACCCCCGAGGGCAAACCGATTCGGAAGGGATACGTTCCCGTCGAGGAAAAAATACAAAAAGAATTGAGAGAGATGAAGGACAGGGAGCACGAGCTTAAACGAATGAGGAAGAAACAGAAGCCCTTCGATATAGACTTGAGTGATAACGAAACTAGTTCGGAATCGGAGGACGAAGAAATACCCTTGCCAGGAAAACTGAAGGCTACGAAATCTATAGGAGAATTGTATGAAGCTTTGAATGAGGATCTAAGGTCGCCATCTCCTCGGAATAGCTCCGGACATGATTCCCTCGGTAGCTTGAAGCCAGCCAAGTCCCTGGCCGAGCTGTGCGAGCTGGGCCCCGGTCAAGAATTCCTGGCTCCGAGCTCGACGCGCCTGATTGCGCAGTGGGAATCGATCATACAACAGAAACAGGAAGCGGGTGCGGCTTAATTCTTCTTACGGCAAGCAAAAAGTTGGTTAAAATGTGTGTGGGCGTTTGACGCCAAAAACCTAGTACGTATTAAATCGTCGCGTGTTGACCTGGACAGCGGATTTGTGTCAACAGATTCAAGTTACGTGAGTAAATAACATAACTGTGGTAGCTAATAACAGAGTTTTAGATTTTTTATGCGCATCTGCAACGTTTTGCAAATTTCGAATAAAGCGCACCCGAGCGTAATTCACATGACTGCGTCGCTCCGATGTTTTTGTTTTGCCCAAACAGTTAACGCGTGGAGTTCGGCCAATCAATCGCTTCGGCGGCTGATCGAATACAAAGCATTTAATTTTCTCTACACCGCGAACAATGCAAATGATGGTTATCAGTAACAGCAATTATCCCGCGCATGCACTGTTGGAAAGCGAGCGATACTCGCGAACTCTTCTCCAGACTGTGAGCGCTACAGTTTCATCCTATTGTTCGGGCGGTGGCGGTAAAAAAAACGCTGCTTTTTGCGACGCTTTCCCGTCGAGTTTTGTGACAAGCGCCATTATACGGCATATTTCTCAGTAATATGAGAAAACGTGTTGGCATCGGTGTGAGTGTTAGAAATGTGGGGCTTCATAATGCGACCGCTATGTCGGATGTCAATTTCCGCCGCCCCCCAATTTGGCGCGGGCCGTTGCGCCCACATGGTTGTAACGTACTCCACACCCTGCGCTGCTACGGTCCACTTTCGATGCATACGCTTTAACTCAATGATAACAAACAGTCGTACCGTCAGCGAAACACCTTGCAGCTTGTCAAATTGAAATAAATGCAGAATTATGTTAATATCGCTCGGCGAGCGTTTTTCAATTAAATTTGTTTGGCTCCGTGATTTTTTATACATTTTAAACATAAGTTTATTATAATAACATTACAAAGAAATAAATCGAAGCTGGACTTCTGTTAGATAATGTACTTACATAATGAAATCGATAGTTGTGCTACGCAACACTGGGTTGGGGCTCGGATTCTCAATTATTAGACGTTCGGCCTTATAAACGTATGCTATGAGTTCCCATTTTTATCTTACTTTCAATGAAGTTTTCACGAAATAAGTATTTTAAAAGGACGTATAATAATTGTGACCGGCTCACCTAAACTATGGAAGTGTCAAACAATACCTAGTGCCTTACGTGAGTATGGTTAGCACAAGTGTTTTGCTGTGCTGATTCTAGACTTTACGATACGCAGTAGCTATGACAAATTTATTGCGTTGCCTGAACGAACGTGGCAATTGAATTTGTATAAAATATTTATTAGAACCCTATTTCCCTAGCATAATAATAAATTAGTCAAATTAATTTAATTTTTATTAGCGTTAGAACAACTGCATTAAAGTTAATGAGATTTACTAGTGTTAAATTGTTGCAATATTTTTTACTAGATTAATATTAAGTTTGTTTCTCTGTAAAAAGTGCCAGGTGGTTAAATATAATAAATTAAATACTTGTATAATTTATGCTGATGCCTTGTGATGTACTGATACGATTCCTACTGATAAAGAGAACTGTCTATTCTATACGAGCTATTGATACAATATTGTGATATGAAATTGCCTTATATTGTTAAAGTGAATTTTTGTGAGCCTTATTTATTCAGAATTTTTTACCCTCTCGTGTGTAGCGGAGGAGTTATTTAAGATTTTTCCCAATAAATACTTTGTCAATTTATAATCTTGCTTTTATTTTAAATTTATTGATATAAGTTGGTACTAACATCGGATTTTAACTTACGCGTCAAAGCTTGAGTTTGCTTAAATAATTCTGTATCCATGACATATTTTAAGCTATTAACTACCTAAATCAAATAATTCAAAATTGTTTGGTAACGAAATCATGATTTGATACTTCGTAACTTTTTCAATTCTGTTTTGTTTCTCTTTTTTATTTGACTTACTTGCCAAAATAACAATTGATAAAGATATAAAATTATCTAGCAAAGGATCGTTTAGTAAATAAAAAACTTAAAAGGAATATACAAATAAGATAAATAATGTAAGTAAGTATTTATAAAAGTGCACATATATAAAAACCTTTTTTCCACATACACAATTCAATCTATGACATTTAGAAAGGTCGAGAGCTGATGTTCCGAAACAAAGGAAAAATGTTTGAAACAAGCAATTGATTAAGCGTGGATAACAAAATTTATGACTATGATTAGATTTTACAGTTGCATTATTGATAAAAGTCAATAAAGCAATATACAAACCCATTATTATTTGAGCATTCGTTTATCTTCTAAAATAAAACAATATCTATAAGATAATTGTGAAATAAGTGCGAAATAACAGTCACTAATATGTCATTTTTATTCAGAATTTTTCTTATGGCAACACTTGAAGTTATCAATTGAGAAAATTTGACAGTTGTGGCATCTAAATGTAGCTATTGTTCTTACTCACTTTTTCAGGAATGTGACCTTCATACTAATATAATATGCGTCCTAAGTAGGTATGTTAAACACTTCTTCTTCTTCTTCATCGGTACCTACACTCTTGTCAGAGTGGTCGTGGTCATTATGCAGGTTCTTGAGTGACCCGTTTCACAACACGTCGCCATTCCTCTCGCAGATCTTCCTCTAGGTTTAGTGTTAAACACTCCTCTTATCGAAATGTCCAGATTCCTGGCAATTAACAATATTAATCAATGAACTGACCTCATAACTCTTCCCTTTTTTTAACGGTCGAATTTTGGATCTTACTAAATTTCTAATATTTTGTGATTATGCTTTGTGTTGTCCAGTGCGGTTTTTTTTAAGTAAACCTTATACTTATTAAAGTAAACCACCCATAGTACTAATTCAACTTAGTTGAGGACTAAATAGTTGTCTATTCAAACTAATTTATCCTTTTGTCACTAATTATTAAGCGAGTGATCATTTGTACAAGTATAAGAACCAAAAATAATAATTTTAGATATTTTGTCAAAACAAAAGTTACATAAATTCCTTATAGCTCACATATACAAGAACAGTACACAAGAAAACAAATTAAAATGAATGTGGGCGAAAGCGGTCTTACGGCTATGAGGAGCAATCTCTTCCAGACAACCTTTGTTAGGAGAAAAAGACATAGTGTGCCATCAGAATAACTTGCAAACAAACAATAAAGATTTAAACCATTTATCTCCTAACTGATCAATCGTATAATTTCAATATCTGTTCTCTCTGTTTAATTGATTAGAATGGAAAGAGAGCTTGTGATCTCTATGTGTACTTTACGAGCGTTTGGTTCAAATGTTTGTATGATGAATACGAGCATTTGTACCTGAGTCATATATTCTTATATATAATAAATAAATAAATATTTCTAACTAAGTACTGTAAGGCTTGTGTTATGGATACTAGGGTAACGGATAGACATACATATGTGATACATAGATATGTAATATTTATAGAAATATATATAAAAAAAAATTGGTTGCCTGTAAAGTCGGTATACGGGCGAAAGTTTTACGTGACAACGACTTTGAGTGGTAAAATAATTTTAATGTGAATATTCATTCGTATAGTAGGAAGAAGGATGAAATAATAGTAACAATTTAAAACATTTATTTCTACAAATAATTATATTTAAAACATTAATTTATAGGCACGCGTCCCTTCCACTTTTTATGTCTGTCTCTCTCGCTCTTAGGCGGGCTAACCATGCCCGAGTGGAAGGGACGCGTGCCTCTCACTCGCTCTCATTGTGAGCGCATAACGTGAGCGGAGCGTAACGCAGTTTCTTGAAGTGTCACCCGGCAAACCAATTTATAAGACGTTGTCACGTCAATACCTATGACTTAAGTACTAAATGCTCGTATTCACACAAACATCTGCCCCAGTCAGGACTCTAACCCAGGACCGTCGGTGCGAAAGATAGGATCGCCATCGTTACACCAAACGGTCGTCGTTTATTTCTATGAATGTTCCATATAGTATGACATATGTATCGAAAATACAAGCCTAACAGTGCTTACCTTGGGCTAGGCTAATTGGTGTGCTAAGAAATATCATTGTTATCATCTGAGAAAAATCGCAAATCTTGTCGTTTCAAAGTTACAAAGACATAATAGAAGAATTAAATCCAAATAAACCATTGTATTTCGAAAAATTCATGAAGATAATTCATAACAGATCCGTTGTGCTGTCGGCCTGTCAATGGTCGACGAGGAAACACTTCCATTGTCTACGCCAATATCAAGTTTTTCAATAAAATTTATGATAACGGAAACAATTCACAATGGTTATTCTCGTTTTTAACTCCTTGTTTATTGCAAAAGATTAAAGAGTCTGGTTTGAAATTTATAACATTTAATGATTCATTGAAATCAAAATTCGGAAGGTAGCCAACCTAACAATTTTTTATAGGATGCATTAGGGAGAATGTACAGCAGAATTGCACAGCCTTGTTCCATCGTCCATTTTTTCATCGGACAACCAGACTTACAAATAGATGCTAATTTTGTGACACGTACCGCTAAAGAGTGGATCTGTCTAATTTTGTGTTTCCTGAAATATACAATTTAGGGGTCTTTAAGTCACGAGTGAATAGGTATCTTCTGGGCAACCGCGTCACATCCTAGATCGCATCGTCGCTTACCATCAGGCGAGATAGCGGTCAAGCGCTATAAAAAAAAAACCATTTTTTTTTTTTTTTTTTTTTTTTTTTTTTTTTTTTTTTTTTTTTTTTTTGCCTGTAAAGTCGGTTTTACGGGCGAAGATTTTACGTGACAACGGAATATAATTAAATTGCACAATGCGCGCGGCAGACCGATCATAGTTGAGTGGGAGAGAGACGCAAGGCATTCGGCGGGCCTCTCTCTCGTTCGGTGACTCATCGTAACGTTACCGAGCGTTACACTTTTTCATAAGTGACTCCCAGCCGCAACCTAATTTAAGACGTTGTCACGTCAAAAGTGTTGGTACTTTTATGAATCTGAAGATACTTTGATGCCTGCATCTCATTTAAACTCTTGTTTGTTACTTCTAAGTTCAGTTTATACATATATATACTTACATTTTCTAATATATTTATACGCATAGCTATTGTTTGTCAATAGGACATAACTTAAATTTTCTTGATTCGAATCCAGGCCAGGATTAAAGGTCAGTGGTCAGGCCAAAGCAGTGTTATAGATACTGGAGTAACAAAGTATAAAAACCCCTATCACGGTGTTTGACCGCGATAAACTGCAAAACTGGATTTGTTGCGACTTAGGACATAGGATAGGTTTCATTTATAACACAGCAACGCGTGGCCGGATCAGCTAGTTATATAAGGATTTTTCATATGAATGAAACCTATCCTATGTCCTAAGTCGGAACAAATCCAGCAAATTGAAAAAAAAAACAACAAAATCGCTTAGTAGGTTCCCAGTTCATCGCGGTCAAAATCTGACCCGGCCACGCGCTGCTGTGTTATGAATTAAAATGAAACCAGGATAGATCAAATAACAAATAGTTACGAATTTTTATCAAAATCGGTTCAGTAGTTTCAGAGTTTATCCCAAACATACATCGTGATACGAGATACATATATAAATATCAATGACTCAGGTGCAGACAATTCAAACATTTACCCTCCGGTACTCGAAACCAGGACCATCGGTGCGAAAGGCAGGACAACGATTGCACCAAACAGTCGTCGTCAGAAGTCAAATATACTTCTACAAACGAAATTTAACAGATATTATATAGATTTTCGTTTGACTTGCTAACGTTATAAATACGCAGTTTTCCTGTTATTTTCCTTTTGGATATATGCATCTGTATTTAAAGAGATTAATAATGTACGGTCATTCAACCGCACAATGACATCAATTTGTCAATCAGCGCTTTTGTAAATGAAATATTGGATTATAATTTAGTTTTTCCGTCACCGATCGCATTACTCATTAGCATCAACATTTTAATTAATAGCCTTCTCTATTATTGTGGAAACAAATATAAATACTTAATATATATCGTCATCTCGTATCATTGAAGATATAGCAACCTTTATCATTAGCAGTTACAGTGTGTGGGCTTAGCAAGGACTCTTACAAATAAAAATGTTATTTTTTTTTCTTTATTTATGGCTTGTACAATTTGTGCATTTAGCCAATGTCAAGTAAGAATAATCTTTCTTCTATGTCATTGAGTAATTTCCTAGGTTTCAGTAAAAAAGTGGGGTTTTACTGAAACCTCCCCGTGGCCTTCTTGAGAGAGCGCGAAAAGACACCTTCCAACCTGTTTTGTTTCACTTGTCAACACTCATGCATATTCAGTAACACTCAGTGGTTATAACCCACCATTATGACACACTAATATCAACCACAACACAAAATTTAACAAGAAAACCAAATCCATTAAAGTGACGCTTCGCGCTCCCTCCAAAAAGCAATAAAAATGTTAATAAAACTTTTATAATATCTTTAATAAACTAGAAAAATCTCTGAAACAAAGTTGTTTTTTTATTGTATAATTTAAATCGCTGCCTGTCAAAAAGACAATATTAAATATTCACATTTTCAACGTTTTACATCTGATCATAACAACTTTGAGAACCATCTTTGTTTCATAACTTTGTGGTCATGCCAACACCCACTTTCTGCATTTACATAAATAGGTATCAAAGTTCACAAAACAGCAAAAATGTTTGCTTATCCTTTAATACCTATAAGTATTTTATCATCGGATAATTATGATTAAAGTTTATCATTTCCAATTATTGCGAAAGGAAACTTATCATTTTAAAGATGTTTAAAACAACAAACAGGTAAAAACCTTCAGCGAAACTAACAACCATAATTATTGCAGTTTAAAACAATTAATTAGTTTAATTTGTTTTCATTTATTCTAGGTCACAATCTTGAAACTGTTTAGTGTCGTAGCATGACGTAGGAGTAAGTTTTATTAAGTAAGCATTGTGTAAAGAAATGAACATATTTATAGTTGGACCGCTTAAATGAGTTATGAGTGTTCGCCCGCGCGGTCAAGGGGTACGGAAAATACACTACAACGTATCGTTTTTTGTACGAAATAGATAGACTCTTGAGCATTATCTCGATAATATCTAGGATGTAACGAGCTTGCCTAGAAGACACCTATTTACTCGTGACTTTGAAGACCCCTAAATTGTATGTGTCAGGAAACACAAACTTAGGCAAGGAATCAGTGGCGGATTTACAAATTTTCAAGGTATAGGCTGTGAAGCTTTTGCCGCCCTTGCCTCCACAATTGTCAAATTGTCATGTCCTAGATTATTTTTACAATTCAACAACTTCGTTGGAATTGCACGTAAAATAATTTTTAGGTATATTTTTCTAAAGCTAGTGCGTGTTCTCATACATAAGATTAAAATAGGTAAAATTATGCACTAAATTCAAATTAAAATCACTAAATTATATACAAACCATGCAGTTCGCAGCCTCCAAAAAATATTAGGACTGGCTGTATGGGTTGACGGTAGGAAAGAAAAATAGATTTTCTATAATTTCGCTCTTTACACTCATTCAAAGTGCGGGGAGAGGGCGCATTGGGCGCAAAGCTATTTCTACCGCAAAGCAGCAGTGCTTGCATTGCTGTGTTCCGGTTTGAAGGGTAAGATATGGCAGTGAAATTACTGGGTACAGTGACTTTACATCTTATGTCACAAGTTGGCAACGTACACTGTGGTTCTTGTGGGGGTTGCAGTTTTGCTGCGAATCTCACAAGAGCCGCATGTATTATAGGTGACTGTTACCACTTACCATCAGGTGGGCAGTTTGCTTGTTTGCCAACTTTCTGCAATTAAAAAAAAAAAAAAAAAAAAAAAAGACCGATTACCGATTCGCCGCCCCCAACTGATTACTCGTTGGGGGCGGCAAACTAGCTGTTTTACTCTAGAATATGGAAAATTGCTAAACGGATTCACGGAACGTACAATGACAAATGATAAGTGAGAAGGGAAAGTCGTCGGCAAAATTTGTTGCAGACTTCTATCTGTAAAACATCAGAAAACAGAATACAGAAAACCGTCATTCAGAAATCTTTTTGATTTCTGGTAGCAAAAAAAAAAAAAAAATCGGTAACCAAATTTGCCGCCCCAAAAATCTGCCGCCCTAGGCTCAAGCCTACTCAGCCTGCTGGTAAATCCGCCACTGCAAGGAATTCCACTGTTTAGCGGGACGGATCATAAAATTAGAAGCAAAACGCTCAGTAAACAATATGTATCCATGAGTAGGGTGTGTTCAGACTAAAAAAATTTCTAAGTAACAGATAAAATGAACAAGACTAAGACTAAATAAACAAGACCAAGACACGTATTTGAGGTCGAGTGGCTCGCATACCGGTTTACATGGTAACGGCACTCCGAGGTCTCAGGTTCGATCCCTGGTCGTGTCAATGTAGAAAACGAAATTTTGTATATTGCCTCGGGTCTGGGTGTTGCGGTACCGTCGTTGTTTTTGAATTCCAGAACACAAGTGCTTTAGCTACTTGTGTTCTGACTGTCTAAGTTTTGGTCTTGGTCTTGCTTTGCCCATCACTAATCATTTTACATCTGAATGCAGATTTGCCTCCAGGAAAATAAGGGAGATTTTCATACGAAGGCTAGACATTGCCGGAACACGATTAGTATAGATCGCTTTGTGGATAGATATCAGATTGTCGAGAACGCACGTTATCTTATGCGTGAACTAGTATCTCAAAACATGTGGTCTATCTAACGGCCGGTTCGTGAAATCTTGCCTCCTGCGCCAAATGTGCTGGGTTCTAAACCTGGTAGGGGCATATATTAATGTGATAAGCACAAATATTTTGTCCCCTTATTACTTATTTATGTATTCTATACGTTATTTTTTTAGCTTGCTTTGTTCGGATCTAAATCATTGTTGCGAGTTATTATTTATTAATGTAATTACTGTGTGAAGCAATTTGGATAAATTTGACTGAATTTGGATAAATTATCAGTTTAAAATAAAAATATTAGGGGTTAAAGTATGAAATTGCCGATTTGTACTGAAAATCTATATTGTTTATTTTTTAAATTTTTAACAAATTTATTTAATCAAAATAGTTGCCATTATTATCTATACATTGCTGCCATCTAATGGGAAGGTCATTAATGCCTTTGCGATAGAATTCCGACGATCTAGACTGCACAAACTGTGTGAAAGCATTTTGTACTGCCTCCTGGGAAGAAAACTTCTTGTCACGTAGATAATTGTCCAAATCACGAAAAAAATGGTAGTCCGTTGGAGCAAGGTCTGGTGAATACGGAGGATGACGAATGGTTTCTAACTGCAGTTCCTGAAGGGTCAAAATGGTTTCTCGTGCTGTGTGAGGTCTCGCGTTGTCGTGGAGCAATAATGGTGAAGATCGATTCATGAGTCGGGGCTGTTTTACTGCTAGTTTTGTCAACATGGTTCGGAGTTCGGCACAATAGACATCTGCCGTTATTGCTTGACCAGATCGGAGAAAACTATAGTGAATAACACCATGCTGAGACCACCAAACAGTTACCATTACCTTTTTATTGGTAAGTTTTGCTTTAGGACACTGTTGTGGCATTTGACCTGGGGTCAGCCATTGCATTTTTCTTTTCCGGTTATCATAAAGAATCCACTTTTCATCACATGTTACAATTCGATCCAATATTCCTTCATTTCTGTACCGGTTCAACAAGGCAACACAAGTTTCAACACGCGTTTCTTTCTGCAGATCAGTCAAATCATGAGGCACCCATTTTTCGTATTTTTTTATTTTATTGATTTGACGCAAGTGAGTCAATATTGTGGGTAAGGTAACGTTAAACCATGCCGCTAATTCCTGGGTACTTTGACTAGGATCGGCTTCCACTATCTCTCTTAATTCATCGTTATTTACCTGTGTGGGCGGTCTTCCTCGTGGCTCGTTCTTTAAGTCGAAATTTCCATCACGAAAGCGTTTAAACCAAAATCGCACGGTGCGTTCATTAGTAGACCCCTCTCCAAACGCAGCATTGATATTGCGGGCTGTTTCTGCCGCGTTAGTTCCGCGTCGGAACTCGTATTCAAAAATAACTCGAATTTTCGCAGTATCCATCTTTCTTGTCTAAATTGAATAACAAAAACAATTGAAAGTCGATATTCAAATGTTTTACATTTTTTAAAAAAAGAACATCATAGAAACCATTTAAAAAAAGTTTCATTCGAAAACCTCAAACCATGAAGATTCTATGTCAATTCAAAGAACCTATTGCAATAAAACGGCAATTTCATACTTTAACCCCTATTATATTTTACTTTCACACCAATTAGCTTAGCCCAAAGTAAGCACTGTAAGGCTTGTGTTATGGATACTAGGGTACCGGATAAACATACATATATTATACATAGATATATAATTTTCTATAGAAATCGGTTCTCAATTGGTCTTGTCATCTTAGAGAATACTTAAAAACCAACCTCTTTCAAAAATGGTTGAATATTTTTGATGTTTTTTTTTTTTTAATTTTTGGTTTCATGCCATATTTCTATAAGATATAAAATACGCATGTAAAAAGCGACTATTCCTCCGAGCCCTCAGGTAGGATTCGAACCCACGACCTTTTGTTAAAAATATTACTTTCGATGTTGAAGGTAGTTAACGTTCAACATTGGTGGAACGATACTAGCTCATAGTAGAAGTTGAAACGCGTTTCTAAATTTCGACACGTTTGCCAGCGTCTCGGTAGTTCAGCGGTCAGTGCACTCGCACTGCGAAAGGTCGTGGGTTTGAATCCTATCTGAGGACTCGGAAGCGTAGTTTTTTTTTTACAGGCATATTTTATATCTTATAGAAATATGAATATTCTTATTTTTTTGTCTACTAATTGTTTTATTAACAATTTAAAATTGTTGCACAACTAGTTTGATGTTTTAGTCTGTCGATTTGGTACGTTATTGAAGGTCACACGCATATCAGTTCCTATCAAAGTCAGCTGAGACCGGCAAAGATAAAGGTTGGAGATACCGTCCAATTACACATTACTGCTTGCTGTATTATTCCTTATTATAAATACTGCATTAATAAAGAATTCTTTATTTTGTGTAATTTAATTGTAAGTTTTTGTGCCTCTTGTGTGAATTCATGAACAACAATGATTTAATGAAATATCTACGTTTAACACCTACACGTGACGTGACTCACTGTATGTTGATTTTATCGATTGATATAAAAAATATCACGTATTTATATCAGCGAATATAAAGTGAAGATAGTAGGTACAACGTCACTACAATTTATATATTTATAATAATATATATAATTTAATTATTCACTTTTCTTTTGTTCCGTTTAAATACAGTAACGTCTAGATTAAATATATATAAAAAAAAACCATTTTTTTTTTTTTTGCATGTAAAGTCGGTTTTACGGGCGAAGATTTTACGTGACAACGTCTTTTTCTCGGTAGAATATTTATTGATATGAATATAATTAAATTGCACAATGCGCGCGGCAGACCGATCATAGTTGAGTGGGAGAGAGACGCAAGGCATTCGGCGGGCCTCTCTCTCGTTCGGTGACTCATCGTAACGTTACCGAGCGTTACACTTTTTCATAAGTGACTCCCAGCCGCAACCTAATTTAAGACGTTGTCACGTCAACAGAATTAAAGACGGCAAAAGTAGCATTATTTAAATGCGTAGTAGGCGCAAAAAACTAAACAAACAATTGCATGTTTTAACATTGATTTGATTGCAGTTTCATGTTTTATATGTTTGATTGTTTAATGATTGTTTGATTGTAATCATGCGAATATTTCAGTGTTACGACATAAGAATGTACAAACAGAGTATTTGCGTACTAATACTTACTACTGAAGAGAAGAGAAAGAAAGAGAGAGATTTGATTTTATAACATCTTTCATTTGTAGAAGGTCATCTGCGGAAACTACTGAACCATTTTGAAAACGCTTCCATTTATTCAAAGTACCTTTTTTAATAAGATTTATGGCTTGATGCATGTTTTTTAACCCATGGCTTCACATTTAATAACTTTGACTTTGATAATGACGAGATGAGAGATCAATGGATGATGAATGAATATTAAAATAACCCATTTTCCTAGGTTTCAGCAAAGATGTAGGACTTTACTGAAACCACATAGTTTCAGGATAGATTAATGTGGTGCAAAACACTGTATCTCACATGTAAAATAATAAAAAATGTTTTTTTGTGTATTTTTAATGATCACATTTCATGTATAAATAATGAAATGTAAATTATACCTGAATATTTATACAGAGGTGTCAATGAACAACTAAATACCAAACAGGTTAATAACAGAAAACATGTAATGAAAAGATTTCTAAGGGGATTTCTGGTCGAGGCAACACTTTGCACATGGCAACTATGACAATATTACTAGCGGATTAGGCAATAACAATAGTGGCACATAAAGGCTAAACTTACATTTCTGTGATGATGCCAGTTTGAAGTAACCTGTATCTCCCAGAACATGATCCCTGGATGCAAGTACACAATAATTATCAGCAACGTATTATTGTCCTCACTGCTTAGACGACCGTTTGGTGCAACGGCAGCGATCCTGCCTTTCGCACCGATGGTTCTAGGTTCGAGTCCCGGAAGGGGCGGATGTTTGTGTGATGAACACAAACATTTTTACCTGAGTAATGGGTATTTATATATATTTATATAAAAATTACATATTTATGTATTATATATGTATGTCTATCCATTACCCTAGTACCCATAATACGAGCTTAAAGAAATATGATTATTTTATTACTGTTGGTACTCTGGACTTCGATAATGGCCCAATACGCCTTTCGAGGAGTAGACATAATTAAATTTTTGGTCATCCATGCGATCAGGTACTGGCCCTCGTGAAAATCGACCTTCATAATCTAAGGTCAAACGCTCTCACCACTGCAAAATTGCAACTCATTAACAATCTAATTTATTTTAATTGTAAATAATTGTTTTATGAAAATAAAAAATATGTTTTTTTTGAGATCTAAGTAAAAACAGTTTTGATATTGAAAAGTTGTAGTCTTTAAGTAATATAAAAAATAATATTTCTAATATTTTTTTCTTTTTCAAGAGGTGAACGTATGTGAATACATGGTTCACATACTACACAGGTGTACAGTTTTAATTGAGCGAAACTCTCTTTTAGGCAACTCACAAATTTCGCTTGTCTCCCTCCTGCTACTTAACGGTACAACTGATTCGAACGATTTTTGGCATGAACATACATGTTTATAACCTGACGGACATAGGCTATATAAAAAAAATATAGACTTTACCATGGAGGAATAATCACCGACAGAAAAATTCAAAAGCTGATCACAGTCAAACCGCTGATACTACGTTGATGAAATTTGACGCCGAAACTCACATCGTGGTTGTGACTAATGTGCAAAAAAAAGTTTTGAAATCAGACATACCATGGAGGAATAATCACCCAAAGAAAAATTCAAAAGCTGATCACAGCCAAACCGTTGAGTCTACATTGATGAAATTTGGCGCCAAAACTCACATCGTGGTCGTGACTAATGGGCAAAAAAAAGCTTTTGAAATTGGACATACCACCGAGGAATAATCACCCTTCAAAAATCTAATTGCTTCGCTCAGTATTTGCAAACAGCAGCATGTATTGCAGACCTAGTTTAAAAAATAAACACAGTAACTTACAATTTAAATAAAAGACTTCTCATAGACAAAAACATTGTCAGCCATTTTGGTTTTTAAATTATCTGTGCTACGTCATAATTTGTAAACAAATGCACACGAAATAACCTGTCTGAATTCATAATATACAACCAGTAACTTTTATCGTAAACTAAAGGAGTTTGTATATGTTTTAATCAATTGGAGATCACGAATGAGTGTTTAGATCACTAGTGCGAACAAGTTTGTTTACTAACTTTATGCCGTCACGAATATGGCAGATAGAATTTCATGCAACACAAATAGTTATGTCAGTCGAAAGTCGAAAGCTTCTCCAAAAAAGGGAGGATTGTTCTACGGGAAGAACAAAAATAACTGGGCATTTTTTTTTATAAAGACGTTCTTCGTGATCGATTGGCTCGCATACCGGTTTTTATGGTAACGTTACTCCGAGGTTCCTGATTCGATCCCGGCTTTATATTGGCTCGAGTCTGGGTGTTACTGAATTCCATAACAAGTGCGTTTACTACGTAACTTGGGTTTAAAACGTCGTAAAATCCGTAGTATAGGATTACTGTCGGTACAAAAAAATATAAGAAATCAATATTATGCTTCTTTTATATTCTAAAAATAACGAAAATAAAACATTTTTTTTGTTAAAGAAGTTTCATATCACGGCATCCATGAAGTTGGAGGGTGTAAGTTTTTGAACAAGTAGAAAGAGTGAGTGTTCTGTCAGACTACTAATTCCTGAAGCATTTAAGGGCTGTTTATACCCCTTTGACATATCACTGGGGGGAAAACTCCTTGGGCTTTGATTTTAAGAACATGAGCTGTGAAATATATCAATTTCAGCGAATTTGACCGATGCCATGGATCCCATGTATTGTGTGCGTGATCCTTTCTGTTTTGTTAATTTTAAGAGAAACTAATTATCGTGACCTTTTGCATTTAGTCTGGAATCTGGATATGATATTTTTTTTTGGATAATCCATACGGATCTTTACCGTAATCCAATCCAATGCCATAATCTCCACACTTGGCAGGTGCTTTAAGAGATCGCAGTGAGAGACCATAATTCGAAAAATAATGACAATGAATTCGAAATTCGATCTCCACAATGACCGGTCCTGCGCTGCCCGCATTCAGATGCTTCCCGCGACGTTCACCAGATGGTCGGTCCACCGAGTGGGAGGCCTGCCTACACTTCTTCTTCCGGTCCGTTGTCGCCACTCGAGATCTTTTCCATTTTGCGGTCTACAGGAAAAGAATTGAGATTACCCCAAAACTGTTAGTCGTGCTTTAGGACACCCTTAAATGACTTAATCAATTTATGACGCCTTTCATCTTTTATTTATTATTGATAGGCATAAGAGTGAGAACTAAATGAAAAATTATACCTATTAAATGATTTAAATGATTAATTATACCTTTTACTTACTAACTTAACTTTAAAATAAATTATTATAATAGAAAAATACTATAAAAAAATCGACTCGGCTCACAAGTGAATTCTCAGGTGGGAATCGCAATTGAGAGAGCATTGGACCGGATATCCAAAGTTGCGGATTCGATTCCCGCCTGAGAATTCACTTGTGAACTTCGATTTTTATCTAGTATTTTTCCATTATAATAGTTTATCTTATAAGATAGCATTGAAAAAATGCATAATATATATAAAAAAAAAAAAAAACTTATTTTATATTAACACCAACACAATACTCTGATACAGTATAAATATTTATCAAATAATAATAGCAATAACGGTTACTAACGATATCATAACTAAATTAGATTAAAACAGCTTTATGGTGTGATAATTTACGTCGAACACAATATTATATATTTTATAAATAAAATTTTAGCTGACTTCAGAGTAGGTATGAATATATTTATGAAGAATTAGCACTTATATGTATTTCACAGTTGCGAATGTTACATCACAATGTTGATAATATTCCTCAGCCGTTGCGTATAGTACCCTGATTACCATACAATACCTGCAGGTCAGAAGCCAGAACAAAGTTTAGTACGCAGTTTTCAATTTCACACACGGATTTGCATGGAACATTTTTCCGAGTGATGTAATTAATTATACACATACCTTCTCCAGTGCAAGTTTGCAATTATAATATAAATATTTAATATATAGTATATAATTATATATATTGTAATTTAAATTATATTTTCTTATTTATTATATTTTTCATTAATGCATTTTGACAATCTTATGTATCCTAATGTAACAATATCGTAAATTTCAAATTGTCTATGTTATTAAATTAATTGTTAATTTTTAAATAAATCTTAAGTTCATTTTAATTTAATTTGGTTTAATATTGTATTTATTTTGCTAATTAATATAATTTTAACGAATGTACGCCATTGTTGAGACATACATCAGTTTGTTTTTTAAATTTATGTTATTGTGATAATGTAAGTTAATACAAGTATGGTAGTACTTAATAAATAAATCAAAAAAAAAATATTTATATTTTATAAGAAACATGACATACATCGTTTTGGGTCCAAGTTAAGTAGTTTAAGCACTTGTGTTATGGAATTCAGAAACAATCACGGTGCTACAACACGCAGTGCCGGGGCAATATAGAAAATGTCGTTTACAACATTGATCGAGCCGGAGATTATAAATATTATTTTATAATAGCTTTGTCATTTAATTAACAACGACAACAAATAACCTTTTGGTCTATTATACATGTTTACGCACAAAAAAGCCAGGGTGATTAGACACCTTCTGGGTTAGCTTGTTCTATTGTGGATTCTGTCTTTGCCCCGGGCTTGATTGGGATCAAGAGCGAACCCATGATAAACAAAAAAGAAATATGGCGATAGAGAGAGGAAAAGAGAGAAATATTTATTGACTAATTCACACAACATACTACAAACGAGCTTATAATCTATATATATATATAAATTCTCTGTCACAGTGTTTTACTGCGATGAACTCCTGAAAAAGTACTCAAAATCGGTTGCGTGGTTTTACGCAATCGATTTTGAGTATTTTTTCATTTTGCCGGATTTGATCCAACTTAGGACATAGGATAGGTTTCATTTAAATTTATAGCACAGCAACGCCAGGTCAGGTTAGCATCCATATAAAATGTTAGGATATGACACACTATTGGCCAATAAGGTTCCTCTGAGGCCTTACTAGGTATGGGCGTTATTTAACGTTATCGGTTTCAATAACAGGTTACGCAGCCTATAACCGATTCACTAGTTATGGCTCGACCACTAAACCTGTGATTTTTCGTAACTAGTTTTCAGTAGCAACGCATTAAAATATTAATTTAACAAACATAAGAGACAAAAGTGTTTGTTTATTTAAAAAGGTCAAAAAGAATAGCGAATCTTTAACAATAATCAAACAAAAGATGTAAATAGAAAGTGATCATTTCAAATTAAAAAAATATAAAATAACGTGTTGTAAAAATGTGTAAATAACTTTAAAATATTTTAAATCATTGTATAGCCTGTACGCCTGCATTACATAATTATCATCCTACCTACCATTAGTTGATGCAATCAGTCTTAAGCGTGGATAAAAAATGAAGGAAAGTTCATTTTAATCAATTCTTTCTTCTACGAAAATTGTATAATACTTGTTAAAATTTTGTGACTAAGTCCCAATAACGAAATAAATGTAGCTAGCTACAGCGTACGGACTCATGAGTGACATATTTACGTTGATAGGTGCAGACAATAAGGATGAGTTTATTGTTATACTACTTTAACAAATAACTGGTTACGAAAAATCACTCGTTTCAAAACAGGTGACGATATAGAAATAACTGGCTATGTTACGTTTCTCAAAATTCTCGTAACGACTCATATCTAGGCCTTACCATGATCATTTAGCGCGATGCAAGTTCGATTGTCAAAATAAGAGGCGATAGTGGCGTCTTTCTTTAACAGTGGAGCTTGTAGCGACCAACATTGATATACTGGTAGGGCAAATAAAAATACAATTTAATGAAATATATATTCATCTAGGTCGATGCAGTCGCTATGCATAAAGCTTTGCTATCACCATATATTAGAGCGGAGCGTACTACTATAAAAAATCAATAAAGTTTGGTAAATTTTAAAATTTTATACGAATGAAAACTTTCAAAAAGCGCGCACTTTTTGTTTCAATGGAAAATCCTATAGAGCTAATGTTTTTTGGTCATACCTTTTTTATTTTTGCAAATTACAAAATTCGGGCTCTATTACAATCTCTCCTAAACGTGTTGATTTGATTCCACACAAAAGTTATTAAAATCAGTTAAGAACTCGGGAAGGTATGATGTAACAGAAATTGCGTCATTGAGAGCTGATCCATGAGAATAACTTTTTTAATAGCAGAAACACAGCACATATTGCAAGCGATTGCGAGAAAAACGAGAGAAGAAAAAGCAATGTATTTAACTACTAATTAGTTTTTAACTAATGTCAAACATTAATTAAACATTGTATTGTTGATTCTCCCATTCAGACGAGTTAAATATATCTTGCTGGTCGTATGCTCCTCACGTAGTGTCTCTCTTTTTGGATCACCTCATATTACTCATATCACTTGTAAGTTACAAGTTGTCACCTCTTCACATTCCGTTCCACCAACACGTACAATACTATCAAGGATCTTGATCTATTCGATATCTTCGAAAACTTTGAAACAAAGAATACCTAGTGTTAATTTTATTAATTTATATGACCTGAGAATAAACAGAACCACATTAATTGTTTCACTTACCCTCGAACAATGTTAATGTCTGCGTAATATAACTATTTTATTATTTTTAATAGAAAAATACTGGAAAAAGTCGACATGGTTTAAATTTATCATTAAAGATAGTATTGAAAATGCATAAAATTTAAAAAAAACTGTTGTTTTTAAAATTAGGCCTGTAAGTTGGCAATTTTATAAGGTCTATTTTGCATTGTGCTTATTTGTATACAAATTAATTTAATATTATATTAAAATATCTCACGATTTTAACAATGAGACTCAAGTATAAGGATTGTTATATGTCAAACTTTATAACTTCCTGTTATTTGATCTAACTTAAAAGATAGTATAAGTTTCATTTTAATTTAAAGTAAAGCAACGCGTGGCCGTTTCAGTTAGTATGTATGTATATAGTCGTTGTACAATACATCCTTTTTGTACAAGAATATGTATTTTTATATATATAATAGGATACATTGTACTACGAGTGTATACAAACATATATACATATATACTACCTGGCCCGGCCAAAATCGGTTCAGTAGTTTCAGAGTTTATCCCGAACTTACATTGTGACAAGAGATTTTTATATAATATAGCTTATACCCGCGGCTTTTTTTTCAATAAAAAGTATCCTATGATACTTCTAATACCTCCAAGAATATATGTACGAAGTTTCATGATGATCGGTTTAGTAGTTTTTGCGTGAAAATTTATAATATTAGTAGGGATATAGATACAATTAATATGTTTGATCCTTAAAAGAGTAAATGAAAACGATTTAATTTCGCATAGATACGGTATGTAGTCAAGGCGCGTGTGTTACGCGAAATGCTCAATACTCACTTTCCAAGGCAAACCGGCGCCGGCGCATGAACTTGACACTCGATGTAAGCACGAGCTGTTGAAGTAATGAGGAATTATCTAGACATACATTTATTTACTGTAAACAAAAAACAATGAACACATTCGAAAGATTATTTAATTAATAGAAACTAATGCAAAAAACTAGAGGCTTATTTTTAGGAAGGTGTACTGCGTTTTATAATCAGGTGCCACACCATGTAACTGAACTGCTTTTAGGGAATTTTAAAAAGTTGTTAAAAAGCCGAATTTTATTTGAAGGACGAAACTGCGTGGAGTTAGTAGCCTCTTCCTTAGTATAGTTCATACTTCAAATTAATATTTTGTAAAGTTAGTTTTTCTAATGCACTTTACAAGCGCTAGAAAAGTATTCTTAATTTTAAAAAATCTGTAAAGTATTAAAGGGAGAAAAAAATAGCACTTGCCGAGTTTCTTGCGGCTTTTTCACGGTATAAGGTCTCCCGTCGCAGGACTTACGAAGCCATGACATAGTTGACTTTCAATAAATGCATTCTAAATACTCTTATTTAATAAAAAGCATTTTATCGATTTATACCTATTTCGTGTGGAATGAGACTTATCCCGTGGCGATAAGATCTATCTTTGATTTTGGATGCGACCTGTGTAGACACTGACACCATCACATGTAGTCGCTACATCGAAGGAAGCTATGGCTGCTGCAGCAGCTGCAGACACAAAGTTCGCAAACATGCAGCCCATGGAAACAGTAACATGTTTCTTGGTGTCGAGACTATGGGTTCATGGGGCCTAAAAGCTAAGTTCTTTGTTAAAGAAATATCTAAGCGTGTAATTGAAACGACTGGGGTCAAGCGAACTGGTAGTTTCTTCAGCCATCATACTTATAAGCACCAAATTACCAAACACCAAGTACCAAATGCTGACTTTCTTAATATCAGCGGCGAGGTTTGATTTCTACCTTTTAAAGTATTTTTTCCAATATTTATTTTCTGTTATGTTAAAGTTAAGGTTCATACTTGTTTCTTTTTTTGTATCTAGTTTAAGTTTGTTACAACTGCTGTTAAATCATAATATATTAAAAATCCAAGGCGATTTCTATAATGAAGGCTTAATGCCATCTTTAAGTACCTATACAATAGAAATGTTAAGTAACACTGGAATAATAACGACACCTCCTCTTGAACTCTGATTTTTCGTTTGGCTTCTTTTAGGTTGTGGAAAAACTATAATACCTATATATATTAAGCATAAGAAGCTCGATGGTGAAGCGTTAAGCATGTTTCACCAATGATTGCGGAGGTGAAGCAACTTCCGTAAATGTCGTTGTGTAACATGCTTTTGTGTAACATTGTAACTACATCTGCAGTCCCAAGCATCAACTAGTACAATGGAGAAGGCCCGCGTGGTGGCGTTAGCTCAAAACTTCATCCAAGTCACAGGACTGAGTTAATGAATACGAACCATGGTGGAAGATAATAAAAGTTACTGTTATTAATAGAAATAATTGGAAAAATTCAATAGGTCTGTAGGGTCTTAATAGCTCAATAGGCAGAGTACTCGCCTGGATAGCGAAGGTATATAGGTTCGAATCCCGCATGACACTTAAGACAAGTTGAGGTCTAAAGAATGTGCCGGAGTGAGGCCAGGCAATAATGAGAGGCGCTGGGTCGTCACTTATGTATTTATATTATGGAAATTAAGGCACAAAATAGAGCCTTAAAGAAACTTATAGACTTTGTTATGTATCAGGAATTGGTGATACAGAATCTTGTGGGTTGTTATAACTTTTAGTGTAAGCTTATTATAACTGATCAGCACTTTATAAATATATTAAAATAATTGTTAGCGGTGAGTCAACCGCTCTACGCGCTGACTCTGGTAAGAATCAACTTCGAGAACAAAACAAATAAAAAGAGACAGACAGTAAATTTAAAAACGGAAACCAAGAGAAAAATGGCCAGCGAAGAGCGCAATGACAGCAACGAGTCGCTAATATAGCTATGGCGCCTCGTTACAAGAACAATACGAATCTAATGGCACCTCTCTTCAAAATCGGTGAAGCCGTTTAAGCTACAGGTCACAATTGAGCAAACGCATTACATACCCACATGCAGAACCCGCGAAAAACATTGTCCTCCTTCTGTCAGCCAGGTAAAAATATCTTTTATTTCAATTGAGTACGACTTAAATTACTTTCTATTGCCAGATGCAGCGTATGTTTAAAGTTTGCTTATACTGGGCATAATCAAATAACTGTGTCAAATAATAATGGCGACGCCTAGTGGCGATGGTTAGATGGCCTCCTACGCTAAGATGAGACTTTCCTCTGATACCATTGTCTATAAAGCTAGAATAATAAGTGAAACCTAGATATGGGATTAAGGGTATATACGATAATAGAAAAAAGAATTTAGAGCATTGACGATATAACAGTATATGAATAAATATTTCTTACATTCACACCAATTAGCCTAGCCCAAAGTAAGCACTGTAAGGCTTGTGTTATGGATACAAGGGTAACATACATATATGATAGATAGATATGTAATATTCATAGAAATACATTATAACACCCATGACTCAGGTACAAATGCTCGTATTCATCATACAAACATCTGCCCCTTCCGGGATTCAAACCCAGGACCGTCGGTGCGACAGGCAGGATTGCTACCGTTGCACCAAACGGTCGTAAAATACCTTATAATAAAGGTAAAGAAGCAAATAATTTATAAAATAAAAGATATATCCCAGCCGTATATATATTTATATATATCTATACTAATATTATAAAGAAGTAAATTTTGTGTGTTTGTATATTTGTTAAATTGTAAGGGGTAATCTCGGGATCTACTGAACCGATTTTAAAAATTCTTTCACCAATAGAAAGGCACATTATTGCTGAGTGTCATAGGCTATATTGAATGCTAGAAAAAATTTAAAGAATTTTGTCCACTCGTGCGAAGCCGGGACGGGTCGCTAGTATATATATAAAATTCCTGTCACAGTGTTTGTTCGCGATAAACTCCGAAACTATTCAACCGATTTTGATGTTTTTTTTTTCATTTTGCTGGATTTATTTCGACTTAGGACATTCAACTTTTCTTCGGCGTCAAACGGGACTCAAACCCACATCCCTCGCTATGCGGGTGAGTGCTCTTTTATTCACCTCCTGCCTTTACAGACCGTTCGATATTTATCAAGTATTTCTTAAGATGACGCCAACGCTGCCTATTCATGTTCTAAGTATTACTTACAGTTACAACATCTAGTGTAATCGTTTTACAAGTATCGATAAAGAAGAGACAGCTATGTAATCCTGTGATCACGGCTCCTGTGAATGATTCGAAATATCAGGATTTAATAAAAAATAGGCGCAAAAACAGTAAAAAAGTTTTATTTAAATGTGTAATTTTTTCCGTTTATTCAAGGTACAAAAAACAACTACATTCACAGCTAAATTATTAGTAATTTTTGACATAACAAATGAAGCCAATCTCATTGTACACCAAATTCTAATTAAAAATTACTGTTATCTTGGGGCGAATATAATTATTATATATTTGACCTATGATCGTTTAGGTGTTTTACACTTGAAACTAAAAATAATATTTTATAGTTAATTAAGCCCACAATTTTTTTTAAAGGTTATCAATCAATGACTTTATTTTTGATAATTTCATAAATACGTAATGTACGCGGAAGTACTAAATATGCATGTGCTGGATATTGCAAACAAAATTCGCCAGTTGGAAGAACTGAAGACTAAACGCGCAAGAAAAATAACATCGTTTCCTTGAAGAGATGCCGTGATCATGATCTCATCCAGCACTATGTCCCAATTATTCCAAAGAGTGACATACGTGGGAGCGCCAGGATCTTACAACAGGCAAGCAAAAAACTACTGGTTTTTATATATTTTTCAATGTTATCTTTATATGATAAATTATTTTAATTGAAAAATACTAGAATCATTCAGCTGTATAAAAACAATAAAACTGATTGACAGTTTCATCTTAATCGATTGTCCAAACATTTGTAAAAATGTTTCTTTCGAATACGAGAGGATGTTCCTCTCAATGATGAGGCAACGCTGGCCTACAGCGTAAAAAGTAGAAAGGCACGTACTATAAAATTTCGACAGTTGTTCACAAGGCTTAGTATTTCAATTGGGAAAGTTTTAGACCGGACATTCAAAGGTTGCGGGTTCGATTCCCGTCTGAGAATTAATCCGTGAGCTGAGTCGATTTTTCCAGTATTTTTCTATTAAAATAATTTAGCATATAAAAAACTACTGATCAGATAAATTATTTTTATTGGAAAAATACTAGAAAAAATCGACTCGGGTCACAAGTGAATTCTCAGGCGGGAATTCACTTGTGATCCGAGTCGATTTTTTATAAGATCGCAATGAAAATGCATAAAATATATAAAAATTATAAAACTACTGATCAGTTTGATAGTCATCCTGTGATCACGTATCCTGTAAAGGAGTAAATATTATCCAGCAGTTGTTTCTGAATAAGAAGAGCACTCGCCCAAATAGCGAGTGTTATGTGGGTTCGAGTCTCGCCTGGCACTTGAAGCAAATTGAGTTTTTTTTTTAAATCAGTATTACTTATGTATCTTTATGAACCTATCTTTTTATTCAATACATAAAAATACGATACATGCATAGATTTACGTCCTAAATAGATTATTTAAGCGAATAAGAGGACAAAACTTAATTTAGGACTACAACTCTAGCAATGTAGTTTGTAGTAGACGTGTGGTTTTGAATCCCACATAATTGGATTTTTCTAACACTAATTAAATAAATAAACGATATATTTCTTTCATTTACACTTATTAGTTCTGCCCAAAGTTGACACTATAAGGTCTTTTATGGATACTACGGTAAAAGATAGACATGCATATATGATACAAAGATATTTAATATTTATAGAAATACATATGAATACCCATGACTCAGGTTTAAATGCTCGTATTTAGCACACAAACATCTACTCCTTCCGGGACTCAACCCAGGACCGTTCGGCGAGAAAGTCAGAATTGCTACCATTGCTCTGATTGGTCGATTTTTTTTGTACTTATATCATAGATAGAAATTTATATATAATATTTCTTTGAATTTCGTTACCCTTGTGTCTATAACACAAGCTTACTTTGGGATAAGCTACCTAATTGGTGTGAGTTTAAAATATATGTTTATTATTTGTAAAGACAAATAACGAACGGTTTAGTGGATACAATATTACAAAATTTCATTAAGTAAGCAAAGACTGTCTAAAATCTAGACTTGGTGGAAAGGATTTCGCAAGGTATTTTGTAATCTGAGCAATGTAGATGACTCAGTGGTGTTGCCTACGAATACTTTGGGAATATTTATTGTTGCTTTAATGTTGAATAAATATGTTTTTATATTTTTCATAAAAATACAAGCAATCAATTATTGATTTATATGTTAATAATTGTTAAAATATCTACGCAATATGAAGAGCTTACAGATATATTAATTTATTTTTTAAACACAGAAGCAAAATACAATTCTAACCATTATTCAATAGTGCCTTAAGGCTATATTTATTATTAAAACTGTATTTCTAAAAAACTGCGTATAGCATTCATTAAAGTTACATTTATAATAATCGCAAATACTAGCTTCTAAATATACGGGATTGGTACATATCTTAATTTTGTAAAATCTACTTAATAAGTTATTAAAGGAAAAAAATCTTCATAAAACAAGAATATTACTTGACTCCCTATAACGTTATAATAATACTTCTTACATTCGCACCTTAGCATAAAGTAAGCACTGTAAGGCTTGTGTTTTTTTAATGAGTACTAGGCGTTCTATGAAGTTAAGAACTAAATATTAAAAAGAATAAATTATATAAAACTAGCAATTATCTTAATGACTATTACGCAAGACTTGATCTCAACCTTTTAAACACTTATCGTAGTTGCGTTCATTTATGTTTAAAAATGTAATGACTTCCAAGAGTGAGTCTGCTGGAGCCCCCATAACTATGGGCGTGCCCCAAGGATCAATATTAGGGCCTTTACTTTTTTTGATTAATATTAATGACCTTCCTTACTATGTTAAAAATCTATGTGAGACAGTGCTATTTGCAGATGACACTTCCTTAGTTTTTAAAGTCTCTCGACACGATGATTGCTCTGACGATGTAAATAGTACGCTATCAAAAGTTTTACAATGGTTCACCAGTAACAATTTATCACTAAATTCAAAGAAAACAAAGTGCATACACTTTACGTTACCGAATGTAAGGAGGGTTGACCTACATATAAAGTTGAATGATGAAGTAGTCGAATTTGTTGAAAATTTCTGGGTATTACATTAGATTCACGACTACAATGGGACCCTCACATTGAGGCCTTGTCAAGTAGACTCAGTTCTGCGGCATATGCTGTAAAAAAAATAAGGCTTTTAACTAATATTGAAACGGCAAGGTTAATTTATTTTAGTTATTTTCATAGTGTAATGTCTTATGGGTTGTTGTTGTGGGGCTCAGCTGCTAATATTGAAAGCATTTTTGTATTACAGAAAAGAGCTGTCCGCGCAATATACAGCCCTCGGCCTCGGTATTCTCTCAGAGATTTTTTTAAGGAAATTAATATTCTTACTGTGGCGGGACAGTACATTTATGAGAATATAATTTATGTACGAAAACACTACAATACTTTGGTCAAAAATAGCGACGTACATTGCTTTAACACCAGAAATAAGAATAGACTTGCCGTTCCAAGATTTAGACTTCAAAAGACAGGAGGCTCTTTCTTGGGGAAAGGTATAGCACTGTTTAATAAAGTTCCACAAAGTATAGTAGATTTGCCTTATCATTAGTTTAAAATGTATGTAAAAAATAAGCTCATGTCCAAAGGTTTTATTACAAGGTCAACGACTATTTAATAGATCGCGATGCATGGAAGTAATACGTGTCATTTCAACATGACACTATTTATTACAGGTTGTATCATACAGCATTAGCATTTGTTAATTTTTTAAACTAATTTATTACTGGTAGTTAAGAGTATGACATGCTCTCTTAATACATTTCTTGGGTGTTGGCATGTGGTGCGGATCGTTACGTTCCCTAAGATATGGTTGAGCGAAGCGATGGCTGTATCATGCGTCATGCTCGTGAACGGGTGCTGCCTTGGGAAATGGGTCTGCTTTAACCTTCAGTATTCAGTATTGACTAATACTAAACATAAATCTTGTTATTTTCTTTAATTTGTCGTTTATTCCCTGTATGTTATTGCAATGTTCAGGGTTACTTACTTTAAGTAAGTACAGATACTTGTTGACTTTGTTGTAATTAACGAAACAACGAAATAATGATATCATAACACTATTATTATTGTCATAACAAAATAATTTTGTTTTTTTTTTGTGGATTGTGTATGGTGACGACGTATTTATATTGTAAATGTCGTTACTTCTGTCAAAGCTGACGAATTTCTTGCGCCCATTCTTCTTGTCAGTTAAAAGACGTCCTGAATGGGTGGTAGGTAAAAATGTTGGACGATTCAAAACTACTTATTTTTAAGTGCATTTGAATAAAGTTATTTTCATTTTCATTTTCATTTTCCTTATTATGTGCTTTTTATTATTCACAGTGTTTACTTAATAATATAATAATTTCCCTTAACTGGTATACATGCATACATGATACAAGGATATTTAATACATATTCATGAATGTCTACCCAAATCATGGGTATTTATCAAAACAAACACCTGTCCCTTCCGAGACTCGAATCTTGGACCGTCGATGTCATATGCAGAATCAGCAACCATTGGACAAAACGGTTGGACAAAAAGCTTTGTGATTCAACATATATCAAATAATTATAACTATTACTTTAAATCAGTCACTAATTACAGTTACCTAAGTAACACTGGTCATATGACATAAAAATTTTGACTTATCCACTTGTCAGTCCGCTACCACTCGCCGAACCCGTCTCAACAGTTCAAATACTACGAAACTTTTGATAAAAACGTCGGACTCTTAGATAAAAACGCCATTTTCTCGCTAAATAATGAAGTAAGGACCACACAAAAAATCTACCATAGATCTGATTAAATAAAGAATCCACCACAGAATATCTGGATCTCTGTAACTCAAAAATAAATCGTAATTTAAAAAAAAGTAGGCCACGTGGAAATTTGAATATAGTAGTAATTGCTATACTACTATAGCTGAGGGACCAGGGACTGATGAGGGGTTTTGGCTACCGGTGACAATTGCTCTGTAGACTGTCAAGTGGATAAAAAACATAAAATTTCGTGCAGTTAAAAGCCTTTTCGTTTATGACCACATAAATATTTTTCATCAAAATATATGCAGCCTACGCAGTAAGTCTGACCTGTTAACCCTTTACATAGAAGAACTCTACGTGGATAAATGTGATATTGATGTGTTGTGTTTAACAGAACACTTTATGCTCAATGATGATAAAACGAACATATCAATATGTATCTACAAACTAGCGGCCTCCTATTCAAGAAACAGTCGAAGAGGTGGCTCTTGTATTTTTGTACGACAAGGACATGAATTCAAAATTGTTGATGTTTTAAAATATTGTGTGAAATGTGTATTTGAATGTTGTGCTGTGGAACTTTTATGTTTTAATACGATTATTGTTTGTATATATAGGCCGCCTAAATCTGACTATAATTTATTTTATGAAAAAATATCTCAAATGTTAGATTATTTTAGACACTGGAAAAACAAAAAGATTATACTATGTGGAGATTTTAATATTGATAGACTTAAGAAAGGCCACTTATCTATGGATTTTGAAAATTTACTTCATAACTATAATCTTAAATTACAAATTAATAAAGCTACAAGGCCTATCAGCAAAACATGTCTAGGTAATTTCGCTACAAACATCAGGCGCTGTAAGACTGATGTACTTGATCTTAACTTATCAGACCACACTGCACAGTTACTTACATTTCCAGTTAGTAAAAAAAGTACATTAAATTCTTGGCGCATAAGAAAAAGAGATACAAGCAGTGTTAATGCAAAAAAGTTTTACGATGCCATAGGAAGTTTGAGCTTTTCTGAAGTATATAGGCTAACTGATGTTAACGAAGCTTATGACTCTTTATATGAGACGATAGCTATGTTCTATGACCTTTGCTTTCCATATAAATTAATAAACTTAAAGGCTAGAAAAAGGCCCAGGTGGATATCTCGAGGGATCAAACTTTGCAGTAAAAATAAAAGAAGGTTACTTTGGAACTATAAAAATTCACCTACATTGTCAAATAAAGTATTACTTGGAAATTATTCAAGACGTCTCAAGAAAATAATAAACCTGACACAAAAAAGTCAAAATAACTTTACAATTAAAACGTCTAGTAATAAATCAAAAGCTACTTGATCTGTTATAAATCAAAATAAGAATAATTTACCACGTGCAACAATTAAAGAAATTAATTTCAATGGCCGGACTATGACTAATCCTTGTGACATAGCGAATACGCTAAATAATTATTTTGTAGATCAAATTAACTGTACATCAAAAATGACTCTGAAAAATAAGAAATTTGACATTAAACTACAATCTAATGCTCACTCAATTTTTTTGACACCGACTAGTCCACCCGAAGTACTTAAGATTATATTATCACTAAAAAACACAAATAGTGTGGGCTACGACGATATATCTAGCACAGTAATTAAAAGTTGTGCTAAACATATAGCCTATCCATTAGCTTATATAATAAACCTTTCTCTGAGTCAAGGAACATTTCCGGAGGCCTTTAAATTGTCTATAATAAAACCAACATACAAAAAAGGTGATACTACTGATGTTATAAATTATAGACCTATCGCTCTCACAGTAGTTTTTTCAAAAATCTTTGAAAGAATAATATATAACATAGTTTATTCATTTCTTGAAAAGTTTAATATTTTTTCTCCTCAACAGTTTGGCTTTCGTCGAGGTAAATCCACTAACTTAGCGACCTTTAACTTACTGAAGCTAGTGACTGACTCTATGGACAAAAGGGAAAACATTTGCGCTATATTTATGGACATGTCAAAAGCATTTGATTACGTTGATCACAATATTCTCTTGCAAAAGCTCTACCATTATGGAATACGGGGCATTGCTTTAAAATTGTTTGAATCCTACCTAAGCAACAGAAAGCAACAAACTGCTATCAAAAGTATCTGCAAACGAACACTAGTAGAAAAGCAATATATTTCAAAATGTAGAGATGTAGAGTACGGTGTTCCTCAAGGTACCATATTAGGACCTCTTTTATTTTTAATATATATTAATGACTTACCAACATCCATTGAACACCCTATGACATTATTTGCTGATGATAGTACAATATTGATTAAATGTAAAAACAATTTGACAAATGAAACTGAAATTATAATTACATTAAGCAAAATAATTAAATGGCTCGATATAAATAATTTGAATTTAAATATTGATAAAACCAAAATAATGCATTTCCGCCAGTACACTCAGGCACCAAAATTAACAATTCGTCATGGTCAATATACAATAGAACCTGTAACGGAAGCAAAGTTCTTAGGGTTACACGTGGACTATCAAACCAATTGGCTCAGTCATACGAATAATTTGTGTACACGTATTAATAAATTTGTTTTTGCTCTTAGATCATTATCTAGAATTGCTAATTTAGAGACAGTTTTAACAGCCTATAATGGATATGTTGCTTCTATCTTGCGTTACGGCATTATATTTTGGGGCAATTGCAACAACAAAGAAGTTATATTTAAAACCCAAAAAAAGTGTAGTAGGGCTATTAAGTCTTTAAAACGAAGAGATAGCTGCAAACAACATTTTATAGATTTAAAGATACTAACAGTACCTTCCCTTTATATTTATGAAACTGCAATGTTTGTCAGAGAGAATCCGCATCTTTTTCCCACTTTGTCCGATGGCCAATCAAAGGTAAGCAAACGTCATGGAAATAGATTACGCTTTCCAATTACGAAAACTGCGTTGAAAAGAAATGGCTTTTTCTGTATGGCACCTGAAATTTTTAATAAACTACCAAAGAAACTGAAAGATGCTAACCTAACTACATTTCGTAAGGACTTGTTGTCACTACTAATAAAGAAAGCCTATTATACCTTGACTGAATTTTTGACTGAAAAGTGGTAGCAATAACCTAGGACTAGGGTGTATTAGTAGTTTAGACTAGTTTACATTAATTTTGACTGATTCACTTTTATATATTTTTTCATATTATTATTGTTGATTTGTGATTGTTTTGTAGTATTTTTAAAATTGTTTAATTAATTTCATGACATTGTTTATAATAGTATTTTTTTTTGTATAAGAATTTCGACATTTTTCTTTACATATTTTAGTTAGGTACTTTAAATTTGTATGCCTGTTAATGGCCAGACATAGTGATACGATGTAATTGTCACCATCTGTTTTAATACATGTGTCTACAAATAAATGATTTGATTGATTGATTGATTGTTTCTATTTTTTTTTGTATTGACAGTACTGTTTAAAATCCTTGTATTGTAATAGTATTTTTTTCTTGTACGTCTTGACAGTATAAGAAAAGATTTCTTAAATGTTTTTATAACTACATAATGTAAAACGCGATGAAAGGGAAGAAAATAACAGCCCTTGCTGAGTTTCTCGGTACAAGGTCTCCCGTCGTAGGACTTTACTAAGCCATGCTGTAGTTTTGACGTTCAGTAACTACTTAAACCAAGTATTTAATTTTATGTTTAGCATTCACAATGCTATGTGTATATAAGATATAAATTAGGGATGTAAAAAGAAACCTCTCTGAGCAGGTGGTATTAAAAACCACGTCCTAACGCTATCCTGACGAGTGCTCCGACCGCTGAGCTACCGAGACGCTCTGGTAGACGTGTCGAAGTTTACAAACGTACTTCAACTTCTACTATGATCCACCAATGTTGAACGTTAACTACCTTCAACATCGAAAGTAACATTTTTACAAATACGAGTATCAAACATTTGATTAAGAAGGAACCAGCTATAATAATGTATTTAATTTTATTTTTTGCATTCACAATGCCTTATTTATATAAGATATAAAATACACTTGTATAACCAACCAATAAAACATCTTCATGTTTAATGTAAAAATTCTACGTTGTCCAGCGGTTACGGCATCTGGCTAAGCAAAAAAATTATCAAAATAAAATAACATCAGTTGCTTGCATTGCACATAAAATGCACATCGACGTACGACGCATGCGCTTTACACGCTGCACCTTCACGGTCGGCAGCGCAACTAGTGTTGTGCTAAAACTCCAGTGTTTTTGTAGTTCTGGTACTTAGGGTAATCAAAATAGTGATAATCATTTGGTCAACACTAGAAAAAAAATTAATCTTGCTGTTGAAGATGTTTCGCGTTTTGTAATAAAGTGCCACACCATGTAACTGAACAGCCTTAAGAGAATTTAAAAAAGTTGTTAAAAATCCCTTATTAGCGAAGGCTGTTTAAATAAACTGCCTTTAAAGAAATTTAAAAAGTTGTTAACCTTATAAGCAAAGACAGAATTGATGATTATTTGAAGGACAAAAAGATGTTTAATTAATAGCCTTTGCTTTAATAACTATACTTCTTAGATAAATTATTATAAAAGAAAAATACTAGCAAAAATCGACTCGGGTCACAAGTGAATTCTCAGGCGGGAATCGAACCCGCAACCTTTAGAAATCCGGTCCAATGCTCTTCCATTGCCTTGTGAACACTCGTCGAAATTTTCTAGTACCTTTCTGCTTTTACGCTGTAGGCCAGCGTTGTTTCATCAGTGAGAGGAACATCCTTTCGTATTCGAAAGAAACATTTTTACAAATGTTTGGGAAAGATTAAGATAAAAAAGCCATTTAGTTTTATAATTTTTACATATTTATATGCATTTTTTAATGCGATCTTATAAGATAAATTATTATAATAGAAAAATAGTAGAAAAAATCGACTCGGGTTACAAGTGAATTCTCAGGCGGGAATGAAAATATATAAAAACTATAAAACTATGCTTCTAATTAATTGAAGCAAAGTTCCCATGCATCAGCTTCAATGGCGAAATGTATGTGACGCCATAAGACTATGTGTTCTTCGCCGATTTTATTATTTTTGTAATGAATCGTACCAATAGACTTAGGACTAGATTATGACGGAGCCCGAATTTTGAAATTTGTAAAGTTTTCTTTAGTATTACGCTCCGCTCCAATATATGCTTAGTTAAATTTTCTAATGCATATTTACAAGCGCTAAAAAAGTTTTCCTTAATTGAAAGAAATCTGTGAACCATTAAAGGGAGAAAGTTTCTTGCGGCTTCTTCTCGGTACAAGAATTTTAAATTGTTGAATTTGAAATTTAACTCATTATAATTATTAAAATATAATCTTCAAATAAAAGTACTTGAGTCTCTAACAACACTATTGCCCGCTGGGAAACGCCAGCGCCGCTATGGACGCAGTGACGCCAACCTGTTTGTTTTAATTACTCTAACCAGTGTTTATTCATATTAGAGTGAAACAAAAAACAATAAATACTTATTTTCTCCTGATAACAATTGTTATTTGTTTTTTTTTTAATTTGAATGGGTTCGTTCTTGATTTCTATCAAGCCCGGAGACCAAGACAGGATCCACGATGGAACGAGATAACCCAGAAAGTGCCTCTGGTTCACTCTAAAACGAACGGGTTATATGTTATAAGTACTCGGAAATACAGACGCAGGGAGGGAGTTCCACTCCTTTGTTGTGCGCATTATGAAAGATGTTGAGAAGGATTTGGTGCGACAGGTAGGAATAGCAACCAAGACAGGGTGGTAGCCCGCAGTGCGTCTGGATTTCCGATGGAAAAAGGGAGATGGCGATATGAGCACATGCAGCTCCTGAACACATTCTCCAAAGTACATTCTGTAAAACACCGACAGAATGGCAACTATGCAGCGGTGAACTTACAAATGACTTTGCACAGCTAATCCTTCTTATTGAATAGTGAATACGAGGATCGGATTATATAATAAAATTACTTTATCTAGGCAAATACTTTCACGGACAATGCCTCTACCGTGATTTATCCAGGCTCTTGCTTTAAAGGCATTAAGTTACATAACATACTAATGAAAAGATATAAATTAATATTTATTGCAGCAATTTTAGATTTTTTTTTCAAATTATACCTTTTCAAATTATGCCCAACTATATTCTAGTGAAAAATTGTATGCCAAAACACCAAGTCGACCATGTAGAACGGGCCACAAGCCACCATACGGACATAGTGCGGACTAATGGGCGCTAACACCTCCAACTGCCGCCAAAGTAATGGCTTATTATAAGTAACGACCATTTAGTGCAACGGTAGCGATGCTGCCTTTCGCACCGACGGTCCTGGGTTCGAATCCTGGAAGGGGCAGATGTTTGTGTGATGGATACGAGCATTTGTAATCGAGTCATGGGTATATATTACATATCTATGTAGGTATCATATATGTATGTCTATCCGTTACCCTTGTATCCATAACACAAGCCTTACAGTCCTTACTTTAGGCTATTATTTCACCTTGTGAACCAAGATGGGGTCCATGATGGGAATCTTTTGATCACCCATCGTAAATTTGACCGCGTTAACTATTGCATTATCAAGCTTGATTTTCGATTTTCGATTGATCCATCGTCAATCAATTTTCTATGACAGATTACTAAAAGGTAAAAGAAACATTCTCCATTTATCACGATCGGTCGGAGAGGACTTTCTGTTTCAAACGAACAATACCTAACGTCATTATAGTGCGTTATTAGTGACACGAACGCACTAGCTGCCACCCCAACGAACGGATTGTACGGTTGCACTTTCATTTCGGCATTCTTCGCCGCATAGATATGGCGGTACAGATTATAATATACTGGGTGTAAAAACACCCTTAAAGAAATGGCGATATACACATAATTTATGTAGATAAAACCAAATATCATTATTATATATTTTTATTTATTTTTTTTGCATTCATAATGCAATATTTCTATAAGATATAAAATCCTCCGAGCCCTCAGGCGGGCTGAGTTGTTTTTTACACGTATTTTATATTTTATTATTCTTATAGTTCAACCGCTTACCTTACATGAGCCTTCGTCTGCGCCCCGGAAATCTTCTTAGAAAAATGTTTATACTGGGCTTCAAACCAAAACGTGTTAGATACTCGTAAATGCGTATGGTAAGATCAGTCCTCTGGTTGGCAGAGAAGTAACTCCCTTAACTTAATTTTAGAAAAATCATAAATTTTAACATCACAGCGCGCCGATTAAATCGTAATGTATAAATTATTTAATTTTTTTGTAGACAATAAATACTGTCCTTGAAATATTCCTCCCAGGAGTAAAATATATCCATAAATTTCTGTTACATTATCCAAACACCCTAAATAGTTTAATAAAAAAGCATGTTAAATTGCAGTAGTAATTATAAAGGGAACATATTAATTGGCATAATTTAAAAACGCATACTAATTAAAAGGCATAAACTGATATACATTTTTTATACATGACTAGCAAGCTAACCATACCTAATTATGTTTTTTTTATCCATTTTAAAATTTTGAATAATAAGTAAACAAGTAAAGTCTTAAAAGACGGAATCTACCATACTCTATTTATCTAATCATAAAGATAGAAGCCATTTGCGGCAGTTGATTCCACAGCATGCTGCAATATTACATCAGCTGCGATCACGTCTCGTGTCATGCTGGTGGCGGAAAGTGAAACGTGTCTTGGTAGAGACGATCGGCCAACCTGCCGATGTGCCGATTTCAAGCTTTCTCTGGGTGATCCATATCAGATTTGCAGGTCGCCGATGCCACGGCACTCGGGTTACCCGAATCCATCGCTCGGACAGTTGATGTCAATTGAAATTTTATACAGTTTTGTTTCCTCATGATGGACACCTTAAAAAGGTTTGAAAAATCAACTAATTTAAATACCTATATATGTATTTTTTTTAATGGGTTCGCTCGTGGTCCCATTTAAGCCGGGAGCCAAGATAGGATCCACGATGGAACGAGCTAACCCAGAATTTGCCTATTCACACTGTCTTTAAAAACGGACGGGTTATAACTCGGAAATACATACGCAGGAAGGGAGTTGCTGTGCGGATTATGAAAGATGTAAGCGCTTGGTGCGACAGGTAGGGATAGTAACCAAGAAAGAGTGGTAGACCGAAGTGAGAGTGTGTGCAATATCTCAATATTAAAACATAATGACTTGGACAAATTAAAAAAGTTAATGGTTTTGGTGAATTTCGCATTGGTGGATGACAGCCTTAGTAATTTAGCATTTATTTTTACTTAACGAATCGAGTTTCAATCTTGCCAGATTGTTTCTTCACAAATTTTCTATATATTTTTTTTCTGTTCATAGTGTTAAAAAAGGAAAATACAAATAACTATAAACATTAAAAAGTAACAAGCAAGAAAAAGGTAAAACTAACTCAAAGATTGATATTTTCTTGTTCCCTATTTTTTGGGAAGTTTGTGTCACTGAGTTTGACTGTATTGGTCTAGTAATATGGTTACAAGTATTTCTTTCCAGACCAGGTCAAAAGTACCCTTAACCGACAAACTTGTATGAAAAGGCTGATGAGAGTTGATGAAGCGAAATATGTATGTTAGGACCGTGGTATGTGGAAATCTGTGATCTCTGCCTACCCTGCGGGAAAGAGGCGATATATACGATAATAATATATATTATTTAAAGTAAACTTAGCAGGCTATGCATCTCATGAATGAAAGGCTTTTTGTAGCGTTCAAAAAGAAAGATCGAGTCGATAGCAAATAAACTAAAGTGTGACAAATATGAAAGTAAGAATGCTATAGATTTCGGCTTACGGTCTGCTAACGGAACCTATCACAATGTGTGCGAAACCTGTTCTGCGCGTACTAGTGTTGCGGATCGATAATTAATCCAAAGTCTATCGATAGGCGATAGATAGCAGGACCATCGATCGTAGTATCAATACTATCGATCTAATTTAGCCATAGTTTGGAACGTGTCAATACCATTAATTTTTTTTAATACTATCGATAGTATCGTTGCTCGTTAATAACAATCTATCTTTGTTATCGATAGTATCGGTATTATGTAGATTTTTGAAAATAACACCATCGATAGTTTTGGACTATCGGATGTTTGTCAATTTTTCTAGTATCGATACTAAATACCATCTATAGTATCGATAGAATTGCATTATTTCAAAAGTATTGAGCTATTGATAGTTGGACCGAAGCGAGCGAAGCTCCCATGGATCAGATTCAATGACGAAATGTATGTGACGCCATAACTTTATGAGTTCTAAGCCAATTTTGGTATTTTTTGTAATGAATCGAAAACATTGGCTCTATGGGATTTTCCATTGAAAAAAAACCGGCCTAGTGCGAATTGGACTCGCGCACCGAGGGTTCCGTACAAACATGTAGGTATATAAGTAAAAGTTCACCCATCACGACAATCGAGTCCTAGTTATGGTATTTTTATTGCAAAATGAAGATATAACAAAAAATTTAAGGTTTTCGGAATTTTGCCTTTATATGTGCTGTTAAACATTGCTTCATGCCAAATTTCAAGATTCTAGATTGACTGGAAGTACCCTTTAGGTTTTGATTCCCTCGCTAGTAGTTGCGAGTTCGAAAATATGCAGCTTAAATTGCTATTTCTTTTGATTGCGTTGACATAAAAGTTTGATTTTGTTACAGCTCAAAGGCATAAAGTATTTTGTAGTAATACCTCTACGCGTTCATAAGAAAAGAGGTAGTAACTTTAAAATTTCCAAAAATATTTTTTATTATATGATGTGACTAAAAATTTACGGTTTTTGCAATTTTTCCTTTATCTGTACTATAAGACGTTACTTCGTACCAAATTTCAAGGTTCTAAGTCTACGAGAAGTACCCTGTAGGTTTTGATTCCCGTGCGAGTTTCGAAAATTTGCGGAAATTTGCGGCATAAACGTCTGTATCTTTCGATTGCTTTGGCTGAGGAGTTTGATTTTTTCACAGCTCCAAGGGACAGTAGGCCTGAGTATTGGATATAAATTTTAGTTTGATACCTCCACGCGTTCCTGAGAAAAACGGTCTTGACAGCCGGACGGACGGAAAACAAAGTGATCCTACAAGGGTTCCGTTTTGTCCTTTTGAGGTACGGAACCCTAAAAAACCTTTTGAAAGTTTTCATACTGATGAAATTTTAAAATTTACGAAATATTATTGAATTTCATTATAACTTTATTTTTTTTAGCATAACGCTGTGCTCCGATATATGGTGCTAGCAAAGCTTTATGCCTAGCGACTGCATCAACTTAGTACGTTATTGTTCAAATGAATAGTAGTAATACTATCGATAGTCTGGCAACACTAGCGCATACGCAGATCGAGACGCGGCCGCCGAGCGGGCAATTATTCAATGAGCCGGGGAGCCGCTGGACCGTCTGAGATATTAATTGATGTTACCATATTTTTTGCGCGGTTTTAGGGTTCTGTAGTAAGGAAAGAAAACCCTAGTTGATGATCTGTAATAGGAACAGATTATTAAATTTTATTAAACAATAACTCAAAGTTATTATATTTTATATTATTTAAACATTTAACTGCTAGATCTATATATATGTGTAGAGAGATCAGAAAATACTAAAATTGACTCTGTGTTTAAAAGAGAGAATGACTTTTTTATGTTTTGATAGTTCTTTGTTTTTAATAATATGTAGTTTGTATTTTTTTCAATACTCTACGATAAAGTAAGTGTAATATTGTTTGGCAATGTTGTTAGTTTGTCTCATATTAAGAGAAAAGGTCAAGCTAAAAACACCCGAACTTTGAATATGCTGCATCAGAATGTATCGAAAATATATAGGAAATGCAAACAAAATTCTGTTTTGTTCAAGCATAATTGGATTAAGAGCATTCTTTATATGCCGAATAAAATTTTGTGAATTTAAATTCGGTAAAAAATTAAATCTATTTTTTTTCTGCCAGTTATGTGCGTATTCCCCGCGTTTTTCGTATTCATAAAAATACTGAACCCTTCTGTTATACGTACGATCGTTATTGGCAATTTTTTGCATCGAATGTCTGCATACAAAAACCATCCGATTCTCGTCTCCCGCGAAAGTCCTCTCATTCATTTAGGAGATTAATGGTTTTCACTGATCTTCCTGCACAACGTCGAATTGCTGGCTAATGTGAGCAATTACCGTCCACCCTCGATCGGTTCCGACATGCGACAGTCTAGTATTACCCGAGCCACTCAACCGGGGACTTTGGTAATTTTAGTTGAGGCTGGTAGAAATTGAGCGTTCTTTTATGCACGCTTGCCTGTGACTATATTATTAATTAAGCGAACTATACGCTACTTTTACTTTAGATAACACTTACTAAAAGATAGAAGATGTAATTATAAAATATAGTTAACTGTTTCTAAATAAGAATATATGAAACACAACAATTAACGTTAAAAAATGTATTTAATAAATTTTTAACGAATTATAACAGAGGAAATTGTTTTTCCCTGTAAAGAGACAAGTTTTCTTTTTAGAACGTGTCATAATAATCAAAATTACCAAAAAAATACCAACTTATCTGTATCTAAACAGTAAAGAGCACTTAAATAATATTTATGGAAAAACGTCGGTATCTTAGATACGTATAATTAAGCTGGAGCTTCCATATAGTACCTTTGTGTTTAGCATTAAAGTCGCAAATGCTCTGAATATAGAAAAAATCTGTTGAAAAGAGTCTCTTTAGTTTATTTTAAAAGTTTTTTTTTTTTTTTCAGATAGTATTTATTAAATTTGTTGATGTAGGCAAGAGTTTTCCACGTATTTTTTCCGTATAATTAGTGTTGTTATAATTTAAAATATTTTTATATTCATTAGATTCATGTTATTAAACATTCCACGAGTTTTGAACATTGTAAGGACTTAATAGGTCAATTGGACGAGTACTCGCTCGGATAGCGGGGGGGTTGTGGGTTTGACTCCCGCCTAACACTGAGACAAGTTAAATTTTCTTCTATTTTTTTCGATATTAAGATATTTCACTATCTCGTCTATTGAAGCCCATTCATAACAAGAATATAATGTCTTACCCATCATAGATTAAATATAAGAATATCAATACAATATAAATAATATCTGTACGGTACTGTATGTCTGCTTATTGTTATGACTAATTATGATGACTACATTCAGACAGTTACCATTTTAGTGCAAAAATAAATAAAGCAAAAGTCTACATTTATATCAAGACGAACGAACGATTTTTTATTATTTTAATCTCGTTGATGTCTTTTTCTCTTGGGACTGTGTACTTAGTACGTGTTGTGACGCTTATTATCGTATTTGATAATTTCTATTTAAATATAATTTATTATTGACGACCATTTAGTTTAACGTTAGCGATACTGCCTTTCGCTCTGTCGGTCCTGGGTTCGAATCCCGGAAGGGGCAGATGTTTGTATGATGAATACGAGCATTTGTACCTGAGTTATGTATATGTATGTCTACCGTTACCCTAGTATCCATAACACAAGCCTTACAGTGCTTACATTGGCAAGGTTGAGATACCAGCTTTCAACTAAGCGGACCGAGTTCAGATCAATTTTGCACTACGGACATGGATTCACGGAGGATGTACTCACGCATACCATAACACAAGCATTTAGCGGAAATCCCTAGCATCACACAATTTCAATTATCATAAAGTTACTTGGCATACTAATCGAAAGGCACAAATTGATATACATTGCAACTTACATTAGGTAAGATATGTTTTTATCTATTGCTTTAAATTTTTTTTCTAATTTTGCTTTTTATTTAGCTTACTACGAGGGGTTAATGGCAGTGGCGTGACTACCAAAAGGCCTTTAAGCTCAGGGAGCCCTCGGACCCTGACCAGCAAACCTCGTATTGAATTCGCTAAAATTTCTCCTACCTTTGGAATCTAAATAAAATAGGTTGCAACAGTATAAAATTTTCAATAATTTGCATTTTTTAAATTAAGATACATACGTGCATAAAGCTTTTGTTTTAATCCGTTTTATTGCTTAATACCTAAATTATTAATCTAAGTGTACGTCCCTAAGCTCTTCAACTATAGTACCTAGGCGATCACTAAAGCTCACACAAGACAATTATGCACCTGCATATAGTAATTAGTTTTGCTGTGCCATGCATGATGGTAAACTAGTACTAGTACTTTTGAAGTATTTAATTTTTATTATTATTTTTTGAAATGTTTAATTGTCTTCCCAACAATCTTAAAACTACACATAATGTTAATCTTATTAAAAAGCAATGTAAGTGCTTCTTGTTAGAAAAATGCTTCAATGATATTTAAGAATTAATTGGCTATATTTAATTAATGAACAATTTTCGAAATTCTATTGATTTAATTTTAAGCTAATTTGACAATAATTTATTCCATGTTTTCTTCATAATTTTATTATTATTACTAAGTTTATTATATCGTTATCAAATTAAAATTAATTTTAAGTAATGTATTACTATTTCCAATGTTATTTTAATTGTTTAAGAAATACAACAAATAAATAAAATATATAAGATAAATAAATTCCGGACAAGTCACAACAATTCTTTATTCCTGAACTAAGCACAACTTGTACTTTGGGTGCTAAATAACGTATAGAATACATTATATAAATACTAATATTATAAATGTGAATGTAAGTTAGATTGTTATGCTTTCACGCAAAAACTACTAAACCCATCATCATGAAACTTCGTACATATATTCTTGAAGGTATTAGAAGTAACATAGTATACTCTTTATTTAAACAAAAATTTTCCGGCGAAGCCGCGAGTAAAAGCTAGTACACTATAAACGACCATTACTCGAGAACAAATGCTTATATTCATCACACGAACATGCCCCTACCTGGATTCGAACCCGGAAGCTTTAACGCAGAAGGTAACAATCCCTGTCACGGTGTTTGACCGCGATGAACTCCGAAACTATTCAACCGATTTTGATGTCCCACAAACATGAAATAGGTTTGATTTTAATTTATAATAAAAAATATTGCAAATTATTATAACTGAATCACAGCAACGCGGGCCCGGGTCAGCTAGTACTAGCATATATTTCTACTTGATAAAACCCAAATAGTTCAGTTAGGACCCCAATTTTTTTGTAAAAGAACCTTTACTTACCTAGCTACGTCTCTGATAAATGAGGCTATTAATAATGTTTTTTTTATTATTCTTTAGGAAAAACTTTAACAGAATGAAATTTCACCAGCATTGTGGTGAGTGATAGGTTCAACATCAATGGAGCTAACGAACAGCACGTACGATGCCTCATAGAGCAGCAATAAAAAGTACTTAAGCTTTTTACAATTGTTGATACATAAAAAAGTCAGGGCATCGAAAGAAATGTATTTGACGATTGTCAAATTTTACTATTTTATCCACAAACTGCCTAAAGCTGCATTGGCAGGTTCATACTAGATTTGGCTGAGCAGGGAGAGAAACACCAGTAGTAATCAGTAGTACCTGTCATTTAAATTTTTTTTGTTTCTGCTTATCTCCGAAACGGCCGTACCTATTTTGGCGGGACTTTCACTGGCAGATAGCTGATATGTTAAGATGTAATTTTAGTTTATTTTATTTTAGAATATGATCGACTAAACAAAAGCTTTGCGAAGCGCGTTGGGTGTAGTTATTTTAGTATAAAATTACGATTGCAAAGTAATTGTTGGTGTGACAAGGTACCAAGTCGTGTAATTTTAATTAATTTGGTTGATGATAATGTAGTGTTACTTTATGTATGATAGATAAAAATAGAATAATTTAACTTTGAGGCTCCGACCCATTGGATAATTTTCTTGTCACGCAATTTATCACCATTCCGCAAATATTGATAATAATATTTCTCACATTCCCACAAATTAACCTAGAGCAAAGTAAGCATTGCGAGGCTTGTGTTATGGATACTAGGGTAACTGATAGACATACGAATATAATACCTAGATATGTTATATTCATAAAAATAAATGTTATTACCAATGACTCCAGCAAAAATGCTAGATTCATCACACGAATATCTACCCCTGATGGGATTCGAACCCGATACAGTTTGGCTCCGAGCGTAGGATCATTCGCGCTCTGCTAGACTTGCCGCCAAAGAAAAATAATTTAATTTTTATACATATTAAGTAACTATTTCGACAACCATTTGATGCAACGATGCAATGATGATGATTTATATATTTCTATAAACATTATATATCTATCAGAATAAAACACTTTTTTACGGATTTTTGCGCATGTTTTATTTTATTTTATATTTAATCCTGACGTTTCGACTCCTTTACAGGAGCCGTGATCACAGGATGACTAAGATGATCCTGTGATCACGGCTCCTGTAAAGGAGTCGAAACGTCAGGATTAAATATAAAATAAAATAAAACATGCGCAAAAATCCGTAAAAAAGTGTTTTATTCTGATGTGTAATGTGCGCGGAAGTGTAAGAACTAAATATTATATATCTATGTATCAAATACGTATGTCTATCCGTTAGTCTAGTATCCTCATAGTGCTTACTTTGAGTTAGGTTAATTGGTGTAATTGTAAGAATTATTATTATTATTTCTGTCACAGATAAATGTCTGCAACGCATCTTATGACTGTCAATCTTCAGTTGTAATTTGTTGGATGCCTGTTAGGTAGAGCATCTAAGTTATGTCACATTTACACTGTACAATTTCTTAAGTGCAAAAGACCTAATGAGGATCTCGTACGAAGTACCGTTACCACATTAGTTAGCGTTTCTTATGCTGATAGTATTCTGTTAAAGCATTCCTACTATTTGACTGGTTATGGAAACAAAGTGGCGAGATGTGACTCTATGAATAAATAAATATAATATTTTTTACTCAATATAAGCATTTCCAATGCGTGTATTAAACGTCAAAGATACGCCATGGCTGCGAAGTCCTACGTCGGGAGACCAAGTACCTAGAAGAATCCACAATGTTTTTTTTCCTTTTTTATATATTACATTATATTTTACCAATTTACTATGACAAGAACGGATTTTATACATTTACCATCTCTCATTACAAAATTATAATAATAAATAAAAACAAGGCTTTAACTCTCCGCATTCTTGTCTTTTAAATAATCATCGATATTGTAATATAGCCATTGTTCATGACTGCGTTTTTAACAATCAAATTGTGTGGAATTTTGTAATAAAAAAACATGAAACTGGATTTTAGTGTGTATTGTATTAAATGAGAATCGTCAAGTCGATCAGTACAATGATGCGTACTTGTGATATTACTGATTTGTATGGATATTTCTTGAATATTATATATTTTGTTATTTAAGATTTAATTGAAGCTCCATTCAAGTTCCGCAAGAGGCAGATGGTTGTGTGATGAATACGAGCAATTTGTATCTAAGTTTTGTTACAATCATAACGATTAGTCTAGCCTGAAGTAAGCAGTGTAAAGCTTGTTTTTATGGATGACAGATACATATATATATATAAATATGTGATAATTATATGATTTATAGATGTTAGTATTAATTTTATAAAAATCCTATTGTCTCTACAAATGCATTACACAAACAATTGCCATTGAATCGAATCAGGGGGTCCAATTGCCCACTCGATCACGGGGGTTGTCATTACTGTGGACTTATTTAGTTAACTACTGTATCTATCTATATCTTAGTAATGGTTGACTTATTACTGTTTTCGGTCATCTTCTTTCTTAGTATTGTTTTACTTTCTGATATGGTGACCTCCCTGGTCGAGTTACTAACTCTTTACCTGAGCCTGTGTTTCCTGAAACATAGAATTAAGGAGGCTTCACGTTACGTGTGAATAGGTATCTTCTAAGAAGGTACGTCACATCTTAGAGCAGACCCGAGGACATCTGATTTGGGAGCTTTCCAAAGTATTTTGGAAGATCCCGCATCAGATGCAGCCAGGCTTTTATGCGACCTCATTCAGTTACGTTTATGATGTGCTGCTGAAAGGCTTTGGGTACAATGGGACTGACGTACTCTGTGTAAAAGTCCCTAAATTTAATAAAGAAAAAAAAACATCTTAGATCGCATCATCGCCTACCATCAGGCGAGATAGCGGTCAGGCGCTTAACCTATTCACTTATTTAGTTCTTACATTTCCGCGCACATTACACATCCAATAATTAATAAATTAATACCTCCAAAAACACACATTGCAAGACCTGATGATGTAGTTAGCTCTTTTTGCAAATAATAACAGTAAGATGGAGGTCGGTCACCCTGCCTAAGTTTATTTCACCAGTACTTCTCGGAAGGGCCTCGCAATTTACGAACTGGTAGTAGATTCAGTAGTATACAATGTAATCGTAGTGAGAATTTAATAATTAAATAAAATCTAAAAATAAAACAATATGATTTATATTAAAAAAATACAGTTAGGAACGTGCCCGATTAAGATATTGTGAAGGTAGTAGAAAATACATGACGACCATTACCTTAGTCATCCTGTGATCACGGCTCCTGTAAAGGAGTCGAAACGTTAGGATTAAATAGACGCTGTTAAGCATTCGTGTGTTAACCCACACCGAGCTAGTTTTGAGTAATCAGCTATTAAATTTATTTGAGAACAATCTTCTTTTTCCGCTTATGTTAAGCAAAAAAATATTGTTATGCGGTATCATTTTTTTTGTTGAAATGCATAGATTAATAAAATAAATTTATATGTTGATGCTTAAATTGCTGAAGGGTTTATTATAATTAGCATTCATGTGTTATGTACCTTAACACATTAATGCAAAATTCTGATTTGTTGTTTTAAAATGAATGAGTGTATTCATTTTTAGAAAATGTAATAAAATAAACTTCTAACATTTCAAAATTTTTATTTTCTTATTTATTTAAAGTTTTATTGCTATAATATGCTTGGATTTATATTACAAGTTCTGCTTAAAATGAGAAATCCAACAAGTTAACACTTACATTATTTCAATTATTTAAAAATTTTGAACAAATATTTTTATCCTTTTTTTTATTATTATTTCAACAATTAAATAAAATCAATATAATTATATTTTTTTGTATCCACCAGACGGTACAAATCAGTAGGTATTATACTAAGTAACTGTGAGTCTTATTCTCTTGCTTTGGTCTACTGCTTACTTTTATAACTTAAAACTTCTTCTTAGAACATTACGTTCTACTTAGGGGCCGTCCATTAATCACGTGATTTTTTTTGGCATTTTTGAACCCCCCCTCCCCCTTGGTGATACATGGTGAGGTTTAAGACTACCCCCCCCCCCCCCCTCCCTATATCACGTGTATTTTTTAGTACCTACAAAGACTTTTAATTTTTTTTAATACAGGTATAAGTATCATATAATTTTATTATAGAAAATTAAAGACTACAATAATAACGTTTAGAGGTAGACAGAAAGGTTGCAGGATGTTTTTGACTTGATAAAAAAATTGGTTGCCTGTAAAGTCGGTATACGGGCGAAAGTTTTACGTGACAACGACTTTGAGTGGTAAAATAATTTTAATGTGAATATTCATTCGTATAGTAGGAAGAAGGATGAAATAATAGTAACAATTTAAAACATTTATTTATACAAAGAATTATATTTAAAACATTAATTTATAGGCACGCGTCCCTTCCACTTTTTATGTCTGTCTCTCTCGCTCTTAGGCGGGCTAACCATGCCCGAGTGGAAGGGACGCGTGCCTCTCACTCAATCTCATTGTGAGCGCATAACGTGAGCGGAGCGTAACGCAGTTTCTTGAAGTGTCACCAGGCAAACCAATTTATAAGACGTTGTCACGTCAAAAATAATGAAAGAAATGCGAAAAACTTTTTTGTACTAATACATGAACATAATTTAATGTACAGTATCCTCGGACCACGGATTAGCAAGACTTTCTTCAACACCAATAACTGGATAAGCATCTTGCAAGTCAGTTGTTGGCACAGTGCTTTGTTGAAGATCAACATAGGTTTCATCAAGCCACTCGGCGTCATCATCATCATTTGGGGTGGTTGGGATCTACCTCCTAGCGGTCCACCCCGGGCAACGGCATCACGGACCAACTCGGCCCGTGGTGATGGCTGATGATCCCAGCAGCGGTGGTAGGCTCCGTAAGGGGCCGCCTAGCTAGCGACCACCATCCTGCCAAAATCCGTCGTCAAGCAGCTCTACTGCTTTCGGTCGGGGAGCGGGAGTACTAGTGCCAATGGGGGTTGGTAATAAGTCAGTTGCGCAGCTTAGAACCGGTCTTGGTATCTTGGCAATGCTGTACCAGGTAACTTATTCTGGAGGGCAGCGGGATCCGAAGCACGGTTTTAACCATTGGCTGACCGCAGTTACTAGGGGGCCCCACTAGCGCGCCAGCCACACGTGAAAGGCTGCTCCACCAACTCGCGAAAAATCCCGAATTGCTCCACCGTGCCAGTTGGCGACTGTGGATGGGAGGACACGGTGGCCATTTCGGGGGTTTTCGGGCGTCCCCGCAGCCTCCAGGTGAGTTCCCCTCTGTGGTTAGCTTAGCCTAAGAGTAATTTGATGGTCGACTGAGTAGCGTCTCAACTACCCCCTAACATTCACCATCATGAAAAGAAGGAATAGGAAGAATCTTAAACAACGGCTGCACTTCCTCCCATTAAAAGTGCACCTCGCGAACATCAGAGGACTGCAATCAAATCTCGATCCGGTCCATCACCATCTGGAGACTGAGAAGCCGCACCTACTCTTCTTGACGACTTCAAGATGTGTGCTCATCCGTAATGACATTTGCTTTAGTCGTCTCCGATGCTTTGAAAAGACCGGGTTTTCCGTTATTTGGCTTCTGGTGGACACAAGGGTAGAGAAGAAGCTCTACATCTGTGTTTACCGATCGCACAGCGGTGACCGGGAGACGACTCGGCTCATAGATTACCTCACAGAGACGGCAGACTTGGCAACTCAGCGGCGGAGCTTGTTTTTCTGGGAGACTTCAACGCTCACCATAAAGAGTGGCTGTTCCCATACCAGAAAACTGACCATGCTGGGAGAGAAGCGCGACGATTTGCCTAGCGCTAAATCTTACTCAGCTGGTGGACCAAGCGACGCGAATTCCAGATATTGCTGGTCATACACCCAATTGTCTTGACTTACTGCTGACAATTGATCCACACAAACATTCGGGCTCAGCTCCACTGGGAACGTCCGACCATTGTGTGGTGAAATCCGTATCGATCTGCTCTCCTCCGGATGATAGCCCCAGGGGCATGAGGTGGGTATGGCGTTACGAGTCAGCAAATTGGGACGAGATGCGTATGTTCTTTGCATCTTATTCCTGGCGGCAAACTTGCTTCTCTTCGAAAGACCCTTCGTGCACCGCTGATGCGATTGCAGACGTAATTCGGCAGGGAAGAAGAGAGCCTATAATTTGGCCGCCAAGTCATGCAAAAGGATCATTCTCAAGGCGAGATTCGACCACATCAGCCGAATAGGCACGAAACTGTCATTCTACCCGAATGGAAGTAAACAGTTCTGGTCCCTTTCAAGTCAGTCGAAGCGAGTTTCTGCCGTCCTATGTTACCACTTTACTGAAACCTGACAGGTCACTGGCTCATTCTGTAACTAAAAAGCAAGCTCATTAGCCTCTCTGTTTGCAAGCAGTTCCCGTCTAGACACCAGCTCTCAACAACCACCAAACATACTTCGCTGTGATTCTTCAATGTCGGCGATCACAATTCAGAATAAGCAGGTCCGTAGAGTCTTACTTAGTCTGGACGTGAATAAGGCCAGTGGTCCTAAGTGACCAGCAAGAGTACTGAGGTATTGTGCGCCCGAGTTCTCTCCTGTGCTAACACGCCTGTATAGCCTCTCTCTCAAAACAAAAACCATACCAAAATCCTAGAAGCTTGCCAGTGTGCAGCCAGTACCCAAAAAGGGTAGCCGTACCGACCCATGCAATTACCGACCGATCGCCATCACTTCCATACTATGAAAAGTTATGGAAAAAGTGCTGAACAGTAAGTTGCTCTCGTACTTAGAAGACAATCAGAATGTTGCGGTGTTCAAATCACGTCGGGATCACCACTATAGCGAATTAGATCTAATCCACTATTTACAGTTTGGTTAAAGAAGCGACGAAATTGATAAATGAAAGTCCTGTATAGATCACTGAATTTGTCTTAATAAACTTGCAAATATTACAATACCATTCATTAAAAGTTCTTCGTATCAGAAAAATCTTTGCTGTCCGAAAAAGTCAATTACGTCTTATTTTGATTACACAGAGTTTGTAGCCAACATCCACAGATTAATAATCATCTCACAGAGTAGTAATACATCCGCCACAATCATCTCAGTGATGGTCATATGGCTTTCGCCGTGGACGTTCAACTGAGGATCTTCTAGTTTATGTGACGCACTGCTGGGGCGAGGCCCTCGAGATGCACGGCGAAGCACTTGCTGTGTCAGTAGACATCTCGAAGGCTTTTGACAGGGTTTGGCATAGTTCCTTCAACCTCACTCCTACTTTCCGAGGTACATCTGTACCTGTGACCGACAGCCTCGAGCTTCTTGGCATGGAGTTGTCCTCAGATCTCAACTTCGGCGCCAACATCGAGTCCAAGACTCAGACTGCATCTAAAAAGCTGGGCGTCCTAAATAAGGTCAAGCGATATTTTATGCCGGGACAGCTTTCAACTCTCTACAAAGCTCAAGTCCGATCTTGCATGGAATATTGCAGCCACCTCTGGGATGGCTCAGCAAAATACCAACTTGCTACACTGGACACGAATCAGCGCAGAGCTGAGAGGCTCATTAGTGACAACAAATTGACGAAGAGCAAGCTTCACACCTTAGCTCACCGCCGCAAAGTTGCCTGTCTGTCGGTCTTCTACAGATTTTATTTTGGAGGGTGTGCTTAGGAGCTACATATGCTCATACTGCCATCACCTTTCTTCCATCGGACATCCAGACGCATTGCGGGCTACCATCCTTTCTTGGTCGCTATTCCTGCCTGTTGCAGAAGTGGAACTCTCTCCCTGCGCCTGTATTTCCGAGTACTTATAACCCATCTGTTTTAAAGCCAGGGTGAATAGGCACCTTTTGGGGTAGCTTGTTTCATGGATTCTGTCTTTGCCCCCGGGCTTGATTGGGATCAAGAGCGAACCCATTCTGAATAAAAAAAAAAAAAAATTTCGCGCACTACGCAGAGAATCTCTCTCGATCTACCGTTCGATCGTCCCGTGAGGATGCGGGAAGGACGAACATTGTGCATCTCTAGACTTTTATTACTCGGATTTAGTTGCTTGTGACAAGAATTCACATGCCCTTTGCTTTTCTCTTTGTACAGAAGTAGTTTTCGTAGCTTTCGTTTTGTACGCGTTTGAAGAAAAAATTAATACACGTAACGCCGCATTTCGGTTCAGTATCGCGCATTTGCGTAAAAAATAAATACACATGATATATTACTAAACCCCCACGCCCCCCTTGTGATATTTCGTGATTTTTTATGGACCCCTCCCCCCCTTTCGAACCTCAAGTGATTAATGGACAGCCCCTTAAATAAAAAAAAACAAAATAAAACTTTTTCATTTCTTTTCTTCTTTGCATAGGTATAATGACGAAAAGAAATGGAGAAATTTAAATTACAAATTTAAATATTTAATAGGTTAAATTTTAAATATTTAATACGTTCATATAATTCATATTTGTCGTGTGGGAGTCGAACTCATAACCTCCGACATTGCCGTCCACCAACTAAAAGCAAATGTACAAACGTACATACACTTCTAGAATTATAACTCCTTTTTTCTTTGTCGTAGCTGGATAAAATGGTTTTAAATGAAAGTATCCAAGCACTAACGAATTGAAATTACCTACTTTAAAAAAAACACTTTTAGAAATTAATATGTTTTCAGGTGAGTTTAGCCGAAACTCTTCTACGTTTAATTTAGAGCTGAACTGATCAAAACTTTTCTTTCCACTACATCGTTTCGTCATTATAATAAGAATTTAATGAATTTCTGAACACATCTAATTAGATTTATGTCAAAATTTTAATAAAAAACTTATGTATTAGTGTGGTCAACAAGTCCGCGCAATCCTTACCGCCCTCAGCTACCCGCGCTCGCCCTATTTTGCATTTACCTATGTGTGTTGCAGTATAACACATTATTGCTTTTTGTTGTGGTCTCATTAGATTTTGGCATTAATAATGTAAGGCACTTATGACATAAACGCTAAATACAAATCTTAATTTAGAAATTAAGCAATAACGATTTTTGTACTCTAGAATATTCTGCGATTTTTTTTCAATAAAATGGATTGCACTATCGTAAACCTTATGATCTAAAGAATAAAACTGCATTCATAACTCAATACCCGATTTTCTGTGGGTTAACACACCAATGCTTAACAGCGTCCAATATAAAATAAAATATGCGCAAAATCCGAAAAAGGGGTTTTATTGAAATCTATTCACGGCTTAAAAAAAACTGGCAAAGCCTCTCCGAGTTTCGAAAAAAAAACAACTTTTCTATATTAACTCGGGTCCAGGCATTGTGGTACCGTCTTTGTGTCTGAATTCTGAAACAAGTGCTTCAGCTACTTGGGGTCAGTATGTGAGATTGTACTATTTTTTTATTTGAAAAATATTTGAACGTACACAACAAAATTAAAACGAGTTGTTATATTCAGCTAAGAAAATTTTAAACATACTTTTTGCAAGTCCACAGTAATGACGACCGGTTAATAGAACGGTAGCCGTTTTACCTATGCGCATAAGATTCAGGTTTGAATCCTGGTAGACATGAGATTACAATCTGTACAAAAATGTGAAATTTAAATCTGCTATCTATCTATCTGCTTTAAATCCCAGTTTTAGAGGGAGTAACAACTCAGAGTGGATCCCGTGACCTGTGACGTGGGTGTAGGTTTAAAGGGCCCCTTTTCGACAAACATCAACACTCACCTTCACTACTCGTGTTTCTCTCCCTGCCCAGACAAATCTGGTATGAACATGCTAATGCAACTTTAGATAACAAGTTCTGGACAAGCCAAGGTCTTTCAACAGGTTATAGAGGTTTATTATTATAATAGAGAGTGATATTTATTATTTAAGGAAATGTGAATGATTGTGGTAGGTTGACGTTTTCATGTGCCGACATAATGTCAGTTACAAGTTCAGTGTTCGTGTAACAGAGACTGACCGACAAAAGACTTTATAATTTTTATATTTTTTTGCTGTTTATTTTCAATGCTATTTTATAAGATAAATTTTAATAGAAAATTACTAGACTCGGCTCACAAGTGAATTGTCAGGCGGGAAACGAACCCGCGACCTACAGCTACAGGGCAGATGTTTGTGTGATGAATACGAGCATTTGTACCTGAGTCATGGGTGTTTATATACATATATCTATATATTACATATTTATGAATCATATATCACTTTGTCATAACCTTGTGAAATAGTTAAGATTTAATTATAATTTTATTAAATAACCAACCATATATATACGACCTCACTTAGTTATTTAATGAACATTTTTTTTTATATATATAAAAATTTCATGTCACAGTGTTTGACCGTAATGAACTCCGAAACTACTCTTCCGATTTCGATGTTTTTTTTTTCATTTCATTCAAACTACATAACCGAATTAAATGATGTTTGTTTAATTTTGCTGGGTTTGTTCCATTTTAGGACCTAGAATAGGTTTCATTGTAATTTATATTATAATACAGCAACGCGTGACCGGGTCAGCTAGTCCTTATCCTTACTAATATTATAAATCGGAAAGTGAGTTTGTTTGTTTGTTTGTTTGTTTGTTCCGCTTTCACGCCGTAACTACTGAACCGATTGCTTTGAAATTTTGCAGACGTAAAGATAAAAGTCCGGATTAAATAATAGGGTACTTTTTATCCTGGAAAAAATTGATATTCCCGAGGAAAAACAAAAATATTGTTTGCTTGATGGATGGATTGTAGATGGCGCTGTGTGTCGTTTAAAACAAGGTAAAATATTACAAACGAATATAAACATGTAAATTTAGAAGCTAAATGATACGACAATGAATCCCCGAAAATGAGGAATTCCCGAGGGATGACTTACAATTTGTTTAATCGTCTTAACTGTTTTTTTTACATCTACTTATATGTTGCAAACGAATATGAATATGTAAATTTTGAAGCTAAATGATACGAAAATGAATCCTCGAAAATGAGGAATTCTCGAGGGATGACGTACAATTTGTTTTATCGTCTAAATTGTTTTTTTTACACCTACTTATCCTGAAATCACTAAAGTCAACGAATTACTAATTGGTATAAGTATTAGTTACGTTATTTAGTTCTTGAGGTATGCGATAGATGGCGCTGGGTGTTTTTGAAAACATGGTAACGATGTGTTTTTTCTGCATCATCCTGCAAAATCTGCATGTTTTTGCTCCACAAGGGAAAACATATAATATAGTGTACCATTCAGTTTTGGTTTAACAACTAATTGTATCCAGCGTTACATCGCGCTTCTTAGATTTTTCCGTGGGAATGAGAAGTTTTCTTATAGTTGTGCTTTATAACAACAGCAATATAACCGAATTCCACGCGGGCGAAGCCGCGGGCGGAAAGCTAGTTATTATATAAAAATAAAACACTGGCAAATTTAAACATACCTCATCTCTGTGACGAATGAACTATGTGAGGAATTCTCTGTACAAATTAAATTGTCAGTGTCAACAATCGTTCAAGTTCAAGGCGGTCGTAGCCCTCGGCCGAGTCAATTCTGAACCAAACTTACCGAGTAACACAAACGTTTTAGTTCACGAGAGGTTAACGGGATAGTAATTATGTGTTTGACGTATTGTTTACATCTTTTTTCTATATAATAATCAATGATAAATAATGAATAATTTTACACCTTGTTGTCATCGTATGTAGTTTTATAATTTTTATATTTGAGGCATTTTTTGAATGCTATCTTATAAGATAAATTATTATAATAGATAAATACTAGAAAAAATCGACTCAGCTCTCAAGTGGATTCTCAGGCGGAAATCGAACCCGCAACCTTTGGATGTCCGGTCCAATGCACTCCCAATTGAATACGAGAGGATGTTCCACTATTGATGAAACAACGCTGGCCTACAGCGTAAAATTAGAAAGGTAGTAGAAAATTTTGGCGAAGTCTTCACAAGGCTCGGTAGCTCAATTGGGAGAGCATTGGACCGGACTTCCAAAGGTTGCGGGTTCGATTCCCGCCTGAGAATTCAATTGTGAGTTGAGTCGATTTTTTTTCTTGTATTCTTCTATTATAAAGATTGTATGTAGTGTACGGATTTTATATATATTTTATACTATTTCATTATATCGTATAAATAATAGTAGCTGACCCGGCCACGCATTTCTGTGTTATAAATTAAAATGTAACCTATCCTATAGCCTAAGATGAAACAAATCCAGCAAAATGAAACAAAAATCATTAAATTAGGTTATGTAGTTCGAGAGTTCATCGCGGGCAAAAACTATGACAGGGAATTTTTATATATATAGATTATATATGTTAAGTGCTATTAATAGTAATTTTTGGGTCGCTTATGTTAATTTGTTTTTTACCTACTTTATTGCCAGCGTATGTTGATTTTTTTTACTGTTGGCAACTATTTGGCCGCAAACGCCATTATCCATTGCATATTGTCTATGTATAAATTAGGAATGGCCGTTTTGTCACATAAATAAATAAGATAAAGTAGTGAATACAAAAGAGGTTGCATATTACGTGAAATAAGCATAAAACTGCAGATCAGACCAACATATCTCGTTGATAGTTTAACACAGTCGAATTTGAGAAAATGAATGAAATACTTTTACAGGACTTTGGAATAAAGAAATAATATTTCTATTCCACATAAAGGTGACACATTAGTCTATATCTACAAATAGAATGTACTTTGGAGAGTGTGCTCAGGAGCTACATGTGCTCATAGCGCCATCTCCCTTTTTCCATCAGACATTCAGACGCATTGGCTACCACCCTGTCTTGGATATTATTACTACCTGTCGCACCAAGCGCTTCTCAACGTCTTTCATAATGCGCACAGCAAAGGAGTGGCACTCCCTCCCTACTTCTGTATTTTCGAGTACTTATAACCCGTCCGTTTTTAAAGCCAGGGTGAAAAGGCCTTCTGGGTTAGCTCGTTCCATCGTGAATCCTGTCTTGGATCGTGGCCCCTGGCTTATTTGGAATCAAGAGCGAACCCATTAAAAAAATAAAAAATAGTAAAAAGGCCATTTATGTGGGACTAGAACCTGAGATAGGTTTTTTTATAAAACCCGTATAACAGGTCACAAGTACCTCCGGTAAATACTGGATGTTCTTTCTAAAGTTACAAAAACCATAGTAATGACAACATAATTCTAGTTTACTCTTTGTAAATGCGCAAGTATCCGTTAAAAAAATGTTTAATTTAATTGTGTAATTTGCGCGGAAGGGTAAGAAGTTAATAAGAGTTGATCAAATTCTTATTTTTTGTTGTGATTTGAAAGTCGATAAAACGAAAAAGCGACAGTAAAAAGAGACAGACACATAAATTCATAAGATTTAACGTAGGAGAAAATGAAATAGGAAGCATTATGTACGTGTGTTATTAATTAGTTATAGTAATTGAATTTTTAATAATTTGATTTCATACTTTTATGTTTTTAGCAATTTGTATTTATTAATAAAAAAATATATATAATTGTAAGTCAAATACCATATTCATACTAACATAGCTTTTAAGTTTCTTTGTTACTAACAAATTATGAGACTTTGTTTCGCGAAGTAATAAATCGATTTGATTTGTTTTTGATAAGCTTTGTGACGTTCCATGTTAAAATTTAAAATACTAAAACCGCGATATGTATATAATACGATACGATTTCGATCTACATTTGTTAATACTTTAGCACTTGAACAAAATATGTGACAACCTGTGACAATGATGGGGGAGGGCTTAAAAATTCTAAAAGTCGTGTGACGTAATTGGAGTGGATCTCCCATGGATCTTGCTTGAATGACGCTATGCCTGTTATGCCATAACTTCCCGAGTTCTTAACCGATTTTAATATTTTTTGTGTGGAATCGAATTACCATCGAATTATTTAGGACTAAATTGTGACAGAGCCCGAATTTTGAAAGTTTTAAAAAGCGCTTTTTGAAAGTTTTCATCCTTATGGAATTTTAGAACTAAATAAAGATTATTGTTATTTTTTTTTTTTAGTATTACACTCCGCTTCTAAATATGGTGTTAGCGAAGCTTTATTGTTAGCGACTGCATCGACCTAGTTTATGAATGGTCCCTTATTTAGAAAACTATGCTTCCCATGTAGACTACGAGTCATCTATAGTGATTATCTACCTCCAGTATCGTCAGTCACCTATTAAGACACCCACAAAAAATGAAGTGCATGAAATCATCAATTCCGAAAGTTGAATCACGATTCTCTTATTATAGTGTTTGTTTTTAAATTACGTTATGATTGCGTCTTATGTACCATATATTGTGTGTATAACCAGTAGCGCTTCTGTCATCTTTTAAACGAATATTAAATTAAATAGAGATTCAAAGGTGAACTCCTCCTTTTAAGAGCTTAGACACCTGTGCCAGAAGTCGGGTTGTCATATGGGCTGGACTTTTCTGGATTGTCCAGCAATTTAACACGTTGTCCAGTTTCCCGGTTTTTGCAAAATTGTCCCGCTAAAAACGAAAAGCCTGCACCGCCACCTTTTATGTGAACTGTGAATCAAATTAACATAAATATTTTTGTTGATTGGCACAACTTTTGCTTTCATATGTTGAAATGTATATCCATTTCATTTGGACGTGTGTCGGTTACAAGTGACTGCCTTAGTGGTGAAGCGATTGTGACTGATCCAAACATAACATTCGGGTCACTGGGAGACCGCCCACAGCGAAGGGTCTATTGCAGACCTTCAAATAAAGATATCAAGCATGTAACTACTTAATTATGATTAGAAAGCTAACACTTTGTTTTCTAATTTTCTCTTCTGCCGTCATTATATAAATAAATATTTCTTACATTTGCATAAGCCTAGCCCAAAGTACTATGAGGCTTGTGTTATGAATACTAGGATAAAGGATAGATATACATATACGATACTTATCTATTTTAAATATTTATATATATGAATTTAAGTGCATATATATATTCATATAAAGCCATGATTCAGGTAAAGGTAAATGCTCGTATTCATCATACAAACATCGGCCCCTTCCGGGACTCGAACCTAGGACCGTCGGTGCGAAAGGCAGCATCGCTACCGTTGCATCGTGTACTTTCTTCTGTATTTATCCTTTTTTCTTTTAAAATGTGACTTAATGTGTTAAATAAAGAATAACACTAATAGACTCTATATAAGTCCTTATCACATGTCATGATGATTCTTTTTTTATTATGAAATATCTACATGACTCTTAGGAAAGATACTTGTGTATACGATTATCAAGTAATCTTGATGTAAATTTAAGCAGATTATAATTTTCCGATGTAAAATCATGTAGATTAAATATGTTTGATATTTTAATGTTACGTGGGTTGTGGTTACACTTATGATTTTTATATTTATAATCTCTTAAATGATAAATTTGAACGGTCTTCTCGTCACGTATAATGAATTTATAGATTACTAGCTTTTACCCGCGGCTGGGCCGGATATTTTTTTTTCCAATAAAAAGTATCCTATGTTACTTCTAATACCTCCAAAAATAGATGTACGAAGTTTCATAATGATCGGTTTAGTAGTTTTTGCGTGGAAGCATAAGAAACAAACTGACATTCACATTTATAATATTATTAGGGATTAGCGGCCCGTTCTGGCTTCGCACGGATGGACAAAATTCTTTTATTTTTTTCTATTATTAAATATTTTTCCGTTAGCGCCATCTCGCGTCCAGTAAACGAACTACTTGCGGTTAACGCGTTGCAATGGCAACGTTAATTGATATAATGGAAAAAGAGCGGACAGACAAACACACAAACGACTGTGATCTTAGATTATAGATTAGTGGTTAAATCACGAAGAATTAAATTACACTGCGCTTATTTAAAATTCCAAGGGAATCGTTTAATTCTTGCGGCGGGTAAAGAAACCTATGCCATTCCCAGGGTTCAAGCAAACGTACCAATTTCTTTATCTTAAGAAAATTTTACAAAATGGATCTACTTGTTCAGGTGTCATGCGGGCCTCGAATCCACATCCTCTCACTATCCAGGCTCTTCCAATTGAGTATCAAGGGATAGACCTCTCGAATTTTCTCAAGGATTTCTTATCACTACCAGCGCCATTCTTTTCATGTGCTACCGACAACAAGATTGGGTTTAGACGTAAAAACGCAACAAACAGACATAGATTGTCATTTATTTTATTAGTATGGATTATTGCTTCGAGGATACTCATAAATCAGCAATTAATTTTATCTTCAGATTTTAATAGAGTAATCTTGTTTGTTATGCTGCGAACAATGGACTATTAGCAGAAGGTCGGTTTTGCAGCCGAGACCTCGGACTGCTCATCTCTGATGCAGCGATGCACTTGCGAAACTTTCGAGGTCATTCACGATTGTTGTGCTAATATGACTAAATCAGTACAGTCATTAGTCGACGTTAATGGGAGAGTATTAAATCTCCTGAATGGCTGGTGCATAAATAGTGTGTTCTACAACTAATTATTCAAATTATTCGACGACCGTTTTAGTACAACGGTGCGATCCATATTCTTAAACAAATCAATAAATACATTTGGCCCGTGGATATTCGACGAGGTGATATGACCGCTTGGCGACAGTCGTTCACTAATTAAGGCCCGAAAAATAACTGGCTGATAGCTTATCGACTGATACCGCGGCATCACAAACACTTATCAGTTTAAAATGTTGTTTTAAAATTTCATGGTCACTAATATTAGTATTAATTTTAACTGAATTTTTATTATTATTTTGGCTTCGATATTTACGTTAAGGTTTTCGTAGTGAACCCACTCTTAGATTCCGGGTTCGATTCCCAACTGGATCAATGAAGAAAACGAATTGTAGAACAATGGCTTGGGTCTGGGTGTTGTGGTACCGTCGTTGTTTCTGAATTCCATAACAAAAGCTTTAGCTACTTAACTAGGATTCAGAACAATGTATGTAATGTTTTCTAATAATAATAAGTAAATAACCATATCAAGTGAAATATATTATCAAAGTGAATAGTAGTCAGAAGTAGACCAATCTTTTAAAGCATTCAGGTACCTACCACATCGTTTCGCTCAACTATATTTTAGCGTCGTACAAGTCGTGTGGATTCTCTTCCAAGGATAGACGGCAACACCAACTTCCTCATTCCTCCGGCATTTATGTACAGCAGCTGCGAAATCAGAAGCACGTATGCATTCTCGGACTTCTGCAAGTGCTTGACGAAGAATCCCGAAACCGTTCCATTCGCTTTCGAAAATATCCAACATTTTAGCGCTAGGGTTGCCAAACTTTATAAAAAATGATTTTTTTAAATCTGTTATTGGTTACTAATACGAAATGAAAACAACTTTTTCGTCAAGTTACGGAAACAATGTCTCATGCAGCGTTTACTTAGGTCCGTGTGAGCAAACTTTTACAAATGTGCGCTATCATAATTAAAATAATAATATTTGTTACAATCACACCAATAAGCCTAGCCTAAAGTTAGCACTATAAGGCTTGTGTTATCGATACTAGGGTAACGGATAGACATACATATGTGATACATAGATATGTAATATGTATGGAAATATATATATATATATATATTTCCATACACATTACATATATATATATCTATGAATCCGGTACAAATGCTTGTATTCATTACACAAATATCTGCCCCTTTCGGGATTCGAACTCAGGACCGTCGGTGCCAAAGGCAAGATTACTACCGTTGCACCAAATGGTCGTCAAATTATTAGCCTGTTAACGTCTCCATTCTAGAAGTCTTCTGTATGAATAAAAACAGCCTGGAACATTATTGTTTATGAACATTACAGCATGGCAATATTCGAAAAAATTAACTACCGAGGCTTTGACAATCTCCGCCGTATTTTTTTCAAGTATTTCTTAAGTTGGCGCAATCAAAGTCTGTTATGTTCACATTCGAATATAACAACCTTTGTACGGATTTTGCGCATAATTTATAAGATACTTAATCCTGACGTTTCGACGGCTTTACAGAAGCCGTGATCACAGGATGACTAAGGCAATGGTCATCATATATTTTCTACTACCTTCACAGTATTTTAATCGTGCACGTTGCTAATTGTTTTTTTTTAATTTATTTATATAAAATATTATTTGATTTATATTTATATTAAGCGCAAAATTTCTTTAAAAAATTGTTTTATTCAAAAATAAAAAAAACTATGAGTTAAATGCTCAAATAATAAAAAAATATCCCAAATTTTTTTGTTTATACGGTTCATTGTTATTTAAACAAAATATAATCATCAAATTCCTATCAATCTGTGACTAAATATATTTCTTAGTATAGTGTGAACCCTTCGCGCTTTAGTAGAGGAAGTAAGCGAAATGAGTGTCTGCAAGTTTCCATACGAGGAACAAATCCCTCATTCATGTGTGCCTTTTATGGTGACAATTTGTATACTATGTAATCTTCATTGACGAGAATTCGCCAAGTATTTCTTTCGGATGAAGATTAATTTAATCTAATGGTACATAGCATTATCTTAATTGAAAAAAAAATCTATTTCAATGAACAGAAACAGAAAGTACTTTAATTCTTAACGGAGAGTTCCTCAATTTAGAAGCGACTGTGGTATAATAGTGCTTATGTTTATATTTTAATGCTCAGCACTTTTAAATAAACATACCTACGCAGTGGTATGGTATTTTTGTACATATGAAAGCCCTTTGTTACAGCAACGTGGAGATTGATAGGCGCACATAGTGTAAAAGTGTAGAGATTTAAGCTGAGCCCTTAGCGCGAATTTACGCGTCAATAATAGCTAGAGTCTGCGTAAAATATTACTAATATATAACTTACAACTTACTATGTACAAATCTAAAGAGAGAAAATAAAGGGCGTAATAATGTGAAAAACATAATGAGTAACTAGGTCGATGCACTCGCTGAGCATAAAGCTTCGCTAGCACCATATATTGGAGCGGAGCGTAATACTAAAAAAATAAAAATAATCAATAATATTAACTAAATTTTAAAATTCTCTAACAATAAAAACTTAAAAAAAAAGCGCGCGCTTTTTGTTTCAATGGGAAATCCAATAGAACCAATGTTATAGTCATAACATTTTAATCTTGTGATTTTAAAAAATTCGGGTTTAGTCCTAAATGTGTTGATTCGATTCCACACAAAAATTATTAAAATCGGTTAAGAACTCGGGAAGTTATGGCGTAACAGACATTGCGTCATTGAAGCTCCATGGCATCGAATAACAACTTAAAAACTACCGTGTGGGGTCAACAAATACCCTGCCTCAGGATATGCATATTTTGGTTTTAATAATATGTCCTAATGACAGTATGCGTCAAAATAAAGAGAAAAAAGAAAGAGAGAAGAGAGAATAGTTATTTGTTCAACTAGAGAGGAAAGTTGGTTTTTTCAAGCGAGTGCTAATTTTGAATCCCGAGTAAGCGAAGGATTCAAAGGCACGAGATGGAAATAACTTTTTCAACACACTTCCTCATAAAGTGGCTCTAATCCCATGGCAATTAGGCACATAATGACACCTATAATCAAACTGTGACTTTTTCATTACTATTATTCACGAGTGAGTAATAGTTTTTTTTTAATATTATTGGTTGAGTTACGCTTACACTTGCGCTAAAATGCTATCCGCGAAAAGCCCAAAAAAAAGAAACCTCATTTTTTAGTCTATGGCCGATGCGCGCGCATAGGAAAACTGATTAATTTTTCCCGCCATTACGAAACATTTTTCACAACTCGTCTCGTTTTCTCTTTTGAAGTTATTTAGTTAGTTATTAATTAAGATGCCTGCAAATACAATTTATGAAGAAAATGATTTATGTTGTACACCGCCCGATATAAGATGTGAAGCCCAGAACGTTATGGAAAGTTTACTACCAGAAAACTCAAAATATCTATTAGCGTACCAAAATTTCATACAATGGCAGAACAACAAGAATACGCAGTCTTTTTCAGAAAATGTGTTCATGGCGTACTTTAAAGAATTATCTTCTAAGTACAAACCTAGCTCTTTGTGGTGTATTTACTCAATGTTAAAAAGTACAGTCCGAACAAAGAATGGAGTGGACTTAAAAACATACTCGAATTTGTCAGCTTATCTAAAGAGACTATCTGATGGATTTAGAAGCAAAAAATCAAAGGTTTTATCTACTGATGATATTGAAAAATTTATTAAAGATGCTCCAGATAACCAATATTTGGCTACAAAGGTTAGTTAAATTAATTTTAATTAAATATTTAATAGCAGCTTGTGTTGACCTTAATTATTGTTTCTTTTGTTTCAGGTTGCTTTAATATTTGGTGTAACTGGTGCCTGTAGGATACAAGAATTAACAAATATAACTGTAAAAGATATAGAGAACCATGGCCAGATGCTTTTAGTGGAGATACCTATCACGAAAAATAAAATACCTAGGTCATTCACCATACACGGTCCATTCTATGATATTGTTAAGAAGTATGAAAGTTTGCGTTCGCCAAAAACAAAAAATGACCGTTTCTTTCTAAATTACCAGAATGGTAAATGTACCTGTCAGCCTATAGGTAAAAACAAATTTGGTTCTATGCCTAAAGAAATCGCTAAGTTTTTGGGTTTAGTAGATGCTGAGAGCTACACTGGACATAGTTTCAGAAGAACTTCAGCTACTGGCAAATTCAGGAGCTGATATAATGACTTTGAAGCGACATGGCGGGTGGCGATCTAGCAATGTAGCAGAATCATACGTAGAAGATTCCATACAAAACAAGAAGGAAATTTGTGCAAAAATCACAAAAAGAATTAAACTTGATTCTGAGACGCATCCTACTGGCGAAATATCAAGTACGTCCAATGATTGGATTTCACCTACCTACACGAATAATGAACCATCACAAATAACAATAGAACATTCAAAGTATTTCAATAAATAATCTATCTGATGAGACCGCTATGTCATCAAAAATAGTTAATTATAATTTTACTAACTGCACATTTACTAATTGTTTCTCTAAGTAAACTTTTTATATACTATGTAAAATGGTTTTTTATTTAAGTATTGTTTTATTCAGAAGTGTGTTGAAAAACGTTGTATGATACACGTGTGTATTGATGGTTACCGTCCTCGGTAATCACCAACATTACACACTTGTACCATAATGTACTATTCTCTCGCGTGACACATACAACTTTTCACCTTAGCAGTGAGAACATTATTAGAGATATAAATGAAACAATATGAATTAAAATGAAACCAAATATATTTGCAAAAACTAAGTATCTATTAAAATTTAAAATTACAGTTATTAAAAGTTACATTTTGAAAATGTATAGTTTTATTAGGAAGTGACACCGTTGAGTTTGCGATTCGATTTTGAATCAAATTTTTTTCTGCTTCTTTTGTTTTTCGGTAGATAACAACTTACAATTAGTGTTGCATATCACAAATTCATAAAATATGAGTGAGTCTAGTGACGAAAACAGTAACTTAACACCTGAAGAATTAAAACAACAAGTGTTGAATGCTGAATTCAGTTTCCTTCCTCAGAAATCATGTGATAGATATCTAAAAACCTATGATGTTTTCAATAAATGGAGACTTGAAAAGGGCGCGAACACTTTCTCGGAGAATGTAATATTGTCGTACTTTATTGAATTATCACAAACGAAACAATCACCTACAATATGGAGTATGTATTCGATGTTAAAAGCTACAATAAAGACAAAACATAATGTTCATATTGAAACTTATCCCAAACTTATTGCATTTTTTTGAAAAGAAAGTCAGTAGGACACAAATCGAAAAAGTCCAAAATTTTTTCAATATCTAATATTGAAAAATTTCTTAATGAAGCTCCGAACTGCAATTTTCTCGCTGCAAAAGTAAGTTACTACCTATATGTCTATACTTAATTAGTAATATATGTGCACGTACGCTAACCATTTTCGCTAATATTTACTAAATACGAGTTACTTATGTAAAGAAAGTGGCTAAATACTAGGTTTTGTTTGTTATACATTTTAATTACTAACATTTTACATAAATAATATTATGTTTATTTATTACAGGTTATCCTCATTATTGGAATAAATGGAGCTTGCCGCTCGAACGAACTGTTAAATCTGACTGTTAATGCCATCGAAAAACATTCTGACAAACTGCTTTTAGTCAACCTACCCAACACAAAGACAAACATTGACAGGTCCTTTTTTAGTCGCGACGAATATGTCAAAATTGTCGAGAAATATAAGGCATTACGACCTGATAATACGAAAACAGATCGATTTTTCTTGCAGTATCGTAATGACAAGTGTTCAAAACAGCCTATGGGAATCAATAAAATAGGCGGGACACCACAACAAATAGCCAATTTTTTAAAATTACAAGAGCCTCACCTTTACACTGGACATTGCTTTAGGCGAACTTCGGCCACGCTTTTGGCTGATTCAGGAGCAAGCCTCACAACATTAAAACGTCATGGTGGCTGGAAGTCAAACACGGTCGCGGAAGGATATATTGAAGATTCGATCGAAAATAAGTCTAAAACCTGTAAACGCATAATACAAATTATAAACTTTAAACCTGATCCCTATGCAAACCCGCGCCCCTCTACGTCCAAAGAAACAAATACTATTGAAAATTCGCTAAGAAGCCGCACCGAGTCGCCAACGTTCACTAACAGTATTGTCTCGTCACAGTCCAAAGAAATAGAAACGGACTCGAGTCAAAATCGAATCGCAAACTCCACGGTGTCACTTCCTAATAAAACTATACATTTTCAAAATGTAACTTTTAATAACTGTAATTTTAAATTTTAATAGATACTTAGTTTTTGTAAATATATTTGGTTTCATTTTAATTCATATTGTTTCATTTATATCTCTAATAATGTTCTCACTGCTAAGGTGAAAAGTTGTATGTGTCACGCGAGAGAAAAGTTATTTCCATCTCGTGCCTTTGAATCCCTCGCGACGCTCAGGATTCTAATGTAGAATCACTCGCTGACGCTCGTGATTCAATTATTAGAATCCTTCGCTTACTCGGGATTCAAAATTAGCACTCGCTTGAAAAAACCAACTTTCCTCTCTAGTTGAACAAATAACTATTATACATACTTACTGTTTTCAATACCATAAGGATCGTGATGTCTTGGAAAAAAAGAGCCAAAATGCATTCCATTTACTTGTTACATGATGGAGAATAAAGTAGGGAAACTAACCTTTTAATATATAGCTCTGTCTTTCCACGACTCATTGATTCCGTAATGTTTTAAGTTTTATCTTGTAAATGGAAAGTACGCAGGAAAATATTTTACGTGATTCGAATGAAAAGGTGAATCCCTTTGTGGTTATCTTACTAATAATTCCGTAAATTTCGTTAAAACATCAATTGACTACCATTTTTCAATGACAATAATGTTTTATTATAATTCGATTTTGACATCTTTTTTTATCTTTATTGAATTAGATTTTTTTAATTAATAATCAACGATAACAACATACTTTTTAGTACAATATTATTTTGACATTATTATCATTCTGTAATTCTTATTTCTTATATTGTAAGCCTAATATAATTTAATTTCATGGATTTTTATTTTGATTGTTTTATTTTGTAATTTTATACTCAATATGTTATTATCTTAAGATATAAAATACGCGTGTAAAAAACAACTACGCCTCCGAGCCCGCAGGTGGCATTCGAACCCACGACATCGAAAGTAATATTTTTACAAATATTAAACAGGAAGGTAGTTAGCGCTCAACATTGGTGGAATGATACTAGCTCATAGTAGAAGTTGAAATACGTTTGTAAAATTCGACACGTTTGCCAGCGTCTCGGTAGCTCAGCGGTCAGAGCACTCGCCCGGATAGCGAAAGGTCGTGGGTTCGAATCCCACCTGAGGGCTAGGCGTAGTTGTTTTTTTACACGCGTATTTTATATCTTATAGAAATATTACATTGTGAATGCAAAAAAATTAAATATAAACATGTTATTATCTTTTTTATGTGATGTGTGAATAATACTAATTTGTTTAACTAGAGTAATAATGATATATCTATTATTTTCAACACTTATAATTGTGGTATTTACAGGTTTAAAACCAAGTTTTATATCTCTCATATGTTATCTCACTCCGTCTTACGAATTTTCGATCAGGTCACGTGTCCTGACGCGAGTTTAACATTTTATACCCATCCCAAAAAGTGCATAACGCCGCTAAAGAAGTTTTCACTTCAATAAGTTTCGTTAAACTAAGCATAAGATTATGTAGCACTATTTAAAACTCTTCATTTAAACCTTTTTTGTTAGTAATTTTAAAAGTGTCGTCTTAAGGAATATCAAAGCAATCCCCTTGCTATCCGGGTGAGTACCTCACTTATCACACACCTTTTTTGTTATTACTTTTGCTAGTCAATATATTTATTGCCCAACTGAAATGTCGAACGATAGTAGTACCTTTGTGACGACCACTACCTTTGTCAATCTGTGATCACTGCTCCTGAAAGAAATCGAAAAGTCAGGATTAAATGTAAAAGAAAAATGAAACAACGCATTGTTTCATATTTCTTTTATATTTAATCCATGTGCGTATACGTTGTTCACTCATTAGAATGAAACAATTTTTAACGGACAACTAAATGCGTTTAGTCCAATGACTAAATAACGCAAACGTTTAAGAAGTAGTATAGTTTGCAGGTGTGCGTTTGCCATAACTTCGAATTTACGTAATAAAGAAAAAACTTCTCGGTGCGGAAACCAGCTGATCGATCAGTACGATCGCTGAACGATAGCGACGCCTATGCATTCCGTATCAGTTTCAATTAAATTACTTTGCTCAGTAACAAAATATATCGCGAAATGAAGTTTATTAATTAATTTAAATATATCTAAACGTGTGGTCAGAGCTGGTTTTGTTAATTTAGATAGGATATTACAAGTATAGTATACAGCACATGAAAAATGGCAAATTCCTTAAGATAATTTATAACTTCAAATCTTAAACACAGTGTTACGGAAGCGATCCTGCCTGCCTAACGGTCTTGGATTCGAGTCCCTGAAGAGGCAGATTTTTATATATATAAATATATATTTTTATATAAATATGGCATATCTATATATCATATATTTATGCCTATGTCTATCCGTTACTCTAGTATCCATAACACAAGCCTTAGAGTGCTTACGTTGGGCTAGGCTAATTGGTGTGAATGTAAGAATTACTATTATTATAGTTCAATTCAAATGGGAAAATTCGTCGCTAATAATTTAAGATGAGATAAATGTTTTTATTCGATATGATCATTAACAATGCATTTATTGAAAGTCAACAATGCCATGGCTTCTTAAGTCCTACGACGGGAGACCTTTTACCGAGAAGAAGCCGCAACAATCTCAACCGTTTTTTTTTATTAAGTTGATACACGTAATGTACACGTAATGGCACGAACCACAAAAAATCAGAGGGAAAACAGTCAAAATCATTCCTCTTTTAATAGGAATTACACATAAAATAACAATATTTATTAACTAATTTACCAAATATAAAAAAATAGACTTTCAACCTTTGAATATCTTACTAAAGTATAATTAAATAATTAGTTGAGGTGCTAAGCGTGGAAGAGCCGTTGCATCAAATGCAATTTTATACGCTAGATTTAAATAAAAAAAACTTGCTATATAAATCTTAATAAAACCTTCGCGGACATAATCACTATCAAATTCGTTTAAGAAATTCATAAATTTGAGTGATAAAGCAATCTAAAGAAATTCAGGCGAGTCACCAGTAGAATGTTTTTTTAAGTATTTGATAGAACCATGATTAGTTTAATCACTAAGACTCAGATTAATCACTGTTAGTCCGTGCAATAACGAGCACTGAGATCACATAGAACAACCGAAATTACACGGTCTAACAGTAAGATACGTATTTTTAGACAAAAATTGTAAAAAAAATGTTATTTTGGTGTTTGTAGCGTATATATATTGCATGCATGCATATGCATGTAGTAAAAAATGGTTATTTCAATATTACAAACAGACACCCCAGTTTAATTTATATGTATAGATGAATGTTAGAAGTTATACTTCAAAAAGCGTGACATTTTTCATGTAACGGAAGTTGCGCACTTTGGAAAAGCGACACCATGAAGTTAGCAGTTGAAGTGAATAGGCTAACTTCAAGATATCCCATTTAAAAATTAAATAAAAAAGAATAACTTTTGCCGCGCTTAATAATATCTTTAAATTAACAATCTTAAACAACGTTAAGTGGCTAATATTAATTTTCAACGTAACAATGAGTACAACAAATCCTAATTAATATTATAAAGAAAAGCCTATCGCTCCAGGAAGCCTTATATTCGCAGACCACAGCGTAAAACTGCTATGAAGACAAAAAATGTAGTAGTTATGGTTTCGAGATTAATAAAAAATTACCTGACGTATAGAAATTGGATGTAATTAGATTTAAACGTATTGATTAAGTTTTTAAGTGACTGCAAACAATTTAGTCACTTTTTTGTGGTTATTTTATATTCAATTATTTGATATTTTTCGTAATTATTACAAATGTTTTCATCTAATTTGATTGAGGCAATTTGACTCATATTATCTAGGATAATTCAGATATTAAATGGTCTAAAATATTATTTTTTCAGTTTATAGTGTTCATATGTTCAAATTTAATTTAACATAGTGAATTCGAACCCCGCTCTCTTAGTTCAAAAGCTTACATCGCAACCCATAGGGTTTTTTTCTTTTTCTTTTTTTAGGCTTGCACGGTTTGTGCAAAAGTCAGGGGTCTAGAACTAGTATTATCATTAATCACAATAAGGGTGTTTCGCACTTTAGCTGAAAGTCCACCACCAACTAAATCTTAAGCTCAGGGAACTAAACTAAGCTAACCTAGGAATATCTCGTCCGTCCATAGACAAATAAGCTGAAAATTAAATAGTGATGGTCAGTTTGTGCTGGAATTTTCAATTTATCAGACGTAATGGAAGACGAGAAGAGCTATGATAAGAGTTGAGAGGCGGATTACATTCGTTATAAGAAAATAAGAAAGTTTATTACGCTTTTTATAAAGAAAAAATGAATTAATACCTCCATTGTGACACTAAAAAAACAAATTTAAACAACGCTAGCGAAAGACGCCAGAAGGAAGAGATAAGGGATTCATAGGCGTTTAGTTTAGCTCACGTAGTTTCGGATCGGCTTACACAACTAAGTTAATTCGAGTTAGTCGTGTTATTTAAAGAAGCTTAGCTGGTATAGTTTGCGGTGGAGGCACATTTATGAAAAACTGGCTCAACTATGTGAGCTAAGCTAAACTTACTTCGAAAAGAAGATCGGCTTTTGAATTTTCTTTAATTTAGTTTTTTTTTTTTATATCGTCATCACAGAGTCCGTCATCCTGTAATTATAAATAAATCTAGTAGTGTAAGAACGATATTATCGACTCATCCGTAGAACAGAGTTCGATGTGATCATGTGATCATGACTAGTTTTTTAGCAAAATGAGACCTTATCTCATTAAATTAAATAAAAAATCGACTTATCCATAGAACAGAGTTCGATGTGATCATGACGCAAAAACTAGTTTTTTTAGCTAAATGAGATAAGGTCTCATTTAGCTAAAAAACTAGTCATGATCACATAATCACATCGAACTCTGTTCTACCGATGAGTCGTTATATTCGTCGTCTCAGCCAAATGACGTCCACTGCTGGGCAAAGGCCTCCCCCAAGGATCTCCACAGTGACCAGTCCTATGCTGTCTGCATCCTAGTGCTTTCCGCGACCTTCACCAGATCATCTTTCTGCGGAGTGGGAGGCCTGCCTACGCTTCGTCTTCCGGTTCGTGGTCGCTACTCGACAACTTTTCTGCCCCAACGGCCATCAGTTCTACGAGCCATGTGCCCCGCCCCCTGCCACTTAAGTTTGACAATTCTGCGGGCTATGTCGGCTACTTTGGTTCTCCAACGGATGTCCCCATTTATGAGTCGATCACGTAGGGAAACGCCGAGCATAGCACGCTCCAACACTCTTTGGTTGATCTCGAGCTTTCTTTTTAGGCCCATAGTAAGGGACCACGTCTCCATTAGTGGCAGTGAGATATTGCGGTATTTTGGACGATATTATATTAAGATGGTGTAATATAATATTTTATCGGTTATATTATAACTCATTATTCGATCTTTCCCCTGTTTAGTTTTGCGCGTGTTCAGCTTATTCTGCTTGGAAAGGTTATTTAAAAATATTAATAATTTCCTCAGACTAATAATGTCTCCATTGCAAAGGCCGACGGATCAGCATGTTCTAAAACACGGAGTAGACGTAGATAGTGCATTTTCGTCCACTCATTAAAAAATGAATCCTACGAAAGACACTTAATTTTCGCAATCATATCATCGCATCTTCATTAAACTCCTCATTAGATATCTTATAAGTAAATTATAGTTTTTAATTATTATTATTATAAAACATTTCGGTGGTCTGAGTTACTAATTTGACAAACAATTAACTGAAAATGCCTGTCTGTCGGTCTTCTACAGAATGTACTTTAGACAAAATATATCGCGAAATGAAGTTAATTAATTAATTTAAATATATCTAAACGTGTGGTCAGAGCTGGTTTTGTTAATTTAGATAGGATATTACAAGTATAGTATACAGCACATGAAAAATGGCAAATTCCTTAAGATAATTTATAACTTCAAATCTTAAACACAGTGTTACGGAAGCGATCCTGCCTGCCTAACGGTCTTGGATTCGAGTCCCTGAAGAGGCAGATTTTTATATATATAAATATATATTTTTATATAAATATGGCATATCTATATATCATATATTTATGCCTATGTCTATCCGTTACTCTAGTATCCATAACACAAGCCTTAGAGTGCTTACGTTGGGCTAGGCTAATTGGTGTGAATGTAAGAATTACTATTATTATAGTTCAATTCAAATGGGAAAATTCGTCGCTAATAATTTAAGATGAGATAAATGTTTTTATTCGATATGATCATTAACAATGCATTTATTGAAAGTCAACAATGCCATGGCTTCTTAAGTCCTACGACGGGAGACCTTTTACCGAGAAGAAGCCGCAACAATCTCAACCGTTTTTTTTTATTAAGTTGATACACGTAATGTACACGTAATGGCACGAACCACAAAAAATCAGAGGGAAAACAGTCAAAATCATTCCTCTTTTAATAGGAATTACACATAAAATAACAATATTTATTAACTAATTTACCAAATATAAAAAAATAGACTTTCAACCTTTGAATATCTTACTAAAGTATAATTAAATAATTAGTTGAGGTGCTAAGCGTGGAAGAGCCGTTGCATCAAATGCAATTTTATACGCTAGATTTAAATAAAAAAAACTTGCTATATAAATCTTAATAAAACCTTCGCGGACATAATCACTATCAAATTCGTTTAAGAAATTCATAAATTTGAGTGATAAAGCAATCTAAAGAAATTCAGGCGAGTCACCAGTAGAATGTTTTTTTAAGTATTTGATAGAACCATGATTAGTTTAATCACTAAGACTCAGATTAATCACTGTTAGTCCGTGCAATAACGAGCACTGAGATCACATAGAACAACCGAAATTACACGGTCTAACAGTAAGATACGTATTTTTAGACAAAAATTGTAAAAAAAATGTTATTTTGGTGTTTGTAGCGTATATATATTGCATGCATGCATATGCATGTAGTAAAAAATGGTTATTTCAATATTACAAACAGACACCCCAGTTTAATTTATATGTATAGATGAATGTTAGAAGTTATACTTCAAAAAGCGTGACATTTTTCATGTAACGGAAGTTGCGCACTTTGGAAAAGCGACACCATGAAGTTAGCAGTTGAAGTGAATAGGCTAACTTCAAGATATCCCATTTAAAAATTAAATAAAAAAGAATAACTTTTGCCGCGCTTAATAATATCTTTAAATTAACAATCTTAAACAACGTTAAGTGGCTAATATTAATTTTCAACGTAACAATGAGTACAAAAAATCCTAATTAATATTATAAAGAAAAGCCTATCGCTCCAGGAAGCCTTATATTCGCAGACCACAGCGTAAAACTGCTATGAAGACAAAAAATGTAGTAGTTATGGTTTCGAGATTAATAAAAAATTACCTGACGTATAGAAATTGGATGTAATTAGATTTAAACGTATTGATTAAGTTTTTAAGTGACTGCAAACAATTTAGTCACTTTTTTGTGGTTATTTTATATTCAATTATTTGATATTTTTCGTAATTATTACAAATGTTTTCATCTAATTTGATTGAGGCAATTTGACTCATATTATCTAGGATAATTCAGATATTAAATGGTCTAAAATATTATTTTTTCAGTTTATAGTGTTCATATGTTCAAATTTAATTTAACATAGTGAATTCGAACCCCGCTCTCTTAGTTCAAAAGCTTACATCGCAACCCATAGGGTTTTTTTCTTTTTCTTTTTTTAGGCTTGCACGGTTTGTGCAAAAGTCAGGGGTCTAGAACTAGTATTATCATTAATCACAATAAGGGTGTTTCGCACTTTAGCTGAAAGTCCACCACCAACTAAATCTTAAGCTCAGGGAACTAAACTAAGCTAACCTAGGAATATCTCGTCCGTCCATAGACAAATAAGCTGAAAATTAAATAGTGATGGTCAGTTTGTGCTGGAATTTTCAATTTATCAGACGTAATGGAAGACGAGAAGAGCTATGATAAGAGTTGAGAGGCGGATTACATTCGTTATAAGAAAATAAGAAAGTTTATTACGCTTTTTATAAAGAAAAAATGAATTAATACCTCCATTGTGACACTAAAAAAACAAATTTAAACAACGCTAGCGAAAGACGCCAGAAGGAAGAGATAAGGGATTCATAGGCGTTTAGTTTAGCTCACGTAGTTTCGGATCGGCTTACACAACTAAGTTAATTCGAGTTAGTCGTGTTATTTAAAGAAGCTTAGCTGGTATAGTTTGCGGTGGAGGCACATTTATGAAAAACTGGCTCAACTATGTGAGCTAAGCTAAACTTACTTCGAAAAGAAGATCGGCTTTTGAATTTTCTTTAATTTAGTTTTTTTTTTTATATCGTCATCACAGAGTCCGTCATCCTGTAATTATAAATAAATCTAGTAGTGTAAGAACGATATTATCGACTCATCCGTAGAACAGAGTTCGATGTGATCATGTGATCATGACTAGTTTTTTAGCAAAATGAGACCTTATCTCATTAAATTAAATAAAAAATCGACTTATCCATAGAACAGAGTTCGATGTGATCATGACGCAAAAACTAGTTTTTTTAGCTAAATGAGATAAGGTCTCATTTAGCTAAAAAACTAGTCATGATCACATAATCACATCGAACTCTGTTCTACCGATGAGTCGTTATATTCGTCGTCTCAGCCAAATGACGTCCACTGCTGGGCAAAGGCCTCCCCCAAGGATCTCCACAGTGACCAGTCCTATGCTGTCTGCATCCTAGTGCTTTCCGCGACCTTCACCAGATCATCTTTCTGCGGAGTGGGAGGCCTGCCTACGCTTCGTCTTCCGGTTCGTGGTCGCTACTCGACAACTTTTCTGCCCCAACGGCCATCAGTTCTACGAGCCATGTGCCCCGCCCCCTGCCACTTAAGTTTGACAATTCTGCGGGCTATGTCGGCTACTTTGGTTCTCCAACGGATGTCCCCATTTATGAGTCGATCACGTAGGGAAACGCCGAGCATAGCACGCTCCAACACTCTTTGGTTGATCTCGAGCTTTCTTTTTAGGCCCATAGTAAGGGACCACGTCTCCATTAGTGGCAGTGAGATATTGCGGTATTTTGGACGATATTATATTAAGATGGTGTAATATAATATTTTATCGGTTATATTATAACTCATTATTCGATCTTTCCCCTGTTTAGTTTTGCGCGTGTTCAGCTTATTCTGCTTGGAAAGGTTATTTAAAAATATTAATAATTTCCTCAGACTAATAATGTCTCCATTGCAAAGGCCGACGGATCAGCATGTTCTAAAACACGGAGTAGACGTAGATAGTGCATTTTCGTCCACTCATTAAAAAATGAATCCTACGAAAGACACTTAATTTTCGCAATCATATCATCGCATCTTCATTAAACTCCTCATTAGATATCTTATAAGTAAATTATAGTTTTAGTAGTATACATTTCGGTGGTCTGAGTTACTAATTTGACAAACAATTAACTGAAAATGCCTGTCTGTCGGTCTTCTACAGAATGTACTTTGGTGAGTGAGTTCATGAACTGCATTTACTCATACCACCTTTTCCCTTTTTCCATCGGACATCCAGACGCACTACGGGCTACCACCCTTTCTTGGTTGCTTTTCCTACCTGTCGCACCAAGCGCTTCTCAACATCTTTTATAATGCACACGGTAAAGGAGTGGAACTCCCTACCTGCGTCTGTATTTCCGAGTGCTTATAACCCGTCCGTTTACAAAGCCAGGGTGAATAGGCATCATCTGGGTTAGCTTCTTCCATCATGGATCCTGTCTTGGCCCCCAGGCCTGATTGGGATCAAAAGCGAACCCATTAAAAAAAACTATTCTAGTCATAAAATTATTGAAACAATGTTTAATTTAAATCCTGAAACAGCGATTATTTTATCAGAGGCATATGAAAATTTCAATACAATGCTCTTTGGCGATATTAATCGATAAGCACGAGTGGTATCATTCTTATCGATTGATAACTCTCGATGACTCAATTTATCAATCGCAAAGAAATTAAATCATTATTCCTATTCTGATACTCAACAGCGATAACACAGGAAAGATTATGAGTTCGTTTTTAAGAATTTTGTTCTGTTTTAAGGTATTAATAAAAGTACTTAATAATTTAGTATCCAATTTACCGCAAAGATTGCCTAGGTGTGGTAGTAATATGCTCGTTTATGTACCAAGATGTGAAACTAATAGAGGGTCACATTGCATCTCTGTATAAAGAATACAGTGATGTATATGCCACCGGAAAATAATTAGAACCGCTAATTTATAAATTTCCTAGAAAAATTATAAACTTTCGTAGGATTCTAAACGAGAGATAAATTGTATTATTTTACGCCCATATTTTAGCAAATTGATAAACTTACCGAACTCACGCGTAATATAATAAGTAAGCAAATTTACCACAGAGCTACGAAAGTTTTATTGTGGCCATGACCAAAATAGTAAGAAGTCGGAATGTAAAGAGGAAAAAATTAAAAATGTTATTAAAATGATAGAAGATTTTAATAAAGCTAAAGTTTTGGGACGTCGGCCCACAGACAAAGAATACTATCACGCCAAAAAGTATGATATTATGACTTTTAGTGACGAAAAAGTCTTTATAGTGAAAAGGAAATCTCAGCAAGATCCAGTGTTACAAATAGTTCCAAGCAGTCAATATCTATAACCTAACCTTTTTTTTTTGACAAGGGAGAAATGCGGCCTTATGCATACTCCGGAGCTGGGCGGCTACGGAGTTATGTGGGGCTCATCTAACCTAACATTTTTTGGTAGAAGGCCGGTTTTAGTAATATAAGTTATTTACGGGATTGTTACCATGTACCTTGTTATTGAGTTTCCGATATTTCGGCACTGTTGCAAGTGCCATGATCAGTCGCTCCTTGATCATTACTATAACTGTTAGTGAAATGGAACGCAACCATTTTGGGGTTTCCCTTTTTAAGCGTGTGCGGCGCTAGTGTCGTTGCTGTGGTGAATTGCATTTTCTGTAATCGCCATCTTATTAAAATAAATCAAGTTGTTCAGTATAATATTTCTTTATTTACCACAACCACGATAATTTCTACAATAACATTACTATAATGTTAGTGACCATGAAAGTTTAAAACAATATAAGGCCGGTTTTATGTTTAATGATTGTTTTTTCTTTTTTAATAAACCTCTTTAATATCGTAGAACACGATTTCTGTTGTTTTATATTGGTAGAGTGAAGTAGGGGTCATTAGCATATTATGTAAAAAAGTAATCCTGTATTATAGGTACCTACCTAGTTTTAAAGTAAAAATACAGTTAGGTTAGGTTAGGTTAGTAAGTTATTATACAGTTAGTTATTATACAGTTAGGTAGGTTATCTATAGTTTGTCAAGTCTGATTGTAACTAAGTCTATGGACACAAGCATTGCTACTGTCAACATCGACCAATCAGAGAGCAGTGTGTTATTTGCCGTGTTTTAAAAAAGCGTAAAATTAAAAGCTATTCTGTGATTGGTCGAACCGTTTTGGAATCTTACGAATGGATATCTGTTAGTTTATAAATTTACCACGAGACGTCGCAAATTGACAAATTTGCGAAAATCGTTTAGAATCCTACGAAAGTTTATAATTTTCCTAGGAAATTTATAAACTTGCGGATCTTGTCATTTTCCGGTGACATATATAAATCACGCCTTTTTTCCCGCAGCGGTGGCCAGAGATCACAGACTTTTTACGATACATCTCTGGCTTCTTCAACTCTCAACAGACATACAGGCTCGTCTGTTAAATAAGTACTTTTGACTTAGCCTTTTTTCAGGAAATCTTCTATTTATTTCCTAAAATTTTTGCCATGATCTGCCGTTACTGACTTGGCCATGCACATTTAGCCTCATATATTTGTCTTGTCAATTTTCTTTCGTCCATCCTCTCTAGGTAGAGATCTCCAAGCCATCTAAGCACCCCTTTTTGTCTTGTGTTAAGGATACTAAGGTAACAGAAAATAAATGCCCATTACTCAGGTACAAATGCTCGTATTCATCACACAAACATCTGCCATTTTCGGGTTTCGAATCCAGGACCTGCAAATGGCACGGCATGCAAAATCGCTACCATTGCACCAGTCTGTCGTCAATATTTGCAAACGACGAAAAAAGGAAAGTTCTTTGAATATTAATGGTGTGAGACTTATAGCATTTATATTATCGGTTAAATAATATTAACCAAGCGAATGATTTGCAGATGTCACGCTATGCGATTTCAAATGAATGCTCTTGTGTCTCGCCTCTATTATATATTCCAAGAATTTATTACGATTGCGTATACATTTCGATTATATTTGAATAATCATCGAGAAAAATCTAAAGAAAAACAGCAATGAATACTAAAATATTGAAATACAATCCCACTCACTCAGAACACACTAACTGGAAACTTCAATGACTATCCTTATTATAGTTTTTAATTTTTATAAATGGTAACATTTGAGCTGCAATTGTAAAATTAAGCAACGCGGTAAGACATTTGTTACGACAGCAGCATATTACGCTCTAAATCCTTTTTTAAATAAAAACCCAAATGAAAGTAAAAGTAATGTAGAAATGCAAAATATAAGATCATAAATGTACAGTTGTAATTTATGGTTTATGTGAGGGCAACACAAAGAAAACTCGAAAAACGTTAAATTTTTAAACGTTAAAAAGAGAAGCGTCACTTTAGTGAGTTTTCGGTTTTCTATTAAATTTTGTGTTGTAATTGAATGATTATTAACCACTAAGTGTTAACTTGCACGAGTGTTGGAAAGTAAAACAAAACTGTAGAAGGTGTCTTTTCACGCTCTCCAAAGAAAACCAAGGGGAGGTTTAAATAAAACAATACAGCTTTACTAAAACCTAGAGAAAGGGACTATTTCATTATTCAATCAATTCTCATCGTCTTTCATAAGGGTTTAATTAAGAAAAGAAATTACATGGAGACTAGGCTGTATGGGCAGTGTAACCTTCCCTCGTGGGGAAACTTTAAAAAACGCCTGTAAAATATTGTCTTTGAGCTTTTGATGGAAGCTCGGAGGAAATAATTTCCTTTCCAATACGCATAGGGTAATGTATTAACTTGATCATGATAAATGAAGATTAAAATACCCCTTCAACTCGACAATTCTATTGAACCTCCGCGGCCATCTTGAGAGAACGCCAAAGACACGCATGTTACGCACACTTCTTGATTAACAATCAACCATTATATCACATTAATATATGTATGGTATAACAATTTAAACAGAAAAATAAATTAACACAAGTTCTTTTCCGCAAAGTCTGTGTTTCCTGACAAATATAATTTAGGGATCCTCAAGTCACGAGTGAATTGGTATTTTCTAGGCAAACGCGTCTCATCCTATACTCTATCCATTTCGACCTGAAACAAAAGGTAAACAAACCATAAAAAAGGTTCTTTAAGATGTCAATTTTCTTCATTGCCGAAAGGTTTGATCAAAATATTTTATTATTCAAACTTTTTAAATTAAGATAACTAAGAATTACTTGTCACCTTCAATAATTTTCAGTATTTTTACATCGATGTTAGGTATATTTTTTAACGTAAGTTTAGATTACTATATATTTGCTATTAAAAAGACCTAAAATGAATAGTGTTCTAAAACTTTTACGCATTTATAATACTTCCAAATCAAGATGAACAACCATCACATACTATAACGTAGAACTAAGTGACTTCCGGGTTTAGCCGGATTATATCCGCCAATTTTTATTCTCGATCAACTATTGGTGCGAGTGCGTTCTCTCCTTGATTATTTCGTTGTTTCTTGTTAATATTTGTTATAATTGTCGTGTTTGTTAAGTTTTATTGTTGTGTTACGTTGTAATATATTGTTATTGTTGAGTTTTTTTTATTAAATCGTTTTTGTCAGTGAAAATGAGTGAGCCTGGACCAAGCAGCGCTTGCACTTTTACTTCTGGACAACATATTGAAGTACGTAGAGGAAAGCTGGTCCAAAGATTCATATCCTTACAAAAGTGATGTCGTGAACAAGACTGCCGAGATAATGGGAATATTGCCGACCTAGTATAACTAACCTATTATAATTATTTGAATTACTTTTGAATTACTTGTTTTATTTCAATTCAAATTAGTAGTATCATTTGGATAATAGCAATGATAGCTTGTGTATAAACACACTTAAGTACCCCCTTTCCTATTTTATTATAAAAAATTAACACCCTTAAATATACCATATTTTTTATCCCAAAATTAGATAAAAAAGTTTGAGAACCACACATTCTTTGTTTACCTTTTGTCTCAGATCGAAATGGATAGAGTAGTACAACCAGGCAAAATAGTGGTCAAGCGCTTAACTATTTACAATTAAAAAGGTCCCCTATAAGAAATATTTTCTTTTTCTTTTCACGTCAAAACAGTTTTAATAACTTGGTGTCTTATAAAACTTGAAATTTTAATACCAAACGTTAGTTATTTTTATTACAAAGTTAAACTTTATATTGCGCTGTTAAATTTAAGAATCTCTTAAATTTAACAGCGCAATATGCGCCATCTGTAATAAATTGAGGACATTGTAACAAACACTATAAAATGGTAAACCGTGTATGAATATCCGGGTAGATATTAGGCTGCTGAGTTTTTTTGCCCTACTTGTCATTTTGCACATAAACCTTTGGCAAATTGATGAAGCTGGTAACGGCGTTTATTAATTTATAGAATCGCTTACATTTGTTTACAATGATAAATTAACGATAAAATATATGCTTAGTATAAATAAAAGAAAGTGCAACTAAACACATCATGCAATAAAAAAAAATTAATAAAAAAACTAAATAATTGAGGAAAATAAAGTAAAGTAAAGATAAAAAAAATGAATTAAAAAACATAATACAGTCAGTCATAACTTCTGTCAATCTTCATTGATTTCAAATGTATTCAAAAATATGTAACCTAACCTAACTTATGATGTTTACCGAATTAAAGTTATTAGGGCGCCAAAAAAAGTAAGATTAATTATTTTAGGCGAATCGATGGGCACCTAAGAATATCCATTTTATTACAAAAGTTATTTGGTGCAACGGTAGCCATCCTGCCTTTCGCACCGACGGTCTTTGGTTCGAGTCCCGGAAGGGGCATATGTTTGTGTGACGAGTACGAGCATCTGTACCTGAGTCATGGGTATTTATATATATTTCGTTGAATATATTTCTGTATCCTATATGTATTACTATCCGTTATCTTAGTTTCCATCACACAAGCCTTTTAGTGCTTACTTTGGGCTAGGCTAATTGACGTGAAATTAAAAAAGGCCGGTGTCTACTGTGCAGAACTAACAATAATACCAAAACCCGCACCAAAGCAACATTAATTTTACGTAGCCAATATAAAGTAAGCAATGTAAGGCAAGCTGTAAGTTATGAATACTAAGTTAACTGATAGACATACATATATGTATGTATATATAGAAATGTAATATTAATAAAAATCTATATATATATATATATATATATATATATATAAATTCCATGTCACAGTGTTTGACCGCAATGAACTCTGAAACTACTCAACCGATTTTTGTTTTTTTTTTTATTTTGCTGGTTTTGTTTCAACTTAAGACATAGGATAGGTTTCATTTTAATTCATAACACAGCAACGCGTGGCCGGGTCTGCTAGTGTTTATGTTATGGGCCAAGTGATAAATGCGGGCAGTATGAATAATGCCCGGGCCAAGTGATTAATTACAATCTAAACTGGTGAGTTTAGATTGTAATTTATCACATTGCCCGGGCATTATGAATATGGCTATATGATGATCGGGCAATGTGATCAGTAGGTAAATTTTTACGTGGTGCGCTGCGGTGCGGGGCCGGAAACAAACACATGACGCGCGCTAACCAATCAGAGACCGAAACGGGGCAGCGCGTGACCTTGCAATAGCCGCACGATACCACTTTGGCTCATTGTTTTGATTTGGGTTAGGTTAGGTTAGGTTAAGTTAAAAAAAAAGAAAAAAAAGGTTAGGTTAGGTTAGGTCCGGTGCGACGCGGTCGCCTTCTTACAAGGATCCCGGGTCGCTACTAACCGGAAGAGAGGGCACACCGAGGGAGTTTTAGTGGGTATGCCTCCGGGCATCCACCGGGCCTGACTGGGTGGATGCACGAAGGTGAGCCCCACATAACTCCGTAACCACCCAGCTACGGAGTATGCATAAGGCCGCATTTCTCCCCCGACAAAAAAAAGGTAAGGTTAGGTTAGGTTACTAAACTGTAAAACATGTTTTTATTATTACTCTACCCGATAATTGATTTCATTACTTGTAATGCTCGGTCTATCTAACTAAGTATTCATTTGAAAGTATTAAACATGATTTACATCACTCTGCCCAATAGGCACTGGGCATTATTCATAATGTCCGGGCAATGTGATAAATAGGTGAGTTTAGATTGTAATTAATCACTTGGCCCGGGCATTATTCATACTGCCCGCATTAATTACTTGGCCCATAACATATATATATAAATACCCATGCCTCAGCTAGAAATGCTCGCATTCATCACACAAACATCTGCCCCTTTTGGACTCAAACCCAGGACCAAGTGCGAAAGGCAGAATCGCCACCGTTGCACCATACGTCAGATAAGTAACGTATCAGTAGGTTTCTTCATCGCCCCCTCTCCCACAATGGTTAGTTTATATAACAATGGCTTCCCAATCGTAAGCTTTTTATCTGCGTTTCGTATGTCTCATTTAACTAATCTACAATGCCTACTTACTAAGGTCCCGTAAAGCTGTCTAAATTTTAATCACATAAAATATTTCACTTCATAATTGTGACATATCTACCATTAATATTAGTTTGAATAGATATCTCGTAATTAGTTTTTTTTCGATAATAAAATTCTGTTTCAAAGTGTTTGTCTGTGATGAACTCCATAACTACTTACCAGATTTTTTTTTTCATTTTATTGGATTTGTTCTTATTTAGGACATAGGATAGGTTTCGTTTTAATTTTCTAATAAACTAGCTGACCCAGCCACGCGTTGCTGTGTTACAGTAATTTTAATTTGCTATATTTTTTAAAGCAAATCACACCATCAATCAAAAGTATGGAAATCAATTTTTAAATGAAGTTGTTGAGACATAAGCGTCAGCTAGTCTTTATGATATTGATTCGTTGGTGGGAGAAGTGGTGGGAGGCGCCCGACGTGACGGCACAGTGCACGGAGGGACACGCTCCATACAAGGGCGGTAATAAATAGTTAAAGTCCTGTTACTATCAATACATTGTATTATTTTAGTGACTTATAGTTGTAAAAGTGTTTTAGGAACATTAAAATGAAAGAAGTACATGTATTTACGGAATAAAAAACGTTTACTTCAGTAAAAAACAAATATAAACAATAACATACTTTTACCTAAATTTATCATGAACAAACACTTAAAAATTGGAATGTAAAACATATATTTGAAATAAAATAAGAGTCAAAACATTGATAACATTATTTAATTATAATAAAATAATTGAAATAAATAAATTAAAATTAATTAAATACAAAAAAAAAACAAAACAACTAACAAATACAAATAAATTATTCTTATTCTAACAATATTAAACATGTAACAATTCTATTACACTTTGTGACAGAGTATTTTTCTTTTTAGGGGGAAGTTTCCGAAGACTTGTAATATAAGGATCTGAATGTAATAATAGTCGTTGTATTAAATCTTGATTGGTAACTTCACGTGACATTTTTCGAGTGTGACTTCGTCTATAAATTTTGATATACTTATTTGTCGCTTCAGCAGCTTCTTCGGAAAGTTCTCCTATAGATAACAATGCATAACTTATAATATCTGATCCATGTACGAGCACCTTGTGGACAGAAGCAGGAAGACTATACCACGGATATTCCTCGACCAGGCTGTATGCTGTTTGTAATGCATAGTCTTTAAACTTGCATTCATTAATTTTATGTCCAGAAGATAACGTTTGTAATATTACACAACAACGATCTATGAGATCCTTATTCAAACCTGTAATTTCAGCAGATACAGCTGATTCCAAAAAAAACTTCCTGGCCGTGTTTCCGTCGTTAGACGTCCCGCTTCCACCACTACGCGGCTTGTCAACTATTAAACCTAATCGTTCCCTAAACTGGGACTGTACATATTGTTTTTTATTTGATAACAATTGTTTATCACTATCTAGCCTAACTTGCCATTTTTTATGTCTAATCTATATGAAAGATGAATAAAATTTTCGAAGAAACGTATCCAAGAATGTAGTGGTGATAATCCAAATTGGTATCTACTCTCTATTACAGGTTTTTGTAAACATTCGTCTATTTTATTCATCTCTTTAGGGGTAGCATTACATATATAACATCTACTTGTAGATGTTTCACTTAAAGCACTACAAATTTTACCATCTACCATTGAAAGCTGCAACTTATGAGAAACGACCAATTCACGATTGTCGATCTGAATAAAAGTAGGTTGCAAACTTTCAATTTTATCCTTAAAATAAGCTTCCTCTTGCAAAGACACTGCTGTGCTTGCTTTCAAAAATTGAAATCGAATAGGACGGCAGTACCTAGTGGAAGAGGGTCGAGGATTTTTCCATAAAATTTTACAATTATCTTCAGCTAATTTTACAATAATTTGAAGGGGTACATAAGATGTTACAAACAAACTACTATCTTCTAAAGTTGAATCTGAAAAAAATTGTTTGTATTCACTATGTCCAGTGCTGCCATCGAATCCCCATTTCCCAAGTAAAGAGATATTAGACAAACAATCATCAGGAATCTGATCTAAGACCTCTTTTTGAGATTCAAGGATTCGAGAAGCTGTGTGATCAAAAAGACTTTGTAATTCAACTTCAGCTGAAGACTCGGAAACAGTTATATTAGAAGGGTAACATCTCTGTTTCGCTTTAGTAATTTGTTGGTAACATGGTAATACATTAGGAGAAATCTTACTATTAACAAAGTTTTTAATTAATAAATACTGATGTTTTGTCAACTGAGCATCAGTCACAAGTGACAAGACATCATCAGTGCTAACTCTAGATATACACGAATCGAATGAACAGTCTGAAACATCAAGCAATGCACTCACAGTAGAATGATCAGACTTTGACAAATCAGCTACTCTCCGACGTTTAGTCCTTTTACTACATTGCGTAAAAGGTTTTCGAGGACGACCACGTGAATGACATGGCGACGTTTCAGACGGAGTACATTGCTTATTGTTTTTCACAAGTTGAATTTTTTCAATAACATTAAACCAATCGGAATTCTTATATAAAAGCTTGGTTTTATCCCTATTACATTTTTTCCAGAATCGAGCAATAGCTTTACATAAATTATTAACAATTTTCTCTAAATAATGAATATCAATGTTCTCAGCATCGTTCAGAGTAGTCAACAAACTTTGTAGGACTTGACGACACTTTTCCGAGTCATTATCGGTATTGACAGTTAGCCATATTTCAAGAATATGCATTCTTGAAAACGAGCATATATATAAATTACCTAAAACAAAAAAAAAACGGTTAAAATTCAGTCACAAAACCTACACAAAGCACTAAGACTAAATAAACTAATTTCGTAGCAAATGCTACGAGATAATCTGGCAACCGTAGCACCCTTGTCATCGCCAAAAGGGCAGATAAGGGCAGCCAAGTTTTAATTTTCCTAAGATAAGAAAGTCTAAAGATTATGGTGCAATATACCTCCATAGTCGGAGCGAGTGGGAACATATTTAAAAGTTTATTCAAACTTTGAATATTAAAATATAATACTCCAAGAAAAGTCGCCTCGTAGCAATGACATACTAAAGAAAATATATACTAAGATACAATTAAAATAAAAATATTAATTATTACATACCCTGTTCTTGGATATCCATTTCAGAAAAAACACACACAGCACTCACAGGTCCCGCAATGACAACAAATGACGTCACGCTTTTTAATGACTCACTGATAACAGTATTTACGATTGGCGATGCGCTCTCTTTGAATGCACAATAGATAATGAAGGCGCACTCTAATTACTGACCTATTTATAGTTTCAGAAGGTACCGCAACTATCCAATGTAACGACAAGGAATAAAATGTAAAACTAGAAAGCATGTTTTTAAGATTTATGACCTATGGATGTCCCACAGTGCAGTGGTGGCATGCGCGTGAGCTGCGTGCGGTACTGGACTTGGACATTGCAACATTATTTTTCTAAAATAAAATATTTTTTCTATTATAAAAGAAGCCTAAGTTACTCCTTATTACAACAGCTACCTGCCAATAAAAGTCCCGTCAAAATCTGTCCAGCCATTTCAGAGATTAGCCGGAACAAACGGACAGACAGACAGACAAAAATTGTAAAAACTGTTATTTTGGTGAATGTACTGTATATATATTATAAGAAGACTAAGTTACTTCTTATTACATCAGCTACCTGCCAATAAAAGTCCCGTCAAAATCGGTCCAGCCATTTCAGAGATTAGCCGGAACAAACAGACAGACGGAGAAAACTTGTACACACAGCTACGCGTGGCCGGGTCTGCTAGTTACATATATAAATACTAATAATAATAATAATAAAGCCTTTTTATTTCCAATAAATCTTGAAAGTATATAAGTTACAGTTTTTTTTTCGTTCTAAATACATTAATTTTTATTTTTTTATAGTTAATTAAGTTCTAATTTTTATACTTATAATTATTTTTGATAGGGTATAGGCCTCCTCCATTTCCTTCCATTTTTGTCTGTCTTGTGCTATTTTTGTCCAATTTTTTCCCGCTATTATTACTATATCGTCCGCCCATCGATTTTGTGGTCTGCCAACGTTTCTTCTTCCTTGTGGTCCGCTCCACGTCGTGTTCTTAAGAGTATATAAATACTAGTATTAATTCAAATGTGATTATTACTATGCTATAAGATATAAATAACATAACATATTACTATGCTTTCAAATTTGAGGCTCCAATATTTCGTCGCAATTGCATGCGCTATCGGAAGAACTGATGGTTTTTGGCAGACGTATCGGTCTACCCTCCGTCTTGATCATTTATTACACTTCATACCAGAACCACTGTATTTAAACTCACTATTCACTCCATTTAAGCATTTTAGCATTTCATGGTCAAATTCAATTGGAAGTGTATAAATGCTTGAATAAAAAAAACTACATCAATAACTACATAGCTGTTTAACCACTTGTCAGTCCGCTACCGCACGCCCCACCTCTCTCAACAGTCCCAATGCTGCGCGAATTATGAAAAAATTGTCGGACTCAAAATGCCATTTTCTCGCTAAAATATGAAGCTAGGATCAAACAAAAAATACTCCCGTAAAGCTGATTAAATAAAGAGTCCACCACAGAATATTTGGATCTGTAACTCAAAAAATAATCGTTATTAAAAAAACAGCAGGCCACGTGGAAATTTGAATATTATTATTACCAGGGACTGGCGAGGGGTGTTGGCTATCGGTAGCAATAGCAATTGCTACCGTGGACTGACAAGTGGTTATTCTTTATGAATTTGTTAAATATTTTTAAAATTATTACATTCGATGTTGTACAGGCTAGCTATGTACAATGCACTTTCCCCTGTCATCACTTTATGAGTTGACCCTAGTTTCAACCATTGCACAAGCAGTCCACATTCATCAACCATACCAATCACGCGCACTTATATCTTTAATTCATTATTAGCTTAATTTAATTCCTTTAATGGCAAAAAAATTGTGCGTGTCAGCTGCGACGCGTGACTGGAGTTTACTCATTAAAAACGATTATCTTAAAATATACCTATTTCTGCCGCAAAGCAGCAGTGCTTGCATTGCTGTGTTCCGGTTTGAAGAGTAAGATATGGCAGTGAAATTACTGGGTACAGTGACTTTACATCTTGTGTCACAAGTTGGCAACGTACACTGTGGTTCTTGTGGGAGTTGCAGTTTTGCTGCGAATCTCACAAGAACCACATGTATTATAGGTGACTGTTACCACTTACCATCAGGTGGGCAGTTTGCTTGTTTGCCAACTTTCAGCAATAAAAAAAAATAAATAAATAAATAAATATAATAGACAAAGGAAGTAAATAAATTCATATATTTATTCATATTAATTTGATAAAATATATTACTTCAATTATTTAGGTATTATTATTTATATATTTTTTTATGACAAGTGAGAAATAAAGAGAGAGAGAGTAAATGTGTACTTGGGACCGAGGAGCGGGGAGTATATTCCGCAGAGGAAATGTGACCCTTCACTTTTTTTAACGTTTGAAACTACCCATCTATTTAGCATTTGCGCTATATATATAATATAAAGAAATACCTCTGAGAAAAATTTAATTCTTTGTAATAATTTCATTAGAGAAAAAAAAGTGGCTTATAAAAAACTCACAAATGTACATTATCAATTGGTACTGAGCTCTATACGAAGACTTTAAATTTGAAAATTGGTTGAGGAGATTTCACAATTTTCTTTAAATTGACCTGCTGCTAACTGTACCTAATTATAAAAAAAATACTTTCACTTAAATTTGAAACCGTGACACTATATTTGCTGTCAGATTCAGTGACCGAAAAATTCCAGCAGTTCATATTATTGTTAAACTAAAGGGACAAGTTTAAAAAAAGGCGAGTGTGCTTTAGACCAAACGATTGTAGTAAAACTCCTTTAGTTCCATCTATTTATATATAGATATAATATTAGATATACGAAACGTAACTGGCTATGAGAGAAAGAAAATGTGTGCTCGCACCTCTCTCTCTTGCCCCTACAGTAATACACGAAGTGAAACTCTCTTTCTATGTTCACTTACTTATATCTCCCTCTTAACTTCCGTTCACCTCGCCCTATCACACTTTTCGTCACACATTCACCAGCTTACTCCCAAGTCAAACGTGCTTAAAGAAGCTTTACTTCAAAAAAAGTTACTAATAACAATTATAAATCAAATATCCGAATGAGGACTAAAACCGCTCCGTTGTCCCACATTCAAAGAAAGGGCTTTGCTTGGTCGCAATAGGAAGCTTTTAAACGGGTGCGGTCAGCCCTTTGGTGGCCCACTTCCACGCCCCTGTGCTGACCTGCACTCCGCCAAAGCTTCTGTTCTACCTAAGCTAGCAGGAGAGCATAAGCTAATTGAAAGCTACCAAAAATTTCTTACCTACATTATTTTAATAGAAAAATACTAGAAACTGAGTCGATAACTCAGCTCACAAGTGAATTCTCAGGCGGGAATCGGGTTCTAGTATTTTTCTATTAAAATAATATATTTTATAACAAAGCATTGAAAAAAAATGAATAATAAATTAAATGGCTGTTTCATCTTAATCATTTGCTCATATATTTGTAGAAATATTTCTTTCGTTCCTCTCATCGATGAGATACCGCTGACCTACAGCGTACAATTAGAAAGGTACTAGAAAATGTCGACGGGTGATTACAAGGCTCGGCAGCTCAATTGGGAGAGCATTGGACCGGACTTCCAAAGGTTGCGGTTTCGATTCCCGCCTAAGAATTCACTTGTCAGCCAAGTCAATATATTCTAGTATTTTTCTATTAAAATAATTTATCTTATAAGATAGTATTGAAAAAATCCAAAAAAGTATATGAAATTATAAAATCTTTAACTTATAATAAAATGTACTTAATACGCAAGATCTTTTGAATTGTTCTTTATCCTAATTATATTATGACAATCCTTTGTGTGTGTGTGTTTGTTACCATATTGTCAGTTATTATAAATGTCAATGTCAACTATTGCTAGAGTATGACGCCAGTTGGCAGCACCTTCGTTGTTGTTGTTGTTCGTGTGTAATTTATAACACAGCAACGCGTGGCCGAGTCAGCTAGTTTACATAAAATCTCTTGCTTTTATTTGGGTAAACCTTGGGTTTAATTTTTTTTATATTAATCCTGACGTTACGACTCCTTTACAGGAGTCGAGCTCACCGTATGACTAAGGTAATAGTTGCCATACATGCTACCTTCTAATATTTTAATCGGGCACAATCCTAACTATTAAATTTATACCAATAAAGGTGTTTTAATTTTTGCATTGAATTTAGTTATTTATATGTAACGGTAGTGATCCTACTTTTAGTACCGACAGTCCTGGATTTGAGTCCTGGAAGGTGCAGATGTTTGTGTGATGAGAACCTGAGTCGTGGGTATTTATATATATTGTTCTATAAATATTTCTCATTTATGTATCATATATAAAGGGAAGTTTTTCCGCCGAGCTAGAGCTAGAGATATCTGTGCTGGACCGCGGGACGCTGGGACTTGTATTTATACTCAATATGCATAATCAATTTCCGAGTTTTTATCAGAATTCTATTGCATTGCTTTCACGTTACACATCATGTCACGTCTAAGCTCTCTCTTCTTTGTTGTTGAGCCTGTCAAGGTGCATGCGATTATTTAGAGCCTTTAAGAAATGTATTTAGACTCCTATCGCCTACCGCATCCGCATGTAATGCAATTGTAAATAAATAACTAAATGAATAAGCTTAATGTTTACATTTGTACTTCGCTGCTCTGCATTTCTTTCTTACTATCATTTGAATAAACATTCATACGAGAAATTCAAAAGGTTAACTAAAGTAACCTTTAATTTATTAATACTATTACTATTCATTTGATATACCTATTAAATTATTTATTTATTACTTATACCTCAGCACATTTTACAACCAGACATCGGTCAACCAGAGTTACACTAAGGCGCCACCAGTATATGGTCGATATACCAAAGAGTCGCACTAAACGTTTTGGTTCCGATTTTGTGATCCGTACCACTACAAATACAATTTATGGGTCTTCAAGTCACGAGTGAATCGGTATCTTCTAGGCAAGCGCGTCACATTCTAGTTCGCATCGCTTACCATCAGGCGAGATAGTGGTCAAGCGCTAATTTATTTACTATAAAAATACAATAATACAAAAATATTGTGGCCGTGTCAAAATAAATATTGAAATAATTTTCACTAAAGTTGTCTTATTTTAAAATAATCAATCAAGCGACTAACGCCACCTTGTCTCGCTTTGCTGTCTATTTAGTTGCTCAGGTGTGACTCGCATCTTATAAAGCCTTTTACTAAGCCTTACTACAAAGCGTTGTTTCATTTACAAATCTTGTCCCAATAAAAAGACAAATAGTTGCAACGTCTTCGAAGAAATATTCTATGAATGTTAGGTTACAGCTGGTTCCACAACAACGTGGTGGCCATTGTTTTAGCATTAATTTAAAGGTCTATATATCTATTTGGCACTAAAACAAAGTACAAATCATAACATTTACTGATTTATTTGTAGCATTTGTTTATTGCTAAATTTGTATTTCATTAATAACCGAATAAAACATTCAACTTAAATATTCAAGTATAACAAATTAGGTATTTCTAATAAAATATTATTGTTTTGTTTACTACAAACAAGCAAACCAATATTTTCTGAACACTTGACACTTTTTAAATATGTTTTCAAGTTCTGATGAAATATATCAAGTTCTTATGGGCTTTTATGTGATAAATTAAAGTAAAAGCATGTTAATCCAGTTAAATTTAAGTAAAAGCATGGCATAATACTTCAGTCTAAAATTAGAATAGAGTATTTAATGTAATATTGAGAGGTCACCAAGTTGCCGTCGCATTAGAAGGGAATCTAGATTAAATCGTAAAAGTCTGTCATCAAATGTTTCTGTATCGACTCAGACCTGTTTATATGATTATTATAACAGGGTCACCATTTCACATAACAATATTCAAGAGTCTTCTAACGCTTCTAACAACAGAAGTGTAGAGAATGATTAAACTTTGTCTTTTTCGGAATGGTATATTGGCTCTATATACAAAACCTAAAGTTAGTCCAGCTCTTAAGATGATAGAATCAAAATAGGTTCTTATGTATCATATATGTATGTCTATCCGTTACCGTAGTATCCATAATACAAACTTTATAGTGCTAACTTTAGGCTAGGCTAATTGCTGTGAATGAAAGTAATATTGTTTATTACTGAAGTGCGCAATCCACAACAGATTGTATGCATTTAAACAGCTCTATGTCGTCAGCCAATGCTAGACATTCACAATTAAACGGTTTAAAGCTCACATGAGTCCACAGATGTACACTTTACTATAACAAAACTTACCAATAACATGTTATTTGTTTGTCTAATACCTAGTATAAAAGACAAGATAGGTTTATACAATATTTACGTATAATCTTAGATGTAGCATGTATGGGATTGTTTTTATTCTGTTCGATTTAACTTAAACTTTTTGTATGGATTATCATCTGCTATATACACCAAAACAATTAAGTTTATTGATTGTTTTCAACAGATGTCCAAATTATATTCTAGTTATGTCGAAGTGTCATCGTTAAATGCATTAAAATTATATTATTAAGGAATTCAACTTTTGGACTTTTTTATGTAAACAATTTAATTTCTACTAAAAAATAAGACACCAGATATCCAATTATTTACATCTGAAATTAAGAAATATAATAATATAATATTAATTAAATCTAGATATAATAAAAAAAAACAAAAAAGCAACTAAAAAGGTAAAAACCAGCCACATCACAAAGAAAAAGGTGCCCAAAAGACTGGCAGCCTTTCCTCGTCGGATAGTTATACTTAAACGTTGGCCGAAGAAGCCTTAAAAATTGTTTGCATAAAAAAATCTATATGCCTGAATGATTCAATATGCGCTTAAGCATAAATACTGTATACTATAATGAGCGCATCACATTCTTATCTCTTAAATAAACAAATCATTAAAAACACGTCAAATAAATAAAAAGCAATTCATCACAGAAATTGATATGTCATTAGTTATAAAAGTTACGGTAAAATCACATTGGCACATGACTCCATTATTTCATACAAATAATATTATTATTTCCTAATAACATTTTCTTATAGTTAAAGAATATTGAGACCAACAAAGCTTTTGAATTTTTTATATATAACGAAATTAAATAAAAATAAGAACCAAATAACTGCGAGTTAAACTCGCGCATAGAGGGTTCTCTACGCGGCAATGAAAATGTTATAGATCTACCATGTTCTGGATTCTAACCAACCAAAAAAAACCAACTTAGCATTGTATTTAAACTATATGAATTCCCATACATTTCAAGTGTAAATGTAAGTTTGCATTTATAAAAAAAAAATTATGGAGAATTATAACAAATTATAACAATTTTTCAATAAGATTTTTTCCTTTACTTGTAATTTTTTCATGCAATATTTTATTATTCTAGGTCTAAACTTCAACATGATACCTTCACGCGTTCTAGAAAAGGGTTTTGACAGACGGACGACGAAGGATCCTATAAGGGTTCTATTTTTCAAACGGAGTACGGAACCCTAAAAATACAGTCACGATGACATTTCACATTAAAAGAACAGCCGCTATCTGTTCCGATTTTCCTATGGTGTGTACAAAAGACCATCTAATTCCAGTCTTTGTGTACAACTTCATGGTGATCAATACAAATAAGCTAAAAATACATCGACAATTAGAAAAGAAACCCGTTGCTCATCAAATCAATGCTTTTTATCGAGCAATTCTAAAAGATCGAATAAATAGAGTTTACAAAAAATAAAACAACTTTTTTTTGGTTTTTTGCGCGTAATTTATATTTGATCCTGACGTTAAGACTCTTTGCAGAAGTCTGATTATAGTATGACTAAAGCAATGGAGGCGGAAGTTTATGAATTAAATATAGTTTACAAATTAGTGATACAGTAAATAAATCGATATAGTAATAAATTGAATTAAATGTGGACGTCTTTGCAGTCTTTACAACAGGGAGTATGCTAATAATTAGACAATTACTAATTTCCACTCACTTACTGTATAATTTAAATTAGCGTTGCCATCTCTAAAAATCAGCAAACCTTTTAAAACAGCCGGACTTTTAGGTCCTACTGCCAGACGGACGCCAAAAAAAAAGGATTTTTGACAAAAAGTTCAAATAAAACACTTGTATTTTATAAGAAAATTTGATTGATATTAACATTTTCATTTGTATATTTTTCGTTATTAGAAACCTGCTTTTAACCCTTATGGTCATCCCAAACCCAATCTGGTGCATGCTTTTTTTGTATGGGTTCGCTCTTGAACAAGCCCGGGGGCCAAGACAGGATCCATGATAGAACGAGGTAACCTAGAAGGTGCCTATTCACCATGGCTTTAAAAACGGACGGTTTATAAGTACTCGGAAATACAGATGTTTGTGTGATGAATACCAGCATTTGTACCGGAGTCAGGGGTATTTATATATCTATACTACTATATAAATCTGTGGGCTCTGTCTGTCCTTTTATTTATTTTGGACTAACACTATGATAACTATTCGTTTTATGTAGTCTACATTAACGCGAGCGAAGCCGCGGGTAAAAGCTAGTATTACATATTTATATATATCATAATTGTATGTCTATCCGTTACCTTACAATGCTTACTTTGGGCTAGGCTAATTGGTGTGACTGTAAGAAATATTATTCTCATTATATATTAAAAATGATTCTGTTTTTTATTTTTATTTTATTTTAAAAATCTTTATTGACCATAAATATAAAATGGTACAAAAGGCGGACTTAATGCTAATTGTATTCTCTCCCAGTCAATCTTTGGGAAAAAAGAAACTTAAAAGCGGATACAATGGAGATATATACTTAAACTTATCAGTTTAACATACATATTACATTATGTACAATACATAATATGTATTTATGTATTATATTATAATACGTATAAATTAAATACATTAAATAAGTTACAATAATATGATGATTCCATTTTACTATTACTATAAACCTTCAGTGAGAAAAGCATGAACTTTCTTTTTAAACGTAATCCTACTGGGAGAGCTACGAATAGAGTCTGGGAGGCCATTCCAGAGACGTATAGCTTGGAGTGTAAAAGAATTTGACATAAAACAAGAACGGTAGAGAGGTGTTTCTAGCTAGCCAGTTAAATTACGCAGATCCGCCGTGTAACAGGTGAGTACGTTGTAAACGGGCATTTAGCCGCCGGCTACCGCATTGTCATGCTAATCCGTGTCAAATAAGCGGCATTGTTTGTTCAACTCGACCGTATCCATACAATATGCAAATGGTACGAGAGCGCCGTCAACGATGTACGCCATTTTATGGTGGTTAGTGGCTTAAAAGCCGTTTTGAATTCATCTTATGCAGAATCTTTACATATTGATTTGGCAAGGTTTTATTAATAGTGTTTGTATCCTTCTTCTATGTTGATGTAGGCAGATGTAGGCAGGATTAAGACACTATTGTCACAGTTACAAATCAATCATTTGACTGAGGAAGAAAGAAATACTATTGAAAACTTGTGTGCAAAATATAACGATGTATTTTATGTAGAAGGGGATAAGTTAACGACTACGGATATTTATAAACACTCGATTAAATTAAAGCCAAACGTTAGTCCGGTATTTGTGAAACTTTACCGACTACCACATGCTCAAAAAGGGTTAGTGGAAAATGAAATAGATAAAATGCGTAAAGACGGTATTATAGAGCCTTGTAACAGCGAATGGTCGAGTCCTTTGTTATTGAGTCCAAAAAAAAGTAAATACAAATGGTAATAAAAGGTGGTCAATTGTAGTAGATTATAGAAAATTAAATAATTGTATAGAAAATGATAAGTTTCCGCTACCTAACATTACGGAAATTCTAGACTCGTTAGGGGGATGTGTCTATTTTAGCCATTTAGATCTTTATCAAGGATACTACAACGTATTACTTGACAAAGAATCGAGGAAATACACTGCATTTTGCTCAGGGCAATACCAGATGACTAGAATGCCTATGGGGCTAAAAACGAGTACTGGATCATTTTCTCGTATGATGACCATGGCGATGGCTGGGCTAAATTACGAGAAATGTCTCATTTACTTAGATGATTTGATAGTATTCGGTAGAACATTAGATTTACATAACAAAAATCTTCAAGATGTGTTTAAACGACTAAGAAAAGTGAATTTAAAACTTAACCCTTTAAAATGCAATTTCTTAAAAAAAGAATTAATGTATCTAGGACATGTGGTATCCAAAAATGGTGTCCTCCCTGACCCAGAAAAGGTAAAAATAGTAAAAAATTATCCATGTCCGAAAAATAGTGACGAATTAAAACGATTTATAGCATTCGTTAATTATTACAGGAAATTTGTCCCAAAGTTTGCTCAAAAAGCTTATGATTTAAATTATTTATGTGGAAAAAATGTACCCTTTGTTTGGTCCGATAAATGTCAACAGTCATTCAAGTTATTAAAGGAAAGTATAACATCAGCCCCGTTATTGCAGTATCCGGATTTCTCTGAGAAAAATCAGTTTGTACTATATACAGATGCATCGAATTTTGCATTAGGTGCAGTTTTATGTAATATAGACATCCTCACAAACTTATGTGATCTTAACACTCTGTATAGCCATCACCGAGGCCGAGGATGTAGTGGAGGTAGCGATACTGCCTTTTGCGCTAACAGTCCTGGGTTCGAGTCCCAGATGATTGTGTAATAATATGAGCATTTGTACACGAGTCATGGTCATTTATATATTTTCTATGAATATTACATAACTATGTGTCATAAGCGTATGTCTATAAGTTACCCTAGTATCCATAATACAAGGCTTATTGTGCTTACGTTGGGCTAGGCTAATTGGTGTTAATGTAAGAAATGTTATTATCGTAACCCCAGTTCAGGCGGCTGTAATTAAATTGGACAACACATAGTAGAGAAATAACTCACACGAAAAAAAAACAAAAAGTTTTTATTTCGTTTTGAAATAATTGTTAAAAATCTGCCATTTGGAGCTACGCTATAAGTCCTTGTTGATCAAAAATTGCGTACTATAAAGAAAAAAGTACCGTCGCTCAATTCAAACATCGAGCGACCACAAAAAATAAATCAGTTTCGTCTTAAAATAGATGAGCTTTAGCAAAAAGTTTTCTTAATATAATCTATAGAATTTTTATCGCGCAGTTTATTAAGTGTCAATTGCAATTTGTTTAGCAACGAACCTGGAGCAAGTTTGCCAAATATATACATAAGCTAAGGGAGTTTTCTTGAAGGACTTAAGTCCCGAAACTGTTACTACGATATCTAGTAAAATGAGTTGCTCACTTTACAATATTACTATATAACACCTAATAATGTATAGACATCTTGAAACTATGTACATTACTGCGTAACCAGCAGGAGTTTAATCAGATAATGGCGTAATAATAAAAAATATAACAGGTTTTCTCTAAATCTAATCTGTTTTCTGTAAAATTGGTCACTACCAAGTTACGCGGTATTAATCACCGTTGGTTTCGCGATTGCACTATCAACGACGATATGGAAGAATGAAGTCGCCTGTTAGCCTGTTACAGGCATTTTTTGCTTTTTTAACGATCATACCCTACCAATTTATCTACACTCATTAAGATTTCATGTGTTTCATTGTTTCTAATTTTTCTTATAAAAGTAAATGAAATCGCTGACCTGCGTGATTTTTTGGGTTTTTAGCGTTACTGATAATATTGTATCAGATGGGTGAGGAAGTAACAAGTAAGAGAAGTTTTGCTCAGGGTTGCCAATTGACTATATTTTTAGAAATAAAATTTATGTTAAAAAGGGTTGATGATAAATATATTATGAAAAACAATAAAATTTTACATTATTTTATTTTACATGCTTATTAACCTAACCTAGTAAGCACGGTGAGGCTTACGTTATGTTATCAATATAACGGATAGACATAAATATTTATGTAATATTCATAGAACTAAAAAAACCAATCGGTCAGGGATTGCTATCGTTGAATTAAACGGTCGTTTGTTGTTCTGATTCTTACAGTTTGCACTGACGTATATTGCACTTGGCACTATTTTACTTATTTATTTAGTCAAGAAGAATATTTTGTGTGCGGTAACCCTAGTTGTGCCTCGTATGAACACCAGTGGCAGTGGTATGCGGGCGTTCGCATCTGTTTATGTAAAGGCGCATTGTTGCGTGGCTCCCACCTCCATACACGGAATTTTGGAGAGACCTTGGGAATTGGGCTCCACTGATTCAAACTGTATTAATTAAACAATGGATGCTTCACAAATGAAGATACAGAAAGTAACTTAAATTATATTGAAACCATTTTATGGTACTCGTAGATATACCAAAGAGTCGCACTAAGCGTTTTAGTTCCAAGTTTTTGATAGGTACCGTTAAAGAGTGGAATTCTTTGCCTGAACCTGTGTTCCCCGACAAATACATAGTTAGGGGTATTCAAATCATGAGGGAATAGGTATCTTCTAGGTAAGCGCGTCACATCCTAGGTCGCATCGTCGCTTACCATCAGGCGAGATAGTGGTCAAGCGCCTACCTATTAACTATAAAAAATATTGTTAAGTCGGTTTAATATATTGACGCGAAATTTTAATCGATCGCCTTAAAACTGACATAGGTCAAGAAACGACACTATAAACAATGGTAAGCGAAAGGAGACAAAAGAGCTGGCAGATTTTTCGGCCTACATAGCTGTCCCACGAGAAAACGTTGGCAGCCTTTTGGACACCTTTCTCAACAGAAGCAGGGGCTGATTTTTTTTCAAAGTACAGTATCTTGTTTGTCTTTTGTCTTAGTTTGGGTTTATTCTTATTTCTTTAATTTATTTTAAAGTAAATAGGTAAGGTATAAAAAGGTCTCGCTTGATGTTAAGCGACGATGCGGTCTAGGATGTGATGTGCTTGCTTAAAGATACCTATTCACTTGTGACTGAAAGACCCCTAAATTGTATTTGTCAAGAAATACAGACTCTCGCACAGAGTTACTTTAGCGGTACGGATCACAAAATTGGAACCAAAACGGTTAGTGCAATTCTTTGGTATATCAGCCATATAAAGCTGGCGCCTATTAGTAGGTCTGCTTGTCCGATGAAAAAATGGGGACGAAGGAACAAGGCTATGCAATTCCGCTGCACATTCTCCTAAATGTATCCTATTAAAACGGATAGGATAGCACCTTCCGTCTATGCTCAAGGCTTATGAACTTTTTATAACAAAGACCGACATTGCTGTGCTGAGATTACCTAGTTCAATGACACATATGTTTATAAAGTACTAATTAAAATTACTTGAGGATAATTAAAACATTTACACATTTAGCTTCCATATGCAAATTAATTAAATATTTTTTTGTGATCATCATCATCATCACCAAATCATAATTCAACATAAACAATTATATATAAATAAATGTAATTATATATACAAAAGGTACAAACAAATAAAGGCTACATTTTTTTTTGTTTTTTTTTTTTGCATTATTTCTTATTTTTGGTTCTTTGTGAAAGGTGATAGCAACCAACACAATTACGCACAACGTTATATTTAACAATAACTTTGTACGATTGTGTGTTACCTAAATAAATAATAAGCTTAAAGCAAGCATTGTATTTTGAAAAATTTGTACGGTGAATTACGTCCGAAATTTTGATCATATAAAGAGCACCAGGCCCAGAGAACCATGTCGAAGTAGTTCGGCGCGGCTTCACCAGAGCGTGGCTTATCAATCGGCCGATGCCGTGGGAACCGGCGCCCAGTTCATTAATATATTACGGATAATGCATTTAACTATATTTCAGCGGCGCCATTGTGGTTTCTTATGCAACAATCGTGAGGTGTTTAGGATACCACTACACATTTTTATAATTGACAATCGACTGTTTTCATTGATGAATTAACAGTCCGAACTGTTAGTTCATTAACAAAAAAAAACGGCCAAGTGCGAGTCGAACTCGCGCACGTAGGGTTCTGTACAAACTTTTAGTTAAGTAAAAAAATCACGTTTGTTGTATGGGAGCCCCCTTAAATATTTATTTTATTTTTATTTTATTATTTATTTTTAAAGTAAAAATTTCGTGTCATCTTTAATTTCATTACTTAACAAAATTGAAAGATTTCTTCAACTTACAACATAGATAAATATTAGACATCACATATGTTCTTCTGAACCAAAGTTAAGTGGCTTCAGCATTTGTTTTGGAATTCAGAAACAACAACAATACCACAACACCCAGACACTAATCAATATAAAAAAAATAGTTTTTTACATTAAACCAGCTGGAATCGAATCTCGGAATGGCGTTCCATGAAAACCTATATGGGAGCCACTCGACAAAAGTTGTTCTGTTTTTCATTAACTTCAATTTGTAATATTGTTTTAGTTTATGCTATTATAAACTTTTGTTAATGAATATAGCTCTTAAAGTGCATTTAATTCACATTCATTTATTAAATCTATGTTTAAGTAGCAATCCTGCCTTTCGCACCGATGGTCCTGGGTTCGAATCCCGGAAGGGGCAGTATTGTTGTATGATGAATAGTAGCATTTGTACTTGAATCATGGGTGTTTAAATATATTTCTATGAATATTACATATCTATGTAAAAATATGTATGTCTATCCGTTAACCTAGTATCATAATATAAGCCGTACAGTGCTTACTGTGGGCTAGGTTAATTGGTGTGAGTGTAAGAATAATTATATATTTTTATTTACTATCAAGAAACTCTATATGCGAACAAAGTTATAAAATAGTTCTCTCTTTATGATAAGAAAGAAAAAAATAAGAGAGTATTATTGTTGTTCTTGAAATAGTTTTGATATGATAATAAATAAATCGTTGTTACTTCTAATATCAAAGAGGTCGATAATTGTAAGATATTGTAGTAAGTAGCCAAAAGAGGTCATTCACAAGATTTTATTTACTTTCACCTATCCCGGTGTCTGTAATGATATCTTGCTAGTTAATGCAATATTATGACGAAATGGAACTCATCTGATGTTGGAGCTGAAAAGTGGATAGGAACTCCGCAATAAACATTTTTTACCCACTTCCACCAAAATTGCACTAACGCAATCTCTGTTGCTCCCTATTCTAGACTATGCCGACGTCTGCTATCTTGACATCACGGAGGAACAGCTTAATAAGCTTGAGCGTCTTCAAAATTTTTGTGTTCGATTCATATTTGGCCTACGCAAATATGATCACATATCTCAGTTTCGTTCTCAGCTCAAATGGCTTCCCATTCGTCTTCGCCGGAATACTCACATACTTACTCTGCTCTACAACATACTATTTAATCCTTCAGCCCCTCACTATCTTAAAGAACGTTTTAAGTTTCTTCATACATCAAACACGTTTTCCTTGAGGTCATCAGATAATCTTGGCCTTTATATTCCCGCACATAGTTCCACGTTCTATGACTCTTCCTTTACTGTTCAAGCAGCTCGTCTTTGGAACTCCCTCCCGGTTTCTATAAGGCGTGCACAATCCATTGGCGTCTTTAAGAATCTCGTAAGGGAATATTTTCTGTCAATTTAGGCGAGCAACGTATGGATGATGTATCCTACTAACTAGACGTTATGTATGTGTATTATATACGTATGTATGTATTTTTAATTTAGGTATATGTGTTTGTATGCTATGTATTTATGTGTATGTGTGTATATGTATGTATGTATACGTATGTATGTATATGTGAATATATATTTATCGTTTACACCGCCGCCTCTTACGCTTCCTTCCAGTCCTATCCATCCAAAGGTTGTCTGGAAGAGATCGCTCTGAGCGATAAGACCGCCCATTGTAACACTATTTTAAGTTTTCTCTTGTTATCTTATTATTTCAATGTGGTGTTATCAATAAAGTGTTTTGTATTGTATTGTATTGTATTGTAAAACGACGCAACCCTCATTTGATTCGTTTTGATTACTTTGATCCTATATGATAACCAGGGTCAGATGCTGTAGCTGGTTTAACTTTTATTTGGTTTTATTAACAATTAATTATAAAACCTTTTTTATTTAATTATTTTAAATATGGTGCTGTCATTATATGAGGACATAAAACATTACTTAACTAAACCAATGACCAGCTTTTCTGGCCTTCGTATTGGGTTGTTATATTTTTTATTGCTTACAGGAAGGACACCTTCTCAATTATATAAATAAAATATTCAATTTCCTGATAAAGTATTAACCATTTTTTATACTGAATACGCAGGCACTTAACCAACATCTCGTCTGATGGTAAGCGATCTAGGATATGATGCGCCTGCCTATTCACTCGTGACTTGAAGACTCCTAAATTGTATTTGTCAGGAAACACAGACTCAGGCAACTCGTTAGCGGTATGTATCACAAAATTCAAACTGAAACGCTTAGTGCGACTTTTCGGCATATCAACCACATAATGGTGGCGCCTATTTGTAAGTCTGGCTGGCAGGCTGGCTGGCTCTTTGTAAGTTCGATCTCAGTATATGGCCATATCAACGATGAGAAAAGACCTTGCTTAAAAGTTCCAACATTTTGAAATTATTGAACACATACCGATGGCTATGTTTCGATGATATAGAGTAAGGTAATTAAAAAGAATAAGCCAAAATTCAATATTCCCTTGCCGCTACACGAAATTCACAAAATATACGTGAAAGTAATAAAGAAGCAACAAAAATCATGAAAAGATTACCAAATAACAACGATGACGATATTCTAAGCACTTAAAACGCTTTTGGCAGCAATCATTTTAATTACTGTTATGAAACGTCTTTGTTTCCGTCACTCCGAATGAAAAACTATGTTCAGCGAACGAAATCTTCAGCGGATTATCAGCGACTGCTAATCTGTAAATCCCAACTTACTTTGATAGGTTTGACTGTTGATGTTGTCTGGATATCATTATAAAAACCGTCATATTTTCTCTTTAAGTAGGTTCTATTAAGAGCACAGTAGCTAGAGCAGTGATTCCCAAAATGGTTTATATCTACCCCCAGGGGTCTACGACAACCTGTGAGGGGTTCTTGTCAATAAAAATAGGTGAGTAGCACTATACTAACTGTCAAAAATACATTTTAAGTTGATGATTTTACAAAGAATAAATATCAGAGGTCCTACCATAACGTCTTATAGCAATTCAAGTTTAGCTGTTGAAAAGAGACGCAACTATGGACCGCACATAACGGTGTCTTACTTTGAAAATCAAACTTGTATCGCGTTAAAAGATCATGGCAGGCCTCAGGTAAGTATGGGTTCTACAAGACCAAAAAGTTTGGGAACTTCTTATCTAGAGCGTGCGGCCTATTCTATGTGTTGTGGGTATGCGTTTCTAATATGCTTGTATATATATAAATTATTAAAGTACTACGCTTTAAAAAAATAGGGGTTAGTGGTAGAAGTGTGAAAATTTAAGGTTGTATGTATTTTTGTATGATGTTTCATAAAAAAAAACAAAAACAAAAAAAATTGTCCAAAAAAATAAAAAAAAAACAAATTTAATGGTGGACCACTTTTATCATTTAGGGGGATGAAAAATAGATGTTGTCCGATTCTCCACCCTAGCCGATATGCACGCTAAGAATCACGAAAATCGGTCGAGCCATTTCGGAGTAGTTCAATTACGCACACCGTGACACCAGAATTTTATATATTAGATATATAAATTTAATCCTTTTCGCATAGTAAACAAAACTGCTTTTTTGTTCTTAATGTTTCTGTTTTTGCTCTTAATTTATATTAAATATTGACGTTTCGACTCCTTTACAGGATCCGTCATCGCAGGCTGTTTAAACCAACGGTCGTCATGTATTTTCTACTACCTTCACAACATTCTAATCGGGCACGTTAATTATTAAAATTTATATCAATCCAATTGTTCATTTAACATTTTATTTAGTTATTAAATTTCACAACGATTACAGTGTACACTACTGAGTCAACCACCAGTTCAGAAATTGGGAGGCCTCTCCGAGAAGAACTGGCGAATTAAACTCGGGAAAGCTAACTGCATCACTAAATCTTGCAGTGCGTATCTTTGTAGATATTTCTTTATTACTACTAACTCTCCGGTTGACTGGTAGAGAATGCCTAATGGCATTAAGTCCGCCATTTATACATATTTTTTTGTGTTTTAATAAGTAAAAAAATAAATAAAAATAATACCCAATAAAAATCAATAAATCGGAGATAGCATATACAGCACGTTGCGCAACGTACACGCTAGGAGTGGCGAGCGATACCCGCGAAAGTGGAAAACATCTTAGACCAGGGCTACCACAAACCTAATCAATGATATTTTTTCTAATTGTAAATCTTATTGTTGTTGTTTATTTTTAAATATTTTTTATTGTTTACCAGGGGTACACGTGAAATTTAAATGATATATTTATATTAATCTATTTTTCTATTATTATTTATTATTATATTATGACATTAGCGTATTCAAACAAAAAAGTAACAAACTCCTCAGGTTTGTTATATTTTTATTAATGTGTGTATGGCAGGGCTAAATATAATGCAGCTGTTTACATGAAAAAAAAAATTAAGTCGTCTGTTCTGTCGCCGCCTGTGTCAAGAAAGCCTTCTGGTGCCATAATAAAACCAACGATACAACAGATTTTTTTTAATGCATATGTTTATGCAACTTAGTGTCGTGAACTTCTAAGTAAAAATATACCTGTTATTTTCCATTTTGGATTTACTGTCAGGTACGCAAAAGAAAACAAAAAATCTGACAATTAACAAATACTTATTATGTATATAAGACTATTTCTATTTTATATTAGGAATTGCAAAATAAATCATGTGTTGCTCTGAAAACAAAATTTATTGTTTTAATATCGTACACGAGAGGAGAGTAATTGTACAATGTTATTAACTATAGGTATCTTACCTGAAAACAAAAAAACGACATTTAAAGTCTATTCACTCACAATTCCTTTTTATATTTAGTGATTGCTTATTTCGATTGTGACAAAAGATATGAACAAACGTCAGCTGTCATTTGTCATAACCTTTGCTCGGCTTGACGCAGCTACACATAGCGCCATCTATGCATTACTTAATAATGAAGAAATACAGTTTCTTTACATGTATTATTATCTCTCTCTCTGAGGGTGTGTCAGAGCGCGCGCGTGCGTGTTTGCGTATGTGTGAGTGTGAGTGCGTGTGTGAGGGTGTGTAAGTTCGTGTGTTTTGTGATACTTATACCATCCAACTCTTAAGAATATCAATAGTTCAGATTTTTATGATAAAGCAAATTGTTATTATATTAATTTCAAACAAAGAGTAATAATAAGATTTAAAATACGCCTATAAAACAACCACATCTCCGTATCCTCAGGTAGGATAAAAATAAATACTAAATAGCAAGATAATGCAAATTTGACAATCCTGATTCGATCTGCAGTTGTTCCATGGAATGCGAGACCATTAGCAAGATGAATTGCCGCTTAACATCTTCACACAATACTTGTACGACACGCCCGGGCCTCGGTTCACACAATCATTTTACGCTCTAACTAGAAAATAAAACTACAGAGAAAAATACAACATACTTAGCTGTTACACTTTCGCATTCATTCATTGAACTACCGCTAAGAAGTGGAACTTTTTGCCTGTATCTGTTTCCTGACAAATACAATTTAGGCGTCTTCAATTCACGACTGAATAGATATCCTCTAGGCAGGCGCGTCACATCGTAGATCGCGTTGTCGGTTACCATCAAGAGAGATAGTGATCAAGCGTCTGCCTATTTAGTAAAAAAATCTAAAAAGTTTGTTAGGGATACCGAAACTCGTTAATTTTCACCTTTTTAACAAAACGATGTATCCGAACGTTGGATTAAAATATATAAATATTTAAAGACTTATGTTCCACAATTAAAAATCTTAATTCATGATAATTTGAAAACCGTTTGGTGCAACGGTAGCGATCCTGCCTTTTGCCCCCAAGGTCCCGGGAAAAAACTGGTAAAAACAGATTTTTATAACACATCACAAGAATTATTAATAGAAAAATGTTTTTTACGACGAAAATTTTTTTTAATTAATCTAAATTATTTTTTTGTTTTTCTTACTCTATGTGAAATTTTAAATATTATAATTTCTGTTACGTTTTTAAAAACTCAAATTTAGTTTTCATTTATTATAGGTTTACATTTAAAATGCAATACCCTTACAGGGTCTTGTTAAAGGCACTTTTTTAATTTGTAACAGTTTTTGTAACGAACATGTTGCAATAAAAGACTCGTGTATGTTTACGACTATGGTTCGAGTCCCGGCGCAAATATTTGTATGATGACTACTGGAATTTGTATTTGAGTCATGGGTATTTAGGTATATTTCTATTAATATTACTTACATGATACATAAGTATCATATATGTAGGTTTATACATAAACCTAGGATCCATAGCACAAGCTGTTGTTGATAGCAACCTTTTTTAGAATGATTTGTATTTTTTAATCTTTTATTGTTTTATACTTTTTTTTGCTTTGAAGTTTGTTGTCAGTCGCGTTTTGATAGTTTGTATGAATGTTTGGTTTTCTTTCATTGGATATTATATTAATCTTATACCCTAAAGGGAACGTGTTTTCCTCATAAACCAGCCCCCATTCGCTCTCACTTGCCTACACAAGCTTTACAGAGCTTACTTTGGGCTAGGCTAATTAATGTGAATATGACATATTTTATTTTTGATATAGATTTAAATTTGATTAGTGTTTAATTATCAAGAAAGAAGTAAACAGATATTAATATATTACGGTATCACCATCCGGATTAAGCCAGTTCCAGTTTCTATAGATCTTTGCCCCTTTAAATGTGAACTATATTTTTGTTGAGATATATTAGAGAGTGGTGTGGAAGATATAGTGACAAAGACAGAAAAAGGGATGCTAAGATGGTTTCAACATGAGAGAATGGGCACAAAAATATTGACAAGACCAGTATATGAGGCAAATGCGCATAGGCAAGTGGATAAAGGCAGATCTTGGCGAACTTTCATGGACCAAATAGAAGAAGTCCTGAAAAAAGGTCCTGTCAAAAATAACTTAACCGATGAGCTTGTATGAAAGTTCTGATGAAAATTGATGAAACGAGGAATGTATGTCAGGATCGTATTAAGTGGAAATCAGTGATCTCAGCCTACAAACTACTATATTAATACTACTAAAATGGCAAGATATTATATATATTAGTACACGTAAAGTAGGGTACAATTAGAACACTTAATCACAAAAGATGGAACATATAACATTAAGTAACAATCAAGTCAAGTAACAATATAACATTAGATTTGTGTTATGGAATATTTCGGGACCGCAGCAGTGGGAAAACCGAAAACGCATTTAATTATCCCTAGGCATTGAAATAGCAATAACAAAATAACAATCAGTTGCCAAATTCATAATTTAATCATTGAGCTTTTTTTATCTTGTAGGCGACGATGCGATCTAGAATGTGCCGCGCCTACAGAAGATACCCATTCACACGTGACTTCAGTTCGTGACGTACATGTAACGCTATTATTCAACACATCTCTCGGGTGGATTTATTTAAATCTTTTAATTTATTTAATGTATTTAATGAACCGACCCGAATTACTCCCACATGCGCCACTTGTTTAGACAATATTTTTTGTAATAATAAAATACTTAAAAAATCAATAATTAACTGCATTAAATCCGACCACAGCGGCCAATTTGCCTCTATTGAGTACCATCACGTTCCTTCGAAACGCGAAATAACTTGTAGACCATTATCTAAACATTGTATAGATAAATTTGGATACAATGTAAGTAACAAACTTGCAACTCTACCGGTCTCCAACTTTGAAACTAATAGTCTTTATAATCATTTGTTTAATATAATTCATAATGAATTTAGCAATATATTTAGACAAAGGGTATTTAAAAAAGATAATGTAAAAAATAAATTTAGTGATTGGGCTACACCTGGAATTTATAAAAGCAGAATATATAATTTATGCTTTAAAATCTACCTCTAGTGATACTAGCTTTATTGAATATGTTAAGAAATATTCTAAAACATTTAAAAAAGTATGTTCTCTTGCTAAATCGATGTACATAGCTAACAAAATTAAGTTATCAGAGAACAAAATAAGGACTACATGGAATATAATTAATAAAGAAGCAGGCAAAAGCAAATTTCAAATACAATCTTTTTCACTAGAAATTAACAAAAATATTGTAAATTCTGACAAAGTTGTTGCTGGTGTTTTTGAGGATTTTTTTTCTAGATTACCATTAGAAACTACAAGTTCCCTACGTTTGTGTCCTAATATTGCTGCTGCCCTTCTAAAATCAAGTGTTGATAGGTGCAATGTAAATTTTAATTTTACACACATTAATAGTGAAGATATTATGAAAGCATTTAAAACTATTCGTATTAAAAAAACAGAAGATTTATGGGGTATGTCAACTAATAATATTAAATCAATAATTGACATAATTGCGCCTTACTTGGCTTATATTTTTAATAATAGTGTTGACGAGGGGGTATTCCCACACTTAATGAAACATAGTAAATTAGTTCCCCTTTTCAAATCTGGAGAAAAAAATGATCCCGCTAACTTTCGACCTATATCTATATTAGCAGAGTTCAGTAAAATTTTTTAAAAAATTATCTATATGCAGTTATTGGCTCACTTTACCGATACTAAAATTTTTCATAAAAATCAATTCGGTTTTTCTAAAGGTAAAAGTACTACTGATGCTGGAGTTGCACTTATTAAACACATACTTGATGCTTGGGAGGGCAAGCAAGATGTAATTGGCATCTTTTGCGACCTTTCTAAGGCGTTCGATTGAGTTGATTGCCGCACGCTATTAAAAAAGTTGGAACATTATGGTGTCTCTGATATGTCAAAAAGCCTATTACAGTCGTATTTGTCAAATAGAATTCATAAAGTTGTTATTAATAAGTGTGAGTCTGCTGGAGCCCCCATAACTATGGGCGTGCCCCAAGGATCAATATTAGGGCCCTTACTTTTTTTGATCTATATTAATGACCTTCTTTACTATCTTAAAAAACATATGTGAGACAGTGCTATTTGCAGATGACACTTCCTTAGTTTTTAAAGTCTCTCGACACGATGATTGCTCTGACAATGTAAATAGTACGCTATCAAAAAGTTTAGAATGGTTCACCAGTAACAATTTATCACTAAATTCAAAGAAAACAAAGTGCATACAATTTACGTTACCGAATGTAAGGAGGGTTGACCTACATATAAAGTTGAATGATGAAGTAGTCGAATTTGTAGAAAAGACAAAATTTCTGGGTATTACATTAGATTCACGACTACAATGGGACCCTCACTTTGAGGCCTTGTCAAGTAGACTCAGTTCTGTGGCATATGCTGTAAAAAAAAATAAGGCTTTTAACTAATATTGAAACGGCAAGGTTAATTTATTTTAGTTATTTTCATAGTGTAATGTCTTATGGGTTGTTGTTGTGGGGCTCAGCTGCTAATATTGAAAGCATTTTTGTATTACAGAAAAGAGCTGTCCGCGCAATATACAGCCTTCGGCCTCGGTATTCTCTCAGAGACTTTTTTAAGGAAATTAATATTCTTACTGTGGCGGGACAGTACATTTATGAGAATATAATTTATGTACGAAAACACTACAATACTTTTGTCAAAAATAGCAACGTACATTGCTTTAACACCAGAAATAAGAATAGACTTGCCGTTCCAAGATTTAGACTTCAAAAGACAGGAGGCTCTTTCTTGGGGAAAGGTATAGCACTGTTTAATAAAGTTCCACAAAGTATAGTAGATTTGCCTTATCATAAGTTTAAAATGTATGTTAAAAATAAGCTCATGTCCAAAGGTTATTACAAGGTCAACGACTATTTAATAGATCGCGATGCATGGAAGTAATATGTGTCATTTCAACATGACATTATTTATTACAGGTTGTATCATACAACATTAGCATTTGTTATTTTTTTTAAACTAATTTATTACTGGTAGTTAGAGTATGACATGCTCTCTTAATGCATTTCTTGGGTGGTGGCATGTGGTGCGGATCGTTACGTTCCCTAAGATATGGTTGAGCGAAGCGATGGCTGTATCATGCGTCATGCTCGTGAACGGGTGCTGCCTTGGGAAATGGGTCTGCTTTAACCTTCAGTATTATTGACTAATACTAAACATAAATCTTGTTGCTTTCTTAAATTTCTTGTTTATTCCCTGTATGTTATTGCAATGTTCAGGGATACTTACTTTAAGTAAGTACAGATACTTGTTGACTTTGTTGTAATCAACGAAATAATGATATCATAACACTATTAGTATTGTCATAACAAAATATTTTTTTTTTGTGGATTGTGTATGGTGACGACGAATTTATATTGTAAATGTCGTTACTTCTGTTAAAGCTGACGAGTTTCTTGCGCCCATTCTTCTTGTCAGTTAAAAGACGTCCTGAATGGGTGGTAGGTAAAAATGTTGGACGATTCAAAACTACTTATTTTTAAGTGCATTTGAATAAAGTCATTTTCATTTTCAATGATTTTTTCACTTTTGTATTAAGTTTATGTTTAAATCTGATTTCCAGTTGAATTACGTAATTATTTAACCATTAAATCACCGTTGTTCTCATAACACTTTCCACGTTTAATACAGAAATTACTAAGGGTATATTCTTAGGATATAATATTACCAATAGTGCACCACCGAATAAAAACATCATAGGAGAATGGGCTGTTGGCACCTATCAATCCACTCTAAGTTAGGACCTACCTACCTACCTATGTGCCTATTTTTCCTACATATGTTCATCTATAGGGAATGTCTGTGTCCCGTAATTATAATCCTGCCGGCCTAGCATGCGCTACTTGAGATATCTCTCACACGATTAAAAAGAAGTTTGTCGATATCGACATATATCTCGTTTTCACTAATATGTAGACATATTGATGTTGCCTCTGGATTTATGCTTATACACCTCTTTATTTTCAAACTTCCTTAAAATTTTTCTAGCATTAAATATAGCCTATGTTACTCAGCGTGAATATATAATTTCCAATAGTGAAAGAATTTTTGAAATCGACTTAGTAGTTTTTGAGTTTTTTCATTGCAAACATACAAAAATACAAATCTTTCTTCTTAAAATTTATGGCTATTTTAGATAATAGTGTATTATCTAAAATAGCCACACCGTTATCGTTTATTTAATTAGTGTTGTGTGTTTTACCCTTTTTTTACTTTTCAGAATTTTGGATAACATGAGTTTTGACTTTGACTGACGACTTACATGATCTGTGGTTGATAGTTTCTCCTAAGTGTTTGTTTCTTTTTTGAGACCGCCGATATTTTAAATAAAGAGGATTAAATGACAAAGTTTTGTCGTGTTGCGTATGTTGGGCGGGCCTTAAATGACGATCAATCATGTTCTGTGATAGCTTGTAAGTAAGTACATAACGAAGGTACAGTTCTGACGATATGATACATCAGAGAAAATATTGACGGCCACCTTGGTCGAGCGGCTCGCATATCAGTTTTGAAGGTAACCTTACGCTGAGGTCCCGTCTTACGTAGTATAAAACGTAATCAACCTGGTTTTCAGAATTAAAATCATTTGCTTTAATAGGCAAAAGTTTTGTATAGTAGTATCATAGCGGTGTTTACCCGATGCAGATGACCAGAACATTGTAATTTCAAGGTCAATCACGCTGCGATACTGATAATCCATCATCTCAGCTATTACTGTACAAAAATGGAGTTCACAAAGTCCGTTATGATAAGAAAATTCCCATAAGAAAAAGATTCCTCGTACGAGGAAAACTAAAGTAATGAGCAGTGATATAGTTTCACACGGTTATTTGGAGAGATATTTTCTCTTTCTACGTGCTACAGGATGTTAATAGGTTAAATTGTGGGGTGACCTTTGGCTTAATATTCTATGTTATTGTAACTCGTACGTTGCGTGACTGTAGTAGTTTATCTCAATATTTTAACTGAGAATGTTGGTTCGAGAAATCGAAAGTGTTCTTACCGGATGCGTTGTGTAATAAATCAGATGTTTGTGCATTTGTGGTGATTGTAGATTCCCCAATGAGAACTCGCACGCTATCATCTGTGTTATGTTTGATTTAAACTTTTTATAACAATTTTATGTCCGTTTGTTGATTTGGCATTTTGAAATAAAAATTTTATAAACATTTTTATTACCAAACATTAACAATCAGTAAGAAATGCTAGTTACATTGTTTATTCAGTTTCAAAGTTAAATCTGCCAATCTATATATATATATATATATATATATATATATAGGCGTGAGGCCTCGCCGTTATATATATATATATATATATATATATATATATATATATATATATATATAACGGCGAGGCCTCACGCCGGTCATCGGAATGCTCTTTATTATCCATGACGAGTTGCAGTGATCGTCAAAATAAGAGCGCGTATGGTTGAAGGATAGGCTCCTTTATTATCTGAAACCACTTGCGGCCTAAAACCGCAAGTGATGCACGAGATTTCGATAGATGAAAAACGTGGTGATCCCCAAGATGGCGTGACAACCTCCTTGCGTGGCGGTCCAACGAAAAGTGACGTCCCGCTCGGTATAAACTATGAAGTAAACGTTATAGCTTTATAGCGTGCTAACGGCACTTTAAACTGTTTCACACTTATAGCATGCTAATTAAACGTTTTACACTTATAGCACGCTGACAGTCTGTGCTTATCAAGAGTCATCTCAGAAACGTTCAGTGTTGCCAACTTGCAACGCCTCCTCAAAGTCACGCCATCTAGGATTTCACCCAGGTACTAACCTGACGTTTTCCATTTGATTAAATCGTATTTTGTAAACAAATCCTTACTGACAAACATTATTTTAAGCTTAACCTCTAGAGTTTAATTTAAATAATCGAATGCTTCGACACGGCCATCCTGCTTGTTCACTCGTCCTCGAGTGACTCATCTGCAAGAGAAAGTCACAAGAGTAGTAACCGTCTCGCTCGGCTTTCCTGACAACATTTCGATTTCAGGGGAAACATGTTAAAATTAAAATTGCAACAGGAGCACAAGACAAACAGATGGACTGATTAATTAAAATAGTGCTCCTCCTCACCATATCATCCACTACTCTACGGCAGTAGCAGGCACACTCCCCCTATCCATCATCGCCATCATAAGGTACACATCTTATGTAAGCATTCTTCGTCACCTTCGGCCAATAACGGAACACTTTTTTTTTTAAAAACCATACCATCAGAAACAATTCTGACAGCGCACACACCATATCATACCATCAGAAACCATTCTGACAGCGCACACACCATATCATACCATCAGAAATCATTCTGACAGCGCACACACCATATCATACCATCAGAAATCATTCTGACAGCGCATACACCATATCATACCATCAGAAACCATTCTGACAGCGCACACACCATATCATACCATCAGAAATCATTCTGACAGCGCACACACCATATAAACAGTGTCATAGACACTCTTCGTTATTTCCGAAGCATGACGGAACACAACAAAACTCTGTCTTATGCTTACAGAAAATAAATTTAACACTATCTACTTAACTTGAAGCAGAGCCCTGGACTTCGTCTATAGTCTCAACGTCAGGAGGAACGTAACCTTCCGGCATCCATATAGACAGCTACGTAAGTATTTGCAAGGTCACCAAGAGCCTTTATTACAGCACGCTGAAAAACAGCAGGAGCATTGCGCAGACCGAATGGCATGGTTACGTATTCGAAATGACCCTCCGAAGTAATGAACGCAGTCTTCTTAACGGAATATGGATGAACTGGTACCTGAAGAGACAGAGATAGTGCCGGACAGTAAAATGTTCTTTCACTTCAAAAGCAACGACCCTGATCAGCGATTATACGTATGGGAGCACCTAATAATGCCCTACTGTTCTTTATTACTTTGACAACTAACTTATTAAACAAAACTAAGAACATTTAACTAAAAAAAATTGTCAAAAGCATCATCATTTAGGTATACAGAAGTAGCTAGGCTATGTACCATGATCGTTCACAGCAACACTTCATTAATGCCATTTCTAAATTTAGTTAATTGGACACTCGAGTACCTCTATTTGCCACGAACTTCACAGAAATATAAATTGCTGTACTTGTACCACTCTGTACATCCACAACACCGTGTGTATCACCCATTGACTACACACTACGGTCCACCGGGACCACGACCTTTACCTAAGTCAAATGCACACCGCGTAATGACTCTAGGTACGGTCGACACCTTTACGGCTCAAGAACCCGCTCGAGTTCCCACACAAAAAGTAATTATCATTGATCAACATGTAACTCAACTTCAACTTCGACTGGTACATAACCCTTTGGCATCCTTCTCAACCGATCATATGGGTATTTGTAAGGTTAGAATTTACAGCTTTCAAAGTTTAACTATTACCATACGTAACGATACGGACGTATCGATAATATTTAGATCGAGGGTAGGTTCATAAAAAAATAAAAGAATTCACACTAATTCAACCAAAAATGTTTCGGCCGATCTTAATATAATTTTGCAAATAAAGGTCTTGTAAAACTTAAAAAAAATCTCAAATGGTTAATCGCTACACAACATTATACCTGTTCTGCGCTGAATACTTGTGTTTGGCTTATACCGGTCATGACAGTGACATTATTAAAACGTTTACCAGTCAACTTTGAACAACACAATCCTTAATATACGAGCATTCAGCACCAACATCGTACGAAAAACAATATCGCTCACCGGAGTGTTGTAGGGTCCCAGCAGGTGCGTTCACAACGCACACGTCGACACGCTTCTCTCTCGATGAGTTGGTTCCAGTCCCCTTCTTGTTTCGCTCAGGGCAGCTCGACGCATAGTGGCCCTGACCCCGGCAGTGGAAGCAGGTGATGGAAGCAGGCTTCCCACTCTGGACAGGATGAGGCTTCTATCTTCATGTCTCTCTTTGTACGGCAAAATGCGGATTTGTGTCCAGGTTTCCCACAGTTAAAACACTTGAGTATTCTGCTAGGCCCATTTGGTCGGATTCTCTTAGCTTCGGGAGTATCATGATCTTTATTCATTGGCGCATTTCTCTTAAGAAATGACACAGCTTTCAGTTCCTTCTGCATCTGGTTTCGTGTCTTCATTTCAGTCGTGAAGGCCAGTTTCTTGTCACAAATAGCTCCTTAAAGTCGCTCCACGTCATCCCAGGGAATGAAACAGATGACAGCCAGGATGAGGATTCTCCTTTGAGAGCGCGGCTCAACGCAATCATCAGTGTTGCGCCTTCTTGATGCTGATCACTCACACACATGTTCGCGTTTGTAATCCAGGCACGAGCGTCAACATCGTTTTTTCCGGGATCAAAATCGGGTAGACGAAAATTGTTACTCGTCGTAGGCGTTTGCATTGCTTGCACCAAAGCCAAAAAGTTACGGTTTTGCTGTTTCATCAGTAACCGCCATTTTTCGTCGATCGTGTTATTTTCCGTAGCACTTGTACCGTTATTAGACTGTCCAGTGTTTAATTCACTAATCTCATTATGCAGCGCGTTGTGGTTGCATCCCACTTCTGATAACGGCGAGGCCTCACGCCGGTCATCGGAATGCTCTTTATTATCCATGACGAGTTGCAGTGATCGTCAAAATAAGAGCGCGTATGGTTGAAGGATAGGCTCCTTTATTATCTGAAACCACTTGCGGCCTAAAACCGCAAGTGATGCACGAGATTTCGATAGATGAAAAACGTGGTGATCCCCAAGATGGCGTGACAACCTCCTTGCGTGGCGGTCCAACGAAAAGTGACGTCCCGCTCGGTATAAACTATGAAGTAAACGTTATAGCTTTATAGCGTGCTAACGGCACTTTAAACTGTTTCACACTTATAGCATGCTAATTAAACGTTTTACACTTATAGCACGCTGACAGTCTGTGCTTATCAAGAGTCATCTCAGAAACGTTCAGTGTTGCCAACTTGCAACGCCTCCTCAAAGTCACGCCATCTAGGATTTCACCCAGGTACTAACCTGACGTTTTCCATTTGATTAAATCGTATTTTGTAAACAAATCCTTACTGACAAACATTATTTTAAGCTTAACCTCTAGAGTTTAATTTAAATAATCGAATGCTTCGACATATATATATATATATATATATATATATATATATATATATATATATATATATATATATATATATATTTATATATATATATATATATATATATATATATATATATATAAAATCCCTGTCACAGTGTTCGACCGCGGTGAACTCGAAACTACTCAGCCGATTTTGAAGATTTTTATTCATTTTGTTGGATTTGTTTAGAATTAGGACATAGGATAGGTTTTATTTTAATTTGACAATATCAATAAAAGTATATATACAATGATTGTTAGATCGTTAAAATTCGTAATTATACAAAAAAAAATTGGTTGCCTGTAAAGTCGGTATACGGGCGAAAGTTTTACGTGACAACGACTTTGAGTGGTAAAATAATTTAAATGTGAATATTCATTCGTATAGTAGGAAGAATGATGAAATAATAGTAACAATTTAAAACATTTATTTATACAAAGAATTATATTTAACACATTAATTTATAGGCACGCGTCCCTACCACTTTTTATGTCTGTCTCTCTCGCTCTTAGGCGGGCTAACCATGCCCGAGTGGAAGGGACGCGTGCCTCTCACTCGCTCTCATTGTGAGCGCATAACGTGAGCGGAGCGTAACGCAGTTTCTTGAAGTGTCACCCGGCAAACCAATTTATAAGACGTTGTCACGTCAAAAAATATTTTCCTGAATCAGAATTAATTTATTGCTTAAAACTGTCTTACAGGTTGTTAAATATACATTATTAGTATAAACAGTTTACCATAATTGGCACAAATGAAAATTACGATTAAAAACGAAAGTGCACATACTCTCAAACTGTGTTCAAATCGGAATATTCGTGCAGGGTATAAAATTCATCAGCAAATAACCAGCTTTTTAAGTTTCGCTTAAATTACGTTGGTTACGAGAAGATTTGAGAGAGTTAAATAATTCCATATTATTCTTGATAAATAGAAATTACTTAACCTTTAAGAAGCGTAATTAATTATTTCCATTGCGAGAAGTCTGTTGTTCATAATCGTGAAGAAAATTATTAAATTTTTAACATACAACATTTCATAAACCTGTTTACACGAAGCTAGAGATTGAATTATGATAATAATAATAAAAACATTTATTTCAGAATAAGGGTCCATAGTTTGTTAGTAATAATTAGTTCAAAAAATAACTTATTCTATGTTAATGTTGTTAGTAAATCGACATGTTACAAATTTCATTATTTAATTAAACCTATTTCTAATGCCTTTGATTTACACAGTCTGGTCTTTAGTTATTGCTTTCAATATGCAAGGAGGCAGTATTTTTACTACTAAATATTTATTTACTTTTTAAAGTACTTACGTTTGTTTACACCACAATATGAACCATAAAATATATGCTAAATAAAAATAAAAACAAGTGCAACAATCATAAATAAATACATCATGCATTAAAAAACAAAATGCATCAAAATTAATTATACTAAATATATAAGATAAATAAATTAAAGTGAAGTTTAAAAAAAAATACAGTCAGTCAGGAATTATTGTCTATCTTCACCGATTTCAAAATGTAATAACGAAGCCTACTGTTCGTTGAATCAATAAAGATATCGACCGCGGCGCTATATTCATTTCCATCTTATCCCAGCTTATATTACTGAGTGTTGCGATAGGAGAATTTGATCCAAAAACTGTTCTTCGACGAGGTAAACTAAATAGGTTTATTTTACTGCGGGATATCTAAATGGGACTCGCGTTTTAAATTTATTCAGTAACTGCAGGCAGTAAATTTTATTACTATTAATATTCTTTAATCATCATTAACGAGATAGAAGCTATAAATACGACAATGAACGCATCAAGCGTGACCATTAGCAGGATTTTCACCCATGTTTTCAGCCACAATCAATCATAACCACAAACATGCAAGGCAACGATATTGTATGATATATGATGCTTACTAATATGCTATATCCGTTGAATTTCCGCTCGCCTTCTCATATAGGCAAATTGCACAACCTCAAGTAATCACACGGAAAGTGGTTTATTCATAAATGGGTTACTAAAAGCATGTCTCTAGTACGTGCTTTATAATTTTCTATGGTGAAAGTGAGTGGAATTCCAGTGGAACAGAATTCTGTTCAGTAATAAAACTGAATACACTTTGTTTTTTTCATTCATGATGACAAATATTTGCAAGGTATTTTGTTTAACTTCGCTTTTAATTTGTATTTGTTCAGCTTAACAGTATTTGATCTTAGTCAACCTCGTATTTGTATAAAGTTGTGTTGCACTGTTCCAAATGTGTGTGAAAGCCTGTTCTATAGTTTTTAGTTCGTGGTAAAAGTATATAGTCGGTCATTTTGTGTGAACCTGCCTTCCTGAATTCCGGAAGGGCAGATGTTTGTGTCTTGAATACGAGCATTTGTACCTGAGTCATGGGACTTTTCTGATAAAAAACAATTTCATTTCAATAAATCGTCGAAAAAGTGTAAGAACAAAGTTTTTTTTACTGAGTTTAAAGTACAGATTTCTTAGTTAATCGATTATTAGGAAATATAAAAAAACGAAACTACTTTAATCGGATTTATTGCACATAATTTATATATAATCTCGACGTTTCGACTCCTTTTCAGGTGGCCATAATCTCAAGATGATTAAGATAATGGTGGTCATTCATTTGCTACTACTAGTTCTGTTACTTCAACTTTTATTAATAGTGAATATTAAAAGTAAAATGGAGGTCGATCCCCCTGTCCAAGTTTCTTTCGCCAGTGTTTCGCATAAGGGGTATTTTAGTTTCCGAACTGGTGGTAGACTCAGTAGTTTAGAATAATCGTAGATACTGTAAAACAATTAAATAAAAAAATAAATAATGCAAAATGAAGTAAAATTGGTTTTAATTAAATTTATAAAGGTAAAAAGTAAAATAATATATCTTAGCCAAGTCCAAATTAAGTACTGTAAGGCTTGTGTTATGGATACAAGGGAAACGGATAGACATACATATGTCTTACATAGATATGTAATATTCATAGAAATATTTATATACACCCATGACTCAAGTACAAATGCTCGTATTCATCACACAAACATCAGCCCCTTGCGGGATTCGAACCCAGGTCAGTGCCAAAGGCAGGATCGCTACCGTTGCTCCAAACGGTAAGTAGTTAATTTACCGTCGTAAAGGTATTAGTTATTTTTAAGTTATTTAGTAATTTTCCCTAACATACTATTTACTGTAGCATCATAAAAACACATGTTTAAGGAATGTCGACCCCAAGTGTATTAAGGTATTTGGAATGCGGATATGACACCGCCCCCTCATAATGTGATAAGAGTGACACACTTACCTGCCAACTCTGGACGCCATCTCAAGGGCAAGGAGTTTACCTCAATCCTCTTTAATACTAGCCGAGGTATAAACTTTCGTAATCTAACTGTCGATTAACGAATTATCCATGTTTACCTGAAGATTTCATGTGATTACTGGTTAATGGGATTTGGTAATCATGTCGCTTTTCTTTTGGAAGACGTTTTAATTAAGACATTTTATATAATTGACCTTTAAAGAAGCTCTATATTACCGATCTTTACCTGTGTATCGTAGTTTACTTTAAGCCATTTTGCACCGAAAGCACGTTTTGCCGCTTTTTTATTTAGGTTTTTTTGTTATCAATATCTCTGAAAGATTTGGCTACAAATAAAAATGACTTAGGTCTAAATTTAATTTAATACATTAAGATTAGGAAAAAACTTATGAAAAAATGCACTAAACTCTGTGAATCTGTTTATTGTTTAATAATTTTTTTGGCAGTTAACATGCGAATGTTCGATTCTAATTATCCTGAAATCCACTAAGTAGCCGAAGTTTCCTTCACCGAAAGATTGTTTTGCCGAATCATTTTGTTATATATACCTCAAATTTAACTAATTTCTAACCAAACCAAACCGTATTTAATTGAACTTAGGACTAGTCTGCTTCTATTTTAAGATTTATCGGGTATTTTGAAAAATATTGAAAAACAAAATCACATTGTCCGGCTAAACATTCTTTTTGGCCTCAAACATACAATATTTGTATATATATATATATATATATACAAACAAATATTGTACAAATAAATGTTTTTTTTTTCATTACCAACCGAGGTCTTGTTAAACAGTGCTTCCATTGCTGTACAGTGATTGCAAGTACAAGGCATTCCTTGGTGTCAGTAGTGGCAAACATCCACTTAGGGAGGTGCACCGCTCTCAATTGCCAACCGCATTACTGACAGATAACTACTACCTTTAACGGAAGCAGAACTTGCATCAGATTAAAGATAGTACATTTAACAGTTTTTAGAACATGTGATGAGTATACATGTTTACTTAAAAAACTAATGAAGAGATTTTTCATGACTCTATGCCTCCCTTCAAGTCTAAGATACTGGAATCATTTGGAAAAAATAATAATAAAAATTATGTAACGTTTATTGTTTCGTAAAGTTGCTTTTATAAATGCTATTTACGCCTATAATTGGCGTGCACATCAGATAAAAACTGTTAATATTTATGTAATACTAGCGACAGGGCCCGGCTTCGCACGGGTTCAGTGCTGATACTAAATACTATTCATTCAAATTACACGCTGTAAAGCCATATTGATCTATATTAAGGGTACAATGTATTTAAGGTCCTTAATTGGATAAGGATTAATGCTGTATTGCTTCAAATCGCTTCGTAAATAAGCCATTATTTTTTGTAAAAAGCAAAGGATAGAAAATGGTTATTGTGGGTTATCCCTAAGAGATAGACATATACGATCGTGGACTTTTTTGTGCGCCCTTTTAAGGTGTACAATACTGTAGTACATTATTTTGCTTTATCTTGTAGGGTTCAGCCAGCGTTTGCAATGTAAGCGCAAAAAAATGTGTTTATTTACGACATCACATTAGGAACCCCTAAAATTATCAGTGTTTCTCTACTATATTATGCATATATTATACGTATAAACTTTGCTCTTGAATCTATCTATTAAAAAAACTGCATCAAAATCCGTTGCGTAGTATGAAAGATCTACAGAACAGCATACATAGGGACAGACAGCAGGAAGCGACTTTGTTTTATACTATGTAATGATTTCTTACATTTACACCAATTAGCCTTACCCAAAGTAAGCTCTGTAAAACCTGTAAACGTGTTATGGATACTAGGATAATAGACAAATATATATGATACATAAATATGCAATATTCATAGAAATATATATATATAAATAACCATGACTCAGGCACAAATGCTCGAATTTATGATTCAGACATCAGCCCATTCCGGGACTCGAACCCAGAACCGTTAGTGCGAAAGATAGGATCGCTACAATTGCACCAAACGGTTGTCTGTTGTGAGTTTACAATGTATGTTAAATGTGTATTTTGTTTATAAATAAATAAATATTAATAAATAAAATGAACGATGAGATGAAGTATAGTTTTCAACATTGGTAAGTTGTTTTACGCATGTCAGAAAAAATGTATGCATGACCAGCGGAAAGTGTAAAAAAATGCTAGTTGCAAAGCACGCCACACCGCGTACAGCTATTTTCAAATAAAACACGTCTTTGTTGAGATTAGAAAGCAACTGTTACTTTTTACGTTGGAAAATCATAACGCATTCTCCCCCACGACACGGCGTACCAGCCGAAGTTCAAGCCCTTAGTGGCGTCCTATGGCACCCCATGCCCCCTTTCCGGCTAGAGCGCCGCAGTGAATCTATGCTGCTTCAGAGACTCCCCTTAGGAGATGCCGTCTATCTAGAAAACCACTATGGTGGCTCGCTATTCTTGGCTTGAGGTCCATTTAAGGATCTCGTAGTCCCAAAACCCGTTATCGTTGTTGAGGTTGTATGGACTTGTTGGTTGTTGGAGATTTAAGGAGTACAGTTCTCATCTTTTTGGATGGTTCCGGCCAATACCAGCTCCAGACGCTCGAGTCCATTAAGAGGAGGGCTAAAAAGATATTATAATAAGCTCAAAGCCTTGAGTATAGAGGGAAGGTAGCTGGATTCGTTTTTTATAGGAAACATTGCACAGCCTTGTTCCGCCGTCCCCATTTCTTTATCGGACAACCAGACTTACAAATAGGCGCCACCGTTATATGGTTGATATACCAAAGAGACGCACTAAGCGTTTTGGTTCCAACTTTGTCATCCGTATTTCTAAAGAGTTCCACTCTTTATCCAATTTAATCAATTTAGGGGTCTTCAAGTCACGAGTGAATAGGTATCTTCTAGGCAGGCGCGTCATATCCTAGAACGCATAGTTGCTTATCATCAGGTTATAAAGCGGTCAAGCTCTTACCTATTCACTGTAAAAAAGGTCATCTGCGATCACACATCAAAAAAAGCAAATCACAAAAAAAAGTTCAAGTTAATGGATTAATTAATAGATGCGGGTGTTGTTTATAACTAGAGTTATTGAGGCACGATTGGTAGCGTGAGTAGAGTTCCCACGTCTTCTTCTAATTGTAGATAAGAAAATGTCAGCTCGTATTCACTTCACTTCACTTTATATCCATGATAACTCCAATTCGCTCAACGATTTATCCATTACTTAATTATCAAAATCAACTGACAACTTTTTAATGACTTAAAAAAAGCAACTATTGTATTCGGATTAGTTATGTATATGTTTTTATGTGAAACTAGCGGCCCGTCCCGGCTTCGCACGGGTGAACAAAATTCTTTATATTTTTTCTATTATTAAATATTATTCCGTTAGCGCCATCTAGCGTCCGGTAGACGTTACCATATAACGTTACCATAGCAAAGCGTTAACCGCAAGTAGTTGCGGTTAACGCTTTGCTATGGTAACGTTATTGATACAATGGAAAAAGAGCGGGAAAAAGAGCGGACAGAAAAACACACAAACAACTGTGATCTTAGATTATAAATAAGTGTCTAAGCTTCTTTATTAGCTTAAAAAATCGATTCGATCCCCAGCCGAGTCAATGTAGAGAACGATCTTTTATGTATTATCACAGGTCTGGACGACGGGATACCGTCCTTGTTTCTGACTGACTTTGTCTGCTTAACTTGGTTAATCATTGTAATAGTACTTCTGTATTAAAATAATTTATTATATAAAAAAGCGGTAAAAAATACAAAAAAATATATAAAAATCACTATAACTTAAGTCGGGTTCCCAACAACTAGTTTGGACATTACTGCATATAAACGTTACTATAGTTTTAATAGTTTCTTTCATCGCTATGATGGCATAGAAGACTTCCTTTAGAATATCTCCAACTCATCAACCAAGATACAGGTTTATTCCTAGTTTGATGATGGGTGGCCGACTGATAAGATGTGAACTGTTAAGATTAATTTCTCAATTAAAGTTAAATAAAAATTAATAATTAAATTATCGTATATTTGATGTTGTCTAATATTTATTTATAGTCACTTTGACAAAACAAAACAATTCGATAGTTCTGACTCAGCCTCCATTAACTTAATATTTGGCTAATTCGAGAAGCGGGTTCGATTCCCACCTGAGTTGAATTTCTCAACACAATATGTTTAATATATCTTTTATGTACCAAAATTGTTCGATATCCAGCAGAATAACTAACATATACATACATATCTGGATGTTAAAAATACCGTTAAGTGCAACGGTAGCGATCCTGCCTTTCGCACCGACGGTCCTGGGTTCAAATCGCGGAAGGGGCAAGATGTTTGTGTGATGAGTGTAACTACAGTCAGTCATGTGTATAAGATATGTAATCTATAAATATTACATATCTATGTATCATATATGTATGTCTATCCGTTATCTTAGCAACACAAGCCTTACAGTGCTTACTTTGGGCTGGGCTAATTGCTATGTAAGAAGTATTATAATTAAAAAACAGTGTTAATAAAAATTAATGAATTGTGTCATTTGTAAATTAACGAGTTCTTTGACTTTATTCAAAGCAGGTTGTTGTAAAAAGAAATCGCTTCAAATTACGCAACCCGCCTTAAGAAATCAGATGTAAGTAATTATCGATGATTCGCGCGACAAGAGTCTTAATTTTTATAGTTCCGTGCCCAAAGGGTAAATTGGGACCCTGTTACTAAGACTCCGCTTACCGTCCGTCCGTCCATCCGCATGTCTGTCCGTCTGTCACCAGACAGTATCTCATGAATCGTTATAGTTAGACAGGTGAAATTTTTACAAATGATGTATTTCTGTTGCCGCTATAACAACAAATACTAAAAACAGAATAAAATAAATATTTAAGGGGGCTCCGTGATTTTTTTTCTTATTTTTGCTCGACATTGTTAACGGCAACAGGTAGACGCTTGACACATTCACAGAATATTGAATTATATTATTCACTTTAAAAATAAATAATTAAATAAAAATAAATTTAAGGGATGCTCATATACAACAAACGTGATTTTTATTCCCGTGATGAAATTTACTTAACTAAAAGTTTGTACGGAACCCTCGGTGCGCGAGTCCGCCTCGCACTTGCCTGGTTCTTTACAACTTAACGTTAGCCGAAACGGAGTCAACATCCTTGGTTACATGTATTGAGATTTCACTTTGAAATCGTATCGACCGTTTTATTTTGTCACGGAAAAGGCGCTTAAGTATCTCAAATCCAATTGGTGCGAACGTTCCGATATCCGCGGCCAATCTGAACAGTTAACCAACTTGGCGTCGAATTTTTAAACTGTTTGATTTGTCAACTATGAGAGAATGTTAGTACAATACAACTATTCATTTTGGACGGTTAACTTTCAATGACTGTGGATAAAGAATCGTTTTTCTAAGATATAAAAGTAATTGAGTTTATTTATTAATAAAAATATATATGCATAAGCATAAAGCCTTAAGCACAACAAAGAGCTGAAATGGTATTTAGTTGTTTAATTTTAGACGAAAATTCCCTTTTACAATGTTTGTCCACGATGAACTCGGAAACTACTAAAACGATTTTTTTTAATTTTGCTGAATTTGTTCTGACTTAGGACACAGGATGGGTTTCATTTTAATTTATAACACAGTAACGCGTGGCCAGGTCAGCTAGTATAGTATAGGAATGTAATGAGTCCGGTTTTCATGAGGCTTACAGGAGAATTATATCAATTTGGCCTTATATACATCGAAACCCATTTTAAGAAGAACGCGGGGTTGCTACGGAAATCAAACGATTTAGTTAGAAAACCGGGATTCGAACTGTGATTTCTAATCATGTTATCAAGTTTGAAACAAAAATTATTAAAGCGTACTTCATGAAAAGTTGTAGTTCTTATATCGAAAGTTACTTCACTACATAGTATAAAACAAAGTCGCTTTCTCTGTCCCTATATCCCTATGTATGCTTAAATTTTTAAAACTACGCAACGGATTTTGATGCGGTTTTTTTTAATAGATAGAGTTATTCAAGAGGAAGGTTTATATGTATAATATATGCATAATATAGACTACGGACGGACTACCCTACGTTAACACAGTAAAGACCTGCTCTTCGATTTTTATTCTAAAACAAAGCAAAACGTGTCAAAAATCAACATTATTCTGATTAAACGGACTACCAGTGAAGTGTTTTAACTTGTGTGACTGTGCGTTTTTAGTTTTCTTTGTTTAATCGTATGTATTTTCAAAAACAAGATTGCATAAAACTGAAACTATTAACTACGTCCATGACCTACGACAACCCGCGGTTCGCCTGCTGAGATACAACAACTTCGCTACAGCGCTTACTGTGGTAATCTTCCGTGGAACGCAGTGTTTACTTGTAGCGTGCTTTTTGTGCTTACTTGTGCCTAATACGCTGTATTGAAGAACAAAGTCCTAAAGCGCTGCATTCTGTCTGTTCGGTAAAACTATCTGCGCTGCGCACTAAGCTGTTTTCGCTGCATTATCAACGGACCTGTTATTGTTGAAGTGAGTTCTGTTTTATTAAACTGACTAATAGCTGTTTACCTACGCCAATATTAAAATGAATTGTTTAGCGTGCAACAAAGTATGTCGAAGCGAAGAACAGCTTAAATGTATCGCTTGCAAAGGCTGTTACCATTACAAGTGCTACAATTTGACCACTTCCTTTTATAAGGCTAATATACAAGATTTAAAACGACAATGGAAGTGCCAGTCGTGTAGTCAAGTTACGCGTCGTAAAGATGACAATACTCCAATCCGCAAGCACCTCTCATCACCTTCATCTGACATCCCAGATATGTTGTGTGACGATGTAATATCGCAGACAGTTGATGATTTGGAGAAAAGCGCTTGTCGTCATCACAGCTCCAATAAAGAAAGCTCAGCTGCGACCATAACATACGATCAGTTTAGTTCACTTCTCGATAGCAAACTTTTAAATATGCGGTCGGCAATTAGGGAGGACATTAACTGTGCTATAAACAGGTTGAAGGCGGAGTTCACCGAAACGACAGATCACTTGGCGGGATTACAGTCTGATATGAAAATAGAATTAGATATTGCTAACAAAAATATTACTAAATTGGAAACGGAAAAGACGGCACTGGAATCGCAGATACACAAGTTAAACAGCCGTATCTCCACATTAGAAAAAATTTCAAGGTCCTGTAATTTAGAATTACAGTGTGTACCAGAAAGGAAAAACGAAAATTTGATCTCTTTAGTGAATAACTTGTTGACTGAGTTACATATATCCACATGTGAGACTAATATTAAAGCTGTAAGAAGAGTTGCAAAAATGGACAAAAATTCAGAGAGACCCCGTGGAATACTTGTTACCTTACCGTCGGAGCGCGAACGAGATAACATTATATCTGCTTATAAACGCTACAATAAGAACAACAAAGCTAATCAGTTGAGCTCACTTCACTTGGGTGTTCCTGGTGAGCGTTGTCTCGTTTACGTTTCTGATCATTTGGCACCGGACACCAAACAGTTACACGCTGCGGCACGAATAGCCGGTAAAAAGCTATCGTATAAATACGTTTGGGTGAAGTATGGACGCGTCTACATGAGGAAGGACGATAATTCCAGCGCCATTTATGTAAAAAATGCTGATACTCTTAACACTTTAAAATAATATTGTTCTACTATTGTTCTTTTTTGTTATTAATATAATTTTTTATTACCTTTAACTTGATGTATTATCTTTTCTACAACTAGTTATGGATATTTACTACCAAAATGTTAATAGAATTAGATCGAAAGTTACAGATATTTATTTAAATACCGCAAACTGTGATTACGATATAGTATGTCTCACCGAGACTAATTTAAATGACAGTGTGTTTGATTCTGAAATGTTTAATTCTCAATATAATGTATTTAGGAGGGATCGTCATACAACCTGTATATCTAAGCGTGAAGGCGGCGGTGTGTTAATAGCTGTAAAAAATACATTTAATGTTATTAGGCAGGCAGGTTGGGAGAGTGCAGTTGAGGACCTGTGGATAACTATTCTGCCGTTGAATAAATCCGATTCTAACATTCACTTATGTTTGTGTTATCTACCACCCGATATAACTCGTGATAATTTGCAAATTTTCTATGAAAACGTTTATAAAGTCACGTCTTGTAGCGAGAATAATGACACATTCTTACTTATTGGTGATTTTAATACTCCATACTTGAGTTGGTCCGCTGATACTCATAGCAACGTTATGATACCTGGTATCTCATCCGACTATAAAGCGAATTGCCTTGTTGATATGATGAATCTTTGTGATCTTCTTCAATTTAACTCAGTCTATAATGCAAATAGCCGACTTCTTGATCTCGTTCTGTCTACATCAGCGAGCAAGGTAACCGTGACATCAGCTGATCCGATTAGTCGTATGGATTCTCATCACCCTCCATTAAAAGTTAGGTTGTTACTAAATACTAAGTTTAGAAAAATGAAGGAGGCTCCTCAATTGAGGTACAATTTTTACAAGTGTAATTATACTGATTTAAAAAATGATTTGGCAAACATGGATGGATTGGTATAGATATAGAGGTTGCTGTCGATGTATTCTATGCCATTGTGAATAAGTTAATAGCTAAGAATGCACCGCTAATGAGCAAAACCAGTTGCAAGTATCCAACTTGGTTTACACAAGAATTGATAAAGTGTCTTAATGAAAAAAATAAATATCATTGTCGTTTTAAAAAGTATAATAATCCTAGGGACTATGATAATTTTGCACTATTACGCACAAGATGTCAAAACTCATGAACTCGGCGTATGCCTCTTTTATTGCCTCCATTGAAAAGAAATTATCTGAGAATACTAAGGCATTTTGGAGTTTTGTTAACAATAAGAAGAAAAGTTCTGGTATGCCTCAAACAATGACTCTAGGTTCAGAATCTTCCTCTAACACAAAGGAAATATGCGAATTTTTTTCTAAGTACTTTGGGTCAGTTTTTGGTACCTTTCAACCCGGCAATGATCAGGATGAAGATGTTAACAATATTCATACTCCTAAGTATAGTGATAGTGATGAAAATCGTTATATTAACAGCATGTGTAACATTGAGCTTAGTCAGGATAATATACTGGACATTTTGAAAAAGTTAGATGTGCGCAAAGGTGCGGGTCATGATGGTATACCTGCCTTATTTCTCGCTCATTGCGCCAAAGAATTATGTGTACCATTGACAATGTTGTTTAATAAATCTTTGAGATCGGGCGTTTTCCCCTCCATTTGGAAAACGGCTCATATCATGCCCATTCACAAATCCGGGAGTAAAACTGATTGTGAAAATTATAGACCTATAAGTATACTATGCTGCATCGCTAAGGTATTCGAATCAGCTGTGTATGAATACTTTTACTCTCAAGTTAAACCGTTTATCTCTAACAATCAACATGGATTTGTCAGGGGTAGATCTACTGTGACTAATCTGCTGGAGTACAGGAATTATTTGTGTGAGGCTTTCGCTGAGTGTGGACAGGTTGATGCAGTGTACACCGACTTCACAAAAGCATTTGACAAGGTGAATCATTCGTTACTGTGTAAAAAACTGTCGATGTTTGGTATTCACGGAAATCTTCTTCGGTGGGTTCATTCTTATCTTAGTAATAGAAGTCAACTGGTTGCCCTTAAAGGCTTCAAGTCATCACCTGTTATAATTAAATCTGGTGTTCCGCAGGGCTCACATCTCGGTCCTTTATTTTTCATAGTTTTTATTAATGATTTGATCAGTGAGCTCTCCTGCCCCTGCTTACTATATGCTGACGACCTGAAAATATACCGCGTAATACGGGACTCATCCGACAGTTGTGAGCTACAGAATGATATAAACGCAGTTTCTGAATGGTGCGAACAAAATGATATGCAACTCAATGTACAAAAATGCTTTGTCATGACTTTCACTAATAAGCGATATGAACGTACTCACGAATATCAACTTAGGGGGATGTCATTAAATAGAAAAATAGTGGCCAGGGACCTTGGTGTATTGTTTGATACGAAATTAACATTCCGAGATCATTACGCATATATTAAGAAAAAATCACTTCAATTACTCGGTTTTATAACAAGGTGCACGAAGGGTTTCAAGCAGCCTCAAAGTTTCCTCACCGTTTATTACAGCCTTTCTCGTAGTATTCTGGAATATGCCAGTGTTGTTTGGTCTCCCTGCTACGCAGTTCACTCGGATTCCATAGAAGGTGTTCAGAAAAGAGCTCTTAGGATTCTCAGTTACAGGTGCGGTTTCGGTCGCAGTCTGGTTGGATACAGTGCTCGACTTGATAAATTTAAAGTAACCACTTTATTTGCTCGCCGCAAGAAACAGGACTTAATTCATTTGCATAATATTCTGCATGGCAATATCGACTCTCCCTACCTTCTAAGTAAGCTTAATATAACCACAAAGCGCAACCCCCGAATACCTAACAAAACTTTTTATTTGCAAACCTATAAAAATAACACTTCCTTTTATAACCCCATCGTAAGAATGTGTCGGCTTTACAACGAGATATCTGTCCGGCATACGCATATTGATATCTTTAATCCAAGATCCAGAATTTTTAGAAAATTAGTAAATGATCTTAAACTGGCTTAACACTCGCCCATTTTCTCGCTGTCACGAGTAGTTCATAATAATGTTAAAAATTTAATTAATTTATAATAAGTTTTATTCATGTGTTTGAAGTTTTTTGAAGAGTAGATTTTACTTGTTATAACCTACTTTGTAAATGATGTGTCAACATAGTTAGTGTTGTTACAAACTAGCACATAACTATTTATTGTATACCTTAATGTATTTGTGATTGTAATCTGTTTTGTTGTCCATATTATAAAATAAATAAATAAATAAATAAATAAATAATATAGTAGAGCATTGATCCGTGCGAAGCCGGGGCGGGCGATAGTTCGTTATATAAAAGAAATTAGAAAAAACTATTCACGACTAGTCGTCGAACATGCGAAAAACAAAATTACTGATAGTTTCTAACAAGTATTTGATAATAACATTAAACACGTAATTAAATAACAGCATTATACTACAACGTCGCAAACAAAACGTCAGCAACAAAAAAAAATGGTAAATCAGTAAAAAAAATTTTTTTCCTATTTTAATAATAACAAAAATACTACTTGGGAATTAAACTCGGGCATATTCAGAGTAATTACATTAAATAGACTTGTGACAGAAAAAAGCATCGGATGGTATTCGAACCGACTCTATCTGGCTAACTGGGCCAGACCTTATTTGTAATGTTTTTATTAACATTAGATACAAGTACCATTGTTACTAACCATTTGAGTACAAGTTACTGGAAATAAATGTATATATATTATTATATAATAAAGTAATTTCAACTAAGGACTGCACCTCTTCCACTCTGGGGCGTGCAACGATTTCAGGAAGGGTATTTTAAGGATTTCACAAAGTAAGGTACACATTATAAATTCCCTGCCATGCTATAAAATAAAAAGCAACAATTAGATTGGTAGTTCTTACAAAAACCAATAGATGGCGTGTATTTTAATAATTAATATCAAATAATCTTTTGCTAGTCAATATCGCATTTTTTTAATGAACATCATTATACCAGTTGTTGCAATGAAAACGATCCCGCTCATCCCGACGGCCCCAGCTTTGAGTCTTGGAAGGGGCAGATGTTTGTGATGAATACGAGTATTTGTACCTAATAATATATATTACGATAAAGATTATTATAAGTTATAAGTTCTATACAAGAACGAGCGTCTAAAGCTGCATTAGCAAATTCATACCAGATTTGGCGGGGAGGGAGAGACACACGAGTAGTGAAGGCGAGTGTTATGTTCATCGGAGAGGGGTCCCTTAACCTACACCCGTGTCACAAGTCTCGGGATCTACTTGGAATTTCTCTTTCTACCACACGATGGACCCTGCAACAGTCCATCCATTTGCAAAGAAGTTCGTCTCGTCTGTTTCGTATATCTATGCCTTTTCGTTACCCTAGAATCCATAACACAAGCCTCACAGTGTAAGGTGAATGTGAGAAATTTTATTATTAAGTAGAAATCGCGTCCAGTATAATACTTGTTTACAATCTCCGTAGAAGGCGGACCGTTTGCCAACTTATTAGTAAAAATCTCATCCCACGCGCATGACCGCAACAAAGTGTTATTGTAAACATCACATTGTGCCACGGGAAGTGTGCTGTGAAGCAGTTTAATGGGAAAACAGGTGAAAACACAGTGCGCAACTGCGCCTACGCAGACAAACAAAGCTAAACTATCACGTGATTTGGGACGTCATTTATTTTAACTTGATATAAATTTTATGTTATCCATGTATATTCTTATAAATAATAATAATATTTATTTATACATTCACACCAATTAGCCTAGCTTAAGTAAAATTTATAGAAAAATACATTAAATACCCATGACTTAGCTACAAATGCTCGTAATTCATCAAACAATCATATGCCCCTTCCCGGATTCGAATTCGAGTCTGTGTCTTTTAAAAAAGTTTTTCGACGTTAATTTTACGTGATAACATCATAAAAAAACATTGATGAAAAATTGCATTTTTTATGAATCAAATTGTGTTATTATCACTAAATTATCAAAATTTTGTATAATACAAAGAAGGAATTGAAACATTGCACTCGTTACTCGTGACATTTATTTGCACTCGTTAATTCAAATATTACTTCAATTATACAGATTAATTACAAGTAACAATGTTCTAATTACAATTTATTTACAACTTTATATAAGTTTACAAAAGGAAAATTTATTTATAATTAATAAAAGCAGCTGACTCTTTAAACGATTCTTTATATGAGTCAAAATAATTGTTTAGTCAAAATTGTAACATAACCTATATTATTTCTGAACTTGGCGACCGATGCTAAATTTTTCCTAATCAAAGAACAAATATATGAGATTATATCGATATTCAAATTCTTAAAATGCAAGAATTAATTACCTTTTTTGCCACAATTGTTGTTATAATAAACAATGGAAAGCACATTAACTTTTCACTGCACTTTATAAACAGTTGACGCAACAGTTCATGTGTAGGTTTTGTCCTGCCGCTGTCTCTCTTCTACTTGGGCGCATCGGCCGATGTAGTGGAAGAGAGATAGATGCGTCACAAGCCGAACGCTTAGGCCGATAATGCGTCCAGCCGGCATTCGCGGAACGTGACAATGAGTCATGCTTTTTCGTGCGTGCAGTTGGCGTGCGTTACCCCTGAGGGAAAAATGCGTGATTATATTAATTTATTAACTGTAACCCGCGACTTCGTTTGCGTGAAAATTAAGTTGTGTGCGTATATGAGAAAATTGACCACCCGTTCAAACTGAATACCCGTAGTATTTTTATTTTTTATTTTATTTTATTTTAGTCAGAATACCAAAAGCGTGTCTTATAAAACTAATTATTGCAAAACTTTGTATAGACTATAGTACAGATGAATATACATTTTTAAAATCCAAATTGACAACCTCCTCCATTTGTAGTCGGTTAATAATTAACTACATTTTAATTTCTTCAAAAAAATAGTATTTTCTAATAATTTGGAAACCCTACTATTAAAACTATAAAAGTTTCATAGAAAATTTGCCACTCCGTTTTGTGTCCTTTTGGTATTGAATTTCGCAAAATCCCTTCTTAGCGAGCACCTTTTTTGTTCTCCCAGTGGAAAATCCTTTATGGATTCTACCCGCCACGGGGTTGATGGCGGGGATATGTGGGACTCTCCCACACCTTAGCGCACAGATCGTAGGCGGGGCATACCCGGTCTTAATAAGCACGTACGTCCTAAAAGGAACTCCCGTGCAAAATATGAGACTACTTGAACTTGAACTTGAACTTTCGCTTTTATATATGTATATAGATAAGTATTTTTGCGTGTAAAAGATAACTGCTTGTAATAAATGGTGCTGACAGTTAGTTTCTCATATCACGTGTTGCTGATACAATTAGGCCAGTATTTAGTCCAAATTGAATTTGTCGGCGGCTTCGGCGTGTCTCGCCGCCCGCTTAAGCCGCTTACCGGCTTGCGCCAAAACTAAGCATGTAATTAGTACACGGTTTCGCAGACAATACCTACTCGGGCAGTGTTGCTAGTATGTTACTTTTGTTACATTTTAAGTATACAGTGACCCTAATGGGGTAATTGTTGGACAAAAATAACAACTTTTGGATTTTCATGCTTCTAAAAATTTGGTAATTTTTCTTTGGTGAATCTATTTCGTAAATTTGGTCAATCTATCTATCTTTCGCAGACTACAATTAATTTACCTAAGTATGATTCTATATAATGTTAGTATTTCAAACAAAATGTCTCATTTTTTCCATCAATTTGGGGTAAATATGACACAATTTTGTTTAAAAATAAGACAGCCCACCATTGCTAAGCAATAAGTGTTCTTGAAGCAAGTGTATAATTTTGATACAGAGTACATAAAATAATACGAAACTTTTTCGTAACTTGAATTTTGATTATTTATTAATCAAAATATTTAAAAAAATCTTACATTGAATAATAATAATAAGATAAAGAATAAGGATAATTAAATGAAATAGGAATGAATTATCAGAGTTTTTGAGTGTTACCAACCGTGTCTTATTTTTACCTTAAATATTGAGTGTCTTGTATTTACCACACTTGACCCTACTTTTCGCATGAACGTGCCTTTAGCTACTCGAAACTGCTTAGTCATGCATTTGTTTCAATTACGCGCGTTAAAAAGTAACTATACAAACAATACGGTGCATCCATTTCATGCTTTCTACAATTTTACAATACATTAAAAATGCTGTTTTCAAATCACACAAAGGTTTATTATTATTATTATTTCAAGCAATATTGTGATTTTAGTTGATTTAGTTTAAGTGTTGATTTTCAACATTTTTATAGTGATTTTATAATAAAACACAAAAATAGCGTTTTAAGCTATATTTGTTAATTTTTGTTTCTTTAAAACTGTTTCTACATAAGTTGGGGTAATGCCACAGTGTAATAGTGTTACATCCAAAAACTTATATATAGAAGCAATGGTCGTCATATACTCGTATGTTCTACTAGCTTCACAATATTTTAACCGAACACGTTCCTAACTGTTGAATTTTATACAAATCAAAATTAAATGATTATAATAGAAAAATACTAGAAAAAATCGACTCGGATCACAAGTGAATTCTCAGGCGGGAACCGAACCCGCAACCTTTGGAAATCCGGTCCAATGCTCTCCCAATTGAGCTACCGAGCCTTGTGAACTTGTGACCGATATTTTTCTATTATAATAATTTATCTTATAAGATCGCATTGAAAATTCATAAAATAATATAAAAATTATAAAAAAAAACAAAATTGTTTTATTTTGTATTTTATTTAGTTGTTAAATTGTGCAGTGAACACTACCGAGTTTACTACTAGTTCGAAAAATTTGGGAGGTCCTTCCGAGAAGAACTGGTGAAAGAAACTCGGGCAGGGGACCGACGTCTATCTTACATTTATTCCTATGTTACACGACTGTAGATGTTACTTTTACATAGCTAATATGAAATACTAAAAAAAAGAAAAAAAACAAACTGCACGAACCTTAATTCGAAGAATATTTTAAAAGGTCCACTCTTCTCAACAGCTTCGCTAGCCACTTCTTAAGTGGCTAGCGAAACTGTTGAATTTTGTTTTGTTTTTCGTTCTTTTAGTCACAAGTTTTTAGCGAGGTTTACAGTACAAAAGCCTTTTTTCTATATAAAATAAGATAATGTTACTTTTCTAGTAAAAATGTTACTTTTGAGGTGTCTCATGTTATTTATGTATCGGCTCCTGGCAACACCGTACCCGAGAATAAAGCCATTCTAGGCAGGAATTACCCCGACTGGGTTTAAAATTACCCTTAGCAAAGCGCGATATAATAACATAAGAAAAAGAAGGAGAATTATTACAAAAAATATAACTTCAAGTTCACATAATAATAAATAAAAGACTTGATCTAAGGGTACAACCCTTAGATCAAGTTTTTTATTTTTCTGGTCAGGAATTAAATTCGCCAACATTTCTTTGGATTAGTGACTATAGAATCCGAGTTATTTCGTAATAATTTCAACGTTCAAAACACTTATACTCGTTCAAGTATAAAATGAGCTCTAATTAAGTCTTTTAGTCTTAAAGTCTGTTTTCGATATTTATTTCTCAAGTTTGCTGTAGCATTGTAGCGCCCTTTATCATTAGTATAAGCGATACTAAGTTATAAAATAACACAGAAATATCAACGTTAAACAATTATAATATTCACCGTGCATTTTTTTACTTTAAGGATTTTTAAAAAAAAAACCGCATATTGCTGCTACAGCAGAGATAACTGTCCTAAGTATTTTAGATTTCATTTCACTCATGATAAATATAAATTTAATTTGTTTGAAATATGTGCGATTTACTCAGAATGGCATATGTCGTTTGCCATTCACATTGTCGATTCTCAATAGATGAAGTTGGTTATTGTACATTTTTATACTATTACGGCATACTTCAACGTACCACCTGCTGTTAAGTGGACTAATTTGAGCTTTGAATGGAGTTAAATAACGTATATTCATTTTATCTTCACCTTAGCATACACTGCACGTCAATTCTTGAAGTAAAAATTGGAATAATAAAATAAAAATTCAAATCGTTGTTAGCGAGATCAATATCACTTTCTTTTATCTGTTATTCATACTACACATAAATTGATACTCAACATATAGGTATGAATGATATCGAGCTACACTTAAACATCAAGGACGTAGGGATAATTCAAAGCATTCCACCGAATCGTAAATCAGATGCGACAAACAATTAAGTGGCTTAATTTAAAAGTAACAGTGATTCTCTTTCCATATCATAAATTGTTTTCAACACCTAATAAGACTGTGCCGTCTTGGAATTGTAAGAAGGTACAATGGGGCTGGCGTATCCATATGGGTAAAAACCCCAAAATAAATATAGAGGAAAAAATATATGAAAAAACTGTTTTGGCAAATAAATCTCAAACTTAATTTGGGGATACTAAATGTGTCATAAAAGATTTTTTTTTATATACTAAATAGGCGGGCGCTTGACCACTATCTCGCCTGATGGTAAGAGACAACGCGATCTAGGATATGACGCACTCGTGACTTAAAAACCCCTAAATAGTACTTGTCAGGAAACAGATCCAGGCAAAGAGTTCCATTCCTTAGCGGTACGTATCACAAAATTGTAACCAAAACCCTTAGTGCGACTCTTTGGTACATCTACTATATGCTGTACATAGATAAGTTTACTGCATTTTAAATGAAACACATATAACATTTACTTATGTTTTAAATCTGTGCAATATAAATTCATTAATAAATGACAGTAACGTTTCTGTTTGAAAAATTTTGGTTTGGCCAATGTTTTCATTGTATGGTGTTGTAACTTATGGGAGTTTATAACGTAGAACCGTTTTAAACGGTACAGAGCCGTGTTGCGTGTGATTTTATAACAAAACAAATATCAGAAGGTTCGTTTTGAAGTGAAAACTTCTTTAGCATCGTGGTGATTTGAAAGTCGATGAAACGAAAAAGCGACTGTTAAAAAAGACAAATACATAAATTCAGAAGATTTCACCTAGGAGAAAATGAGATAGGAAGTATTATGTACGTGTGTTAATATGTGTTTGTGTGCGCATGCGTAGTTCAAATCTTGAGAGAAGGCATCACAACAACCGTAGTATTTTGTATACGTGTACGTATTATTTTTGAAGGTTTCACTTCTACCACTTGCGAATTGCACACATGCGTTTTTTATTTACCAGAGAGCTTGTAAAAAAAACGATAAATAACAGATAGTCCAACGACACATTGAGCTTTTATTTTTAACTTTTAATTAATTTATTATTTATTTCTTTTCGGAAGTTTTCTGATGTCTAGTTCATAACTTGGAACTGACTTGTTAATTTTTGTTTCTTGTAGATTTATTTAAGAAGATAATATACAAACTGTGTAGTGAAGCAACAATTTTAGAGTTATATGTTATGACACTCCACGATTGTTTGTATTTGCAGCTGAACTAGAGTAATGTTATCCGAAGAACGTCCACTGGTGGGTAGAAGTCTCTCTCCAAAATTGGATAGCTTTACTATAATATCCACGCTTGGTAGGTGTAAAATACCACAATTTAGAAGACGCTGCTGTCCATTTCGTGGTCTACGGGTGGTGATTTCTTCCAGTGTCATTTGTTGCCACTTATGACACTCTTAAGTGTGACGGGTTTTTTGTACTCTGCCAGACAGGATCCCTTACTTCCTCAAATTAAAAAATAAATAAAAACCATAAATATTTATACAAAGCCGGTTAGGTTAGATGAGTTATTTTTTTATCAATTACCAGTTAAGTTTTTCTGGACCCTTCATGGTGAACTAGGATGGTAGACCTTTATTCAGCAAATAGTGCCTCTGGCCTCGGTATTAAACTAACAACAACAATATATAATATCTTATATTGTCGCCATTAGACATACGACGCTTTTTATGAAATCACATCCATAGTAATTTAATTGTATTGTCATTATTCATCCGTCATTTACTTTTAATTTTCGGTTCGTGGCTCTAGTGTGATATTTATTTTGTAAATCCGAAACAATCATGAAAGTATTCTACTTAAAACTTCCGTCTTTTTATATTACTATTAACATATACATATTATACTACGTGATTTATTACGGTATGGTGCCGATATATATTTTTATAAATGCCGTTATAAGAAGTCAAGCCAGTTAAAAGATGCATTTAAAAGCAAGAAGGTATAAATAAAAGTAATGTGCATATTTTTGTATTCGAATAAGGTGTATTTATTATTTATTTTAATGCATAAAACAGAATAACATCTCAAGCTTAATGCTTACTCGCTTCCGTTGGTATTAACCCGGTTTTTTTTAAGTATTAGGGATTTTTACGCATAATTCATATTTAATTCCGTCATTTCCACTATATTTAATTATGCACAAAAACCCTTAATAAGTTGTTTTATTTAAATGTGTAATATGCGGGGAAGATTAAGAATTAAATATTAAAAGCTTTTTTCAAAAATCTCATTGAACATAAGTTTCTGCGTTTGACGTTCCGTGCGGCGTTTTCTCGGGTCGCGTGCGCACCGTTCGGAGACGGTTCTATTTGGGCGCATGCGAGGGTAACCGGGGCATCTCCCCCAGGTCAGTGGCGTGATACAGAGGTCACTGTATCACGCCACTGACCTTTGTTTATGATGTTTCCTTCTAAAGAACAGATTACGAAAACGATTATTTTTATGTTGTAATACGTCAGCCTATTACATAAAACTTTTGTTTTTTCATTTATCCTTGTTTTTTGGCATTTAAAGGCACGATTTGAACCCATATGTTGAACCAGTGCTTGTGATATAAAGTACCGGTGCTGAATGTGTACTTAAAGTCTCGGGAATTTCTGGGATTTTTGATAATGATATTGCCCTAAATTATATTGAGACAGTTGTTCTTTATTAATTGTTTATGTTGATCAGTACTATAATGTTTTTTCCAATTTTAACTAAAAAGGTAATCTTCCAATCACATCAATTAGTAAATCACAAAGTTAGCACTGTAAGTCTTGTGTTATGGATACTAGAGTAACGTATCATACATAAATAAGTATTATTTATAGAAATATATACTTACGAAAAGTATTCTTTACTTCAACATCTGAGCCCGGGACCGTAGCACCAAACATCTATCTAAAGCTATATATACCTTTTCCTTACACTCGGTCACACTTACTAAGTGTACAAGGGCGTTGATAAGTTTTTTACTTAAAAATTTCAAGCTGTTTGTATTAAGAAGAGTCAGATTGTTCGTGATAATATCAGTTATTAATTAATAAGCTATTGTAATAATGGCTAAAAATGCTATCAGTATAATAACTTATTTTGTTATTTTATTTTATCAACCCTATGTTATCAGAGGCACGTTAAAATCTACAATCACAATACAACCATTCTATGGCATCATTATGAATGGTATTTTATTATCGTTATATTTTTATCGTCGTGAGAAAATAATAACCATTTTGCGCAATATTCCGGATGATCGATTGTTCTATAGAGATATTTTTATAACACACCAAGTAATCGATTCAGAGGGCATCGGTTTGAATCGATGTAATGTTTCAACTTCCGTTATTGCGAGTCCCAACTCATTGTCATTTTCACGCAAATTTTGATTAAACTCATATTTCCGTTATTTAATTAGTTTCAATTATATACTTTTCTTTTTATTGCGGAAAGGTTGCAGAAGACTAAGGTTAGAAGAACAAAATAATTAATTGTTTTCCGAAATGCCTGACCTAAGCTTTTGTTATAATGATGTAACAAAGATTTCTAGTATAAACCCGGTTTCAAATCCAAATATCTTTATTCGTCTAAATACTAAAAATGCTCTTTCATAAAGAAAATCACTCAGCATACGTTACAAATTTTAATTTGCAGCGCTGATCTTCCGTGGAACCATTTCATTTACTTATGGATAAATTATTATAATAAATAACATACTTATATAGATATAGAAAATAAACTAAATATGTATTGTTTTTTTATTTATGTAGTGGAATGGACTTTAATTAAGATGGCATATTAGAGTTGACAATAGTTTTAAACTTCTTAGGATTATGGTATTTTTAATTGAAAACTGTCTGCTTAACATAGGCAACTTTATTTGAGTTGTTGTTCAAGTACTTTTGCTTGAATTGCTTTTTAAATTATTAAATGTAATCGGATCAAGAATAAGGATTATTATGGTTTAATTGTGACAAATATATGCTATTTTTGTTTATTAATTTAACTATTTTGGCGTGTGTAGAAACCTAATATTTTAGTATTTTAACAATCAGGAACGTACCCTATTAAAACATTGTGAAGGTAGTAGACAATATATGACAATCATTGCCTTAATCATTCTGTGATCACGGCTCATGTAAAGGAGACGAAGCGTCAGGATTAAATATAAATTATGCGCAAAAAAACTGTGAAAAATGGTTTTATTTAAAAATGTAATGTGCGCGAAAGTGTAAGGATTAAAAATAACATTTTTTTACAATGAGTGTACATTTCCCTGTTTTAATGCCAAATAATGAATAAAATTAAAGTGAAATGTAAAAGTAACAGATTTTTACAAAATTTATATGAAAATACTAGCAGTCTCGGCCACGCGTTGCTGTGCTGACTGCAGCGCCATCTGCCGGACTGATTTGTGAATCTAAACCATTCTCAGATCCCCTTGAACACACACAAAAAAAATCATTCAAATCGGTCCAGCCGTTTAGGAGGAGTTCAGTGACATACACACTCACAGAAGAATTATATATATAAAGATACTAGTGGACCCGACAGACGTTGTCCTGCCTGTTATTTTTGCAGTATAGATAAATAACCTAGATACCGTCTGCAGCGCCATCTGCCGGGCTGATTTGTGAATCTAAACCATTCTCAGATCCCCTTGAACACACACAAAAAAAATCATTCAAATCGGTCCAGCCGTTTAGGAGGAGTTCAGTGACATACACACTCACAGAAGAATTAATATAAAGATATATAGTTGCTGTTCTTCGGTGAAAGCTTTCGAACGAATTCCGATTTCTTGTAACCAATTAACCATTATTATAAATTTGTATCATAGATGTAACGGTGATATTTCTTTGGTGCCATGCCGTGTGCACCTATGTCATGATTGATGGCGTCCAAAGAATCGAGACCTCGAGTTCCCGGGTTCATTAGCGGATGAAAGCTCATGCTCTTTTATTGTGTAACATGCTGACAACTCTCGGTTCTCAGTGCATATGGAAGATCAATGGGTATTCGTAACACATTCTCTGTTGACCATTAGTAATACGTAAGGTCTCACTTTCAAAAGAAACTACCAATAGATTGGAGCATCACATTTTTAAAGGGAAAATATTTGGAAAATTTTTGCAGTTAAAAACTGTGGACAGGCAAACAGACGGAGAGACAAACAGAGTTTCCTCTTTGTATACCATAGAGCAACAATCATCATTATTGCGAAGGATGTCTAATGCTGGATAAAAGCGCCCTCCGAAGGAAAAATAAAGTAAAGTAAAGTAATAATTTATTCAGTGCCTGCATTTTACATACATTGTCAACAATACAATGAATTTATGAGAACTAAATACAGAAGCAACTGAAAGGGTTGATCAGCTCAGCTCGTGTTGTAGCTTCTGAGCCACAATGCTGATTTTCAGCTGGACCCATAAAAAAGAAAAGGAAATGCTTGCATCAGTTGCATTTGTGACAAACATTAATAAAACAGATACATACACTAAAATAGGTTTCTTGCATGATTTTTTTATTGTACCTATAAATAGACTCAAGTCATTTTTCTATCGGCATACATTGTAATGATCTATGTTGCCTATTGCTATATATTGTAATGATCTATGTTGCCTGTTGTTGCATAATTTAAATTAATAAATAATAGAAATTATAGATTTTAACGAATGCCGTCGGTTCATTACATATTTGAAGAATATTTAAAAAAATATAAGATTTTTTTTAAATTACATGCTAGAAACCTATTGCTGATGCATAACATTTTATTTTGATGTCTTTTGACAAACTTTCAGAAGAAGCAGCAGAGGCTCCAAACTTATTTTGGGAATCACAAGGAGTTATTGTATAAGTTAAACGTATAAGGATGATAATACGTGAGTGGACGGTAGTTGAGAAAAATAATTTTTATACTACTACTTTATAGTAGTTTTCAGTAATTCTTCGCAACATATTTTTTTTTAGTAATAATAGTGAGGAATATAACTACTAGACCTGTTTTGAATAAAAATATATAAAATTTACCCATATCAATAATTGGTCATAAAAATAACATAATTGAGATTACCCGTTTTAAAAACAGTTCTAAGTAATAATGTAAATATTTTTAACATCATAATACTTCAATAATATATTTACTTTTAAATTATTGTATTGCTTTTAATGCGATTTGTAATATTTTGTCTCCGAGTATTACATAATTTGTCTAGCGCTAAATTTTAAAATTAGACAGTCACTTTTCGAGATAATTTGTCAGGCAAGGTTGCACTTAAGGGCCCATACAATAAGTATCATACGATTAAGAAACACTCAAATAATGAAATCAATATTGTCCGGAAGGGGAATGGCCCAAAACATGCGAGAACCAGACCTTGGTTGAAGACGATCTGTACAATTAAAGCGTGGTGGCGTGATTTCTAGTAAAATATTCGTTTTTTCAGAAAAATGTTATATAAAAGTTCCGAATGATATGGATGAGCAGACAGAGCTCATCCATATCATTGACATCAAAAAATTATTTATTTTCGAAAATAAGATCCTATGCTGATTCAATGTCGGCGGCGTTGCGAAATTGTCGCCTAAGATCGATGACGCCGACGACCGAGTGTCGTTCGTCTGTCCCCAGCTTTACTTTCAAGGTTGGATTGACAATGAAGGGCGAGGTCATATCATCATATGTACTTACCCAAGAGATTAATGACTAATGTTTCAGACAGTCTAGTATATAACAATACTTTTGATTTGTATATATATAACATAAACTTTACAAACGTTTTAAATATAAAAACACTGTAAATATTAAAAAAATATTTAGCGTTGACATTAGCGTAGCCAAGTGACCAGCATTAAAATGCACATGTTTAAGACGTTGTATTTTGAACCTTAAAGCAATACAGTATGAGCTATTTTACGAGCTACGTTGAAAGATATAATAAATGTAAAAAGTTGGGAAGATAGATCAGTTAATTGTAACCCATAAATATGCAATGGTTTTCATTTGGATGCGTTATTTATTAATTAATTTTGATGAACTTATGAATGTATAAATTTGCTATATCCATTATAATTGAATTGCTAATTCTTTTAATCACTTCTGTTGCGCAAAGATTATAAATAAACACGTTTTAAGTAATGTTAGAATGTTTTTAAGGAGATTAGGCGGAAATGGTGTGATGCTAAAACTCTCGGAGTAAATTATTATAATAGAAAAATACTAGAAAAATTCGACTCGGCTTGCGGGTTCGATTCCCGCCTGAGAATTCCCACAAGTGAAGTGAGTCGATTTGTTCTAGTATTTTTTATTATAATAATTTATTCTATAAGATAGCATTACGTACAGCGTACTAGAAGATTTCGACGAGTGTTTACAAGGCTCAGTAGCTTAATTGGGAGAACAATTTCAATGATTTTTAAGTAATAATTTTCATGTTTGTACCATAATTTTTAATAATAATGTTTCTTACATTCACACCAATTAGCCTAGCCTAAAGTAACCACAGAAATGCTCGAGTTAAGGATATTAGGGCAACGGGTAGACATCATACAATACATAAATAAATAATTAAAATATAAAAGTACAAACGCTCGTGTTAACTAATTAATCATCTGGACCTTCCGGGACTCGAACTCGTTCGGTTATACCGGTCGTCAATCATTTATTTAATTAAATGCATTTCATAATCGAAGCGCAGTAATGCATTGTTACTGCATGGAGACAGTCTTGCTTGTCTTAGTGTATAATATTGTTAATAATATTTTTCCTACATTCACATCAATAGCCTAGTGCAAAGCAAGCACTATAAGGCTTGTTTTAATAATTCCATAAATATGGAATAATTATAGAAGTATAAATATATACCCATGACTCGGGTACAGATGCTCGTATTCATCACACAAACACTGCCCTTTCCGGGACTCCAACCCAGGACAGTCGGTGCAAAAGACAGGATTGCTACCGTTGCCCCAAACGGTCGTCAAAACGGTATTGACACATATAAAGAGTAGCGAGGTAAGAGCGGTGTTCTGATGGAATTATATGAGTCATGTAAAGTCAAACAGACTATGAGGCGGTATCCGGGCGCGAAAAGAAAAAGGCCGAGAGAGCTAATGCCGATCTTCAAAACGAACCGTTTACCACCATTAAGCGAATACGCAGAAATGATGACCAGCCTGGAATTTTATCAACTTTCGCTAAGGTTTGTTATTGGATGGCTGACCAGAAGGAAACGGTTAGTTTTCTGTTTCGGGTTGGAAGCGATTCTTTAAGCTGAAATCAAGATTTGCATAGTAGTTTTCTTCGTAGCACAGAGTAGTACTTTTCCCTTAAACGTTCTCTCATGTTTAATGTCATAAGTTAAATACCTACTTATTACTATTACAAACAATTTCAAGTAGTTATAAACAACTACTAGATTTTTCTGGCAAACATTTCTAATATAAAAATTTAATTAACTAAACACTTCCTTCTTTATCGAATTTTTGATACCTGTTAAAATGTTACATTTAGTGTTGTATGTAGTTCCATAGAACATCAAGAGATGGCGCTAGTATTAAGTTAGTAGTAGTAGTGGTTTCGAGACCCACCTGTCGAATGTTTTAGCAATAAGTCTAGGACTCACATTAAAGTCAACAAAAGTAAGCATCCTATAATTATATTAACTAACTTAGTAAAGTACAATTAATATAGCTACCGAGACTATTTCTCGTAGCTGTTTTCATTTATATTCGTTGATTTTAACTTTCTTCAGTTAAACGCCTAAATAACAATAAACATTATACTCCTTGTCATTGCATATAGCCTCAGTTGCGTTAACTTACGTTATTCAATAGTTGCGTTGTGAGTCAAGTTTGCCAGTCGAATGCAAAACGAGCTTTTTACACATTCCACATATCACCGGCGTTGAGCGAACGCTGTTACATCGTCACCCAGATCATTCGTTGCGTAATTTTATTGGTGGTTTTCGTGATCAGCGTTTTGATTTCTTATTTTTGTAACTTAACGTTCATTTGTGGAACTGTTACATAATTTTGTAAATCAAATTGCAATTTGTCGGACTTACTGGTAAAATTCCAGGACTTGTGACACGGGTGTACATACAAGTTTCGGAATCTGCTTGGAGTTACTCTCTCTGCCACACAATGGACCGGGCACGGTGAATCCATGGAGTGCTAAGAAGTTGGTCTCTCATTCAGACTACACGCACTAATAATTTAGTCTTAAACTTGTACCATGGATACTTAATATTCTGGCTATGTTTTCACCGCAAAGGCAGGGTCACTAGCGACCATAATATACTGCTGTGACAGTAATTGTCTTTGCTTCTAACAAAGAGGGTAGACATAGGCGACTGACTAAAAAGCTAACCTTTTTGATACGTTTATTTTTATACTCTTATTAATAGTCTTCTTATTGCCACAGTCTTTGACTGTGCTTCTTTCTATTTCGAAATCGGAAGATACTTGTTATACATATATAAAAGTATACATATTTATATAATACAAGCTGACCCGGCCACTCGTATCTGTGTTGTTATTTAAAATGGCCTACCCTATGGCCTAGGTCGGAACATATCCAGCAAAATGTAAAAAAAACATCAAAATTGGTCGAGTTTCATAGTTCATCGCGGTCAAACAATATGACAGGGAATTGGAGCTGAGCTGATCAGCTTCAATGATGAATTGTATGTGACGCCTTAACTCTATGACTTTTTAGCCATTTTTTGTAATTTGTTTAATAAATAGAACCAACAGGTTTAGGACTAAATCGTGACCGATGAAAGCCCGAATTTTGAAATTCACAAATGTAAAAAATGTATGACCCAAAACCATTGGCTCTATGGAATTTCCCATTGAAACGAGAAGGGTGCGCTTTTTGAAATTTTCATTGTTATGGAATTTTAAAATTTACTTTTATTTAATTTTAGTTCTTTTTTGTATTATGCTCCGCTCCAATATGATGGGGCTTGTCGGCTGAGATAATTATTTTATTTAAATTGTTTCAGAAATAAGTGTTACCTGCATGTTTGTATACAATCTCCCAGGATTTCGTTTGTGGTACATAATACATAGTTATTCACAAAATTTTCACACGGATTCGGTTGCATCCACGCCGAAACTTTTCACGTAAACAAACCGGCGATTGTGACGCTGTGCCGATGGTGTGAATCGTATAACGTGAGAATAAGCCGTTTTAATGTGGCTTTGTAATTAATATATTAGAAATACACGAAAACGGATTAAATTATCATAACTTTGTGTTGCCTTGTACGTTCCTTAATTACTTTGTAGCCGTTGCTTTTGTCCGCCGCCAGGTCAAACAGTAATTTCAAATAGACTTACGTTGTAAACATCCAATATTGGGTGACAGTCTAAATGTTGCCATTCAAAAATATCCAATATGAACAAACATTGGAACGGCAAATAGACTGTTTTTATTAATTTAAATACCTTTTGTATGAAAATGACTAAATATGTAAATAAATGCTTATTACTTAATAATTATTGTCATATAATAAAAATGGCTGATATAATTGACGAGTTAAAATAATTTAGCGGTTATATGCATGTTAAAATGATTGATGCGACACGTTGTTATCATTATAATGAAACAAAGAAAGTCGATTGAAAAAACATAAACTCAAATGAAACTTAGCGAAAAAAACCTAAAAAGAGAATAAATTATTATAATAGAAAAAATCGACTCGGGTCACAAGTGAATTCTCAGGCGGGAATTTTCTAGTATTTGTCTATTATAATAATTTATCTTATAAGATCGCATTGAAAAATGCATAAAATATATAAAAAATATAAAACTAAAAAGAGGAAACAAGAATAAGAAAGGCTAGGGTATAATAGAACAATTAACTAACTAGAGAAAAACAAGTTCTTTTATAGGATTTCAGATAATAATGTTTTTACATCTTTTTATGCAATCGGTTGTTTTGTTTCATGAATATTTTAATGTGTATTTTTCACTTAAAGAAAAGTGGTGTATTCAATAATAACTCACAGTCACGCTAATTAGCCTCACTCAGAAGCACTGTAAGGCTTCTTTTAACACAGAGAGAGAACACAGATGTATACTTGATAGGCTCTATACTGATATTGTGTCTGTCCTCCGCGATGCGTCTTCTACGAGTCGAGAGGACACGCGTAGGGGTGGAGGTGGCTCGCGCATTATGGGTTGGAATAGGCATGTCGCCGATGCTCATAGGACGGCACGTCTTAAGTTTACTGAGTGGGTACTGTGTGGTAAACCTTGTTCAGGCTTAATATATAGTGAAATGTGTGCCAGCAGAAAAGTGTTCAAATCACGGCTCAAATGGTGCCAAAATCATCAGGACCAAATAAAGATGGACGCACTTGCTGAAAAACATGTCACAGGCAACTTTCGAAGTTTTTGGAAAGACGTCAAAAAGAACAGTGTAAGTCCGGGTCGTTCTGTGAGCATCGACGGTGAGAGTAACCACAAGAAGGTTGCGGACATTTTTAAAAACAGTTTTACTGTGCAATCACCCTTAGGCGCTATGAGGCAAGTGTTAGATGCTGGTGAGCTAAGTGGAATAGTGGGTGTCAGAGTATCGGCTAAAATGGTAAACGACATAATAAATAACATGACCAGAGGTAAGTCTCCGGGTCACGATGGCCTCAGCATCGAGCACCTGCAGCATGCTGGACCTCATATCTCTCGAGTGCTAGCTATGTTCTACTCGTTATGCGTGAGCCACTGTTACTTACCTAAAGATCTAATGAAAACAGTCGTTATACCTGTGGTGAAAAATAAAACTGGAGACCTGGCGGATAAAGGGAATTATAGGCCCATTTCTCTCGCTACAGTTGCCGCGAAAGTGTTTGATGGTGTGCTTAACGTACAGCTAGATAAGTACACAAATTTGCACCCGAATCAGTTTGGCTTTAGACCAAAATTATCAACAGAGAGTGCAATACTGTGCTTTAAGCACTCTGTTAGATACTACACAGATCGAAAAACTCCGGTTTATGCGTGTTTTCTCGACTTATCGCGGGCTTTTGACCTGGTGGTGTATGAGATATTGTGGAGAAAATTGGAGAGCATGGGATTACCTCATGAAATACTTTGCATTTTAAAGTATTGGTACACTCATCAGGTTAATTACGTTAGGTGGGCGGACGCTTTATCGGAGCCGTATCGACTTCTTTGCGGCCTAAGACAGGGTGGTTTGACGTCACCCACTTTGTTCAATATATATGTAGACGCGCTCATTGCCGGGCTCAGCAGTAAACATATCGGATGTCACATTGACGACATATGCGTCAATAATATCAGTTATGCCGATGACATGGTGCTGCTGAGTGCGTCAGTTTGCGGTCTGAGACAGTTATTGCAGATATGTGAACGGTATGCGTGTGAACATGGCTTGATTTACAATGCTGCGAAGAGCCAGTGCATGATCTTTGGGGCTGAAGGTGCTAGATATTCGCAAAACATACCACCTGTTTATCTCAATGGTATACCACTTGAAAGAGTGGAACACTTCAAATACTTGGGCCATATAGTAACTTCAGACCTCAGGGATGATCTTGACATTGAGCGCGAACGGAGAGCTCTGTCAAAAAGAGCAAACATGTTGTCTCGTAGGTTTGCTCGGAGTTCGGTTGGGGTAAAAATCACACTCTTCCGTGCGTATTGCACCTCGCTTTATACTAGCGCCCTGTGGGCCAACTACTCGCGGAAATCGTACAGTACTCTCCGCGTGCAGTTCAATAATGCGTTCAGAGCTTTGTTGGGGCTGCCCAGGTTCTGTAGCGCTTCGGGCATGTTTGCAACGGCTAGCACAGATTGCTTCTACGCGACTATACGCAAGAGATGCACGTCTATGGTACACAGAGTGTGGACCAGCCCCAACATTGTTCTTGCGATGATTGCTGACAGGCTGGATTGCCCTTACATCCGGCACTGTTGTAATAAACATGTTACATATGGGGCGGGGTGTTATGGTAATACCAGGAAAGAATGACTTATTTATTGTATTGTTGTGTTGTTTACTTATTATTTCATTATTTATTATTACATTTTATCACTTCTTTTAATTTTTAATTTTATAATATTAATTGTGACATCTAACTTGTGACATGATTTAAATTTTAATTATTTTGTAAATTTTATTTGCTAATTTGGATTTTATTTGTTTTCATTTGTTTAAATTTATGTTCTTATTTGATTTGATTTAATATAATTTTAATATTGTCATTATTAATTATGATCTTGAGTAATTTGCTTGTGTATGGGTTTAATCACCTGAATTAAATGATTTTTATTTTTATTTTATTTTATTTTATTTTATTTTATTTTATTTTATTTTTATTTTATTTTTATTTTTATTTTATTTATTTATTTTTATTTAAGGATACTAGGAAACGAATAGATATAGATATATTATTAAGTAATATTCATAGGAAAATATAAAACTACTCATGACTCTGTTTCGGGTCTCAAACCCGGTACCGTTTGGTTTCGAAGGCATTGTCGCTCCTGCTCGGTCAAATAAGTCGTATGTAGGTACAATAATTTAATTTTTATTGTAAATAGGCAAGCGCTTGACCACTATCTCGCTTGATGGCAAACGACGATGCGATCTAGGATGTAACACGTTTGCCTAGAAGATACCTAGCCACTAATATTATACATTATTATAATATTATACATCTATGTATCTGTTACCCTAGTATTCATAACACAAGCCTTACAGTTTTTGGGCTAGGCTTATTGGTGTGCATGTAACAAATATTTATTTATTTATTATTTTATTTATAGTAGTGTTACTGTCTTTCGGCAGACGTTTTTTTGCTAATAAAAATAACCATAGTCTAAAACTACTAATACTTATTTACGTATTAAAAAAAAATATCTAGGTATATATCAAGTAGGCGGGGATGACTCACTGATTAAAGAAAAGTTTGAAACATTGACAGCAGCTGTGAAAACAACTATGTATATGTATGTCATTCAGTTGGTAATAATCTTGGTGACCTCATTGAGTACTAAACACTGTTGGGACAAATTTGTTCATCATTTTTAATAGACAACAAAAGAAGGAAAGCAAAAAGTTTTTTAGCTCAAGTCAAGTCACTGGCGACCTCTTCTGATTTCTTTACCTGGATAAAAAAAAGTATAAAACACCATAGACAAAATAAACACTTCTTAAAATATAGACCTTATGTCAATCTAAAACAATGTTCTTTACGACTATTAGAAGAATAATTAGGATTAACTTAATTAATAAATAATCATAATGATAATAAAAAAAATTTGGGTTAGGATAATTGGTGTCATTCTTACAATGACACCAATTATCCTAACCCAAAGTAAGCCCTGTAAGGCTTGGGTAAAGGCAACAGCTAGGCATACATATATGATACACAGATATGTAATATTTACTGAAATATATATAAATACCCGTGACTCAGGTACAAATGCTCGTATTCATCATACAAATTCGCGCCAAAAGAAGCATGACTTCAAAAAGTATTCATAGTAGATACAGACTTTGTTTGGGACTAAATAATTGGCGAGTTGTCCGAAATTTATTTGACCAAATATCCTTAAGGACCGTAAATATTATATTATTATAAATATTATTGGAGCAGAGCGAGCTAAGCTCCCATGGATCAGCTTCAATGACAAAATGTATATGAGGCCATAAGTAACCCTATGATTTCTTAGACGATTTTCGTATTTTTGCAATGAATCAAACCAACAGGAATGAGTGACGGAGGAATTTTGCAAAAATAAAAAAGTTCTGACCAAAAAACATTGGCTCTATGGGATTTCCCATTGAATAAAATGCACACGCTTTTTGGAAGTTTTCATTCTTACAGAATTTTAAAATTTACCAAATATTATTGAATTTTAGTATTTTTATTTTATTTTATTATTATTATAAAGTTGCCGCAAACCACTGGCGTCATCGTAGCGATTATGTCACCAGTGTCTTACCATAGCCGCCTGAAGCGTGTCACAAGAGGCAGGTTTTTGCTGATAATGAAGTTCGATACGGCAAAAATAAATGAGCAACTCATCTCTCGAAGAATCGCCTCTCGCCGCCATCCGGAATCCGACACCTGCTTTACTTTCACTTAATATCAGGATTTAATGATCTTTAATCATGATGTATATCATGATGAATGTCTTTTTTCTTTTTTATTTATTATAAGGAACTTTTATTTTTTTTAAACATGCCAGTTCCATCGAACCATATAAACTATTTACCAAACTATATTATTTAACTAACTTAACCTACGTAGAGGCTAAAATATAGAGCATTATAGCTGAACTCGAGCAAGGTTTAGCTAAGATGCTCTGTAATATGCCGACATCAGCGGTTTTCTGTTTCAAAACATTACATAATGCCCCTCTTTCACTTTTCAGTTTTTCGCATTCTAACATAATGTGCTGGATGTCATCTATAGTGCCATATACATCACAATTAGGTGATTCTGCTTTTTTCGTTAAAAAAGCAAACTTTCTAGATGGGAAATGACCTGAACGCAGTCGGTGGGCTAGTAAATGAGTGAATGTCTTGATATTTCTACTGGGTTCGAGTTCCGGAAGGGGCAGTTGTTTGTGTGAAGAATACGAGCATTTTTACCTGAGTCATGGGTATTTATATGTATTTCTATGAATATAACTCGTATCCGTTACCCCAGTATCCATAACACAAGCCTTACAGTGCTTACTAATGGCTAATTAAAGTGCTAATTGGTGTGAAGGTAAGAAAATATTATAAAATATATAGATATTAATAATTATATTAATTACTAACTAGCGGCCCGTCCCGGCTTCGCGCGGGTGGACAAAATTCTTTAAATTTTTTCTATTATCAAATATTTTTCTGTTAGCGCCATCTAGCGTCCGGTAGACGAATTACTTGCGGTTAACGTGTTGCTATGATAACGCATATACAATGGAAAAAGAGCGGGAAAAGGAGCGGACAGACAAACAACAAATTTGTGATCTTAGATTATAGAATAGCGGCCCGTCTCGGCTTCGCACGGGTGGACAAAATTCTTTAAATTTTTTCTAATATTTAATATTTTTCCCGTGATCACCATCTAGCGTCCGGTAGACGAACTACTTGCGGTTAACGCATTGCTATGGTAACGCATATACAATGGAAAAAAGAGCGGACAGACAAACACACAAACCACTGTGAGCTTAGATTATTGATTCAAGAAATACATTCAATGTGTGTTTTTGCATTTACAATGCCATATTTCTGTAACATTTAAAATACGCCTTTAAAAAACAACTTTACTCAGATAGGATTCGAACCCACTATCTTTCCTTCTGACCGTTGAGCTAGAGAGACGGTGACGGACGCGTCGAAATTTAATAATGTATTTCAAATTTTAGTATGAGCTAGTATCATTCCAATAACGTTGAAGATTAACTACTTTCAACATCGAAAGTAATATTATTACAATTATTTCACAATCGATTAAGATGAAACCAGATTAAAGAATGCATTTTTTTATTTCTTGAATCTGCAATGCCATATAACTATAAGATATAAAATGCACCTATTAATACTCACATTTACTAATATTTTGCGAATCGCTGCTGATAAATGGTATTTTAAAATGTATTGTTAAATTTTTAACTAAAACTTAGATTGGTGGAATTCGAAACTTCTTGGCATCCCCACTTTATTTAAGAATATAAAAAAAAACATTAAAAATGATAAATGGATCTTGTTTTATTTTTTATTGATAAGACCAATTAAGATTATTTAAAAAATTTTAGAACTGTTAATTTTAAACTTACAGATTATTTACAAGAATTAATCAATTTGATGGATTAACAAAGATTTATCAGATTTTTTAAAATTGTCAGATAATTTCGAACCCTACTTAATAAGGTTATTTCCTCTTTATTTAATTTTTTTTATATGATAACAAGTTCATCCTTACTTATTAAAAGAACATACCAATTAAACGGCCGAGTGGATCTGTTTTAGTAGCAAGACAACGAAACTTTCCGCTGCCAGTTCGATTCCTGTATATGATGAGTGTTTGAGCATTGTGATATGAATTTGAAATTGATTTACTTTAGACGATTTAGTTTAATACTGACATCGTCCTGGGTTCGAATCCAAGTAGGGGCAGATGTTGGTGCATAGATACGAGCATTTGCCGAGCCTTTACGACGAGTACCGTGGTTTGGTGAGTATTACCAACTGTAGGTTCATTAAAGAGCTAGAGATAATGAACCCTTGGTCACCTATTCGGCATTTTCAGCAGTCGCTTAACATCTGCAATGTAATCACAAACCGTACCCTCAAACCCTCAAGCTCCACGAATAACTTGTTATTGCGTGGTATAGTCATACAGGGGCCACTTTAAGGATGAAAATATGTATATTCTTTGTGCGAACACAGCGCGTTAAACCTAGTTTTCAAATGATATTGTATGATATGTTTTGGACTTTAAGTTGAAAATCGGTTAAGGAAATAGGTATTTATTTGTATCTAGAATACGTGTCGCGTTGGTCGTGACTTCGCTCCCCGAAGGTGCGGTCAAATGTTGAAGTGGATAAATAAAGAGGCCACACGCCATCTTATTTTTATTACTGTCATACATATTCTTTTATATTTACAATGCTATTTTATATGATCAATTATTTTAATAGAAAAAAATCGACTGGCTCATAAGTAAATTCTCAAGCGGGACTCGAACCCGCCGGGAACGGGAACGAGTGTTCACATAAAAGTATTGAATTTTTCATCACAGACAAACAATTTTTTGTCGTGATAACGTGTTATAATTTAACTATGATTTTTATCCGTTAAATAATTTAAATCAATATTTTAATTCGTCAAATAACCACTGTCTATCAATTTGTTCTATGATTTTGCGTTTAAACTCAAATTTCTAATCAAAATTATTTATTTTTTAATTAAAACGGGCCCATCAAGGTCTCGGTAGCTCAATTGGAAGAGCGTTCGCCTGGAAAGCGAGGGATGGGGATTAAAACCCCGCCTGAAACTTAAGACAAATTGATTTTTTTTGAATGATTTCATTAGAGGAAATAACTAGCAGCTAAATGCTTTATTAACAAAAAATATAAAAATAACAATCAATTGAAAACTTCTTTGCAGAATCGTCAAAATTTACGTTATCAGATATGCCCGCTCCGTAATTCCCTGAGCAAGATCCCAGTTACTGATAACGAGTTTGAAAGTAAATTATAGGCGCAATTGAAGTATGACGAGTCGACGTGTGCAGGAGGATGTACCAAAGAAATTATTTGCATTTCACCGACACACTACCGCTACATCGTGCATCGGGAATATGCAAAGAGGCACGGAACTACAATCGCACACTTATTACCACGAACACATTAATTAGGTGTATATACACCGATGACGACCGTTTGGTGTAACAGAAGCGATCCTGCCTTTCGCACTGATGGCCCTGGGTTCGAGCACTGGATGCAGATGTTGTGTGATGAATACGAACCTGAGTCATCATCTAAATACAATAACACATATATATATATATATATATATATATGTGTGTGTGTGTATATAAAAATCCCTGTCACAGTGTTTGACCACGATGAACTACTCAAGCGATATTTAATTATTTTTTTCATTTAGCTGGAATTGTTACAAATTCGGACCTAGGATAGGTTTCATTTTGATTTATTATTAAAAAAATTGAGCTACAGCAACGCGTGGCCGGTTCAGCTAGTATATGTATCATATCATATATGTATGTCTATCCGTTACTTTAGTGGGTATCCATAACACAAATCTTACAACGCTTACTTTGAGTTAGGCTAATTGGTGCAAACGGTAGCAATCATGCTCATGTACCAAGTTCAAATTCTGATAGGGGCATATCTATGTTTGTGTTTTGAACATAGATATGCCCCTATATGTTACCTAGCCATATATACAGTCTTTTATGTATTGTGTCGCTATTTAGTACCCATCATGTATTTATTGTCTAGTGTTTATGTCAAAATATATTCAGAAATACAATATTGAGGAATTTGATTGATTGATTGGACTCGATTCAGCGCAGAGCTGAGAGACTCATTAATTAGTGACCCCATATAGGTGAAGAGCAAGCTTCACACCTTAGCTCACTGGCGCAAAGTTGATTGTCTGTCGGTCTTCTACAGAATGTTCATCTTCCTTTTTCCATCGGACATCCAGACGCACTGCGGGTTACCACCCTCTCTTGGTTGCTATTCCTACCTGTCGCACCAAGAGCTTCTCGACTTCTTTCATAATGCGCACAGCATAGCAGTGGAACTCCCTCCCTGCGTCTGTATTTCGGAGTACTTATGAGTCCGTTTTGAGCCAGGGTGAATAGGCACCTTCTGGGTTAGCTCGTTCCATTGTCGGATTCTATCTTGGCCCCTGGGCTTGGTTGGGATGAAGATCGAACACATTCAAAATAAATTAAAAAAAAGTAGGTTTTTTTTTTTTTTTTTTTTTTTTTTTTTTTTTTTTTGCCTGTAAAGTCGGTTTTACGGGCGAAGATTTTACGTGACAACGTCTTTTTCTCGGTAGAATATTTATTGATATGAATATAATTAAATTGCACAATGCGCGCGGCAGACCGATCATAGTTGAGTGGGAGAGAGACGCAAGGCATTCGGCGGGCCTCTCTCTCGTTCGGTGACTCATCGTAACGTTACCGAGCGTTACACTTTTTCATAAGTGACTCCCAGCCGCAACCAATTTATAAGACGTTATCACGTCAAAATATGCAACATATACAAAAGTAGGTGTGTCGAATGATGAAAACCAGTTAAGCGTGTGTCTTATCTTAATGAGTAGAGCGCAATCTTACGGCTGGTTAACTGCGAGACGCGACGTGCGTGCGTGCCGTTTCTGCGACTACCCGCAAAATTACGTTGCGTTTAAATTAAAAAAAAAACAATTCAATAACATCACAATTTATAATCCTGTTAAAATAATGTACTCAATAGTTTATTGCATGAACCACAATGCACATAAGGATGTTAGAACAATAGGGGTAAAGGTCATTGTGGACCCTGTCGGGCACAGCAATTTGGATGAGAGGGAGAGAACCCTTCACAACAATTTTAGATAACATTTTAACTTATTATATTTTATAAACACTTAAATTTAAATTTATTGAGTAGGTATTTAATTTTATTATTACAACTATTGTATTATTATTATCATGTATTTTTAATCAGTAATCATTAATTTATTAATTCAGTCTAATATAAACATAATTGTTACTTCAAATTTTTCTCATTTGGTAACTCTTGGATGTTTTAGAGGCTAATGTTTATTCATAAATAAACAGTTGTGTATTTATTCATTTAATTAATTATTTGATTATAAATTATTAATAAGTATTATTATTATTATGTTTTATAAGCAATTATATTATTTTATTAATTTTGTTAACGTGGTAAACAGTTCATTTAAGTATAGTAAATATTACCTTTTTTTTCATTAAGGTTTTCGTATAGTAATGTTTATTTATTAAAACTTCTTTTAGACGTGTTAAGATATTTTTATTTTCGGATAGATCTCTTAATAAATTTGGTAACTTGTTATATGGTTTTATTGACACTACTAGGGGTCCTACAGAGTGCAGCTTTAGACGGGAGATTGGTAATGTTAGTTTGTTCCGGCTGCGTAAAGTGTATTTTATAGTCGATTTATCACGCGTTTCATAGAGTTCAGGATGTTTTTTTTATAAAACATGCTTCCAAAATATACATACACGGTAATGTGAGTACTTGATATTTGACAAAATATGATCTGCAGCTGGTTAAATTGTCTAAGTTAAATATAAGACGAAACAATTTCTTTCGAAGTGTAAATAAAGAGGTAGCGTCGATAATTTTGAAGCTAGAAGTTTTTGAACATGTGCTTTCCAATTTATATTTGTGTCTAATATGAGACCGAGTAAAGAAACTTTTTTTGCTTGGTTTATTTAATTTTTATTAATAATTGTTTGTTTTTAGAAGACATTTTAATATCTGTAGTAAGCCAGTATTTATTATTACTTATTTTTAGCTTGATCTTTTGTTTCGTTATACATTTATTCAGATTATCGATTAATTTATTATTAAATGTGTTATAATTTTTTTTGGATATTGCGAATCCTGTTTAAAGGACAAGTCACACGAATTTGGAGCAGAATAGAAACTGCCTCTTATGGAAATATTACTGTATATCCACAGCAGAGACCTATTGTATGTATTTCAGATTTTTTATCAGACAATTTTCTTTTTATCCTATTAATTCAATGTTTAATTTTGTAATGTCAATTATTTAATTTTAATTTTCGTGATAATAATGTCATTTAATATTATGTATTTTGATTGATAATTCAATAATAATAATTTTCACGTCGAATTTATCGACAGAATATGCTGTTGACCTAATGTAATCTTATCTGTTTGAATCACAGTTAGTTAGGTTAGTTTAGCGGAGCTTCCTCCACACTTAGCCTCTTGATTAGGCCATTATACGTATCTTGAGTTGTCTTTCTACTCCAGTCACCCTAATTCGTCCCAGAAGGTAAACAGTCTTTTCAGGCTGCTGTATGCTTCCGAGAGTGATGTTGGGGAGAAGCTGTGCCCGTTGATATTCCACGCTCCTGCATTCTGTAAGCACGCGCTGTTAAGTTTCTTCTGCCTCCATGCAGCCTCTGCACAGGGGCTGTCAGTTACACCTATTGTGAACAGGTGCTTGTTTAAGGGGCAATGTCCAGTTATTAAGGGCAGTAGTGGTTCCGGTTCATACTGCTATATTTGAGCCCCTTTTGGCCAGATCATCTGCTGCGTCGTTGCCGAATAAGTTGTTGTGCCCTTTAATCCATTGCAGAGTTACTTTGTTTTTTCTTGCAATTGTATTTGTCTTCTCGGTTCATGGCCAATATCTTAATGAGATTTGGTGAAAGATTAATGTTGGTTAATATTGGAAGAATATCAGGATATCTGGCGACCGTTTGGTACAACTGTAGCTATCCTGCTTTACGCACCGATGGTGCTGGGTTCGAATCCCGGAAGGGGCAGATGTTTGTGTGATGTATATGATGCTGAGTCATATATTTTTCTGTAATTATTAAATATTTATGTAGGTATCGTATGGGTACGTATATCTATCCGTTAAACTAGTATTTATAAAACAAGTCTTGCTTTGGTGTAGGAAGTAGTCCTACACACCTTAGATGATAGTTATGATAAGAAGGATGTTCGGGTGAAATGATGTAAGGGAGCCGAAATGATACAACCGTGTCGAGTGCTTACGTAAATTCGACTGATTTATTAAAATAAATGTACAAAAAGTATTTAACGAAACTTGGGAAAGTTTCGTTAAATAATTACTTAATAATAATACTTGTTTTTATTACGTACCCCAAATGAAAGATGATGAAATGAATGTACTACAAAATTTCAAAGATCTAACATAAATGTAATAATTTAATTGCTTGATAGTGTTAACTTCAAAGAAAAATAAATTATAAAACTAGGCGATGCAGTCGCTAAGCATAAAGCTCCGCTAGCACCAAAATTTTGAGCGGAGTGTAATATCTAAAAAAAGAAAAAAAATGGTTTTGTTTCGATGGGAATTTTTGCGAATTTCAAAATTCGGGCTTCGTTACAATCTGTGGGGTTATTCACAACCGTCGGAAACTGCTCTTTCCAAATCCGTGCGGAAACTTTTCGAATGTCACCTCCATGTGCTATTCACAAATCCGACATCGGAAACTTTTGACAGTGTGATTCGGAATGAAGGCTTTATCTATCGAATTCGTATCCGACAGCTAATTGGTGTCGGAATCTTTTCCGAAAGAAAGAAAAAATTTAAATAAATAAATTATTTTGTCTTAATAATACTTTCAAATTATTATTTGCAAGTAGTATGGGGTAAGTTTATTATCTTTTTTCGTTTTAAGTGCGTTGTTAATGCTTGTTTTATATGCATTACTGGAATTAATGTTACATTCAATAAATATAAATAAAAAGGGATATAATCACTTAATCTACATTTATCTAATGTGGTATTTAAAAATAGTTTTTTTTTCTATTTACTCTAATAAATAATTTAAAGCAGCCATTGTATTATAAAAATATATCTTTTTCATTAGTTACTACATCACAATTTATTAACAAAATATTGTTTTCTTTTCTAAATGATAAGACAACATCACTCTTTTAATTATTAAAGTAATATAACAACAACAATTTGTTTTATATTAATAACAAAAACAGGTTGTCATATAATAGTATTTTAATTATATCATACAGAAAATATTATTTTGGTAACTATATACATAATATGAAATTGATAAAGCACCAGATTAACCATATAGTATTTACGTTAAACTAAACCACTTTATTTTCACTGGGGTCTGTTACCTTTTATTTACAAAGCTAGTTTAAAGGAACACAATTATTAAGACATTACATGGAACAGTTTTTTATTTAAGTGAATTACTTATTAAGTGAATTACTTATTAAGTTGTAAGTTGCTTGTTTCATTTAACATATTTTGTGACAAACTTGCTTGAAATCATGAAAAATGATCATATCTAGTACTTTGTTATTTTCTACTATATTAGTCCATATCCTACCATTTTATAACATTCTTTGTAAATGCGCTTTACTACTGCAAGTTAGCACTATAAGTAGTCTGTGCATACGGATTCGGAAACTTGTTTTCGATGGGATTTGTGAATAACGTTTTACAATCCGTTCGGGAACAAATTTGACATTTCGAATTCGGAAGGTATCGGACACGGAAAGTTTCGGACGATTGTGAATAAGTAGCCTGGTCCTAAACCTGTTGATTCGATTCCACACAAAAAATATGAATATAGGTTAAGAACTCGGGAAGTTATGGCGTAACAGACATTGCGCCATTGAAGCTCATCCATGGGAGTTTCGCTCGCTCCGCTCCAATAATTTAAAATTTTAATAAATTATCAAACAATTTCTTTTCCTTTATCCATTTGCGCCTTAACAATGTTGTGCGGCAAATTATTCATTCATCGCATAACTGTTGTGCGTGTCTGTGTTTATTTAAAGGTAAAACATTTATGACAAGCATTTAGCAGCTAGATTTTTTTACAAGAAATAAATCACCTTGACACAGTCATTTTGTTCAGCCTGAGGTTGTTAGTCTCGGCCGACGGAAATGAAACCACGTGATACTTTGTACTAAGAACTATATATTAAAACCCCATTTTATTTTTACTTTAATTGGGTTCGCTCTTGATCCCAATCAAGCCCGGGGCAAGGACAGAATCCACGATGGAACGAGCTAACCCAGAAGGTGCCTATTCACCCTGGCTTTAAAAACAGACGGGTTATAAGTACTCGGAAATACAGACGCAGGGAGGGAGTTCCACTCCTTTGCTGTGCGCATTATAAAAGAAGTTGAGAAGCGCTTGGTGCGACAAATAGGAATAGCAACCAAGAAAGGGCGGTAGCCCGCAGTGCATCTGGATGTCCAGTGGAAGAATGGTGATGGCGGTATAAGCATATATAGCTCCTGAGCACACTCTCTAAAATATAATCTGTAGGAGACGGACAAACAGGCAACTTTGCGGCAAGGAGCTAAGGTGTGAAGCTTGCTCTTCACCAATTTGTTGTCACTAATGAGCCTCTCAGCTCTGCGCTGAATCTTTAATTATGAGTAAAACGTGTAATATATTATAAATATTGGCTCGAGACCCTATCAATGACTGTAGGTAAAGCGCGCAATTCAGTAAACACCATCTATGGAAACATTTTTGAACAACTAAAATTACTAGAGAACTAAACACGTTACTTTGTTTATGGATGTCAACAACATGTTGAATTTTTTTCTTGTAATGATGTTTATATTTCTTATATAACATATATCTTTGAGTAAAATAAAACCCTCAACCAAAAAGTAAGTAACATTATTAAAAGAGTGATTTAAACTGTGCTGATATAGAGACCTCTTCTAAATAAACAAGTGCGCAATGTGCAGTGTATAAGTGTGCTTTTAAAGGTCCCAACCACTAAAAAAACTAAGAATAAAGAGTTGTTCTCAGAATGCCACACCAGGCTACTGAGATTAGGATCCTTATTTCAGTAAAGATTCTCGAAAGCCTTTCTCTTGATAACTGAAGACCGGTTTAAACTTCGATGAAACAAGCTCACTTGTCTTAAATTGGAAATACATTGTCCTGATCACAGGTTAAGGACATGTGTTATAGAATTCAGAAAAAATGGCGGGTCTGCCGTCGTAAGAAAAGTAAAGCCAAGCGGGAGTGATCCTATCTTCAGAGCTAAACGATCCCGGGTTCGAATCCCGGAGAGAGCTGAATTTGTGTGATGAACTGTATCTGAGTAATGGGTATTTGTATATATTTCTATTAATATTACTTGCTTATGAATCCATAATATGTATGTATGTCTATCCGTTAACCTCATATTCATAACATAAGCCATACAGCTCCTAATTTGCTAATTGGCTTAAATGTAAAAAATATAATTTCAGTATTATTATTAAAAAAGTAGCCTTGTCAAAGACTTAATTTTTCATTGTTTATTGATTTCTATCTTTATGGGTTTGTTATCCGATGGTTGAACAAAATTATAAACTCAAATTTCTTTTTTAGGTTTCGTACCTCAAAAAGAAAAAACGGATCCGTTACAGGATCGCTTTGTTGTCCGTGCGTCTGTCCATCTGCTTGTCTGTCAAGACTCTTTAAAACCATTTACCCCGAGTAAAGTATAGTCTCTTGAAGGTGTGGTCAAACTGAAGAATTAATCAAACTTCTAAGTTAACAGACATAGACTCACTCACACACACAAACACACTTTCCCAATCACAAACACAAACGCACACATGCACTACAAATTTTTTCTTTATGATAAAAGTTTTGCTGTTACATTCCTTTAATTTATTAATTTTTTTAGAAGAATGCTATGTTTGTTATTTCTTGTTTCTTGTTTGGCCTAAATATATTTTATGTTACTCGTATATTTTCCCCATAGGACAGGCTAAGCCTAGTTTGGGGGTTTGTTTATCCTGTATGTTATGTGCAAAAACAGAAATAAAATTATTATTATTATTATTATATAACGTAAAAAAGATACAGCCGTTTATGAATCAAAATTTATAGGGTATTTCCTGTTGTCCTAGATTGAAATTTAGCATGAAGCCATGTCGTGTAGCACGAATGAAGGAAAGAATCCGAAAACCGTAGTAGTTGCATCACAAGAAATCTTTTTTTTGCTATTATAAACTTATTTGCAGTTAGTAAACTAACCGCGTCCTACGTTATGTACGGCGGCAACGATTCTTCAACAGCACAATTAAGTTTGTCCCTCAACCCGTTTATCTTTTCGTTCGAGCGATGTTCGATACTTTCATAATTTACTTTTTTACTACTATTATTACAATATAATAAAATTGTCTTTTGTGGATTATGTATGGTGTCCTCACTTCTATTAAAGCTGACGAGTTTTTTGCACCCGTTCTTGTCAGTCAAAAGACGCCCAGAATGGGTGGTAGGTACAAATATCGGACGACTAAACACAACATTTTTTTAGTGTTCTTAATAATAAATAAAAATAATAACCTTTATTTGTGCCATAAATAATTTACAATAAAACATAGTTAACGTTAATAACCGCATTAGTCAAGGACTGTGTCGCAGTTATTAGCGCCCACCTCGAACTTATACATTTAACCATTAACACACTAAAAGACTATTTAGTAAATTTTACCTATATGTGTGTGTGTGTGTGTGTGTGTGATTGTGTGTGTGTTTGGGTGAATAAAATACATACCAATATCATTAGAATAGTTATTTTCATTCATTTATCAATATGTGTTTTGGATTTTTGAATTGGATTATTTTGTCGTCGGTTTCTGGTTCTGGTCCACTACCTTACAGTGTTTACATACACAGATAAGCCCTGTTCTTCTGAAGCGCGGAGATTAACAAGCTTGATGATGACGACATTACCTCCGCAATGACATTGGGCTGTAACGGTGGAAAGCAACTTTGAATAAGCCTATTTGTTCTGGTTGTAATATTGTTTTCTAGTAAATGGGCAGCTGGTTCGCATTTCTCATTGCAACTTCATTATAATAATCAATTAATTGCCACCTTGACCCGTCGACTCGCAACACAGCAGCCCTCGTTCTTTCACAGAACTAAATAGATAATTTGCGTAAAAAACCGACACGATTACCTTAAAAGTTTTTATAGGAAACGCAAGTGAGCCGTACACGTGCCTTTCTTCATACTATCGAAGGTTAAACGTACAAAAAGTCAGGACCGGGTTTGGAGGGAGGGCACGCGGGCTGCTGCCCTGGGGCCCACAATAGAAAGAAAATAAAATATTTGAACAGGTCAGCAAGTATCACGTTTTTTTCCAAACAGATTCTTTTTTATTTTATACGTGGTAGAATATAGAAAAGCTTTTAACATTGTTATAACAACTGTATAACCCATACTCGCATCATTATTGAATTCATATCTTGATAAATAATTTTAATAGAAAATACTAGAAAACGTCGACTCGGCTCACAAGTAATTTTTCAGACGGGTTCGATCCGCTCCGATTCGATTTTTTCTATGATTCAAATAATTTATCATATAAGATAAGATAGCATTGAAACATGCAAAAAATATATGAAGACAATAGAAAGGCAAAAAAAAAAATTTTTTTTTTGATTCTGTAAAATTGACGATTTTAAGTGCCCGCAAGGGCCTATGAAATAAAGTTATTTTGATTTTGATTTTGAATAAATAAGAAAAAAACAAGTGTGCTTTAGACCACACGACTGAAGTAAAACTTCTTTAGCTCCATCTATATGTATGTATCTCAACTTCCGTTTGTCTTCTTTTTTTAACTTCAAGTAGTTTTAGGTACTTCAAAAATCCTAGATGGAATTTTAATTCGAAAATGATTTGGGGCCTCCGTCGCCCTAAGGCCGCCAGACCGTCAAATCCGGCCCTGAAAAAAGTTATTTGAATACTAAATAATGTAGCAAAATTCTTGTTTACCGAGTCCGGGACACGTCTAAGACTGTGTTGGTAATGCCAACAATCTGACCACCGCCTAAAGACCAGGAACCTATTAAGAGCTAGGGTGTCTCTCCAATACCCTTGTCGTCATAATAGGTATGCGAGTATGTAAACAACACATAGTAATTCCGCCTAAGAATATTTTTCTATTAAAATAATTTATCATATGAGATAGCATTGAAAAATGCAAAACATTCTATAAAAATCATAAAAACTAAATGGCTTTTTCATTTTAATCGAATGTCCAAACATGTAAAAATGTTTCTTTCGAATACGAGAGGACGATTCTCTCATTGATGAGACAGCGCTGGCCTACAGCGTAAAAAGTAGAAAGGTATTAGAAAATTTCGACGGGTCGGTAGCTCTTTTTAATTGGGAGAGCATTGGACCGAACATCCAAAGACTGCGGGTTCGTTCCCCGCCTGAGAATTTACTTACTTGTGGGCTGAGTAGATTTTTTCTAACATTATTCTATTAAAATAATTTATCACATAATGTTTTACTATATGTTGATCACATAAAACTTGCGAGGTAGACTAAAGTAAATCCAATCAGTTGCGTATCTCGTATATTAATATGCCAATTTTCACAACAATGAAATGGGAAAATTTGTGTCTGCAATTCTGCTTGAAGTACATTTAATAATACTAGATTCTCATAACAAAAACTTGATGAATTACTTCATTACATTATACAAGAAAGAATTAATTAATAGTGTTATCTAACGAAAAGTAGATTTGCAACTGTCGCTCGGAAGCTTGGTGCATTACTGCAAGTGGCTTTGATCTATTGATTCGACGCAAGGTGCGAACACCTTTCACCGCGCCGCTTGTGAAAACATTCGCGGTAATGAACTTGCGGTTACGATACTTGACCGGCTCAGCTCCTCGAACTTCGGACCAGATTGTTTCCTAATGTAATACAACCGAAGACTTTGTTTGTTAGAACTCGTCTGAAATATCTGAACTGCCGGTTCGCTTTGAAAAACTAAACTTATTTATCCAAGCTCATGTTTTTATTGGCTCATTACTTTTTGTTCTTCACGGTTTTAGGTGTTCAATATTTAAAAAAAACATAAAAACGATCACTTTCCTTTATCTCGTTCAGATAAACGTCACTATCGTATGACAATGACAAATTTGAAATACCTTAATTTTCTGACAGAGACAAAGACAAAAATTCATTCTGCCTAAAGCTACTTTATTTTTATATTAAAATTACAAAACGCGGTAAATAAAATTATGGGACATCCTAAGATACCTTTAAGTAGAGAGGTAAGTAAAATGAAATTTTCATTCTTTGAGGGAGGATAAAGGAGGTTTACATCACGCTACGATTTTTAAGGGCCGAGCAAAAAACCTCAGAAAAAAACGCTAAGTGAAAACTCAGTAAAAAGGCGGGCGATGCGATGAGACGCGATGGGCAGATGACCTAGGGCAGCCGTCCGTCGGAAACCGAACAAAGCTTTTCCACCAGATGTGTGCTTACTAGAATAACTTCCTTTTCGTGGTTTGTTTCCTGGAGCTTAACCGAACATCACGTACGATTTTTTGGCGAATAAGCAACCACTAGAAAGAAATTCCACACGGAGAATGAAACATTTGGAAACCCTTACTAATTATAAAAGAAATATACATTCAGAAGCATATTCATTTAGCCAAAAATGAAAAATATCCACTTTTGATGTCAATCTTAGATTCTCGAAAGTCATTTGAAAATAGAGGGTTTTGAATACAGAGGTTGGTAATCGCAGCAAAATCCTGTAATTCTAAAAACACTGCTGCCCATTTTGTGATCTACTCTGTGGAGTATGGTGTGCAAATTTTAAATATTCTATTCCGCCAAACAGAACACCACAACAAATAATGAAACAAATTTCATATGAATTCTTTATCAATTGCAACAAACGCAGGTATCAACAGAATTATACAACAATTGGAACTTTTTCGTTTAATTAACATTGCGAGAACGCAGTCCGTTCTATTTGGGCCCCACCTGCCGCTTTGAAACGTAATAACACTATAATGACAATGTCGACACCACTTTTAGTACTAGATCTCGGTTAATAGAACCTTTGTTACAGTATACACCTGCTTTTGTCGACGGGCTTGGCAAATGGGGAGTTGAAAATTTTAAATAATATATGATATACTAATAGCTGAGCCGGCTACGCGCTGCTGTAATATGAATTAAAATGAAACCTATCCTATGTCCTAAGTTGGAACAAATCCAGCAAAATGAAAAAACAATCATCAAAATCGGTTGAGTAGTTTCGCAGTCAAACGCTGTGACACGGAATTTTTATATATAAAGGTGTTAGGTCAGCTAAACCAGTCAAATTGATATTAAGTGCAATATATATGAATTAATGACAGACTATTAAGTTTGGACATGTAGAGGATGGATATAGGAAAATTGACTAGACATATGAGGCAAATGTACTTTGTAAAGTAGATAAAGGCAGACCATGGCGAACTTTCAGAGACCAAACAGAAGATGTCCTGAAAAAGGTCAGGTCAAAAGTATCTTTAACCAATGTGCTGGTCTGAAAGGTCTGTTGAGAGTTGAAAAAGCGAGAAATGTATTGCAGGATCGTGGAAAGGCCTGATTATAGGTATGTAAATAATAGAAAATGAAAATAACTTTATTAATGCACCTAAAATAAGTTTTGAATAGTCCAACATTTTAACCTATCACCCATTCAGGACGTCTTTTAACTGACAAGAAGAAGCAAGCGCAAGCTTTAACCGATTCGTTGCTACATACAATTACAGAAACGAGCTTGATTTACGTGAAAAATGAAGATAGTTTTGTTCTGGGCTGATTTCCCTAAAACTTGATTTGAAAGAGTTATCATCGATTTAAAAAGGACACGGTTTCAGTGGCTAACGCCACACGCAAAAAAAAGTGATGGCACGACAGGCGGGCCATCAGCAACGAATCGGTTAACAGAACAGAACGGAACAAAGTTAACAGAAGTAACGACATTTACAATATTATACGTCGTCACCATACATAATCCACAAAAAAAAACTGTTATCACAATAATAGTAGTGTTTCATTACATCTTTCATTACATCTTTGATTACAACAAAGTATCTGTTTTAATGAAGTACTCTTAAACTTTGCAATAATATGCAGGGAACAAACGACGAATTCAAGTAAGCAACAAAGATGGATGATTAGTATATGTTAATAATACTGAAGGTTAAAACAGACTCATTTGCCAAGGCAGAGACCATCCTAGAGATCTAAAACTTTGAGATTTTCCCTACACCATTTTTCACCGAAGAAGTTTACTACGTTCACAAATTCAAGTTTGCCCGGAATCTGTCTGTTTTATCACCAAAGCAACCGTTAAAGTCTTTTGCGCAGAAACAAGTTAGAGGTAGAATTTGCGACACCTTAATTCACTACAAAACTACCTCCCTAAATTCCATTCCCATAGGCACAAACCATACGTTTCAAAAATACAAATCCTAACGCATCTAACAATAGTACTTAATTTCGAGTACTAATTTTTTGAGAATTGACAAATGTTTGAAAATCAAACACAAATCTCTCAAAATTTACAACAATGTTTAATAACCATTTCCAATATTCATATACATATCTAGTTGTTGAGACCGTCTCATAAAAAAATTATAACAAAATCACATTTAGTAACCAAAATACAAAACACATTTACACAATAAATATTGCAACATTCAACCTCAATAAAAAACTAAACCCTAAAACTCAACTAAAAAATCATTACAATATCCATTTCAGCCAATTGTGTCAGTTATGCATTTCAAATAAAACTACGAGATACGCGAAATTGTAGGCGCAATATCCGAAGAAAATCACATCATTCCGAAAGCTTTATATGGAAAGAAAAATATACATTTTATCTCTAGACAGACTTGAGACAAGAAATACAAGATACGTACAAAAGAGTGACAACAAGGAACACGCAAAGAATAACAGGGTGCGATGTATATAAAATTATCAAAAACTTGTTTTGCAAGATGATTTCGAATTTCCGCATCATAAATGTATTACAACCTTCCAGGCTAGGGACAACATTTTATGTTGTTAGTTAACGAATGCTTATCATTATTTATAGCACGGAATCTATTAAACTGTACTTTTGGTAGCCAGGTCCTGTGAAATTTACAGAACTTCCGCAATTACAAAACAAAACAATTCCTCACACATTTATACAATCAATAGACATAATCATTCACTTAAACCAGCATTACCTATGTTTTGTAAACAAAGTGTTTATTCGAACTTGAAATTAATAAATGCCAAATTATTAATAATTATTTAAACCTAACACAAAATCTAGTAACAAACTTTTGATATTTTAGCTTTCCTAGGTATAAAAAATCCGAAATTAATAAGTGTAAATAAAACGACGAAATAACCATCTGCCTCGTGTTTCATTTTTACGTTTACAATCAAGCCAACTTACACTCAAATCAACAATAGTAAAAGCCCGTGGCTGACTGTCACGGAGCTATAAAAGCATCCTAGGTTACACATTATCGAGAAAAAGGGGATTATAAATCTAATGAAAATAAAAAAAAAGAAAACTATAATTGCCTACGTGTGTGACATCTAAATCAATCCGTACACCGGAGACGTCTCCAGAACATCGCGGGCAGTGAAGCGCGACGCGGCTTGGGCAACCGCCGCCGCGACAAAACCGCGCCGCTCGCCCTCCCGCGCGACACTCCACCACGCGCCACGCGCCATGCGCCCGCCCGCGCCCTTGCTGGCGCTACTCGCCGCCGCGCTCGCCGCCCACGCCAGCGACTCGCCACCTCTGACCGCCCAAACCAGCGACTCGCCGACCCTAACAGCCCAAGCCAGTGACTCGTCATTCCTAGCCACCCCTGCCAACGATTCACTGCCCCTGGCCGCAACGCTCGCGCTCAACACCACCCTCGACGAAGAGCAGCCTCTTCGCAACGGGACCACCCTGGATGATGGCCCCGACGGGACCCTCGACGATGCGGACGATGACCGCGAGCCGGTCGTTAGGAAGAAGCGGACTTTCGGGGATTTAGTGTTTAGGGGCCTCGCCGATGTGCTCGGATACAACGTCGCGAGGAAGCCGCCGTTCAATCCTTACCAGGCTTTCCCGCCGCCCCTGCCGCCGGTGCCCGGCATCGACGCCCCACTTCAGGCTGCACCGGCTCCCGCCCCCGCCCCCGCTCAGGCCCCGCCCCCGTGCGGCGCGCCCCGAGCCGTGGGCCCTCCGCCGTGCCGCGCACAGCTGCCGCCACCCCCTCCACCTCCTCCCCCGCCCCCGCCGTGCCCCGGGCCCAGAGCTGCGCCGAAGCAAAGGCCGCCTCCTCCACCGCCACCCCCGCCGCCCTGCGGGAACGTGCGCGCCAACCCCGCGGCCCCGGCGCCCTGCGCGCCCGCTCCCGCGCCACCTCCGAAGGACAATTTGGAGAGGATTTCTTCCAATTTCCGCTTGGATTTTAATTTCGTGCGAAGTACACCGGCGCCTCAGGGAGCTCAGCTGCAGCAGGTGGCGGAAGTCCCCGTCGCGGCGGCCGCGCCGGTTGCGATCCAACCGCGCCCCGCCAAGTTGCCTCTGGAGGAACCGCGTACCCCGCGCGTCTATGTCGACGCATTCGTCGTGAGAAACGGAGTGGCTCAGCGCGTGAACACGGTGGACGCGCGACGACTCGACCCTCAGCGCGCGCCGCCCGAGGACGATTACCTCGCCTACGACGAGGAGACCGAGGCTCAGAACCTCGACGACGAGGATGATTACGAGGACGCCCAGGAGTCGCGAGGTCGGGCGAAAGCAGTGAAGGACTTCAGCGTCGCAGTTGACAATTTCTGGGATGCCAAACAGAAACAAGGTCAACCCCGAAGGAAGCAGCCGGCTTTGGACTACAAAAATGTTCATTTTGGCGATCGGAATTTGGTAAATCAAATCCGCCGGTCCGGTAATCGAGAATCGCATCAGAGTCTCCAGCGCACTCGTCCGAAAGCCAACCGCATTCCTCAACGGCAACCCGAAGCTCCGGAGGACGACGCCGAAGTGACCACTACGACGGAAGATCCGAGACGCCCGCTGAGGCCTCGTGTGCTCCCTCCTACGGAGCAAAACCCAGGTGAGATAGACACGGTGACCGTCCGAGTGCCTCCTATCTACAAGGAAAAGCGACCCAAGAAATTACATCGCGAAAGACCGGAAGACGATGGACCCCATCAGGACAGACCGTATTACATAGATAGATCAGATCGCGACAGACCGGATCGCGATGACGATCGAAGCGGAGAAGTGGCAAACTCAGGTGAAAGAAATTACTATTACCAGGATCACGATACGAACGGTGAAGACAGCTCTAATTATCCTCAAACCGAAAAACCTGTTAGACGCAAGCGCCGCCGCAAACTGATTCGGAAAACACGTTCGTCGGAAGACAAGAAAAAACCTGAACACGAAGATCCCTTCGGCGTCGCGGATTACGATTACTTCGGTCACAAGATACCTATATCGGACGAAGAAAAGTTTTTTAGAGCTTTGACCATTCCGGAACCGACGAAGGACGCCGACCTGGCACGTCTTGAAAAAGCGCCATCGCAGAAGGAGGACTACTTTTTAGACGACCACGAACGATTACGAGAGGATCCTGAGAGAGAAGATGAAAGCGAAAGGCTCGACGACGAAGGTCGGACAGATGAATCAGGGCGATTGGTGGACGCTAGGGAAGAGCTCACAGAGAGCGAACGCATTGTAGACGACGAGAGAGCCGATGAAAGCGAGCGGGCTGACGAAGGAGAGCGGGCCGGAGATGGGGAGCGCTCCGACGAGCGGGAGCGCACGGATAAGCTGAGTCCCAACGCGCGGGTCCACGAGACCGGATACAGAAATAACTTCGTACACGCCACCAATGTGCAGGTGGAGTCGCCAACGCCCAGCGTGGCCTCTATCCGGAAGAAGTCAGTCAAAAACGGCACGTGACCCGACGCCCTCTACTCGAGCGCCCGCCATAAGTTATTTATTTAAACGAGACGATGCCACGACGCGCGCCTTTCCTGCGAGTGGCTCCCGATAATAGTCTATTATTTGTATATTTGTATTATATAATCTTCTCAATATGTTTGTATTGTATAAACGCAGAAAGCGATAAATGAAACGACTGCCTGTGATGTTCTAGTTGTAAAAGTCTGTATGATATGTTGTCGATGCTGTAACAACAACATGAATAGTTTTTATTTTTGTACTTAGCGCATTAGTGTAGGAAAATTGTGAGTACCTAAGTTTCTTAATAAACGATTTCGTAAAATATTGATTTCATTATTAGTTTTGTTAGACCGATTGGACTCGATGCGTGAAATTCGATTTTGATCAAGGCACGTCGAATCTGCGACAACGTCTGTCGGCTATATGGGTGAAGGTCCGGGCGGGCGATGCAAAATAGAAAACGACGCGAGAAACACCGACTGTTTCAAGATAGTGCAATGACCCAAATGCTGCGCGAGGCTGTTTTTGCCTACCACCGAGGCTCGCACTCGAGCCTGCAGCAACCCAAGCTCTCGGAAATAGAAAACAAGTGTTGCGAAAGTGCAGACAATGTTTTAAAGGGAAATTTGACGAGGAATGTAATGCAACAATTATATAAAATAACACCTTCTAAAAGCTGTTATCTACGTTACATTTATCTTTACATCACCTTTGAAAAAACATATGGAATATGCATTTATTAATAGCTTATGTTTAGTAAAATATTACATGTTGAAGGGAATGAAATAAGTCACGAGACGGATGACACAATTTATTTTGCGAACGGTCAGCGAGATCGGCCGGCGCAGCCTTGACCGATCGAATCGACCGATTTCACTTGCTTATACCTACATTTGTGTACATAAAAACATGACAGGTGGAACTATTCACCTTCATAGCAAATTATTGGTCACATTGTCGACTTAACATCGAATATAATCGAATTAGTACTTTGGCATAATTCATTTCAGGGTCTCGTTGTGAAATATCATAAGTGAGTTTCATTGATTATTTAGGTTTATCGGAGTATCTTTAAACCACAGTTTTGCTGCATCTGAGGACAAGTTTACTGGCTTTGGTATTACAAATGTACTTTGGATCACATAACGGCTACTTAACTAGATTTAAAACGTTATTACATTTTCTAGTTACACGGAAATTTCAGAAGTTTAGAAAGAGTTGTCGTGATTCAAAGAGTGGAAATATTTGTATTTCTGGTGATAACGCAAGAGCGTTGTTGCAACGTGAAGTAAGCTACTTTTGAGACCTTTTTTATATTTAATAACTGCAGCGCCCAATGAAATAAGCCGCCCAAGAGCGTCACTTAGCCAAGTTAACAGTAGAAGCAGCTGTCAGGAACAAAACAATTGATATTTAGGAAATTTTAAATGTACCTACTGTGTTAAAACAAATCCACATTGATCATACTTTATTTCATAATGAGGTCAAAACTCATAACTAAAAGCAAATGGAATTATTATTACTGAACAGAAAGTTTATTAATTACTCATAAAGGTTCTCCTTGCCTGTCAGTTGTATTCTTCAAACAGATTGTTTCTCAACTATAATTGGCGTAACAGCATAGAGGATCATTTCTAAATTATTGAAATTGTCACCAGGGGTGTAGGCTGTAGGACGAATACTTGAAACTTGCATAGTAAATGTTTTTATATTTATTCACATATTTTATCTGTGATTAAGGCATTCTCAATATAGGATAGTACTGTCACCAAGGAAAGAATGAAGAAACTAGTGGCCGGTGTCAGTATCCAGTTCAAGATGAGATCAATCTAATTTATTGTTTTCATCTTTAGTCGCAATAAATCGTTGACTAATATATACATATTACAATTTCCAGGGTTGCAGCATAACATTACTAGTTCCCAAACCAGGCATAGCCTGTTCTAAGGGATACTTAAAACGGATACTTGTTGACTTATCAATCAACGATGTAATGAAACCGTAACACTACTATTATTGTGTTATCAGAATATTTATTTTTTGGGCATTATATACATAATAGTATACGTCGTCACCGTATGGTGACGACGTATACTATTGTAAATATTGTTACTTCTGTTAAAGCTGACGAGTTTCTCGCGCCCTTCTTCTTGTCAGTTAAAACACGTTCTCAATGGGTGGTAGGTAAAATGTTGGATGATTCAAAACAACTTATTTTTAAGTGCATTTAAATAAAGTTATTTTCATTCATTTCAAAGTAGGGTCAAGGCGGCAACAGTGGTTATAGCGGCAACAGTGGCGCACTGGTCGTTGTATCAAAAGTATTATAGGTATCTTTTTCTATATCTCACTCTTCGGAAGGTCTCCTGATAGATACTGGTCACAACCAGTTTCCCTGGGTCAACCATGTAATAAACCCGTGTTTAAGTGTTTTCTTTGTTTTGACGAAAGAAAAAGTGAATTTTCAGGTGAGATATACTTGGTATTTTTTCACAAAACTTTTGTTTCACCAATGGACTTATATTTTTGCTAAGTAACAAACTTCGTTGAGGTCATTTTGGCGTATACTGCACTTCGATTAACGTAAAACCATCACACGTGGAATGAGTTAAATCCAAAATGGCAGTTTTGTACACAGTGGCTCAAATCATTTGAGTTCACAGTGGTTCAGGATCCGCTGTGTACTACTGGTACTGGATAATAACTACCCGGACATTAGTTTAGCAAAAATCAAGACGTAATATTTTTTCTTAATTTTCCCTTTTAGGATGACTTGACCATCAAGGCCCCGTAAAATAGGGAAACACATAGCTGACATGAAAAAAAGCAAAATTATATTTCTTATGTGTAAATGAAAAGTCACTTTGAGACTGAAGTAGTCAAAAAGTTACCTGATTATTCATTTTAAGGATAAAAATTCATTTTGTTTGATAGTTTATGCAAGATACAGAAAAAGTTTTCTGTTAATGATTAACTAAGTAAAAAAAAAAAATAAGATAATTTAGTAAATTTTAAATGTGTAAGACTGAACAGTCACTTTGAAGTGAAGTAGTAAAAAAAAACTCTTTTTCGATGTAAAACTTATTGTTTGATTAAAACAAAAAATAAAGATCGATAAAAAGCAAAAAAAAACTTTTTTATTTGAGTTATATTATAGATGATCCACTGTGAACTTGCCTGATTCACTGTAAACTGAGGGCCGATTCACTGTATCCCACCCCCAGTACACAGTGGCTCAAATGAGATTTTTTTTTAAATACTGTTTATTTGCTTAAATATTACCTTGTTTAACTAAATCGATTGGAATAATCAATATACATCAGTTACGCTATAATACTAATCCTTTTACATCTTTCCAACACTCACCCACATCAAGTTACATCACTGGAAAAAAAAAGTGACCCACTGTTGCCGCCTTGACCCTACACATCCGAAAAGTGCACCTAAAACAGCATACCTTAATATAATAATATTTCTTACATTCACCCCAATTGGCCTAGCCCAAAGTAAGCACTGTAAGGCATGTGTTATGGACATAAGGGTAAAAGATAGACCGTATAGGATACATAGAAAAGTTATATCCATAGAAATTTTAAAAAATACCCATGACCCAGGTACAAGTGCTCGTATTCATCACACAAACATCCGCCTACTCCTCGGAGTAGGCAGCGTCTCGACTCTGAGGCAAGACTGTCGGTACAAAAAGCAGGATCGCTACCGTTCCACCAAACAGTCGCCATATTAATAATACAAGTAATTTAATTAAGAAAATAATCGATTTTTAAATAAATTTTTATTGTTTATTGCTTACAAGTTGAAAAAGGTGTTACAGATTTGGTAGTATCAGTATAAGTGACGTCCTGAAAACTGTAAACACTGCAAATAAATTTATTTAAATTATCACATGCATAAAGTAGTTAGAAAATATATACACAATTAACATTCATTATATTGTTATTATCATTGTTTTAAATAAATTATATTGCACCGTAATTTTAATCACATGCATGAATTATTTAAATTATGGTTTAACATCCTTAATTACATTATTCTAAGTGTAATTATTTTATTGCTGTATTATATATTGTTATGACCAATATTATATTTTGTTTATTTATTTATATCTATTTGTATGATACTTATTCTGTAAGTGGAGATACCGAAGTATTACATTTGCCTACGTTTATTTTGCTCAAAACCAATCTTGAATCTTTGTATTTCTAATAAAGAAATATGAATACGCGTGTGTGGGTTTGTTTGTATGTGTGGGAATAGTGTAATTGGAATGGTATAATGGGAAAATAAAGGTCCTGGAACAACGTACAAACGTCTTAAATGTTTAAAACTATCTTTCGAGAGGAAGTAGGTTACCTATATGCACTCTTTCTATTTCTCTACATACTTCTTCTTTTTCAGAAAGTAGGGCAATAAACTTAGCCACTGCAAGCTAGGGTATAATTTTGAATGTCGTTTATGGTATGTGGGCCGTTTATTAAAAACTAAAAATAATAATTTGACACTTTGACATTTAATTTTATTGTATCCCTGGTAAAATTTGGTAAATACAATAACTAAAATATTTACTTTTAGAGACAGATAAAGAGTCATGTACGCCATTTTCACTAGTTATTTTGCCTTCAACTGCGTCACGTAGATTTTTCTTATCGTAGATGACCTTGCTCACTCTCTTACAGGTTTTAGCTACGTTTTCCTTTTGTCCAGAACCACGCTAAGATATTTAGAAGAGTCTGACCGCTTGGTCACAACGATTGTAAGTTCTGAGCAAGTCATGTGCTCAGAACTTCAAAATTACCGTCTATCGAATGAATCTTCAATAGAGCAAGAGCCCACGACGGCCAGACCTTCCTAATTTTATAAAAGCTGAAAGTTTCTCTGCTGATGTCCCCTATATAGGTAACAACTACCAGCCACTATAGAGTTTGGGTTGTGGTTACTTTGGCAGGTAGCAGGTAGTAAAGGTGTATAAAATAGTACCTAAAATTTGTTAGAGTATAAAGCTCAATTTTTTTATATTTTCTACGGAATAACTTTAGAAATCTCGTCATCCATTGCCAGACACTTATGACAGTCGCTACCATCTGCCAGGTACCCCTAAATTTTAATAAATTAAGATTATAGTTTCGGTATAGAATGACAGCTATATATGTTACTTGGGGACCCATAAAAAGATGTTACTCAATTGGGAAAGCATTAGAGCGAACATCCAAAAGTTGCGGGTTCGATTCCCGTCTGAGAATTAACTTGTGAGCCGAATCGATTTTTTCTAGTAAAATAATTTATTATACAATATTTATCTTATTTTGTGGCACGATTGTAAGGCCGGCAACCCTTTGCGCTATGGCTACCAGGGGTCATTGGTGCTTTAGTAAAGCGATACAATTTCGCATTATGGCAGCGAAATCATCTGTACAGTCCTCAGTAAATATAACTGATGTATTGCAGTAGCGTGGCAGCCTCAAAGTGATCTGAAGGCATTACTGTATTGGACACGCAGGGCACTACGTGTACATGCCCTTTAAGTCCAGTTAATCCATACTTCTAGTATAAAAATTATAGTTAAAGAAAGAAATAAAAAGCAGGCTTTTGTAGTATAACGAACTAAAATGTAAAAATAACTTTTAATATAACAATTAAGTGATAATAAATAAAAGAGTTAATAAATGGATCTTAGTAACGTTAGTGATTTTAAATAATTCAATCCAATGGATTAATTTAATGAGATTTTAGACAATTAAAAAATATGCGACCTCCTCTATCCGAATTTGCTGTGCCTTACAGGGTCCATAATGTACTTACATAAATTACTGTTTAAGAACCATATAAAACAAACATTGTAGAAAAGCTATAAAATATTGAGTATAAAGTAAGTTTTTCATTTCTTGTACACCTGGAAAACTTACAGATCAACATATTTTTCTTGGCAGTCAACGCCCACCGCTCTCTATATCTATGTCATCATTTAGTGATAGAGTGACCCAGTGTCCCAGATAGTTCAACTCTGAAACGATTTTTAATGGAGTGCCACAGAGTGTGAACATCGATAGCTAAGCGTAGTGCTTAGTTCCAGCTTTGAAGATTAGCAACTCGCTCTTAGATACGTGCGATCTTGGGCCTGCGCATACATTTCACAGACATCAATCTATTTTCTTAAATCTCTGATTAATGGACTCAACAGCACTATGTCTTCGGCATAGGTTACGTTCACTTGACCATATAAAACTGATTCGAATGAATTCGATAAGTTCCACAGGCTATTTTGTGTCTTCATATACCCTTTAATAATTTGAACCGGTAACTTCTTCACTTACGGGAATAATACAATCGGTCTTATGAAGGTGGTTGTCATTGTGATAAAAGTATTCAGTAAAAGGGTCTATTTAATCTTGGAACTTATAATTAGCTATCGTCAGATCTTTTTAAGGTTTTTAACAGGAAATCACGTTACAAATACAGTCATTAATGTCATAAATAAATAGCGAAAGAAAACCAAGGGACTCAGAATGGATCCTTGTGAGACGCTCGGATATACAACTTTATAAAAAAGAGTGTTGAGTTACTGCCCACTCGCAACAATATTCTGCGTTTTTTTTTATATATGATTTGTATCATTCACATGGATTATTTCTCATGCCACTAAATACTATTTCTTATAAAAAATATTGTGATTTACTTGTTCAAAAGGTCTTTCTAAAAATTATATATATAAAATCGAAGCGTCAAAATTTAATGAAAATTTAAAATGCGTTTAATATAAATAATTTTCCTCGGATGGGATTTGACCTTTGGGAAGTAAATTCCGATGTTGTTGGTAGTAGTTACTTAGAACATGAGGTTATAGATAGTGCTGGTATTTAGGATTAAGAAACACTTGGAAAAAACCGACAGGTTTGTCAAGGTCTTAGTAGCTCAATTGGAAAATTATCCGCCCGGATACCGAGAGATTGTGGGGTCTAGTCCAGCTTGACTCCTGAGATGAGTTAAGATTTTCTAGTAAAAATATCTTGAGATATAAAAATCTGTCAGTTAGGTGCTTAAAATATAACAATTAAATATCAGTTTCTTTTTTATCGATTGTTCGAAACTTGTAAAAGTTACATTCGATGTTGTAACTAGAAGTTACCTAGAACATGAAGAGATGGCTGTGGTATAAAAAAACATTTGCAATAAATCAACAGGCGTCTCCAAGTCTCCGTAGCTCAATCGGAAAAGTACTTCAAAGTGCTTTCAAATAAAATATCTATCGACCTGAATGCTTTAGCTGTCGAACAAATTTTAGTTATCATTTAGTCATCATTTCACACCCGCAGTGAATATTTCTTAATAATTATTATAATTAAAATAACTAGTTCACTTTCAGTCATCATACCGTTTACTCATATCATTTTTAGCAATTTAATTAGCCTTTTAACGTAATCTTTCCAGTGTAATTTTATATAGCAATAAATTAAGTGTTTACCATACTTTCTCTTATTATTTTTAATCATTTACTGTACGGTAAACAGTACAGTACTTATTATCAACTCACTTTAAATTTTGTATTAACGAAACTTTAGTGTTACTTGTTGAATAAATAAAAAAAAAACAAATTTTCTATGGACCCGTCTTGGAATCGACTAGTGAAAGTGAAGCAGCACCTGTGTGTCGCTGCTTCAAGTGTTTGCGCAGCGACTGCGCATGCGCATAGGCGGCGGGGCAGCGGGCGCATCGGTGTCGCCTCGCGGGGGGAAGGGCGGCTCCGACAGAGGGGGGAGGAGGACCTCCGAGAGAGGGGTGCGGGGGAGCCGAGGGGGGCGCGTGAGACATCGTATGGGACGCGAGGGCACGTCGAGTGGCGAAGGCGCGCGTACACAATGGCACTGGGCAAGCGTGTGGCCGAAGCCCCGCGTGCCAACGCAGGTGCGCCGCCAGTTTGTTAGTGGCGAATTGCCGACCGCACATAGGGCACATGTACGGTTTCACCCCTGGGGAAATTTATTTAGACTGTAAATTTCACTATACTGCCGTACGTTATCTAAAACGTAGCTAAGCCATATTTATTTTTGGAGATATGAGCGAAAAACGCGTGAAATATTAAAATTCATATTTTTTTAGAATAATTTCAAAAATTACAAGTATTTATTATTAATGTAATTCCTAGGCAGATCGAAAGATTTTTTAGCAGATCGAAAGAGACCATTTAAAACCCAAAATAAGTGTGAGAATTAGCGACCTTAGCTAACGGACGGCAGTAGAGGTAAATCGCTGAAATAAGTGCTCGCCCGCTAGTCTCTCGATCCCCTTTGTGCCGTACCCCGCGCCCCTGTACCGCGCGGGCGAACACTCATTTAAGGGGTCGACCTCTCGTGTCTGATGAAAAACGATTGATAGATGATCGTTATAAAAAATAATTATTTGGCAAGATACAGATTTTATATTATATATACAGATTTATCGACGACCACTTGGTGCAACGGTAGCGATTCTGCCTTTCGTAGCGATGGTCCTGGGTTCGATTCCCGGAAGAGGCAGATGTTTGTGTGATGAATATGAACATTTTGTACCTGAGTCATGGGTATTTATATATACACTCGGCGTCAAAAAAATCGCACCTCTAAGAAAATCACGTTCAAATGGCATTAACTCTGGATATGCACATGCAGTCGTATTAATTATAATTTTATTTAAAAGGTTACTTAATTAACTTAATAAAAAAACATTATTTTTCATTATCAAATAAAACCTAAAGCAACAAATAAAGGGTCACAAAAATTCTAAGGAAATTTTGCTGCTCGGGAGAGTCGCGAGTTGCGCTAACTTTGTGGGTATAAAGAGGTCAACACGGGTTCAATGTGGGTCATTCGCTATTAAACCGTTGAAGGGGACACACGCACTGATTTTACTGAAGAAAGAACATCTGGAAAATGGACACTACAGCTGATGAGGCCGCTCAAGTGGTTGCACTACTGCAAGCAGGGGTGCGGCAGTGTGATGTCGCCCGGCAACTGAATCTGAGCCGTTTTTCGGTTCGTAGAGTCTACCAGCGCTTTTTAGAGACCGGTGGCTATATCCGGCGACATGGGTCCGGTAGACGTCGCTGCACTTCGGAAAGAGACGACCGGTTCGTTGTGTCGTACTCTTTGAGAAATCGCTTCTCAAACGCTGTTCAGCTGCAACAGGAGCTCCAGGCAGTTCGCAGACGCACCGTGAGTGTATCCACGGTTAGAAGAAGACTGAAGGAGAAGAACATAGCAGCCCGCAGAGCTGCTACAGGTCCAAAATTGACTGCAGCGCACCGACGAGCCCGCTTGCAGTTTGCTCGCGACCACGTCGATTGGACCATTGAGCAGTGGGGAGCTGTTCTCTTCTCAGACGAGACACGAGTGTGTCTTTTCTGCAACGACCGACGAAGAAGAGTATACCGGAGGCAGGGTGAACGTTTCGCTCAAGCCTGCATCCAGGAGACGGTGGAATATGGAGGCGGATCCTGCATGTTCTGGGGCGGTATGTCGGCTGCCGGCAAAACCGACCTGGTCTGCGTCTCCCGGACCGGAGGTGCTCGCGGACAAGGGTCGCTGACTGCGCGCCGCTATATCACAGAGATCCTGGATGTGCATGTGGTCCCTTTTGCCGAATCTTTTGGCGAGGGGTTCACATTAATGCACGACAACGCTCGCGCACACACTGCAGCCATCGTGAACGACTTCCTGCGGAGGTCCCAAATTCCTGTGATGCAGTGGCCAGCGAGAAGTCCTGATCTGAATCCGATAGAGCACCTCTGGGACCATCTTAAACGTAAGGTTCGATCTCGGGATCCGGCTCCTTCGACTCTAGAGGAACTCCAAACCGCGGTGATTGAAGAATGGGGTCTTATCCCTCAAGAAGAGCTCCTGAAGTTGGTGAGGTCTATGAGGGACCGTATGGAAGCCGTCATCAGGGCAAGGGGGGGTAACACTAGATTTTGAGTTAATTTTAAGACACTTTTTGTACATTTTTTTTGTAAATTATCGATTATTAATTAGGACTTAATTAAGATTTTTTATTATTTTTCAAATTTTTATGCTTTTTGTATAATTTTAATTAAAAAAAAGATTGCACTTAATTGTTGTTTGATGCTCCTTTTTGTTACCTTTCTAATGATACCTAACACTATCCTCTATATAAGGTTTAGGAATTTTTGAATAAGATTTTTATAAGGTGCGATTTTTTTGACGCCGAGTTTATTTTTATAAATATTATATATCTATGTATGATATATGTATGTCTATCCGTTACCCTAGTATCCATAACACAAGCCTTTATATAGTGCTTACTTTGGGCTAGGCTAATTGGTGTGAATGTAAGGAATATTATTATTATTATTATAATGTTTACTCTACATATATTACTATTGTTAAAATATAATTCCAAAAAATTTCATTTGACTATACTATTCGTTTCTCATTGTAGCGATTTAACAAATTAGGGTAGAGAAATCGTTGAATTCATTTTTGATCACGATTCTAACATAACCCAACCTTGCCAGTTCAATTCAGTTGACCTAATCTATATGATTTCGTACTCAAAATACCCAAGTAATGCACTATTTAAAAACTATTTAAGTTAGTTATTTTTTTTATAATTGATTTTTAATGAAATATCTATTCAAACATTGTATACCTGTGTGTATTCTCAAATGGTCATTCAAAGTGTTCTTAGTGGTGAAGGTTTTATCACATTCTGTGCAAGCATAAGGTCTCTCACCTGCAAAAAAGCATATACAATTCATCAACAACCATTATTTGTCAATAATAAATAATATCTTAAGTATAAATAAATATCTCAAAATTAATCTATTTTTAATTTTTTATACTGCTATAAGGAAATACTCAAAAATGTATGTATAAACTCGTTGATAAAGCTAATGAATATTAGCTCCTAATCATTTCTGTAAATATTTAATAACAGACACAATTTTATCAAAGCAAACTTTTCTATGCAATGTGCAAAAATCTAATGATCGACTTAAGCCATCAGTATTTTTCAAAATGTTGCATTCAGAATACTTTCTTAAATGAAGTTAAAAACTTTCTCTTCATCATGTCATGACAGATGTCAGTGTAGGGAAGAAAAATATATGTAAATATTTAAATGTGCAATTTCATTAATCTAAAGTTCGTTTTGCAAAAAACTACAACCAGTGCACAGTTACAACTTCATTTAAAAATTGGTTGTCTGTAAAGTCAGTTTACGTGCGATAATTTTACGTGATGGCGTCATGCGTCATAAGAAAACGTTGATGAAATATTGCATACTTTTATGAATTGAATTGATTTTTTTTTTTTTTTTTTTTTTTTTTATTTATTTTAATGTCTATTTACAATATATAAACTTACACATGCTAAAAAATAATGGTCTATCTAAAATACGTTAGCTTATATACTAATTACAAATAGACACAACTTCGTTTTATGAATTACAATAGGTATTTTTTAGTTTTTACTTCTCCAATTAAATGCAATATTAAAAAAAAAAATGGTATGATTAATAATAACAGATCACACAAAAAAAACTGAGCTAACATCAAAAAGTTAAAAGAGATTTACCTCTATTACACCAAGGTAACGTCATCGTGGACTGCTTTAATCCGAATTTTATGAACGGAGTCATGGAATATGTCAATTTGGTCACTGACTCGGTTAATGATTCTGGATAAACGAGGGATGGAGGAATTATCACCCATAACAGTGGTTCTTAATGGGAGACAGAGCGGTGTGATAGGCTTACGCGGTACCTTACGCGGAACTTTAATTTTAAATAGAGATAGCAGTGTTGGACAGTTCATCCTACCCGTAAGCACCTTATGAGTGAATATCAAATCCAAGGTGTCCCGTCTCTTGTCCAGTGATATCATCTCAAAGTATCTGAGCCTATCTCTATATCCTTTAATTTTTTTGGCGATTCCTTGGGAGTACGCAAGGTGCCATAAGAATCTCTTTTGTATTCTTTCAAGGCGAAGAATGTGAGTTGAATAATGTGGCCGCCACACTACACTACCGTACTCCAAAATGCTTCGGACCAATGTGTTGTACAGAAGAATTTTAGTTTCTGCGTTTCTGAACATTTTGACGTTTCTAATAATAAATCCAAGCATCTTAGTTGCCTTTTTGATCACATGATCTAGTTGGGGGATAAAAGTTAGCTTTTGGTCAAAATATACTCCGAGATCCTTGACCAAATCAGAGGTTTGCAATGCAATATTGCCAATGAAATACTGTTTAGTTATAATTTTACTAATCTTTCGTGTAAAATGAACTTGTTTGCATTTTAAGGGATTTAATTGCATTTTATTTTTTGTGCACCAGTCAACTAAACGGTTTAAATCCTCTTGCAACTTCAGAGCATCGTTTTCTGTTCGTATTATCAGTGCTGTTTTTAAATCGTCAGCATAAAGAAATGGAGTTGCGTATTTAAAACAATTTGGTAGATCATTGATGAAAATATTGAATAATATTGGTCCTAAATGCGAACCTTGAGGTACACCAGAGGGGGCTCTACGGAATGTGGAACTATACCCATTTACGACCACGTAAAACTTCCTATTTGCAAGATAAGATTTTATCCATTTTAACACAGATCCGGTTATACCAATGGACTTCAATTTGCTAATGAGCACTCCATGACAGACTTTGTCGAAGGCCTTACAAAAATCCGTGTAAATGACATCTACCTGTTCCTTAGAATCAATTGCTTGTGATAGGAAATTTTCAAAACACACAAGGTTGGTATTAGTTGACTTCCCCTCCACAAAGCCATGTTGATGATCTGTAAGGAGCTGTTTACAGTGATTACGAATAATGGGGCAAATCAAGGATTCCAAGATCTTCGCGAATATAGAAAGTAGTGAGATTGGTCGATAGTCTTTGACACAGGCTATGTCTCCACCTTTGTGTATCGGTACCACTTTAGCCATTTTCCACTTATCTGGAAAAGTTCCCGATCTCAAAGAGGCATTATAAATTAAGTAGAGTGGTTCAGCAAGGCTTTCAGCACACTCTTTTATATAAACAACCGGAATTTCATCAGATCCGCAGCTCTTACTAACATCTAGTTTTTTTAATTTCTGTAAAATATCTTTATATGAAATAGTAGTGCTGTGAAAAATGTTGTTGTGTTGCTGTTCTTGTGTTGTGTAGTCTTCGCTAATGTCCGATGGTTCGTAAACAGATGCAAAAAAACCGGCGAACAGTTCGCAGATATCCTTGCCTGTAGAAGCCGAGTTGGTGGAATCGTGCATAGTTTCTGGGTAAGAACTTTTCCCATTTCTTTTTCCCCGCACCAGTGACCAAAACATTTTTGGATTATGTTTTATTGAATCCTCCATTGCATTTTGATAGTGTCTGTGACACAAAGATGCAAGTTTTTCACATCGTGATCTTAATATGTGAAATGATATTTCATCCAATGGATTTCTGTGTTTTTTGTATTTTTTTCTAAAATTGTTTTTCTCGTGGAGTAAGTTGATTAATTTTTGAGTAAACCAAGGCGGGTATTTAGATTTCTTACTGTTTTTAAGCGGTACCAACAGGGCAATAGATTCCCAAAGAACGTCATACAGAGCTTCCACCATCTCATTTACATCCTTCATGTGCTCAAAAATATAAGCCCAAGATTTACTTTTAATAAATGTATTTATGCCCTCGTAATCAGCTTTGTAAAAGTTATAGCTAGGGGTGACGTTTTTATAAGGTAAGTATTTTTTCGATGACGATGAGCCGAAGTATATCTCCAGGGGGGGATGCAGGGGATCAATTTTGGAAAGGATGTCGGTAGCGGTTACAACAATGCAGTTTGGATCATTGGTAAGGAATAGATCGAGAATATTACCGCTTTCGTTAAGATTATAATTCATTTGACATAAGCTATTAAGATGCATGAAATCCCTCAGTAAATACTCCACAGGTGTTATATTTTTGTTAAGATTTACACTATTACTCCATTTAATTAGTCCTAGATTAAAGTCTCCCACTATACACACAGTTCCCTCTATACATTCCAATGCCTTATTGCAACTACACAAAAAGTCATTTAACAATTTTGTAGTCACAGGTGGAGGCAAATATACAATGCAGAAAGTTATATTATAAACTTGTTCGCCAAAAGGCGCGACCACTGACACCCAAAGGTCCTCACAACCACTTTCAGATTGCATGATCCTAAACGAATTAATTTTCTTTGATATTGCTAATATAACCCCCCCTCCAATAGATTTACTGCTGTTTGTTTTATCTCTGTCCCTTCGGTAGACCACGTACCTGTCATCGAAGAGTTCACTATTAAAAAAACTCTCGTTTAGCCAAGTTTCTGTAAGTATTATAATATCGTAGTTACTAATACACAGATTATTGTAAAAATCTACAGTTTTGGTTCTCAGTCCACGAACGTTCTGGTAATACAAATTTAGGCAAGTGAATTCTATAATAGTAAATGTAATAACACATGCAAAACTAATACAATATAAATTAACTCATCTTATTTAAAAAATCCATATCTTTGACATGAATAAAAGCCGAATCATCAGTCTTTCTCATAAAAATTCGCCCATTTCTAACCCAAACATGTTTGTAGTTATTGTCTCTTGCTTTTTGTCGAGCTGCAGCATGCAATGCTTTATTCGTTACAGACAGGTGTTCTACAACGTAAATTGGTTTTTTGTCACTAGTAATGCCTATGTGAGCGGTGTTCAATTTGTCGTTTGGTTTAGCTTTATTATATTTTATTACACTAGCCAAGAACTGGTCACGCTGTAACGGTGTCGATAATTGAACAATAATAGACCTGGGTCGGTTGCTGGATTTGTCTATTTTCGATATACGAGTGCAGTTGTGTATAGCTTCTTCTCTGATGCTATGTCCAACCGCTTTAGCGATTTGCATGACTATTGCGATAAGATTTTCCCTTCCTTTCTCCGGCACGCACTGAATTTCTAGATTATTAGCACGTGCGTTTTGTTCTAAAAAGTTAACTTTTCCCTTCAGTAGTGTTATAGTATCTTGCATTTCCTTGTTTTCTTCCTTTAGGCAGCTGATCTCTTTACTCATATTTTGATATCCCAATACTGCAGACTCATATTTTTCTTCCATAAAAGAGATGGATTCCTTCACTTCTTCAATATCTTTCCTGATAGATGTTAGTTCACTTTTAATGGAATTGACTACTGAGCTACCTATTTGACTGACTAAAGTTGCCATTTGAGTTTGGATCACATCCAGTACTATTTCCCTGACATCATCTTTTGTCGCTATATCAAGCTGTCCTTGTAGTGTACTCGGAGATAAAGATGGCGCATGTCTTTTTGTTGCCCGTTGCGTAAGATGCGGCTCAATCTCCTTCGTCTTAGAGGTTTTAGACGAGTTGCCGCTTTCTATATTTTTTGTTGTGGAATTTGGGGGTGTGCGCTTCATTTTTTTTTTTATATTGTAAATATATTTTCAACAATATTATTTCACCCAAAAATATTAATTTAAACCAAAAAGTAAGAAAAGTGGAGTAAGAAAATTATCATTATTTTGTATATTACAAAGAAGGAGTTAGTTGGAAATTAAGTTTTCTTTTCTATAAATTAACATTAAGTTGTTGTAATGGAAACCACATTAACTTTTCACTTCACCAAGTGGAAGAGAGATAGATGCGCCACAAGTTGAACGCTTAGGCCGATCGTCGCTTGTTCCACGCTCTCGCTTGCACGCTCAGCTCAGGCGGAACGTTACACATTTTCGTGCGTGCAGCCGGCGTTCATCGATTCATAAGACGTTATCACGTCAAAAAATATATATATTCTGGATGCTGTTTAAAGAAGCATGGTGCAATATAATAATATTAGGCAACATCACAAACATTGGTCTGAACCAAAGTTAAGCAGCTAAATCACTTGTGTTATCGAATTCAAAAACAACAACGGCACCACAGCACCCATAACCATATCATTACAGAAAAGTTCGTATTCTACATTGACCTGGCCGAGGGTGGAACCTGAGACGAGCAACTCGACCATGGAGGATGTTGAACAAAAAAAAATTTGGTTCTTACACTTCCGCGCACATTACACATTTAAATAAAACTTCTTTTTTACGGATTTTGATTATAATTTATTCTCTATTCGATCCTGACGTTTGGACTCCTTTACAGGAGCCGTGATCACAGGATGACTAAGGCAATGGTCGTCATATATTTTCTACCACCTTCACAATATTTTAACCAGGCACATTCCTAATTGTTAAATTTGTTATATAAATTAAATGGTTTTATTTTGAATTTTATATAGTTTTTAGATCCCCACTACAACCTCCCCCGAATGATGTAGTTAGCTCTTTTTGCCCTCTGTCCGAATTTCTTGCACCAGTTCTGTTCGGAAGGGCCTCCCAATTTTTCAGACTCAGTAGTATGCAATGTAATCGTAGTGTAGTGAAATTCAAAATAAATTAATTTGATTTATATAATAATTTTAACAGTTAGAAACTTACCTGATCAAAATATTGTGAAGGTAGTAGAAAATATGTGACGACCATTACCTTAGTCATCCTGTGATCACGGCTCCTGTAAAGGAGTCGCAAAATCAGGATTAAATAAAATTGGCGATGCAGTCGCTAAGCATAAAGCTTCGCTAGCACCATATATTGGAACAGAGCGTAATGATAAAACAAAATTAAAAAAAAATAATGTTAAGTAAATTTTAAAATTCCATAAGAAAAAAACTTTCAAATAGGCGCGCTCTTTTCAAATGGGAAATCCCATAGAGCTAATGTTTTATGTTCATAACTTTTATATTTTTGTCAATTTCAAAATTTCAAAATGTCACAATCTAGTCTTAAATGTGTTGAATTGATTCCACACAAAAATTGTTAAAATCGCTTAAAAACTCTGGAAGTTATGGCGTAACAGACGATTTCGTCATCAATGACGAAATATCTGTAAATCAGCTTAAAAACTGTTCCATGAGACCTCCGCTCAAAAAAAAATCATGTGGAAAATCCGTAAAAAAGTTGTTTTATTTAATGAAAATAAATAAATTTCATACAACTGAAAACTGTCAAACTAAGCCGAGCATGCAACTATGAATACTAAGCAACTGATAGAATAAGTATTAAGTTTTAATTAATTACCATAATGAGTTCTAATGTGATTATTGAGATTGGTATTGGTGGTGAAGGATTTATCACAGCCCACCACAGTGCACGGCCTCCTTGGCTTAGGCCCGCAGTGCCTCCTCGCTGACCACTGTGTCAGCTGTCTCACTCCACATTTCGGACATGGCCAGTCTTTCTCCCCTAGATGGCGCTTGCTGTATGCAAAAAAAAATAATTTTTAATGCATAATTTTTATTGCACTTAATTCATCAAAAACGTTTAATGGTAATAATGTTCCTAGCAAAATTTCTGATTTTTAACATATCATGCAGACCTTATCACATATTTTTAAAGATTTGTAGAGGCAATGATGCTATGAAAACATGTGTATAAACCAAGCATTGACATAATTCTAGTTTAATTTTAAGTTGTACTTATACAGTGCAATAAACTGATTGCATTGAATGGAACAAGGATTGCCAGGCGTTTGGTTTAAGCTGGACACAGTCAGGATTTTTATTTGCATGTGCGGCAAAATTAGATGTAAGGCTTGTCCAGCTTTTATCAGGCTTTTTAATTTTTAACTTTTTACATTTATCAATTATTAAAATTAACATTGTAATGCATGCATATAATGATCAATAAAAATGAAGAGTGATTGTTTTAATAATATTTTTGTTTCTTTAGAAATTATTAAACAAGGTTTGTTTTAGTTTCTTTCAAATCTTGATGTGTTATAGTGAGATTAAAAAAATAAGTGTCTGGCGTTTTTACCCAAATGTCTAGGTAAGCTGTCTGGTATGTCTGGTTTTTTGATCTGTAAACCTGGCAGCCCTAAAAAAGACTTATATCTTCTTAATGTTAAAGACCACAGCCATAAGGATACCAAAATGTACAGGTCCACTTGATATAGATATTTTTTTTTCTCTATACCCATAGTCGCAGAGGCTAAATGATCTGAATTATGATGTTGTTAATACTTACAATGTTATTGCATAAATCTTTACATTATGTACTACAATATGAACTATGTTTTATCAGCAATACAAGCTTATCTCATTATCAGAATACTAACCAAACAAACCTAATCAGTATTTTTACTATCTAAATTCTAATGTATCTATGTACTCTGCCAGCACTTCTCTTTGTCAATGTTTTTTGAAGTCCATATTACCTTTTTTTTTAAACAGGTTTTTTTTTTACACAAAATTAATACACAATTTCCCTAAAATAAATACCTAAATTGCATTTGATTATGATAACAGTAACTCACAGATGCAGTTTAAAGTTAAATTTCCTAGTGAACACCTTTTGACAAAAATGACAAGTATGTATTGTTGGGGGTGCCCAATGCTTGCACCTCCGCACGGAACCGCACTCTGAGCATTTTGCCACTTCAACTTCAACAGGCGGTTCTTCACTTTCAAGTTCTAAGCACAACTCTACGTATTGAACGTTATCTCCTTTACATTTCTCGTCGACTGAATTAATTTCTGATTTTTTTTTCAGCCAGAACTGCGTTAGACTTCTCCCACTTCTCAAGAAACTTCACTGTCGTTTCTAATTCATTTAAACATTGGGAACAAATAGACGACGGCCCCGAATCGAAGTCAATTTGCAATTTTGTCTTGTTCATTAATTTTTCAATCGGTGAAGAACCTTTATTGTTTCGGAACAAAGAAGATAATGTATCTTTGTTCTGCAGACATATCCTACAAATGTTTTCTTCGTATTTATTCATTTTTAAAATATTTAAACTAATTATTGTAAACAAACTATTACATTCCCTTTCGTTCGCTTTTTATTTTAACGTTCGTTGTTCTCTACCTTTTCTTTCAGTCATATGTCAGTCATTTATTTTGACGTCTCATTTTCTATTAGAGTAGGAGTTTTTGGCGGGAGCACGAAGCGTCACTTTAATGGTTTTGCTTTTCTTGTTAAAATTTGTGTTGTGGTTGATATCAGTGTATAATAATGATGGGTTATTAACCACTGAGTGTTTCTGAATATGCATGAGTGTTGACAAGTGAAACAAAACAGGTTGGAAGGTGTCTTTTCGCGCTCTCTCAAGAAGGCCACGAGGAGGTTTCAGTAAAACCCCACTTCTTTACTGAAACCTAGGAAATTACTCAAAAACAGAGAAGAAAGATTATACTTACTTGACATTGGCTAAATGCACAAACTGTACAAGCCATAAATAAAGAAAATAAAAAATGGTTGCCTGTAAAGTCGGTTTTACGGGCGAAGATTTTACGTGACAACGTCTTTTTCTCGGTAGAATATTTATTGATATGAATATAATTAAATTGCACAATAGGAACAAGGAATTGAATGAAAATAAGAATTGCACAAATTTTAACTATAGAAATATATTTTGTTTACTAAAACATTGTACATGTAAACTTAAACTTAACTAATTCCTATTTGAGTGATTTTGTTGAGGATAAAAAAAACTATAAATCATTATGTAACAGGATGTTTAAATATAAATGCCTGTAATATATTTCGAAAATTAATAAATGAATAATTTGGGTTATATAGGAAATATATCTACTACTATTAAATATTTATATTATAAGTGATTTATACATTAATGATTTAAATGGAACAATCTTGGATGGTTATGAAAATTTATCGATATAAACAATTTTTTGTATTATATATATCATAAAGAGTTTACAATTTCATATATATACTTATAATATTAAAAATCAATAAACTTTTAAATATTGAGAAAACATTCGGCGGGCCTCTCTCTCGTTCGGTGACTCATCGTAACGTTACCGAGCGTTACACTTTTTCATAAGTGACTCCCAGCCGCAACCAATTTATAAGACGTTGTCACGTCAAAATAATTAGAGTAGAGGCTGCAAGAAGCTTGTTGTATTGTGTGCTACTGTCGTTGCTACCATAAATCAGTTATTGGAGCGGAGCGAGCGAAGCGAGCAAAGCTCCCATGGATCAGCTTCAATGGCGCAATGTCTGTTACGTCATAAATTCCCGAGTTCTTAACCGATTTTAATATTTTTGTGTGTGGAATCGAATCAACAAGTTTAGGACCAGATTGTGTCGGAGCCCGAATTTTGAAATTCGCAAAAATTCCCATCGAAACAAAAAAAAATTCTTTTTTAGGTATTACGCTCGCTCTGCTCCAATATATGGTGCTAGCGTAGCTTTATTTTTGAAATTCCCAAAAATTCCCATGGAAACAAAATTTGTTTTTTCTTTTTTAGGTATAACGCTCGCTCTGCTCCAATATATGGTGCTTAGCTTTTAGCGACTGCATCGCCTAGTTAAGTAACATCTATGTACAGCTATACATCGCCGTAATCTATTCTAATATTATAAAGAGTAAAGATTTGTATTTTTGTATGTTTGCATTGAGTAAACTCAAAAACTATTAAGCCGATTTCAAAAATTCTTTCACTATTGGAAAGCTTCATTCACGCTGAGTAACATAGGCTATATTTGATGCTAGAAAAATTTAAAGAATTTTGTCCACTCGTGCGAAGCTGGGACGGGCCGCTATTACATAATATGAAATATATTGTAAGCCACATTTTTACATGAACAACATATATGTAAAGTATGTTATGTTAAAAATATGTTAAAAATTGTAAATTACAGACCTAATGTTTTGTTGTTTGTATGTGTTATTTACTTATTGTGACACCCAGTAAAAATAAAATGGTAACAGTAAAGGCTAAACACCAAATTTACTAATATAATTCTTAAGCATCCGCGCCGGATCCACGATACCTTTAAACTTCCTTCTTTATTAAATCCTTTCTTGTAAAACGTAACTGCGTTGTAGATCCGATTAAAGTGGTTTATTTAAAAATTTGCTATCTAAGCTCTTTTTGTTATCTAAGCATTTAACTACTAGGTTTTTATATCGGAATATTTTTTAGTAGTAATTTTATAATTTTTAAATTGTTATTTGAACAATCGACTCGGCTGACAAGTTATTCCCGGGAGCAGTGGACCGGACATGTTAGTTTGTGGGTTCGAGTCCCGCCTAAGAATAACCATTGAACCGAGTCGAAGAATAACCATTATTTTTCTATTAAAATTTATCATAGTATTGATTTCTTTATATATATATATAAAATTTGTTAATTTTCAAATGGTTAGCAACTGAAATATCACTAGATACTAATTAAGCCTCTGGTCTCAGTGTCTATGTTATGTAACACATCAGAAACTGAACTAGCTCGTTAACCGGATTGTTTTGAGATGACCGCGGGTGACGCGTCGTCAGTGAGAGCGATGGAAAGTGATCACGTCTTGTAACGCATGTGCGTTGCGTCGCAATGTCCTAATGTCCTGGTGACCAGTGCCTAACTCGACTTCCGCTCTATGCCATAATATGTATAATCAAATTTTAATGCTTTTTTTAATTTAATTCTGTTTATTTAATTAATATACAAAAATTATATAAAAGATCTACAATATATTGTCACGCAAAAAAGACGCAAAGGCGGCAAGTAGCGGACTACCTCCTCAAAAAGGGGGTTTTTAATTTTTCATTGTTTAAATAATATTTAATGGCCTGTATGTGCGACCGTTTTTCCCATGTTTTCATATTCAGTAGTTTCTTTTTTAATGAGATGATAATGAACGACGATGAGAACTGTTTTATAAATAATAAATGATACGTGAGTGATAAAATGTGAGATTTTATTGAAACCGCCCCATTGACTTTTTGAAAGAACGTGAAAAGACACATGTTTACAAAAACATATTGATAATAATCCACTATTATTACACACTTATATCTGCCATAACACAATTTGCGAGTTGTCATGTTATTAATAGGAAAGGGTTTCTTTTTTTCCTTAAATGAATATCAGTCTCTATCCGCCCGAGTATTAGAAGGGTTTGACGTTTTCTGCTAAAGTCAAATGTTCAACGTTTAAACTTTAAACCAAGTAGAAAAAGTTGGGAAAATATTTTCATAAATTTTTATACTTAGCAATCTCAGGGACAGAGACAAGATACACTCTAAGGTATCAATATTATATTTTGCAATAATTTCATATTTCAAATAAGAAACTAACGGTATTAAACGTATATTATCACATTTTTACGCTTTCAAATGTTAATAAGTACCTACGTTTAAAAAATAAATTATATATGATTGTGCACCCTTGTGTGTATAATAAAACAAACCCTTTTTAAGATAAATATCACCGTAGTGGCGAACTGCTATTTATTTCATTATATTATTCGTTAATTGAAGAACCGTCAAACTATATGCGGCCCTGTACTTCACTTGCAGTTAATAAAATTTTCACCCGATTACGTTTCCGATCAATTGAAATGCGTAAGCGCGCACATGTTACGAGAATGACGGCAGCGGCGTAGATACGTGATGGTGTTCGAATGGATGTGTAAAATAAACTGTGTTCCCTATTACAATGCCGCTAAAGTCTAATATCGTGGATTGATTACATACGTAAAGAATTTGGATTGTTCCTTTATGATTGCTCGAAAGCATAATCATGTAAGGACGAAGTTCGTGGAGCGTCCGGCTACCCCAGGAGAAACTTAACCGTCGGTTACATACTAATGGGCTTCTGTCTAATGTTATAAGTATGGGTAGCGAGTGGCGATGACACTCGGTGTCAGGCTGGTCGTAGTTGCGGACAGGTGACCGCTAGACATGAGGCTGCACGTAGTAAGTATCGGGGAAAAGTCAGTGAAGTGAAAACAGTGCGACGCCAATTGTTTCAGTGAATAATTAGTGATAAGATTGCGTGTGACTGCTAATTAACATGGTGCGTGGTGTATTTCAGATAGCGTTCGTTGTGTTGGCTTGTGTGTGGTTTGCGGCTGCGGATGTCGCTCACCTAAAGGCAGCCAAAACAAGACTCGTGGGCCGATTGGCGGGGAAGCATCGTAAGAGGGGCATCTATTCAGCGGTGCCCCCTTTCAAGTTGGGCCACGATATTCCCCTGGTGACCCATTCTGTGGTGAAGCCACTGGTGGTTTCGTACCCACCTACAGCAGCAGTCGCTGCCGTAAAAGTTCCATTGTCACCCCCTTTCCCTCGTTTCCCTGCTTCCGGGGGGCACAAGGTAAATCCACACTTTGGGCTGAAATATCCTCATCACACGAAAACTGTGTTAGTGCCGAAGCCGGATCAACACTTTCATCATCATCATCATCATGTTGCACCAAAGCCTGTGGTTCCAGTGTTGCCAGCGCCGCCAGTTATTCCCGCTACCCCACTTGTACCAGTCCCTCAGCCGGCTGGAACTGTAGTGCATCGAGTACCAGCGCCTTCTCCGCCAGTGTTAGTGCAAACAGCACCGCATCCAATTCTGCCTGCACAACCTCTTCCAGTGGCCGCTCCCCCTGCCCCCCTGCTCCCTCAACCTCTGCCCTTAAAGCCTCTTGTACCTCTAGCACCTATACAACCGGCTCAAGCTGTGAATTTCCCTACATTCCCCTTAACTCCTCAGTTCCCCTACATCATACGACCAGGAAATGCGATTCAGACCTCCTTCTTCGCAACCTACCCTAGATATCCTTTAGTGAACTATCAAAACCCCTTGCTGCCACTGGCCCCTCCACCTGCGCCATTACTACCCGCCGGATTTTACGATCGTCCCCATTTCCACCAACTGGTACCGCAAGCAGGGGTTCACGGTGTAATCGAGCAGCCGACACCTACAGGAGCCATTGAACAGACACCAACTCTTTTGCACCCAACCCAGACCATTATTCCTCAGCCCGCAGTTCATCTTCAGCCCGCTCAGACCACCACTCACCTACACCCAGCTGAACCGTCCCTACATCTTCATCCAGCACAGCCAACTTTGCACATTCAGCACGGTGAGCCATCTTTACACCTTCAGCCGGCTCAGCCAACCTTACACGTTCAATCGACTCAGCCTACTATCCACCTTCAACCGGCGCAGCCGCAACCGCTCGACCACGATGGTTGGTCACCAGTGCCTGCGCAACATGACTTGACGCCTGCTCAACCCGAGAGCCACTTCCAACAGCCATTAGACTCCCACCACTTTACGCAAGAGCAAGGCACGCAGGTTTACGAACATCACAGCGGCAACGACCAGTACCACGATTATCAGAATCAGTTGCAACACCACATCCAGCAACAAATCGATCAAGCCCAGTACGAACAAAATTTGAACCAACAACACCAACTAAATCAAGAATATGGTGCACCTCAGCAAGAATACGGGCAACCGAACCAGGAATTTCAGCAAAACCAAGATTTCGCACAGCACGGGCACGAATATGCACAGCACGTTCAAGAATATGCTCAACATGGGCAAGATTATGCGCAGACGAACGAGTTCCACTTACAGCAAGGGCACGGTTATCAAACAGGACAGGAATACCACCAACCTGATCAGGAGTACGGTCAACCAGGGCAGGAGTACAACCAGCCAGGGCAAGAGTACGGCATTCCGCAAGGCATAGAAGGTCGCAGCGGGGACGGTGAGGCCGACACTCAGCAAAGGTATCACAACCACATCCCGCTGGGGCTGCAGCCGCCCATCGACCGGCCCCTCGAGCACTTCCGGTAGTTACGCCTATGTCGCCATAGCTAGTAACCAGGACGTGTGTGGTGTATAATGCTACCTCGTCGAAAATGTGATAAGACTGTAGGATGGGAAAATTGTAAGCGTTGAAGCATGAAATTGCTATTAAATGATAATAATACCTGCACGTGTTTGCGAATATTGAGACAGAAGAACTTGTTGACTTTCGATGTTACCGTTTTGTATAATATTTAAATGATAATTGATTTTTCGAAACCGCTGAAAGAAAATTGCATAGCGAAGTAATTGCGTTATGAGTGGTCATGTTTAAGATTTATTTATTATTTTCATGTAGCAAACAATTCATAAAATCTTTTAACACAGTTCTAGCCAACTTCCATACTTGTCTGTTACTAATATTGTTATTAATTAAGGTTCTCTGTTAACTTATTTATTAATAAGCTATGTGAATAAATGTGTAAATAAAAACGTTATACTTGAAGTGTAATATTTCTTGTGTTGACTTTATCCCATTTTTAGAGATCATTTGAGGAGATGATGATCTGCATGCTCATCATAACTAATTAAGAGAACAAATAAAGAATAAGAAATAATATAAATAACTATATCAAATTTGTCTTTCTAGCTAAGTTATTAAGGTAAGCTTTTAAAATTACCGTTACGTTATAATTTCCTTCTCCTTTAAATTATGCGTTATGAAGGGTCTAAAGAAGTGCTACTAGTTTTTATTCTGTTTTTATTCTTGTCATTTCAATTGACACTATTTTAACTTTTATAATGATTCAAATATGGAGAATGCAAACCTATCTGATTTTTAAATTCATTTTAAATATTCAAATAACAATTTCTAGCTGTTGCTAGATAAAAAGTTACTAGTGAAATCTATAGCAGTTGTAGTCGTATTTCGTAACATCAGAGAGATTTAGGAAATAGTTAATCTAATTTGAAATATATTCAAAAACTAAAATATTTATAAAAATAATGTGCAAAAAATAAAGGTCTCTGTTTTCCTATATTTTTAATTTTGTGGATAAAATCCGAATACTTAACTCTATAATGCAGTGGAAAACATAGATTATCTTCGCACTACTTCCATTAATTTCAAAAAGTTTAATTAAAAAATAAACTAGTGCAAAAACCTTTGCTGATGTTTCCTCATGAAACTAAATAATAAGATTAATGCGAATATGCCATATTTCCTTTGTATTTCATCCGATTGGAATTAGAATCCGATTGGAATTAACAGTATGCTTAACATGGAATTTGTCAATGGGATAGAAAAGGGTAGAGAGCCCATATAGCCTAGTCTTCAGTAATTTTTCACATAAGTAGTTAATTTATAAATGATAGATATATGCATATGGTTTTTTTAATTCAATATTTATTAAAACATTAGTAGACATTTTAAATAAGATAAGATATTTTTTATTTGCGATAAATATGGTACATTGCATAGATAGAAGGTAAGTTTGAGAAACACACATTTAGCTTACTATGTCAGCATACAAATATTAAATTAAATTAAAACTATTAAATACTTTTAAGTTACAACATTGGAAGTTACATATTTCACATTATACATTAGATTTCTTTGACATAAATTCGTCAATTGTGAAAACGTTTTTTCTATTAACCATTTTCGCAGTATCAACTTAAATCCAGTAAATGAAAGTTCCTTTATATGTACTGGTATTTTATTGTAAATCTTTATGCACATTGCGTAACAATTCTTTTGGCAGCGTGCGGTTCTAGGAATACACTCTAATACAAGTCTATGTGGGTTCCTAGTGTTAGTCCTATAGTTGAAAATTATGTAAAAGTTTAAATTAAGTTTTCATGGCTAAATTAGTAACAAATCGTCAAAATTGTCACTGGTCTGTGTACCACCATTTTAAACCACCCTATTTAACGCAAATAAAGATATTCTATTTTGATATAAATAAATAAATATTTTTTACATTCACACCAATTAGCCTAGCCCAAGGTAAGCACTGTAAGGCTTGTTATGGATACTAGGGTAACGGATAGACATACATATATTGTACATAAATATGTAATATTTATAGAAATATATTTAAACACCAATGATTTAAATACAAATGCTCGTATTCATCATACAAAAATTTGCGCCTCCGGGATTTGAACCCGGGACCATCGGTGCGAAAGGCAGGGTCACTGCCGTTGCACCAAACGGTCGTCAAATATTCAATCAAGATGAAAGTAACTTGGTAATAAAATTCACCTTAGTTCAAATAAGAAATTTACCTACTAAATAGATTGTCATTTACACAGTTCAATCGACTCGGCAATGGCCGGCAGGCAGTAGTTTCGCAACCCACATCCGTGTGACCGAATCGGGCCACACGTGTGACACGGGGCACCTTCCGTCCAGGGTTACCAGATAAAAGTAAGAAAATCCTGGTGAAAAGTATAACTGTATGGAACATACAGAAGACCGCACATTCAATTGATGCATGACACTTAAACTGTTAATATTTATCCAACCTTTTGTCAGTAATGTAGTCACTGGATCAACCCTATTATAGCTTATTCCTCATATTAAGATTCCCAAAATACAGGTGGAGCTTAGTGTGGAAATTTTAGTTTTAAGAAACCTGTTGTAAGACTTTCGTGGAATAAAGAATTAATTTGTTTATATTTATTTAAATTTTATATTAGTGACCAATATTTGGGCCACGAGAAGAATCCAGCAGTCAATAATTAAACAATAAAAATTTTCATTAATTTCCGTCTAAATTAAAGTATTTGTGATGGCAGTCAATATTATTGTTAAAATCATGTATTTCTTACTTTGGCGTAGGTACCATCGAAGATATGAACAATAAATAAATATTAGTCAAAATCACATGCATTATTGGGAACTCAAGTTAAGTAGTAAACACTTGAGTTTTGAAAATAAAATCAACGACAACAGCAGCTAGAAAAAATCGTATTCCATTTTGATCTGGTCGAGTCTCAAACTCGGAACCTCAGAGTAACGACATCATGAATACGGACATGCAAGCCACTCGACCACGGTGGTCGTCAAAACAATGGTCGTTTGTGTCGTACCAAAAACCAATAAAGTATAAAGAGCAAAAAGAAAATAAAAACTCTAATCAAAATCTAAGGACCTTGGCACTTTGCGTTTTTTCAACGCGCTTAATAGGAACACGCGTCAGACGCGCGTCAGTAGTCCGTTTCTATTTATTCCAAAGAGCAATTTTTGCATTTCTAATGCGTTTTTATAGATACAGATACCGATTTAAGCGCGAGACTGTGATTTATGCAGGTATTCAAAAGTACAACTTTGAACACCTACATAAATTCACAGTCAAGCTGCGTTTGACGCGCGTGTGTATCGCGTTTGTATCGATTAAGAGCGCATCAACAGCGCGTTTTAAAAACGTGGTGTGTACAGACTTTAAGTAACACCACACGCAAGCTAAGCGATGTGACGCACTGGGTCGGGGCCAAGAGCAAAAACCGAACATTGTCCAGAAGAGCTGTTATTGTGTGAAAAAAGCGAATCCGACGTGGGGGAAGTCACGGCCAAATGTAAATAACCTAATTCATTTTCCCAATGAACTCTGACATGTCTGGTCATATCCTGTACATACGGTAGCCTGGTAGGTAACCCTACCAGCGCCACACCCTTCGCCACACGTCATGCAGCTTAGTACTAGTCACTCATTTCATCTTAATCGATTGTGCAAACTCTTGTTAAAGTGGTTCTTTTACAAACAACGCTGGTGTACAAAATAGATAGGTACTAGAAACTTTCATCGGGTGTTCCAAAGGATCGGTATTTCAATGGGAGAGCATTGGAAGTCATCAAGATCAATCCATTATCTCTCCATTACTGATGCACAGGACTTTGAGATGGATATAATCATCGTAAGGAGAATGTGCTGTGGATTTTGCGACTGTGTCGCTAGATTAAGCGGATATTTAATGATTTGAGCGGGTATTTTAAGAACAAATCTTAAAGACCAACTATGAAAATGTATACAAATTTTTCATAACCCGTTAGCAAGTATATTTATTATAATATTTAATAAATACTTTAAATATAGAGAAAACATTAAAGAATATGTCTTTTTTTATTACTTATGGCCAATACGGAACGCATCTAAATCTAATCTGTGAAGCAATACTAAGTTAACTTTACTGACATAAATAAACTAAGGACTTAGATAAACTTTTTTATTTTATAACATATCTTCTATCATGATGGAAGTTCAGTGTGTTTAACTCAAATGTTATACATTACTATGAGCTGTACATATATCAATTAATTGGCTCCAAAAAGTATTTTTTTTTCATTGTTTAATTTTTATATTAAACTAGCGGACGTTGTTCTGCCCGGTTCCAATGCTACCCCTTGTCTAATTGTAAATTTATACCATCCAGGGACCTAGGCAAACGTATACGAAAAAGGTCATTAAAATCGGTCCAGGTTGCTTGGGAAGACTGCAGTGATTTCATATTTCGACAACTGTTTGGTGCAACGGTAGCGATTCTGCCTTTTGCACCAACAGTCTTTGGTTCGAGTTCTAGAATGAGCGGATGTTTGTATGATGAATGCATTTGTTTGCATGGGTATATATCAGTGTCGAAATACAAAAAACATAATTATAATCATGAAAGCTTAAAACAATATATTTCTATAAATATTAAATATCTATATATCATATAATAAATATGACGATTCGTTACTCTAGTTTCCATAACCTTACAGCCTTACTGGCTAGGCTAGGCTAATTATTATGACTGTTAGAAATCATTGATTAAATTAGTAGGTACATAGGTATTTGTTTTTTTTATTATTACTTGGAATCTTGCGATGAAAAAAATATTAAATTTTTTATCGATATTAAGCGGTATATAAAGTTATTTTTTTCTAAAAAATTCTCAACTGTTTACTTAATGTTTGAGAAAATTATTTTTTCCAACAATACTTCCCAGGCTACGCAAGCCACCAGCGGTATAAATATACGGGTGGAAATAAACTTCATTATTTTAACTATGGATACGAGTGTAGTAGATACTGAAGTGATTCATATATTGCTCTCCAATACTTAATTATTGACTCCTCGAGGCGCGAGGTTGTCAACACGTTATCACGTTGCAACACATCGGTACTTCCGCTCCCCTGCCCGCTCGTGATCGTGCCCTTTTGCGGTCCTTGATACTTTGAAAGCTTTAAGCTCACGATTTGAGTTTGCTCTTAATAATACATTACAGATCTATGTTTATCACCTAAGATATAAACATTCTGTAAAAAAATATTATAACAATTTTTCTAAAAAGAGTGATAACCATTCGTTTAACACTAGAAATAAAAATAAACTTCCTCTTGTAAGCTTCAGATTGTCAAAAACGGAAGAGAGAATAACGGACCCTTAGCATAGAAGGTAGGAGATAGATTGTACCAAGCGACCGTCATTTTATCTTATCTTTATGGTAATCACTATTTACATGAATGCCAAGCCAATATACAGTTCGGTTCGATTTCTGACAGGTGTTTAGTATCTAGCAACATTGATATAATTAAAATAAAATCCTTGTTAATTGCACATTACTTTCCCTACAGGGGTGTAGTTGGTAAATAAATCAACATGAAAGCGAATACGGAAACATGAGTTTGTATTCAGTCTTCTATAGCGTAATCGATCAAAAAAAATTAAGTAATAAAATATAATTACCACAGCGAGCTTGGTACAGGAAGGGCATTGCGACATACCGGGGTACACTGAGTAATATTAGACCCGCCTAGATCGTGTGTGGTTGCGTCACGTAGCTCTGTATTATTTCCCGCGCAACACAGTAAACTAAGAACTGTAGCAGTCTGTCGAGCCTCCGTGGGCTGTGTTGCAGGCACACCTATGGGACGGTCGTGTTACAACATGCCTAGATAGCCACCAGCGGCGACCACAATTTAGTTAGAAACAGAAAATACATAATACCATCTATTTTTTTGGACAATTAATAGTTAGGCACTCACGCTTAGTGATTATCACTTTGATTGTCAAACGAGATATGTAATAGCCCTGCAGATCCAACAATTAAGATTAACTTAAGGATAACTGAATATTGTAATGTTTCGTCGGCTTAAAATTGAGAAATGAAGATAGATCTGTCAATTTCTGCATTTTCAAGAGCTTGAGACTTAAGAAACGAAGGGAGATGCACACAAAGTACTATTAATAAAAACCAATACCTGTATTATAATTAAAAAAGTTGCTGTAATTACGATAAAAGTTTATTAAGTGTATTTTTTTGCAAACAATGTTTAATTATATTGTTATCTCTAAATTTAAATTTAGCAAAATTACAACAATACAAATCACAGAACAACAAAAAAAGATTCTACAACGTGTGTAAGGATGATGTTTTGATATCAAACAGCACTAAATAGTTTTCTTTCTCCCAGTAAAACACCTGTCTATAAAACTCGTAAGGCAAAGTATGATAAAGAATAATGCCCATTCTGGATTCTTGAGATACTCCAACATCTTTATTCATCGCCTTCCTTCGACTTGATTAATAAATGTGATTTATTTAAAAAATTGTATATCTATATATATGACAGAGCATGATAATAAAACCAAGGACCGTAGCTTCCAATTTTTAGATGCTTATTAAGAAAAAGTTCTCTGTTTATTCGATAAGCTCGGAGTCCCGAGTCTTCGATAAGCGTTTATTTCATTGTAGTTCTGCTTAATTTCTACTATCGGACTTACATTTTTTTCTTACAAAAAGGATTTCTTTTTCGCCTCTTTTTACAGACTTTTACGACGTTACCATCTTTATTGAATCGTTACTATGAACAAATATTTTAAAATTTTACATAAGCTTCTAAAATTTAATCAAAACAGAATTTTTTATTGCTCATACTATCATTTTAGAATAATAATTTTATAAAATACTTTTTTGTTTAAAAGTGCTATTTTTCCTTATTCAAAAACAAAACAATCATTCGGGGCCAGTATTTAAAGTCCTGTTATATTTTTTTCATTAACGATTTCTGTTACTAAAACGGTAATTATAAGGATTTTTCTTTTCTGAAAATATTACTGAGGTTCTAGACATTTCATGAAGTAACAGTTTAAACAAAATGCAAGCTACATACATACATACAAGCAGTAGAAATGGACCTACTGCTTTATATGACTGCGCCCTGCATTTCTGTGCATGATGACATTAGGCATATTTAGAAATGGTAAATGATCTCTGCAATAATTTTTATTACACTTTGAATAGCTATTAACCGATTTATTTCTATATACTATATTTCTACAAAAAGATATTGTATTTTGCAACACGTTTCTATGATTCACGGCACAAACACTAACGGAGCAGATTAATTTATGATTGCAAACTGAAACAATAGTGGGCAGGCAGTAGTATTAGAGGACACGATATTATGTACAGTGAGCCACATGTCGAGTATATCTTTTAAATTAAGTTATTTATAATTCTAGTTACTGGCAACATTATAGTATTTCACCATTTATAATGCTGTTTTCACTTCCTGCACTTTATAAATAACTTATTTTATCAACTTTGTGAGGAACATGATATACATACATAAATGTTTGGTATAAACCCGAATATAATGGAAAGGATACGTTGCATACAACCTTGGATATTAATTAAAACACTGAAAACCATCACTTGACAAAAAAATGTATTTCTTTTTGAGAAAAACTGCATCGTATCGACCCTAGACCGAGATGGTGTATTATTTTATGATTAACCATTAATGGCATGTATTAACAAAAACAATAGTCCGCCTACATCTAGGGTTGTCTCTTTGCCGTTTTCAATACAAATAAATAATCTAAAAGTTTTCGGCCTTTATAATAATTTTAGTCACGCTAGAATCTAGCGACGTTAAAACAAATATAATATGATACAGATGCAGACAAAAATTATCCCTAAATTAGACTTTGTAGTAATATAATGGCGAGATTGTCTATTACAATAGAAAAATATTTAAAACAAAGCTATATTATTATTATTGACGATCGTTGCTGACGATCGATCCTGAGTTTAAATCCCGGAAGGGGTAGGTTTGTGTGATAAATACGAGCATACCTGAGTAATAGGTATACATATTCCTATGAATATTACATCTCTATGTATCATATATGTATGTTTATTCGTTACCCTAGTATCCACACTGGTGAGTGTTGCAGTGCAATTGCAATTGGTGTAAATGGAAGAAATATTATAATTTTACTATTATATGTAAAGAATTTTCTACAAAAAAATATTGTTTATCTATTGTTTGATAGTCTGTTAAGGTCTCGGTAGTTCAGTTGAAAGGGCAATCACCCGGATAGAGAAAAGCTACAGGTTTGAGTTCCACCTGACACATGAGACACTTTTTGTATAAAAATGTTTTTGATATAAAAATCCAGCAATTACATTTACCTATAACAAGTGTTAATAAGTGTTATATGATGTAATAGCTCTATCTCTTTATAATAAAACACATTTACAAGTAATCTATTAAAAATTGTTCTATTAATATTGTTTTTCTTTTCGAGTAATAATTCTAATTAATCGTTACTAGAATTAACCGTGAAAGTGCAAAATTAAATTGCATTTAAATTTATGTAAGTAGTCAACATTGAAAGCATTATTATTTATAATGTTAATACTAACGCTTTCAATAATGCTTACGTTTTTATCTTTTTATTAATATAAGAAATAATTTTGTTGAAAAATAATTGTTTAGTGAATTCATAGTTGTGAATGTCCGAAGATGTAGAGCTAAGTATGTATACAGTCTCTACTCATGCGCCTGCGCAGGGCGTAGGGCGTAGGGCCGCAGGATATAAGGAGCGTGGGGCGCAAACGCAGCCAGTCTCCGCTTGGCACCACCGACACAATGAAGGCTGCTGTGAGTATCCTGGCAGTGCTTTGATGTTTTTTAAATAAAAAAATAACTAAACATTCCATCATAAACAATTAATTTTCCTTATTGGGCTCTAATTCTAATTATTTAATCTTAACCAAGTACTGGCATTAAAATATAATTATAAAGTTTATATTATATAAAAAGCCTTGCAAATTAATGAATTGAATTAATAAAAACATTTTAATTTCGATAGCAATTAGTCCTGAGAACACGGTTGTTAAGGAGTCGAAACGTCAGGATTAAATATACAAAAAACAGAAATAAAAGCATCGTGACTCCGATTACGTGATTTTATTTATTTGAATGTGCGATAGGCGCGAAAGTGAAGCAATTAAATAGACAATTACAGTTACACTTCCTTTCGAGTAAGAGACATTTCAATGATTACTTTTCTTTAATTATTTTATGTAAAGCTCTATTTAGGCGATCAGGAATACTATACGATTTAGCATTTATATATAGATTCAATTCCAGCTCGAAGGACCAATTTGTAGAGTCGCTCACTTCGTTTAATGCTTAATGTTGTATTAAATGCTTGGTGTAGTGCAAAATAGTTGTCATAGGTGACGAGGATATTTTTTTTCGAAATTTATATGGGCCCAACTTCGAGATATACCCTATCAATAAAAAGAGAATTATCAAAATCGGACAACTCTGTAAAAAGTTATGCGATGTCATATATTACAATCAGTGAGTGAACAATCAATCATCCCCTATTTTGTTTGTAAATGTAGGTGGACCTCCGAGGTCGAGTAGCTCGTATATCGTTTTTATTGATGAAGCCACTCCTTAGTCCCGAGTTTGTTCCCCGGTAAGTTTTAAGCAGATATACCAACTTTATTATTGAGGTATGGGAGTTGTATCGTCGTTGTTTCTAAATTGTATAACACGAATGCTTTAGCTACTTAACTTGGGTTCAAAACAATGTATGTGGTGCTCTTATCCTTATAATAATTACTTCTTTGCCACTCAAATACATACAATTCGATGTATTATTATAGCAACGTAAGTGTAGCTCCTATATTAAAGTTTATGGCCGTGATTCTTGATGTTATCGGACCAGTTACGGTCATTGAATAAGTTTGAGCGTTAACAGTAACCAATGGTTATGTTAACTGCGAGTTTCCCACGATAACCGTGATTAGCACGATCCTGCTAAAGGTCAATGGGTCCTGTTTGCATACTATTGTTGATGTGCTAACAATGCCGTTGTAAGTTTTCTATTCAGATCTGAATATCTATTTTAAGTAGGTACTGGTTACTCGGTATATTATTGCTTTTCCATAATTTTAATTTTATATGGTTCTTAAACAATAATTTATATAAGTACATTATAGATTCTGTGGGTACAGCAAATTAAGTTCTAAAATCTCATAATTAAATAATACTGCACTCTTCTAAACGAGAATCTTTTAAATTAACGCATTTATTTTATAATTAGTAAAAAATTATCAGTTTATATTTTTCAATTTTTATTTCGTGAAACTGTTCTAATTTTTCTCAGAAACCAACCTGGAAACCAACGAACACTCAATTGTTTCATACGTTCTATTGATACTCGTAGATCTATTGCTTAAAAAATCAAACTTGCATTTACAAAGTTAGCAGTTCATTTTAAAATTACCTATTGATTGTCTTTAAAATGCATGCTCTTTACATAACTTTGAAAAAGACAAATAATGTATTGCCTAATCACTAGAAAATAACATAAGTAATAAAAACACAATAAGAAGGCAAGATGTTTTGAATTTGTCATTATAATACGATTTGTAACGAATAAATTTTATCTAGGGTTTAATAAGTCATCCCTAAATCTGAAAATTTACATGATGTGTAGCCTACCAGTGAATTAAACTTGTATATCCACTTTGACTTACTAACGCGTCCTACGAGTGATGAGCAGATGTTAAAACGCTGCATTAATAGAACCGCACTGTAACATTGTTTGCAGCATTTTGTCATTAACTAAACTAAACTAAACTTAAATAATATTATTATTTGTAATATTAAAAATACGAAAAATTCTTGACATAAAATTCAACAACTTTTTAACGGAATTTATATTTTATCCGGAAGTTTCGACTCCTTTACACGAGGCGTGATCACAGGATGATTAAGGCAATAGTCGTCATATATTTTCTTAGTAGAAATTCATATTGCTTCACAATATTTTAATCGGCACATTCCCGAGAGAAAAAAAAACATACATAGTAGAAAATATATGACGACCATTGCCTCAATCATCCTGTGATCACGGTTTCTGTAAAGGAGTCAAAACGTCAGGATTAAATATAGAATAAATTAGGCGCATAATCCGGAAAAAAGTGTTTTATTCAAATGGATAAAGTGCGCGAAAGTGTCGAAACTAAACATAAAAAAATTCTGTTGAAAACATTGTCACAAAAAACAGCTTCTTATCACAATTTTTATATGCAAATTAATGTGTTACTTAAATTAGCTCCATTCTGATATAAAGTATATTCCTACAGCTGTGCGTTTTACTGCTGGCGACTGCGCTGGTCTCCGCCGAGGAGAAGAAGACCGAGAAGCGAGGAGTGCTCGGCCTCGGCTACGGGTTAGGCCACCCCGCGCCCCTAGTCGGCGGCTACTACGGCCACGGGCTGGGTCTCTACAACCACGGCATCTACGGGCATGGTCTCTATGGACAAAGCCTGTACGGACATGGGTTGGCGGCCCCCATCGTGGGCCACGGGATATACAACGCCCCCCTGGCCTACAGCTCGCCGCTCCTCGGTTTAGGCCAAGGCTGGCATTAGTTTTCTAACGTCGCTTTAAGGTTTTATTGTATTAGTGCCAAATTACGAGAATCTCTTTGGTGTTCAATATATTGTAAGAAATCAATTAAGCTTTTATTTTGCCCTGTCCTGCTCAATGTTATAGATGACGCCTTTATAATTCTGATTTAGACAATACAACATATATATGCTTACCTATTTACTACTGAATTTTGCCCTAGACCATCGGTGGCAATATAAGCTTTGGAGAAACTTTTAGCTCACCACGAAAGATTGGCGGGAATAATACTTTGGTAACTTCAAAGGAACTAAACCTTTATATCTCAATTGGAATATTATGTTAAGTCAATTCATACATAAACATAATACATTGAACAAGTCTGTTGCTTCCTGTGATTTACCTATCAGTAACTGTCTAACCTACGAAACCTACGTTGTATTAACATGTATTCAATAAGATAATATTGGGTACTATACAGTTTCATTCAACTACTTTTAATAACCATTTTGCAAGAGGAAACAGCAAGCAATTTGATTCGGCGATAACAGGAAATGTCGTTATGCGACGGTGCCAGATGGCGTGGAAACGTTTAGATTGATATATAGAACGTATACAGTTGTGACACTCGCCTTGTAAGGATTATGTTCCGAGACTATTTGGAGTTATTGAGAAATATATAAACTGCTTCATATCATGTGAACCGTTATAACGTCTTTTTCCAGGGTTTCTGTTGATGTCTGCAATAGATATTTGTACAAAGGTTAGCTTTGAAATAACAAACTTTAAATTTTTATTACCATTTATAGATATGAATGACCTTAATGGAAATTATAGTAAATATTAGAGCATCTTTGCATTTATTTTTCTTGATATTACTGAAAAGATGGTTTGACTGGCCACTTTTTGAGTTTGCATTATGCTTTCTGGGTGATGATTTGGAACGGTGTATATATAAATATTTTCAAGGAATTCAAAAAAATCTGTGAACTGACAGGCACTAAATACGATTAGTACTAAACGTATTTAAAACATCGTTCTGTCCATATCAACTTCAAGTAAAAGACGAAAATCTTATATTTGTTGAGTGACTGTTGATGAAAACCGTTCTGTCTTTTAAATTGTGATATATTAAAAAAAACAGGTGTTGGCTATCCTCCTGAGATTGATACGCTGCAGATTAACGATGGTGTAGATGCTTAACAATCACTAGCAAAACATATCGGGGCGTGCTTAATAACAAATTTTTGACTTGTTTTTACTTTTTATAATAACAATTGATAATTTTTTGTTCAATTATAAAGTTTATCATCTGTAATAAATTGCTAGTTTTTAATTAAATCTCTGTAACTTACTTTTTTTGACCGTAATAGATATTATTTACCTATTTATCAGACCACAACTTTATCACCGTACAGTATCAACATGACGTAATGCATCGATACACCCAGAACTGGGCACTTGAGGCCACACATTAGCTAATCCCCAGGCGTTTCCTTCTACGTCGATCGGTACCGCTCCATTCGTATAAGGTGGATTCTGTAACCACGTTCCTCGAATAGCCGGCGCACTTAACACGACTCAATTTATACCAGTTTCCTTTTCCACTTCAGCAATTAGGCAAAACATAGTGGGATAGCACCGATCCTTTACACTCAAAGTTGACGTAAAAGGCGACTAATAATACGAGTGTTCGGGTATGAGCAGGTGCGTGCTTAAAGGGATATTGATGTTAAAAGTTGTGTAACCCAAACAATGAGCTGACGCACTTTTTTAGTCAAAATCAATAATATTGATATAGATAAATATTTATCACATTATATGCAAATATTTGCATGCTTAAAATTAAGCAGATTTTGAGGAACTGTTATAAGTTATAATAAGTATAAAATGAACTGTGAATCATAAAATGGTTAGGTTAGGTTAAGTTTTTTTTTTATCTTATTTATTAAAATAGTGAAACTGATTAAATTCGATAATATTATAAAGTTTTTCTCGTGAGGGGGTTTGTTATTGTGCGTATTTGCAAACGAGGGTTGAGGCTAAGGATACCTCTCGCCTAGAGTGCAAGTACAGGAAAAAGAAAGAGTTTGTAGGCAGAGAGAGCCTACAAACTGAAAAGAAAGAAAGAGAAAAGAAATAGAATTAAAGTGTAGCTTCTATTGAAGCTTAAGGTTATTAGTGATATTAGTATTAACCGTAGTTTATACGTTCTTCTAATTTATGGAGGTAATTTTGACGAAGTGTGCATAGGTTTTATGTGGACGCGTGATTGAGGTTTAAATTTAATTTGGGGCTTTTGGCTTTTGCGTTTGTGCAATTGATGCATTTTGCCGCAGACTCAGAGGTTTTGTTGGGGCAATTTTTTAATTGGTGACTGATGTCGGAGCAGTGGCTGTGGTTAGGTTAAGTTAGGTTTATCATCAATATCATGATGATATTGGACAACACTGATAGTGTCTGGCTGAAATAGAATCTTGACTTAAAATCATATACTTAATTAATACATGCATAATATAAAGCATAAAATACTCCATTGTAATACATTGTAATTGTACTCCATAATTGATCGGGATATTTTAATTTTTAAGTCATTGTCCTTAAAGTTCAATTTAAGTTGGGTCGAAGTGGTGTCCTCTGTGCAGTGTTCTGAGGACTTTTGGCAACACTGTTTTGTCGTTGTCATTAGATTCATTTTCCTTAATTATATTAAAGTATACAGAAGCATCATGGTTCGTTGAATGCAATTCTTATTATTTAATTATTTGGGTTTAAAATTCTTTCACACTACAAACTGCTTCTATCCATTATAATAATATTTTAAGTATTTTGTGAATTTAACATTTAGTTGTATAGTTTAAAAGGCATTTATGTGTAGGTAATTTATTAAAATAATTGTCATGCATATTTATTGAGTCCAATGAAAAGACAAATAGTAAATCGATCGCCAATTCGGTTTCCATCTTTAATTATCTTGCAATATTTATAAATCAAAAATTTTGAGTCAGAAAGTATCGGCTTCTTAAGATACGAATTAAATACGTCTTATTTATCTCTGAAATTCTACGAGCTGGCAAAACTTATTTTAATCACTTTTGTATGTACTTACCAGCTCCAGACGCTTGAGTCCATTAAAAGGGAGAGCCAAGATGCTTATATAGGCAATGACGAGCTTTTTATAAAAAGCTCAAAGCCTTGGGCATAGACGAAAGGTAGCTAGCCTATCCGTTATACATATACATAAATGTATGGAGCCTGTCCGTAGTGGTAGTTCCTTGCGAAGATTCGGAGATGAGTGAAACTCGAGGTCAGGATTCAGAATGATTTATTCTCCTTTTTTTTTTTTTTTTTTTTTTTTTTTTTTTTAACGTGGAAACCCTTCTATGGCTAGCTGCACATTTAAGGTGTTATGACAGGCTATACTGACTAAAACCACGCCCTACCTAGGTAGTATGCAAGTACCTTTAGCCGGAGAGGCTGTAAAAGGTTTCATCCTAGCGACCGCCTCGGCGAGGCTCCGGCGGCGCAGCGCCGCACTAGTTACAAACTAGCGCATGCGCGAGAAGCGTCCCCCACCCCGAGTGGGTGGAGACCGTGTAAAAGGAACTGAGCTGCATAATGCCGCTCCTTATTATAGTCTAAACTAAGCTAGCTACGTTTGGACCTAAGTTCTAGCGTTCGTGTGAGCCGTAGAGAGGCTTTCCACAGCGAGCGTTAGTGCGTCAGGGGCGTCTGTCAGTACGTGTTTGGGTCTGCGATAGTAATGAGTGGACGGGCGGGGTGGCTCGTAAGCCGCGGCCCCGCTGATGAGTGGACTAGTATGCTCCTCCGCGGCTTTGAAAAACCGCTCGGAGCATTGTTTAAAATGGGATTGTATCGTGGGAAGGGACAGGTCCCTGTGTAGGTCCGCGTTGCGGACGTACCAGGGTGCGTCGGTTGCCCTACGACAGAAGAGATTTTGGACCGTCTGGATCGCTTTAATTTTTCTTGAATTACTGTGCGCGAATACCGGCGCCGCGTACGTCATTACGGGTCGTATGCAAACCTTATAAAGAGTGAGTTTATTCCTAACGGACATTTTGCTCTTCCGACCTAACATACAGTTAAGACGGCTTAAATAGAAGCGAGCGCGTTTAGTTACTCTGTGGACATGCGGGCCGAACGTGAGGCCTTTGTCGAGAGTAACTCCTAAGTATTTGGTGGAGCGGTGCCACGGTATCGGGGCACCTTGTAACCTTAAGGGTCGGGTCCCATCTGGGACCACGCGGGACCTACGTTTTACGTCAAAGCCGACAGCCGCGCTTTTGTCGGGGTTGACGTCTATTCTCCACTTGCGAAACCAGTCGCCAAGTTGTGAGATAGAGCATTGAAGTCTCCCTAGTATTGCCTTATGTGACGACCCTTTAAGATAAAGGGCGGTGTCATCGGCGAATAACGCTAACTCTGTGCCGTTAGTTGGCACTGGTATGTCATTAGTATAGACACTGTAGAGCAGCGGCGAGAGGGCCGACCCCTGCGGCACGCCCGCTCGGAGCGGTCGCGGGGACGAGAGGGTGCCTTCATAGCGGAAGCGGAAAGCGCGATCGCGAATGAAGGAGTTTAAGAGTTTTACTAACCGGTCAGGCGTATCTAACTCGTATAGTTTATAAATGAGACCGTCGTGCCAAACTTTATCGAAAGCTTTGGCGACGTCAAAGAACACAGCTACGGTTTTTTGTTTGCGAGGAATAAAACCGCTGAGAATGTACTCAACAATTCGGTGGACTTGCTGCGGGCAGCTGTGTTTTGCGCGAAAGCCGAATTGGTGGGGAATTATGAGATCATTTTCAAACAGATGTGCTTTCATGCGTGAAAGTATAATCTTTTCGAAAATTTTACCCATAGCCTTTAGGAGGCTTATGGGGCGATGATTTGCCGGTTGGTCTAGAGCCTTACCGGGCTTGGGTATGCCTATAACGATTGCCTCTTTCCAGGCGGCTGGAAAGTAGCATAGATCGAAACAAGCGTTGATAATAACTGAGAGTAAAAGGAGAGCCTTTTCGGGGAAGTGTTTGAGCGCCTTATTAGAAATACCGTCGGCGCCCGGTGCTTTACGGGGCTTAAGGCCCCTTATAAGAGATTGGACCTCGTCCACCGAAGTGGTGATCGGAGGGTCATCTGTGGAAAGCGGGAGGGAGGTCCTGCTTCGGACCTCTTCCTCTACCGTCCGGATGTGATCCGGGTCGGTCGCTTGGGTGCTGGGCGAGCATTGAGAAGCAATGCTGTCCGCGAAGCATTCGGCTTTTTCGTCGTCCTCGAAGGCTCGAGTGCCATCGGGGCGGGCTAGCGGTGGAGTGTGGGTGATAGCATCACTACGAAGTGCTCTGGCCACTTGGTAGTAAGCTACGTGCGAAGGGCAGATGTCCGCCATGAGATCATTCCATCGGGAGTGTCTCAGCTCGGAAACTGCGTCCCTAACTTGGCGCTGCAAACGGTTTGCAGCAGCCCTATTTAAAGGGGTGGGATAGTACTTAGCATCTCTAAGTGCTTTGTTTTTGGTTCTAATCAGGTCACGAACCTCTGGCGGAAGTGGCCTATTAGGTAGTACGACTTCACGCGACTGTTCAGTGACTGTTGATTGAACCAGACTGGTGAAGGAATCGATGGCGGCATCGATCTTACCCGGGTCATCTAGTTGACCGGGCGAGAGGACTAGATTGGAGGATGGCTCCTCTAACGCGGACGCGAGCGAGGTTTGATAGCCTTTCCAGTTAGTACAAGTTTTCTTTTGATTGTTCGGAGGTTCGAGAGGGCCTAAAACGAGCGATACGGGCCGATGGTCTGACCCTAAATCGTCTAGCGATTCTATCGCGTCGAGCTTAAGAAATATATTCTTAAACAAGGCAAAATCGAGCACGTCCGGAAGAGAATTTACGTTCCGAGGGAAATATGTCGGACGTAGTGGACATATAACATCAAGACCTAGGTCTTGTGTTATTTTCAAAAGGTAGGGACCACTTGGGTTGGTTTCCCTACAAGTCCAGTCGGTGTGTTTGGCGTTAAAGTCGCCAAATAGTATGACCGAGTCTCCCAGGGACAGTAGTGCGTCTACGTCACTACGGAGAGGGAGAGAACCTGAGGGTAAGTAAACTGAGACAATGACTATGGACGGGTGTCCTGTCATTGCTAGTTTGCAAATTGAAGCCTCCATATTGATAAGTGGAGGGGTGGGAAGGGGGCAACAATGGAAATCGCTCCTGTAGTAAATGGCAGTGCCCCCGCCATTGCGGTCGGGTCTGTCATTCCTAATTAATTTGTACTTTGGGATGTTTAATCCCCTCAGTACGCTTGGTTTCAGCCAAGTTTCCTGAAGTAGGAGTAGGTCTACCTGTCTATTCTTGACGAATAGTTTTATTTCAGGTAGATGTTGCCTAACACTACATGTATTAAATGAAAGGAGCGATATCCCTCTGGGTTTTATACGACCCGCGATTCGCGAAGTAAGGTTAATATTATTATTAGGAGTAGCCATTGACGTTGCTTACTCTATTAATTACAGAACGGAAATTACAAGATAATTTACTTAAAGCCTCGGGGCTCTCTTTATGGTATAGCCTCGGCGGCATACCCTTTTTATTAAATAGAGCCGCGCACTCTCTACGGTATTGCCTCGGTTCGCCTCGGAGGCGTGACCGGGCACTGTGCGAAAGGGATAGCAATAGTAGTCTCAGAGGGAGACTGCCTATTGTGGGACTAATCGACTTAGGAATGGGTCGGGCTCTGCTATAGATACCTATTGTATCTATACTTATAACGCGCTTAATAACGACGAGTGCTCGCAAAGCGCAAGGAGCTTTGCTTGCGGGGAATTCGCTAATCGCAGTTTCCCTGCGAGTATGGAAATTTCTCGGATGTTGATGCCCTCTATGGCCGTACGGACGGTCAGGAGGTCATCCGCGATAGTCGGAGCGGCGGCGCTCGCTGGGGATGCCCTTGGGCGAGGTGTAGGTTGGGCTGCGGGGGCCCTGATGGGGCCCCACGCAGAGTTGGGAACTGGTGCCGGGGCCCTTGCGGGGGCCCGGGTTGGCTTTGGGACAGCGGTGGGGGCCTGAGGGGCTGCCATCGCTCGGATTGGGACTGCCGGGGCCCTTGGGGGTCCCCAGGCGGGAGCCACGGTGTGAGGCTTCCTTGCCGGAAGGGCGGGGAAGTTCTCAGCCGTGGGGGCTGGTGGAGGCGCTACGTTGCGCTTGGGTTTGGAGATTTATTCTCCAGAAAACACACGTATTTATAGGCGGACAGTGACGTACGACGGTGCGGCTCGTAGCTCCTGCGGCGGTGTGCGAGTGAGACGGCAACATCGGACCTCTCGAGCGGACCTTATAAATATAAGTTGGTTCCTCGACGCTCGCTCTCCAGTATGCGCGCGGCGCCCGTAGATGCGACGACTCCCACAGCACTCCCCTTCAAGAGAAGCGTACGTTTCTCTTCACCGATCGTCCGCTTCTCGTAACGTATGGTTTGCTTGCTGATGTGGGTGTCGTCGTGTCTTGATGTGGCGTCGGTGCTGCGTTGATGTTAGGAACACTTGATGTCGCTTCTGTTGGTTCTTGAATGACGTAGGCTGGTTTTAGCCTGTCCAACGATACAACTGCAGTACGTAGCGGTAATTGAATCTTGAAGTACTTCTCATACCGCCTCAATACTTCGTAGGGTCCATCATAGGGTGGTGTTAGCGGCGCCCTTACGGCGTCATTTCTGATGAAAACATGCGTACACGTAGCTAGGTCCTTGTACACAAATGGCTGGCACGATGAGTGTGATGCTTGCGGGGCTGGAGTTAGTGACGTCATCGTGTGAGAGAGACGGCGTACTAACTCAGCGTCTTCTATTTTGCTCTCAGTAGGTATGAAGAAATCTGATGGTATGCGAAGCGTAGTCCCATAAGTCATTAGGGCTGGACTTAGGTTGTTGTCTTGACGAAGTGCGGTGCGTAGGCCCAGAAGGACCGTAGGTAGTTCGTCTGCCCATTGAGTAGTGGTGCCGCGCGCCATCAGGGCGGCCTTCATAGTGCGGTGCCATCTCTCCACTTGACCATTTGATTGTGGATGGTAGGCCGTAGTACGCAGTCTTGAGATGCCAAATTTCTTCATCAGCCCGTTGAATAGCGCGGATTCGAACTGTCGGCCCTGGTCTGTGGTTATGCGAAGTGGACAGCCGAATCGCACTATCCAGTTGTTGTACAGTGCTTGTGCGACAATCTCTGCAGTGATGTCTCTCACGGGTATTGCTTCGGGCCATTTGGTGCAGCGATCGATGATCGTCACGCAGTATCGATATTCATTCGATAGTCGCAGTGGGCCGACTATATCGATATGAATATGTTCAAACCGTTGCGAAGGCGGGAACTGATTCGGAGTGGTGGTCACGTGACGATTCACTTTGGCTCGCTGGCAGCTAACGCAGGCTTGTGTCCACTGACCCACTTCTTTATTCATCGATGGCCAGAAGAACTTGCTTGAAATCTGCTTCCGTGTCGTCCGCACGCCCGGGTGGCATAAACCGTGTTGCGCTTTGTAGGCTGCGTAACGGTATGCAACTGGCAGGTAAGGACGTGGCGTTGCGGTCGATAACTCGCAAGTGATGGGTTTATCGAGTCCTGGTACAGATACTTGTCCGAACTTGAGGTTAGCTTGTTTCTTCAGTTGTTTCAATTCTTCGTCGTTTTCTTGGTCGATACTCAGTTGTTCGTAGTCTATGGACGTCGGGCATTGGATTTCTTCGAGCCTTGACAACGCGTCTGCAACGATGTTTTCTTCTCCTTTAACGTACGATATTCTTGAGCAAAATTGACTGATGAAATGAAGTTGGCGTTCTCTTCGTGGTGTATCACTGCTACTCGCCGATCTTGTGAGTGCATAAGCGAGCGGTTTGTGGTCGGTGTATATTACCACATCGCATCCCTCGATCAGTCGGCGGAAGTGCTTGACAGCTGTGTACATAGCGAGTAATTCGCGATCGTACACACTGTATCGGCGTTGCGTGTCACTCATCGCTTTCGAAAAGAATGCGATAGGTTTCCAGTGGTTGTCAATCTTTTGTTGCAGTACTGCGCCGAGGCTGTGGTCGGATGCGTCTGACATGATGGCGAGGTCGCTGCCTGGGACTGGATGACTGAGTATGGTTGCTTCGGAAATGCTTTGTCGGCACTTTTCGAAGGCTTCTTCAGCTTTAGGTGTCCAGTCGATTGGCGTCTTGTCGTTCTTTTTTCTGTTGTGGAGATATTTGTTTAGTTCGACTTGTAGTTCGGCTTGACGGGGCAGGCAGTCGCGGTAGAAGTTAATCATGCCGAGAAAGCGACGGAGTTCGATTATGGTCTTCGGCTTCGGGTAGGTCGCGATGGCTTCAGTGCGTTCTTGGCTTGGTTTAATGCCTTCCGCGGAAACTTCGTAGCCCAAAAAGGTTATTGATTCCTTTTCGAACTCGCATTTGTCGATGTTCAGCGTAAATCCGTACTTATCCAGACGTTGAAGTACTTGATGAAGAAGTTGTTTGCTCTGTTCCTTGTCTTCAGCACACAAAAGAATATCGTCGACGAAACAGAAACAGCCTTCTATCCCTCTCAGCACTTGATGCATGAAACGTTGGAATGTTTGACTGGAATTTCGGAGTCCAAAGGTCATGCACGTAAATTCAAACATTCCGAACGGCGTGATTATTGCTGTTTTCGGTGCGTCTTCTTTGGCGATAGGTATCCAGTAGAATGCCATTTTTAGATCGAGCTTCGAGAAGATCTTCTTGTTGTGAAGTTGGTAAGTGAAGTCTTGTATGCGGGGGATCGGGTAGCGGTCGGGTTGCGTAACCGCGTTGAGTCGCCTGTAGTCCCCGCATACACGTAATCCTCCGTCCTTTTTCTTCACGACGTGCAGTGGACTGGCCCATGGACTGTTTGACGGTTTGCAGATTCCCATTTCGAGCATGCGCTCGAATTCAGCTTTGGCGGCCGTGTACTTCTCGGGTGGCAACGAGCGGGCACGGCCGTAGAGGGGAGGGCCCGTTGTTTCTATGTGGTGTATGACGTCATGCTTGCTCGGTTCCTTGAGTGACATCGGGCGAAGTACATCGGGATATTGTTTGAGAATATCGTGATAGATTTGATCGCTGCTAACGACGTGGATCGACTCGGAGTTAATATTTGTTTTGAGTGCGTCGATCGATAATTCGGTGACCTTGTCGACTAGTTTTTTCTTATCCAGGTCCACAAGGAGTTTGAAATGCCGAAGAAAATCTGCACCCAGGATGGAAGTCTTCACGTCCGCTACGATGAACGTCCAGGTAAAGTCGCGGCGTAGTCCAAAGTTGAGCCTTATCGTTTTGTTCCCATACGTCTTGATTGGTGAATTGTTTGCCGCGTAGAGTTTGTAGGCGTTTACTATGTTGTTGTGTTTCTTGTGCGTGGCGGCCAATACTGAGATGTCAGCACCCGTGTCTACGAGGAAACGTTCGTGAGTGTTGCGATCGTAGACACAAAGGCGATGACTCGTGCTTGGGACACCGACGTCCGCCACAGTCGGTGTCGGCGTTAGTTTTCCGTCTGTTTCTTCCTCCTGCAGCACGGTGATTCACATCGCTTTGCTTTGTCACCAAAGCGATAATGGTATCTGCATTCCCACGTCGAATCTCCAGGCTTCGGTCCAGATGTACGTTGCGTTGATTGCGAACGGGAGCGAGAGCGCGCGCGAAAGGGACGGCGATATCTGGACGTCGAAGATTGGCCGCGCCGTAGTTCCGCGATTTCCAGTGATAACTTCTCAACTTGCTTCGCCAGGGCATCGATTTGTGAGGGAGCGCCGGTCGTAGTTGAAGTTGACACGACGGCGATTCTGGATCCTTGAGTGTACTCGGACATCTTGTCCGCCATGGCGGCCAAAGTGTCTAGCGACGACTCGGTGTTTATAGACAGCACAACTCGAACTAGCTGAGGTAAGTGGTTTAACCATTCTATCTTTAAGCCTTCTTCGGTAATCATCCCGCTGCCAAGTTCTCGCATTTTCCGAAGTAACTGGGATGGCTTTTGGTCTCCCAGCTCGAGTCCGCTGATTAGCTTCTGGAAGTTTTTGACATCGGAGGTTTCATACGCTGCGAGGAGGCGGTTCTTCACTGCGAGATACTTGTCGGTTGCGGGCGGGTTATACAAAATGTCTGTGAGATGTTGCAGGTCTATTGATTGCAGCTGTTGCAGCAGGTACCGGAACTTCTGGTCGTCTGACGTCTTCAGTGGGTCTATGACGGCTTCAAATTGTATGAACCAAGCGCGAGGGATGTCGCGCCAAAAGGGTAAGAGCCTCGACTGTATCGAGACTGCGTTGACATCGTAGTTCGCCTCTGCAGGTATTCTCTTCTCTTGTTCTTCAGCCATGGTAAGCAGCTCCAAATTATTTTTCCAATTCTGATCACGTCGGGGTCACCAAATATGGAGCCTGTCCGTAGTGGTAGTTCCTTGCGAAGATTCGGAGATGAGTGAAACTCGAGGTCAGGATTCAGAATGATTTATTCTCCAGAAAACACACGTATTTATAGGCGGACAGTGACGTACGACGGTGCGGCTCGTAGCTCCTGCGGCGGTGTGCGAGTGAGACGGCAACATCGGACCTCTCGAGCGGACCTTATAAATATAAGTTGGTTCCTCGACGGTCGCTCTCCAGTATGCGCGCGGCGCCCGTAGATGCGACGACTCCCACAAATGTATATAAGTATATACATTTCGGAGAGTATGCAGCAGAATTGCACATCATTGTTCCGCTGTCCCCATTTTTTCATCGGACATTGATTTTGATATACCAAAGAGTCGCGCTAAGCGTTTTAGTTCCAATTTTGTTATACGTACTGAGAAATGGAACTCTCTGCCTGAATCTGTTTCCTGGCAAATACAATTTAGGGGTCTTCAAGTCACGAGTGAATAGGTATCTTCTAGGCAGGCGCTTCAGATCCTAGATCGCGTGTGTCACTTACCACCATGCGGGATAGTGGCCAAGCGCCTGCTTATTTAATATAAAAATACTTTTTACAGTATTCCTATAAAAGAGTCTTAACGTCAAAAATAATTTATAAAAAAATAAATGCTTCGTTGATCCGATAAAATTAAAAAAATTAATTTATATATGCGCAAGGGCGCGATAATGTAAAGAAATCTAAGAAAAAATAAAGATCTAAATAATTTGTTATCTTGTTATATTTTTTTATATACATTACTAACTGACCTGACCACGCGTTGTTTTGTTATAAATTAAAATTAAACCTATCCTGTGTCCTAAGTCAGAACAAATCCAGCAAAATGAAAAAAAAATACATAAAAATCGGTTGAGTAGTTTCGGAGTTCATCTCGGTCAAACAATGTGACATTTTTATATATATAGATTTTTTAGTTTTCATTATTATTATAACAAGAAGGCAAACCTTTTAGTGACCTCAGTGGCATAGAGATAACAGCAGACGAGTGTGACCAGTATAGGTCAGGATCGCGAGGTTTTGCGCTGACATTTCTCGATCATCGTCCACTCATTAGCCTTTGGAACGTTCGCATTTTGCACTTTGGATTGTTATATGTCAGACAAACTGCATTTTGTGTACCCTTTTCAGAATGAAGGTAACCAACACAATTATTTATGTTCTCATATTTAGTTTTAACGCTTTTGAATTCACTGATTTCAATTAACCAGTTTTGGAGGAGACTTTAGGTGGATAAATACAAAAAAATTATGTTCTTGTGAATATTTATTCATAAAAACGAGCTTTCGAGTTAAAATAAATTAATATCTGTTATTATTTGGCTCCTTTTAAACATTTAAAATGTAATAACGTTTATTGCTATATTTATTTTAGTAAGTTTAGGAACCAAACAACTTTAAAATACACTTTGAAAACAATAACTCCTTACAAATAACGCATAAATCGATTCCATTATTACAAAAACTCACTGAAATTTTAAAATAAAATATACTACAGATATTAATTGTAGCGAAAATATTACCAATTACCTTTATTAACCAACTACTTCTCTTCTCGTGATTATTCAAAGTCAATTATTATTCATATTTTTTCCATTCACCATGCCATATTACTATAAGATTTAAAATACGCTCTTATGTTTTTATTAATGTGTAGATTAAAAACACCTCTCCTGTAGGCTATAGGGAATCGAAATGCCAGGGCTTCGACCTCTTTCACGGCTGTTGTTTATAAAAAGTCATTTGTAATTGAATTAATTTATTATTATTATTATTGATTAAAATCTACCAAGAAATCTAACCGGAGAAGTATAACGTCTTAACGCCTACTTACTCACTAACTAATATTTAACTTTGAGTAATGTACTGCGAGTATTGACCAGGCGTTTTGTCACAGCAACGGTTCAAATTTGTTTAACTATAATTATGGATGTCTAACCTTTTTGTGCTTATCCTCATATCCTTTGCCTTCCTTTTATCTAATAGTTTGTGAAAAGACTAGATCATTAGTGCTGCAAAACATAAAATATTCAAAACATAATAACTTTCTGCGCGTAACCGCTCAATTATTGCGAGAGATTACTTTAAGGGTTTCCGGTTCAAATAAATATGTAAATTTAGGATAACATACTTAGTTCTGCTTAGTTTGGGATTAATTATTTAGTTATAATCTAATCATACCTTGTACTATGGATACTAAAAATAAATAATAACAACGGCTCGGAAACAAATAAGAGTTTATCTTATTACACAAATATATGCCCCGATTAGGATTCGAACATGGGATCATTGGTGCAGTAGGAAAGGGTAGTCGCTACCGTACCACAACAACCGGTCGTCAGAATGCCGCGACGGAATTTACACTTGGTGTAGCAAACTCATGAATTTATATTACGATACACACGATTTAATTATATAGCCTAGGTTTTTGGTTACCTAGTCTGGAAATAAGTTCTGTTACAAATGAAAATGTATTTTTTTTGACGTAATGTAATATTACATAGTATAACTTATATGCAATTATTTTTTAAAGTCTCACCAAAAAAGTAATAAATATTATCTGTCTGTCTGCTTGATTATTGTAGTGCTCTTCAATCGTAAACATTTTTTCATCGGTAAAGAGAATATTTCTGTGTCATTCACCAGCGTGTCGTGACAGAAGTCATTTTGAGTCCTAGCGGGAATGCTCATTTCTCGCGATAAGATTTTTTGTTTCCTAATGGGGTTTCGACGAATTCTGGCTTAAACAGCATTAACAGAGGAAGTGTTGTTGTATCTGTAGATAGTACGATATACGAACATACGGCTGATACCAAGCTCACTTTATGCAAGGCGATCACTGCAATTCTATTGTCTTTAACAGCCCATTCCATATTGTAATTTGATAATGAACACGAAAAAAAAAGTGAAATTGCGCGAAATCGAAAGAAGTTTTTATATAATAACTATGTTCCAAATTCGAAATAATTAAAAAGTTGAAAAGGTTTTATATAACAGTATTTATGACCAGACTAGGTATAACAATCACTTCTAATAATTTGAACGATTCAAAAAAAGTTTTCTTTGCTAGCGAATTAGGTTCATTTTTGTTTGAAAAAAGATTACCCCTTATTGGAGTCGTATTTTCTGGCTAAATAAAAAATACATCTGTTTATTACACAATTATTTGTTTCTAGGGAGGTTCGCCACGTTTTGGTCGAATCAATCGCTAACAGCTAGGTAATATTGATAATAGCTGTGACCCAATTCGGTTAAGAAATATGATTTACTTCAAATGTATTAATCAGGGGGCACGGCAGTGCCCCCGCCAAGTCAAGCATTACTTTTTTAACGAAGTGTTTCATAGCGACGACATTGGACTATGTCGTCACCCCCATTGCTCATAACAGACCAGTACATCAAAGCTCGGAGGGCCGGCCCTTTCGCAATATCTTCTTCAATTTGAATTAATTACCGCACAGTCATATAAAAGTACCTTACATGATATGACTACCACATCATCGTCGTCTCTTTCAAAATGAAAGCATTTGTAAGTTTATTCCTTTTATTTAACTTTATTATTCATTTGACGGAAGGGACAGATGTTTGTGTGATGAATACGAGCATTTGTGCCTGAGTCATGGGTATTTATATATATTTCTATAAATATTATATATCAATGTATCATATATACATGTCTATCCGTTACCCTAGTATCCATAACACAAGCCATATAGTACTTACTTTGGGCTAGGCTAATTGGTGTGAATTAAAGACATACTATTATTATACTCGTAATATTATTCCAGTTTTTTTTGTGAAATACCGCTTGCCTACCTTAATTTTAGTGGTAATCTGCAACTTTAATTAACTAAATTGGTGATTGGTGAAACACTTCTTACAGATACTGTAAACGAGTTTATAATTACATTTTTTAACCCGGACTTTTTGACTCAGTTTTCGGGAAATATTCAGAGACTGACAACAGTAAAGGTCGTTATTTTCTTAAAAAAGTATATTGACAATGCTTCAAACACATTATTAATATTCTTGTTAACCCCTCGTGGTAAGCTAAACGGTTTTGTTACAAGTAGATCGACGTCCAGAGTTCATTGGCGAAGATCGAACTAGATGCTCTTGGCTGAAAGCTAACATTTTAACCGATACTCTACGGCCGCCTGTTATTTTATCATACGCGTTCCTAACGACTCGATAACGACGTAAAATTTAATTTTAAATTGTTTAAAATGTGTCTCTTTTCGCATATTTAAAAAACATTATCACTGTCTTAAAAATTGCTTATTTTCGGAACTGAATGACATGACATTAAGTTCTAAATTTGAAATCTAAAGAGACATTTGCATATTTGACATCTTATACTTAGCTCTCTGGTTGGCTAGAAGGCCTTTGACATTATCTTATATTACGCATGCGAGTTATTAATAGAGACCATTTATGACGGAGCTGACATGATTAGATGGAGCTTTGATCATTCTAATTTATTAATATTTTTGTTAGTTTATATTTTATTAAGATTCGATAAGGATTGAAGCATTATTTTTTCGATATTTACAATATAAATATAAAAATGGAGTAGGTATATTAATATATATAATAAAATTAGAAATCTATGAATTTGTAACAAATAAAATAAAATGAATGTGTTATGATTACGAATAATACAAAATGTGCCCTCCTCCCTTCGAAATTGCGGCGTCTGAGAGGGTTCATAGTCTGCTATGAATAAGTTATTTTAAGACCACACATCTATTGTGGCATAGCAATAAAACATTGAATTAAATTAAATGCTTAATAAAATAATCTCGACTGTATATAAAATATGTTTTTAAATGAGAGCGCGTCCTTGCGTCGTCACAACATTGCATTCCGGTTAAATGTTGAGATTACGCAGAATCGGAGCCGTAACACATTCGATAAATGCACTTTGGACATCATCGGATTCAATAAACATATTCATATGAATCTCAATAACGATTAGTATGCAGATTTAGCATTGCATGTCGTATTTAAGTGTGATTTCTAGCGGTGAAACCACGACGGACTAGGCAATGACCTACTGTATTAAATCATATTTAGTAAACGAATATGCTTTTGAATGTCATTTATTCATTCAAAAGTTTTTTTACGTGGAGGACTCAAGGAGTCGAGGTTCTCGATTGTTTAGTAGTTTTTCCATGATTGCGGAGATCAAGTTACTTTGGCAGGGGCCGGTGACAGGATGGTTGACCAACCAATAATTATCTCGAAGTCTTACGTGCTTCAGACGTCTATATAAGCCGTTAGTTTCGGTTGCATCTGTTATTGTTTCTTAACACCCACAAATCCTTACTGGGCCCGCGTTATGGGTTATGCTTCATTCGTTTGGTGTTTTAAACCATAGAGGAGGCAGTAAAAACATTGACTTTATGATGATAAAGATTTTTACAAAATCACACTTTATCCCTAAGTTGCATACAAAAGACATCAACGCGCGTTGACTTTCTGTAGTGTTGTTTTTTATTCTTTTCTTACCTTAGGATGCCTTTTACTATTTTCCATCGTAATTTTATATCTTTATAAAATACAACCTCTTTATTTTATAAATTTACTCACTGACTACATGTTTTATATTTCCTAGGTGTACCTTCTAGTCCTAGCTGCGATAGCGTCAGCTGACCGTGACAAGCGCGGCATCTACGGCGAGCCCGGAGGCCTGTTGTCTTCACCACTACTGGCTTCATCCCTGCACTCAGCACCGCTGCTAACATCGCCTGGTCTACACTCCTCACCTCTACTGAGCTCACACTCTCTGCATTCTCCATCACTGCTCGAATCACCAGCTCTACACGCTGCACCCTTATTAAACTCGCATTCACTACATTCAGCCCCATTACTGAGTTCGCATTCGGTACACTCTGCTCCACTACTGAACTCCCATTCTCTGCTCTCAGGACCACTACTAAGCTCACCGTCTCTACATTCTGCTTCGCTACTCAACTCGCCTCTTCATTCTTCGCAATTACTATCACCATCCCTTCACGGTTCAGTTTTAACTTCACCTGTCCCTCTTCACTCTTCTTCTCTTTTAAACACACATTCTGTCCCTTCTCCGGTCGTCGGTGGTCTCCAGGCTTCGCCTTTAAGTTCTTATGCCCTTCACTCTGCACCGCTTCTCAGTCACTACTCTAGTCCCTTACTATCTTCATCTTCGCTGCCTGTCGTCAAGACGTACGCTGCAGCAGCTCCAGTGCTAAATGCCCACCCTGCCCCACTGCTACAGACCCCGACGCTATCAACAGCTGCCATTGTCCAGCCTCTCCCTCTAACTCATTCCGCCCATAGATATGCCTCTGGATGGTGATGAGTAGTTTGAATTAATAAAATTTGAGCTATCGAAAATACTGAGTCGAAATTGACAAATCATAGCTTAATCGTAGTAAGTGTTGCAAAAAATGACCATTTTTTAACTGAATCAACCTTATATTTCACTTACGTGATAGTGCTAGCAAGTTAATAAGATTTCTCAAAAAATCCCCGATCACTGCGGCAGCAACTTAGCTAACTTATCATTATGTTGTTCAAATAACTGTATAAAAAAGCAGTGACTGCAATTTACAAAATGAATCAAGGTATTGTAGGATTTATTGTAAATATGTTAATCGAATGTTTGTGTACCTCGTACCATTTTAATATTAAAGAAGTTTTTAGTAACACAGTTTTCTTCATTGTTTACCTTTCTGTTTTTGGTGGAGCTATTGCGGCATTCTGTCATATATCTCGTTAGGTAATTACACGGCTATGTTTACCGACGACACCGGCGCGACCTTGCCGCAATGTGATACACTAAATGTGAAACACGAGTGTATTTACGAGAACGCCTAACGAGTGTTACGCAAAGCCCTGACGGGTTTCGTTGGTACTGGCTGATGACATACTGGACTCATCTCAAATTGCCAGACATGTCACCTGTCATGTGAAAGGGATATTCTCCCTAAGCAGTCTATATTCACACGACATTTTTTTATTTTTCGTACTTGAACCTTACTTCAAAATTGAAATAGGAACTTCAAAAACAATTACTTTTACATCATGTTGACACCAGGCAAACATTATTAATAGATAGACGTAAGCAGTTTTATTACTTTTACACTTTTTTTAAACAAACTTTAACATAGAGACGATGCTTGCATTCATAAATACAAGGAAAAATATTTGTACTTCGTAATCAACAAAATATATTCAACATTAGAGTGCCTTTAAAAATTATAAAAATTATACTAACTATAGTTTTTCCAATAACCTGTAATCGAAACATCTGCTAAGTCATCATGAATAAATATAATATACAAATAAAATTAAATCATCATTTTCTCCTTGACTTATAAAATATTTCAAGTTCGCTGTTGCCATGCTCAGTTCCGTCAACAAAATTTTATTTTTAAAGAATCAGTAATAAGCTCACTTTTTAAAAATACTCCATAAATAAAGCTACCTAAATAAGATTCACGGCGTGGGGTCCGACAGAGAAGAATAGCACCAGCCTGGTGGCTTAAGTGGTCACACCCTTAAGTGGTCTTAAGGGTATGTTAAGAGGCGACCAATACTGGAGATAATCACCATACACCTCGCAGACCACAAAGTGAGCCGCAACTTTTTCCAAATTATGGTCTGTTACTACGATCTCCCGTCTGCCAAGCGTAGAGGTTATGGAAAAACCTCCATGTTATGAGCAAGGCTTCCGTGGACATTTTTCGATTAAGATAATGATGACGATGATCATTTGAAATACAATATCCTGCTCTTAAAAGATGTTACAGGCATGCATTGAGTTAAAGAAAGGGTCACTTCGACAGATAAAAGGGTGTTTTTATATACATTTTTAATATACATTACAACTCGATAACGCCATCGTTAACGTGTTTTCTCTATAATTGTATAGGTTAAACTATTTCCATATCAGCTGACCATCGTATGAGTAATTAAAAAAATATATGTCAAGCTTTATAAGCCACGTGTTACGACTCTATTCCCGCTGTAATGTTTTTCATTGTTAAGGAAGATCTCTGCCAAAGCTAGGGAATGCAATCTCGACCTTGCTGGACCTTGATCTCGATCGATAATTTGGGTGAGGTCTCGTAAGATTGAGCGGCAGTGGCAAAGCCTACTCGGCACGCGGGCGACATGCGAACGATGCTCTAACCACAAACTATACGGTGATGCTACGCCGGTAACTAAGGGCTGATTTCACCATAGAAAATAAACGCGGTCAATTTCAGCTAGGCTCTGTTTGCGCGCTAAATTGAGTTACGAACTTGTTTTCGGTTTTCACCGGCTAAAATTGAACGTAGTTCAAGTTAAACCTCGTTTAAATTCTGAACGGCCGATTTTCGACGTTTAACGTCATCTAAACAGCGTTTGCGAGGTGTCACTGTCATTGCAGCTGGTTACTAACGAATTAAATGATTGTGATATTTTATCTGATAATGAAAAGAGCGCTAGCACTAGCTTTCGAGGAAAGGTACCAAATAGCGGACCGAGGCCCTACCATGATCTCTTAGCTGGTTGCAAGTTCGATTGTCAAAGTGAGACACCGCTATACGCAGTTTATAGTAGCGTCTCTTTTTAACAGCTAAACTTTAATCACTATAAGACGTGATGGTAAGGCCTCTGGTCCGACTATTTCCGAGAGGGATGGATGGAAGTTTTCATTCCGAGTTCAGTGAGTGCGATGGAAATATTCGAGGATTTCGAAGCCAAGTGTAATAACACGCTATGATAGTTTGTAATCAACTGAACTGTTTTTATTTTATTCATTCATACAGTAGCTCAATACATTCCTTTCCTTATGAGTTTAACTACGAATGATAAGAGATAGCGCTGGTAGTTAGAAACAGGTATTTTGTTATAATTATTTAACAAAACGCATGAAGACGGTTTGTTTGTTAACCAATGTTTTAGATGTGCATTTATTTTTTTACTTCGTATAAATCTGTCACTTTTGGGAGTCGGACCTGGGACCGTCTGGTTTCAAAGATGTTATTACTCCATCTCGGCAAAGAAGTCGTCAAAATATGTTTTGCTTTTCAACGAAGACAAATTATCCTGTATATTTAGGTCTATTTAAGCATTTCAAGCATTACAATTTAATTGCATCTTTATTAATAATTTAAATTAATGACAGATATTTAAGCACATTTTCATTTATATTTTTATTGCGAGTTCAACCTCACTTTAACTGTTTACTGCAATTAGAGTACGCTCGCTGAAGCAATAACATGTTACATTCGTTTATCCACTCGTAAATTCAACAGTCAATTAAAATTCTGTTACACATATATGAGCATGATATCCAACAACATTTAAATTGGAGCGGAGCTCCCATGGATCAGCTTCAATGACGCAATATCTGTTACGCCATAACTTCCCGAGTTCTTAACCATTATTTATTTTTTGTGTGGAATCGAATCAACACTTTGAGATCCGAATTTTAGAAATTCACAAAAATAAAAAAGTTATGACCAAAAAAAATTGACTCTATGGGATTTCCCATTGAAAAAAACCGGCCAAGTGCGAGTCGGACTCGCGCGCGAAGGGTTCCGTACAAACTTTTAGTTAAGAAAAAAGTAATGGTTCACGGTTTATGCATAAGATTTATGTTTATGAAATTAAATGTTTTTTTATATATTTATGTTGATTGAATGAAAGGTAAATTGCGGTTTACGATTTATGACGTATAAAAAAACTACTTACTAGATCTCGTTCAAACCAATTTTCGGTGGAAGTTTGCATGGTAATATACAACATCATATATTTTATTAGTTTTATCATTATTTTATTTTAGAAGTTACAGGGGGTGCACACAATTACCACTTTGGAAGCGTCTCTCGCGCCAACTAATTAGTTTAGAAAAAAATAAAATTAAAAACCTCAATATCAATTTTGAAGACCTATCCATAGATACCCCACACGTATGGGTTTGATGAAAAAATTTTGAGTTTCAGTTTCAAGTATGGGGAACAGCCAAAATTTATTGTTTTTTTTTCTATGTTTGTGTGAAAATCTTAATTTGGTTCACAGAATACATCTACTTACCAAGTTTCAACAGTATAGTTGTTATAGTTTCGGTAAAAAGTGACTGTGATATACGGACGGACAAACCGACAGACAGACATGACGAATCCATAATCCGGGTTCCGTTTTTTGCCATTTGGCTACAAAACCCTAAAAAGCGCGTGCATTTTGAAAGTTTTTATTCTTATAGAAGTTTAAAATTAACTAAACATTGTTGTTTTTTTTAATTTTTTTAGTATTACGGCTGATGATTACTGATTACGGTGACTGCATCGACCTAGTTACTTATGTACAGAATTTGGCCGTACAAATCAGTTTAAATGAGCACAGAGTTGTCCCAATAGTTAAGATTTATATATTGGGCTTTTTTGCATTAAAAAAAATATTAATTATAAAACTATGGTGTAACACACAGTATATACATGGTAAATAAACTATTTTACAAAGTTCCGAATAACACGTTTGCTGTTATTTAGATGATTAGAAGAATTGAATAAATAATAAAGTATTTTTGACATTTTATCTTCAATGGCATTAACAATTCACTGACATTAATAATTATTTTTATATAAATTGTTTTGTTGTATTGAATCGAGACCAAAGATTGTATAATCCTTTTTATGTTTTAAATTGGCACATCAGTGAGGGTTAGCGTTAGGATACGTGACCTGATCGAAAATTCGTAAGACGGAGGGGGAGTAGACCGCCCGCCGGTGCGGCATAGGAGAGGAAGTAACTTCCCCCTCTCTTTCTACCGCGCGGCGAAAATGTATGCCTGCTCCTGCTGTTTCGTTTAAGCGGCGCAGGGCACTTACGCGAGAGTGCGTGTGTGTTTGTTGTCATGTTTGTGTACGATAGCTCAATAAATGAATATTGTATTTTACCACATAAATGATAGTACTATTATACTGATAATTAAAGCAATTCATGCGAAATTATTCCCTAACCATTCAAAATACCAAAAATGCACAACGCTTATGTTCATGTTTTCACTACTGCCGGCACTCCCGGAGTGCAAACAATTTTTTTTTTTTGAAAAAAATATTTTGATTTGGTTTGAATATTATGTTTAAGTTCTAATCTACCAATTTTATTAAACAACATTTATACTTGGTTCACGTTTTTAGGTTTAAATGGAAAAAAACTTTAATACTTGTAACTTGTAATGCTCTTGCTCCATATTAAAAGCTGTCGAATTTAAATAAAAAGAACAATATAAAAGATATTTATCAAGTAAACTACTGTTTCAATTCGTACAAAAGTTATACATTTAATGGGTACAAATTAGCCAAGGTGGGTGCGTGTCTCAGTAGCTAGGGTTTTCGGTGTCTATCCCTCTTTGCCATAAATATGTGGGTTCGTATCACATATGATGTAAATTCACCCAAAAGTTAGTTTAGAAATTATAATTAAAAGAATCGGAATGACTTAGCCGATCAACAAAATTAACCTAAATAATATTGAAACTGCCATAACTCAAAACACCGCAGAACCATTTATGTTATTCGGTGACGTTCAGATCAAGCGCGTATTTCCGCTGACATTTATATGTGGTCAACCATTTAGATTAATTAACATACAAACAGACGAAGTGACCTCTTATTTTATAGCATTAATATTCGGAAATAACACCAAGTGATATTCATATTGACTTATTAGATTTCAGTGTAAATAAAGAAGTTTATTTATTAATTTTATTTATCTTTCTCACGACTTTAAAATATGCTTCTTCGATATACCCATAAGCATCACGTTATATGACATAAAATAAATGAATCTAAACACCAAAAGAGATGGATTAATTAAAATTCTCAATTAAAAGCATTAACTAGCGTTGACAATTTTCGTAATTCCGAAATTTTCGTAAACCTTCATAACATGGAGGTTATGGAAAAACCTCCATGTTATGAGCAAGGCTTCCGTGGACATTTTTCGATTAAGATAATGATGACGATGATCATTTGAAATACAATATCCTGCTCTTAAAAGATGTTACAGGCATGCATTGAGTTAAAGAAAGGGTCACTTCGACAGATAAAAGGGTGTTTTTATATACATTTTTAATATACATTACAACTCGATAACGCCATCGTTAACGTGTTTTCTCTATAATTGTATAGGTTAAACTATTTCCATATCAGCTGACCATCGTATGAGTAATTAAAAAAATATATGTCAAGCTTTATAAGCCACGTGTTACGACTCTATTCCCGCTGTAATGTTTTTCATTGTTAAGGAAGATCTCTGCCAAAGCTAGGGAATGCAATCTCGACCTTGCTGGACCTTGATCTCGATCGATAATTTGGGTGAGGTCTCGTAAGATTGAGCGGCAGTGGCAAAGCCTACTCGGCACGCGGGCGACATGCGAACGATGCTCTAACCACAAACTATACGGTGATGCTACGCCGGTAACTAAGGGCTGATTTCACCATAGAAAATAAACGCGGTCAATTTCAGCTAGGCTCTGTTTGCGCGCTAAATTGAGTTACGAACTTGTTTTCGGTTTTCACCGGCTAAAATTGAACGTAGTTCAAGTTAAACCTCGTTTAAATTCTGAACGGCCGATTTTCGACGTTTAACGTCATCTAAACAGCGTTTGCGAGGTGTCACTGTCATTGCAGCTGGTTACTAACGAATTAAATGATTGTGATATTTTATCTGATAATGAAAAGAGCGCTAGCACTAGCTTTCGAGGAAAGGTACCAAATAGCGGACCGAGGCCCTACCATGATCTCTTAGCTGGTTGCAAGTTCGATTGTCAAAGTGAGACACCGCTATACGCAGTTTATAGTAGCGTCTCTTTTTAACAGCTAAACTTTAATCACTATAAGACGTGATGGTAAGGCCTCTGGTCCGACTATTTCCGAGAGGGATGGATGGAAGTTTTCATTCCGAGTTCAGTGAGTGCGATGGAAATATTCGAGGATTTCGAAGCCAAGTGTAATAACACGCTATGATAGTTTGTAATCAACTGAACTGTTTTTATTTTATTCATTCATACAGTAGCTCAATACATTCCTTTCCTTATGAGTTTAACTACGAATGATAAGAGATAGCGCTGGTAGTTAGAAACAGGTATTTTGTTATAATTATTTAACAAAACGCATGAAGACGGTTTGTTTGTTAACCAATGTTTTAGATGTGCATTTATTTTTTTACTTCGTATAAATCTGTCACTTTTGGGAGTCGGACCTGGGACCGTCTGGTTTCAAAGATGTTATTACTCCATCTCGGCAAAGAAGTCGTCAAAATATGTTTTGCTTTTCAACGAAGACAAATTATCCTGTATATTTAGGTCTATTTAAGCATTTCAAGCATTACAATTTAATTGCATCTTTATTAATAATTTAAATTAATGACAGATATTTAAGCACATTTTCATTTATATTTTTATTGCGAGTTCAACCTCACTTTAACTGTTTACTGCAATTAGAGTACGCTCGCTGAAGCAATAACATGTTACATTCGTTTATCCACTCGTAAATTCAACAGTCAATTAAAATTCTGTTACACATATATGAGCATGATATCCAACAACATTTAAATTGGAGCGGAGCTCCCATGGATCAGCTTCAATGACGCAATATCTGTTACGCCATAACTTCCCGAGTTCTTAACCATTATTTATTTTTTGTGTGGAATCGAATCAACACTTTGAGATCCGAATTTTAGAAATTCACAAAAATAAAAAAGTTATGACCAAAAAAAATTGACTCTATGGGATTTCCCATTGAAAAAAACCGGCCAAGTGCGAGTCGGACTCGCGCGCGAAGGGTTCCGTACAAACTTTTAGTTAAGAAAAAAGTAATGGTTCACGGTTTATGCATAAGATTTATGTTTATGAAATTAAATGTTTTTTTATATATTTATGTTGATTGAATGAAAGGTAAATTGCGGTTTACGATTTATGACGTATAAAAAAACTACTTACTAGATCTCGTTCAAACCAATTTTCGGTGGAAGTTTGCATGGTAATATACAACATCATATATTTTATTAGTTTTATCATTATTTTATTTTAGAAGTTACAGGGGGTGCACACAATTACCACTTTTGAAGCGTCTCTCGCGCCAACTAATTAGTTTAGAAAAAAATAAAATTAAAAACCTCAATATCAATTTTGAAGACCTATCCATAGATACCCCACACGTATGGGTTTGATGAAAAAATTTTGAGTTTCAGTTTCAAGTATGGGGAACAGCCAAAATTTATTGTTTTTTTTTCTATGTTTGTGTGAAAATCTTAATTTGGTTCACAGAATACATCTACTTACCAAGTTTCAACAGTATAGTTGTTATAGTTTCGGTAAAAAGTGACTGTGATATACGGACGGACAAACCGACAGACAGACATGACGAATCCATAATCCGGGTTCCGTTTTTTGCCATTTGGCTACAAAACCCTAAAAAGCGCGTGCATTTTGAAAGTTTTTATTCTTATAGAAGTTTAAAATTAACTAAACATTGTTGTTTTTTTTAATTTTTTTAGTATTACGGCTGATGATTACTGATTACGGTGACTGCATCGACCTAGTTACTTATGTACAGAATTTGGCCGTACAAATCAGTTTAAATGAGCACAGAGTTGTCCCAATAGTTAAGATTTATATATTGGGCTTTTTTGCATTAAAAAAAATATTAATTATAAAACTATGGTGTAACACACAGTATATACATGGTAAATAAACTATTTTACAAAGTTCCGAATAACACGTTTGCTGTTATTTAGATGATTAGAAGAATTGAATAAATAATAAAGTATTTTTGACATTTTATCTTCAATGGCATTAACAATTCACTGACATTAATAATTATTTTTATATAAATTGTTTTGTTGTATTGAATCGAGACCAAAGATTGTATAATCCTTTTTATGTTTTAAATTGGCACATCAGTGAGGGTTAGCGTTAGGATACGTGACCTGATCGAAAATTCGTAAGACGGAGGGGGAGTAGACCGCCCGCCGGTGCGGCATAGGAGAGGAAGTAACTTCCCCCTCTCTTTCTACCGCGCGGCGAAAATGTATGCCTGCTCCTGCTGTTTCGTTTAAGCGGCGCAGGGCACTTACGCGAGAGTGCGTGTGTGTTTGTTGTCATGTTTGTGTACGATAGCTCAATAAATGAATATTGTATTTTACCACATAAATGATAGTACTATTATACTGATAATTAAAGCAATTCATGCGAAATTATTCCCTAACCATTCAAAATACCAAAAATGCACAACGCTTTTATGTTCATGTTTTCACTACTGCCGGCACTCCCGGAGTGCAAACAATTTTTTTTTTTTTGAAAAAATATTTTGATTTGGTTTGAATATTATGTTTAAGTTCTAATCTACCAATTTTATTAAACAACATTTATACTTGGTTCACGTTTTTAGGTTTAAATGGAAAAAAACTTTTATACTTGTAACTTGTAATGCTCTTGCTCCATATTAAAAGCTGTCGAATTTTAAATAAAAGAACAATAATAAAGAAGTTTATCAAGTAAACTACTGTTTCAATTCGTACAAAAGTTATACATTTAATGGGTATAAATTAGCCAAGGTGCGTGCGTGTCTCAGTAACTAGGGGTTACGGTGTCTATCCCTCTTTGTCATAAATATGTGGGTTCGTATCCCATATGATGTAAACTCACCCAAAAGTTAGTTTAGAAATTATAATTAAGAAATAAAGAATCGGAATGACTTAGCCGATCAACAAAATTAACCTAAATAATATTGAAACTGCCATAACTCAAAACGCCGCAGAGCCATTTATGTTATTCGGTGACGTTCTGATCAAGCGCGTATTTCCGCTGACATTTATATGTGGTCAACCATTTAGATTAATTATCATACAAACAGACGAAGTGACCTCTTATTTTATAGCATTAATATTCGGAAATAACACCAAGTGATATTCATATTGACTTATTAGATTTCAGTGTAAATAAAGAAGTTTATTTATTAATTTTATTTATCTTTCTCACGACTTTAAAATATGCTTCTTCGATATACCCATAAGCATCACGTAATATGACATAAAATAAATGAATCTAAACACCAAAAGAGATGGATTAATTAAAATTCTCAATTAAAAGCATTAACTAGCGTTGACAATTTTCGTAATTCCGAAAGGCCGACGTCTCCGGGGGCGTTGGGGTTTATACATATCCCTGAATAGCAGAAGAAGTGTGTTCCCTTCCTACTTGAATCAGCGGATACATTTTCAACGGTAGATTATTTAAGTACTAAACTATATTGTTTTTAATTTTCAAGATCGAGTTTACCTTTCGTTATGATAAATCCGCTTGGAGCAGCGTGCAACGGTAGCGCCCTTACCTTCCGCCAACATTCCGAATTCTAATCCTATTTGGGTGGTGAGCATAAGCATTTGTTCCCGATTATGGTTGTCTTTATATTTATTTATATATTCTAAATGTTATTTAGTACCCATGGTTCAGGTTTTGTTTATTACTACTATGTAATTATTGTAAGTTGTCCGAAATTTCTTTTCCCTTTCCCTACGGATATCCAGACGCACTGCGGGCTACCACCCTTTATTGGTTGCTATTCCAATCTGCCGCACCAAACGCTTCTCAAAATATATCATAATGCGCACAACAAAAGAGTGGCCTCTCTGCGCCTGTATTTCCGAGTACTTATACGTCCGTTTTCAAAGCCAGGGTGAAAAAGCACCTTCTGGGTGAGCTCGTTCCATCGTAGATTCTGTCTTGGCCCCTGGGCTTGATTGGGACCAAGAGCAAACCCATTCCAAATTAAAAAGTCACATTTCTGTAGTCTTAAAGTAAGTTGCTAGAACATTTGTGACACGGTTACTATATTTGCATATACGAGTATCTAGAACAAAAGCTCATTTCCCTTCGATGTCCTGATATAGAACTTGTGAACGTGTAATATTAGGTACCAAGGTAGCGCAGGTATTTAAAAATATATGTGGTTATATTTAACTAAGTAAGATGCGACCCAAATTGGGCTATTTTTGGTACTATTAAATTTAATGGAAAATCATCATCTGCTTATGCATATATAGATAATTCTTTAAATATTTAGTATTATCGAAGCTGCAATAATAAGTCTACCCTATTATAAAATAAGGTTTATATTTGACCTACTCGAATCGATATTCAACCTACGCAAACCTCTTTGCCTAATCAATATATTATGAAAATACCGAATTTTATCACACCGTTAAAATAGATGTTAGCTATGTATAAAAGCGCAGCGATGCACCGACGCAACAGACTGCAGCACGACCTGCACCCGAATACGACTATGAAGTACCTAGTGAGTCTTACTATTTAACTGATCATAATATTTTTAGAGAGTATATCATAAATAAATTTTGAAATATATTTAGATAATATTTGAATTATTAATTATTGCAGCCCTATTTTGCTGAACATACAATAAAAAATAGTCTAAGCTACTCCCTATAACAACAGCCATATTGGAGGTTAGCTAAAGAAAAGACAGACAGACAGATAAACATTTTTTTTTATAAGCTACGTATCGTGTTAGGAAGTTTTTGGTTAATTTTAGATATAAAAGTTTTAATTAAGAGAATCTCCGTACCCATAAGTTGCCCACCCATTGCCTCATAGGTAAATTAATACCGAAAATAAAGTTTTATTTATGTATATCAAATCCTGCTTAAAAATATATTTTAAACACATCAAAAAAATATCAAAAAATTCTTTTAAACTAACTTATTTTTTCATTAGCTGGCAATAAACATAAAACCGTTACCTATATAGCTTTATGGCTTTAGCTAGCTGCTGCATATGTTAATAATATTATCTAGAAAAAATAATTAAAATACTACTTTCAACAAATTATTTTGAATAATATTGTTTCATCTCACCATTTTATAAAAAAGCTTTTGAGTTTTTGAGAGATTTTTGAGTTTGTAAACTACGCAATAGTTTACAAACTCAAAAATCTTGTTATGAAGACGTTGCCCGAGACCGAACTATGGATATTTCAGTTTTAATGTCAATTCAGTTATGGTGTTTTGTTGATGTCCATCGGTCGATATAATGCGCAAATTTTTCTAAGTCCATATTTTGGGTCCATATTTTTTTATTACTCGGCTGAAATTGTATCATTATATGCGTATCAACAACCGTATCGCATAAAATCTATTTTCTGTATTTTTTTTTATAATTTGTTTCTAGTTACTGTCAAGGCAGTACTAAGAAATTGATTTTATCCTATTTGTGAATAAGAATGCCAATTTCGGAGAGTGTACAGCAGAATTGAACAGCCTTATTCCGCCGTCCCCATTTTTTCATTGGACAACCAGACTTACAAAGAGACGCCACCGTTATATGGTTGATATAACAAAGAGTCGCACCAAGCGGTTTGGTTCCAACTTTGTGATCCATATCGCTAAAGAGTGAAACTCTTTGCCTGAGTCTGTTTCCTGACAAATACAATTTAGGGGCCTTTAAGTCACGAGTTAAAAGGTATCTTCTAGGTAGGCGCATCATATCTTAGATTGCACCGTCGCTTACCATCAAGCGAGATAGCGGTCAATCGCTTACCTATTGACGAAAGGAAATTACATGAAAGGCGCAATTTAAAATGTTCACTTCCACATCTATATTGTCACATTCAAACTGACAAAATATGTTAAGTCATGTCACGTTGATCGTTTGCAAGACGGTTGAAAAAACCCGTTGCAGACGAGTGATTCTAAATAAGGAAACTTCTGACATCGAATGGAAATTAAAGTGATTCAAAATGTGACACCGAGTATATAATTGAATTAAAATTTATTTATTTCGGGAATAACCCAAGTCGTGTTAGTAAAAATAATCAAATCTTATCCTATGTTAGTACAATCAAATTCATTATTCATCAAAAACCAATTTAAATCACAAGTCAATGTCTATCAAAGTCAATCAAAATATTAAAACTATATCTAATATACAAATAATTAAAATCATCAATTTTTTTCCAAAAACGTATGTTACGGACACCCGGACCTATGGTGTTAGATGCACCACAACCCAACACAATGTGGTCTAAAACGTACACTTAAGGATAAATAAGACTAATAAGAATATTATAATAATATTTTTAACATTCACACCAATAAACCTATCCTAAAGTAAGCACTAAGGTAACAGATAAGCATCCATATATCATACATAAATATGCAATATTTATAGAAATATAGTTATAAAATAACCATGTCTTACAAAGGTACAAATGCTAGTATTCATCACACAAACATCTTTTTGTTTGTCGAAACACTGTCTTTTCTTGGGCTAGGCTAATTGGTGTGAATGTAAGAAATATATTATAATTATTAATATTGTATTTTTACCGCATTTCAAGCAACTGGCCCGACCTGCACACGCGAGTTGCGGTTGTAGAAACAACCGCCTGTGGCTAGTTCGATTAGGATGGAGATAAATGATCTTTTGTTTTCCAGCTGTGCCTAACTTCTCTTGTTCTCCTGCTGAGCCTCGCGTCTACAGGATACATCAGTCACGGCTGGTCTTCTCCTGTTGTGTATCGTCGAGTTTACGCTCCTGTACGATACGGCGGCGGATGGTCTGGCGGCTACAGAGGCTGGAGTAGCGGCTACGGGGGATGGAAAAGTGGCTGGTGGTAGATTAAGACATGTTTGTAGACCTATACGCTGTTAACTAACTCACTCCATATATATTTGATGTAGGGGTAATAATAAAAACAATTGTGATGACTTTTACCCCATTTTCATTTTGTGAAGTAACATTTAGGCAGAATTCATTTCAAAACATGAATTCATTTGTATATGTTACCGGAAATGTATGAAATCAAGGAATTGTATACAAATCCTAGGAAATGTGTGCAATTAAGATATTATTTAGGAAATGTATAAAATATTGTTCGAAAACTATTTATGATGTAATTACTTCTGCTATGGTCCAGTAATGACCCTGCATTATATCCTTTCATTTTGAGTATAATTTTTTGCTTAATTAATATCAGTTCTCATGATAGCAAAACAATATTCGTAATACTTACATGGAATGTAATTTCGGGTGAACTTGCATCATGTTATTGCAACGCAAGCAAACAGATAACATCATAAAACTGTATCAACTTACGAGGACTCGTTTTCCTCCAAAGTGAGATTGTGAAAGAAGCGAGGCTTGTTACTTTTTCAAGCTGATGCTTAGGACAGCCTTCGGACATTAAACGGCGGCGTGTTGTCACGAAACAGTTATAGTACTTATCTGTCATCAAACTCAAAATATCTTCAGAGGATTGAGTAAGGGATGCAATTTACTTCTAAGTAAATATCTGAATCAACCTGCACTACACTGTAATGCTTTTATTTTAAGTTTTTTTTTAAAACAGTGTATAAATTTCCAAATAAATTCCAATTAAATATCTAAGTTTGCTCGTTTATTACATTGTCGTATAGACAATGTTGGTATTTATTAAAAAAAAAACTAAGTTCTAAGCGTTATAAATTAGGGTATCCTCCAGAGGTTTTTCCTAATAAATTACTCTAGGCCTATTTTCCCAGACTACAGCCCAATCCAGACAGTTATCTTTCTTTAATAATATTTTTTTTTCTTACATTCTTATGAATACTATTTATAGAAATATATATTTAAATACCTATCACTCAGGTAAAAATGCTCGTATACATTACACAAACATCTGCCCCTTTCGGAATTCGAACCCGGCACTGTTGGTTTAAGAGGCAGGATGATCATATAGATTTCTAAATAACACACGTACCTACCTAAATTATTCAAAATAAATAGAAGAATATATTTACTTCGTATTGAAATTGGTAAAAATTCTCTAAGCAAACACTTGAATTTTTCCATGAATTATTGAAATACATAAAAAATTGTTTTCATTAATCAATCAGTTATTTTCCTTAATATCAATATATATTTTTGTAGGTATTGGTTGATATTAACTTTATTGTTTTGTTTTGAAATACATGTAACCAGACTCGTACAGTCAGTATGTACCATAATTCTTCTGATATGTTTGTATTTTGGATGAAATCTTCGTGGGAGCAGTAAGGGCCTCATGATTTTCTATATTTGGACTCGAGTATAAAGATTATTACTTCGACCTTTCAAGAATGTTTTTATTCCATTTTAATTTATGCAAATCATTTCTATTTTAATAATTCACAGCAAAATATGTCGTTACATAAAATTCTAGTTTTTGTTAAGTCCGGCATTATAACATTAATTAATTTTTTACGTAGGTATACAGCGATATTTTACCGATAATAGTAGTTTAGACGGCTTTTTATCTTTCTAATTCGATTCCTATGAATCATAATGTCATTTTAAATACGACCTTCAGAAATTGGGGATTTAAATGGAAAAACAATTGATCAAACCCGACTAGTAGCTTTTAGTATGATATTAAATTTGTTTGTGACATATATGTATGTAAATTTTTTTATATAATTCCCAGGCCACAGTTTATCAATCAAAACATAAATGATAACAGAATATTTTTGTTTGTGTGGATTATATATGGTGACGATGTATAATATTGTAAATGTCGTTACTTCTGTTAACGCCGAAGAGTTTCTAGCGCCCGTTTCTCTTGTCAGTTAAAAGACGTCCTGAATAGGTGGTACGTAAATTTGCCGGCAAATTTTAAGTGCATTTGAATAAAGTTATTTTCATTTTATTTCACAAGTATGTACGGGTCAATCGGTGTTTCGACCATCTCTAGGGTGATAACTTTACACCGAGCCCAGACTTTATCTGGCTGCTGCACACAGCTTTTTTTTATATTCTCTTGTGTTCTGATTTTATATATTATTATAAAGGTTCTTTAATTTTGTGAATGTATATGTATGCCGTGTCAAATAAACTAATTTATTGAATAATTACTAAAATAAGATTTCTTAAGTTAAATAATCACTTTACTTTCTTTATGGGAAGTCCTAAAAAGTTTTTATGTTGTAACCGGCCCACAATTGCGCCATTGCATGCCGGTCTTTCCATTGTTTAGTTAAAAACACATCAAAACACATCGGTGATATCCCATTAACCTTTACAGATGCACGCGTATCTATGCTAATATAATAAACGCTAAACAAGGCATGATAAACATAGCTCTTTATTACTATCGTATGCCAGTTACTTATTTGACAATTACTGTGGCCCATGAAGTAAGTGGCATAGTGGCAGAGTTTTGTGAATAAAATGTTTGTATATAAGTTGATTCGCATTTAATAATGCATCTGTAAACTATAATACTTTAATATAGCAAAATAATATATCGAATGATTATCATCGATCTTTTATGATGTCTGACGACCGTTAGATGAAACGATAGCGATCCTGCCTTTCGCACCGACAGTCTTGGATTCGAATTCCGGGAAGGGCAGATGTTTGTGTGATAAGCAAAAGCAATTACCTAAGTCATATAAATTTATATAAAAACTATCTATGTTTCATAAATGTATGTTTATTGGTTACCCTAGTATCAATAGTTGCGTTGGGAAGTAGAGATGTTACTGAAACCAAATTATCATTTCTACAAAGTATAAAGGACCTCTCGATAATATGTTATGCGCACCCATCCGACAACCAGTCATTGTGAAAATTTTCCTTACCCCTGTAATCTCAGAATATACCAAATGTACTCGAAATTGCACCATCTTAACTGTGCCTTGTTAAAACTTCACTGTATTCTTTCTCTAAGCGACTATTCCTTTTTCTCTTTAATTAATGTATGTGATTTAATTTAATTTGAGATTCCTCTCGTATTATAACAGTAGGAAAAGATTTCAAAAAAATTCCAATGATAATAATTTTTGCAGGAAATAACATAATTTCGTTACACTCTTATTGATAATGATAACTTTTTGTGTATGCCACAAAGTATATTGAAGTACCAGAAGGCTTATCCAACGAAACTAAAAGTTTATTGAAGTGAAAACTATATAGCATCTCTAGCATCGTTGTGATTTGAAAGTCGATGAAACGTAAAAGCGACACTAAAAAGAGACAGACACATAAATTCATAAGATTTAACGTAGGAGAAAATGAGATAGGAAGCATTATGTACGTGTGTTAATACGTGTTTGTGTGCGCATGCGTAGTACAAAGCTTGAGAGAAGGCATCACAACAGCCGTGGTATTTTGTATACGCTTACGTACTATTTTTGATGGTTTCACTTCCACCACGTGCGAATTGCACACATGCTTTTATTATTATTTAACTGGTACTTGAACTAGTTTTACGCCATAACTACTTACTCTTGTGCAACATTTCTTCAAGTTAAATGACATAATTGAGTATACTTAACGTAATGTAGCAGTGTTTCTTAGCAGTGTGCTTTATTCATTCAAATATTATTCCAGAATCTTGTCTATATATGCAGTAAAAAGTAAACGTCTGATTTCTTTTTAATTAATCAATGCATTGAAAATTTATGAAAATATTAAGATAGATTCTTTATATATACCAAGCAACGTTCATCTATATGTTACTAGTGACAAGGTATAGAAAAAAAATATTACAATTTAAAAAACGGAAACATTCAACGTCACATTACACTCACATATCTATCAAGATTGTTTAGTTAACGCTATTACAACCCAAACCTTAGTGTGTGTCTTGATTTTGAATTTCTTTGTGACAGTATGGCATAACAAATTTTTTACTACTTGTATACTAGCTGTAAACTGTGTACTGTATACCTACTATGTTTGCGTATGTATTCATGTGTATGTCCTGTATGAATCGTCTGTCTTATTCATAGCTTACTGGTAATTATATAGGGTGGAGGGTTGATAGCCTGAGACACAGGTTCTACCTCGTTGTATCTATTTTAAGTCGTTTGTAGTGTGAAATAAAATTAATTATTAATGTTAAGAACACTAATAGAATTATGGATTATCCCACTTATGAACTGATATGATAGCATATAACCAAAAGCAGACCTTCTGCAAGTCGCTGCTACATTATGTCTGCGCTTGCACAGGTCACGGCCAAGGCCGACGAGCGGCCGCGCACCGCTTACGTCATGCCAACGAAGACGCCGCACCGCACTTACCGCTTTTCTAAAGCTGCATTTCCATGGGCAAGACGAAACTAGACGAGGCGACATTTAAACATGGATCAGCTTCAATAGCGCAATGTCTGTTACGCCATAACTTCCCGAGTTCTTAACCAATTTTAATATATTTTGTGTGGAATCGAATCAATAGGTTTAGGACCAGATGATGACGGAGCCTGAATTTTGAAATTCAAAAAAATTCCCATCGAAACAACTTTTTTTTCTTTTTTAGGTATTACTCTCCGCTCCAATATATGATGCTAGCGTAGCTTTAATCGCCTGCATGCATCGCCTAGTTATAATAATTAGAATATAATGATATGGCCCTCACACATCGCACTGCTCTAACCGCAACAAATAATTGGTAACCTGAGGGAGAATATGTTAGGTTTATATAATCTCTTTTAGTGTTCACGTCTATGGTATTAAATAAATTATGTTTATTTAATTCGCGTTTATTTCTAACACGCCTCTGCTGCTTTCGCATATACTAACAGAATATGATAATAATAATATTAATAATATTTCTTACATTCACACCAATTAGCTTAGCCCAAAGTAAGCACTGTGAGGCTTGTGTTATGGTTTCTAGGGTAACGTATATACATACATATCCCACCAAAAACATTCTGTAAAAACTAGCCAAGTCTCGTTGGAGCTGCTTGTTTATCTCTAAAAAGTAATGAAATCTAGACAAAGTCGTGCCAAGCCCAAGGTGCCTTACTGCCATTTCTTTATTATTATGTTTATGTTGTGTGACTTGGCCGTTGAACATTCTTTATACGTTCGGTGGTCGATTTGACGCTCCAAAAAGAAGAGAGCAGAAGTCAGCATTGTCATTGCTGAGCATGTGTTGCACAATCAACAACAGCCTAAAATGAGACACTAGCGTCCAATTACCAATATACCAAGTATGGGCTATTGTCTCGCTTAACAAACATAGGGAGTTACAACAGATATAACATTACGTGAAAACAAAATTTACTTATACCCACTAACGTATAAAGAACGTTCAACGGCCAAGTCACACAACATAAACATAATAATAAAGAAATGGCAGTAAGGCACCTTGGGCTTGGCACGACTTTGTCTAGATTTCATTACTTTTTAGAGATAAACAAGCAGCTCCAACGAGACTTGGCTAGTTTTTACAGAATGTTTTTGGTGGGATTTCACTTCTTTTTGTAGGAGAAACGTGGGCATATTGACTTATTATATTAGATTTTATTATTTGACACTTCTTTTTTTATTTTTAGGAGTAGTTTTTTTATTATTACACATCTTTCCTTTCTTTATTTCCGGTTCTGATTCTTGTACAGTAGCAACATTTTTTCGTATTGCCTATTCGCGTTAATTATTTATTCATTTAGACGGTTTTGATGGTTTAATTTCTGAAAGATCGGCGCGTTATTAATTATCCAGAGTTTTCTTTTAATTTTATTTATATGCGTATTAAAAGCAGAAGGGGAGGCATTCGCCCAGCAGTGGGACGCTTTAGGGTAGATTAAAAATTAGAAGATGTGTCCCGCTAGGCTGGATTTTTGCAATGACAGTTGATTTTTGTATGTACCAATAGTAGAAGGGGGCATTACCATATCTCTAATACAGCTGAGGTCAACTGAGGGTTCTTAATCGGATACTTCAGATCTTCGATTTTTGACATCAAATGAAGCGGCCTACCAAGTTGAATACTTTTTGTAAAGGAGGTATGTCGATCGCTAATAGTTTGGTTGGGCTCTTGTGTTTTCTGATCAGGGTCACCAGGTACTCCAGATCTTCGATTATCCTTGATTTTATAGTTTTCCCTTTATGTGGCCATTAAACCGTTACTCTGTACCAAATTTCAGCTCTCTGAGTTTATGGGAAGTACTAGTTCTATTTTGATGATCATAAGTGAGTGTCGTAAATGCGAAACTTTGCTTTCGCTTAACTTCGGAACTAAATGACCTACAGACTTGAAATTTTGGATTTTAAGTATGTGATTATAGCTTACTGGATGACGAAAATTTCTGCGTTCTAGTTTTATCTAGAGGTTCTCAAATAGGGGCCTGAAAATGCGGCGAAATGGTTCGAGTAAAGGATGGTACGGCAGTGTTTGCTTCGCGGTCGACTTGGCGGGGGCACTACCGTGCCCCCCGATATGATACATAAATAAGTAATATTCGTTAAAATATAAAAATTACTCATGACCCAGGTACAATTGCTCGTGTTGATCACAAAAACATCTACTCTTCCGGGACTCGTACCCAGGACTGTCGGTGCTAAAAGCAGGATCGCTACCGGTGCAATAAACAGTCGTCTTATATGACAATAATTATACTAGATTTAAAAAATCTAAAAATCCCACGTTTTTCAATGTCCTAAAAAGAATAAAATAACCCTGCGGGGCAAAGCGAGGGGCCACTCAAAACGTGGGGGCGCATATTACTAAGAGGAGATTTTAAAGAGATGAATGACATGCATTGATGCCGATTATTGTAAAGATGCGCCCCCACGTTTTGAGTGGCCCCTCGCTTTGCCCCGCAGGGTTATTTTATTCTTTTTAGGACATTGAAAAACGTGGGATTTTTAGATTTTTTATATCTAGTATAATTATTTTATTCTTTTTCGCTTTCTCGTATGTTTTTTTGTTGTTTGCTGAATTAAATCATAATCACACACTGCATTAATTAATCATGAACGCAGCAAACATATCGAGAGAAAGAAGTGACATAAAGTCTCATATAAAAGCGAAAGTGGCCGAAAGTTGTCGAAATTTGACCTGAAAGTGCATCTGGAAAGTTGAAAGTTGCTTTAGAGTGCATTGTCATCGGGTTCTGAACTATCCTGAAAGTTTCAGCTTTCTAGCTTATCGGAAAGTGCCTCAAATTTAAGTTGCAAGATTTTGCCCGGACAGACAAACAAATAAGAAAAGTGAGATAAGAAAAACGTGGTAAAATTTCAAGGAGCGATCCTTATGTGTGGTGGAAATAGTTTGGATTAACGAGGTAAGCAAGATTGAAATGTATGTTGCATACATCATAGAGATGGCATTTACTGGTGCAAAAGCACCAAAGCGACTACAACTTTGTATCGCCTCGCCTCGTTAGTGCAAAAGCATCTTAGCATTCCTTCAAAGTCTGGTCTGTTTCTGACCTGCATCTGTTGACATGTTTCTTTTTTATGCAGTAACGTTAGCAAACTTTATTACACATTTTATGCGGAATAGTTCTACTTTGTAGAGATAGCTGTAAGTTGTTAGATAAGGTTGGTCCACTAATGCGCAACCTCGAAAATCAGGATATTTGAAGAAAGATAGTATTCAAATGTCGTCGAAAACTAAAGCAAGAGAATGCGAGTGCCATTATTAGTGTTCGTGTAGCCTGAGTACCATTTACTTTTGTTATATTGTGTTGCGTTGCAGTGAAGAACCAACTTTACTGTTTTTTTCACAAATGGGAAGATGGAAGCAAATATTTTTAATCGATATCCTGACATCCACTGTCATTTTCTTGTCTCTCCACTCTTTCTGGTAACATTTCAGAGTATCTCACAAGTGTAAACTTATGTGAGCGGTAATACAGATGGGTATTAAGCAAAGCACTGAGAATGTTCACTTCAACTGTTTTATTTTAAATACCACAAAATTCAGTTCAGTGTTTGGAGACCAAGACGGAGATGAGTTATATATATATATATATATATATTATATATATATATATATTTGTTTAGATTGTGGAGCAATACTAAACAGGAAGCAGTCTTTTTGTATAATTCAATCAGCGTTATAATCTCTTTGGTTAAGAAAGTGAGGATTAACTTTTCTGCGTGAATTTTATAAGTGGTCAATATGAGTTAAGCCATAGAAGTTTCGTACCAGTCGTCAGCTGTGCGATTTTTATAGAGATAAATAATAAACTAATTCACAATAAATTCTACAAAACTCACTTACAGAAACCTCGAGGTCTTATATGCTAATGCACAAAAATAAACATGAAATAATTTCAGTAAACCCGAGCATGCATCGCATCATCATATAAAATTTAAAATATCAATCTGATAGAAACTTATGTCACTGTGCGTATCCTGTATATGCAACGCAACAAGCATTTGTCATTAAAATAAGTAACTTGCTTAAGATAATAAGAAAATACATTTAGGAAAAAATATTTCAATAGAAAAATACTAGAAAAAATCGACTAGGCTCAGAAGAAAATAACCTCATTAGTGATCGACAATACGGGTTTCGCCGTTTAGAGAGCTCTATGTCTGATGCACGAGCCGGTGCTGAACAGATTCAGCGTCATAGGGAGACGATAGTCAACCGCATGAACCTATCTTTGCAGTCAGTTTTCGAATGGGGTGATGCCAATCTGGTAAAGTTTCAATCCAACAAAGACCCGGGCGTGTCTTTTCTCCGCAAAAAGGAGTCCTTTCGACCTGACCCCTACTATCCGAGGGCTATCTGTGCCGATCACAGGCCATCTTGAGCTTCTCGGCATATCATTGTCACCAACTCTCAATTTTGGCTCTTTCATTGATAGTAAGGCTCAATTGGCTTTAAAAAACTTGGCATTCTGGCGAAGATGAGAAGGTACTTCACGCCGGAACAGCTGCTCAATCTTTACCAAGTTCGATCGTGTATGGAATACTATTCTCACATTTGGGCGAGCTAAAAAACTGAAAAGCCTTCAACAGAGACGGAGGGTGGCTAGCCTATTCGTTATTTTATAGCATACATTACGGATAGTGTACAGCAAAATTGCACAGTCTTGTTCAGCGGTCTCCATTTTTTCATCGGACAACCAGACTTACAAATAGGCGCCACCATTATATGGTGGATATACCAAAGAGTCGCACTAAGCGTTTTGGTTCTCATTTTGTAATACGTACCGCTGAAGAATGGAACTCTTTGCCTGAGTCTGTGTTCCCTGATAAATATGTACAATTTATGGGTTTTCAAGTCGCCAGTGGCTAATTATGTTCTAAGCAAGCGCGCCACATCCTAGATCACATCATCGCTTACCATCAGGCGTGATAGCGGTCAAGCGCTTACGTATTTGCAATAAAAAAAAGTGAATTCTCGGGCGGGAATCGAAATCGCAACCTTTGGAAGTCCGGTCCAGAGCTACCGAGCCTTGTGAACACAATTGCTCTCCGCATTGGACTGGACTTCCGAGGGTTGCGGGTTCGATTCCCGCCTGAGAATTCACTTGTAAGCCTAGTCGATTTTTTCTAGTATTTTTCTATTAAATTAATTTATCTTATAACATAGCATTGAAAAAATACAAAAATATATTTGTTTGTGTTTGTACGCAATATTTGTATAATACAAGTTAAGCTGCGCGAGCCAATCTTCCTATCTGTCCAGGCTGAGGCGTCAACGATGTCATTCAGTTCGGTCAATATTTTGGGTCGCCTTCGGCTATTTCTGACCAAGCTGTGCCAATGCACACCACAGAAACGGATTACCATAATTTCATAGGTCGTATCCATTGCAAAATTAACGATTAATTTATTTAAACGAATGCACTATTTAATCTAAGTAGCTCACCGTTGAGAAATGCTCGTTGAAATCAATGTCGATCATAATTAATTAATATTTAAAAACACTTAGCCGGTCCAAATACGAGAGGTCACAGGTTGTTGATTTATATTTTACATAAAACTGAGGGCCGTTCTGTGGTGGCTGGGAAATTGAAAGATGAGAAAAACAACTAAATCTTGATATTAAACTAACTTTAATTGGTTTAAGAAATTGGGTTATATTATCTAGTTTGATTACAGATACTACTTTCCGCATTCGAATATGATTCCCGTGTTCCCGATCCTGTTAGCGGCATATGTTTTTTTGAACTATATGTTATTTTGATAAAGTGTTATTTTATGCTTTATTCAATAGTACATATAATACAAACTTAGAATATTATTGAATAATTCTTGTAAGTAGACGTACATTTATCAAGTAAAAATTAATTTGTGAATGATGAAAAATTTTACTTATACCATGTTTATACCTTATTGATGAAAGGAACACTGTGTAAGTGCATTAATTGTAAAGTGCAAAAAAAAGTCCATTTGAGAATCCATAAGTTATGATGCGAGATTACGAAAAATAAAAGAAGGTATTTCTGCATATGTTTTTACGCAATTATACATTTGCATCATACATCAACCGTACTCTATTCATACATATTTTTATTGTTATATTATCTGAAACAATAATAAGAAGTCGTGTTGTGTCGTGGGACAATGGATAAGAATGAAGTTCCTTATTATAAAAAGATAAATTCTAAGTTCTATACCAGGTATAAAGAAAATAATTATTCGAGTATACATTTTTTATTATGATTTTTTATTTATTATCGATAAAAAGCAAAGAAACTACTTTACGAAATTATCTTAACACCTTTATTTTGTTTAAAATGATTTCAAAAAAATTTAATAACAGTCATCACGTAGACTATACATTAGACACTGTATAGCCATCCGAGATAGACTATACATAAAAATCTTACTCTTTTTGCTTAACGCTATGGACGTTTTTTCCCGGCTAGGGTACCCCTCTGCAACGCCCCATAAGGAACTACGTTCCGAAATGTAAGATAAATCATAGAAATTGGAATACAAAAGAAATACCGCTTAGTTTATAACAATTTTCGGTAAGAAAATATTTAGGAACATTGTTCTATTTGAAATTTTAATGTTCTTTATGTCTTTCATACAAAAAACTCTTTCATGGGCCGACAGTATGGTAATGAGTCGCAAGTTCCCACAAGAACAATGCCATGTGAGTAACATATACGCATATACATGTGTCCGCCGTCCATCGCCCAATATGGGCGGGATTGCAGAATCCAAGGACCCGTACCTTACAACACACGCAGCTCAAAAACACGCGAAACAATTGACATTTTTTTATACTGAATTGAAACTAATTCTAAAACCTTTTAGAGATAACTTTATATAAATGTTATAAGAATTACCTACTGATATTATTTCAATGTGCTTATAACGTTTTATCAGACATCTTTATTAAGAGACAGAATTTTTTGTTGTTATATTCGTCATTTTCGGGACGGTCGAAGGTATAAGCCATACAGTCAGTTTTTGAGTAATTTCTTTTCTCCATCATATGATGATTAATGATAGTGAAAGGCGATCCATGAATGATACATGGTCAATGAAAGATGCATGAATAGCGAAATATCCCTTTAGCTAGGTTTTAGTAACGGTATGTGATTTTATTGGAACCTCCCCGTGGACTTTTTAAGAGAGCACATGAAAAGAACACTTCCGCGGCAAACCACCATAGTGACGCTTCCCGCTCCCGGCAAAAAGTTTTAAAAGAGACTTAACCCAAAACCACAGATTACATTTGTTACTAATGATACACAGACTAAATACTGTGCCAAATATGACAAATACAATTTTGTTTAACAGGAAAAACAAATGTTCTGAATAACCCAATCAATATAAGTTATTTCTTATAAGGCAAAGGATAGCTGTTTAATCTTATTTTCTTAAAAAAACATTATTAAAACTCAAATTGTTCAAATTCGAGGTGGGCGCTAATAACTGCGACACAGTCTTTGACTAATGTAATAGGGTATTTGACAGATTTTCGTAAAGTACTTCAAAATGTTCTAAAGTCGCTAAAGATACGCTTGACAAATCTTTCTCTTATATTTAGAGCCATTTTAATAACAAAAAGATAGTTTTAATAATTACATTTTGTATTTCCCGCTGAAACGCTAGGTCACGTGACAAATCAATGGCGTGACGTCACGATGTAATAGTCTTTATGTAAACAATACGCGAGAGGTAAGTTTTTCGTTCATGATTTTTAAAAAAATGGCTTCAAAGACATTTTGTTTATTACATCGTGACGTCACGTGCTGTGATTGGTCGTTGAGACGTTTCGTGTAAATGATGCACAGATTCAAAAACTCTAATTTTTATTTACGAAAATAAAATATTTAATCATTCTTATTTGTAATTTAAGTAAAATATTATTAATTAGGACCTTAAATTCTATAGTGTTCAATACAATACTTATTTATTTGTTAACTATGTCAAATACCCTATTGTTAACGTTATTTTGGAGTTTTATTGTAAACCATTATTAAACATAAATAAATAAAAATAAATATGTAACATTACACACAATTTTTTGGTTAATTTATTTCGTAAGCTTGCGAGATTATAAAAATAAAAATCGACACTGACACAGACTGCCATAACGATAAAAAGGCACTCTCTGTGGTCTCCATTATATCATTTTTAAGATAACCAGCTGCGAAAAATTGAATGTTATTTTTTTCAATCAACGATGTATTCGCCAACGACGAGTAGGCAGTTAAAGTTAACGGCTGCAAGTGAACTTTATCGGGTGGTTAAGGAATGAGGGAGACATGTCGGCGCGTGCCTGCGCTTGCGCAACACCCCGTTTTGCGAGATGCACCCTGCAACACTCACATGGCAGTCGCTTACTAATCATATCACCGTGAAAGTCTTCATGAGTATACTAATTGATTTTTTTTATTTACAAATTGCAGAAGTCAGAAGCTGTGTTAGAGTTATTAGAGCCAATCTCATTAAGGCCTTGCGACATGATTAAACATATTTAGTGCATATCTGTATAACTTAAATGAATATACAACATTAGAAATTGGTAAGAGTGTGCATTTGTGAGTGTGTATGTATTGTGTGTGTTCATTTGATTTAAACTATTAAATGCAAGTCCTTATTGAACTTGATCAACTTGGTTTTAATCTCATCTCATCATGGGCTACAGCGGCCTAAGATTTTGAGCTAATACCGAGATTTATGATAATCATCCATATAATAGAAGCCATCAATGTCAAATCGCATAGAGAAGTCGCCATTATGCCCTTATAAATTTCCAACAACAAAATTTATTTAAATATAAAACAATATTTTTAAGTAAAATAATTTAAATGAACTATTGTAATTTTAGTCATGCATCTGCATGACACATTCACAGTTTTAAAAAACAATGATAAATAGGGTGCCTTCAAAGTCTTTTTTACTCGCCGAATCTCGCTGTATCAGGTGTCAAGTTACGAAAAGAATGCACTGAGAGATCCCAATGTCGCTTTACGGTGGCACAACCGATGAGCGCAACAATAAAATTATACTGTTCTTAAAGAAAATAGAGACACGAACTCCAGAAGATTCGAACATTCCAATTCAAGTTAAGTAATCATTGTTAACAGACCGCGGGCCAAGAGAGAATTATTAATTATAAAAAATCACGAAATATCACAAGGGGGGAGGGGGGGTGTAGTAATATATCACGTGTATTTATTTTTTCACCAAACGCGCGATACTGAACCGAAAAGCGGCGTGACGTGTATTTATTTTTTCGTCAAACGCGTACAAAACAAAAGCGGCTTACTACTTCTGTACAAAGAAAAAAGCTAAGGCACATGTAAATTCTTGTCACAAATAACTGAATCCGAGCTATAATAGTGTAGAGATGCACAATGTTCGTCCTGCCCGCATCCTCACACGACGATCGAACGGTAGATCGAGAGATTCTCTGCGTAGTGCGCGAAAATGATGACGCCGAGTGGCTTGATGAAACTGATGTTGATCTTCGACAAAGCACTGTGCCAACAACTGACTTGCAAAATGATGATCCAGTTATTGCTGTTGAAGAAAGTCTTGCTAATCCGTGGTCCGAGGATACTGTACTGTACTGTAAATTATGTTCATGAATTAGAACAAAAAAAGTTTTTCGCATTTCTTTAATTGTTCTTATTGGGGATGTTGCGGATGCATTTTTTTTCACATCATGATGCAGATTTTAAGAGGCTCACATCAGCGGTTGCGGATAAGGATACGGATCTGTACAAAAAACTTAAGTGTAGGTTTGGTAGGGTAAGAAAGCAGTAATATTTATCCTTTCTTTATTTAATAATAAAGTAGTGAGTGAATTACTATTACTGATTAATTATTTTATTAAATAAATTTAATTATTGGAGCATTATATTAAATGAAAGTTAGAATGGACTTGAAATTAGAATGCCTTTTCGGACTCCAGTCTGTTTCGTAAAGGTTCGTGTATTAATCCTGCGCTACTAAATAACTGTACACTTGGAACACTGGCTAGTGGCGCCGGTAAGAATTTGCGTGCTATTTTAGATAACAGTTTGAACTCGCTTTTATTCCACCATTGAAGAGGACTCTCATTTAAATTAATTCACATTTTATTGCGGAAAGTAAGTAACTCCTTCATGAGAATTGCGTCAGGGCTGAAAATTCTGGTGTTTCCTGAAACGTTGAGGACAACATCACTTGATGAATCGAGCATCATGGCAAGATCACTAATTAAACAGGACTGACGTCCTGTACCTAAGGTCCGTGGTCGCTCCGTATCTATTTCCATGGAATCTGTCATTCTCATTTTTATCGCTCTTTCGGTACTTGGAGATATTGTTCGAGAAGCCAAGGTATCTTCGGTGTTTCTGCTAATCTTCAATATCTTTAATCTTTTACTCGGTCGACACGCGCCACTTGGCGGCCCCTCCCCTTTCTTTCTTGTCGCGACCTGCTACACATCTGCATCCGCATCAGCTCCGCATCGATTTATACGGATGCGGATGCGAATATTCGCAACATCCCTAGTTTTTAATTTTCTATAATGAAATAAGATGATACTTATACCTGTATTTTATAAATATTTAAAAAAAACTTAAGATTGTTTGTACCTAAAAAATACACGTGATATACTGGGGGGAGGGGGGGGTAGTCTGAAAACTCACCATGTATCACCAAGGGGGAGGGGGGGTTAAAAAATGCAAAAAAAACATCACGTGATTAATGGACGGCCCCCTACCATGTTTTCGTACAAAGGGAAGGCGTGTACCCCACATGAGAGAACATTAATGGGCTGATATTGTAAATGAATTGAATTGGGACTACCTATGTTTTTAAATGTTAAAACTTCTCAAATCGATAAATATCAATAAGTTATAAGTTAGATATTATATTATTATTAACATGTAGTTATACAGATTTCCACTTCAACTCTCATCAGCCCTTACATACAAGGTCGTCTGTTAAGGTTTTTGAACTGGTCTTTTTTAGTACATCTTCTATTTTAAATGTACATTGTACATTTCATCGATAATTATATGTAAATACCCATAATCAGGTACAGGACTCAGGTGTTCGTATTCATAACACAAAGACTTGCCCCTTCCGAGATTCGAACCCGGGGCCGTCTAGCTACGAAGATAGGTCACTCCCGCTATCCCACTCTGACCACTAATGATGTGCAAAACTCTTCTAACAACCAGATGAAAGAGGATTTGAGACTTTAGACTGCAACCTTAAAAAAATGTTTAAAGATTTCTTATTTACCTACTATCTATATAAATAAATATGACACGCATCTTTATTAAAACTTTGTTATAAAACAGTCGTAAACAGGTCATTGAGAACTAATTACTGTAATGACAATCAACTCAACTCATTTAAACTTAACTTTTACAAATATGCTATGTAATGCATGTATAAAGTTTATTAACTTCAACTTTATATTTAGATAGATGAAGTTATCAAACTTTATATTGCATTATCTACTTGCATAGAGTAATATTCGAAACTGAATCTACTTGAGAATTGTTTGTAAAATGAGTAAATAATAAATTACGGACAGCTAAACTTAAATAAAACCCCTTGTAACCGGATTAAATACATGTTTATTTATTTTTTTTATATTAAATCCTGAAACTACGATCTCTTTCTAGGAACCGTGTTTAACAAATGACTAAGATTAAGTAAAGTGTGGTACTCCTTCCAACATTTTAATCGGGCGCGTTCTTTACTGTCCAATTTTTTCAACATTTTATGTAAATGGTAGCAATTTTTTATTAATATGTAATTTTGCTCTCAGTAGCTCAATGGAAAACCACTCGCACTGATAGAGACTCGACTCGACTCCTGAGAAAAGTTGATGTTTTTAACAAAAATATGTTTAACTCCGGGCGATTTCAAGGTGGGCCTCGGTTTATTATACTTAAAGAATAACAGCGCGTGCTTCGAAGTAAAATCATATGAGATACGACATTTATACAAACGTTGTCATTCTGATTCGTTATTTGCAATCCGAATGATTCTTCCTTCAACTAAGCCACACTGGATGACAACAATGAATTCAATAGTATTTTCATCGTGTTAAACTTATTCTGACTACCTTGTATAGCACCATCAAATACTTATATATTACGTTTCAAGTAACGGAACGAAATTTTTTCATTTGTAATTCACATTTTTTCACCACGTCGAGTCCGGATTATAAAACTTATCCATTTTCAAAGTTTATCAACAAAACATAGTGCAAACCCCAGATATTGATACAGTACTATCATAAGCATAGGTCGCCACAAGCGGAATATGCTATAAATTATTAGTATAGTCCACAATTATAACTTGATTATTGTATAACCGAATAGTAAGGTGTGAACTAGTAAATAATTAATAAAGGATATTCGGTGCAGTGTACCTCGAGGTCAGTTGCGCAAGCGCACCCGGCAACGTATATATACACGCAAGAGACGCTCCAGCCAGCATCACTCGCACGCCTCTCCACAACACAAACACATCAACATGAAACTTTTCGTAAGTATTCATATTCATATCTCGGCCTGACAACGTCAACCGACTTGTTTTTTTATCATATTTCTGTAATTTTATATTCTTGACGGAATATCGGAATCGATAAGATCAAAAGTAAAAGCCATTTGGAATTGACACGGACTGTTTGAATCCATTTAAAGATATCGCTCAGATTCCAAATATTTTAAATATCATTTATCGCATTAATATATTTGAACAAAACAATCCTGACCTTTCGACTCCTATACGGGAGCCGTAATCACAAGATGACTAAAAGGCAATGGTGGTCATCTATTTTCTACTACCTTCACAATAATTTAATTGAGAACGAATTATTATGTATATCAAACTGTTTAATTTTACATTTTATTGTGCGCAGAAGTGTAAAAACTAAATATGTACTAATATATTTTAATAGTTCCTTTGTATCTGTTTCCAGGTAGCTCTGTGCGCCGTAATGGCGGTAGCGATCGCCGGTGAAACCCGCGAGAAACGCGGTGCACTTGGCTGGAACTCCGGAATCGGCTCCGGGATCGGCTACAGCTCTGGCATCGGCTCCGGGATCGGCTACAGCTCTGGCATCGGCTCCGGGATCGGCTACAGCTCCGGAATCGGCTACGGTGGTTACTCCGCCCCGTCTATCAGCTACTCTGCGCCTGTGGTCACGTCTCGCGTGATCGCTGTCAATAAAGTGGTGAATGTGCCTAAAGTGGTCACGGTACCCCAAGTGGTGAGCGTGCGCAAGGTAGTCTCCGTACCTCAAGTGGTCACCGTTAAACAAGTAGTACCGGGATACTCTGGTGGATATTCCGGCGGATATTCCGGTGGATACTCTGGTGGATATTCCGGTGGATACTCTGGTGGTTACTCCGGAGCATCGCTCGGTGGTGGCTACGCCAGCGGATGGTGGTGATCGACAAACTTGTCTAGTCTTACCGTTACTTGTATATATTGTTCAATAAATTTTTCAAGTTTTTAAACACTTTATCTTTTAATTAACACTTTCAATATCAATCACCAAGACAAATGAAAACGACCAGATCAAAAATTACCAAATTACACACTAAAGCCTATATGTTATAGGACAAGGTTAATTAATCATTATAGGAAATATAATTTTATTTTTAACTATCTACTGTTATATTTTTAACTGTTGTTATTCCGAAAAAAGGTTAAAAAATATATATTATTCAGGTTTTCCGTGGCTTTGTGAGTTCTACACGAAGCAATGGCATAGTTATTGGCTTTTTATCAATGCATTTTCATTTATCATATCGAATAAAAAACATTTTATTTTTATCTTATTTTATCAGGCTGTCTGTTATTGAGTCACAGGCCTTATGTGGGGAGAATAACATAGCCATACAGTTATCAAATTTTTGGCCAACTATTATTATTAAGCATTTTTTCCTACACGCTATTAAGCGCATAACTCCTATCACTCGTATTTAACTTAAGTTTGTAGTATTACAGCGAAATCCAGTGTTAATGATTTTTTATAAAAAATCAAGTAATTTCATATTTATTGATATGTAGATATGTGTCTATTTTTGATTTTTCGGGATTTCGTGCTTTGATTACTTTGTTGCTTTACAGTTTCCTCGCTACTCTTTTTGCTATAAGTGACTTTACTTATGCCAAATAACACAAATAATGCTGGTAAACAAGGCACTCCTACGCCTTCTTAACCTAAAAGTTACTCTTACTGCTTATGTTTTTTACAGTTTGCATTTAAACTGCCAACATATAAGAGAGCCGTGTCGATTTTTTCTAATATTTAAATATTTTTATATTTAATGCTTCAGTACGTTTTCAATATTTGAAATGAGACTATTTCTTATTTATAATTTGTATATTTCCTATCACTATTATAAACAATATGTGATATTTTATAAACAAAAAATTCTTCCATAAATTGGCTTGACCGTGGATAACGATTTTCTATAGATAACAATTAAGAGAAACTGATCCTTTCAGAAAATAAACATACAAATCCATGCAAATTCAGTAAAACGCAACGTTTAATGTGTATGTAGTCTATATCCCCATCCAAGTTCGTGAATCATAATAAACATGACATAATTAAGTTACATCAGCACTTTTTAGCAGACACCATCAACTGGAACAACATAAAGAACGTTATAAATATTGACCTTATTGTCAAACGTAATGCAGCATAAACAACGCATTACCAAAAGCCAGGTGCCAGGTGCGTCAGATGGCGTAACGCCCTCGTTGATCCGGCTTTACGACCGTAAGATGTTTGCGGTTTTTCGGGATGTCGCGTATATCGTTGTGACAATAACTATTGCGTAAGCCTTTAGCATTCATAAGCACCGATGATTTACCCAACTGACATGGATCTTTATCCACTGTTTGGTATGTATACCGCTACTTAAAGATTTGGGATTGGTAATGAAAATAACATTATTCAAATGCACTTACAATGAGTTCTTTTACTACGTCTAACGTGTTACCTACCGCTTATTCTGCACGTCTTTCAAATAACAATAAGAACTGGCGCAATAAACTCATCAGTTTCAACAGAAGTAAAGACATTAACAATATTATACGTCTTCACCGTACATGATCCACAAGTAACAATGTTATTCATTACGAATTTTCATTCGAAATTACAAAAAAGTGAATTTCTCGGCGAATTTCAGTTAGGAGGTCTTCGCACTTCACCGTCTTTGTAAACCTTCCCATCTTGTCATACATAGAACAACATAACAAAGTTCCATCAAAATGGGAACGCATAGTGATAAAACATAGATTTTTATTTATATGGATATATATATTTTTTTACCAATTGTATCTCGAATTACCTACATTGCTATCGGTAAGATAAAAGACTCATACAAAAAGGTTTTTCATTACTCAACCTTTCGATGGTTCCATGAAAAGTTGTTAAAACTTTGTTTTGGGCTTACAAACATGACGATGTTAAAAGCCAGGAGTGAAGTACAAATAGCCATCTTGTTCCTCTCACAAATATTTACCCTCGCGATATTCGAATCCTCGATATCTGGCTTCGCTGTCACGGCCACTAGACAAAGCAAGTCAATGAACTAATTGTTTCACTTGTAATTATATAAAAAACTTAGTAAATTTTTAATTCCTGTATAATAACTGAGAAGCATAATCATGTTAGAACCAGGAACCAAAGTTGATTTTAATATTTAAATTTGGCGGTTTTACGTCAATTTAATTATACCTTTTAGTGTTAAATAGACGCAAAAAAGCAACATGCATCCATCGGGAATTGAGCGACGTATCTTACGGTACTAGTTAAGGCTATCTTCATTACATTTAACAGCATATAGTTCTTAGAATTAAAACTTCGAAAAAAAATAAGTTCATAGAACTTAAATTTCTTCCGAAGCACGAGCTCAAGACTTTTTTTTGCATTTATTTTATTTATGTGTCTTCATTTTCTTAATGCAATTATGAAATATTAGACGAAATTACATACATCGGTTTGACCCAAGTTAAGTAGCTAAAGCAAACCTGTATGCGAGCCAGTCGAACATGCAGTTCGTTAATATTTTGGTCACCCATCCGGTGGTCGAAATTGCGAAAGTTATTTAATCAACACAATCACAGGCCGAGCACGAACAACTTAAACGACAACGTGTGAAATGAAAATAACCAAATAATAATAATGTTTACCCAGAATCCTCAATCATTAAAGAACTTTTTAATCACTTATTGATTATCAGATTATTACCTACCGTTTAAATTTATTATAACATTTGTCAACGATACTACTTATAACAACACGATAGGAGAGCCTGCGCCTTATCTAAGTCACCTGCAAATATTCGAATCGGCGTTTAACTTAAGCAATAATCTAAACTGCTGACGATACTGCCCTCGATCGTGTTAACTTAACCGTTATTATTGCTATATGAATTTGAATAATTTATTAATCACATGCCTAATTAAAGTTGTAATATTTAATAAATGTTATTTATGTTTTATAATAAATAATCTTTAGTGCAATCAGCAGCATGCACACGTGCAAAATATAATCAGTGTCGTCACTAAGTAATATACTGACGAGATGTGAACATGTCAGAAGTAACACCTGAAAGTATATCATCATATAGGGGGTGAAATAGTAGGTTGGTTGATACAGATGGGATATATCCTATCTATATTTATTATGTTATATGATAAAGCAGTGAAAGAGCAAGGCACTGTTTGTGAATAAATAATAATAATTGATATCACTTGATAACAATACAATTATACAGCAAACGCGTGTATTAGGTTCAATACTGGACTAGAAGAACATAAAAATTTTGTTTTTTATTATTTGGATAGCAACTGTTACCATTGTAAATGTTGAATATTTTCTAACAGTGGACAGCACCTATATTAGTATTCCAAACATACAAATGAATAAATTCACCAGCATTACACTAAATGCCTGTGAAAGTTATATCGTCTTTTTAATAGTTTTTTTTTACTTTATCTATCTGTTATTAATAATGACGAGTAACTAAGGATTCTTTTATTTTATGAAGCAATGGTCACAAAAAAGTGCGTTGCAAAAAAATCTATACTTAAATTCTGGAAAATTTACACCAAGTATTACGGTCAAAATTAAGCAGAGCTTGTATTGTACCTAATAATTAATATTTGACATAATAGTACCATAACTCAGAAACAAATGCTAATTCTCAGCACAAAACATGCCCTTACCAAGATTCCCTCTGGCGCAGAAGGTAGGGTCGTCACCGTTGCATCAATAGGTCGTTGCTTTTGCAACTAGTACTTTAAGCTCGCAATACTCGTAATCATGCGCATATCGATATGAAAAGAAAATAATTGCAATAATTAAACGAATATATTATACATTCAGACCAATACGTCTGACCAAATTTAGCAGTATGAGGTTTATGTTATGGATAGTAGGGAAACAGCACAGACAGAAAGACATATATTTATGATACATTTATAAGTAACTAGCTGACCCAGCCACTCGTTTCTGTGTTTTAAATTAAAATGAAACCCATCCTATGCCCTATTTCAGTAGAAACTTAGCAAAATGAAAAACAATCATTAAAATCGGTTGAATAGTTTCGGAGTTCATCGCGGGCAGACACTGCGATAGGATTTTTTTATATATATAGAAATAGCCACGATTCTGGTACCAATGAGCGTGTTTGTCAAATAATAATGAAGGAAAATTTAAGCTTAAGCCACTTTCCTGTTTTTATTATTCAATTGAAACCAGTTCGTATCTCGCCGATTGCCCTATTAATAATTTTTATTTATTAAATAAATTACACATATTTGATGGTGTTTGAAGGTTAAGCAATCCTATTCTCTTCTATGTAGGTACGAAATAAGGTACCTATCCAATCACCCTACATATAATACTAGCTGACCCGGCCACTCGTTGCTGTGGCTCAGTTATTATAACTTACATTATTTTTTCTATTATAAACTAGGCGATGCAGTCGCTAAGCATAAAGCTACGCTGGCACCACATGTTGGTGCGGAGCGTTATACCTAAAATTTTTTTTTTTTTTTCGATGGAAATTTTTGCGAATTTCAAAATTCGGGCTCCGTCACAATCTGGTCCTAAACCTGTTGATTCGATTCCACACAAAGAATATTAAAATCGGTTAAGAACTCGGGAAGTTATGGCGTAACAGAAATTGCGCCATTGAAGCTGATCCATGGGAGCTTCGCTCGCTCCTTTCCAATTAAAATGACACCTATACTATGTCCTAAGACGCAACAAATCCAGCAAAAAAAAAAACATTGAAATTGGTTGGGTAGCTTCAGAGTTTATCGCGGTCTACCTTCATTCAAATGAAGGTTTAGATTCATCACAGATAAGAGTTTGCCTTATGTAATAACGGAGACTTGAGTGGCGCGACCGCCGCCTAACAATCGACAAAGGAACCATCAGGCGTTATCTGGAAGGCTGTCGCGATTCAAACTAAGGTTTTAACTCACATTCAAGTTCAAGATTGGGGGTTTCGCTCATTCACACAGATATTTCACACAGTTTTCAACGTATAAGTCTAATTTCAAAATTAACATCACGTCGACATGTGTACTTAAACTCCTTCAACGCAGTAGAAAGAGTCACAGGGTTCTGTATTACAGTGATAATATTAGAATTAATAAATATTATGAGGTGATTAGGCAGTTAATATTCTGTAGCTGAACACGGCATTTATCATTTGGATAGAAACATTTGTCTTTTCAAAATGACGACTGAACAAAAAGTTAATTTAGATAAAAAAAAAGAGAGCCATGTTTATTATTTTATTTATAAGTTGGAATAATATCAGAATATTATTTTTGAAGTGAAAACTTATCAAGCGACGTTATGCACTTTTTGGCATGGGATATTATCTACTTTGTGGCATGGGTAAAAAAATGTTAAAATCGCGTCAGGACACGTGATCTGATCGAAAATTCGTAAGACGGTAGGCAGGGCGCTAGCGCGAGTGTGCGTGTGTGTTTGTTGTCATGTTTGTGTACTATAGCGCAATAAATGAATAATGTATTTTACCACATAAATGATAGTACTTTTATACTGATAATTAAAGCAATTCGTGCGAAATCACTCCCTAACCATTCCAAAATATCAAAAACGCACAACGTTAATATTCATGTTTTTACTTCTGCCAGCACTCCCGGAGTGTGACTCGTTGTTTTTTATAATCACAGAAACACTGAAGTAAAACATAGTAGTGATAGTAAAAGTAAATATGGAGAAAATATCGGGGTAACAGAGATAAGTACCTCTTATTATAATTAATGTATAAATAAAAAGCCTTTGTATTGCAACCGTAGCTCAACGACTGAACAAACAACTGAATTTTTGGAATATTTTTGGAAACAATTTGGAATACCACAACGGTTAAAAGGAACATTGATATATAAACAATAACATTTGCTATTAAAAATTACCGTTTGGTGCAACTATAGCGATCCTGCCTTTCACACCGACCGACGGTCCTTTGTTCGAATCCCGGATGGGGCAGATGTTTGTATGATGAATACGAGCATTTGTACCTGGGTCATAGGCGTTTATATCTATTTCAATGATCTGTGTATCATATGGCATCGAATGGCAGCTGTTGAATTAAAAAATTTACCTGTTAAAACTGGCGAAACTAAAAAAGATTTGTTAAACGCAATATTAGGGACTGGAAAAGCTGTAAACGTTCAAATTAAGCCGAATGATGTGGTAAACGTCTTTCGAACAAACCCCAGGACTGGTAAAAACCAATTATTGCAGAGCTTAGCTCTGTATTACTAAAAGAAGAGCTACTAAAAGCTGTAACAGCATTTAATAAAAGCAAGGGTAGAGAGGATAAATTAAATTCTACCCATTTACACTATGACGGTCCAAAATCACCTATTTATGTTTCTGAAAATCTGACAGGAAAAAATGGAAAGTTATTCGCCCAAGGAAGAGAATTTGCCACTAATTTCCACTTCAAGTATTGCTGGACTTCCCATGGACAAGTGTACCTTCGAAAAGATGATGGATCTACGCGCATCCGTATAGATACTGAAGCGGATCTGTCTGCTCTAAAGGACAAAATATGACTAGTGACTGTTGATTGTGTTGAAATAATATTTTACAACCTATTGAATCCATACTACATAGTGTTGCCCAAATGCAAGAACTAGACGAGACTTAGCCAGTCTTGGTCTTGGTCTTGCGCCAATACACCTGGTCTTGGTCTTGGTCTTGGTCTTGCGCTTGCAGTCTTGGTCTTGGTCTTGGTCTTGCAGCAAGAGTCTTGCAAGTCTTGCAATTACCTATTAGTCTATTGCTATTTATTAAAGTTTACTTTAAATCTTAGAAAAACGTATTAGAATTGGAACATTGTGAGCTTGAATTAACATAGCCATAGTAAAGATCAATCAGATTAATAAATAACTGAAGATTTGATAAGAAAGTCGAAAAATCAACTGACCTATATGTCGTTTTCCATGGAAGTAACTGTTTCTTAATAAACATTTATGATTTATAAGCTTACATTTGCTAAAACATGTAAAAAAACAAATTAATTACAATAACTTGACTGTATTTTAAATAACAATGTCTGTCTAGAAAGAGATTGAACCCTCAACTTGCATGAAATTTAATAAAAGAGTTTTATGATTTATCATTTATTTCAATCAAAAATAAAATACAACACAAATCAAACATAACAGTACACAACAGCTTTATCATTAGGTTATGTTACTTTATATCAATTCTTTTGACCAAGAATTAATACAAAGTAACCATCTGGCTGACTCATCACTTAACCTATTTCTATGTTTTCTAATTACTAATGATGCTTTAGAAAATAATCTCTCAGCAGGTACTGAAGTTGCAGGTATTGAGAGAAAATCACGGGCCATCTTCGATAAAGTCGGATACTCTGTCTCATGCGTCCTCCACCAATCTAAAATGTCTTCCGAGCTGGCAGTTCTTGGTTTTCTCAGGTACTCCTCCAACTCGTCTATCACTAAGCCTTGAAGACAAGATCCAGATGACGTCGAGGGACATTCATAGAGTTTATCAAAGTCTATAATGTCTTCATCTTCATCACATACTTTATTTTCTTTTCTTGGCAATTCCAGAGATTTGTTCAGTGAGTGTAGACTTTTATATTCTTCATAAAGTTCATTGAACTTGCGCAGACTTTCTGTTTTAAGTTGCTTCCCCCACATTGTCAGGTCAAAAGTCTGAGCCTTATGCCTTGGGTCTAAAATTAAAGAAGTACAATAAATCCAGTTGCTCTTCTTATAATGTTTAAGCATTTTGTCTCGAGCTGCTTGGAAAGCTAGAATGAGCCTTTCATCCACTTCAGATCGATTAGGTTTCTCATCTAACTGTTTTACCATGGATTCAATTTTATCTAGCAAGAGATTGAATGATACAATGACTAGCGGTAATGTAACATATTTGTCTCCACCAAGTTTTGTACTTAAAAGTTTAAAGTTTATTAGAAATTTATGTAATTTTTCGAGTACCTGCCATTCACTAGCTGTGATTTGAAAATCATTCAATTCGGTGACAGAACTGCACAATATGTTAATGCCCGCTCTCACTTTTAAACCAAATCCAATCATATCATGTGTGGAATTCCATCTTGTTGGACAGTCAAGAATGGCATTTAGATTTGATGGCACGCCAGCTGCTTCACAAGCAGACTGAAACTTCTTCTTCACTATCTCACTTCTTTTTATTTTACTGGAAATACTGCGTAACTTTGTTACAGATGTACGCGAGTCAGCAATATTTGGTGCATATTCTTCATCTTCCTCAGTTTCGTCTGCATAGTCTTCATACTGCTGATCTTGCGCGTTAGTGTCAGACTCACAGTGTAATGCTAAGGTCTCTAATAAATCTTGTACACCAAGGTTTAAAATGTGAGCAAAGCACCGGAAATGTTGATTGTCTGAATCAAAGTGTGGCAACTGTTTGCCCAGTTCATACATAAATTTGGTATTTGCAGTTGCGTTGTCGACCGTGATACCTTGTATTTTATCAATTATGCCATATTCCAATAAACATTCATGGAAAATCGTTGCAATATCTTCCCCAGTATGTCGACCGCGTGATGGTATAAAATCAAGAACTACAGATCGATACTTCCATTCGTTGTCTATATAATGCATAGTAACCCCGTAGTAACTCCTACCAGCAATTGACGTCCACCCATCAATGGTAAATGACATTTTAGATGATAATTGTTGAAGTCGTTCCTTGAGATTAAATTGGAGCTCTTCAAATCGCTCTTTGACTTTCCTTCTAAGTGTAGACCTTTTAGGAAACTCCATATTAGGGCAAATACGTCGAAAATATACTTGTGTAGCTTCGTCATCGAAAAATGAGAAGGGAAGATATTTTTTCACTACCCAATCAACTGTAGCTGTCGTGATGTTGTCACTGCTGTTTTCCGACTGAAATAAAACAATAAATCTTGTGTTATTATTTAAAACATACTAGGTTTGAGCGTTTAGGAGGAGGAGGTTTGTTGTTGTTAAATCGAGAAAATCGTTAAATTGACATTTGTTATATTAAGGTTGCACTGTACTGTAATTTACCAAAATAAAGTACTTAGTTGTTACTGGCCGATTATGAAAACAAATGAAAATATAGGTGTTTATAAAAATATTTAAGACGATAATTACATACTTAATATGTCGCACCCCTAGATGAAAACACCACTAACTCAAAAATACTTACGTAAGTTAATGGCGTTTTTGAAAGTATCGCATGAACAGCTACGCGGAGTTAAAATTCCCGTAGCGACAATTTCGACCATTGTTAAAAATGACGCGAAATATGTACCTATGTATTACTATTTTATCAATATCTATAAAATATTCCGAAGTCAGTTTAAAGTCATTTGTTCAAAAAAGACTTTTTTGAGTTCCTGGAGTTTTCATATAAAAAAAATATATTCTTACCTGTCCACTTCTTCCAGCGGTTACTAAAAAGCTTGTGATATCTCCACTTAATTTTGGTTTAACAGGAAGAAATATTTGTGATTCCTTTTTGTGGAAAGATATTAGATGTTTCCTTAAGCCTGAAGTGTTTCTGTTTTTCATTTTTATTTCAGTCTTTTTATGTTGGCACAATTTACACAAGGCAGTTTGGGATGCATGAATTATTTCGAAAAACTCCTCAAATTTGCTTTTGGGTCTTTTAGATCTGTGACTCAAACTCTCGTTACTCGGACTAGAATAATTTGAATCTTCGTCACTCATATTAAATTGTACACGTGATACGTTTTTAGAAAACAACAAGAATTAGTAAAAACAATTATTAAGTTAGACTCGAAGCACAGCTCAATTGGAAATGACTGGAATTAAAATAATTCCTTTGTTTATAGTACGTTTCCTTGCTTTCTACCGCGCCGCCTCGCCACGTGCCGGCTCTATTAAAAGGATGCCGCCGCAAATCAAACGATGCCGCGTGCGGCGTACAAACACAGATTATTACCTACTTGTACAGACGCGACGCGTGAATAAAATATATGTAAAGAATTAGTGCCAATCACTATTCTTTACATATAAGTGAATGTTTTGGCGTACATCTATACTAATCTATACTAATATTATAAAGCTGAAGAGTTTGTTTGTATGTTTGATGACAGAAGTTTTAAAATAAATAAATAAATCCTGAACGTCACTATACCTCCAAAGTTACTATTCTTCGTGGGCGAAGTCGCGGGCACTGCTTGTAAATACTTTTTTTTTTTTTTTATTTATTTTTTTTTATTTATTTATTTCATATACAAGAAAAAAAAATACAAAGATACAATTTAGTCCCACAAAACCGACTTGTCGGTTTGACTGAGGGATCTTTAGTCTCTTAGCTTATAATTATAATTATGTAGGTATATAATACAACTATAACTGTATCAGGTAAAGTTAAGTGCACAATAATTGGATTTAGACTGAATTACAACAAACTGAAGGAAAATTTAGCGGTGATAATAATAAGATACAATTGTTGTAAGATATAAAATACGTGTGTAAAAAACAACCACGCCTCCGAGCCCTCAGATGGGCTCGGAGGCGTGGTTGTTTTTTACACACGTATTTTATATCTTATAGAAATATTGCATTGTGAATGCAAAAAAATAAATAAAAACATACAATTGTTGTGTTAAATAGTAGTCATCAGATAATCTTTTAATATTTTTTTAAATTTATTTTTATCCGTTTCACATCTAATAGTTTCGGGCAACGAATTAAGAAGATATGGTATACGCTTCTGTAAAGTTCTGTCACCAAAATAATTTTGAACCCTAGGAATTACAAATTTCTTTTTTGAAGTGGCTCTAGTGATCTGGTTATGATTTATGTATTCAAAAGTGGAGACACACTCTCGGCTGCCGTGATTATTTACTAATAATAAATCGCAGGCTTTTTATTTTATTAGTAGGTAAGTACCTACGCTTTTTATATTATTTTATTAATTATGTAGAATTTTTTTACACGTTTCAAGTATATTTAAAAGTGGCTACAATATTTATCAAACGGGTGATATTTGAACACTTTTTTGCTATTTTTTCTTGTAAAAACTTAAGAAATATAATGACTAAATGTACAATAATAGTACCTAAGTAATTAGTTTAAAACCATATAATCAATATTATAATATATACTTACTAGAATAAATTATTATGACATCTACTACCTATCCTTACCATTTTATTCTAATCATAATACTACTTGCGTGATCAGTATAATGTATTCATTTTCATTATAAGCACTCTGAAACTTATTTATTCTTTGGAACACCTGTAGGTACTCTTAAAATTCGAAATTATTTTGCATGAGTATACCTACGCCTACGCCCTGTGGCGGCAATCAAATAGTGTCAAATGTTGTGATTTCGGCGCGGCGGCAACGATTGTTGTATATGATTTCAAAAGAAGCCGCCGGCGCGTGTATTATAACCATGTGCTTCCGAAAAGCAGCAAATTTCTTTGAGAAGTAAGTACAAAACCTTTGATGCCGCATTATCAAAGTGCCGATGGTTAAAACATAACTATGCATGCACTCAGTTTGATTTTAATGGATATTTTTTTATTCGCTATGTAGGTATGTTTATGGTATTAGTCGTAATGCGCATAGATCCAGTTTTTCATATTCTTTGATACAGTTTTTTGCGTCTCATAGAATTCCTAAGCGTACCTATACACCGAACTGTTACACCTAACTACTCCGTGAAATAGCGCTAAGTCCTAGCTGCAAGACGCAAGAGTCTTGCAGGCTTAGTCTTGTTCTTGCTCAAGTCTTGCACGGTCAGTCTTGGTCTTGGTCTTGCTAAAAATACGCGGTCTTGTTCTTGGTCTTGGTCTTGCAAAAACGCAAGAACAAGACCAAGACTGCAAGACCAAGACTGAATTTGGGCAACACTAATACTACAGTATCATTATGTTAGAGTTATTGTACTACTTTAGTCTTAAGATATATTTAATCGTAGAGTTATCAATCTATTTGAAAATGTTATTGCTATTAATTTTAAGAAACTGCTCACATCCCCGAACACAAACAGAATGTGTTCACATCACAACACAAAACTTACGCAAACGTTTGATTAACAGCTGTGTGCAAGCAACTGCATTGCCAGGTATGTACCTTTTTATATCCTTTGTCTTTGAAAAGTGCTATAATGGGAAATTCACTGACTGGATCTGTCCTCATGACTATATAACTATTAGTTTTGGTCCACTGTATCATTTACTGTCTTATGAATCTGTGACTTTCATGTTTTACAAAAAAATTCAACCAATTATTTTATCTTAATAACAGCCTAGCTTCCGTAACGGTCGCAGAGTCTTCGATATGTGATGTTGAGCAATGTCGAGATCTAATGTTTACTTCCACAACTTCTTTAAAGCTTCTGTGTCAGAATATAAGAAGCATAAGATGCAATTTTGACAATTTTAATACTCTATTGTTGAGACTAAACATTGATTGGGATTATATTGTGCTCACTGAATATTGGCTGTTTAAAGATACTACAATCCCTACATTAGATGGATCCCTACTTTTCTACCATTCAAAATAGAACCCAAAATGAAGGTGTTGTTGTCTTAGTAAGAAAGAGTTTAGTAGTTAAAGTGGAAGAACCTCATCTTGTGGATGCTAATTGCCTATTATTAAAAGTAAATACAGACACAATTATTATTGCAATTTATCGTCCACCCAGTCATAGAAATGTTGACCCTTTTCTTGAGTCTTTAAACATTTTGCTTTCAAGTTACGCATCATTCAATAACATTATCTTGACGGGTGATATAAATATCGATACTATTGTAGGTACCACTGATCCATATGCTTCATCATATTTAAATATGTGTGCCTTTCACGGACTATTAGCAGCTCACTCTCTTCCTACATGTCTTATTGAAGACTAAATTACCGGCCCGCTGTTTCGTCCCTCACACTTCAATAACCGACCACGATGGTGTTATCTGCTTCATAAACTTAAGTCACAAAATAAAAAAATTAAATTATACCATCAAAAAAACTGGTTGGTTGCCTGTAAAGTCGGTATACGGGCGAAAGTTTTACGTGACAACGACTTTGAGTGGTAAAATAATTTTAATGTGAATATTCATTCGTATAGTAGGAAGAAGGATGAAATAATAGTAACAATTTAAAACATTTATTTATACAAAGAATTATATTTAAAACATTAATTTATAGGCACGCGTCCCTTCCACTTTTTATGTCTGTCTCTCTCGCTCTTAGGCGGGCTAACCATGCCCGAGTGGAAGGGACGCGTGCCTCTCACTCGCTCTCATTGTAAGCGCATAACGTGAGCGGAGCGTAACGCAGTTTCTTGAAGTGTCACCCGGCAAACCAATTTATAAGACGTTGTCACGTCAAAACAAATTACGAAAGTCTCACTAATGACATGTTGAAGCTTAAGTTTGATCCAGTTTATAAATTGTCTGATGTAAACTCTGCTGCAAATTATTTTATATCAATTATTAAATCTGTAATATTCGACCACACCACATGATTCAAGGTCTCTAAGCGGAAAAGTATAACTAAACCATGGATCACACCAGGATTGCTTAGGTGTATGAGGCATAGAGACCATTTGCATAAAAAAGTTAAATGTAGCCCTAACGATGAAACATTGTTAATTTCCTACAAACGATATCGCAACTTTTGTAACGGTTTACTGAAACGTTTAAAGGTGGAGCATGAGCGAGAAGAAATAAAAAAGGCTACTGGGAATAGTAAAAGGCTGTGGCAAATTGTCAAGGATATAACATTCAAAAATGCAAATTGTCATGTGCCTAGTGAGTTGTTGTCTACCTCGGAACCTTTACAATCTATAAATGCGATTAATCGTTTCTTTGTAAATGTTGGAAGATCGTTAGCTGAGAAAATCTCGAAAAACAATGAACAAACAATCCCAATTTCAACTAATGTTCCACCTAGCTCAATGGGTTTTCTGCCTACTGATGATGGGGAAGTGGGCAGCATTATCATGAATTTAAAAAGTAGTAACGTGGAGGGTCCTGATGGTTTTTCTTGTAATTTTTTGAAAAGATTTAAAGATATATTTGTTCCACCCCTTACCTATATTTGTAATCTCGCAATAAGTACGGGTGTATTCCCCCAAGCTTTCAAAATTGCACATATACAGCCTATACACAAGTCTGGGGACAAAGCCTGCGTCAACAACTATAGACCTATATCGATCTTACCGACATTATCCAAAATATTGGAGCGTATTATGAATAAAAGGCTAACAATTTTCCTGGAGAGTAAAAAGCTTATTTCGTCTAACCAATTCGGTTTTCGATCTGGTAGGAGTACTGCTGATGCTGTTCATACACTTACCGAATATATTGTGGATAGCCTTGATAATAAAAAGAAGGCTATTGCGGTATTCCTTGACCTAGCAAAGGCTTTTGATACGGTTTCTGTCCCTATACTTATTCACAAGCTTGAAAATATGGGAGTGAGGGGTATACAATTGTCCCTTTTTCGAGACTATCTGCAAGGTCGTATACAACAGGTTAAGATTGGCACTCATATGAGTGATGGACTTCACACTACTTGCGGAATTCCCCAAGGAAGTATCCTCGGACCGAGTTTATTTCTCATTTATATGAATGGATTATGTGACCTTCATATACCAAATGGAAAAGTCGTCGCTTTTGCTGATGATACAGCTCTTATTTTCAGGGGTGAGAGTTGGTCTGAAACTTTCCAGTTTACGCAAATGGGTTTAAATCTTGTGATGAGATGGCTTTCGGATAATGTGCTTACAATAAATGCTGCCAAAACAAAATACCTAACATTTACATTAAAATCCACACCTCCATCAATGGATCTATTGGTTGCACATTCTTGCTCGGATCCATGCAAGACTCCGTGTACGTGTCCTCGTATTGAGCCAACAAATTGCATTAAATACTTGGGGATATTGATCGATAACAAGCTTTCATTTGCACCTCACGTAGATGTAATGACGGGCAGAGTTCGTAAACTGATCTTCATATTCAAAACTCTTAGAAAAGTAACAGATAGAAAAACTTTAACTTCTATATACTATGCCCTCTGTCAATCTATTTTAACATACTGTCTTACGGTCAGGGGAGGCACAACTAAATCGTTATTGATTAAATTGGAACGAGCTCAAAGGGCAGTCCTGAAGGTTAGTCTAGGCTTACCATTTCTATATTCCACCACGGATTCATACAAGGAATGGAAGGTCCTCACTGTGCGGCAGTTATTTGTTCTAAACACAGTAATAAGAAAGCACACTTGTCTTATCTATGACCCAAAGAAATTTGAACACTGTCGTCGTAAATATAGAGCAAACGTTGCAAAAGTCGATTTGCTCAGAGATTCTTTGGCTTTTCGGGATCATTCCTATATAACAAACTAAATTCAGCTCTTTCCATTTATGCACTCAACAAAGTAGCTTGTAAAAAAGCAGTGACAAACTGGCTCCTGTGTTTGGATTATGATGCAACAGAAAAATTGTTAACCATAGTTTGCTGACTTATTATCCAGGTTATGCACAATCTTTCACACAACACACACCCACATTACACATACATTCACAAATACACATACCATACACACAAAACTCTAATTACGAATCCTCATGTACATGCATATCCATTGTTATTTCGACAAAAATGTTAGAAATAGGTATTGGTTAAGTACTTATTTAATTTTATCTTAAACGGGTGGGGGGCCTGGCAGTCCGTAATACAGGTCTTACCTAGCATGGATGCCAGCTTCCCACAATGTATTACTGTCTTTTATTTGTATGTATTTTTTCTTTAATTTTGTCTTGTCTGTACCATACATTGTGTGAAGAAAATAAATAATTATTATTAATAGGGGTTAAAGTATGAAATTGCCGTTTTATTGCAATAGGTTCTTTGAATTGACATAGAATCTTCATGGTTTGAGGTTTTCGAATGAAACTTTTTTTAAATGGTTTCTATGATGTTCTTTTTTTAAAAAATGTAAAACATTTGAATATCGACTTTCAATTGTTTTTGTTATTCAATTTAGACAAGAAAGATGGATACTGCGAAAATTCGAGTTATTTTTGAATACGAGTTCCGACGCGGAACTAACGCGGCAGAAACAGCCCGCAATATCAATGCTGCGTTTGGAGAGGGGTCTACTAATGAACGCACCGTGCGATTTTGGTTTAAACGCTTTCGTGATGGAAATTTCGACTTAAAGAACGAGCCACGAGGAAGACCGCCCACACAGGTAAATAACGATGAATTAAGAGAGATAGTGGAAGCCGATCCTAGTCAAAGTACCCAGGAATTAGCGGCATGGTTTAACGTTACCTTACCCACAATATTGACTCACTTGCGTCAAATCAATAAAATAAAAAAATACGAAAAATGGGTGCCTCATGATTTGACTGATCTGCAGAAAGAAACGCGTGTTGAAACTTGTGTTGCCTTGTTGAACCGGTACAGAAATGAAGGAATATTGGATCGAATTGTAACATGTGATGAAAAGTGGATTCTTTATGATAACCGGAAAAGAAAAATGCAATGGCTGACCCCAGGTCAAATGCCACAACAGTGTCCTAAAGCAAAACTTACCAATAAAAAGGTAATGGTAACTGTTTGGTGGTCTCAGCATGGTGTTATTCACTATAGTTTTCTCCGATCTGGTCAAGCAATAACGGCAGATGTCTATTGTGCCGAACTCCGAACCATGTTGACAAAACTAGCAGTAAAACAGCCCCGACTCATGAATCGATCTTCACCATTATTGCTCCACGACAACGCGAGACCTCACACAGCACGAGAAACCATTTTGACCCTTCAGGAACTGCAGTTAGAAACCATTCGTCATCCTCCGTATTCACCAGACCTTGCTCCAACGGACTACCATTTTTTTCGTGATTTGGACAATTATCTACGTGACAAGAAGTTTTCTTCCCAGGAGGCAGTACAAAATGCTTTCACACAGTTTGTGCAGTCTAGATCGTCGGAATTCTATCGCAAAGGCATTAATGACCTTCCCATTAGATGGCAGCAATGTATAGATAATAATGGCAACTATTTTGATTAAATAAATTTGTTAAAAATTTAAAAAATAAACAATATAGATTTTCAGTACAAATCGGCAATTTCATACTTTAACCCCTAATATTATTATACACTCGAGAGCAATGAATCCGGGTCACTTAAAGAATCCTAAAAATCTCGGAAACTAAAAATGCTAGGTTAATGCAATAAATTGTATTTAATAGACAATGTAATACTCCTTAAATGAAGGTATTAAAACTTCTTAGTTATTGTAAAGTTATATCATAAAAAAATCAAATTTGAAAAAGGGCCACTTTCGAAGATGGAACTACGAAATTACAGCATTTGGTTTTGCTTTTGTTTGTAATCTGTCATTTATGTGGGTACATAAACCATGTTGATAGTGCTCTATATTCATTATTCAAGCTGAAATTATGTCGCTTACGCCTGAAGAATGCACCAGAATACTTACAATGCTGGAAACCGGCCGGAGTCAGCGCGATACAGCCAGGACTGTCGGTGTGTCGCTGTCAACAGTACAAAGAGTTCTCCGACGTTACGAAGAAACTGGTTCTAACCTACGCAGACCAGGAACGGGCAGAACCAGGTGTACCACAGCACGCGAAGACCGATACTTGGTGAACACCATGCTTCGAAATCGCTTTCTCACAGGAACTGAACTCACCAATCAGTTTCGACGCCTCGGAGGAAGTAACCCAAGTGCATGGACAGTAAGACGTCGGCTTGCTGAATCTAACTTAAAAGAGTATTGAAGATTGGTCAAAAGTTATGTTCTCCGACGAATCAAAATTTATGCTCTACAAGCACGATGGAAGACACAGAGTGTATCGAAGACCAGGGGAAAGATTCAAGCAAGCATGCATCGAAGAAAAAGTAGCCTACGGTGGTGGGTCTGTACTTGTGTGGGCCGGAATTTCTTCTGAAAGTCGCACAGAGCTGGTGATCATAGAAAACGGCTCTTTAACTAGCGTAAGATATGTGGAAGAAATCCTCAATGATCACGTTGGTCCATTTATGGTCAATTTAGGTGAGGATGCTATATTTATGCATGACAATGCCCGACCTCATACAGGTAGGATTGTGAATGACTACCTTCAAGAGATGAACATTACTCGTATGGAGTGGCCAGCGCGCAGCCCGGATATCAACCCGATCGAGCATGCTTGGGACGAGCTAGGCAGATGCGTAAAACAACGAAACCCTCCCCCAATCACGCTTCGTGAGCTCAAAATTGCTCTCACAGAGGAATGGGAGAATATTCCCCAAAATCGTATAAGGAACTTGGTGTACAGCATGCCAAACCGCGTAAACGCAGTAATGGAAGCACGAGGAGGCAATACGAAGTATTAAAATTCAAAAAAATCGTAATAAAGTTCAAACATTTCATGTTTCCTATTTTTGTTTTAAGGAGAGATCAGCAGTTTTTTTCTTTATGTAATTTTGTGTTAATAAAATGTATGGTGACTCATATTTTTTTTACTTTCATTTAAGGAGTATTACATTGTCTATTAAATACAATTTATTGCATTAACCTATCATTTTTAGTTTCCGAGATTTTTAACATTCTTTAAGTGACCCGGATTCATTGCTCTCGAGTGTATATGTATATATATATCCGTTGACCCTAGTATCCTTAACACAAAACTTACAGTGCTTACTTTGGGCTAGACTAATTGGTGTGAATGTAAGAAATATTTATTTATTATTTTATGATGTCTATATAAGTTGGGTTTTTAAATGCTTAGAGTCAGTTTTTGATAATATCTGTTTAAAATTAAGATTGCAGTCGGCGTATATAGCACGATTAATGGGTTACGGAATGAATAGTAATGTCATTTCAAAGCATAGAACAGATGTTTTTGTAAGCGATAAACGAAATGCCAATCAGTAATCATTGTCATCATCGATAGGAGTCGTGTAATGTTACAATTATGTTAGTGGCATTCAGCGACATAAAATTTCACAGCAATTCGCCTAAGCGGCCAATTTTCAAATGAGAGTCAGTAATTGTAGGCACGTTCTAAGTTAAACGAATGCTATGTATGAGTGGCCATAATATCAAATGACATTATGGCCACTTATACATAGCGTCGAACTAAACTTAATACTATTATTTAGTGGAACTTGTGGACGCCATCTTGATTTGACCTTAATTGCCGTAGCATAATTCTGTTCGAAACAGCACGTTTAATATTTCTTATTATTATTAATATATTTCTTACAATCATGACTTTATTGTTTAGTGTTGCCACTGTAAATATTGAATTATCTTACTGTGGACAGTCTGTGGTATAAAACGTATTATCTATGGTGGGCAATAGGGATTATTAGTACTTAATGTATACACACAAATGAATAAAGTTGAATTATCTGTTTCATATATTAACCCATCAATCCACACTAGTCCCGCGTGGTTTATCGACTGAAGATTTTAATAATAGATGAACTAACAACTACATGACAATTGCATCACCAGCAGCACATATCTTTGACAATCATTGATGTTTAAAAATCTTTGAGAAGTCTATGGTTTTTTGTCGTCTATGTCACAACTATGTTTAAGTATTTAAAAAGAATAAAAAAGTTAAATGAACTCCGTAATGGATGCATAAAACTAATATGATTGTTATAACAGAATAATATGGTTTTGTTTTGACTGTGACGGACACCATATAATAATATTGTAAACATCGTTACGTCTGTTTACGAAGACGAATTTCTTGCGTCCCTTCTTATTATTTATTTATTCAGAATGGGTTCGCTCTTGAGCCCAAGTGAACCCGGGGGCCAAAACAGAATCCACGAAAGGACCTAGCTAACCCAGAAGGATAGGCACCTTCTTGGCATGGTTAAGTAACAAATATTAGACTATTGAAAATAACTTATTTTAAGTGCATTTCAATAAAGTTTTATTTTGATCCCTTTTTATTCCATTTCGTTTCACATATGTCACATGAGTTATTCTCCTTTCCTTCTCGTCCTTTAACAGAAATAACTTCGCTTTAACGCTAAATCTAGTAGCTCTATCCGTTACAGTGTATGGATTATTAAATTTGGCTAATACTTATTAACAACAGTAATAATAATAGTAATTACATCACACCGTTAGTATGGTAACAAATAGACATACATATATGATAAAAATACCTATGAGAAATGCTCGTAGTCAGCTTACAAACATTTGCCCCGTCCAGGACTCGAAACGAGGACCGTCGACGCTATAGATAGTGAGATGACGATGGCACAACTGCTGTCGAGCTTACGACCCAGTACGTGTGTCACGCACCACCCTGGGCTTGTGTGAAACCATCTCATTTGCAAATGCACTCGCGTTTCAGAATGTCATCCTCGGTAACATTACGTTTTTAAATGTCTTGTACAACGCTTTGACTGATTATAAACCAATACATGTTTTTCTTTTATCGCTTCATTTTATTTGTTACTGGCAATCGTTTGGTGCAAAGATCCTGCCTTTCGGACCGACGACGGTCCTGGGTTCGAGTCCCGGTAGGGGCAGATGTTTGTGTGATGAATACGAGCACGTACCGGAATCATGGGTATTTCTATATATTTCAATAAATATGACATATATGTGTTTGAATAAAACACTTGTTTACGGATTTTGCACATAATTTATTTTATATCTAATCCTGAAATTTGTTTTATTCAAATGTGTAATGTGCACTGAAATATATGAACTAAATATATCTATGTGTATGTCTATCCATTACCTTAGTATCCATACCACAAGCCTTGTAGTGCTTACTTTGGGCTAGGCTACTTCGTGTGAATGTAAGAAATACTATTCTTATTTTATTGGTTAACCAACAAATTATTCACTCGGATTCAACATTAACAAGCTCAGTGTACATGTGGCGCTAAATCAAACCTCATACAACACAAACATTAAAACATTATCAAAGCACAATTGACACAATTAAATATGTATATGTATAAACACAAAATACGCAATATAAAAGTAATCATTAATTAAATACTACAGTTGTCTTCAACGGAGTCAGAAATATTTCCTCTAAGGGAGACACAGTTAATATTAGTGCACTCATTAGTCAGAAAAGTAATTACTTTTTTTTAAATTTATACCGCTTACCGCGTACCGCTTTAAACGTACGTGTGTAGACTACTAAAGTTGTTATAACCTTAGAGGCTTTTAATATATTTTATGTTATTTAAGCATTTAACTGCTAGAATTTCATATAAAAATATTTTTTTACTAGACTTGTCTCAAAACTGAAACCCATTACCGCTCGCTATCCCCGCAAGTGAACTTACGATGAGGAGATTGAATTAGCCTGAGGCAAGTCAATTTTTTTCTATTACAATTTTACTTAAATTAATGTCCTGAGAAATGATAATTAATGAGAAATTTTGATGTTTCTTTAAACACTTGTCAGTCCACGGAGCAATTTCTACCGATGGGCAACGTCCCTCGTCAGTCCCTGCTAGCAGTTGATACCATATTCAAATTTCGACGTAGCCTTCTGTTTTTTTTTTAATTACGATTATTTTTTGATTTACGGGGATCCAAGTATTCTGTGGTGGATTCTTTATTTAATCAGCTTTACGACAGTATTTTTTATTTGGTCCTAGCTTCATTAATTAGCGAGAAAATGTCATTTTTATCTAAGAGTCCGACATTTTTTTTTCACAATTCGTGTAACATTGGGACTGTTGACAGGGGTGGGGCACGCGGTAGTGGACTGACAATTGGCTAAGGATAATTTATAAAAATTAACTACTTACCCTAGAATTTACAAATCATTTTAATTCGTCTGAAATACAAAAATTCAAAGTGAAATATTTTTGCCAGCGTACTAACTGTGGAATCATTTTAAAAGGGCATACGACATTATTTCATTGTGCAAATAAAATTAAGCTGCATTGTTACCGTAATGATTCAGACTTTTGACGTTAAAAGTCATGGAGCAACTCCATATTTGTGTGGACCTTCTTCAATGGAATTTTACTTCACATTTGCCTTTTTTTACAAGCTTTTATTTATAAAATATCTCAAATGCTAAGACACTGAACCGGTCAAGTGCATATCAAGCTACGCATAATGCAGGGTTCCGTAGTTGCCCCTCACAATATGCGGACTTAAAAGAGGGCTTTTTGTTTGGTACCATGAACATATTACCTTAGCACATTGCTTTCATGTCCATGCCTCATGATCATGAAGGAACTGAAGATTTTTTGGCTATGCCAATACGGGAAAATATAGGAAACTCAAAATTTAAAAAAAAATTATAAACTCCTTTTCAATAATTACAAATTAGGTACAAAATTTTATTTTACTTTTAGTTGTCTATTACTCGTTAACTTGTAAATCATACTTCGATTTTAACTTATTCGTCAACTACTAGTGTTGCCCAAATTCAGTCTTGGTCTTGCAGTCTTGGTCTTGTTCTTGCGTTTTTGCAAGACCAAGACCAAGAACAAGACCGCGTATTTTTAGCAAGACCAAGACCAAGACTGACCGTGCAAGACTTGAGCAAGAACAAGACTAAGCCTGCAAGACTCTTGCGTCTTGCAGCTAGGACTTAGCGCTATTTCACGGAGTAGTTAGGTGTAACAGTTCGGTGTATAGGTACGCTTAGGAATTCTATGAGACGCAAAAAACTGTATCAAAGAATATGAAAAACTGGATCTATGCGCATTACGACTAATACCATAAACATACCTACATAGCGAATAAAAAAATATCCATTAAAATCAAACTGAGTGCATGCATAGTTATGTTTTAACCATCGGCACTTTGATAATGCGGCATCAAAGGTTTTGTACTTACTTCTCAAAGAAATTTGCTGCTTTTCGGAAGCACATGGTTATAATACACGCGCCGGCGGCTTCTTTTGAAATCATATACAACAATCGTTGCCGCCGCGCCGAAATCACAACATTTGACACTATTTGATTGCCGCCACAGGGCGTAGGCGTAGGTATACTCATGCAAAATAATTTCGAATTTTAAGAGTACCTACAGGTGTTCCAAAGAATAAATAAGTTTCAGAGTGCTTATAATGAAAATGAATACATTATACTGATCACGCAAGTAGTATTATGATTAGAATAAAATGGTAAGGATAGGTAGTAGATGTCATAATAATTTATTCTAGTAAGTATATATTATAATATTGATTATATGGTTTTAAACTAATTACTTAGGTACTATTATTGTACATTTAGTCATTATATTTCTTAAGTTTTTACAAGAAAAAATAGCAAAAAAGTGTTCAAATATCACCCGTTTGATAAATATTGTAGCCACTTTTAAATATACTTGAAACGTGTAAAAAAATTCTACATAATTAATAAAATAATATAAAAAGCGTAGGTACTTACCTACTAATAAAATAAAAAGCCTGCGATTTATTATTAGTAAATAATCACGGCAGCCGAGAGTGTGTCTCCACTTTTGAATACATAAATCATAACCAGATCACTAGAGCCACTTCAAAAAAGAAATTTGTAATTCCTAGGGTTCAAAATTATTTTGGTGACAGAACTTTACAGAAGCGTATACCATATCTTCTTAATTCGTTGCCCGAAACTATTAGATGTGAAACGGATAAAAATAAATTTAAAAAAATATTAAAAGATTATCTGATGACTACTATTTAACACAACAATTGTATGTTTTTATTTATTTTTTTGCATTCACAATGCAATATTTCTATAAGATATAAAATACGTGTGTAAAAAACAACCACGCCTCCGAGCCCATCTGAGGGCTCGGAGGCGTGGTTGTTTTTTACACACGTATTTTATATCTTACAACAATTGTATCTTATTATTATCACCGCTAAATTTTCCTTCAGTTTGTTGTAATTCAGTCTAAATCCAATTATTGTGCACTTAACTTTACCTGATACAGTTATAGTTGTATTATATACCTACATAATTATAATTATAAGCTAAGAGACTAAAGATCCCTCAGTCAAACCGACAAGTCGGTTTTGTGGGACTAAATTGTATCTTTGTATTTTTTTTTCTTGTATATGAAATAAATAAATAAAAAAAAATAAATAAAAAAAAAAAAAAGTATTTACAAGCAGTGCCCGCGACTTCGCCCACGAAGAATAGTAACTTTGGAGGTATAGTGACGTTCAGGATTTATTTATTTATTTTAAAACTTCTGTCATCAAACATACAAACAAACTCTTCAGCTTTATAATATTAGTATAGATTAGTATAGATGTACGCCAAAACATTCACTTATATGTAAAGAATAGTGATTGGCACTAATTCTTTACATATATTTTATTCACGCGTCGCGTCTGTACAAGTAGGTAATAATCTGTGTTTGTACGCCGCACGCGGCATCGTTTGATTTGCGGCGGCATCCTTTTAATAGAGCCGGCACGTGGCGAGGCGGCGCGGTAGAAAGCAAGGAAACGTACTATAAACAAAGGAATTATTTTAATTCCAGTCATTTCCAATTGAGCTGTGCTTCGAGTCTAACTTAATAATTGTTTTTACTAATTCTTGTTGTTTTCTAAAAACGTATCACGTGTACAATTTAATATGAGTGACGAAGATTCAAATTATTCTAGTCCGAGTAACGAGAGTTTGAGTCACAGATCTAAAAGACCCAAAAGCAAATTTGAGGAGTTTTTCGAAATAATTCATGCATCCCAAACTGCCTTGTGTAAATTGTGCCAACATAAAAAGACTGAAATAAAAATGAAAAACAGAAACACTTCAGGCTTAAGGAAACATCTAATATCTTTCCACAAAAAGGAATCACAAATATTTCTTCCTGTTAAACCAAAATTAAGTGGAGATATCACAAGCTTTTTAGTAACCGCTGGAAGAAGTGGACAGGTAAGAATATATTTTTTTTATATGAAAACTCCAGGAACTCAAAAAAGTCTTTTTTGAACAAATGACTTTAAACTGACTTCGGAATATTTTATAGATATTGATAAAATAGTAATACATAGGTACATATTTCGCGTCATTTTTAACAATGGTCGAAATTGTCGCTACGGGAATTTTAACTCCGCGTAGCTGTTCATGCGATACTTTCAAAAACGCCATTAACTTACGTAAGTATTTTTGAGTTAGTGGTGTTTTCATCTAGGGGTGCGACATATTAAGTATGTAATTATCGTCTTAAATATTTTTATAAACACCTATATTTTCATTTGTTTTCATAATCGGCCAGTAACAACTAAGTACTTTATTTTGGTAAATTACAGTACAGTGCAACCTTAATATAACAAATGTCAATTTAACGATTTTCTCGATTTAACAACAACAAACCTCCTCCTCCTAAACGCTCAAACCTAGTATGTTTTAAATAATAACACAAGATTTATTGTTTTATTTCAGTCGGAAAACAGCAGTGACAACATCACGACAGCTACAGTTGATTGGGTAGTGAAAAAATATCTTCCCTTCTCATTTTTCGATGACGAAGCTACACAAGTATATTTTCGACGTATTTGCCCTAATATGGAGTTTCCTAAAAGGTCTACACTTAGAAGGAAAGTCAAAGAGCGATTTGAAGAGCTCCAATTTAATCTCAAGGAACGACTTCAACAATTATCATCTAAAATGTCATTTACCATTGATGGGTGGACGTCAATTGCTGGTAGGAGTTACTACGGGGTTACTATGCATTATATAGACAACGAATGGAAGTATCGATCTGTAGTTCTTGATTTTATACCATCACGCGGTCGACATACTGGGGAAGATATTGCAACGATTTTCCATGAATGTTTATTGGAATATGGCATAATTGATAAAATACAAGGTATCACGGTCGACAACGCAACTGCAAATACCAAATTTATGTATGAACTGGGCAAACAGTTGCCACACTTTGATTCAGACAATCAACATTTCCGGTGCTTTGCTCACATTTTAAACCTTGGTGTACAAGATTTATTAGAGACCTTAGCATTACACTGTGAGTCTGACACTAACGCGCAAGATCAGCAGTATGAAGACTATGCAGACGAAACTGAGGAAGATGAAGAATATGCACCAAATATTGCTGACTCGCGTACATCTGTAACAAAGTTACGCAGTATTTCCAGTAAAATAAAAAGAAGTGAGATAGTGAAGAAGAAGTTTCAGTCTGCTTGTGAAGCAGCTGGCGTGCCATCAAATCTAAATGCCATTCTTGACTGTCCAACAAGATGGAATTCCACACATGATATGATTGGATTTGGTTTAAAAGTGAGAGCGGGCATTAACATATTGTGCAGTTCTGTCACCGAATTGAATGATTTTCAAATCACAGCTAGTGAATGGCAGGTACTCGAAAAATTACATAAATTTCTAATAAACTTTAAACTTTTAAGTACAAAACTTGGTGGAGACAAATATGTTACATTACCGCTAGTCATTGTATCATTCAATCTCTTGCTAGATAAAATTGAATCCATGGTAAAACAGTTAGATGAGAAACCTAATCGATCTGAAGTGGATGAAAGGCTCATTCTAGCTTTCCAAGCAGCTCGAGACAAAATGCTTAAACATTATAAGAAGAGCAACTGGATTTATTGTACTTCTTTAATTTTAGACCCAAGGCATAAGGCTCAGACTTTTGACCTGACAATGTGGGGGAAGCAACTTAAAACAGAAAGTCTGCGCAAGTTCAATGAACTTTATGAAGAATATAAAAGTCTACACTCACTGAACAAATCTCTGGAATTGCCAAGAAAAGAAAATAAAGTATGTGATGAAGATGAAGACATTATAGACTTTGATAAACTCTATGAATGTCCCTCGACGTCATCTGGATCTTGTCTTCAAGGCTTAGTGATAGACGAGTTGGAGGAGTACCTGAGAAAACCAAGAACTGCCAGCTCGGAAGACATTTTAGATTGGTGGAGGACGCATGAGACAGAGTATCCGACTTTATCGAAGATGGCCCGTGATTTTCTCTCAATACCTGCAACTTCAGTACCTGCTGAGAGATTATTTTCTAAAGCATCATTAGTAATTAGAAAACATAGAAATAGGTTAAGTGATGAGTCAGCCAGATGGTTACTTTGTATTAATTCTTGGTCAAAAGAATTGATATAAAGTAACATAACCTAATGATAAAGCTGTTGTGTACTGTTATGTTTGATTTGTGTTGTATTTTATTTTTGATTGAAATAAATGATAAATCATAAAACTCTTTTATTAAATTTCATGCAAGTTGAGGGTTCAATCTCTTTCTAGACAGACATTGTTATTTAAAATACAGTCAAGTTATTGTAATTAATTTGTTTTTTTACATGTTTTAGCAAATGTAAGCTTATAAATCATAAATGTTTATTAAGAAACAGTTACTTCCATGGAAAACGACATATAGGTCAGTTGATTTTTCGACTTTCTTATCAAATCTTCAGTTATTTATTAATCTGATTGATCTTTACTATGGCTATGTTAATTCAAGCTCACAATGTTCCAATTCTAATACGTTTTTCTAAGATTTAAAGTAAACTTTAATAAATAGCAATAGACTAATAGGTAATTGCAAGACTTGCAAGACTCTTGCTGCAAGACCAAGACCAAGACCAAGACTGCAAGCGCAAGACCAAGACCAAGACCAAGACCAGGTGTATTGGCGCAAGACCAAGACCAAGACTGGCTAAGTCTCGTCTTGTTCTTGCATTTGGGCAACACTATCAACTACAAATACAGATGCCTTTAATTATTTTCACATATTCGTCGACCTATCCAACGATACCCCAAACCATGTGTTATATAAGAGAAAAAACTCACTCAATTACTTAGTCCAAAATGAAATCCCCTGCCCCTCGATATCATAAACCTAGTATGACTCGTCTATTAACAAACCATTATATATTATTCATATTATCTATTACAACTGCTCTGCTATAACCCTACGAAGAGTTTCGTTCTACATCTCCGAAGTCCATGATAATTTTCTATGGGTCCATCTCTAGAGTATATTACCAAAGGAATAATGAAAATCGCCCCAACGTTTACGAAGAAATCGCGTAACAAACATTGAAAAAAAATACAGTCGAATTGAGGACCTCCTCCTTTTTGAATTCGGTTAGACACTAATAAACGCCAGTATAAGTAATAATAATTCACTACAGCTCCGAAAAAAGAAGGTAAAGTGCGTTAAAAACATTCAAACATAGAAACCTCTCAGGCACGACATCTCGCTTTCACAGTACTTAATCATCAGTTAATAGCACTCCCATTTCTGGGGTACAAATCTTCTTTGAATGAAAACAGATGGAAACTCCGGTGGGAGGATGGGGCACAACCCACCTCGCGGGTCGAGTACAGGATAGTTTAACAGTTACAGTCGCATCTAGGACCACCGTCTCAACGCACCTTCCAAAGCAAGGAGGAGCACGAAATAATAATTTATGATGACGATTTATCACCGTCTTTAAGGACGAGTGTTTGGTACAACGGTAGCGTTCCTGGGTTCGAGAATGTGATTCAACGAGTGAATATAAGAAATGTTATTATTATCGTCTTTTGGTTACCCTTCCGATGACCAGCCTTTGCGAAAGTGGTTTAAACTCCACATTCGTAGGCCATACTTAAACATTTTATCATAATCTGACTCTGTGTCACAAAGCCTATTTCATGTTATTTATTATAATGATAACTCGTTAAACTGACCACGCTAAATCGCACGTTGGTCGAAATAAGTAGGTAACAATAATTAGGCCCGGTAATGTCCGCAGCGGGCTTTGCAGCACTAACACAAAGAATTAATTGTATACTTACTTAAACAATTTGAAGTTTACTATGCGGGTTAAGGTAATCTGGTAGGCTTATTATTTAACGCCTTACCCTGATGTTATTGAAATGTCTTCCCTAAAATGATTTCTAGTAATTAATGAAACAGCACTGAAATTATATAATTTCCGACAAAAATATTAGCACTCGTATCGTATTACATGGGGATAGGTGTTGAATCAGGTCATTAAGTTAGTGTTGGGTTTCAAAACATTCAACATTTAATGAAATTTTCGAATTAATGCTCATGTTAGTGTTGAGCAGGTTAAGTTACCTTACGATGTGCGACATCTCCCAAAGAAGTAAAGAGAAGACTTGATTTCTATGTTCTCATACTCAATTTTTCATAACCCATATCAAAAACTTTATTAAGTTATACGATTTAAGAAATGTTAGCTGGATAAGCATCCTTATCCCGATGTTGTAAAGTGTATGTTTCTTTATTTGTTTTTTTTTTCTTGCTTAAATTATAGGTCGCAATATTATTATTTTTATATTCAGAGGTAATTCATTTGTTTTTGAATAGACGCGATGGATATCAATTACATATTAACGATTAAGTAACTGTTTTTTGTTTTGTTTTTTTAAATATTTCTTACATTCACACCAATTAGCCTAGCCCAAAGTAAGCACTGTAGGGCTTGTGTTATGGATACTAGGGTAACGGATTTTTTGCATCCACAGAATGCTGTATGTCAAATAAAGAATGCCATTTTATTTGTTCATAGCAGTTTTAGACACAAATAAGAAAATTAAAAATAAATAAAGTAATTGTAACTCAAACTATCTTGGAAATTAAATTACAATAAATGCATTGATAGTAAACGCACGCACAAGTTTATCCTGACTATCTTACTACCCCGAGTTACCGCCCACTCAATATAACTCGATGTTCAGAGAGTTTTCTACATACTACACTAGTTAACATAAAACCATATTAGATCTACCGATTAAATAATAACTTGAAGCCTTTTCAATGAATCCAATAGCACAGCAAAACAGAAACGCTTCATAGCTTCGCAGTTGTGATTTTGCACGGAAGATCTAAACCTATGCCGCCCTTTCCCAATAGATATCAAACGACCCGATGCTCGGTTTGTGTGTAAATTAGGTATTAATTATAATAAGAGTAAGTACGCAAAGTTACGCAAGCCACCCCGCGTGCGGCAGGACGGCCTCGGGCGAATCCTATATAACGACACTCTCGCGAGGGGCTAGTCAGTATACCGTATCTCCTCAATCACACACAATGAAATCCTTCGTAAGTACAAATAAGACAACGGCGAATAATTAAAGTTGTTATTATATCGTACGAACATTTTTGGAAATAATTAAAAGAATTAGCGTTTCTTTCACAATGACAATTTGACCAGTACTGTTTGTCTCTGTGTGATAGAATGGCATGCAAAGTTGTGATATATCAAGATTTCTAAAAACATACCTCAAAGTTTCTTGTACTGGTACTGGTTTACCAACAAAAGCGAGATTTTGATCACAATCATGCCAAAACTTGAACCGTAAAAACTTTTTCACTTTACAAAAGTTTAACCAGATCACAAGTTTTGTTTAGACTCTGTTCTACATTTTTGTTTATTGATCTTTCCTTTTTTATTTGAGTTCCTAAAACAGCCCACTAGCTAATACAATATATCACCGCTTAAATAGACATATCCTATAGAGAAAACAAAACGTACGATTTTTCAAATATTCTGGTCTTTGTTTACGTAATAAAGCGTGATCATTGGCATAAAAAGGTAATGAATTGTGAAATTCAATTTTCCATCAAAAGCCATGCCTAACTGCATTTATAATAAAGGTATATTACCTTAAATTTCCATTCTTCTAGGTATGTGTGGTCCTTCTTGCCGCTTGCGTGGTCGCCGCGCCCGAAGGCAAGCGTGACAAACGAGGCTACCTGCTCGGCTCCTCCTACGACAGCCTGGACCACTACTCACTGGACCACTCCTTCGCCCACTCGTTACCCTACACTGGCAGTTATGACTCGTTCTACGACCACGCTTCCGTTATCGCGCCCTCCGCCAAAATCATCTCCGTGAACAAAGTTGTCGAAATCCCTAAGGTGAGTCATTCGTTTCTGATTAATTTTATGAAACTTTATATTTGGGGAAAGCGAAAAAAATAGAGCGATAGTTTTCTATAGCGAGTAAAATTCTCACTAGAACCTAGAAATGTTTCAATAGAAAACAACGACGATATCATAAAACAGAAATTCTATAATGTGTATGCAAACTCGTCGTCTCGAAATACGAGGAACTGTCAATTACGGACTAAGGCAACTACGAATGCTCCAGAGCATATTTAATCAATTAAATATTGAGAACTCCCAATCAATGAAGTGAGGATATATTTTGTTTCCAATAATCCACGATATAGTAGAGAAAGTGTAGGCAATGTGAATAAATATGACTTATTTTTATATCCATTATTTTCATATATAAACGAGTACTAAAATCTTTAGATAGCGTGCCGTGTTAATATAAATTAAATATTTCCTGCAGCCAACCTTCGCATGAAATGATATCACGAAAGGCAACTAATGACGCCGGTGGGAATGAACGTACGCCTTCTTTACAGTACAAAATGGGCGGTAGTGGTTTACGCATTTTGATCATAACTGCGGCCTTTACCCGTCTACCTAGCTTAGTGATTATGGCTAAATCCCCCATTTTCGGAGAATGCTTTCGTCTAGCTGTGAACGACTATCGGCTGAGATGATGAATCTCTAGATTTTTGAAAATAACTTTATTTAGATGCACTTAAAATAAGTTGTTTTGAATCGTCCAATATCTTTACCTACCACCTATTCAGGACGCCTTTTAACTGACAAGAAGAATGGACGCAAGAAACTTGTCAGCTTTAACGTCGCTTTAACGAAGTGACGACATTATTATACGTCTCGATCTCTAAATCTAGCTCTTGTTATAGTTGGAAATTACATTGTTTTATTTCGTTCACCGCATTCAACTTGCCCTTCTTGTTTTTCAGTAGATAATAAATTAACTTTAAATGTAAATTTTTGAATAGCGCTTTGTAGCTGTTGAATTTTTTCAAACCTCAACTAATTAGATTAGTACTAAAACGATGGGATGATTGTGTGGTGAAATTGCATTACATAAAAACAAAACATATTTTGAAGGGTCTCTTCAATCAAAGGCCAGTTCTCCGATACAATATGATTTAACACCAATTACAATTTTTAGAATAATTACACATTAACCTGCAAAGTATGCACTCGTCGACGATCTGTCATCGAATGAACGCTCGTGTATCACGCCGATAAACCGATCCCTATTTTTAGGCGGGAATCGGATAACCCTCCTTGCTGCTTAGTCAAAACACTTACTTAATACGACTTGTCAATCGACTGACTTTTGATAATTATTTAGTAATAACATAAAATAAAATAGCTAACAATATTGTTGTATTCATAATGTCAAATTTTTTATCTTTTCGCAGGTAGTGGAAGTGAAGAAGATAGTATCGGTGCCGAAGGTGGTTTCCGTCCCCCAGGTGGTGAAGGTGGCGAAGGTGGTGCATGCCCCTCACTACTCGTATGCGCCCCTCACCTCCTCCGGCTGGTGGTGACCTCCTCAACCTTACCAAATTCCTAGCAATAAAGTAGCATCATAAGTTAAAACAACGGTTTTTATTTTACCGATCCTATTCTTAACCGACCATGGCCTGTGTAACCTAGCGGAAATGTCGATATCAAAAAGTACTTAAGCACCTTTCTAAACGCGTCAAACCCGTTCTCGTATAGGATTATTTTATTTAATGTCTTTGTTTAAACTTTACGTAAGTATACCTTCATCGATGTTACAATTAATAGATTTAATTTATGACAATTTTGTTCTTGTCCAGTGTTCTTCGGTTCTGAACTTACGAAGTTATAGCGAATTACCATCATTGGCCTATTAATATCTGTAATGCTGCGGCTTAAACCTTCCCCATGGATGTAAACATCGTACGGAGAATGGACTTACCATTAAAAGGTTTTAACGGCAGGTATTTTGATGGCCGAAGAACCTCGAAATAAACATTTTTGTTCACCCATCTATTCGTTTCTCATTTTTTCAACTTTATTTGAGGAAATATACTGTATTTGACAACAGCTGAATATACTCTATTTAGCTGTTGTCAAATTATTCCAAGGAGATTTTCCTTTATTTAATATACCGAAAGTACTTTCCAAATACTCATGTTTGTAGGCCTGACCGTGGTCGTGATAAAATTACAAAATAATCAGGTATTTCGTTATTTTCAGTGGGGCTATAAATACGTGTGATATATACACGTTACAAAGTGCCTTGAATGCGAGTGCGTTTTAAATTATGATCCGAAGTTTTTTAAGAAAACTACTTTTTAAATTAATCAAATTTAATCAATGTTGCTGCAATGACCTAAAGGTGACACCTAAGGAATATTTATTTATTTATTTATTTATTGATCACCAACATAATATACATCAACAATACAATTTACGATATAAGTAGGTACAGTTCAAGCTTAATGTTATTATAATTATAGGTGAAGACCACATTCGACATAAAGTAACAAAGCATGATAGCACTCAGGTAATTAATTAATAATACATTTTAAGACATCAGAATTTAAAATTTGGAACAATATAAAAAATTGAACTTTAAAAGAAAATGAGAACAAATCAATAATTAAATGAGTGATTTTCCAAACTTGCGAATGCCATCCCTAAAGAGATCTAAGTTTTTGCATTTTGAAAAACTGTTGAATTCCCTAACGAAGCGGTTTATCGGTGCATGGTGGCCGAGGTTAGATTTACTTGAGCAGTTCACCAGAAGGTTGTATCTTGAAAGGCGAGGAAGCTTTAAAGGCGTTGAAAAGGTGAGAGCTTCAAGTAGTTCGGGAGCATCGAGGATGCCATTCGCCAGCTTGTACAAAAACATTAAATCGAGCAAGCGTCTTCGCTCCATGAGTGACAAGACATTAAAGTGGTTTAGCCTATCAGCATACGTCTCAAGAGACTTGCCCAAATTACAAGAGTAGGTAAGGTGCCACAAAAATCTCTTTTGAATTCTTTCGAGTCTTTTTTTATAAACATCATAAAATGGATTCCAGACAACACTACAATATTCCAATCCACTACGCACCAAAGAGTTGAATAAGAGAAGTTTTGTTTTTGGGGACCTGAAATTTTTGCAATTTCGAATGACAAACCCTAGACTTTGGAAACCTTTGATGCATATTTTATCTATGTGGACGTTCATTCTCAGTTTAGTATCTAACCACACTCCAAGGTCCTTAACAGTATCAGCTTTGGTCAAAGTATCGCTATTGATGCTGTAATTGTGACTAAAATTATGTTTTTTTCTAGAAAATTGCATGCAGGAACATTTAGAAGCGTTGAGGTTCATATCGTTTTTCTCGCACCAACCAGTAAGATTAGATAGGTCAGCTTGCAAAAGCTGAGCGTCAGTAGCCGATTCCACAACTCTGAAAAACTTCAGATCGTCCGCGAACAGTACGTAGTCCGAATTCACGAAACATTTGCCTATGTCATTAATAAATATGTTGAATAAAAGAGGCGCCAAGTGCGAGCCCTGAGGTACACCAGATCCAATCGCGAAAGAGTTAGATGAATAACCGTTTACCACTACTCTAGAGGTTCTGCCAGACAGATAAGACCGAAACCAGCCCAGCAAGGGTTCTTCAATACCGTAGGTGTTGAGTTTCTGAAGTAAAATATCGTGATTTACACGGTCGAAGGCCTTGCTAAAGTCTGTGTAAATTGCGTCTACTGATGAACGTTCATCTAGAATACGGGAAATTTTGTCAATAAACAAAGTGAGGTTAGTAGCTGTAGACCTGCCAGTCATAAATCCATGTTGGTGAGAATCGATTAACTGTTTAAATTGCCAGGTCAAAATGGGATTCAACAATTTCTCGAAGATTTTGGCAAAAACAGAGAGAATTGATACTGGTCTATAGTTTGATATAAGTTCTTTACGACCTGATTTGAATAAGGGGATGATCAAAGAAGTTTTCCACTCAGACGGAAACAATCCTGTAGAAAGCGATTTGTTGAAAATAATCGTTAGGGGCTTAACTAAAGCGGTTGCGCATTTAGCCACAAAGATAGAAGGTATACCATCTGAGCCTGCACCTTTAGTAGTATCAAGTCTTTTTAGCACTTTTAGAACATGATCATCTCTGAATTTAATAGTTGCTAGGAAGTTGTTGGTAGTTGAGGGTATACTCTCGCAGGGCGTGGTGGGTTGCATTCGACTTTTGTTTCTAAAAGCAGATGAGAAGCAGTCTGCAAATAAATTACAGATGTCAAAACCACTAGTAGCAGTCTTATCATTATGGGTCATTTGGGCTGGGTAGTGGCTACCGTTAACTCTTTTATGCTTGACAAAAGACCAGAGGAGCTTTGGGTTGTCGCGTAAGCTTTGTTCAAGTGTCGCGATGTAATTGCTATAACAAGACGATATGAGATGTTCCGAGCGTTTTTTGAGTAATTCAAATGACAATTGATCGAGAGGATTATTATTAAACTTACGGAGTTTATATCGATACTTAAGCTTTTCTCTAAGAACGTTTATCAATTTGTGCGAAAACCATATAGGATATTTTCGAGATTTCGGTTTTGACTTAGGAACATGTTTTTGAATCACAATGTGTAAAATGTAGTAGAATTTGGCGACCATTTCATCTGCGTCAGAACAGCTTGCAAATTCGCTGTCCCAAGAAACCGAATTTAGATCCGACACAATATTTTCATAATCAGCTTTATGAAAACAGTAGCGATAACTTTCGTTTTGAGACAAAGAATCAACGGTATTCAAAGACAAGTGGAAAGATAGTGATGGGTGCAGGGGGTCGATCGGAACAAGCGAATCACCGATAGCATTTAGCTTGGTGACTGGACTGTCACTGAGAACCAAGTCCAAAATCCTTCCTTTGCTGTTTAATTGATTGTTGTACTGTTCGAGGTCGTGGAGTGCAGTAAAATCTATGAACATTGTTGACAGTAAGCTGTTATTTGTGTCACATGAACTCGATGAATGAGATTGAAGGTTAAAGTTCCAGTTCATACTACTTAAATTGAAGTCACCCGCAAACAAGACTCTCTTGTGATTGTGTTGTTCCAGTAGCCGATCGGAATTAGTAATGAATTCATTAAGTATGTGTTGTTTAACTGGAGGTGGTAAGTATACTGCGCATATGAGCAGTTGTTCTATTTTCCCGGTAGTGTCATCGCGATAATCCATTTCAACCCATAGATCTTCACATTTTGACTCAAGGGTTTGTAGGCGAGAAGAGGAAATTCGATGAGACACGGCGATGAGAACGCCACCACCCTCTTTCCCTGAGTGGAAACCACTAGATTCTCTATCCCGCCTATACACCACATATCTCCCGTCAAAAAGCTCGGAATCAAAGACGCTGCTGTTCAACCAGGTTTCACTCAAAATAATTACGTCATAGTTATTACATAACACATTAGTGAAAAATTCAATAGTTTTAGTTCTCAACCCTCTCACGTTTTGATAAAAGAATTGGAGCATACAATAAAAAAAAAAAAAAAAACCTAAATGATAAACAAAGCTTTCAAAACCAATTCAATCTAAATAACAAATAAAGTGAAGTTAAGACAAATTTTCTAAAATTTGGGAGTTCTTGATATGAATGTAATTAGAGTTATCGCTTTTTCGGACAAATACTTTGCCGTCCCGAACCCACACAAACTTAAAGTTAAGCTGTTTAGCCTTTAGCCTAGCAGCGGCATGCAGAGATTTCGTTTCAGGTGTAAGGTGTTCCGAAACAAATACAGCACTCTTCTTAGTACCACCGTAGCCCAAATGAGCCGTGTTTAACTTGTCAGTTGGATTGTTTCGGTTAAACTTAATAACGTTGGCTAAGAAGGTGTCCCTCAAACGGCGGCTGCTGAACTTAATCAGGATCGAGCGCGGACGTGTATTATTGGTGTTATACTTAGCAATACGGCTGCAATACTGGATATCAGAGTCAGATATAGGGCATTTGATGACCTTGCCTAATTGTTGAAGCGTATTGTAGAGGTTCTCGTCTTTATGTTCGGGTACACACTGTAATTCTAAATTATTTGCCCGTGAAAGCAGCTCTAGTTGGTGCAGTTGGCGAGATAGATCAAGTGTGGTGGCTTGCAGGCGTTCGTTTTCACTCTCGAGCTTAGCTATATGTGTTTTGTGCTCTAGGATCTCAAGTTTCACGTTTTCTTGCTCAGAATTATAAAAGGTAAGGCACTCGTCTATAGACGCTAGCTTCGATTGCATTTCAGTTATAACTGTGTTGAGTTTTCTGTCTAGCTCTTCTCTTATGATGTCACGGAGGAGCTCAGGAGATATACAGCCGCAGGTCTTGCTGGTCGCTGCCGCTCCAGCGGCGCTAGAAGTAGTTCGCGCCTTGGAACGGAGAGTCACGTTATCATGTGACGAACAAATGTTCTCCGTATTTTTAATAGAAGATGCAGAGGTCAAACCACGTATAGGCGTGTTAGAATTATCTCCACGTTTAGGCTCTTTGCACCGGCAAGTAGGACACACCCAAGTATCTTTTACTTCTTTTGATAGATTTGTAAAGTCGTCCTTAGTAAAGTTCACGCAACTGTAGTGAAATTTATCGGGGCAGCGACAGCAGTTTAGAAAATTAACTCCTTATAGAACGTTAGGGCAACCGGAACATTTTTGAGTCATTGCGAAGAAACAAAAATAAAAATATTTTTTTTGGATAAAAAATATTAAATATATTACATGCAGCGCAAGCCGTGCAGCTGTGAAGCGCTGTAGCGCTTTATTGTGAAGCAGCAGCAGTGAGCGCCCGCGCGCCCGCGAGTTGTCGTAGGTCAGGGATATTCGCCGTTAATGAATTATTTTAAAATGTTTTTGTTCATTACTCACGATTCCGATTGAGTCCAAAAAAGATACAAGCACTATTAGAAAGGTGGTTTCAAGACCTTTCAAACGGTATATAGCACATGAGAAAACATAAACTTTTACCACTAAATTTGTTAAAAAATACGGAGTACGTTGAAAAACAGTGTTGCTTTGACAGCGTACGGACGACGACGAATATAAGTAGATATATAAAGCAGTACTTTATTATCTTAACCAATACAACTTAAAGTTTGTGTATAATATTTTTTCAATAAAAGACATCAACGCGCTCCATCATTTGAAATGTGTGTATTACTTTCACAGTGATGTTTTGATATTCGTTATTATCTAAGAAGGTGATAAAAACAAATTGTGTAGCGATATATCTATCATCCTATAAGAACTTGAATATATAGACATAACTTTGAATTTATTTGATAAAATTCTTGTTCGTCCTCACATTATCGACTATTGCATTTGTTTAATAAATATTTGAGTAAAATGAAGATGCTAGTTACATATAAGTAGATCATATACTGTCGTGATCTAATCCTACATAATAGCTTTATCATTTCTTAAAAATACTTCCTTCTGTTTACCGTTGAAAATCACAATAATATACCCAAATTTCTTTAAAATATTCTTTAACAATTCAGCTATTTCTTAGATTTGTGAGTCATCGACTTGCATTCAAAATTTCAATTTTATTTTTTAATAGTAATTTTAAAAGTATTCTCCAAATTTTGTTGTGTTCTTAACAGTTTCGTTATTTTTTGATAAAATTAACTGCATTTATTTGCGACATGGGTATAATAAACTCAGACATAATATTTCAAAATTGATTTTTTTTACTAAGTAATTGTACATCTCAGCTTCGTTGTTTTTTTTTACTAGTAATTGACACAGAGCGTACCAAAGAAATATACATAAATACACTCGAAATAAACACCCAAGGTTTCCTATTGTATCGCATACATTTTTTTTTATAATTTTTATTATGAATTAGAAAAGTCTTACCTAACTTAGAATTTATATCAATGTGGAAAAGGAGGAGGAGGAGGAGTAAGGAGAGAATGAAAGAAATATTGCACGATTAAACTCTTTGTATTTCTTTATACCCGCTCTACGTTATATCGACGGATCGTTGTCTAGGAATGTCACTTGCCACTTACAATTCTTGTTAGAAGGGGATAGATAATTATATGTTCTCGAAGCGAGAGATAGATAATAAGTTCCCTTGTCTTTGACCTATGGAAAATGGTGGCATTCCTAGACAACGATCCGTCGATATAACGTAGAGCGGGTATAAAGAAATACAAAGAGTTTAATAGTGCAATATTTCTTTCATTCGCTGCGATATCCCCACATTTATTTACGATTTTTGATCAAAATATCTGTCGGTGTTCTATGAAATGTACTTTGGTGAGTGTGCTCAGGAGCTGCATGTGCTCATACATCCATCTCCCTTCATCCATCGGACATCCAGACGCACTGCGGGCTACCACCCTTCCATGGTTGCTATTCCTACCTGTCGCACCAAGCGGCTCTCAACATAATGCGCACTTCATAATACGCGCAGCAAAAGAGTGAAGTCTGTATTTCCTAGTACTTATAACCCGAACGTTTTCAAAGTCAGGGTGAATAGGCGAGAAGTTGCCTAGGTTAGCTCGTTCTATAGTAGATTCTGTCTTGATTGGGACCAAGAGCGAACCCATTCAGCCATTCGATAAAATAAAATATGATGCCTTTTACAATTATGCCTCTCATATTGAATACTCCACTGTTGCAATAGCGTACTATAATAATTGCTATTTTATGTATAGCTTTAACGTGAAGACTCTGCGAATGAAGTTATAGTGTTTATTCAGGGCAAGGCGCCGTTTCGCCACCGTGTACCAAGTGGCAGCCCTCGCATCGCTAATGGGTCGCGTGATGGGATCACGTATCTCCGTCGCCGACTCACGTTGGCCAATCTCCACAGCAAACCACACTTTTAACTGCAAAACATTTCGTGATCGACACGTTTAATAGCAGGAGGATTTTGAACCTTATTGTAAGGTAATAATAATAATAATAAATAAATATTTCATACATACACATCAATTAGCCTAGCCCAAAGTTAGCACTGTAAAGCTTGTATTATGGATCCTAGAGTAAAGGATAAATCAGTAGATAAATCAGTAATATTCATAGAAAGTATATATAAACATCCGGGACACATGTTTTCATCACACATTTCGTATTCATCACACAAACATCTGCCCTTCCGGGATTCGAACCCAGGACCGCCGCGCGTCGGTACGAAAGCAGGATCGCTACCGTTGCACCAAACGGTCATTTTAAAAGTAAACATATTCTTTTATACACAGAAAATGAAAAAAATCAATATCATCATGTTTAACGTTTCTTAATATAGATCCAATAAAAAAACACATGCTTATTAAAAAGTGCTATCCTTTTTTTATAATCTCTTTCTAATTAGGCTTATGAAGTTTATAATTTGTTACCAATTTTTACTAAAAGTTGATTGGTACAGAGTGCATTTAGTAGTTAGTCCTATTGTAATCATTTTCCCACGTTTTTCTCAGGTCGCTTTCTTGTTTGTCTGTCTGTCTGTCTGTGCAGTTGGATTCTTGCAACTCAATTTTGAGGCACTTCCCGGCCACCTAGCGAGCTGAAATTTTTGAGCAAGTCAGAACCCGAAGACAATGCATTCTAAAACACTTTTAACTTTCTACGGCCACTTTCAGGGCAACTTTCGGCAACTTTCACTTTTGTATGGGGCTTATCCGATTGTTGCGTAACACATGGTTACTTCGTTGAGTTAATAATTAAAAAGAATAAAATAATAATACAAGATTTGAAAATCTAAAAATCCCACGTTTTTCAGTGACCAAAAACGAATAAAATAACCCGGCGGGGCCAAGCGAGGGGCCACTCAAAACGTGGGGGCGCATGTTACTTATGTAGATGTAATGAGATGTATGATATGCATAGATGTTGAGAGTATTTGTAAAGATGCGCCCCCACGTTTTTAGTGGGATTTTTAGATTTTTAAAACTTGTATTATTATTTTTATAAACAAAGAAAGATGACGGTGTATATATTTCTCATTATTTAATCATTAAACCACCAGATTTTTATCTCTAAAGAAATGATTATTAGAAATAATCCAACATAGCAATGAAGCTACTATAACTATAAACCTACACCATCGAAAGTAATAATTTTAATAAGTATCACACAAGTGATAAAAAAGTGGTATGTTCTGTAACTGTACTTTGTAATGAATCGAACCAACAGGTTTATTAGGTTTAGGTTTAGGTTTACTATATCGTGAAGGAATTTTGAAATTTGCAGAAATAAGAAAGTTATGACAAAAAACATTGGATCTATGGGATGACCAACAATACTGATACATAAAACCTTTTTCCTACTTTTTAATTATTTTGAATTTGGAACACATTTATTATTTTAAAAACTTCTATCGATTTCGCGCCATTTCACATATCGTATTCATTATCAAATTACAATATGGAATGGGGTGTTAAAGAAAATAGGGTTGCTGTGATGGCCTTGCACAAAGGCATGGATATGGAACCGTCGGTAATAATTCAGACACTTCTTGGTATGGCTAATACCAAGAAGTGTCTGAAATATGACCGACGGTATGTTGGTATATCGTCCTATCAACAGATACAACAACACTTCCTCTGTCGAAGACCGTAAAAGATAGGGGGCGGCCGCGTGCTATCAGAACTACAAAGGCTGTTAATGCTGTTAAAGCCAGAATTCGTCGGAACCCCATTAGGACTCTGTCGCCTATTATAAAACAAGACCTAAAGCTCGGTGCTTATCGTTGATTTACAGGACATGCCCTAAATCATTCTTTAGAATTAAAGAGAGTGGATCGATCAAAATGCCTTCTTTCACAATACGTGTGTGAAAAACAGAAATATCCTCTCTACCGATGAAAATTTTTTTACGATTGAAGCGCACTACAATAAGCAAAATGATAAAGTGTACGCTTATAGTTCTGAAGAAGCTGCTCAAGTAGTCGGAAAGGTACAACGTGTTCATCATCCTGCGTCAGTGATGGTTTGGTGGAGTGTCTTATCAACGAGTCACAAAGTTACTTTTTTGTGAAAAAGGAGTGAAAACTTCAGCCAGCTAAACAGTGGAAACAGTGCGTATCCACAGATTAAAGGCCTGTATAAATTCCAAAGGTGGCTATTTCCAATATAATATTTTTTAATTTTTTGGTGAGACTAATAAATATGTACATATAAGTTTACAGTTAAGTTTATAGTTTAAGTAATATTACATTACTCTATAAAAAATTCATGCAAAATGCATTTTCATTTGTAACAAAACTTATGACCGGACTAGGTATATATATTTCAACACTGCAAGCAGATTGAACGATTGAAAAACAGCAGATTGAAAAACTGCTGAATGCCCCACAAGAGTTTCAAGAAATATACCAATGTGAATAAATGTATTATTAAACTCGTTTGCAGCTCTTATTATAAAAACTGTTTTTAATATAATTTTAATAATGAGCGATAACTCTTCAGCAGTTTCGATTATTCGATCGATTATTTCTAACGAAAATTTCTATATTAAAGCTGTAAATTGCATACATCAATAAACGTTCGTCAACTCTCAACAATATCTAGTCAAAATGCATTTTCATATCATTTGCATGCTGAGTATGCAAGTCACGACAGACAGTTTTATTATAATTTACAAAAATATACTCTAACTTTTGCAAAATAAATTCATTCATTCAATGTCAAAGTTATAAAATATGTTGACAAAGCAGACATGTAACACAAAAAAAATATCTCTTAAAATACAAATGTATGAGATCCTTGATCTCACATTAACACTTATAACTGAGTCAATTGTTGTGAGACTATTTTATTTACGTACTTTGGAACCTTATTAAAGTGTTTTATATTCGTACAAAAACTTAAAGATTACGTTGAAATGTAAGTATATTAATAGAGTAAAGCAATAAATATCAATCAAGAAATAGGTAATTGGGTAGGCAGGCGCAATGCGCAATAGCTGAATATTCTTTATGATGCGTTTTTCCTTCCTAATGAAAGTAATGCCGGCCTTCCGGTCGGTAATGAATCAGATTGTCGTAAACAATCATAACGGTGGCACGGGCACTCGCGATGTTACCTTACGAATTTAAATCTTATTCTACATCTACTAAGGCACTTTTTATTAAGGCAGTAATTCGCCTGATTGTTGACAGCATTAATGAGGCACGCAACTAAGAAAAAAAAATTAAATACTTATTCCAACTATTTATGCACTTTAAAAATTCCTTTTCAAGTTAATTTATTTTATTTACGGTGGTAAAAATATTGATAAATTTATCATTTACGTTTTAGCATACAAAAACACAAAAATTCTTAATTTAAAATTTACATAAGCATTCACGTCGTATTTTAATGATTTGAAGACATCAAAACGTCACAGACAGCTAATTCTGATGGTCAATGTCAATGGGAGGTGCGTTACCTCACAAGCGGTCCAAGTTCGCGTTGCGACTCACTCTTGCGCAACTTAACGCCACAAGCGTGCGTAATCAACTAACTACCTCTTATAAAAAATACCAAATACATATATTAAAAGTTTACAAGTCTACGCCCACGTGCAACTAACTATTAGGAACAATTAGAATAGCTGTGCTTATGTTCGGGAGTTTAAGGAGAAGGAGAAAACTCAATTTCGGTATATATGTATAGATAGGTAGTTTTTGAATGAGAAAATGAAAATGAAAATAACTTTATTTTTTTAAATGGTTATCATACAAAGACAATATCATTTGCCACTACTTTGTTGCAAGCTTATCAGTGTTCTCTATTTTGTAACAAATTCAGCCTTTCAACGAATTTTGAACGAACGCTAAATAAAAGATTCATTTCCGTTTTTCGCAGAGGAACACAAATATCTACATGTAATGGAAATATTTATTCGTGTGTATTACATGCGTGCTTTCGGTTTTTCCAAATGAAATAAGCAATTTAGAAATTCTATTCGATCATCTACTTCCTAACTTGAATATTCTACCATAACAGGTCAATGTTTACTACCAAAACATAAAGTAGTGCAGTCTTCCTCACAAATTTCTTCTGTCTTCACTGCAATGAAGCATTGCGGTAGTTTCGCTACAAAATACGATTTTGATGTGCGCTTGATGAGGTGTATTAACATTCAATAACAATAATGCATACAAACCTGCTTGGTCATTTGCCTTCTTTTAGGAAATTAGGTAATGATGGAAAAAAGAGATATCATAAAATTCATGAGGGAATTGATGAGCTATCGAATTATGAACCGTCAAAAACGCGACTTAATATCGTCACTTCTATTGAAACCATGTCATTTCGCTCAGAATTGAGGCCAGGAATATTTTTTTCAGTATTTGTGTATAATCACAGAAATATTCGTTTTAATGCTTTCGCATTAATAGTAATGGGCGTAAGGAAAAGAAATTGGAGATTAGTTGTTAAAAATCTTTTTTTTTTCAAAGAACGAGGCAGGAAATCCAACACACATATCCTAGTAAAAAAATAATATACATGAGCTCGACGTTCAGGAAAATTGTACCCCTAAGGGGATAACAAGAGATTCATATGGAAACTCCAAGGGTGAAACTAAGCTTTAAGGCACATGTATTTCGTTGTTTCTGGTGAGGTGTTTTAGAAAATTGTATTCTTAAGACAAACAGCATGAAACCAGTTTTTTTTATTCATTTAAAATTTAATAAAACTATATCCCTTTCTGTGTTTGTAGTAATACTACCCTAAACTGGATGAAATAGAGATTTTTTATTAGGTTCGTCCTTTAGCAATGCATGACGTTCAATACAAACTCTCCGGTAAGATATTTATATAGGTAAGAATACGTATTTTAGTGTTTGAGAAATTTCTAACCCCAAGGGTATAAAAAAGGGGTTGAAATTTTTTATTAAATATCCATAATTTTTAATGTGAGAATCATTAAATTCAGTATTAAAGCTTTTGATCACCAAAGAAAGAGAAAAAATATGGCAAAATACATTTTTAATTAAGTCCTTTTTTAAGTATAAATAAGTTTAATACACAGGTTCCTGAATAGAAAAGAGTTAGTTTTAGAAAATTATAACTTTTAAAGGGGTTGAAACTTTTATGAATAAGTCTCGCTTGTTAGAGTTATACATATAATGGATGATTAAAAAACACCGGCTACTTCAGTTACCTAGTGGACTGGGTATACAACCGTTGACCCTCACAGGCTCCATTTGATAAATGCATTTGTCTGTCTGTCTTCTGTCCTTTAAATCTAGCGCATGTTTCATTTTGATACACCGTCTACATGTCAAAACTTTGCGTGTAAGAAGATGAAGGCAAAATTTATTAATTATGTAGTAATCAAAATAAGTATGTCTTTAAAAATTAATGACTATGTCTTGACCACTCTTCAAGATATAGCCTATTATTTTAGCATGTTGCTGCGTTATTGTACAAAACAATAAATAAATCCGGCAGTGTTGGTTTTTATTTTCACTTTTGTGAAGTGCGGACTATCATACTGTAATAACGTGCATTATCCAAATTCATTAAATCAGCCATAAACTTTACCTGCGCGCGCAATGCTCGCTCCCATTCCGCTGCGTACGCGCCGCCGATGGTTGCAACATGATGAGAATCAACGTTTCGCAACATTAACTCATCACATCCCGATATTGCGACTGATTGAAAATTAACACATCAACCAACATTTACAATGTTAAACTTATTTGGTCTCGATATTAGATGCTACTGAATTAGTTTCGTTGTAGTATTCTAGAATACATTATAAACATAAAGATTCATTTAAGAACAATATTTATCAATATTTTATAACTTCAAAAAATCATTTCATAATAAACATAATAATTTGTGATAATTGTCATTAATATCTAACAAATAAAAGAAAGGTTAGTGGAATAAGATGTGGACCTCTATGGCACGCTCATAATTATGGGTGCTCTAGACTTAGCATCACCAATAAAAACTTTTTCAACTCTCACCACTAGATATAATAGTATGGGACGTAATGAGTTTATCTATAATACATAATGTTTCAACTTTTTAATGATGTATCGGGGTTGTCACAATCAAACACCTTCGAGAGGTCACAATAATACCAATTGCATCTTGCTATCCTCCCAGATACCAAAAATGTGTCTCATAAGTGCAATTCATCTGTGGTGTATCTACTTCTTGTACATCGGAATTATTTGTTATGGAAATAATTGTTTTAATAGATATGAGCTAACAATTAGTAGTAGGCTTTAATTTCTTTTGGCTAGGGTTGGCCCAGTCACTTAAATTTCTTTTACTATTTAACCGTTTTTTATCTAAATATTTGTTCGATGTTTTATACTCAACTTTTTAATAAAATGAAAAAAAAATCATTGGATTCGGTGCTACTAAGTAATAAATGCAGTGGCTTTCGCGCCAACATCTTTTTTTAGTTTCTTAATTTAAATTTTGATAACAGCCGAGAGACTACTTTGTATTTCAGTGAAACACAATGATCCTATATAACTTACTACAGATTCGAATATTATATAACAACAATTTTTTTTATCTAAATAAGTGGTTAGGTTTAATAGTTTTGCAAACTGAACCACACTTAACTGAAATGCGTAATTTTAAAGTTATTTTGTTCACTTAAAAATATGTTCAAGTAGTTTAGTTGCTTTCCCCGTGTCATTGCAGCATACCTTTGCATTGTTTCGTGGTAATAACTTTTTTAAATTATTTTGATAGTAAAATACTGGAAAAAATCGATTCGGCTCACAAGTGAATTCTCAGGCGGGAATCGAACCCGCAATAATTTTAATAATCACAAGACTCGGTAGCTCAATTGGGTGAGCATTGGACCGGACTTCCAAAGGTTGCGGGTTCGATTCCCGCATGAAAATTCACTTGTGAGCCGAGTCGATTTTTTACAGTATGTTTCTAATAAAATAATTTATCTTATAAAATAGCATTTAAAAAATGCAAAAAATATATTTTTTTATATAACGGTTTTTTGGGATTATGTATGGTGACAACATATAATATTGTAAATGTCGTTACTTCTGTTAAAGCTGACGAGTTTCTTCTTGTCTGTTCAAAGACGTCCTGAATGGGTGGTAGCTATAAATGTTGGGCGATTCAAAACAACTTCTTTTAAGTGCACTTGAATAAAGTTATTTTCATTCATTCAAATACAAAAACGATTTAGTTAGAATAATTTATTTCGAAGTAAAATATATTTAAGATGTCCGCATCTTCCGAGAGTCCGAGCCACTCGTAGCGTGACCGAGTGTAGTGTGGTAGTGTGCCAGCGGACGCGGAAGGAAGCGACGGCGGCGGCAGCGTTGTCACTGAATGCATTGCTACGTCGCGTGTCGACGCCCACTGGACACCACACAGAGCTGTTCATTTTCAATAGTCATATATAACAAACGCAAAAATATTCCTTTTCATATCAACTGGCGTTTAACTTTTTTTAAATATTTCATAGTTGGACAGTTGCAAACATCTACGAAGGTGTTGCGGATGATCAATCTCAATGTCAACATCTCCCAAATTAAACTCGCCCAAATTTTGATAAAATTTACAAATTTTTGGTTACATTAAAAAAAAAATATAGAAATATTGCATTGTGAATGCAAAAAAATAAATTAAAAACATAGTATTTTATTACTTAAATAATTCGAAAAGGTTGGGATACAATTACTGTAATCAACATCAAAATTTTGGGCAATATTTACCTATGGCCTGATTGTATTACAGTAATTGAATATCAATAACTGTAACAATATTTATAATAAATAATATTGAACATAAAAATATATTTTTTTTGATAAACCGTGTATTTATTCGAAATCTCGTCGATTTTTGCCAAAAAACATGTTATTAAAAAGAGAACATTCTCTAAATGCCAGCTGTTCCGGTGCGTAGCGATCAGCTCTATACGAATACACCCCCTACGGGGCTGAAGCTGAAGCGCGCTCGATCCGCCGCCACGGTCGTTGCGGCTGCAGTTGCGCTCGCGCCCGCCCGACGGACGGACTACGACATGGATTCATATGTGAGTACCCACTTGATAGTTACTCACCTCCGTTAACTATAAACGAAGCCAAGGACTAAGGTAATTCGAAAACAAAGTGGAGTTCGATGACAAAATAGTCAGAGCTTCGTTAGAACTTTCGCCAGGGCAGGTTACCGATAAATAAAAATGTATTGTTTTATTTGTGCTTTAAGATGATACCAAGTCTTGTCCCGGTTGCACCTAAAGTCGTTAATATCAACCAAATAACACTGTGCCTGCTTTGTGTCCTGTTTTTTGATCCATGGGGGAAAGCTTTGTCGCAGTAATAGAAACATTAATTGGCTGACAGTGATAAGGAAAGTAACACAAAGTTAGCACTTTATATTCATAAACTTTATCTTAAAGTATTCTACAGTAATAGTGTGCCGTATTATATACAACCTTATGTAATATGCGTCAATATCATTATGTCCACCGGTTTGTCTGACCCGAAGTAACTCTACCGTCGAAGCCAATCGTTCTCGTATACGAGTCCCGGAAGGGGCAGCCGTTTGTATTATGAATACAAGCATTGATATAATTCTATGAATGTTATGTATCATATTTGTAAGCTATCCGATATCCCAGAATCCATAATTCAAGCTTCACACTGCTTATGCTTATTATATTTTATCATCAGCCTGATAACACTCCTGTTACTAGCGCACAGACCTTTGTTATGGATGAAAACACCTTTAACCAGAGCATAATAATAATAATAACTTTATGTCAAATTACTGTAATGTCACATTAACTTAAACTTTACGAGCAAAATATTCAGTCAAAATGTTAAATATTTTTGTTTAAGACAAGTTTTAAGTTTATGTCTAATTTGGGTCAATGGTCAAAACTCACCGGATTAATTAATATATATTTATACGGCTGTTTCATGACAGCTCGTCGAACGTAAAGCCTTAAACATAGACGGAAGTTTTTTTATAGGATACATTTCGGATAGTGTGCAGCAGCACAGCTTTGTTCCGCCATCCCAATTTTTTCATCGGACAACCAGACTTACAAATAAGCGACATCGTTATATGGTTAATATTCCAAAGAGTCGCATTAAGCGTTTTGGTTCCAATTATGTAATCCGTTCCACTCTTTAGTGGAACTCTTTGCCTTAGTCTGTATTTCCTGATAAATACAAATTTAGGGTTCTTGAAGTCACAAGTGAATATGTATCTTCTAGGCAGGGATGTCACATCCTAGATCGCATCGTCACTTTCTATCAGGCGAGATAGCGGTCAAGCACACACCTATTGACGATTAAAATAAACAGCTGTACTGGAGCTACGAATTTTTTTGCACGTCGACAACTATTGCATACGTGAAACAACATAACAAATGTAGCTTGTTTATAAAGTTTGGGAAGTCTTCCGTCTGGCAAAACATACTAACAACAAATAACCTTTTGCTATCAGATGTTGCTCGCTTAAGCTTGGAAATTTTGCTTCACAATAAATAACTACAATGTATAAGGAACACTAAATTCCATAGTCTCAAGTTGAACACGTTAGCTGCTGTGCGATCTAACTCCTCAATGTAATCTCTGATTCAAGACAGATAAGACAGGAGTTCCATAAACTCTACCTCATGTAGATGTTTAATTCTAACAATGAAGGTCTTTGTAAAACTCCCACTTCGCTATCAGTTATTCTAAAATATTATATATGCTTGTTTGTTTATTTGATTGTTGCTCAATCCAGCAAGACCGGTTTAAAGGATTTTAATACCATTAGGCACACTATTTAGCCGTACTTACGGTGTCCGGCGGAATGGAATGGCACCAACCTTTCACACTTACGGGTGTTGTACAAGGCAACTAATGATATTGAAGGTGATCACCATAAACCTCCCGTAGAGCACAAAAAAGGCAGCAGTGCATTCGAATTACGGTCTTTACTGTGATCTTAACCCGCGTGCCAAGCATGGCAAAACTACACTCCATTTCCGGATAAGATGTGGCACACGATCAGGATAAATTCTGAATGTAGCCTAAAAGGTGTTTTTGATCCCTATTTAGGGTTCTTAAGGAACAAAATTCGGAAGTACCAGCCGACGAACCCGCCGATAACAATCAATTCATCTGGAATGGTAGCCAAATAAAATTTTGTAATTTTTCAGCAACAGCCAAATCCTGGATATGTTAAATGTAGCAATTGAAACAAACGCTTACTGTTCCTCAAAAGAAAACTTTTCTTTCAATATTCCTTCAGCTCTGCTGCAGCTCACGTTATATACCTACTTATTTTTTCCTATATAAACATATATAAGTAGGTACATACAGTTACTCTGTCAAGAGATTATCTTATGAAAATGACAGAGCCTATGGGAACTTTATTTGAATGTTTTTGTAGATTTTAAGACTATCAAACTAAAGCTATATTAAAAATATCTTGTTATGTAAATAAACTACGACTCGTATTTATATAAAACAACACAACAGAAAGTTAAATTACTTTTAGATTAAGTTTAGAGCTTACATTTCAGTACCGTACTCTTAAGATGCGTTGACAGCAAGTTAACGTGCAGCAAACTACTTACTATGATATCCCCTGTTCATCATCTATATCAGTCTATTGAAGACACTTTTCCTGTGGATGAAAGTCTCGTAAGAAAGTTTCTCAATATTAAGTATGGATGTGACAATATTACAAATCTACTTCCGTGACATGTTCCAGATGCCGTTCATCATGCTGACGTTGTGCGCGTGCGCACGCGGCGAGCCCTCCGTGTACGGAAGCGACTACGCGCCCGGTTATAAACCAGTAACGTACGCAGCGCTCTCGCTCCATTCCCCTATCCCAGTGCTGCATATCCTCTCACGCGGACCCCTGAGAAGACCAGTCGCACCCGATTCGCATACTTCCGCCAGTGAAGTTATGCCTATGTACGCTCATCCGTACAGTCCACACGTGTACGCGGCGTCAATGAACAATTTCGTTCACGACAGCTACAAGGAGACCGATGAGCCCACCATCCTGTACGCGCGCCCCAACCCCCAGGGAGGCTACTCATACCGACGCCGCCCCTCGAAGAAGCGCTCACCTCCACCCGAGCCCCTGGTCATCAGGGTTCACAAATACAAAATCATCAAAGACTGGTAGACTTGTTTGAATAGTTAACATTCGTATTAAGACTCTCCTAGTTATTGTAATATATAGCTTAGTTCAGTTACATCCTTAAAATGTCTCACTGCATTTAATTAAATGTATGTCTCATAGCAAATAAATATTTCAGTATTTTTTTGCATTTGCCATTTACCTACTACATTAAATGACAACACAATTATTTCTTGTTAAAAAACGTATGATTAAATTTTGTATTGCGTGCGGAAATAATAGATATGACTTAACATGGGTATTTGCCCTGACGTATTAAAGCAAAAAACAGTCGCCAACAGTACACTTTCATTAGCGGTTCCAATAAAATAGAATCGGAAGCGAATGCTGAGTGCTGCGTGACCGACGGCGCTATCTGCGCAAGCGCAAGGAAAAGCGACGACGCGGCGACGGCGACTGCGCACGCAACCAAAGAGTAAGTAGTACACGCAATCATCGTGCGTAAAGCAGTTGTAAACACTCTCAGTTGCGCACTCGTCATTGATTTATTATAAGAATACACATCACAAAAGACAACTGCTAGAAATAGCAATGCATAATTCGTCCAGTAAAAAAACTCTACATCAGCGACACCTTCAATACAAGATAACAATAAAATGTGTATCATCAGCAACGGTTCAAAGTGCAGAATACTGCACAACGAAATTATGCTGGGGCATAGAAACATAATGTGAGGGCGAGTAAAGCTACGTATTTAACCGCCGCCAGGTGGACCTGGTGGCAGCTTACAGCAAGCACTGGGGGAACCAAAAAAAACTTAAAAACTGCGCACACAATGACTTTAGCATTATTTTTGCAATTATGTTATTTTATAGTCAATAAAACTGGATTTGTTTTATAAATTCTTTTATTATCACAAGCTACAGACAGAACGTACAAGGGCGAGAAACGGAAGGGAGGCGGCGGTGTTGCCATACATATAAAATTGACAAAAGTATACCAGTACACAATAATTAACACGCCTCCTTACTTTTACAATTTTATTTCTATTACATTTTTATTCCCATCTACTTATACTTATTTTATTATTTACTAAATTTACTTATACAACAATACTTATATTAATTTTAACAGTTGTCTAAATTTTACAAATTTTTCAGTACCCAATGACTTTGTTAGTATGTCAGCTAAATTATGTTCTGAAGCTATTTTAATTATATCTATTTTTCCATTTACATAATTCTCATGCACAAAATGATATTGAATTTCAATATGCTTAGAGTTCTTAGTGAAGTTACCATATTTAGCAATACACAATGCTCCAGAGTTATTTACTTTTACAAACACATCATTTATTATATTCAACAAAAATAATATTTCAGTGACAGAATCAGACAATGCTACATATTCTGAAAAGGTAGAAGATTTTGTCACACTCAACTGTTTCTTAGTTTTCCAAAATATTGCATTACCATAAACTCTTATTACAAAACCTGATGTTGATTTTCGATCAACAACGTCACCTGCCCAATCGGCATCTACAAAACAATCCATAATATCATTTTTACTTTTACTATAGGTTAACTTAAGTTCTTTAGTTCCATACAAATACTTCAAAATTCTAAGAGCATATTTATAATGTGTCTCATTGTAACAAATTTGAAAACGACTTAAATAATTTACAGAAAATGAAATATCAGGTCTTGTTCCACAACTTATGTATAAAAGTGCTCCTATTAAGTTTCTATAATTTACATTTTCGTTTATTATATCTTTCTGAAGTTTTAGGTTCATTTCCATAGGTGTTTTACATACTTTAGAATTTAATATATTATATTTATTTGCTAGTAACTCTATATATTCCTTTTGACACAGTGTCATAGTATTTTTATCTGAACAATTATTGTAATCATATTCTATTTCTATACCTACATATTTATTTACCGTTTCCAAATCCTTCATCTTAAATTTATTACATAACAGTACTTTTATTTCTTTTAATAAGTTTAAATCTTTACAACAAATTAACAGATCATCAACAAATAATAAGATATATATTTCAATGTTGTTATATATTTTAACATATAGACAATTATCATATTTGCATCTACGAAAACCAAGTGTTATTATAAAATTATTAAAACAATCATACCAGGCTCTTGGGCTTTCCTTGAGTCCATACAAAGCCTTATTTAATTTATACACTTTATCAGTTCCATCCTCATAACCTAATGGTTGAAACATATAAACTTCTGAGATAACCTTACCATTTAAAAATGCTGTTTCTACATCCATTTGATGTATATGTAAAGAATTTTGACAACAATATGATAATAACAATTTTAAAGTTTGCATATTAGCTACGGGTGAATAAGTATTTTCTACATTTTCAAGTTGCTGAAAGCCTCTTACCACTAACCTTGCTTTATATAATCCATCTGTTTTCTTTTTATAAATCCACTTTACATCTAGTATTTTTTTATTTGCAGGTTTGTTTACCAATTGCCATGTATTGTTCTTCATTAGACTATTTATTTCTCGATCCATAGCACCTTTCCAGCTTTGCGCCTCATCACATGTAGTCGCCTCCTGAAAAGTATCTGGAATAAAAATGTCACAGTAATTTGCAGTTATGCAATAATAACCAAATTCGTCATCAAATCTTATTGGAGCTCTTATTTTCCTCTTAGTTCTTCCTTCTTCAATATTCATGTCTTGTCCAGTACTTGATTTACTATCATTTTTCTTTTCTTCTTCTGTCTTTTCACTCTCTATCTCTATATTTTCTTCTGACACATCTCTTTCTTTTGTCTCCTCAAATCCAATACATTTAATGTCTTCTTCTATAATATCAACATGTTGTGCAATGACAATTTTATTATTTATTAAAATTCTATATCCTGTGTCAGAGTAGCCAATTAAAATTCCTAGTTCAGCTTTCTTGTCCTATTTAGATATTCTTTTCACTTCAGGTATTCTTACAAATACTTTGCTTCCATATAGTTTCAAATTTTGTATTGATGGTTTTCTGTTAAAAAATATTTCATATGGAGTCTTGTTTTCTATAGTATTAGTTATGGTTCTATTTTTCAAATATGTTGCTGTTTTTATAACTTCTGGCCAATAGCATCTATCTATTTTTGCTTCACTCATTAGACATCTAGCTGTGTCCATTATAGTTCGGTTAAATCTTTCTGCAGTACCATTTAACTCATGTACGTATGCTGGGCATGGTTTCATTACTATTCCTTTTTTACAAGCAAAATTTAACATACTTGAATTTATGTACTCCGTTCCATTATCACATCTTAGTTCTTTAATTACTTTTCCTGTACAATTTTGAACTTCGTTTATATATTCTAAAAAGCATTAAAAAACTTGCTGTTTTGATTTTATGCAATATACTTTTGCTAGTTTTGAATAATCATCTATAAAGCTCAAGAAGTATTTTTCTCCATAACATCCTTCTGTCCTGTGAGGTCCATTTAAATCTGTGTGAACAATTTCTAAGATATCTTCTGCTTTTCTTCTATTATTTTTGAAAGGTAAGTTATGCATTTTATTTTCTATACATGTAGCACATTTAAGATACTCTTTTTCTATTTCATTTGGTAAACCTTCCAGTAAATTTTTCTTACACATTATTTCTAAGTATTTAAAATTCACATGTCCAAGAGTTCTATGCAGTTTTTCCTTTTCTGTAAGTACATTTTTAGCCATATTTATTTTTATATTTTCTCTTGTAGTGTTACTAGTCATTTTTAATAAACCTTATTCTTTTTTAGCAATAGCAATAAGTTCCCCAGTAGTTTTATATATTTTAGTTAAGTATCCTCTTGATGTTATAGTATGAGCATTTGTTATTTTAGTGTAGCTTAATAAGTTTGCTTTCATTTCTTTAACATAGTATACATTTTGTAGAATTATTTTTGAATTTTTATTATATATCTGGAAATCAGCTTCTGTTACCCACTTTTGTAGCTTTTAGAATTCTTCCATCACCAACTTTGACATCTATGGGTTTTTCAAGTTGTACAAATTTACTGTAATATTTATCTGAATTAATTATATGATCTGTGCATCCACTGTCAAGTAACCATATTATTTGGTCTCTATTTTCATTGTTTTCAGTCATAGACATATTGCTATGTATAGTTGTGTGGAAACTGTTACTACCTGTAGGTACTTCCTCGGGTAGAACTTTGACCTCTAAAATTATTTCGGTTATTATTTCCACGTCGATTTGTCACATGACGACCTCTCATGTAAGTATTTCCTCTGCCTCGACCATGATGACTATTTTGGAGGTTAAACCAACAATTCGGGTTAAGTTTACCGAAACGGCTCGGAAAGGGGGGTAATACTGCATACATAGAATTGTTCCCCTTGCCCCCCTGAATTGAATGGTGGTGGTCCCGAGGCTTAAATCCCCCGTTTGGGGGGTCAAACGGGGGGTCAAAGTTCGGGTGGGGCAATGTGAGATTTTGACGGATTTGGACCGATCTCGACGAGTATATCATTTTTGGTGTTTACCCCCCCCATGGGGGGTACCCCCCTCCCCCCAAAGGGGGGAGGGAGGGGGCAATGTGAGATTTTGACGGATTTGGACCGATCTCGACGAGTAGATCATTTTTGGTTTTTACCCCCCCCATGGGGGGTACCCCCCTCCTGACCTGACCTGACCTGACCTGACCTAAAATAAAGAAATCACAAATTAATTACATCATAATTATTGTCAATTAACCTTCCCCATTCCTTGGGGGTACCCCCTGGGGAGGGGGGTAAAAACCAAAAATGATCTACTCGTCGAGATCGGTCCAAATCCGTCAAAATCTCACATTGCCCCCTCCCTCCCCCCTTGGGGGGAGGGGGGTACCCCCTATGGGAAAAACCAAAAATGATCTACTCGTCGAGATCGGTCCAAATTCGTCAAAATCTCACATTGCCCCACCCGAACTTTGACCCCCCGTTTGACCCCCCAAACGGGGGATTTAAGCCTCGGGACCACCACCATTCGACTCAGGGGGCCGAGTTCTAGGTTGGAGTGACAACGAGGCTCGGGCTTCGCCCGAGCCGCGTTGTACACTCCAACCGTTTTTTAACTTAATATTTTCGAGGTTATTACGGCAAACTATTTGTAAAGATGTGGATTTGTTTAGGTACATCTTATCAAACTTCTGTATAATATCGTAGGCCGTATTCAAATGAGCAATGTATTCTAGTTGCTTGTTAGTAATGGCTGAGTATATGTAATTTGTGGCTTGTATGTCCAAGTCCATAAAATTTTCTTGTTTGGGTTGTTTGTCGCACAGAACAGCCACTAAACATTTTTTATATTCTAAAAACTTCAGCAGTCGTATTTTCCAATTATTATAATCTGTACCATCGAATATTGGAATTAAAATATCATTTTGTTTTACATAGCTCATCGCCATTTTGCCGGTTTGCAGACGCTTCCTTTACAATAAACTTTTCTTTCACAAATTGTCGAAACCACAGTACACATCACACTAATACTTTATTAATGATCTTTGGCAACTACCGAACTGCTACCATGTTATTTTATCTATATATATAAAAATGAAACCCGTTTTCCGTTGTCACGACATAACATGAAAACGGCTTGACCGATTTGGCTGATTTTTTTTTTTGTAGTTTTCTAATACTCTGTACAAGGTTCTTACGGAAAATAATATAAAGAAAATCTCTCAGAAAGATTGAAAAATATAACGTAACGAATGTCAACGTCATTCAATTTAAAACAAAAATCTGTGGTAATCTGTGACACCACATCGATAACCGCGCTGACAAATGTCAACGTCATTCAATTGAAAGCTACGCTAAGGCGGTACGAAGTTCGCTGGGTCAGCTAGTAGTCAATAAAACTGGATTTGTTTTATAAATTCTTTTATTATCACAAGCTACAGACAGAACGTACAAGGGCGAGAAACGGAAGGGAGGCGGCGGTGTTGCCATACATATAAAATTGACAAAAGTATACCAGTACACAATAATTAACAAATTAAAAGTAAATTTAAACAATCGGACGATATAGTCAACAAAATAACATAAATTATTTATTTGCTCACCATTACCAACTTATAAAAACGGCTTATATCTATGCTAAAATAAAATCTTTTGTAACAGAATTTATAAAGATAATTTAAAAATGACTTTGCTTATTTGATTGATTCAAACAGGGTCTAAAAGGCACTTATTTTCAAATGTTCTTAAAATGTTTACTAAGACCTCAAAAAATTAACAACTAAAAGTTGTTTATTTACATTAGGTTGTCCATCTCAACAACTATAACATAATGATAGACATAGAAATGAAATCAATCAGTCGCATATACTTCAATAATGAAACTTTCACTGCCGCACACCAAATTTTTAATATAGGTACTTTTTAATTGAATACTTCATTATTTTGATGAATGACAAATGGGGGAGGGGTAGACGGGGCCCATGCACCGGGCGACCGGAAGTTTGACCGACGATTACACTATATAGCATTTTAATGTGACTTTGCGATGACTGAGGCAGGACAGTTTGCGGATTAAACGTGTATCGTACAGCTGATACTGATATAGCGATTGCAGAGCACATAATGCAGAATTACTTTAATGCAGAATTACTTTTACTTTTTATTCCCTAAGGTGCTTGTTCAGGATGAAAATTTGTGGGGTGCAAGGGTTATATTTTTTGACAGGAAAAAACACTTCTTCCAAAAATACAGCTCCGGCTCATTTTTTTAGTTTTGCTATAAAAATATTACAAATTCTAAGCACTTTATATCAAGGTTCTATTTTAATAGCTCAAAAAACGAAAAAGTAATAAGTAAAATATATTTTTTTGTTTTTTGCCTCTCCTGTTAAGTCGTATTTTGTCCTTTACGGCAATTGAGCCCAGAGGTATCGATATAACAAAAGGGTGGTGACTGTTATGAATTTTTAAAATAACTTTTTGGCTCTTGATATTAACTTCAATATTTCGAACTATGACAATTAGGTTTTCTTCCCTCGATACATTAGTTAAAACTTTATAAAAGACCGAATAACATACTAAAAAGTTATCGCACTTTTTCACAAGATCCAAAAGATTAGATAATAATTAAATATATATGAATTCTATGGCACGTTTATTCATTGACAAATCAGTTCTCATGATGATTGAATGATAATTCATCATATTCTAAATAGGAGAACAGGAGTATAGGGTTTATATCTAACGTAACCTAAGCAAAAACAAGATAACTTTTTTTGACGTGACAACGTCTTAAATTAGGTTGCGGCTGGGAGTCACTTATGAAAAAGTGTAACGCTCGGTAACGTTACGATGAGTCACCGAACGAGAGAGAGGCCCGCCGAATGCCTTGCGTCTCTCTCCCACTCAACTATGATCGGTCTGCCGCGCGCATTGTGCAATTTAATTATATTCATATCAATAAATATTCTACCGAGAAAAAGACGTTGTCACGTAAAATCTTCGCCCGTAAAACCGACTTTACAGGCAAAAAAAAAAAAAAAAAAAAAAAAAAAAAAAAAAATGGTTTTTTAAATAAGGTTTTATTATTTCTTGTTAATAAAAAGAACTAACAAGTTAAAAAGCCTGAACTCTATGGGGTTGTGTCGTTTTATTGCAAAGTTCCTATGGCCACCTTCTAGCTCCAGCATCAGACCCTGGTATGTGGTTACCACATGGATGGTTGGATCTTGTGAAAAAGTGCGTCAAAGTAGACGTCAATACGAATCAAACGAGCCCAAACTCGACGTGGTAGTGACGCTTTATTGCGGAGTTCCTTTGGCCACCTTCCAGCTCCAGCATCAGATCGACTCCATGTCATCATAACATATTGTATTGTCACGCGATATACATATGTATGCAAAATTTCAGCTCCATCGGACACTTAGAAGTGGGTCAAAGGAGCCTTTCTTTCTTCCATATAAGTAAGGCTAAACATGTACCTAAGATTCAAAGATACCAAAAAATAGCTAAAAAATTGTATATTCCGAAAAAAAACTTATTTATTTTTAAATACATTTGTACCACTAAAAAAAATCATTCAAAAATATACATTACTTGCAACAAATGTTTTTTTAGCTGGCAAGCACAATTGTTTTGAGTTTGAAGCGTTTTGTAGCTTACAGTTATATAAACATTTTTCGATATTCAGTCTTAAACATAAAATGTATACAAGTTTATCAGCAACACTGCTTTATGAATTCTTCTGTTTTTAATACATACAGTAGGATCAAGAGCAAAAATATATATTTCTTGCTATTGCGAATCATTCTAAGCGTTTAGTTATTTTATCAGCCTAAGGACTTTACTAAAATACCGTGTTCCAGAGCCGCGAAAAACTTGTTAAAATCTAACCGACTGTCACACACAAGTGCCACATTAGCGTTTCGTTCTACGCAGTTTTGATTTAGTGTATAATTTATTGTGTTTTATTAACTTTATAAAAATCTAATTTATGGGTATATTATATATGAAATAAGTGTTTGTACATTATTATGAATATTTTCAAATAACTTGTACCAAGGTACATTTTTGGCCCGAAAAGAAAGGTCTCCTTTAACGTGCAACATTTTATTACAATACGGGACAGAAACGAACTTCTTTGCATTCTATGGATTCACCGTGCGGGTGCCGGGTACATCGTTTCGCAGAAAGAGAAACTTCGAGTAGATCTCGAGGCTTGTACACGGGTTTAAGGGGCTCCTTTCCGGTGAACATCACCTTCCCTACTCGTTTCCTGACCTGCTAATGTAGCTTAAAATGCTCGTTCTAGTATAGAACTTATTGCAGTTCTGGACGAGCTGAGGTCTTTCAACAGGCTATTGAGAGATTTTGCTGGTATACCTCTCGCTCCTACTTCTACGGCATATAGACTAACTACATAACCGGTTTTTGTTAATTCATTTAAGAAGGTCATAATATTTGTTTTGTTCCATAGCGTGGTATTTGAGTATGTTAGTTTCCCACGGCACAGTGAGCTCTACAAGTACTATCCGTTTTGTAGCTCTAGAAAAAATAAATATATCCGGCCTGGGTGACGAAACACCCACATCCTCTGAGATTTTGAAGTGCTTTTCATGCGTGTCCATTAAAGTAGTCCAGTCAGATGCTGTTGAGAAAAGCTTACTCTTGGAATTTGTAGTAGAGCCTTCTTTAATAAAGTAAATTGGTCTTGATATGTTTATGGTTTAGCTACTGAAAGGCTTATGACTTTACATATAATTTGAAGCACACACACACACCAACAAAGAGTAGAAATTGTCTTTTTTCCACACCTTCACTGAAACCCGGGGAAGGGGATTATTTCATTATTCATTCATCTACAAATGATGAATGAATAATGAAATAATCACTTTCATTATCATTAATCATGATCAAATTAAGAAATCAAATTACTGAAAACTATCAATTAATTTCCTAAGTTTTAGTAAAGGTGTAACTTTACCGAAACCTCCGTAGACTTCTTTAGAGTGTTGTGACAAATATTTGTGGATGGGTTTTACTAATTTTTTTTGACGACCGTTTGGTGCAACTGTAGCGATCCTGCCTTTCGCACCGACGGTCCTGGGTTCGAATCCCGGAAGGGGCAGATGTTAGTGTGATGAATACGAGCATTTGTACCATCATGGATGTTTATATATATTTCTATGAATATTACTTATTTATGTATGATATATGTATGTATGTCTCTCCGTTACCCTAGTATCCATAGCACAAGCCTTTAAGTGCTTACTTTGGGCTAGGTTAATTGGTGTGAATGTAGGAAATATTTATTTATTTATTTATTTATATTTATTTAAATATCTAGCACTACACAAATTTTAATAAGAAAAAGCTACCAAAGTTTTGCGCTCCGTCTAATGCTCGTTTTTTTTAAGTTTTAATTTTTCACTTTTATCTGTCTGTTTCTGACAGTCGTTTTCACTGTCAGTTGGTCTTGAAACTTTAGAAGTAGCAATCTGGACTTTTTGACGGGAGCGGGAAGCGTCACGTTGATGGTTTTGTTTCTTTTGTTGAAATTTGTGTTGTGGTGGATATTAGTGCGTAATAATAGTAGATTATTAACCACTAAGTGTTTGGAACCAGGGATGTTGCGAATATTCGCATCCGCATCCGCATATGCGGAACTTCCGCATCGATTTAGACATCCGCATCTGCATCCGCATCCGCATAAATCAATGCGGAGCTGATGCGGATGCGGATGCGACAAGAAAGAAAGAGGAGGGGCCGGCGAGTGGCACGTGTCGACCGAGTAAAAGATTGAAGATGATACGTGGGTACCACTGAAAATGTTTAGAACTGACCAGTTAGAAAAATTGCTACTGAAAACTTTTTCGAATTTCAATTTTAAAACTTTTTGGTAATCTAATGTAGTGTATTGCATTCATTTGTCATTTGTTTTTGTGAATTGGCGGCAAATCTAACACTCTTGTTACAAGTGAAAATTAACCTAACGCGAAAAAACTTTCGTTCAATAATTTATTATGACTTTCGTTATGGGCTAACTCAATAACAAAGCTATGATAGGCTGCGAATAGCATTTTTTAATAAAGCCCCATCTCGTGCCACTATTTACAATTGGTTTAACGACTTTAAGCGTGGACGTATCAATCTCAATGATGATCCGCGTGAAGGACGTCTTTTAACAGCGACTACTGAAGGAAGAGGATGATAAGAGAGTGACCTATCAGCAGATATGGGCAAGCCTAGGCATTGGTATGAGTCAAGTTCAAAAAATATTACACGAACATTTAGGCGTCAAGAAGCTTTGTACCATATGGATTCCCCATACTTTAACCGACGGCCAGAAACACCTTCGCATGGACTGGTGTCGGCAAATGTTAGATAAGTTCAACGGCGGTGACTTAAATGCTGTATTTGACATCGTAACAGGTGATGAAAGCTGGATATATGCTATGAACCCAAAACCAAAAGACAATCAGCTCAGTGGGTGTTTCCTTTCGAGGATCGGCCAACTAGGGTAAAGAAAGGTACAAGTCAAGGAAAAAAGATGATTGCCTCATTCTTTGGTCGGAAGGGTCATTTCGCGACAGTTGTGTTAGAAGGTGGAAGGACAGTTACTGCAGACTGGTATGTCAATCGCTGTCTGCCTGTTGTTTTAGAAAAAATTCGACAGCAGCGCCCTCGAAGCAGGATCCTCCTTCACCACGACAATGCTTCAGCGCACTCCGCAGAACGGACTGTTGAATATTTGACTATGGCAGGTGTCGAGATAATGAGTCATCCACCATACAGTCCTGACCTGGCGCCCTGCGAATTTTATTTATTCCCAAGAACTAAACATAGAGTTATTCGCTTTACGAGCCCTGAAGATGCGGTGAAAGCGTACGAAAATGCTAAAAAAGAGACCCCTAAGGACGAATGGGCCCACTGCTTTTCTCAGTGGTTCCCTCGAATGCGACGATGTGTAGAGAGGAACGGAGATTACTTCGAAAAACAATAAAAGTATTGGCAACTTCCTTCATTAAGCCGTTTTTATTGACGTGACAACGTCTTATAAATTGGTTTGCCGGGTGACACTTCAAGAAACTGCGTTACGCTCCGCTCACGTTATGCGCTTACAATGAGAGCGAGTGAGAGGCACGCGTCCCTTCCACTCGGGCATGGTTAGCCCGCCTAAGAGCGAGAGAGACAGACATAAAAAGTGGAAGGGACGCGTGCCTATAAATTAATGTTTTAAATATAATTCTTTGTATAAATAAATGTTTTAAATTGTTACTATTATTTCATCCTTCTTCCTACTATACGAATGAATATTCACATTAAAATTATTTTACCACTCAAAGTCGTTGTCACGTAAAACTTTCGCCCGTATACCGACTTTACAGGCAACCAACCAGTTTTTTTTTCTAAACATTTTCCGTGTTACCTAAGTATATTGAAGATTAACAGAAACACGAAAGACATCGTGGATTCTCGAACAATATCTCTAAGTACCGAAAGAGCGAAGAAAATGAGAATGACAGATTTAATGGAAACAGAACGGAACGACTAGAGACCTCAGGTTACAGGACGCCAGTCCTGTTTAATTAGTAATCTTACCATGATGCTCGATTCATAAAGTGATGTTGAGGAGAGTCAGGAAACACCAGAAATTGTCAGCCCTGACACAATTCACAAGAAGGAGTTACTTACTTTTCGTAATAAAAAAAAATAAAATAAAAAAGAGTCCGCTTAAATGTTGGAGTGTTAATTAAAGTGAGTTCAAACTGTTACCTAAAAAAGCACGCAAATTCTTATCAGCGCCACCAGCCAGTGTTCCAAGTGAACAGTTATTTAGTAGCGCAGGATTAATACACGAAACAGGCTGGAGTCCGAAAAGGCGGCCATTCTACTTTTCATTAAATATAATGCTCCAATATTTTAATTTCATTACTAAAACAATTAATCAATAATAGTAATTCACTCATTACTTTATTATTAAACTAGCTGACCCGGCCACACGTTGCCGTGGCTCAGTTATTATAATTTGCAATATATTTTTTTATTAAAAATCAGCAATAGCCCACTCGCGCGTTCTGAGCCCGCGTGATAGGCAGCCCTTGTCATATTGTTTCATTAGTGGGAGAAGTGGTGGGAGGCGCCCGACGTGACGGCACAGTGGTGGCATGCGCGTGAGTTGCGCGCGGTACTGGACAGTACTTGGACATGGCAACATTACTTTATTTTTCTATTTTATTTTTTTTAATAAAAGTAGCCTAACTTACTTCCTTATTACATCAGCTACCTGCCAATAAAAGTCCCGTCAAAACCGGTCCAGCTATTTTAGAGTTTAGCCCGAACAAACAGACAGACAAAAATTGTAAAACATGTTATTTTGGTGTATGTACCGTATATATATTCATATGCATGTAGTAAAAAACGGTTATTTCAATATTACAAATCGACACTTCAATTTTATTTATATGTATAGATAAAGAAAGGATAAATATTACTGCTTTTTACCCTACCAAACCAACACTTAAGTTTTTTGTACAGTTCCGCATCCGCATCCGCTTCCGCGGATGTAAGCCTCCTAAAATCCGCATCCGCATCCGCATCCGCATCCGCGGATGTGAAAAAAATTACATCCGCAACATCCCTATTTGGAACATACAAGAATGTTGGCAAGTGTAACAAAGCAGCACTAATAATAGTGGATTATTAACCACTAAGTGTTTGTGTACATACAAGTGTTGGCAAGTGTAACAAAGCAGCGGAAGATGTCTTTTCCTGCCCTCTCAAGAAGTCCACGGGGAGGTTTCAGTAAAACCCCACACATTTACTGAAACCTAGCAAAAATATATAAATATTTAACTGACAATGAGCGTTTTCCATTTAGAAAAAAAAGTTGACACTGTGTTGCACTGTGTCAACTTTTTGTGTGTGTGTGTGCCAACTAAGTTGACATTAGGTTTTTGCTATAGTATTGTCGACACAAAATATTTTACTTACTTGACAATGGCTAAATGCACAAATAGTGCAAGCCATAAATATTAAAAATAAAGAAGTAGCAATCTGTGTTCCATCAACGTCAATGTCGGATTGTCGAATGCCGAATGTGTAAATTTGCGGGAACACAAAATTTTGAGATTTATTTATGAATATAATAAAAATATGCCTCGAGTAAAAATAGACTACATTGTAAGCTTCAGCAGCGAGGACCCAGTTAGTAAGACTATCCAATTTGTAGTATTTTTCACTTTTCAAATCAGTATATTATTGGCTATTAAATCATAGATATCTAATTTATTCACATTTTCAATATTGTTTTTACAAATTAAATTATTTTACTTTTAAACATATATAAATTTGGTAACTAAGTATTTTAAAATACTTTTAGGACCATCCGGCGAGTAATCTATTGAGCTGGGAATTTAATAAGAAACGTTGGTTGTGCCCGAAAGGAGAGACGTCCTGCTCTGTTGTCTTGCAGCTCACAAAAGCAGTCAAGGTATGTCATAAATCAATAACATAATAATGCACTAGATAGCATTTAATGTTAGAGCTATTTAGTTTTGAAAATAAATAGGCCAACAATGTTTTAAAATCTAATAAAAGTTAAACATATGGAATGCGTTTTTCTGAAATAATACATATAACAACATTTTTATTCTATAAAATGAATATCCAACCAGCTAAAACATCATTATCTTTAGTGGAGATTGATTTAAAGTTTTAATTACCAGCATATGTAAAAATAATTCTTGGTCTGTCTAGGACTCATATTTCTTTTGCTTGTCGTTCTTAAAATAGTTCATGCTAAAAAAATATTTTTAAATATTTTCTATGTTTTTTGCTGGTCTCCTTTTTTACTAATACTATTTTATGTTCAAATAAAATTAACATTACTATTTTCATAACAGATTTCAGCTTTAAACATAGGCGCCCACAATACTGCTTTTGTGGAAGTCCTGGTCGGCCGATCTGAGAAACCAAATGAACCATTCCAGGTATGATTTGTGAATTGTTTAATTACAGACATTAGTATTGTTAAATTCCATAATGCAAAGGAAAGTTTGAGAATTAATTAACTAGACCTTAGTGCATTTGAATTGAGATTGCAGACGTCAGCTATCTTTCTGAAGGGTTATATTCACTGAATAATTTTTATCTCGAGATCCTCGAAATTCTGCAGGCGTGTTAAGCTGTTGGTTCAACTTACATCTACTGTTGTTAACTATGATGTAATAGAGAAGGCCTATGCCCTGGCAATAGAGCCATCAATAGGTTGATGGTAATATATAATTAAGCAACAATAATTACAACTTACAAATATCTACAACTTCTATGGCCAGTTGTGATTAACCTCCATAATAATGTTTATGTCAACATCAACTGCTGCTTTATTTAGGCACGTTGTGGAATCTAGAGAAGGCTTTCTGCCTCAGCAATGTAAGTGAAATAAGATACGAGGCTCTATATAAGTGAATGTGTCTTGTGTTTCTCGCCATGATTCCTCGTAGGTTAACAAATTGCTCATACAGATCTCAATTTTTCCAAGCTCTTGTAACTACTTGAAACCGATAAACAATTTGGAACTGTATGGTCACTCTCAGTCAGCCTCATTGTCTATGCATTATAGCTCCCATTTGATCTACGGACATGACATCATCGGATATAAATACAAAATTTTCACCTGTTTATTTCATAGAACTATATATTAACTTTTTACTTAATTTACTGCCATGAAACAAAATGAAAATATATTTTCCCAGAATTTTCCATAAGATACTTGACATAGATAATGACATTTTTCTGTCATGTCAATACAAACATCTGCTTGGGTAAATAAATAATTTAATACAAAAGAGGAAATAATAGATATTCAGGGAAAGAGGAGAGAACTCTTCAGACATAGAGGGTTCTTATGACGCTGATGATTTATTTATTACTTAATTAATTATACAAAACACAGTTTTATTTCAAGTACCTACTTGAAATAAATAAAATCTCAAAATATTACTTATGTACTACCTAGTATATAAGTAATATTTTGAGATTTTTCCTGATACATTCAACCAATGTTGTGTTTACCCATAAGTAGCTTATTTAAAAGAATAAGACCTAATTAATTTTATAAAACTAAAATTTTATATTAATTGTATTGTTGGTGTAACTTATATAAATAGATAAATACATCAAGACAGTGCCACATACAAATCGTAAGGAAACTAGTTTTCTTTTAATCGCCTTAAAACATTGTTACATTTAGTTATGTAAGTAAGTAGTTCATAAGTTTTCTTAATATAAAATTAATGTACTGGTGAACATAAGTAAATAAAATAAATAATGTATTGTAACAAGTTTCATAAAACAGGACTAAATGATTTTGGGATATAAAAGACGTCCAATGACGAAATTTTCCATAAAATAAACAGGAACTACCCTCTCCTCCTCCAATGGCAGGGGCCCCCTTGGCTGCCAGTGGTAACGCAGGTGGGGGGTAGGGCTAAGATTGAACAGATTTCAGCTTTAAACATAGGTCACACACCGCTTTTGTGGAAATCCTGGTCAGCGTATCTGAGAAACCGAATGAACTGTTCCAAGTACTACTGCAAATATTGTATAATTACATAGATTAATATAAAAATTCGTACAACCACAATATCGCAAGAATTATACTCGCCATAACTAATTTGCTATATAACAAACAATTCTACAAATTAGACCTATTTTGTAACACATTGGCTGGTATCGAGTCAGACATTTTCAATGTGTTAAAGTAATATAATAAGGCTATTCATTTTAATAAATTTTGCTTAAATTAATATTTATATTTGCATACCTATTTATTGTTAAATTGTGTTGTTGTCTTAATCATGGTAATTTAAAAATAAGCTAAGTTGTATTTTAATGCACTTTTATATTTAACTTTTAAACTAACTTCTGTTCCTACCTGATCCTAATTACCTAATTAATACTAATGTACCTAATTAATATTGGGCACTCATTTGTCTACTAATTATGTTAAAATTTTGGGTAACGTTATTCTTTTGTACTGTTTAGTGCCAGAATAAAAAAAAACGAAGAAACGAAGCTTTATAGTATAAAGCGAAAAAGAGATAGAGAGCCCAGCCACGCACACTGACATTAGTGAAAGCGAGACAGAATGCCATGCACACTGAGGTGGGGAGGCAACTGGCTTGGGTAACGGTTTTAAATCTGACGCTCTCGTGTAACGGTATGCCTATATGGGAGCGGCCCGAACGTCCCTATAGATGCTTCGCTTCAAAAATATGCAGGCAGTAATACAGTAATATCATGGCAGGTGCTGGTGCCGAGCTCGGTTTTCCTGTCTCCGGCAGAGTCGCGTCGCGGCGACTGCGAGCGAGTGCGCTCCTTTTCTGGACTCGGAGAGGTCGCTGCCCAACGCTGGGATCGGCTAAGGCTCGTCTGCTCGCAGCCGTACAACAGGCACTGCCAGGTGGGCTCTTATCTCAGCTTCATCTGGGTTAGCTGGATGACGAACGACACGATAACTAATACCTATCTGTTATTTGTTTAGCAGTAAAAGTCAGTCTGCTATCTGACAGTCTTCATGGGTCGGAATAGAAACACTAGTAGTTGATCGAAGAAGAATTTATTTAAAATTAAACCTTACTCTACTATATACAATACTTGCATTTTACAATTAGAGGCTGTATTCGTTAGAAAATGGGCCAATACATTTACGCATACATACATATATTTATATGTGTCGTCGAACCGAGGGCCTTTATCGCGAGGTGCACATTTTACACTGTGCTCCCACAATAGTCTTGAGCATACCTAATTATGATTTTATACGTTGTATAAGAAATGATGTTGCTATTTTGATTAATATTAATAAAAAGATAAAATGATTAGGTGCCAAAACCGCTCGTATAACGTGAGCTTCTCGTTGACTTTTGTGACATCTCTTGAAGCGTATTTGCTCGATGGGTTTCTTTGCCTACCCAAGAATCTTTAGAGTTCGGAAATCGTTTTTGTATCTATTAAAACTCCGACCACTAGTAGCCAGTGAGACGACCGAACAAAATAATTTTGACGTTGCCAGTTTGCTTAAATGAAAAAGGAATTAAAAATTAAACTTCAACTCACTTCACGTTGTACAAAATTGAAATCAACAGCTCTTCTGTTAGCAGCGTCATCGACGTAATACAGAGAAAGAGATATGATGAAGATACGTATCGTTTTCAGTTCGGACTGAGCTTCGTCGAGATATCAGAGCCGGAGGGATCGGGACCAGCTCCCGTTAAGATGCCGGCGATTGTGAGGGCGGGCTCCTCCGACGAGGAGGAGTCGTTCCGCCCTGGAGAGCTGTTCGCCAGCATCCGCTCACAGACCCCTGGCAAAACTCCCGCCGATACAGGTGATTCCAATAGATCATTGGAACATTGTTTCATTGGAAGTTTCTCATCATCAACAACTAATAATAAACCCACACGTGCCTCATCCTGTAATTGACGAAAAAGTTGCCTTATCTCTACTCTTTATCCTCAGATTTAAGAGTAACAAAATCGTTTTTTTTTATATTTTACCTATATTTTAAGACTCAAAAACCTTATAATACAAATTTCAGGAACACAAATAAGGCATGCGACGTCGCAAGCTCTCAAAAACATATCAGACTCAGCCACGAAACTGGTGAAGACGCCCATCTCCAAAAACAATCGTACCGCACCCACGAGTAGTGACTACGGGACGGACCGGCAGAGGAACGACCTCATGTATACAGATGATGACGACAAGCCACACGCCAAAATAGACCATGTCGTCAAAAGACATAAAGACGATAAAATCAAAGAGGAAGCCACGAGCGATAAGAAAAAACGAAAAGAAATGACGCTTGACAAAGAACCAAGTAGCAGTAAAAAAGTTAAACATAGTGTTAATATTAAAAATACTTCTTTTGACGTCTTTCTTAAAGATCCAGAGAAAGAAATTACATCCGATCATGGCAATAAACAGGAAAAGCTTATCGAAGACAACCGCAATAATGCTAAAATTGACTCGTACCAAAGTAAAAATACTTCCTATGACAGTTTCCACAAGGAAAGTAAGACAAATCGAAGTCATAGCGCTGACAGAAGAAAAAACGAACCGACCACTAGCAAAAGAGCTGAAGATAGTGGAAAAGCTGAGGATAACTCCACACGTAAAGAGAGTAGGAAAAAAGAGTTTAGAGAGAGCATGAGCAATGCACCGTCCACTAGCGATGGAGCCAGGCCCAACAAGAGAACACAGAAATCATCTGAAGGCGGTATGTATGTTTGAAATTTTAACAACATCTTTTTATGTAGATTTGTTGCATTGCATTATATGCGCTATAGATAGGCGTCTTAATGTACTTGTCAATATATTTATAATAATAAATAATAGTAAGAATATTTTCTTATTAGGCTGGAGTAGGTAAAGTATAGGTGTAAATAAATACAGAATTTAAAATATTCATAAGCGGATTGAGTCAGTACAATGAACAGACTATGGCACTAAACAAGCACATGTATTTTGATAGGCACAGCAATGAAAAAAAGAGAAGGGTAGACATTTAAATAAAATTTATCTTTAAAATATTCTTCAGTGGAATAGTAGCATGTTGCAATAATATTTTTTTACTTATTGGTAAAGGACATCATTCAGGCTTCATACAAATTTGGGCTAATTTTTTGTTAGCCGGCCAACAAAAAATAATTAAATTTTATCATAGGCATAATTATAATAAACATTTCGTATTATGACAGTAAAGCTCGAAACCGGTTAAAATTTCCAATATGGACCGTCGATTTAAATGCCCATATTTTTTTTGTAGATAGTACTCACTAAAAGAAAGCGTTTTGCAAAGTATTAGGTTACGAAAATTTACGGTTCATGAGATATATTTTTTTAAACTTTTCGTACAAATTGGCAAATAACACGATATGGACCGTCAATATATGAGGTTTGAGGGGTGGGAGGAGGGAGGGGGGGTTAGGGCTATCCCCCCGTGTCAACCCCACCCTGCGGAACCCCATGGTTATTGAGATATTCATGGTTAAAGTTTTAAGGTTAGAATAGCGCTATTTAGTTTTAACCGTACCTAAACCAATAACTATAGGACCGATTCGGTTCTGGCACTTCGCCGGCCGCTGCCGCGGCACGCTCGCTTCGCTCGCTCGGCTCGTGCGTTGTGGTCACAGTTCTAACCTAACCTAACCAAACCAAAATTAATGTATATAATACTGATTACTATTCTAGTATTATGTATGTATACAAAGTTTGAGATTTTAACAGAAACAAGGTAAGAAAGTAATTTTTACAAATTAGAAATATGTTTTTTTTTATAATCGCGTATTATCACGGTTTTTTCGTTCTTATCTTAAAAGAGATGTGTCTAAATGAGCTCTAATGAGATTAAATTGTTTCTTGGTTAACAAAAGCTGTTAATTATTAAAAGTCTGGTTCAAAATAAAGTAAAGTGAAAAAAAAATATCTGACGCAGCTGGGTATGTAATGTATAAGTATGTTTTCTACAAATCACGAATGTTGGAACGCCGCGACGTCATACTGTACGCGTACACAGTACGTTGTTCTAATATACATAACATAGCATGTTATAAGATACTCAGTAACTGAAGTAACGAGTAACAATATGATAGTAACGAGAACTAATTGTCATAGTAATGAATACATACTAGTACGTGAAGTGATTGACGTTTGACATCTATTATTTGTCAAATTAATTGTGTAATTGCGTGTTATTTGCCAATTTGTATGAAAAGTTTAAAAAAATATATCTCATGAACCATAAGTTTTCGTAACCTAATACTTTGCAAAACGCTTTCTTTTAGTGAGTACTAACTACAAAAAAAATATGGGCATTTAAATCAACGGTCCATATTGGAAATTTTAGCCCTCGAAACCTATTGGTTGAGATGATAATCGGTCTCAAAGTATTTATTTTATTACCTACGGCTTGCACCCGGCTTGCGGGGTGAGCTCGTGATTTCCAGGTAATCAGTTATTGTTAATGGTGTGCGAGCGAGAATACGTTACAAGTACATTTACCTGCCGAGAAGTGTGAGCAAGAGGCATAATAGGTATGCGAGCGAGAAGACGTTACAAGTACCTACATTTACCTGCCGAGCTGCAAGTGTGAGCAAGAGGCAAAATACACCTACTTAGTCCTTTTCGTACTTTCGTTCGTTAGTTTTCCATGCAACTCTCGTTACATCGGACGGCTACTTTCACTGTTTTCGTGGTTTTTAACATTGATTTTGTTTTGTTTGTTGTTTTAATTATCGTTGAGTTTTTGTTTTTGTTATACTGTTTTTGTTAATCATGGCACATATGTTGTGTATTAACTGTCGTTAACCATGTGAAGGTCGAAGGACTTACACGTGGATTTCTCGGGAAGAACAGCACATCGACATAGCTCAGATTATTATGGAGGAGCTAATCGCGAGACAGGTATGTAATGCAACCTTTTTTACATTTAAGTCATAACTAGGTACCTACTCTGTGATAATAACAGATCGTCGATATGACATCATGATCAGGACTAGGTGTCGCGTTGAATTATTTTGCTGAAGTACCTACCTTCCTTCAATAAAGTAAAATGTATACTTAAGTTCTTTAGTTAGTACTATGAAAGGGTTTTTTTATAAAGTACATAGGCTTACATCAGTGATAGAAATGTAGACAAGAACCGTTGAAGGTATAGGGAAAGATTTTTATTATTATTATTATTTTTAAGTAAGATTTCTACTTACGAGTGTTTATTAGTATTTCATCGACTCTCTGTTACTGCCACGAATTAACTATTTGTTGTTCTTATTTATTTGTTAGTATTTTTATCGGCGCTCTGTACAGATCTTAAGTACCACTTCAATATGGTATAGTGCCCGTCTAAGTTATAGCCGGTTTAAATGTAGGCATTGGCTCTTGCCTACACTCAAAACTATTTCAAAAGTTTTGAAATAGTTTTGTGTGAGTACGGGCACGAACATGTTATTATTTTTGTTAAGAAGTCCTTTGGGAAAGATTCGTTTGTATTTAACTTGTAGAAGGTGGGTTTACAAAAATTGTTTTTTTTTTTCAGAACGAACCTACCGACGTCATTTGCCGACCTTGCTGGCAAAGAGCTGAGAGGACGTTTCATCGGCGTATACGCGAGGCGCGTCAAGATGATGACGTGTTGCCCGATGAGCCTATTCAGCAACAAAGCCGTAATCATCCAACAATGACCTTAGCAGGATTTGTACGTACTCCAAACTCAACAGTGCACTGCATTTTTGAGCATTATCAAAATATTACCAGGCTTAGAATACCTAACGATATCATAATTCGTATGATTGGGCGGTACAATCTACTAATACCAGAAAATGCTCGCGTTTGCGAAGAACACTTAGCCCAGAACCTTTGGTATACTCTACCTTTACAAGACAATCTCATAGAAGATTTTACTGCATCTGAAATAGTGAATGCTCTGACGATTATGAGAAATCATATTACAACAGACGTGTTAAACTTCGAGACATACGAAGTCATTAATACAAACGAGTTTCATACTTGGACGGGACTTACTCACGAACAGTTTTCCGATCTACTCGTAAACACATCCAGCCTAAATAATAATCGTCAAAAGAAGACAATACTGGCCGCTGTATTGGCAAAACTAAGAACAGGAGACTCTAATGCCAGACTTGCTTTAGTGTTTAGAACGAGCGAATCCCGTTTTCAACGAATGTTAGCTCTAGGTCGTGATGCATTGTTGCGTGATTTTGTTCCCTTGCATGTTGGGTTTGACCACATAAACAGGGAACAAGTGGCTCAAAGGAATTTATTAGTACCTGAAACTCTATTTGGCAATCCAGAAAGCCCTTTGCCACAAAGAAATGCTATAATAATAGTCGATGGTACATATATATACAACCAAAAGAGCTCGAACTATTTTTTTCAACGACAAACATATAGTCTTCACAAATATCGAAATCTGACCAAGCCGTTCTTGTTTGTTTGCTGTGACGGTCATATAATTGACGTAACGGGCCCGCACGCCGCTTCAACTTCCGATGCAACAATAATGAATGCAATTATTGAAAATGAGGAGAGCATATTTCATTGGTTTTTCAGACCGGGTGACGTATTTATCTTAGATCGTGGCTTTAGAGACGCGACGAGATGTATTTAGAAATAATACGGGAAAGGGTTAATGTACCGAATACATTGGCGGATCTGGTGAACAGATACAATTATAACCGAAGACGTGCTCCGTTTCGTTCAATTAACGTTGATGCGCTTGAGGTTCAATTCCCCACATTGACACAAGAAGATCTTATCCTTTTTGCACTTGGTGTATACCAAATAAAGCAAGCTAGGAGTTACTATGCGGAGCATTTGCAGCCAAATGGTATGTTCATCGTTGAACTTTGTAATGTATACTAATATGTACCTTTATAGTCTCCGATTTTCATTCATAACATTCGTTAAATTGTAAATTGATGCAAAATATTTTATCATTCCATTTTGCATCATCATTTGTAAACGTATTAATCTCTGTAAATATATATATATACAATAATATTTTACTCAATTGCTGAAAAGAAACACTGGATTTTCATATAGAGCTTCGCAACCACTCAAAACTTCTATACAGAATGCTACACACTTACCGGCATTGCTTGTTATTTTAACCTGTCTTTTTGTTTAATCTATTTCGTTATTATTTCTTCATTTTATTACTAAAAATGTATTTATTTAATTTATTGACATATAAGTTTTTCTCCGTTGCCATGGCTACCCATGACACGATCTTTCATTTATGGTATTCAACCTCCAAAGAAAACCAGATTTTATTCTTTTTATGTCTTCTCGAAGACAATCTAAATTTAAATGGCTCTGGGCCTATAAAAGACCGAGCTGACCTGCCAAGTCATTCAGTTCTTCGGCAAAAGTTGCCACGTTAACATCTATAGCTCGCTACCGAGCTCTCCAAAATTCTTAAAGGCCTCATCCCGGGGCCGGCTGCCCCGGGACTCAAGAAAAGTCCTCAACGCCGTAAGGCAAACTTTTGGCTCAAGAACCTACACTAAACTTAGCCACTCTCTACCACTAACGTTGCCTGACCACCAGCGGTGCAGGCCGTCCACCAGCAGCGCCGCCCTACCTACCTGTCACGCCTCCCGACCTACCAGCAGCGCTGCCCGTCTACCAGCAGCTCCGGCCGACGTCTGCCCCGCCTCCTGTCTACCGGTAGCGCCACCCTTCATCCGACGGTGTCACTGCATCTGGGCCCTAAAGCCCCGGGCCTCAAGCCTACAAAGAAGATCGCCGACGACCCACAACCACCTACTCACATTTTCACTGTACACTACACATACTCGCCCTCACCTTACTTCTACTCTACTCTTCTACACCCTTCTTACCTCCTTTTTTTTTGTTCTTTAAATTGTTTTGTAAATATACAAGGTTATTTTATAAACACCATCCAAATTTTTTCTAGGCATTAGATATCATTCAAACACTTCATTTATGAAAAAAAATTGGTAGGTAAAATTTCCGCAAAAAAAATTTTGTCCGAGCGAATTATTACAACAGCTGGTTACTGGCAAAATAGGTACTTACAGTTGAACGACCGACCGCCCGAAGCGCCCCACCGAGCTGCGCGCGCAAGTTGTAACTACATCGGCGCAATGAAATCAGTCAGCCGCGGGCTTTCCGCGATGTACAATGTTGCGTTCACGCATTTACGTCGCATAATTATCTACCTAACGAAATGTGTTCACACTTGCAATTGAAATCGAGGGCGAAATTGAACGACGGGTTTATGTGAAGAAGGCCCAAAGCCTCGAGAACTTAATATAAATATAATCCGTGCATTTAACGAAGTGACAAAGTGAAAAAACAAGTAATACAATAAAAGACAATGTTCATAAACGTGCAAGACTGTTTAGAGAGAAATTACCTACACTTTAAGATAGTGATTGTTTTCAAACTTCATGTAAGTGTATTTTGTTTGGATTTTTAATTAATTATTTTGTTGGAGTAAAGCAAAATGTGTGCAGGGCGGCTAAGACATGTGAAATTTTTCACAAAAATATAGAACTATTAATTATACATTTCTTTATCCTATCGTGTAAAATAGACAAAAATAACTTCTGGTAGGTAGGTACTAAGGTTTTGGCACTGCATTTGTTTTTGCGATTTTCGAATTGCCTTTGCGATCCCTGTGTTTTTTTAGATTCTGTGGTTAATAAACACCCTTTGCTTTACTCCAACCAATTATTCTACATAAGTTGATTAAATATTAAAAAATGCGACGTAAGTGCCTAAGGTGTGGTTTACTTTTATGTTCATTTTTTATTTATTAAAAGTGTTATCGATTAATATTGTTATAATCAAAGAACAAATCAACTTATCTCTTCTTCAATTTGACGTTCCTATTTTTTTTCGTTTAAACTTATGAAAATCATTGTAATGTATCAATGAAATACGGGAGGGCGGGGCGGGGGTCGTGTAATCATCTGCTACAACACCGTGCGTAGCGTGACTGTGACAGCAATCGGTAGTTTTCCTCGGATAACTTTGTGTAGGCTTAACTTAATATTTTAGTACTGAGTGATATTAAAAGAAAAAAATCTTGTTTCGTTATTTTCTTCAAAGAATATAATATATAAATTTGGATGGTGTTTATAAAATGACCTTGTATAAACTGTAACTTTACCCTGATCTTCCGTCTTTATATTTTGTCCCTTCACGATAACTTGGCGACCAATTACCCACAGAACACATACGAGAGCTAGAAGGAACAGACCTTTACGTATTGCGCGGTAGAATCCAGTCCCGACATGTCCGTTCACGTTCGTATAACGTTTATATTGGCATAGATAGGGCTCTCGAAGGGCGACAGGCTATAAAACACTATTACTGTACATGTAACATTGGCCGAAGAACCATTGGCTGCTGCTCACACGTCATGTGCATTGTGTGGTACATGGGGTTTGCCAGGCACGAGCCAACGATACACATTCCCGCCGAAGGTTTAGAAGATATTATTGTAAGGTCAGGAGAGTTGTAAATATTGAATAAAAATATATGAAATGAAAATAATATGCATTATAATTAATAAAAAACCTGTACATAAACGCCTGCATGGAGAACTAACGAACGAAAGTACCTACGAAAAGGATTAAGTGAGTGTATTTTGCCTCTTGTTAACACTTGTAACTCGGCAGGTAAATGTACTTGCAACGTCCTCTCGCTCGCACACCATTAACAATAACTGTTTACCTGGAAATCACGAGCTCACCCCGCAAACCGTAGGTAATAAAATAAATACTTTGAGACTGATTATCATCTTAACCAATAGGTTTCGAGCTTTACTGTCATAATACAAAACGTTCATTATAATTATGCCTATGATAAAATTTAGTTATTTTTTGTTGGCCGGCTAAAAAAAAAATAGCCCAAAATGGGTGATGTCCTTTATTTATATTCGTCTCAGCCTGTAAATGTTCTGGTAATTTATGATAAACCTTTATGGATATTGGATGTGGTCCGGAACTATGTAGATTTTACTGAGAGGTATGTTGCAATATTATTTTTGCTTTGCGGTTTATTTTGTCGAGATACACTCCTCTCTCACACACAAGAATGTTTACTTTTTTATAAATTTGCATATTTCGAATACATAAATACCAGGCAATATCAAAAATTGGAAATTAATATAATATTAGTCAAAATGACGGCATCTGTATGCTTTGACGCGCCGTCCTAGCTTATGCATTATAGAAAATATCATTTTATTTTCTATAATGCATAAGCTTCAGAATAGAATATTTAAACAGTAATTATTTTTGTTTTCAAAAAGTGATAGAACGAAGCTTACATTGCTTATTAATTGGTCGTATTGGAGTTTTATTTCTATGCCACTGTCTTTTCTGTAGGAAATAACAAGAGGAAGTGGCTTTTTTTGAATACATATATTTATTTACAAAAACCACAACCCTTAAATGTGTATTACAAAATTCGTTTGGTGAATGTACATGCAGCGAATTAAGGTCTTACTTTATATAAAAAAATATAATATACAAGTGAACTGTGTCGTGCGTATGTGTGCGCGTCGGTAATGCATCATGTGTAGAAATGGTGTGTAGTGTAATGTAATATATAACTTTATAAAAAACGATATGTTATTTCTGATTTATATAAATATCATAAGTTGGCAACTTCGCTATTCCCTCATTAAAACAGCTTGTGAAGTTGTGGAACAGGCCTACAGAGCCAAAATGTTTATTGTTGCTCTTAATACATATTTGATAGAATCAGGTGTAATAAATAAAATGAATACGCCTTTTATTATATCTCATTTTCATGCAATTTTACAATATTTACAGTTATAAATCTTATAATCAATAAAATTAATAAATTAATTTTAATAAAACTTTTTTATATTTGCAGTTTACATTTCTTTATTTTTTTAAGTCAACAATTCTTATTTTACTTAACTGACTGATTTACTTGGAGAAAGTCCATATCCTTAATTGAAACAGAAATAAGAAGCTTACTTCCGCAAACAAAAGCAAAATGCACCGAACAAGTAAGTGCAAAGCCGACACACCTACTTTGCCCGCACGCAGAGCATCATCAGGAGCTGTTAGTGGCCTCGCCCTCCGCCGCCGTTTTTTTGCTTCCCACTCCCCACTCCGCTCACTATGACGTCACTTCAACGATTTAAAGACAGATTTATTCCGTTCAAAAGTGGGTGCTTGAGCCTAAAGTGTGTTCCAGGCAGGGATGTTGCGAATATTCGCATCCGCATCCGCATATGCGGAACATCCGCATCGATTTAGACATCCGCATCTGCATCCGCATCCGCATAACTCGATGCGGAGCTGATGCGGATGCGGATGCAATAAGAAAGAAAGGGGCCCTCCCCTTTCTTTCTTATGTTTTCTGTCTTCTGGCCGGCGAGTGGCACGTGTCGACCGAGTAAAAGATTCAAGATGATACGTGGGTACCACTGAAAATGTTTAGAACTGACCAGTTAAACATTTTCAGTGTTACCTAGGTATATTGAAGATTAACAGAAACACGGAAGACATCTTGGCTTCTCGAACAATATCTCAAGTACCGAAAGAGCGAAGAAAATGAGAATGAAAGATTTCATGGAAACAGAACGGAACGACTAGAGACCTCAGGTTACAGGATGTCAGTCCTGTTTAATTAGTGATCTCGATTTATCAAGTGATGTTGAGGAGAGTCAGAAATTGTCAGCCCTGACACAATTCGCAAGAAGGAGTTACTTACTTTCCGTAATAAAAAGTGAATTAATTTAAATAAGAGTCCTCTTAAATGGTGGAATCTTAATCAAAGTGAGTTCAAACTGTTACCTAAATACTAGATTTAAAAAATCTAAAAATCCCACGTTTTTCAATGTCCTAAAAAGAATAAAATAACCCTGCGGGGCAAAGCGAGGGGCCACTCAAAACGTGGGGGCGCATATTACTAAGAGGAGATTTTAAAGAGATGAATGACATGCATTGATGCCGATTATTGTAAAGATGCGCCCCCACGTTTTGAGTGGCCCCTCGCTTTGCCCCGCAGGGTTATTTTATTCTTTTTAGGACATTGAAAAACGTGGGATTTTTAGATTTTTTAAATCTAGTATAATTATTTTATTCTTTTTAATTATTAACTCAACGAAGTAACCATGTGTTACGCAACAATCGGATAAGCCCCATACAAAAGTGAAAGTTGCCGAAAGTGGACCTGAAAGTGCATCTGGAAAGTTGAAAGTTGCTTTAGAGTGCATTGTCATCGGATTCTGAACTATCCTGAAAGTTTCAGCTTTCTAGCTTATCGGAAAGTGCCTCAAATTTAAGTTGCAAGATTTTGCCCGGACAGACAAACAAACAAATAAGAAAAGTGAGATAAGAAAAACGTGGTAAAAAAGCACGCAAATTCTTATCAGCGCCACCAGCCAGTGTTCCAAGTGAACAGTTATTTAGTAGCACAGGATTAATACACGAACCCTTGCGAAACAGACTGGTGTCTGATAAGGCGGCCATTCTACTTTTCATTAAATATAATGCTCCATATTTAAATTTCATTACTAAAACAAGTAATCAGTAATGGTAATTCTCTCACTACTTTATTATTAAACTACCTGACCCGGCCATGCAATATATTTTTTATTGAAAATCAGCAATAGCCCGTTCGCGCGTTCTGAGCCCGCGCGATAGGCAGCATTGATTCGTTGGTGGGAGAAGTGGTGAGAGTTGCGCGCGGTACTGGACAGTACTTGGACATGGCAATATTAATTTATTTTTCTAAAATAAAATATATAAAAAAATAAAAGTAGCCTATGTTAGTCCTTATTACATCAGCTACCTGCCAATAAAAGTCCCGTCAAAACCGGTCCAGCCATTTTAGAGTTTAGCCCGAACACACTGACAGACAGACAGACAAAAATTGTAAAACATGTTATTTTGGTGTATGTACCGTATATACATTCATATGCATGTAAAAAACGGTTATTTCAATATTACAAACCGACACTCCAATTTTATTTTAATGTATAGATAAAGAAAGGATAAATATTACTGCTTTTTACCCTACCAAACCAAAACTTAGGTTTTTTGTACAGTTCCGCATCCGCATCGGCTTCCGCGGATGTGAGCCTCTTAAAATCCGCATCCGCATCCGCATCCGCGGATGTGAAAAAAAATGCATCCGCAACATCCCTAGTTCCAGGGACGGACTCGCCCCTGAGAGGTGTGGTTCTCTCCCTGAGCGGGTACGCGAACCCGGAGCGTGGGGACCTGCGCCGCATCGCGCTGGCCCTGGGCGCCCACGTGCGCCCCGACTGGGGCCCCGGGTGCAACCTGCTCGTGTACGTACAAACGTATACCAAATTAATTAAATGTTAATTCTAAATATGCTTAAGTTAGGTACCTATAAATTTATAGTAACAAAGATTGAAAAGTCTTATTCAACATATTTATTATACGATAAAAAAAATGTATTTATTTAAATGACTCTGTTATTTTTAAAAACAGGTAGTTGTGCTATATGATTTTCAGTCAGACTGATTTCATGCTACGTCGGGTGTATCCCAGGGTTCCCACTTGAGTCCTTAACTTTTTCGTATTAAAGCGATGCTTCTAAAGGGACGTTGGGGCCGCACGCATTAAACGCTTGCCGCGCGACCACACCATCCATGCTAATTGACAAATTTAACCGTTACACGAGAGCGTCAGATTTAGTACAACCACCCGATATATACAGGAGCCAGCTGACTCCCCACTTCAGTATGCGTGGCCTTCTGTCTCGCTTTCACTCGTGTCAGTGTGCGTGGCTGGTGTGGCCTTCTATTTCTTTTTCGTTTTATACTATAAAGCTTTGTTTCTTTTGGGCGTCTCTAGACGGCACTGTTTTCTTTTATAAACGACATGGATGCCCACTCTACAATGTTTTAATTTCCGTGGGAAACGAGTAAGGCCGACGTTGACGAGTGATTGTTGTACAAAATAGGTGCGCGTTTCCGAACACTCCGAAGTTGAGGCAGGTGCGAGCGCAGGAAGGGGGAGAGCGAGTGCCAGTGGTAATGGGGGAGTGGCTGAGGGAGGCTGAGCGAACACACCGGAGGCCTCAGTGGGAGCCGTTCGCCACAGAGCCGCAAAGGAGGAAGGCCGCCCCCCACACAGACAGCGGGGAGGGGGAGGAGCAGGCGGAGGATACAGGCAAGCCTCTCATAAATATATTCCTTCTTTTCGACAATATTATTAAAGTAAAACTTCTTTACACACGCTTGACTTAGGGAGTAAGCTGCTGAATGCGTGAAGAGAGCGTAAACAAAAAAAAATCATTAAAAAAAATAAAGATATATAAGTTAGTGAAGATAAAAAGAGAAAGAGTTACGTTTCGTATATTACTGTAAGGGCAAGAGAGAGGTGCGAGCACACATTTTCTTTCTCTCATTCCATTTAGTATATCTAATATATGTCTATGTAGATGGAGCTAAAGAAGTTTCTCTTCAGTCGTGTGGTTTAAAGCACATTAGCTTTTTTTTCACCCGCTCGGGAAAGTTTGGTTTGTCATTCAATTTTCTGTGTGGAAAATTACGTTTTATCCACTAGCGTGGAAAAGTGTTCTAAAATTAAAACCTTTTTATTCAAAGAAAAAACACATGGTACGTTCCGAATCGTCAATATAGTCTTTATAAGTTACGTTTTATTCTTATTTAAATTAATACTATAATACTCCGTTTTGGTTTTATTATTTTACTTTAGTTCCTGAAATCATAAACACAACAAGAACAAATCATATTTAGAAGAAAACTATATGTCAAGTATAAGAATTTTAAATATATGATGGGTGAGATTTCATTATATGATTGAGACCGCAACCGAAAGAGAACCTTCAAAGTGATATATTATCGTACTCTCGGTCCATTCGATTGAATAAAAACCAATTAAAAAGATATTTATTCAATATTACTAATTGTAGGAATTTTTGCTTAATTTTTAATTTAAATTATTCAATTTACCAATTTATTTAGTGAGGTGAAAAATTGTGTTAGCTCGGCAGCAAAGTTTTCAGCATCTCGTACCTTTGAAACCCTCGCTACTATTAGGATTCTATCTTTGAATCCTTCGCTGGCTCAGGTTCCACTTGAGGTAACTCGAGGCCAAATCTCAACTTTGTAGCCTTGCATAATATTGAATTCAAAGCTTATATATTATAATTAATATATTATAACTTCAGGAACAAAAATAATTTAATAAAACCAAAACGAAATAATTTTAAAAAGAATAAAATGTAACTTATAAACACTAATGACGATTCGGAACGTGTGTTTTTCTTTGAATAGAAAGGTACTCATTTTAAAACACTTCCACGCTAGCGGATAAAACGCAATTTTTCACGCAGAAATTGAATGACAAACCAAACTTCCGAGCGTATGAGGTGAAAATAACTATTGTTTATTTGTAATAGGGAAGAATATTATTAATAAAAAAAGTTCCCTTAACCGTCAAGCTGATATGAAAGGTCTGACGAGAGTTGAAGAAGCGAGTGATCTATGTCACAATCGTGGAACTTGGAAATCTGTGACCTCCGCGTAGAGACATTCATTTACTTACAAAAAAAAAATATTTACGCCTTTCAGAAAGCGATACTGACGACGAGATAGAGAAGGTGATGCACTCGACAAAGAAACCACATCCCACAGCCTCCCCCTCTCCCTCCTCCTCTTTCTCAGAGGGTGGAGACACCGAGCCCGAGTCAGGTTAGTTTTGAACCGAACCTCAACTTTATCTTGGACTTAGAATCAAGTGAAACTTGTAGTATGAATACTGAATAACAAAGGTCCGGGGAATAAATGCTTTGACTATAAGAAAAACTCATTAGACTCATTACATAAATATATATCCCTAACGAGATTTGAAATTCAGGGCTTCTACTACAATAGTCTGGAGCGCTATTTTTCCACGAATCGGTTGAAGCAGGGCCGGATTTGGGCAAGGGTACGAAATGGCCCCCATAAATGAATTTACTCATTTTGACGGGTCAACAACTGTCATGTATTTCTTCTTATTGTTAGTTGGTAAAATACAGAACTGTTTTTAACATATTATAAAAACATATATTCGCAATAAACGATTTAAATAATAAATTTTTATTCGAAAATTATTTAAAAATTTGGACATCAGGGCCTCCAGACCTCCAAATCCGGCCCTGGGATAAACATCAAGGTTTGAGTAGAATTCAAAATACAACACAAAGAAATTAGAATCAGGTTCCAGCCCCCACCATTTTATATTCACTTTGACTTTTAAAGTCCAAACGGGCATGACCACGCGTCACTAAGATTCAATCTGTCATATTCGAGGGTCATCAGCATTTTGAAAGTCAAAGTGAATATAAAATGGTGGGGGCTGGAATCCGGTTTTAATTTCTTTAACGTGTCACTTTCTATCTCAAAAGTTCAGTGTTCTGTTTGGTTGGTGGTAGGGCTTGTTTAAATCCGTTTGGCTTCCACGTTATCGAAATGAGCCGTCATTATGACGATTGAAAACATTGTTGTCATCTGACAGTTAGAATAGCTGAGGACTTCTGATGATGTCTGTTGCTATTTCGATCTTATCGGAATTGAGCAAGCCTTAGTAGGTTGTATTATAGTACTGTTTTGTATTTTTAAAGAAACGTTTTTTTTTATTCGTATGGTTTCAGTTTAATATTCTCAAACTTGTTTGGAAATTCATTCATTATTTTGACTACTTATCTGGAGAGAAATCATAATTGTTCTAAACATAAAGTACATTCGAACAGCGGTACCGAAGTTAGTACTGAGGCCTTATTGCGAGTTTACGCATTCGATATTCGTTATCGACCGCGTTACAGATTTCTTTGAAGAATCGTAGTTTTGAGTGCCTCTCGGCCACGTCTATGAGAAAAGTCTGCTACCTCAATGGATGATTGAGTGGGTTCTCGTTTGGATCAGAGGTGGAGCGCGTGGAACGCATAGAAGGTGGGCGCTCCCTTCCGCCCCTCTTCGAGGGCCGTACCTTCGCGGGGGGCGACGCCCTGTGCGCCCGGTACGTGAGGGCCTACGGGGGACTCCACATACCGGTAACTCTTTCATATCTAAATACAGTTGTCTGTACGAATTGCATTTAACTTTTAATTACTCATTTAAAAATATATTAGAAATCATGTTACCCTTTTAATTTTTGTTCTAATTTTAGGTGTTTGTTTTTGTTATTTACATCTTTATTTACAGCCCGGAAAGTATGTTGTTATTTCGCACCTTCACTACTACAAACGCATAATTGTCAAAATTTCCGAAATTCAATTACAATGTCAGAATATTCCAAAAAGGTTATAGAGATATTCTGACATTGTTGACTCAGTTTCGGAAACTATGACAATTCTATATTTATAGTACTGGAAGCGCGACTAATGCAACAACGGGTCAGAAAGTATTTCTTAATTGCCATAGAAATAGGCTTTAGATAAAGTCATACGATAGTGCATTACAGACTAGCAGGGCAGTCTTGAAGTAGAGAAATGCGATAAAATCTTAAATTAAAGAAATCACATCTTTCACTTTCCGCGTAGATGTAGTATGAAGTATTATATATCACTCAAGAGACAATACTATTTATACCCGGGTATAGCACTCTTAAATTGCTCTAATTAGTTCGCTACTTACTTATATAAATACCTAAAGATAGCAAATGTCAAATTACATGTTTGAAAATTCCACTATAGAATAAATGTAATAATATGGATATTTATTTGCATGAATGCGTATTACATCAGTCTTATAAAATAAAATAGAAAAATATTCAGCTTCCTTGCAGTTGCGCAATATATTAATGTAAAATTGTTTAAAATAAGTATAAGAGTTATAAAATTCTTTTGAAATGTCAAAATTATGAATACGAGATTGCATTGTATCACCTAGTCAGCCTCTTTGCAAAACTATTCATGTCTCTTACAGACCTAAAGGTGACCTCAAACATTGTTCCACTAACCCTTTATTTAGGTGATGTTTAAATCAATAATGAATATAATAAACTTAATAATGAATCGCCAACCGCCAGGAGTCGGAGGTGGACGAAGAAAGTGCCGTGGACTACGTGCTGAGCGGGAGCTGTCCCGGGACTCGCGTCTCTCCCGCCTGGCTATGGCGATGCCACGCGTCAAAACGGATACTACCCGTCCCAGACTAGTTCCGTGTGTCAATAAATGTTTTATTCGAAAACTATACGCTCTTTTCTTTGTTGCCTGATCTACATCTGCCGGCCGATAGCTACACCACATGATCAATTTGTGAGATCTAAGCAAAATAAATAATAGAAATTATTCCTAAACAGGTCGAAAGAGATTGTTTTTTGCATATCGCACCTCCAGTACTACAAAGACAGAATAGAGTATTTGAATGTATTAAAAATATAGACCAAAATGTTAACTGAAAACAATTTTTAAACCAACTTTGGCCATACATTAATTAATAATATATTTGACCAATTTTATAATAAATCGTTAATAAAATAATAACAATTTCATGTCCAACCCCGATCGAAAACACACGCAGTTGGCTGAATTTAAAGTTCAAAAGTTTGTTAACAAGCAGGTGATCATGCTATCAAGTTATTTGAGATATTTTTGTAATACTTATCAAATAACATATCGACAACATTTCCGAAACCGAATAAACAATGGTAGAATATCCCAAAAGCATCTTGGGATATTCTGGCTTTATTAACTAGAAATTTTGACAATTCAATCTTTGTAGTACTAGAGATGCGTATTGCTGGCATTTAAAACTTAAAATCGACCCTCTTGAGGTTAATACAAACTCGACGCATTTGTAACTAAAGGACTAGTTGTGTTTAGTTTAAGCCGATAGTGTATTTACAACTACATTTTTTGTTCTGCAAGTAACCTGGTACAGAAATAATGAAATTGAGTTATATTTAGTTTAAAAGTACGTATTCTAGTCCAATCGAATAAAATTATTTTTTTAATGTAATGAAAATGTCAGATGGTATTTCACCTTTTTTCAGTATTTTTTGCATTTAAATCTAAATACCCTATAGTTTGAGGTATATGGCTGCCATAGACAGATGACATTAGAATTTTTGAAGTTATTTTTCTTGTCCGATTTTTGTGATTTGCGGTATGGGACATACACCATTTTCCTAATAAATTAACACAAATTAAGGTACAGAATCTCTTTAATTAAAAAATATGTCGGACAAATCAATCCATGAGTGTGACAGATCACTTTCACTGTAACAATTTCCAATAACAACCGACGCTGATATTCTCTGATCGAGCGGGGATGGGAAACACGACGCTCTACCGCGGTCACTGCGAGGTGAGTAGCGTCAGCTTCTCGTTCAGCTGCAACTGGGTCTTGATGAGTTGGGCGAGCGTCACCACCTGCAACGGACATCACAAGTTTGTACAACTTTGATACTCAAATAGAGACAAAAATGTCAACAACGAAGTCCAGTGCCATCAATTCCAGCAGGCGTCGATCCGAACCACGAGCACGCAATGAGAGACGCACCATGAGCAGGTCCTTGACGCTGGAGGCGAACGCGTCGGCGAAGGAGTGCGAGGCCAGGGCGGGCAGCGCCGAGACGAGCTCCAGCAGGCACCTCCCGGCCGCCTTGTCGCCCGCCGCGCGCTCCGCCAGCACGTCCTCCACGTACTCCAGCACCTGCGTCAAGTGAGGACTATTTCGTAAACAACAACTATTACTATATTATTTGTGGTAATTTGAGAGTTTTCGAAAACATCCTGTAATAATTGTGTAGGGATAAATCCTATTAGTTGCTTTTTTCTCAAAATTAGGAAAAATGTACTTTAAAATGTCACATGTCCAGCTGACATTTTTGGCTATGACGTCACATCACACAAAACGCAATAAGCTTTATATGAAGCCCTGACGTCATCTGCTCCGATTTCATGGATACCTGCGTTTCGATTCTTATAACCAACAGATAAAAAAACTCAGATAAATTAAAAAAATCTTTAAATTACTGTTTTTGCAACCAACATATTGAATATTTATCATGACCCACTAAACTATGTTATTTAACATCTTTATGTATAAAAACCCCCTCTCAGTGTTTGACCGCATTGAATAACGAAACTACGCAACATATTTTGATGATTTATTTTCATTATGCTGGATTTGTTCCCACTTAGGACATATGACAGGTTTCATTTTAATTTGTAATCAAAAGAAATTGGAAATTACAATAACGATTCACAGCAACACGTGACCGGGTTAGCTAGTATTTCATATACGTTCCTTACACTTGTCAAAAAGTCAACAAAAATGAATACTGAAATACACACCTGGTCTAGCAGTGTGGAAAGCTTAGCGGCGGCGTCCCCCACCTGCGCCAGGTCAGGCGCAGGCTGCACTTGTCGCGACCGCCCGCCAGGGCCCATCGTCTTCTGGCACAGCTGCAGACCTACGATCTGCAAATCGTGATATTTTGCTAAATTTTTTACAGACTAATAATGCAGGGAGTGAAATATAAAACAAAAAAATTAACAGAATCACTTTTCACAGCAATTTTCAGTAGTTTAGGGAGATATTATTTTCTTTTTCTTAATTAACAGCCAATGTTGATTCTATTTTTATATCTTTCTTTTACTATTGGTAAATGATTTTTTTGGGTGATCATTAATTACTTTATAATAGAATGACACTATTGTTTGGTTTCGGAGAGGGATTATCGACGGAAAGTGCTAAATTCTCTCTAAAGCAGACTGTCCACTACTACAATGTCAGAAAAACACCTGTTTGGGCTTGTTTTCTGGACCTGTCTAAGGCGTTTTACCCTGTAAATTATAATTAATAATGGTGTAAACTTAAAACTGAATCAAATGTACCTAAAGAAATTATTTCCCTGTTAAAATACTGGTATAATAATCAGCAGAATTATGTGAAGTGGGTGGGCTGTAAAAATGAATAAGTAAGGAGAGCTCAACCCTCCTTGCCTTACACCACATCTTTGATGGTTGCATGTATCATGAACCAACTGTGGGTTGTCGTATAGACAGTGTATGTATGAACAACTTTACACATTCTATGGGCTCTGCCCGAAATAAATGAAAATAATAATAATGATTGTCATCAATCACAAAAATATTCATGATATATAAATGAATAATTTTATAATACATAATAAATTCTATGGGGTTAAGATCAGCTAAATATCATGCCAGTTTATTAATCCTCATTGTACAATTCAATGATTCTGAAACAGTGCATCTACATAATGACGCTCCCATATCACTTAGTAAGACATAGTACTATTATTTTGTAATATGTAAAATACAGAAATTGGTAAATTGCTTTCCAAAAATTTCACATGTTTCTATCAAATTCGAACGGCATTTTTAATAGTCCAATTTGTTCTCCATAGTGAATGCCTGACCACAAGTTGACATAATAATGTTGAAGGTCTTACTGTGTGCAAATTTTTAATTCCCTAGATGTGATAAATGTATAATTAAAATGTGCCAGACCTCAAAATGAAAGCAATCAGTCCATTAATTAATAACAAATATAATCTAAATAACATTTAGAACTACTATCAAGAGTAGTCACATTGACTAGTTCAGAACATGCTTTTTCACAAAATAGCCCTTTTTCATCAGAGAATGACACCTTATTAACCAGTAACTGAGTGTTGAGGTGAAACATGTATGTAGTATTTTTATTTGCTAAACTATAAATGTATTTCTATTATGGGAATATTACCTCTGGCTCATAACTGGTGAGAGACACATCGATGGGAGTGAACATGCAGCCCTGCTTGCCGCGTGGCACCCCTAGAGCTACGCACACGTACGCCCGCAGACCCATGCGAGCACCAGCCAGCGACGTGTCTAGCGTCACGTGAACTGGCTCGCGGCACTCTCGTGAGTAGTACTCGTGGATCACTGATGAGTGGTTTGTCACCTCATTGCCTGTCGCCCACCAGCCTAATTGAAGGAGAAAATAGATTAAGCAAGTTCAAATGCAGTAAAATATTAATGAGAAAACTATGGCAGTAATATTTACTGTTTGAATTATGTAATGTTTGAGTTAGTCAGTTCTTACACTTCTACACACATTATACATTTAAGTAAAACTTCTTTTTTACTGTTTTTGATCATAATTTATATTTAATCCCGAAGTTTCCACTCCTTTACAGGAGCTGTGATCACAGGATGACTAAGGAACTGTGAGCGTCAAGATGGCGGGATCAAGTCCCCAATTTGAAATGTATCACATTAAAATGTTTGTGCTACATATGTTCTATTTGTACCCCGAACCAGACATTTGTACCTCTAAAGGTAAATGAAGTATGTAAAGATCTCCCTGATCCCGCCAATTTGACGTCAAAGTGGCGGGACCTTCTGAAAGCTCTACTCGGGTGAGCGTCAAGATGGCGGGATCAAGTCCCCAATTTGAAATGTATCACATTAAAATGTTTGTGCTACATATGGTCTATTTGTACCCCGAACCAGACATTTGTACCTCTAAAGGTAAATGAAGTATGTAAAGATCTCCCTGATCCCGCCAATTTGACGTCAAAGTGGCGGGACCTTCTGAAAGCTCTACTCGGGTGAGCGTCAAGATGGCGGGATCAAGTCCCCAATTTGAAATGTATCACATTAAAATGTTTGTGCTACATATGGTCTATTTGTACCCCGAACCAGACATTTGTACCTCTAAAGGTAAATGAAGTATGTAAAGATCTCCCTGATCCCGCCAATTTGACGTCAAAGTGGCGGGACCTTCTGAAAGCTCTACTCAGAGGCAGGCAATTCACACCCGAAAACTTAGTACTACATATGTACTTGTATATACTCAGTATTCAACACAGTTGTAAGTGCCAAATTAAAGTAATGTGATTAAAACATTGGTCCCGCCAATTTGATGATTCATGTTATCGCTGAATTTATATGAACATTGTTACAACTCGCGCAAAATCAAATGTGGAAACTTAGTACGGCCTAAGTACATGAACTTGTGTAATTTTCATGTTCATAATTTAAGTACATCAAAAGTTATCTGTCATTTATCGTTATTAATTTTCGTACCTAGTATTGTCCCCGGCAAATAAGTTGAACATGATTTTGGAATCACGTGACATGCGCAGTAGTGAATAATGTACCTAAACTTGCTACTGCGCATGTCACGTGATTTCAAAATCATGTTCAACTTATTTGCTGGAGACTATATTTTTATAGAATTGGACAGTTATATGCAGTAATGAAACAAATATTTTTTTGGTTATCAATGGAAACCCTAATTATTTAACGTAGTTTGTATTTAACGAGATAATTATTATCTAACCATGTTTTACAAGTTATGAGAAAATATTATTGAGTTTGAGGGTAGGTCAAAATCAAATGTTATCATGCAGTGCATCTGGATGTAATGGAATCAAAACCACATTATGTTCACTATCATCTACTATATTTTTTGAAATTAATGATCTGAAGAAGATTAATATTTTTGAAATTTCGAGACAAATTGTCTTGAAAGGGAAATGCTATTATATATTATCTGCTATAGAGTTTATAGCTCCACCTACATCTAGCGGTATCGGGCATTATTGAGCTCATTTCTCGAATATTTGGTAAGTGGGAGTGCTACGATGACTTAAAGACGAAAGTTACGAATAGTCAAGCGTGCATAGTGCCTAATTGTTTAATATATGGGCAAAAATAAGTTGTTATAAACTTTATTTTTATTTTTTATGTAACTTTTCTCATTAGAACACTAAAGGCAAAACTTATAATTATTTTGTTGTTGTTGTTTCATTTCTGCATAAATGTGTCCATTTCAGAGATAACGATGAATGACAGATAACTTTTGATGTACTTAAATTATGAACATGAAAATTACACAAGTTCATGTACTTAGGCCGTACTAAGTTTCCACATTTGATTTTGCGCGAGTTGTAACAATGTTCATATAAATTCAGCGATAACATGAATCATCAAATTGGCGGGACCAATGTTTTAATCACATTACTTTAATTTGGCACTTACAACTGTGTTGAATACTGAGTATATACAAGTACATATGTAGTACTAAGTTTTCGGGTGTGAATTGCCTGCCTCTGAGTAGAGCTTTCAGAAGGTCCCGCCACTTTGACGTCAAATTGGCGGGATCAGGGAGATCTTTACATACTTCATTTACCTTTAGGGGTACAAATGTCTGGTTCGGGGTACAAATAGAACATATGTAGCACAAACATTTTAATGTGATACATTTCAAATTGGGGACTTGATCCCGCCATCTTGACGCTCACAAGGAAATGGTAGTCATATATGAAAATGAAAAATAACTTTATTCAAATACACTTAAAATAAGTTGTTTTCTATCGTCCAACATTTTACCTACCACCTATACAGGACGTCTTTTAACTGACAAGGAAAATGGGTGCAAGAAACTCATCACCTTTAACAGAAGCAATGACATTTACAATATAATATATTGTCACCATACATACACTACATAAAAAAAAACAATATAATAATAGCAGTGTTATAGTATCATTATTATATTTTCTTAATATAATAATGATATTTCAAATTATTAAAATTTATACCAATTTAAATTGTTTTATTTTGCATTTTATTTAGTTATAACATTTTCACTACAATTACAGTGACGGAGATCCTTCCGAGAAGAACTGGCAAAAGAAACTCAGACAGGGGATCTACCTCTATTTACTTTAATTATTTGGGAAAACAAATCTTGCAAGGAATCTCAGTGTCTTTGTGGATATTAAAGTTTTAACTATGGGATCCCAAGCAGGTGGAATGCTAGAACCTTCATCTCTATTTGAATTAGGATGTTTCCTGATTTCAATAGCCTCGAATAGGCTAGATGACAAAAAAATTTTTTTTGCTTTATTAGAAGCTCATTTCTATAATAAACAGACAGAAAAAATCGGTTTTCGAATAACTTAAAAACAAGCAAGATATAAAGTATTGAATATTTTTCTCCGTCTCTCTCTAGCAAAACGGAAATTTACATGGAGTTTATATGGCCGTACTAAACAGTGACGTCACTGTTGATGTCGGATCTCTCTGTCTAATCGCTTCCAAATGAACAACTTAAAATGCTTGTATCTAATATATTACTAAGCCAATTTTAATTCTGATTTCACATGATTGTATCTTTTTCTATGGTATTTTAGTATATTATGACGAAACATGAAAATTAAAATTCTGTTATCATCCCAATTGCATCCTAGAAGCAAATCATGATAAAATATAAATTTAATGCAAAAAACTGTAACAAGACATTTGAGTTAGTTATATTTCTGAACCATAATTTATTAGAAATTAAGTGGAGAGTGCAACCCCTTTGCCCTTGTATAGCAAATGCACAAACTTTGAACTAGAGACAGTTAAATTGCTTCAGCTACTATGGCTTAGCCTGGTACATGCCTATTTAGCAATTGTAGGGGTTTCCTTCTTATCAAAACTCAGGCATAAAAAACCAAGTTGTACCATGTAGAAAATAGTAATCATATTTTTAACTAAATTGCTTCAGCACAAGGAAATTCCTGATGCCCAACAAAATTTTCCCCTCATGTACATACATAATGGCCATCCTGTACTTGCTTCTTTCTTTTATCTTTGTAAACTTTTAATAATAACATTAAGGCAAGTGAACGATTTTGTATGGATATAAACTCACCCACAATATTTTCTGATGCATTAACCCTTCGATTCAATTCATAAACATCCATGGCGTAGTTTAGTTCGGCCTCTACCTGGTCGGCATGTTCTTTGTGAGGCACGCAGAAGCAGTTCGTGACTTCCACCACTCCCTTGTCTGATGTGCCTGTTAGACATCAAAATATAACCTTTTCAGACTCACTTCATTGGAATAACAACACTTCACAAAGAGTAACGACAGACTGGGATGAGCTAAATACAGCCATAATAAAACAATCGTTTTATGTGTTAACTCTTACAAAATACATTAAATTCACGAAAGTTGCCCACATGACGTCGGCATGAATAATTTAACAAATATTAACTTATTGAGATACTTATACAAAAATCTTGAAAATCAACTTACCCAATAGGGTGCCGATAACTCTGTGTGAATCAGCATTTCGTCGCTCATAGGCATCGACTATTTGAAATAAAACTACAGGATGAACCTTGACAACCAAGTTGAGCGACATTTTGGATAGCAAAGAGTATGTACTGCAATCACTAGGTACGTTTTATTTTATTGGATAGAAGGAAAAGTAACAGACAAGACCACAGGACTGAACAACTTTTTTTTCGTTTCTCAATAAAGGAGCGCAAAGAGTAGAAAATCTATGCAGCCTCATCCTTGGTAAATATTTTTTTGACATTTATTTTAGGTTGGATTATAAGGTATAAGTGTGTAGGGGAAGCACCCGCAAGAGAGCGGTCTTTATAGGTAGTCAAATAAATAAACAAATTCAAATATGCATCTTTATTATCTTTCAATTATTATTTAATTCAAATTTTATTGTAAAACTAACTTTTGAGGGTCTCAGCGAAACGGTTGCTGACGACTCCATTCTAAAAATCGCCCATACTATTTACAAGTTTTTTTTAATTTCACTGAGTATACGAAGACCATTTAATTGATCAATGATTGCATCATTGTTGATTTCAACCACTTTTGTTTTCTTTTTAATAATCAATTCAAAAATATTTTAATAGGAAAGTGCTTGACCGCTATCTCGTACGGATTTCAAAATTGGAACCAAAACGCGTGCTTAGTGCCTCTCTTTGGAATATCAACCATATAACGGTGGCGCTTTGTAAGTCTGGTTGTCCGATGAAAAAAGGATAGGCTAGCTATCTTTCGTCTATGTTCAAGGCTTTCAAGCTTATTATTTAAAAAAATGTCATTGTCGATGAGCTCCTTGGCCCACCTCTCAATGGACTCAAGCGTCTGGAGTTGATATTGGGCGGAACCGTCCCAAAAATGAGAACGGTACTCCATACACGCACGATCGAACTTGCGTTAGATACTGATTGAGAAACTGTTCCGGCGTGAAGTACCTTCTCACCTTCGCCAGAATGCCAAGTTTTTTTGAAGCTAATTGAGCCGTTTTCCCAATGAAAGAGCCAAAATTGAAGAGTTGGTGACAATGACATGCTGAGAAGTTCAAGATAGTCTGTGATCGGCACGAATGCACCTCGGAAGGTAGGAGTCAAGTCGAAATGAATCCTTTTAGCGGAGAAAAGACGCCTGGGTCTTTGTTGGATTGAACCTTACCAGATTGGCATCGCCCCATTCGGAGACTGCCTGCAGAGATAGGTTTATGCGGCTGACTATTGCTTCCCTATGACGCTGGATCTGCTCAGCACTGGCTCGTGCATCAGACATGTAGCTCTCTACAACCGTGCTGTTATATGCGTACCCCAAAATACCAGGCATAAGCAGGTCATTAATATGAAGCAGAAGAAGTGTTGCAGAAAGTACGGAACCCTGAGGGACGCCGGCATTGATAGCCAAATGGTCCGACGAGCTGCCATCAAGGACAACTCGTATAGACCGATCCCTCAGGAATTCCGATATCCAGACACACAAATCAGCGACGCTACGGCGCCGCTGCGGTCGCGCAGCTGTTTGGGATTATTTTTTCAAAGTTAATTCGTAGTACATGATTTTAAGCACAAATTTTCCAGGGGAGGCAGCTGCCCTCCCCTGCCCCTCCCTGGGTACGCCAATGCGTGTGGGCGTTTCAGCTTTTCAGAAGGTAGAAAAGCGAAGAATTGTTCAGTAATTATTATTATCAAAACGAAATTATGAATATGAGTACAATTAATTAATGAGTATAACGGTGTTTGATTGGTCGTGTGCATTTGCTATTTGTCAAAGTATTGGTTCCCCCCCCATCATTTGATGTTATAAAAGGTTTGCCTTGCTGTCAATTGAGCCGTCCAAGCCTACCTGCTCAAGGCATCCAGAGGTGAACCGGCAATCAGCTGGTACACCTACACCCAGCCACAATACCTGCCACTTAAGGTGGCCATCCGAGATCTCCCCAGGGACACAGAACCGTCCCTCATCGCAGAGGAACTGGAGCATCGGGGGTTTGAAGTCCGTTTCGTCCGCCTCATACGGGCCAAGCGTGGCCGCCCCGGATGCTTGTTTCACGCCGAGCTCGAGCACCTCGAGCGGGAGGGACAACGGGACCTGTTCCAGATAGACGAGCTGCTTGACATGCCAGGCGTCGTCATCGAGGCATGGCGCCCCCGTAAAGGGCCGGCGCAGTGCCATCGATGCCAGGCGTTCGGGCACTCGTCGCTCAATTGCTACCGGCCACAGAGGTGCGTGCGTTGCGCGGGCGACCACTGTTTTTGAAGATCGCATTATCAGCCGCAGAGCTGATGTCGTTTGGCCACCTCGGAGCTGCGATTTGACACCGTTGGGCTATTATTTGTGGGGTGCCCTCAAAGATAAGTGTTACGCCGACAAGCCAGAGACAATTGACGCTTTAAAGGACAATATTCGTGAAGCCATTGGTGAAATACAGCTGCACACAATCGATAATGTGCTTAAAAATTGGACCGATCGTGTAGGCTACTGCATGGCCAGCCGAGGCAGCCATTTGAATGAAATTATTTTCCATTATTAACCGGAAGGATTGTACTTTCAAATAAAAAAAGAAATTTGAGAAAATATTCAGTAGTTTTTTTTTTATAGCATTTTCAAAAAAAAAAGTTATTTCGCGGACCCTTTACTTTTATGCTTTTTAAAATTTTTCCATTTTTCTATTTTTAGCCGACTTTCAAATTGAAAAACAAAAAAGTTATTTTTTTTAAACCAGCAAATGTATTATCAAATCTTGATATCGAAGGATTTTTTTTTACATTATACGTTTTATTGTAGCTGTCTTTTGTGTACTTTTTTGTATGAAATGAAATGGAAATAATCTTTAGTATAAGTTTTTTCCATCTTCTCCTACCACCAGTTTTTTCAAGTTTGGAAAAAATAAAACAATTCTATAAAATCTTTTGATTGTAGAAATAACCTCGTATCAAACAAACTGTTTCAGAATAATGGACTGCACTATAGATGATTAACTCTTCGGGTCAGAACTCTCGTGAAAGTGATGGTCAACGCTCTTCCAGTGCAGTCATAACATTACATCTCGCAGCACCAAGACCAGACACCGTGGCCGAAGCCTCTAACGAAGAAAGCATTGTGAAGCCTCTAACGAGATCTTTTCCTTTGAAGAGAGCATCGTGAAACCACCAGGCATCGCATATTACGATTGCCTCGTCACCAGCCGAGCAGAGACTGCGTTGGGAGATTAAAAAATCTGATAAAGACAAAAAACACGCTTATGAAAATAAATATTATGCATTAGGAAAGTATTATGTCCAATAAAACCATGTATTCAGGTAAATACGTATATTGAGCTAAGTAGCACACAAGATCTAAATCACAACTGACAATATCAGAGTACCCTCAACTTAACCAACATTATTTTATAACAAGGCTTGGTAAGTTCCTATGATTCATACACAACATACCTTTCCCCCAAGTATGGACATAAATATAAAATAAACTATATAGACAACAACTTAACTAAACAAACATCTTCTGTTACAAATACATATGAATATAAATACATATTTATTAAAATTAACAAAAATATAAATAATGGGTATGTTCGAAATCAAGACACTAAATCAAAACTTAATACAACAATTATACTTGACTTTACAAAAGGTAGTTGTTATCACGAACAGGCTTTGTATATGGTGACCTGCCATGCAAATTATGTTTGTTTTTAACTTTACCTCCTGAAAACCCAGGCTCTGGCTCAACCGGTATTCCCAACATTTCCGCCCATTTATCTGAACTAGGTATTTCTATTATTTGCTCGGTTTCCTGACTAGAAGGGATGTCTTCACTTATTTCCTTTTCCTCTACATTTTCGAGATCTGCAAGTTCACTTCCAATTTCCCTATTTAACTCATTACTTTCAGATAGTGGTTCTTTAGTCTTTTTACTTATTAACTGATCTATGTGTCTACTAATTATTGTTCCATCTTTAGTTTCAACACGATAACTAGAAGGTCCTTCCCTATCTACTACTCTTCCCGGTAACCAACGAGCACCTTGAGCAAAGTTTCTAAACATTACTGTTTTTCCTACCTCTGTATGTCTATGTGTGTGTCTATTGTTTCTCGTAATTTGATTCTCTATATGGATACGTTTTTGTTCATCCGGGTTAAGAGTGTCTAACAAGGTGCGAACTCGCCGGTTGAACAAAAGTTCTGCCGGACTTTTATTAGTGGCAGTACTAGGTGTGGCCCGAAGACCTAAAAGCATATTAGGAATCTTAACGTCCCACGACATGCCGTCCATTTTTCGCAATTTGTCTTTTACCGTCTGCACCATACGTTCTGCCAAACCGTTAGTTGACGGGTGAAAGGGCGCCGATGTTATATGTTTAATTTTATTAGCTTCTAAAAATTTCTTTGTTTCTACTGAAACAAATGATGGCCCATTGTCGGAAACCACGGTCTCACAAAGGCCATGTGTTGCGAAAATCATGCGTAGATGCCGAATAACTGTTGCAGAAGTCATATTATTGACGACGAACACCTCAGGCCATTTCGAGTATGCATCGACAATAATAAAGAAATATTTATTTTGAAATGGCCCTGCAAAATCCATATTTAATCTAGACCAAGGTCTCGCTGGCATGATCCACTCATAAGTAGTTTTTGGTGGCATGTGACGGTTTTCTAGACATTTGTCACAGTTTTGTACCAACGTTTCTATGTCCTCATTTAGACGTGGCCACCAGATGTAGCTTCGGGCCAATGCTTTTGTTTGTACAACGCCACTGTGCGCTTTGTGTAAAACGCGTAATACATCGTCCCGCAGTGGGGGTGGCACCACTACACGACAACCCAAAAGTATACAATCCTGGTGTACCGACAGCTCAGCGCGGTGCAACCAGTACGGACGTAACTGTTCCTCGGTCACCTTAGGAGGCCAGCCAGATAAGATGTGATGGATAACTCGAGAGAGAATCCTGTCACGCTTAGTAGCAGCTACTATTTGGTCGATGTCGATCGGGAAGTCCTCAGGTGTCTCAGCCATAAGCAGTATGTCACAGAGCTGTGGTTCCGGTTGCTCAGGTACCGGCTGCGGCCAGCGGCTCAAGCCATCTGCATGGCCTATCTGTGGTCCCGGTCTGTATTCAATATCGTAACTATATGATGTAAGTACTAATGTCATTCTAGTCAGACGGGGAGACAAAACATTTGGTATTGGTCTCTTGGGATCAAATATACCAAGTAACGGTTTATGATCCGTAATAATTTTAAAGGACCTGCCCATCAAATAGTTGTGAAACTTACTGACTCCGAACATGATGGCAGTAGCTTCCTTATCAAGCTGTGAATAGCGTCGCTCATGTGAGTGCAGTGTCCGGGACCCCATGGCGATAGGGCGTTCCTGTCCGTCGTCCATAACATGTGCTAACACTGCGCCTACGCCGTACTCGGAACTGTCGCACGTGAGAACCAGCGGTTTCGTCAGGTCATAGTGCACGAGGGTTAGGTCGGATGATAAGAGCCGCTTTGCTGTGTCAAAGCTGCGTTGTTCACGATCAGTCCACGACCACTCTTGCGACTTGTCGAGCAATCTGTGTAGAGGCTCGAGTACTGTTGCTTTGCGAGGAACAAATCTCTCATAGAAGTTATATAAACCTAGAAAAGCTTGTAACTGTTGGATATTTTTGGGTTCCGGTGTATGTAATATCGACTCGACTTTGCTTGGTGCGGGGTGAATACCTTCGGAGTCGATGACAAAACCTAAAAATTCCACTCGCTCTTTTGCGAACTTACATTTGTTCCTGTTGAGGCGCAGCCCTGCCTTCTCAATCCTGTCAAGAACCGCATCCAGGCGCTGCATCATCTCGGGCAAGGTGCGGCCGCTGATTATGACGTCATCAATCAGCACGGCGACGCCCTGTACGCCCGCTAACAGCGCTGTCATCAATCGCTGAAAAATTCCTGGACACGCCTTTACTCCGAACGCTAACCTGTGCACTGTATACAAGCCCTTGCATGTGTTCAAGGTCAAAAGTCGCGCTGTAGGCTCGTCAACAACTACTTGTGTGTAAGCCCTATCTAAATCTAGTGTAGTGTAAAACTTACCCCCAGAAATAGTTGCGAAAACCTCGCTCGCCGTCGGCATAGGATAGGTATCCGATTCTGTGGCCTGATTCACGGTACTGCGATAATCTCCGCAGATTCGTATTTCCCCGTTCTTTTTGATGATGGGAACGACGGGTGTCGCCCATTCTGAGAATGCTACAGGACGAAGAACGTTCTCGCTCACCAAACGATCTATCTCCAGCTCGACCCTTTCTTTAATAGCGTACGGTACAGACCTAGCTTTTAAAAATTTTGGCACGGCATTTGGATTCAGCTTTATCGCGACGGGGTCACCTCGGTAGGTACCGAGTTCCTCTCTAAAAACTTCACTATGTATTGTCAGTATATTGTTCGTCGCTGTCATGTCTACCTCTAAAATATTTTGGACTTTAAAAGAGATACCTAGAGCCTCGAACCAATCGCGCCCTATCAGATTGGGACCTGACCCTCTAGCAATGACGACTTTGAGTACACGCTTAATGTCCTTATACTGCACGGTCACTGAAGCTTCCCCAACGACGGCCACAGGCTCATCGGTCCATGTGCGCAGCCGGCTCCGCAGCGGGCGCGGCGCGGCGCGCGGCCCCAGCCGCGACCACGTGTGCTCGTTGAGTAGCGTGTACGCGGCGCCCGAGTCCACCTCCATGCTCACCGGCACGCCGTCCAGCTGTAGCCTTAATTCATAAGCAGGCACGCGCGTTTGGGCACCCTCCACATTGTAAATCCCATTTAGTTGGGAATCGGCATAGTCGTCTGCATAATTGACAACACGTGAAGCATTTCCAGTACCATTCTTCTTCTTAGCAGTGCATATCTTCTCGATATGCCCTCTCTTCTTGCAGTAATGGCAAACAGCATTCACGAAACGGCATTCACCTCCGTGTCGGTCCCCGCATCGGTAGCAAAGACGCAAATTGGGCCTCGCCTTTACTGCGTTGATATCCATCGGTTCGGGTGTTGGCAGCTCCGTGCGCGGCGACGCCTGGTACGGCGCGAGCGGCGCCGGCGCGACGGCCTGCATCATGCGCGCGTCGCGGCCCGCGCTCTCGGCCGACAGCATCGCGTCCACTACATCAGTGTACTCCAGGTTGTTCCTCTTCAGAAGCTCGTACTGCAGCCCGTGATCTCGCATTCCACACACCAACCTATCCCGCAGCATGCGTTCTAGGTTAGGAAAATTACACCCGGAACTGATTTTCCGTAATTGAGCGATATACTCCGAAGCCGTTTCACTTTGTAATTGGTCACGTTTATAAAATTTGTATGACACTGATATTTCGTTTGGTTTCGGACTGTAATGGGTAGTAAGAATGTTAATGATTTCATCGTAAGTTACATCACTCGATTTCTTTGGTGTAATGAGCGCGAGAAGAGTTTCGAACACTTGTACACCACAAACTGTGTAGAAATTAGCCCTTTTCACGGTCTGATCATCTATTCCGTTCGCCACAAAACAATAATTTAGTCGATCGACGTAATTGTTCCAATTGTCCATTTGCACATTAAATTCACCAAATTTCACTAATTTATGCGTCATTTTTCACGTTTTATACCTCGTCGCCACTATTATGTCCAATAAAACCATGTATTCAGGTAAATACGTATATTGAGCTAAGTAGCACACAAGATCTAAATCACAACTGACAATATCAGAGTACCCTCAACTTAACCAACATTATTTTATAACAAGGCTTGGTAAGTTCCTATGATTCATACACAACAGAAAGTATCCTATATTATGTAGAGGAGCGGTTATTGTTATCTTTATAAGCCTTTTTTATGTTGTTCTTAAGGACATCTAATGGTTGGGCACTTAATTGAGAAACTTATTCAAAACAAGTCTTTTATTTTCAACAAAAACACATTTACTTCCTTTAATTGGTTTTAAAACTTATGAGGAATATAAATAACTTTGAGAATTAAACTATATCTATGTACATCACTGAACATACAGCTACTATCATTTATCATCCGGTTTTGAGGGTGTGGTGTGGATGCGGATGCCATGCATTTCTGCAATCTCACTTTTCAAAGTATCTGTTACCAAGCGATGTTGCTTCACAGTAGATAAACCACGAAATTCTTTAGCTTCAATGCTAATCTGTAATAAAATATTTATTAAGGTTATAACTTTTTTTTAATATACTTATAACATCTACAATGTTGCAAAGTACTTTTTACATTGTTGACCTCAAAATAGAAAATCTTTTGCTTAGGAGGTCACTTGGAGTTCAAGGGCTAAAGTAACAAAAATCAATGGCCATTCTGGAAATAAATTAAAATACTATGTGTGATGCACTGCTGGTTTTTTCTTGTTTTTTATAATCAACCCTGACATTTCAACTTTTTACTGGGGCTGGGTCCAAAGTATGGCACAGGAAGACATTCATCCTTATGGTGGTAAAAGTTTTTTTTAATGTGTGCGAATCATGAAAGTATAAGAAATAAATACATCTGTCCAAGTTATAGGACCACAAAATGAAATTAGCAATTGGTATGCATTCTATAACATGACCTATGCAAATAAATACTGCAAAGTGTTGGCACTCTTACTTGCTGATCAATTAATTTAATTGGTTACTTATTCACCTTTTTAAATAATGGAAAAATTGGAGTAGAATAATTGTGACGACAATTCAGTTTGTTAAGTGAAATTATTTCCACGAGGATGAAAGTGCAGGGCACATCTAAAAATTTAACAATTGTAACTACATGTTGTTAGGGGTCAAACTTAATTATTATAACAATGTAGAATTAACCATGACTAGTTAGATCTAGTTACCTCCTTAGCCAGAAAACCAATGTCACCCCTGCCTGTTATCACTTAACCACTCAAAATTCGAGCAGGAAGTGACATGTCAAATGTCAAGTGCCTCATCAATGGCACTGCTAACAAAAACAGTGAGGAAGTTCAGAACGATGTTCATATATTTTCTGTATACTATTTTTTTTAAATATTGCCCTTAGAAACTTGTTCATATAAAAATACAATGGTGGTATTTGAGTTTACAGTAGTCAGGGCATGTGAGAATGCTAGCATTCTATTGAGCCTTAACTAAGCTTTTGGTAAACAATTGAGAACCCTGGGGGTCTTATGAACCTTAGTTGTTTAATGTAAATATAGTCATAACTCCTAACTATTGTCAAGTGTCAAGTGTAAGCTCCAAGTATACCTCATACATGGCACCACATCCTCCTGATATATCTTCTATACTAATGTACGTAATGCCTGGGAGTGATTTCTTTAGTGTGCTCGATAATTTCTGCTCTTTCGTCTCGCTGTTGCGCGTGAATGCATTACCTGCACCACTCGCCGCACCACCATCAGTGGCCCCGGCCACGGCTCGTGACTATATCAAAAGTTAAACAGCCATATGTATATATTTGTCATATTATAAGTTTCACTATAATATGACAAATATATACATATATTTGTCATATCACAATATTGTTTAAACTCACCAGTTTTAGTCTAACCGGTTCAAGGGCCCGTATAAACTGTCGAAACATTTTGATCCTATTTGACTTTGATACTGTTTTACTTATTACTTTTCTATTGAATATCCAGTTTTCTAAACTCTATTAAAGTATCCCTAGCAAAGAGACGAAAGCATTGCTGTTTTTTTTTTTACTAAAATTTCATAAATCTTTACATAACCTTTTACTAAACACAACTTTTGTTTTTGTAGATATTTGACATTTGCAATTTATACCACAGAACACATACGGCCTGTCTACGCTCACAACAGAAATATTGCTATTAAAGACAGACAGTGAGATAGCTGTAACTATAAGATAGATATTATAGAGATGGGTATTCACCCGGGTAATAACCCTCGGGTAGATTAAAACCCAGTTATCACCCATTTTCACCCAGTTATAACCCATTTAAGTGGGTGAAAACTAATTCTGTTACATGTTGACGTATGGCTAGCAAAGGGAGGGACAGGGATGCGCGGGACAGGGTTACACGTATTATAACGCGTACGCGCAAATACCCCGCGTCTTCTTTCCCCTCGTTCCTCACTCGACCTCAACATATCGGTTAGAGTACACGTGTTTTATGTGATATTTTTGTTTAATTTACGACCCGGCACTTTTCCATTCTGATTTGATCCTGCTTTTACCTGAATGACCTTGGCTTGAATATATTGACCACGATTTGCTTGGGAATTGGATTAATCGATTCGAGAAAACTCTACAAGTAAGTACACTCTTATATTTGAGCTCATTTCACTTATTAATTTTGATAAATTATAACATGCTATTCGAACAGCTATTTTAACTCGATTTAAATTTCCAATGTTTTGTCGAAGTATGGATCAAATAAGTTTGCGACCATTATTGGAGACAATGCAAGTAACGTGCAAAGAGCTTTTTGACGTGACAACGTCTTAAATTAGGTTGCGGCTGGGAGTCACTTATGAAAAAGTGTAACGCTCGGTAACGTTACGATGAGTCACCGAACGAGAGAGAGGCCCGCCGAATGCCTTGCGTCTCTCTCCCACTCAACTATATATGCGCTTACAATGAGAGCGAGTGAGAGGCACGCGTCCCTTCCACTCGGGCATGGTTAGCCCGCCTAAGAGCGAGAGAGACAGACATAAAAAGTGGAAGGGACGCGTGCCTATAAATTAATGTTTTAAATATAATTCTTTGTATAAATAAATGTTTTAAATTGTTACTATTATTTCATCCTTCTTCCTACTATACGAATGAATATTCACATTAAAATTATTTTACCACTCAAAGTCGTTGTCACGTAAAACTTTCGCCCGTATACCGACTTTACAGGCAACCAACCAGTTTTACTCTTTTGACTCGTAAATGAGGTATTTCCAAATATAACATGCCTTAATTGTGCAGCACATACTCTCCATTTGCTCTGCAAAGACAAACAAAATAGATGTTATATGTGCTTGTAAGGAAATGAACACAAATTTGATTAAAACCATTAAAAGAAGTCAAATTTTAACAAGTTTGCTTGCGAAAATTGTCAAGGAAAAACTCAGATGAAAGTTTGAAGTTACTGTGCGATACGCGATGGGGCAGTAGTTATGCAAGTTTCAAAAGCGTAGAGAACATAAAGGTTGCCCTACAAACTTTGGCCGTGCATGAAAATGCCACATTATTACCTTCAGAGGAGAAATCGGCAATTTTAAGATGACAATTTTAGGAGATGGTGCGACAATGCAAAATAATTCTTAAACCTATATCTGACGCAATATTTAAATAAGAAACAAATGAAAATAGTATTCACAAAGTATTCATGACAATAAAAAACATGAAATCCGAATTGCTGTTTATTTTACCAGATTTAACTATATTAGAAAATGATAAAAAGAACAACTAATGATCAATGTTGAAGAGAGAATTAAAATGTGTTTAAAAACCATCCACTTTGCGGCGTATTTATTGGACCCTACAGTTCAAGGAAGTGAACTTGACGAAGACTTGAAGAAATGGAAAACATATATAAAGTAGGTGAAAATATCGGAATAATTGATATGAACAACTTAGCAAGTTATCGGGCAAGAGGATTTTGGAGTCGTAGATTTCTGTGGGCAAATATAAGCGATGTAAGTGCAACAACATGGTGGAAGGGTATTTGTGGTTTCACTGCATTAAGGAAAGTCGAGATCCGAATTTTGACCGCACCTTGGACTTCTGCTGCTGTAGAGCGTTCTTTAAGTGCTCATAGCAATGTCCGCAGTAAAAAAAGAAACAAGCTCACTACAGAAAGGGCAGCTAAACTGACATTTATTACTTATAACTGGAATTTATTAAATAAGAGTAGAAATCAGACGTGTAACATTTCTGAGGATTGTGATTCATCACCACTACATGAAATATCGGAAAATACCATGCCATTACATAGTGTCAGTCCCGAACCGTCAACATCAAACACGAATAATTTGGAACTTGTAGATTGTGAACAAGTGATTATGATAATTAAACTACCAAGATGTTAATTTGTATGCTTACTCATATAATTTTGTAAATACGAAATAAATGACTTGATTTGTATTAGGATTTTCATTTTATGTTGTTTGGTACCTTAAAATATATACAAATATTTACAATGTTCATTTTCACCCACTAAAATGGGTGATAATGGGTTAAAACCCAAATCACCCTGATATAACCCAAATGGGTGGAATGGGTAATAACCCATTACCCATCTCTAGCTGTAACAACGCCATTAACAGCCATTAACTATACCATTCCAAAAAACAGAAGGGATAATTAAATATTTACACAGTTTTAAGGAGGAGGGTAACTAAGGCTGGATTTTGGCCTATTTTATTTAAGCAGTCGACTTGACCATAAACGGACGGAGCCAAAGAAATATTAAAAAAAGATAAAATAACCCTTATCGCTGCTGTTGAGAATGGTGCTCAAAAGAGTGCCAATGGATCCTCGTTGAATAGCTGTACTTATACGTCGGCCAAAGACGTTGCCATTTCTTTGAAAAAGAACTTAACTTTCGAGCCCCATAAAACCATAATTCCCACACCGAAGGGAACAAAGGTGTATCTACTTGAAAGGGCTACATACTTTTAAACGTTGTGCCTTTCTGCAGGGCAAGACCGTGAGTTCAGGGGGCCCTGGGCTAATACTATTTAGGGGCCCACCTAATTAATCAAAGTATAGAACAAAATGAGACAGTAAAATATTTATTTACATTATAATATATAATGCCTTAGTATCATACAACCGTAAATAAATTGACAAATTACTAGGCGATGCAGTCGCTAAGCATAAAGCTACGCTAGCACCATATATTGGAGCAGAGCGTAGTACCTAAAAAAAATTTTTTTGTTTCGATGGGAGCTTTTGCGAATTTCTAAATTCGGGCTCCGTCACAATCTGGTCCTTAACCTGTTGATTCGATTCTACACAAAAAATATTAAAATCGGTTGAGTATTCTGGAAGTTATGGCGTAACAGACATTTCGCCATTGAAGCTGATCCATGGGAGCTTCGCTCACTTCGTTCGCTCCGCTCCAATAAAGCCAACCTTTCTGCACTTTCCTATGGCAAATTCTTTAATTTGCTCCTCACATTCTAGGTGCTTAGTTAAATCAACATTTATGGATAAAATGGTTATGTCGTGAGTTTGATATCGTCATTCTGAATTTATTCTCTATATCTGAAAAAAGCGCTCGGCTTAACTAACAGCTTGTAACTGGTAAGGTTAATTATATTTTTAAAACCCCGTTCCGTTTGATAGAGATGCATACCGGGAGTTCAGGGTTGCCAACCCATAGGCGGCCATTACACATCTAATCTGGATCACGATCCGCTATCTACTGAAAGCGCTATTCTCTCTCTCAAGCAGACTGTCCAGTACTATGTAGATCGTAGAACACCTGTATTGGCATGCTACCTTGATTTATCTAAGGCTTTCGATCTTGTTAATTATGAGACCTTGTGGCAAAAGATGAGAGTCGACACAAATGTTCCGCGTGAGATCGTGGGACTCCTTGAACATTGGTACAGACACCAGATTAATGTTGTGAGATGGGCGGGAGCACTTTCAGAAGAGTATGGGCTGGAATGCGGCGTTAGACAAGGGGGAATCACCTCCCCGCGCCTTTTTAACCTATACATTAATAAACTGATTGTTGAGCTCAGCGGTGCCAATGTCGGATGTCACATAGATGGAGTATGTATTAACAACATAAGTTATGCAGATGACATGGTGCTGCTGTGCCCAACGGTCGGTGGACTTAGAAAGTTGCTCAATATATGTGAGAGGTATGCTGCGGCCCATGGACTCAGATATAATGCCAGTAAGAGTGAGCTAATGATATTCAAAGCAGGTACAAATCGTTATTTTAACGTTCCCCCAGTAACGTTGTCTGGTTCTCCTCTTAAAGCTGTGGAAAAGGTCAAGTATCTGGGTCACTGGGTCACATCAGACCTCAAGGACAATGCCGATATCGAGAGGGAACGAAGGGCGCTGTCTGTTCGCTGTAATATGCTTGCCCACAGATTTGCACGATGTACAAACGAAGTGAAAGCAACGCTTTTTAGAGCATACTGCCAAACTTTCTACACGTGCAGTCTGTGGTCTAGATACACGCAGGGAACGTACAGCGCACTTCTTGTCCAGTACAATAATGGATTCAGGGTGCTGTTCGGATTATCACGGTCATGCAGTGCCTCCGGTATGTTTGCATCGGCGCGAATAAACAATTTTTACGCAATAATGCGAACACGCTGCGCCTCTATGCTCTCGAGACTGAGGTCTAGCTCGAACAGCATCCTGTCTACCATAGCTGCCAGATGGGACAGCTTGATACTGCGCCGCTGCACAAGTTTGCATGTGGCCTTATAATAGTTTTTATTGTAGTTCCTTGTATTTTTTTTTGTTTTTTTTTTACTAACACTAGCATTTAAGTTTATAATTGTAACTAACAAATGATATGGACCAGTTCCGAAATAAAAATTATTATTATTATTATTATATTCCTCCAAAACTTTCATTTCACATTCAATCTGGATCACGATCCGCTATATTCCTCCAAAACTTTATTTCTTTCTATCCTACTAGTTATAAATAATTAAAAATACTAAAAAAATATATAAGTAATAGTACTTATAAATAATTCAAGCAAGATAGAAACAGACAGAGTCTGAGAGGGAAACAGTGGAGCACGATTGAGATGAATGTGTAATAGCAGCCGAACATTTTAACTGTCAGTTCGAAGTACCAACACCTGAACGTAGACTTGAATTAAATAAATTGAAAAGGTTTGACAAACCATACGATCTGTTAAATTTGATAAAATTATGGATTCTTTCGCATTATCGTCTATTTTTGACTTTAAGTTGACTTAGCTGTGGGTCCCTTGAATCCACGGGGCCCTGGGCTGAAGCCCAGAAAGCCATATGGTAGATCCCGCCCTGACTTTCTGCAGCTGCTGCAGCAACCCAGCTTCCTTCCATGTAGCGGCTTTGTAATGTGATGGTGCCAGAGTATCGAGATAAGTCAGAAAAGCTTCCAATCACAGACGGATCGATTTTAAAGTCTGTAATTCTGTCAGGGAAGGATCCAACTCTGGCAGAAGAGTACAGCCAACAACCATATTCTCTCTGACGAACGGCAAATGCGAGCACGCACTATATTATAACATTAGGCGCAGAGTTGATATTTTTTGACAGATGGGTTCGTCCTATTGACGTGGTGATAATTTGATGAACCAATTTACTAGGAATAGTCGAAAACCAAGCATTCTTAGCTTCAGATAAGTACACAACTTCAGAAAGCAACGATTAAATAAAATTTCGAATATACCAAGAAGACGAAGGGACTTTTTGTCTAAAATTTTTACATTAGAAGATTAATCCGAAAATAGATCTAGAATGCATGATGCTTCAGAAGTTAACATGAATCGGTTTTAAAAATCTCGCACTTAGAAAGATTGAGTTCTAGGTGGTAAATTTTAACTCTTCTAATAAAAAGGTAAAATTGATGAGTATAGAACTTGTATCGCCTCCAATGTGGGACCATACTATCGTCAAGATACTAAATATTAAATTTTGAGCATAATGATGTGACTATGGGGTGTAGGTTAAAAATTGCTGGCCCAAGTGGATCAGCCTGCTGACAGCCTACAGAAGAATATTTTGTTTGTAATTATTGAATTACGTCCTCGGTATTGAAAATAAGGATAAACAAGACCTAATACAGGTCTGTAACGTTATGCTATATTAAATTAATATTATGGATGGCTGTATATTCCTTAACTACGTTGCCTATTTCTTTAGTAAAAATGTTCACATTCCTATTTTCCAGACGTCGTTTTGACTTTAGGTTGTCAAAAACACGTGTTGCTTTGCTCCGTGTTGTGCGGTGGTTTTGCATATTTTGTGTTATTTTGTGTTAAAATGTTTTAAATCTGAATAAAAATGCCGCCATTTCGCGCAGGTCTTCTAAAAAGAAAAATTAACGTGGAAGAATCAAAGACTTTAAATAAAGAAGGAACTTCAAATGATGTAAACAATTAGTTGTGTCAATTTTTATTTTCGCATGTTTATACGAATATTTTAATGGTATTTCTTTATTTATAGGATAGCAGTGTTTTAGAAGAGAGTGCAGACCTTTTTAATGGTGATTTAGACGATGAAAATGACGCTACAGATTCTGAGCATGAAGCTGACGATATCAACGACCAAAGCGGCTCTGACAACGAGGTCGAGGTTCGTGTAACTGACTTGATCAAAGTTATATCCTTGAATTCTTCTATTAACTACTAGTGATTCTTTCCGAACCCTGAAGACTCATATAAAAGACTGACTCATACTGTTGGATATACTTAAAGAAAACCACTTTTACCGAATCACCGGCACATTTATTCTTGTTTTTTAAATTTCAATCCTGTAATTTTGACTCCTAACGCCGTTAGGATGTGATCGTGTGATCATGGTTCCTGTAAAAGTGGTTTTATTAAAATGGGTGAAAGGCACAGAAATGTAAGAACTAAATAAATAATTAAATATATACACTTAATAATATAAATTTAACACTAATTTATGTTGGCATTTCAGAAAGTTATGTTTGGTGATGATGCAGATTCTACATTAGGGGATGAAGAGGATATTGACAATTCAGATCAATCATCCGTAAGTGTATTTCAACACATTGTTTCATCCTCATCAAACCTGTACAGTTTTAATGGGGTCATAGATGAGAGGTGTATATTGTAGTATAATATTGGTTATAAGTTGTAGCTTAATTGATAAGTGAATGATAAGAATTTATTTCCAATAAAAAAATTGAATAGAATTTATTTACATTTGAAAAGTAATAATAATTGAGAAATATGCAGTAAGTGGTCATAAGGATGCCAATCCATTAGCAAGTCAGGATCAGAGTGCTCATATACATAAGCAGTGATAGTTATTATGTGGTGAATAAAATTTACATATATCTTCATCACTACATAGTATAAAACAAAGTCGCTTTCTCTGTCCCTATATCCCTATGTATGCTTAAATCTTTAAAACTACGCAACGGATTTTGATGAGGTTTTTTTTAATACATAGAGTAATTCAAGAGGATGGTTTATATGTATAATACATGTATAATATAGTAGAGCATTGCATCCATGCGAAGCCGGGGCGGGTTGCTAGTTTTTTTATATTTTAACAATACTAAATTATTTTAAGGAGCTTACTGACTCGGAAGCTGATGGTGATAGTGAGGACGATGAAGTAGACAGCAATGAAAGTGATGACAGTGAAGCAGCAGAAGCTGAAAGTGATCAAGAAAAGAGTGCAGATAGCGGAGCAGAATCTGGGTCTAGCCAGGTGCAGCCTAGTGTACAGTCAGAAAAAAAATTGTCCCAAGACAAGAAAAGGAAACCAGCAGTTAAAGTGTCTAAAGAAAAGCCATCAAAAGCTAAGAAAGAAACGAAGAGTGTTGACTTACTGGCTGAGAAAATAAGGGAAACAAGTGTTACTTTGAAGCCTGTAGAACAGAAAGGTAAAGTCTATTTGAAAATTGACTTATTCATATGGAATGGTTAAAACATTCTGTTTTTTGTTTAGCACACAAATAATTTACTAAGTTAATATGGTTTAATACTAAATTATAGTGATTTCTAATAAGAATCTCGATATAACATCATTTAATCCATATTATGCTCCTGTACGTCCCATATATTTCTGACTTTGCCTCCTTGTACATGGAACACTCATATTAGCCACTAACAAACTGAATTTAACATGCATATGAAATCAATCTGGAATGTTATTACAGTAGAATTTCTGGTTGACTGGTGGCTTGGTTGTAGATGAGTATGAGTCGGGTGACTCGTCCGATGAGGAGGACCGGCGCAACACGACGGGCGAGATACCTCGGTGGTGGTACGATGAGTACCCCCACCTGGGGTACGACCTTGACGGTCGCCGCATCATGAAGCCGCCGCAGAGGGACCAGATCGACGAGTTCCTCAAGTATGTCTATATTATACATCCTGCCTTCGCTGACAGTGGCAATGAAATAATAATTGCAATCTTCCTTTGATCAATAACACTAGGTAGCCTTCTCTCTACCTTTGTTTACATAGCTTAGGTGGGCAACTAATTCTACCTGCCTGATAAGGGAACAAATTCCATTGTATTACAATACATAAATGTGTCTTCACAGGTTTGTTCTTTTGTAGTGTCGCTATGACTAGTGGCTTATCCAATTATTATTAACTATCTTTCCGCCCGCGGCTTCGCCCGCGTGGAATTCGGTTATATTGCGGTATAAAGCAATAGCGTAAGCTATCATTCCACTTCTTATGTATTTTAAAAAACACATCGTTACCATGTTTTATAAAACACCCAGCGCCATCTATCGCATATCTCAAGAACTAAATAATGTAACTAATACTTATACCAATTAGTAATTCGTTGACTTTAGTGATTTCAGGATAAGTAGATATAAAAAAAAACAATTTAAACGATAAAACAAATTGTACGTCATCCCTCGAGAATTCCTCATTTTCGAGAATTCATTTTCGTATCATTTAGCTTCAAAATTTACATATTCATATTCGTTTGCAATATTTTACCTTGTTTTAAACGACACACAGCGCCATCTACAATCCATCCATCAAGCAAACAATATGTTTGTTTTTCTTCGGGAATATCAATTTTTTCCAGGATAAAAAGTACCCTATTATTTAATCCGGACTTTTATCTTTACGTCTGCAAAATTTCAAAGCAATCGGTTCAGTAGTTACGGCGTGAAAGCGGAACAAACAAACAAACAAACAAACAAACTCACTTTCCGATTTATAATATTATTCATTTATTTATTTACTAGCTTTCCGCCCGCGGCTTCGCCCGCGTGGAATTCGGTTATTTTTCGGAATAAAGCACAACTATAAGAAAACTTCTCATTCCCACGGAAAAATCTAAGAAGCGCGATGTAACGCTGGATACAATTAGTTGGTTAACCAAAACTGAATGGTACACTATATTATATATTTTCCCTTGTGGAGCAAAAACATGCAGATTTTGGGCACTGGAAACCCGGGAACACGCTACATAGAGCTGACCATGCGAAAAACAATGTTTCTCCAAGCTATCATTCCACTTCTTATGTATTTGAAAAAACACATCGTTACCATGTTTTAAAAAACACCCAGCGCCATCTATCGCATACCTCAATAACTAACGTAACTAATACTTATACCAATTAGTAATTCGTTGACTTTAGTGATTTCAGGATAAGTAGATGTAAAAAAAACAATTTAGACGATAAAACAAATTGTACGTCATCCCTCGAGAATTCCTCATTTCCGAGGATTCATTTCCGTATCATTTAGCTTCAAAATTTACATGTTCATATTCGTTTGCAACATATAAGTAGATGTAAAAAAAACAGTTTAGACGATAAAACAAATTGTACGTCATCCCTCGGGAATTCCTCATTTTCGGGGATTCATTATCGTATTATTTAGCTTCTAAATTTACATGTTTATATTCGTTTGCAATATTTTACCTTGTTTTAAACGACACACAGCGCCATCTACAATCCATCCATCAAGCAAACAATATTTTTGTTTTTCCTCGGGAATATCAATTTTTTTCCAGGATAAAAAATACCCTATTATTTAATCCGGACTTTTATCTTTACGTCTGCAAAATTTCAAAGCAATCGGTTCAGTAGTTACGACGTGAAAGCGGAACAAACAAACAAACAAACAAACAAACAAACAAACTCACTTTCCGATTTATAATATTAGTAAGGAAGTAAGGATAAGGATTTATTAAACAGATCACCAACAAGGTTGCACTAATACAATCACAAAACACATACAAACATAATAACTACTTGATCAAGTGAAACCTCAATTAGAGGCGACAACGGCATGCGATATACAAAATAAAAGCAATTGCATTACAATTACACGGATTCACATGGTTACAGGTTATAGACTGGTAAGAATTCTATAATTATATAAACCAATTAAATTATTAAAGTTATAAAAAGTTATAAAAGTTAAATTATTAAATACAAATTTACTAAAGTACATTCTTTAGTATTAACTTCATTAAATTATGTAGGTTTGCTGAGACATATAGATTTTAATGTATTCAAAGAATCGGAGTATATATCGAGACTAGTGGATTTTGACAGTGAGTTGTATTGGGAGAACATTCTATTTAAAGGGGAAAACAAGCTTAAGTTTGTTTTAGAATGTTTGGTTGCAAATAAGTTGTATCTAGATTTTCTTGGCAATTTAGTGGGGACGTTTATATTAACTCTTGAGAGTAGATCGGGACAATCTAAAATGCCATTGGCGAGTTTGTACAAAAAGGCCGCATCCAACATAGCACGTCGGTTTTTGAGAGTGTCCATTTTAAAGTAGCGAAGTCTGTCCTCGTAGTTAGGGAGTTTTTTTGCAAGATTGAGACCAAATGCGAGGTGCCATAGAAAACGCCTTTGCACACTTTCAAGCTTCTTGACATAAACATCGTAATGAGGATTCCAAACTACGCTACAATATTCCAGGCTACTACGTACTAGTGCACTATACAAAGTGATTTTGGTCTGTGGTCTTTTAAATTCTTTGCAGTTGCGCAACACAAATCCGAGAGTCTTATAAGCCCTGCCTACAATATTATCGATGTGTACATTGAAACGGAGCTTGATATCCACATTAATTCCTAAGTCCCGGATGCAGCTTAGTTTTGTAAGCGTGTCGTTTCTTATAGTGTAATGTCTAGCGAAAAACGTTTTGTTACGACTGAAATGGACTACAAAACATTTTTTTGTGTTAAGAGACATAACATTCTCATCGCACCACTTAACTAAGTTATTGAGATCCTCCTGAAGAAGCAAGACATCATTGGGCGTATCAATTTTTCTCAAGATTTTAAGGTCATCGGCGAACAAGTAACACTTAGAATTACAAAAACGCAAGTTGATGTCATTGATGAAAATATTGAAAAGAATAGGGCCAAGGATTGACCCTTGGGGGACTCCAGAAGGTACATTGAAAGGGTTCGATTTGTAACCATTTATCACAACCATCGATTTTCGGTTACTTAGGTATGATTTACACCACTTCAGCAAGTTGCCAGTGATACCAATAGCGGATAGTTTTCTGAGTAACACATCGTGGATGACACAATCAAATGCCCTGCTGATATCAGTGTAAATAACATCAACGGGTTTCCTCTCATCCAATGAACATGTCAAGTCATCCAGAAAACTTACCATATTAGTGGAAGTTGATCTTGCTTTGACAAAGCCGTGCTGTTGAAGTGATACCATTTGCCGAAAATGATTTGAAATAATAGGACATACCATTGATTCAAAAACCTTGGCAAAGGTTGGAAGAATGGAAATCGGTCGGTAGTTGTCTATTTTACTAGTATGACCTGCTTTGTACAAAGGTAACACCAATGACATTTTCCAAGATGATGGGAACGTGCCGGTACTAAGGGATTTATTAAATATGAGACATAGTGGGTACGCCAAAACATCAGCACATTTGGCTACAAAAATAGACGGGATACTATCTGCACCTGCTCCCTTGTACAAATCAAGTCTCTTTAAGACTTTCGATACTTGCTCTTTAGAGAAGGAAATAGAGCTAATGAATTGATTGCTTATTACAGATGTATTTGCAGTATCGCTACAGGATCCAAGACTGTTGCGATTATATACTGACGCAAAATGTGATGCAAAGAGGTTGCAAATATCACTACCCTCTGATGCATTTTTATCACCGAGAAACATTTCAGCCGGATATGTGCTCTTTCCATTTCTTTTTCGTTTGATAAAGGACCACAAGAGCTTAGGATTACTAGTCAAGGATTGTTCCAGACAGTTCATGTAATTACTGTATGCAAGCGTTTTCAATTTTTGGCACCTGAGTTTTAGAAATTTGAATGCCATAACATCACGTGGATTACTATTAAACTTACGTATTTTCATCCGGTACTTATACTTTTCTTTAAGTGCTTTTATCAAACCCGACGAAAACCATGGCGGAAATTTATGGTTATGGGGCTTAGACATCGGTACATGTTCTTCTATTATAGATCGAAGAATAGAATTGAACCTCGTGGACATCACATCTACGGTCAAACTGTCTGAAAACAACTCATCCCATGATACCTGCTGCAAGTCTTCAACAATTTTAGCGTAATTCGCCTTGAAGAAACAAAATCTAAGAGCACTTTTTGGGGAGAGAGTTACAGGGCTAATATCAGATATAAAAAAATGCAATGGCGGATGGTGTGGATCGACTAAAGTTAAAGGATCTATGTTTACATTTAGGTCAGTGATGTTTAAGGTACTTAATAATAGATCCAATATCTTTCCCTTGCTATTTAGAATAGAGTTAAATTGATGCAATGTATTAAAAGCCATGAAATACAGTAAATCTTCCCCGTATCTGCCTCCATCATTGCAACCAATCATCGATTTCGTCGCCCCATCTGTGTTCCACGTTATGCTGCCCAAGTTAAAGTCACCCACGATTACTATATTACCCATAAATGGACTAGAAGCAATGGCCTGGTTTGTACTTTCAATGAAATGCTCCAAAATGTGGCCTTGAAGAGGCGAGGGCAAATATACACCGCAGATTAGAAATTTTTCTACTACACAGTTATTGGTTACCTCGATGGAGACCCAAACATCTTCACACTTTGACTCTAAATTGCTTAATCGCATGGATCTAAGTTGGACAGAGACTGCTATAAGCACTCCACCACCCTCTTTATGAGGGTGGAAACCACTGCTTTCCCTATCTCTCCTATAAACAATGTATCGAGGATCAAAAAGTTCGGAGTCTTGAACACTAGAGTTCAGCCAAGTTTCGGTGAATATTACAATATCAAAATTAGTACAGATTACATTATTAAATAAATCCACTGTCTTAGTCCTAAAGCCTCTAACATTCTGATAGTACACTTTTAAATTATTGAATTTTTAGAAAAAATGATCCAAAACAAGTTCAATTAAAACAGAAAAAACAGAAAAGAAAATTAAGTTAATTTGTTAAGTATCTCGTGATTTCTTATATATATATAATTAGACTCTTCAGATTTTCTCATAAAAATTTTGCCGTCACGAACCCAAACGAACTTATATTGTAACTCCCTCGATTTGCGGCGAGCAGCAGCGTGAAGATCTTTATTTTCTGGTGTTAAGTGTTCCACAACATAAACAGCAGTTTTTTTATCTTCACCTAATCCGAGATGGCTTGAGTTCAGTTTATCGGTGGGGTGGTTTTTATTGAATGAAGATGTTGCAGCCAAAACTGAGTCTCTTAAGCGTGGGCTTCTAAATTTCACCAAAACTGATCTTGGTCGAGTGTTATTTGTATTCAACTTTGCTACTCTAGAACAATAGTGAATATCATTGTCTGTTATGGGGCACTTAATCACTTTTGCTAATTGTAGTACCGTATTTATTAAATTTTCCTGTTTGTGCTCGGGTATGCATTGAATTTCCAAATTGGAAGCCCGAGTCTGTTGATCAAGCAAACGGAGCCTGACCGAGAGATCCTGCGTTATGTTGCTCAGTAATTCATTATCTTTACGGAGACTATTTATTGTTTCACTTTGAACAGATGCAACCGCCTTTATTTTCTCGAATTCTTCATTGAAAAAACTTAGAGACCCTTCAAAAGCGGCCATGCTCTTCTTTATTTCTTGAAGCTCCGAGTTAATTTCCGATTTAATAATATGACGCAGTTCTTCTCGTACGACTGTTCTAATATCAGTCACCGTGAGACACGAGCAACAACTTTGACTCTGTACAGAAGTCTCGTTAACAGACGATTTTTGTTTAGCGCGCAGAGTGACGTTGTCGTATTGAGAGCCGGCCGAACTCGAAGTCGATGGCTGTGCCTGTAACGCCGACCGAACAGGGGTATTGCAATTATTTCCCTGTTTCGGTTCTTTGCATCGACATGCAACGCAAATCCATGTAGATTTAAATTCTGAAGAGAACCCTTTATAATCATTGGCTGTAAAATTCATACATGTATAATGGTATTGCTCTTTGCAGCGACAACAAAGTAGAAAACCGATATTCCTTAATACATTCGGGCAGGCAGCGCATACATTATTTTTATTCGGCATCTTAGTAGGTAGGCAGAATGTCAAAAAGTAATGATATCGCTACAGAGCGCTGCGTGTGTATGATCGTCTAACACTGCTCAATTTATGAAGCGACACAATTGCGAGATTTCATGAGCTCCGAACGGCATAAAGCAACAGATGCGGTCGCGGCTAGAAGGTCGTAAGCGCCGTGAGAAACGCGTCGCTTACGCGTAATCTATGAGACACTACAGTTCACAATTTAATCACATTAAAACGTTATCCACTAATTAATGTATTTTGATTTTAATACTTTAACTTCAACAACTGAATATTACACTTCTTTAAGTAGCTGTTCGTGCAACTTTTACACTATTTTATGTGCGAAAATTCACTGTATTTAATGAATAATCAATTATTATTAAGGGAGCAAAAAATTAAAACCGTTGCTTGTTAAGATCAAGATACACATTAGTAAGGATTAATAGTAGTTTTATCTGATTACTAGTGAACTGAGGTATTAATTCGGAGATAGTAACACTTAAATGAGAGAAAACGTAATTAGTACTTCTATTTGATTTATTATTTTTATTTTTAATAGACAGGCATGCACTCAATACTACTGGTGATAGCCTACATCCTGTTAAACAATGTTTAAGGTTAACTTTCGTTTTGGTATTTGTCCAATCTGTTCTTAAATTGATTAATAGTTTGTGCTGAAACCACATCTGCTGGCAACTTGATCCATGCCTCTATCGCATTGCTGAAGAAGTGGTTGTGAGGCCTTTAACAATTTGAGATGGTCCCCCCTTAAGTATGTATTTTAGGAGTGCTGGAACAATTCTTGATCAAAATTATTGAGGTTGTAGTGGCTGTGTCCTTTCAAGGTATTCAGTCTTAACATAGCAAGCCTCAATGATGTGTTTCGATATAAAATTTGTAGCTGTTTGTTTATATTTGGTGGTTTTTTCTAAGTTTCACAACATGAATCAAGAATAGTATAAATGGAAGCGGCTGTTTGACAGGAGATGCGAAGACCCAGACTTCTGGCGCACGGTGAAGGACCCGAGCACGGGCCAAGACGTGCGGCTGGCTAAGGAGGATCTGGAGCTGCTGCGACGCCTGCGAGAAGGGCTCGTACCAGACCCCGCCCACGACGAGTACCAGGTCTGATTACGGCTGTGGCTGTTCTACTTACGTTTTTTTGAAAAAATGATTCCGCCTGGGAGTCAATTGTAAACAGAGTTGATTCTTTCTACTATTCATCTATAAAAATAATTTATATTATAAGAAGGTGTTGAAAATGCAAAAAGAATTCAAAGTTTTTATGTGTCAAAGCGTAGGTTCTTCATGGCCGAGTGGCATTCATACCAGTTTTCATAGTAACGCCACTCCAAGGTCTCTGGTACGATCCCCGGCCGGATCAATGGAGAAAACGAAATTTCCTATATTGACTCGGGTCTGGGGGTTGTGGCGCCCTCGTCGTTTCTCAATTCCATTACACCAGTGCTTTAGCTACTTAAATTGGGATTAGATCAATACATATTACGATTGTCTTATATCTAGTTAAAGGTTAAATTAAAGCTTTTCTTACAAGGTATCATAACTTTCATATGCAGCTTGTGACTATCGATTCATTAATGAAACGAAAAAAAAGACATGAAAATATCTGCACGAGGTGCCTTTTTAAAATTAATAGGTTGACGAACACTGTTATTCCTAAGTGTTAACATAGAGCATTGACCACTCTCTAGAAATACCCAAAGCGACTGTGCGGCCAAAATCTGTCCCTTTTCTATAGTTCTGTAGTGCATATTAGCAAGTATAACGTGGGCCAATCAGAATTCTAGCAAGACCCAACTACTTTTCTCTCTCCCACTTTCTTGCCCGTATTTAGTTTACCATTCTCTATGTGTATGTTCCTTAGCCTTAAACATTTTTTTACAAATCTGATTGCCAGCCCTGGGTGGAGTGGTTCAGTCGTGAGGTGTTGGCTACTCCGGTGCGGGCGTTCCCCGAGCATAAGCGCTCGTTTTTACCATCGCGTTCGGATCAGGTGCGCATCGGCAAGATCGTGCACGCGCTCAAGATGGGTTGGACCAAGACCAGGAAGCAGCTCGCCGAAGAGAGGCGGAAGAAAAAGGTATGTGACTATTAAGGTCGTCCAATAGTTATTAACAAATAAATACAGTAGGTAAAATAATAACATAAGATATTTGCTTAAAAAATAGGAATCTTAACTAAATATTAAATATTATAAATTTATATTTTTATGAAATTTACATATGTAAGTCTATCCGGTACCCTCGTATCCATAACACAAGCCTCACTGTTCTCACTTTGGGCTAGGCTAATTAGTGTTAATATGAAAATATAAATAATTTTTATTTATAAATAAACAAGTATTTTATTGATTTTTATATTCATACATTAATATTAACAAAAAAAGTAAAATATAAAAATGATTGCTATGCAAATCAGGAAAAAATATTTGATGGAGTGTATATATACATATTTATACAATTCATAAGGGTTAAAGCAATGTTATGTTTACAACAAAAGTTTTGACTTAGTTTTATGGTTTCAAGAATCTGCCGTCTTAATTGAATGTTTAATATTTGTAAAAATATTACTTTCAATGTTGCATTCCTCCCCCAGGAGAGGCAGTTCTACGACCTGTGGGGCTCCGAGGGTCAGGAGAGGCCTGGGCCCAGGCACATCCCCGCCCCCCGAAGGCCTCCCCCCACCCACGCGGAGAGCTACAACCCGCCCCCGGAGTATCTGCTCGACAAGAGGGAGGTGCGCCATTACAACATTCCTTTAATTTACTATTATGAGCATACCTATTTTTTATTGAAGTTATACTTATTTTGATGCATTTTGGTGAGAGCAAATTGAGAACGACAATCCGCCAAGTTGGCCAAGAAATAAAATAGTGTATCTTTATTTTACTAACCAAGTTAAAACACGGTGTTATTTTTGTATTTCATTTAACTGTATAAAATTAAACATTATTTTAATATATTCAATATTATTTTTATCAATTTCATATTTTTCTTTGATTATCTTATAATTTTTGCTACTTTAAATTTTTCATAGATGCGCCAGAGAAGTATAACTTTTTAATGGTTCTAATTTTTTTTTTTTAATTATACAACAAACACCATCGAGAGATAATATTTTCCTTGATGAAGCCTTTTCAATAATACCATGTTTTTTATAATGGTTATTAAAAAATGTTTTTACAGAACATTCAATGGTAAGCTATTCTCCTCTGTATTTGTCTTTAATTAAAATGCAGATTAATAATAAATTGGTTTGTTGACGATTCACAATTTTTCTTTTGTGTTAGTGAGATGTCAGTGTGATGAATACGAGCATTTGTACCTGAGTCATGAGTATTTATATATATTTCTTATAATGTTAGCTATATCTATCTGTTAACTCAGTGTCCATAACACAAGCCCTATAGTGCTTACTTTGGGCTAGGCTAATTGGTGGGAATGTAAGAAATATTACTATTATTTTCAGTTATGTGTGTGTTTCTAATGACATATCCACCACTGAATGTGGTGTGGTGAATTGTGACGAATCGTACGTGGTCGATGTTCAGATGAAGGAGTGGAACGACCTGGCGGAGACGCCGTGGAAGCGCAAGTACACGTTCCTGCCTCAGCAGCACAGCAGCCTGCGAGTGGTACCCGCCTACGTGCGGTATGTTCGCGAAAGATTCCTGCGCTGTCTGGACCTATATCTGGCGCCGAGGGCCATCAAGATGAGGGTCAGTCTACCATTTACTATTCATCTATTCTATCTACAGTCAAGGAATTTTTATAAGATTTGATCCCATCTAAGGGCTTAGCTTATATAAATATGGTATTGTGCTAGCTAAATAATAAATAAAAAAGATAATCGAGGAATTAAGTGTGTTATAGAATTTATTGATACAATGAAACCTTTTTTAGTGCTTTTAAAGATGTATTGTGCGGTCTCTAGCCTTTTTTATGATAATTGATAATTATAGATAAGTGAAAATTTATTGTAAATGTAAAAACAAACTGCTTTATTTGTGTAAAAATGTTTTAAACTTAAAATGACATGAGAGTGCGCAACAACTTAATGAATCACCTAAAATAGCACGTGTAAAAATGCTGATGCAACAAACTGTACTCGCTTAAATATATATATATATATATATATAGATATTTATATAATTTTTTATAGTAATGTAATTATTATAGTTAAGAGCCTTTGTATATACCGTTAATCCTCCATGAACTATTATTGTTACCGACAATTGGTAATTACTAGATAATCCACAATAAGAATGTCTCCTTTCAGAGAGTAATGCTACTGATTTTGCAGCGTTCACGCTAACATTTGCTAAGAGCATTGACATTAACAACGTGTTTTGTGTGGAGTTCTATGATGAAATGTAATTGTTTTGCAGCTGACCATCAGTCCCGAGGACCTGGTGCCCAAGCTACCTTCACCTCGGGATTTGCAGCCGTTCCCTACGAAGGAGTCCCTCTGCCTCCGAGGGCATGCGGCTCCCGTGCGTAGTGTACACACCTCCCCCTGTGGGCAGTACCTGGTATCTGGATCCGACGATGGCACCCTCAGAGGTCGGTATCTTTCACTTCTTGTTTTTACTATAATGAAAGTATACATACAGCTTATTTTTTTAACCAATTTAGTTCATATATTGTCTCAAAATGTAGGTAATATTTATGAGAAATTGTTTATAGAAATAAATACATAATATTTTATGTTCAACCATGTGATTGAAAATGCACGGTAATTCATATAATGTGAAGTGACGTCACATGCTGGTTTACAGTAGATATTAAAGTTTTTTGAACAGTGTATTGTATTTCGATTTGCCAGCCGAAGCTAAACAGTTATTATATATATTTTTTTACTTATTTGAATAACCATCAAGGACATACACTTTAAGAGTTACAAGGCCGATGGTAAAGCAAAGAAAAAAAAAGAAATAGTTGAAAGTATAAATCTTCCTTAAAATTATAAACAAAAACTCTATGCATCCCCACCAGTCACTTTTAAATATCCTTTGCGATCAGCTGTTTCGTTTATCCTTTAAGTTATGCTTAGTTCCTATGCTTTATAGTATAAAGCTTCACTTCTTTCGGGCGTCCCTAGGCGCTGTTGTTATTTATTGAAGTGAAACTTCTATATAGACGGTAGTATTAAGAATTTTTTCTGTCACGAAAAAGCGTTACGGCCGCGTGGAAGGGGTAGACGATACATCGTGTGGAGAGAGGGTGACGACTGTATTAGCTGGATATAATGCGCCGCCGCGCTTTGCGGTCTGTGTAAAAAACGTTTTAATGAATTAATATATAGAGGTGTTGTCCGTTAAAGTTTTACTTCTACTATATGTCCCAGCACACATTTTGATTTTTATTTTTTATTATTAAATGAATTGGTGCGAATGAATGTGAGAAATGCGCCCTCTGTCGGTAGTGTGGGAGACGAGCACGGGCCGGTGCCTGCGCACGGTGGAGCTGGGCGGTCGCGTGTGCCGTGCCCTGTGGGCCCCGGCGGCGGGCCTGGGCCTGGTGGCGGCCGCCGTGGGCCCGCGTCTGTTGCTACTCAACCCGGGCCGCGGAGTGGGCGCCCACCGGGTGGCGGAGCGCACCGACGCCCTGCTCGAGGAGGCGCCTCCTCAGCACGACCAAGCCAGTGAGTCAGCCTTATCTGCACCTGCTATTCTTGTACGACCGTTTGGTGCAACGGTAGCGATCCTGCCTCTCGCACCTACGGTCCTGAGTCTATTATTTTATATTTGAGTGCAATAAACACATTCAGAGCGAACCTTACCTCGTCTGAGTATCGCATTCCGAAAAACGGCCAAATTCCTACAAATCCACTTTTGACATTCATGTGGTTACAAGCTCTGATAAAATTAATGGAATCAACATCATTCAATGCAATAATTTATGTTTAGGCAAACCTATTGACAGTTATTCCCATATGAACAATTTATAGGAGCGGAGCGAGCGAACCTCCTATGGATCAGCTTCAATGAAGCCATTCGGGCTCCGTCACGATCTTGTCCTAAACTAGATTAGTTAGTGAGTTTCGGACTAGATCGTGACGGAGCCCGAATTTTGAAATCCGCAAAAATTAAAAAGTTATGACCGAAAATATTGGCTCTATGGGATTTCCCATTTAAACAAAAAGAGCGCGTTTTCGAAAGTTTTCATACTGTTGGAATTTTAAAACTTACTAAACATTATTGTTTTTTTTTAAGTATTATGCTTCGCTCTAATACATAGTCCTAGCAAAGCTTTATGCTTAGCGCCTGCATCGACCTAGTATATATTTAGCACGATAACAAAGTACAAACCATAACATATAACTTTACTCTAACAATAAAAACTTTTAACTTACAGTGGACGAGCGCACGTCCTCGTGCGTGGAGTGGCAGCGCGTCTCGCCCGACGAGTGGGCGCTCGGAGTTCGACTCGCCATCGCCCACTTCAAGGAGATTATACACGTAAGTTCTCACCATAATTTTTTTCACTCATAATTTTTTCCTTACAAACCATAGCAGACAAGTTATTAGAGGAAAACTAAAAGGTCCACGAAAGCAGAAATTGTGGTCAACATTGTCAGTGTATGGGGGTGCTCCCCCCAACTCGTTCCAAGCACTGAGGTCACTCTATAAGGGTTCCAGTGTTTACGTTAGGATGATAGGGGCATACGCGGACTGGTTTTATATCCAGAAGGGGCTGGCTAACTTAACCGTGACTGTTCAACCTGTTTATGGATAATTGTCTGACGGATTTGAACGAGACCATGACAGGTTTAAGAATGTGTGTTTAACTTATCAAATGCCTTCTTTACGCTGCGATCATCAAGTTATACTTGCGTCATCGGCCGAGGGATTGCAGCAGATGGTGCAAAATATTTGTGGTGCACTAGGAAGTAAAGGCATGAAAGTGAATGTGAGCAAGACGAAAATAATGATTTTTGAAAGAGAAGAAAGTCTGACTGATTGTGCTGTTGGAAGAGAAAAAGCGGATCAGGTGGAACACATCACCCACAAAAATCTCTGTAGCGGAGGAGAGTGCTTTAGATCCATAAATAACTCTAGCGTCACAAAATTCTGTTAGACGCTGAATAAAAGCTCTGACGCAGGTCATTCCATCATATTTTATCTTCCCCAAATCACATGTTCCCCTACGATCGCAAGTTACCGAGATGTCTACTGGCAATAAAGGATTAAAGACTCATCATTGCCAGCTGAGAACAAAGGATCTGAACCCTTGTCTTTCACGGCATGAAAGGATTCAAAACAATTCTTGAACTGCAAAACGCATCAATCGTGTTGAGCTTTGACGGTATCATAACAGGTTATACAGTTAATACGCTAATATAAATGATTTAACAGATTATGAATACGCAATGAAGTATTTTTATCTAAATCAGAACTTAAATTTGATTTAATATTAGAGAGAGTATCGTACTCTCTACACTACTCCTTGTACTATCGTACAAAATACCCTCCGAAGGAAACAATGGTCCTTAATTTTGCAATCTTCTTTGCATAAGTCTTGCACAGTAGCACCAGGTGTTAAATCTCTAATAGCAATTTCATATATTTATAAAAAAGAAATTGTACGGAACAGTCGAGATACAGGCGGTTCACAAAATTTATTATCAGGGTATATGGTCTATTTGCCCGGCGGGTAGTTTGCCTTCGTCCCAAAGTTTTCTGCAAGGCGGCCGAAGGTGGAAAGCGGCGCTTACCCTGTTGGGGAAAAAATAACCAGCACTAGATATTACCTAATTGAGCTAGGTAGTAAATTCACTCATTTTATTCTTAAAAAAAATACTGATAAAATATTTATTTTTATGGCGCGACGCGCAGAAAGTGGTATGACGATGCACTTACAAAAATGGCCAAGACCGGTTTGCAACGGTGACCCTGACGACGAATCGTAATATGTTCAAGACATACGCAAGACAAAAACAGAATCAGGGTGCCGCGCGCGTGGTGATAAACCATTTCTTTCTGATTTCTGATTTTTTATTATATTTTGTTGTTGTTTTGTAAAAGAAGGAATAATTATACAAGTTACAATATAGAAGATTGACATGACGAGTATGTGAGGCAAATGTGTATGGTTAAGTCGATTAAGGCAGGCCAAGGCAAGGGACCAAATAGAAGATGCCCTAAAAAGTAAAAGGTCAAAAGCTTCTATGAAAGGTCTGATAAAGAGTTGAAGAAACGAGTAACGCACGAATATATCAGAATCATGGAAAGTGTGTCTACATATTTACTTTTTCCTTGTATTGGAGATAATTTTGTGACCTCTGAGGCTGTACGGGTGGGTGTCTAATGTGGGCAGGTGTCGTGGCACGGGCGCGGCGACTACGTGTGCGTGACGTTGCGCGACGCGGCCAGCCGCAGCGTAGTGGTGCACCAGGTTTCGCGGCGGCGCAGTCAGCTGCCCTTCCGCCGCGCCAAGGGGCTCGTGCAGGCCGCCACCTTCCACCCCACCAAGCCCTGGCTCTTCGTAGTGGTGAGTCCCATCTCATCTATAGTCACTCACACATCTTTGCGACTCCAGTTTTTTTCATTTTCAAATTTCAGCCCTAGCGACTGTTGTTCTCTGATTGAACTACCATGACTGGTTATATCGTTATATGTCTTTGTTGTAGTGAATGTTAAATTTATGTAAAAGTCTAGAACTTCAATGCTTTAATTAACGTTTATTACAGTATGAATTACTAGTTTTATTTAATACAGGAGTTCCACAAGGGTCCACTCTAAATCCTACATTCCTTAACGGTATATAAATTGAACACAATGCTAATGTCGTCACTCCTATCATATACTAGCTGGCACTATACTCTATCCATTTTGATCTGAGACAAAAGGTAAACAAAGAATGTGTGGTTCTAAAACTTTTTTATCTAATTTTGGGATAAAAAATATGGCAATTTAAGGGTGTTAATTTTTTATAATAAAATAGGAAAAGGGGGTACTTAAGTGTATATAAACACAAGCTATCATTTCTATTATCCAAATGATACTACTAATTTGAATGGAAATCAAAAAACAAGGAAGTAATTCAAATTATTATAATATGTTAGTTCGAGATGAATTCAGAATAAGTAAGAATATTTGTCCGAAATCCAGTTTAATACAACAATAACAATATATTACTACGTAACACAACAATAAAACTTAACAAAAACGACAATTATAACAAATATTAACAAAAAAGAACGAAATAATCAAGGAGAGAACGCACTCGCACCAATAGTTGATCGAGAATAAAAAATGGCGGATATAATCCGGCTAAACCCGGAAGTCACTTAGTTCTACGTTATAGTATGTGATGGTTGTTCATCTTGATTTGGAAGTATTATAAATGCTTAAAAGTTTTAGAACACTATTCATTTTAGGTCTTTTTAATAGCAAATATATAGTCTTACGTTTATTATCTAAACTTACGTTAAAAAATAAACCAAACATCGATGTAAAAATACTGAAAATTATTAAGGGTGACAAGTAATTATTAATTATCTTAATTTAAAAAGTTTAAATAATAAAATATTGAATAGTCGTATGTTTTTGATCAAACCTTTCGGCAATGAAGAAAATTGACATCTTAAAGAACCTTTTTTATGGTTTGTTTACCTTTTGTCTCAGGTCGAAATGGATAGAGTATAGCTACTAAGCCTGCTGATATTTGTGGTTTATCTAATATTTGTGGTTTTTATAGTGAGAGTAACAATGCTAATCAAAATAATAATTTTAGTTATTATATTTTAGTTATACTCGTATATTAGGACGGTGATGACTTATGAAGATAGTGACGGCTCTGATGCTCATAGTGGAATGGTATTGATAAACCAGATGAAAGCTGGTAACCTTCAGCAAACGCATTGTAAAAGTTCATATTCATCGATCGATTATTATACATTGACTAAGCTAGTGCAAGTGTAAAGTACGAGTAAGAGAAAAGCCTTAGAATAAAGTTTGGTTGGTGCATAGACGCAGCGCGCGGTGCGCATCTACGACCTGTCGCGGCAGGAGCTGGTGCGCAAGCTGCAGCCGGGAGCGCAGTGGAACAGCGCCGCCGCGCTTCACCCGGGCGGGGACCACCTGCTCGTCGCCTCCTACGACTCCAAGTGTCTCTGGTGAGCAACACTAACTGCATTTTTGTTCAGTTCTCCCACAGCTGAAGGCAAAGGGCACAAAAGTCATACAACTTGGGCTTAAGTTGTTTGTTTTCCTAGTTAGACGATGATTTATGATGGATCAATTAATGATGAAATAACCCTGTTCAATAGAGATGTAGGCTTTTTTTGAAATTGTCCTGTGGATTTCTTCGAGAGAGCGTGAAAAGACACTTTCCGTAGCTTTGTTTCACTTGCCAATACGCGTTTATTCACAAATACTGGATGGTTAAAGTCCCCCACCATTGCACATTAATAACCGTCCCTGCACAAATTTTAACAACAAAGTGACACTTCGCACCTTAAATTTCCTACCGTCGTTTATATGTCAATATTATTATTTATGAACCTTAATCGACGAGCTTGTATGAAAGGTCTGATGAGAGTTGAAGAAGCTAGAGATGTATGTCAGGATCGTGGTAAGTGGAAATCCGTGATATTCTTCTGCGGGAAAAACGCGTATTGTATGTATTATTTTGGTTTCCAGTTACGATTTGTTTGGCACAAGGCATCGATTGGCACAATACCATCGCTGTATTTTGAAGCGAAACTTCTATAGGAACGTTCGGGCTGCTCGCATATAGGCACTCGCCGCGCAGCCACTCTGTTATCATGTTAAGCATCAGATTTACTACCGTTATATGATATATATATAGCGTTTTTCATGATTATTTAACGTTTAGTTCCTAAGTTTTATAAAAAAAAAGCTACGCTTCTTTCGGGCGTCCCTTACTGTAGTGTACTAGTTTGGGAAAGAGGTGTATAGTGGTGGTGTGTGTGCGTAGGTTCGACCTGGAACTGTCGGCGCGGCCGTACCAGGCGCTGCGTCTGCTGGGGCGGGCGGCGCGCGCAGTGGCCATGCACCCGCGGTACCCGCTCTTCGCAGTCGGAGGGGACGACCGCTACATCGTCGTCTGCCACGGAATGGTTTACAAGTGAGTACCCGCCCCGACCGTGTATGGCGCGTAAGTTAAGGTTGCTAACCCCATGGCCTGTGTTGTAGAGTCAGTAAAACCTATTTCGTTCGTCAGCATCACCAACGGCAGCTTTTCTCTATAATCAAATGTAGAATAAGCCATTATTTTTTGTATACATTAATTTAAATGTGTTTAAGTTGTCGTAACGCTGTAATTTTAATTTAAAAAATCGTTTTCTTCAACTAGATTCGTACAAATGACACAAGACGTATCAAACTATATATATATACAGGGTCATTATATAAACACCATCCAAATTTTTTCTAGGCATAAGATATCATTCAAACACTTCATTTATGAAAAAAAATTGGGAGGTAAAATTTCCGCAAAAAAAAATTTTGTCCGAGCGAATTATTACAACAGTTGGTCACTGGCAAAATAGGTACTTACAGTTGAACGACCGACCGCCCGAAGCGCCTCACCGAGCTGCGCGCGCAAGTTGTAACTACATCGGCGCAATGAAATCAGTCACCCGCGGACTTTCCGCGATGTACAATGTTGCGTTCACGCATTTACGTCGCATAATTATCTACCTAACGAAATGTGTTCACACTTGCAATTGAAATCGAGGGCGAAATTGAACGACGGGTTTATGTGAAGAAGGCCCAAATCCTCGAGAACTTAAATATTAATATAATCCGTGCATTTAACGAAGTGACAAAGTGAAAAAACAAGTAATAAAATTAAAGACAATGTTCATAAACGTGCAAGACTGTTTAGAGAGAAATTACCTACACTTTAAGGTAAAGTGATTGTTTTCAAACTTCATGTAAGTGTATTTTGTTTGGATTTTTAATTAATTATTTTGTTGGAGTAAAGCAAAATGTGTGCAGGGCGGCTAAGACTTGTGAAATTTTTCACAAAAATATAGAACTATTAATTATACATTTCTTTATCCTATCGTGTAAAATAGACAAAAATAACTTAGGTAGGTAGATACTAAGGTTTTGGCACTGCATTTTTTTGCGATTTTCGAATTGCCTTTGCGATTTTTTTAGATTCTGTGGTTAAGAAACACCCTTTGCTTTACTCCAACAAATTATTGTACATAAGTTGATTAAATTTTAAAAAATGCGACGTAAGTGCATAAGTTGTGGCTTACTTTTATGTTCATTTTTTATTTATTAAGAGTGTTATCGATTAATATTGTTATAATCAAAGAACAAATCAACTTATCTCTTCTTCAATTTGACGTGCCTATTTTTTTTTCGTTTAATTTGCAACTTATGAAAATCATTGTAATGTATCAATGAAATACGGGAGGGCGGGGCGGGGGTCGTGTAATCATCTGCTACAACACCGTGCGTAGCGTGACTGTGACAGCAATCGGTAGTTTTCCTCGGATAACTTTGTATAGGCTTAACTTAATATTTTAGTGCTGAGTGATATTAAAAAAAAAAATCTTGTTTCGTTACTTTCTTCAAAGAATATAATATATAAATTTGGATGGTGTTTATAAAATGACCCTGTATATAAATAGACGGAAGGTCGCTTGCCTATCCGTTTATATAGGATACATTTCGAAGAGTATGCAGCAGAATAACACAATCCTTGTTCCACCGTCCCCATTTTTTTCATCAGACAACCAATCTTACAAAAAGGCCAAACTTATAATTGATATACCAAAGAGTCGTACTCAGCGTTTTAGTTCCACTTTTATGATCCGTACCGCTAAAGACCTGAACTCTTTGTCTGATTCTGTGTTTCCTGATAAATACAATTTTAGGGGTCTTCAAGTCACGAATGAATAGATTTCTTCTAGGCTGACATGTCACATCCTAGATCGCATCGTCGCTTACCATCAGGCGAGATAGTGGTCAACTATTAAAAAATAATACGGCTTCTATGTTTGATAATAAATTAGTAAAAGTAAGAATTTAGAAAAATGTTATGTTTTAAGTCTTTGTAAATGAAAATGTAGCTTGAATAACGAAAGTAATAAAAATGAAATATTTTACCAGCGACCTGCTCCAGAACCCCCTGCTAGTGCCTTTGAAGCAGCTGCCGAGCGGCGAGCCCCACGACTCTCTGGTGACGCTGGACCTGTGCTTTCACCCCACCCAGCCCTGGCTCGTGGCCGCCTGCGCAGACTCCACCATCCGACTCTATTCATAAACAATAAACTGTTACACTACATTGCAACTCTGTTATTCTCCTTTTCCTGGTTCCCGACATCATCTGTGGGCAATCCTGAGGACCGTCTATGCGACTATGCATAAGCGGGTGTGATACGCCAGGTGCGAGCCAGCTGCAATGGCATCTTATGCGGATTTGCAGAATGGCCTGTCTGTCAATACTTAGATCACTGTAGCATGATTCACGCACTGACTGATGTTATAGTAATATTTTAATGTTGGTAAAATTTAATTTTGTCAGTAAACCTTTGATGTTTGAAATAAACGATATAATAGTATTTTTTTTTATTTAAGCATTTATCTACCAGATTTTTATGTAAAAAAAAGAAAGCAAAAGAGGTTTTTTGACCAAAAAAAAAGCTTTTGACATTGTCTCCATCGCTTTTGGTAAAGAAATTGGAAATTGATAATGTCAGGGGAATTCCTCCAAATATATTCAAAAGCTACCTGGAGGGTAGAAAATAAAGGATTAAAGCAAATCAAAATTCCATTGAAAAGACTCAAGTTAAATACGGTGTCCCTCAAAGTAGTGTTTTAGGTCCGTTATTATTATTGATTTATATCAACGCAGAACGACACTGCCCTAATTTTTAAGTGTTCCCACCAACACTTGGAATGACATCAAATCAGAAGTTAACTTCGATATTATGAACAAGTTGAGGATTTTGACAATAATAGATTGCTCACCAATAAATATTCAGGGCTGATGATAGTCATATAGATAACATTGATTTGGGAGCAAATCAAATAAAAAAGAACGTCGTTTTCAATCGCTGAGACACGTAGGTGCCAAAAAAAAAGCTGAATTATATTTGTGTTGCACTAGTACCATCAATCATAACTTATTGCATAACACTTTGGTAAGGATCACTGAAAACATAATTTTGAAAAGGTAGAACGAGCACAAAGGGTTTTATTGAAAACCGTTGGTTTTTGTAACCATTTACTGTAAAGTATAGCGGATTTAATTGCAACATGGAAACTATACATTATCACCATAGATCGGAGTAGGTAGAGCTATTTTGTGTACTTGCCATATGTTAGAATAATATGGATATTCTCTGAATCCCGCAGGATTTGCTTTTTAAGTAGAAAAATAATAAAAAGCTATTTACGCCTTATAATGAAAGAATACACTTCCTCTCCCACAGGTAAGTTTAAGGACGAGTTGAAGCAAAGTTTAATGAATAGATAGAAACTTAATTCATTAAACCACATATATTTTTTGTATGTATATAATTTAATTATATAATTTCTTATATTTATACAAGAATCAACAATTATCAAAATATTTTTATAAAATTTGTCCAAATATTCTTTTTTGTTATCCTAGGGGATGTTACAAAGAATTAAAAACTTTATAAGGTCAAAATATGTCGTTAAATAATGAGTGAGACAGCATTTGACAACAAGTTACTCTCGGTAAACAATTGAATTCTAGTGGTGCAGAAAAAGACTACAGGTGCGTCACTCTAGCGACAGAAACACCCCGCTATTATTTTCGTTTGTTTCTATAACGCGCCGATATCACGTGTTTTAACAAAGCGGCATCGTCGCGCGTATGATAAAAAAGTTTGGCAACGTGTTGCTGGTGCAAAAACAACGTCGCTCGTGCGCTTATTGGCTTACATAAACCATTTTTTATACTTATTGATAAAAAGAATTATATTCATTAAAATCTGGGAGTATCAGTCGGAATCCCATGATATATCCATAATAACATCAATGTTTGCGGTCAATGAACCTTAATAGCTCTACCTACTCCGATCAGTGATTATCATACATCACGTTATTAAGGAAACATAGGACTGGTGTAAAGACTAGGCTGTATGAGCTTTAAACCCTTTGCCTGCCCGTATGGGAAAACTTAGCAAAAAAGAGATCGTTGCTCCTTTCCTGTCAAGTTAATGTCATTGCCAATTGCGTTGTTGTCTTGTCAAATACACGTCAAATAGAAGCGTTAGCTTTACGCGTTAACGCGTCCGTACGTTTATCTCGCACACTGTAAAAAAAATCTCGTATTGTGTTTTGTTATTACTTACACGGTCATTAAAATTGAAATTTTATAAAATATTATCAACTTTCAGTTTTCATCTGTAGAATATGCCTTGACTTCCATTGAGTCATTGGATGGTGCTAACAGTTTATACAGTAATAAATAAAAAGTTCGTTTTTTTTTGTTTGATGCTATATTTGAATTCGCAACAAGTAGAAAGCTCGATGTTGAGTATCTATCCCGTGTGAGTGTTGTGCAGTGCTGGGCGGGCGGTGAACGGTTAGTTCTGAGCAACGGAAAGCGGCGGGATGGCTTCTGCTCCGACACCGGCTACAGCCGAGGCGCCAGCGTTGGAGCCCGACCGCGACGTGGAACCGCGGACACCTATGAAGCGCCTCGGCTCCACCAGGAAGCTAGCTGCCTTCAGCAGTAAGTTAAAGTGGTTGATTTGATATGCTTTCGGTGTTGTAGAAAACTTTATTCAGTTTCATGTTTCTCATAAATAGAGCTACCTCTTTTATTACTTTAGTTGTTGCTTCATTCAAATAATTTTCCTATCTTTATTTATGCATAATAACAATTATAATATATTTATTTCAGAACTATGATCCATTATGATAATCTTTATTTTGCTTTATATAGATTAATATTATTAATTATTTTTTTCTATTCTTATATACAAAAAATTAAATCAAAACCTATGAATTATTATAATAGTATAAGTTCAATTTCAATAAAATTGGTAAATCCTAATGTCAGAAATGTTAATAACTGGCTAATTTTTCTATAAAAAGATTAACTTGAACTACAATAATTTAGATTTTGCAGCCATCTATTAAATTTATTTTAATATATTATTAACAGTTTTAAATTCATTAGGTAATTTATTGTAAATCTAAAACCAATTATGTGAGCAATTAGCACTTCCAATACAATAAAAAATACTATATGTATTATATATTTATTAGAAAAAAAATGTACCTAAGCATTGACTGATGATATAGCCTACATGATACCTGTTAGCAACCACTGCTTTTTATTCTGTAATTTTTAATGAGACAGCTATAGTAGATACTTCTGTTAGTTTGTTGGTAAGTGTATGAAAAGTCAACACACCAACCATAATAAACACAATCTACTGAGTAATATGCCACTTTCATCTTTTTAAAAAAAAAATGATTGATTTTTGAAAAGAATAGCACCCCTCGATGGAAATCTCAGCAAATCAAAAGATATGCAAATTGAATTACACATATGGTTTTCAAATCCCTAATCTTAATGCCTACCCAGAGACTTAATGCAGTATACACACAACTGCTGTCTATCCAAAAGTATATTTTTATGTGTCATAAATAATTTTAAAATCAATATTGATTTTTTCTGGAAATAAAAGTTTTTGTTTCACCAGTTTTATCTAGGGGTTCATCATAATATACTACAATTTTAGAACATGTTACAAATGCCTAGCATAGTTTCATATAAGAATAAAAAAAAATTTCATACAAATAATACCAATGTTCAGACGTTTTGACCGTGGTCGTCTGTTACATTTCCTTAATTAACTATAAATGTGAATTCAGAAAAACTTTTTTGTGTGATGTCTTAAAAGAATCATACATTGCCTCTAATATACTCATGGAATCATAATTTGGCACTGTCAATGTTATTGTTTGTCTGGCTTATGTAGTGAAAATGAATCTTGTTTATTTATTAATTATTTCAAAGTAATAATAATAATTTTTATATCATTTACTGAAAAAACTCCTTGAATTGTTATAAAATGCAAAAAATTACCATATACTGTCAATTTGTCAGTTTTAATAATAACAAAACTATTTTATATAATAAAACAACTTCTTTTGTTCACTTCTTTGCCTGGCCTCATTGTTTGTTCCTAGATATCTTTTACATGGATAAAATCTCTTATCTTTTTTATATTATTAAAATCTAGTAAGTCATTTTAACATAATTGAGTAACAAAACAAAGTCCATACTTTCACACTTACGACACAATTTACACCCAAATAACATTGCCATTTCACTGCCAATTTAAAATTGTTTAGTGATTAGCTTCTGTGTGCAACTGCACCTGTGTTGGATTTTTTGTATGATAAAGTAACCGACATCTAAATAGACAAACTTTAATATTTATATTATTATTAGGATATGTAATATATACATTATTTACACTTCTTTCATGATTTCAAATAATAGATCTTCAGGAGTGATAACTGATATTTAAAGAAGATTAAAAATGCGCTCATATAGAGAATAGCGGGCTGACGGCGAGTTGTGTAAGTTCCAAACAGTTCCTCTAAAACGCAATGCTGCATTCCGTGTGCGGAGCTCCCAACATTTACGTGCCCACGCTCTTAAAAACGTTTTATTGTCTTTGAGCACTTAACGCATCCGCTGCGACCATTATATCATCCAAATCAAATAACGGAATAGGGCACAAACGACGTAAGTAGGCTGGCAGTAATGCTCGTGGACGGTTCATCACGGCTGGTCATTGGCCACTTCCTCCTCAGGAAAGCGACTCGCCCACGCATTGCTATCACGAACAAGCCTTCCATTTACTTCTACTCACTTCTACTTTACAAATTAGGTAATATGCACTGTATATAAAGCTTTTGACAGATCTGCAAGATTTCGTGCATTTAGCATTTTAGTATTATTAGTTAAAGGTTCACATAGTTTTGAAAAGGTGATATCGTAGTCTTAGGCGCTGGAAAATTCCCTCAAGCCGATTGCGGCGGCTCTTTCAACAGTTCTGTTAAGACGTATAAATAGCGAACAGAATTGTTAATGTTGGGTGGGATTCCGGAGTGAGAAGTAATACGGGCCGCGGCCGCACACGTGGGCAACAAATGGTGTTCGTTATTCGGGAATCGAATACCGCTTCCGGCCTTAATACTGAGAGTACATTTGTTTACAAGTGTTCGAATACGTTCTCGAGATGCGTTCACGCCGATTTCGGGAAACTGTCTACTCCAAAATAAATCTTACGATATGCAGAACGTTATCGACAGATGTGTTTCACGTATTCTTTTGGTGATTTAACTATACTGCTAGTGCTGCATTGATTACATTGCCTTTAGGCCTCGCTCATAATATTCTTCAGAATATTTAAGTACATTCGTCGCCACAATACAGAGCTCCGATCGTTGTGTCAAACTGAAAAAGTGGTTATTTCCATGACAATCGCCCAAATTTAACGTCAAAGAATGGAAATCGTTTAAATAAATCGAATCCTTGAGCTGCTAATCGATCGGACAATGATAAGTTGTCATGTAAATGCCCGACAACCGTGTCACAATGCGGTCCTTTATTAGGAATGCAGTTAAATTGACGACGGCGAATGGCTGCGATTAGCTCCACATTATTTTTACAAATTAGATGTGCCTCTTAACGGCCGGTATGATAATAACAGCGTCGTGACTCCTCTGACTAATAAACTCTGTAGGTATCCTGGGGGCAACAAAATTTGAGCGAACTGTTCACTGATAAAGTCGATGGCGTTGTGAACAATACAATAAATGAGAATATACTACAAGTGGTAATGAGCAAGAAGTGTGTGTCGTGCAGTGTCGCGCCGTGTGAATCAGTGGCGGCGGCGCCGGCCGGTGCGCTATATTTAGAAGCGCGCGCCGACCCCTCGGAGCAACTCGCAGCCAAACTAAATTTCACCATAAACTCATCGTACAATTCGTGCCCTTATAAATAACCATATATCAGTGTAAGCCACGAGGATTTCGCACAAAAAAGTGCGACGCTTCCATTCGTTTCTCTTTGAGTTCGTAACGTTTCCGTTGGACAAGCTGTAAAGCAGAAACATTCAATGCCATAAAAAGGCACAGAATGAATTACCTTAGTCTCGCCAAATATACTGTATTTGTATCTAGCCAATTAAATTAAAACAACAAGTAATAATGTTAATTTAACGAGTGTAAGCTGGGTGGTTACTCGCTCACTACATGAGATTGTGTGATTGGCGTTTGGGCATCGGCGGCAACCGCGCCCTCACCCCACGCCTAATTAACTAACGGCCACTGCCGGGCCCCTAATAAATTACACGCAACTATACTAAAATTGATCGGTGAATACCTCGCTACAGCTAAACGTGCTTTTGGATTTACCACTCGTCACCCTCTAAGAAGGTTATTGTTTATTTAAGCGCAAACGTGAGGTCATCTTCATCCACTTTATTGCTCGCCAATAAATGCACTTGAAATTATAACTCGCTCAGTGTTTTCCTGCATTGGATATTCTCATTTGTGTCAAAAAGTTTTTACCTCTCAATTGCTTCCAGTTTTAATTACTAAATTATAAACTTCAGTTCTCATAACTTGCAGTGCTTGTAGGTAGTACCACTACTATAGTATATAATAGTATATTGTAAGCTAGAAATATCGAGCGACTTCCCAGTCTTCAGACTGTGATGTACTTCGTTTCGACTAAAAGAAGAGTGACTTGTGTATATTCAAATGATCTATTTTAATTCCAAACACACGTAAACATTTATCAAATACACATGTCAGCGATCAAAAAGTGATATCGAGAAAGTTGAATGAGTGAGTTGTTAGTTTTGCGTCGTTCCGTTCAGTCGGTGCACAAAAGATTGCACGCGATGTTCGATATAACTAGAGGATGTACAGGTCGTTCGGTTACATCTGTCGATACGCTGAATCACAACAAGTTCAGTGCCACGCCAAATTAACTACGGCTCTGCACATCCACTCGCGAAAACGACTTGCGCTCGTGCAACACTAGCTCTGATGCGGTAAACTGTAAACACACAAGTATTTTGGCATCAAATCTCCGTTTTGAAATGCACAGCAATAGGAGTAAACCAGTTGCAATGTTGTGTGCGATGCAATTACATTGTAAACTTTACCTAGTTAGTGAATTTTTGCATCGCAATCAAACATTCCTGAGCATTGGAGGGATGTGCTTTTTATTATATGGATACTATTTACAAGTAATATCTCTACCTATATATTTTTCCTATTAAAATAATTTATCTTATTAGGTACCACTGAAAAAAAATACAAAAATTATAAAAGAAAACAATAGCTCATTAATTATCCCTGTCTGGTTGGTCGTCGTATTATTTATGTAGGTGTGGTAGAAGTGTATGAAGTGTATTCCTTATTATCGTGAGTGTAGGGTCGAGTCGTGCAGCGGACGCGTGGGAGTGGCGCAGGGCACGAGCGACGCTCCAGTCGTTGACCACCAGCCCACGGGAGCATCGCGCACTGCGAATGCGCTATTAATCCCATAATATTGCTGTTGGTGTACATCATCGAGGGTTACTAATATACTATTGTTGTTCCGTAACTTTAAAATATGGAGATGCTATTTTATTACGTGGCAACACTACATTTTTAGTTGGGTCATGCTGGTTTTAGGCCTTGAAGTGCACAACGAATCAATAATTTTCGCGTCATTCATTTTTCATTTATTATATGAAGTTGACAATAGTTTTGTATAATTATTAAACAATGAAACGACATCTATTTGCACAACTTACACTGATTGACGGGGCCGATATCGATAAACATTTTAACACCACTTACACATTAGTATCGTTTACATTAAATGACATAATACTGTGGCTGATATGTCGTAGTTGCCTGTCACCGACAATTAATCTAATGTATTTTTGACACGCAATCAGGTAATTTAAAAACAAACTCAATACATTTTATGCTATTAAATAAATTAACTGCTAGATTCCAAAGAAATTATTTCGAACCGAAATTTAAACCCACTTTCTTAGGCGCCAAAGGTCTCGAGTTCGAATTCCGGTAGGGGCATATGTTTGTGTTCATCAATCATAGTGCAAGTTCTGCTTAGTTTAGGACTAAATAATTATTGAGAGTCGTTCGGAATTTATAATTATTTGTCTCCTTCGCTATCCAGGCTAGTATTCTTCTAATTGAGCCACAAAGAGGTGGATTTGAATCCCGCGTATTATCTGAGAAAAGTTATTTTTTTTCTTATTTTTCAATAAAAGTACCTAGTTTTGTAATATCTTTTTTTTTTTCAATTAAAAACTGGCATTAAACAATATTATTTTTATATAGCCTTACATGTGTACACTGAATACCTAAGTTACTACGGTCATCTGACATCCCCCTTAACCGATTGGCCAGGCATGGTAGCGCAAAAACCACATATTTTATTCTACTTGGATACTCGATTAATTAAATGGTTTGTATCGATTGGTAAAATCCGATGGCGGTGTTCCATGAAATGCGAATATAATAAGATGCGCTCTGCCCGGCGGTTGGTCGAGCAGTGATCGAGATTAGCAGTCGGGCGACGGGCGCTTCCGCCGAGCGCCGTGGGCTGCACGCCAATGAGCCGCACTCACGGCGGCATCCAACGCCTCGCGAGGAAACCACGACGCCTAGCGTACAGGCAACAGCTCGTCAAGCTGTATGATAGGAATTGCCAAATTTCAGAACTGGTTGGCCGAGCGGTAGTGACTTCCTACCCTACCTAGGGCCTTCTTGGCCCTACCTTCGAAGCTAAACGGTCCCGGGTTGGAGTTCTGATTCATAGGTATTCATATTTTGACGACGTCCGTGGGCGAATGGCTTGCATTATTGTTTTCATGGCGACGCCACTCGGAGGTCCCGGGTTCGATCCCCGACAGAATCAATGTAAGAAACAAAATTTTCTACAGGTTCGGGTCTGGGCGTTGCGGTGCCGTATTTGTTTCTTATTTCCATATAATAAGTGTTTTCGCTACTCGAGTTCAGAACAATGAATGTGGTGTGGTTTAATATTTATATTTATTTAATTTATACATTTATTTTATGTATTATGTATCTTTTATTCTAGTATCCATAAGATAAGCCTTTGAAATAGCTCATAAAATTTTTAAATAAAATAAAATAATCCCTATCTTTTCTTCAATCGATTTTCAGTTGTAAGTCAAGTAAATATATTGCAGAGAAATTACTGTTTGTTTGTAAGTTGACGTGCTGCTGTCGGTCCCATCAATATAACAAACACTAATTAAATACATAAAGACGTCGTGACCACCTCGACCACCTCTGGCAACGATCGCACTTCTATATTTCGCAGTGGCGAACAAAGCACAATGGCAACGTTACAAAAAGTTTTGTCCATTAATATTCAGCGGGTCGTCCTATTATGTACCGGCTGTCATTTGATGGCTGGAAGGCAACAACATCACTATGAGCTATATTGCATCTTCATCATTTAGCATTACTTTCCCAGGACAAAATGGCGTGCAGCTAATGGCCTCTGCTTTAAGAACTAGACTTCTAATTAATATTTTGTAAACTTAATTTTTCTAATGCATTTTCCCGAGCGCCCGAAAAGTTTCCTTAATTAGAAAAATCTACAACACACGAAAGGGAATAAGAAATAGCCCTTGGCGAATTTGTTGCGGCTTCTTCTCGGTACAAGGTCTCCCGTCGCGTCGTAGGACTTACGAAGCCATGGCATAGTTGACTTTCAATAAATGCATTGTGAATACTCATATGGAATAAAAATCATTTTGTCTTATCTTTTATCATAGAAGTCTTTTATAGTGAAGCAGAAATGCCCATACTAAAAAATTACGATCCGCAAAGCTGAGTATTTATCATTTCTCCTAATAAAAGTATAACCCGTCCGTTTTTAAAGCCAGGGTGAATAGGCACCTTCTGGGTTAACTAATTTTGTCGTGGATCCCGTCTTGGCCCCGGCCTCGATTGGGATTGAGAGCCACCCCATTCAAAATAAATTAAAAAAGTATTTGAGAGAAGCAGCTCTCGAACTCGTCTGTGTGCAATTGCAGCGTCAGTACTTTACACGAATGCCAAAGGACCTTTATGGCTCATTTTATATTTCAAAAATAGGTAACGTTTTCTATAAAAACAATGCATGTAGTAGGTACATACTATGTTACATCATACATTGCTAAGATATATTTCATACTGCTAAAATATTATCTAGCTATCTACTTGCGTATCTTTTAGTTACGTAAGTAGTTAGTAAATATTCACCGTTCTTACGCGCACCTGTTTCTCTTCAGAAATCGTAGCACACGGCCCTCGTTTCATGCTTTAGAAGCAATTATTACCCAAGTGTTGGCTGGGGTGTAAAACACAAGCCAAACTTAAAGTTTTGCTCGCTTTGTTGGTTTTATGGGGCAGACGATTACATGATTAGGTAATAGACCATTATTTAACAGAGTTATGCAGTAAATTGTACATTAACATTTGAATGTCTTAATTTGGATATGAAATATGTTACTGTGACCTGTAGCGTCGTCATTAGTTGGTGTGCCTCGGAAAAATAATCTTACTTCTTTAAATAGTCAAATGTATGAAATACCTTCTTAAACAGCCAGGCCAATTGTGGATTAGGATATTCATTTCATACCACAATAAAAACCTTAAAAGAAGAGCCTCTGGAGGATACGAAAACATAGAGCAGCCCTTTCAACGATAACTCCAAATTGGGACCGCCTAAGCTCGATTAAACAAGCTCGTGTTTCGCATTCACCTTTTCTGCAATTCAAAGTTTATGTTTGTTGATTTATAAATACTGGACTGTTGATTATTAATAGGGGCGGGCTCCCACCTACCCTCTCTTATGCTTTTCCTACCTGTCGCACCGAGCGCTTCTGAGCATCATTTATAATGCACACAGCAAAGGAGTGGAACTCCCTCCCTGCGTCTGTATTTCCGAGTACTTATCCGTTTTTTCAGCTTCAATGACGCAATGTCTGTTACGCCATAACTTCCCGAGTTCTTAACCGATTTTAATAATATTTGTGTTAAATCGAATCAACACATTTAGGACGAAGATCGAATTTTGAAATTCAGAAAAATAAAAATGTTGTGACCAAAATAATATGATTTTCCATTGAAACAAAAGTGCGCGCTTTTTGAAAGTTTAGAATTTTAAAATTTACGATTTTTTTAGTATTACGCTCCGCTCCAATATCTTAACTTAGCTAGCGAAGCTAAGCGATTGTGCTTAGCGACTGCATCGGTCTAGTCAAGCCAGGGTGAATAGGCACCTTCTAGGTTAGCTCGTTCCATCGTGGAAGCTGTTTTGGCCCCCAGTCTTGATTGGGATCGAGAGCGAACTCATTCAAAATAAAAAGAAGGTATTATTTTATTGTTTAATAATAAATGGTGATTAACGTTTTGTAAAAAAATATATTTTATTATGGTTCACCTTGAAAATTGTCTGATTTCCTAGTTGTACCTTGATAACAAAAATACTGCGGAACGCTGTTATAATGAGCAACCGTATGGCTGACTGGAATAACACAAACCTCTCATACTTACTGGTATCTTTTATTTTATTAATTTGGGTAAAAAACCAAAGGTAAAAAAAAAAGTTTTAAAACGTCTCCACCAAGCGTGGTTTAGTTTTTAATTTCCCTAAAGTATGCATTTGAAAAAAATATATCAATTATATTATAAAAAGTAAATAAAAGAAAATAAAATCAAAGTGACATTGTAGACACTAAAAGTATCTGTATTATGCATTTTGATTGACAGCAAATTCACTTCTTGAATCGTTGAGTTCTTTTTGAAATTTGCAGGGGGTAACGATAACATGTCTATTGTGCTGAAAAACCCATAAAGTGTGGGGGAGGCGCTGTGAAGGCGTTCGGTTGCCGGCATTGGCGCGGCACCTAATTGTTGCAAACGAGTGAGCTGCATTTCTGCTATGTGTTCTGAAATCAAAGGAAATATCGGAAAAAAGACCGATAACACTGGAGGTAATCGCCATTTACTTCCCTTAAACCACAAAATGGGCAGCGACGTGTTACGGACTATTACTGCGATCTCCCCATTTTCGGGGTTGGCTTCCCACCGGCACGGCAGTGGAAGTTTTGCGACTGAGACGATGGTAAATCGGCTGTCAAATGACATTGTTTGGGCCGGTGTACTCATTTTACATTGTTTTTAATGAGTGAGCACCCAAGATATACAGTATTCAACAAGATTTTTTTTTTTTTATAATAATAAAACAAAGAATTGACATGAGAGTGATTTAAATATTTACTCTATTAGAAAGAGTAAGGTTTGTCAATTATAAGTATGAATGAAAAATGATATCGGATATTGTGCACAACAACGACGAGACCACCACCAGGAAAAACCCATTGGTTATTCTGAAAACAAAAAAAAAAATCAGACGAAGCCCATTATCGTTTTAAATAAAAAACAACTTATTTAGGGTTTTTGCGCATAATTTATATTTAATCCTGACGTTTCGACTCTTTTACTGTTATACACATCTCCTGTAAAGGGGTCGAAGCGTCAGGATCAAATATAAATTATGCCCAAAAAACCATAAATAAGTTATATAACTAAATATGTTACTTATTATCATTTGTCTGGCTATGTAGTTTGTTGGCGTCGACAACAAACTTGCCGCAGTTGGTCTGGAGACGTGAAGACCGAAAATTCAGTTGGAAATACAGTTACGCTCAATTGATGACACTATCGAGAGACGTTAACAACTCAAACAACTTATCGCACATTACACATTTAAATAGAACAACTTTTTTACGGAATAAATAATATTTATTAAAATATTGTGAAGGTAACAAAAAAATATATGATGACCATTACCTTAGTCATCCTGTAATCACGGCTCCTATAAAAGAGTCGAGACATCAGGATTAAATAGATATTAGAGCTTGCTCTTTATGAGCAGCTCGTTTATTTTAAGCTCCTAAAATCCCCTAATTGGATTTTTTGGACACCATTGGATGTTATAAGTTGTTAAAGATGTAAAAAACATAATCCTTCCTTGGCAGTCGGGAAATTAGAATAAAACGTCATAATTACTTGATTATAATCACGATAAAGCAATATTATTACAAAGTGCAATTATTATAACGAGTACATTTAAGTAAATCAATTCTCACGCGACCTTACAACGGGCAAGAGAGTGCCCGGTCGCGGTGCATAGCGCGCCGGCCTTATTTACAAACAAATACATTCTGCTTCTAGTGGGCCAACTTTCGATTCTATCGTTTCTGCCATTGTCTCTCGCTCGAATGCTACATTAAGAATGGCAACGGAGACTCATTACGGCGCACTTGATATAAAAAATCAGAAAGTGTTCATTGATGCAATTTTGCTTTATGCAATTCCTATCTCTTTGTTTGACTTTTATTATTTATTATTTTCCAATTGGTTGGGATTACTTTGGTTCTATGCGGTGCGTTCAGAGTGTACCTAGGTATCTAAGTACTAACTGTTGATATGCATCCGGCTGCATCTATGTAATGGCTCTAGCATCCAGATTTTAGCAAATATCGTGTGCGCGCGACCGGTTTACCCTCCCCACCCGCGCGGCATGCACCCCCGTCGCCGCCTGCCGATGCAGATGCACTCGGCCCGTTGTCAATGTATGCCAGCGTTCTCCACAGCCCACATTGCCGGTGCCGTAGTACAGTCGACATACAAAGAAAACGGCACCTCAGTGGATGCATTCGAATTGGATACATCTTTCGTTATTTGTTAAATTAACGAATTAAGAATCATTGTCAACATTGATGTTTGAAGTCGCTGTATATCATCTACCAATGAATTATATCAATCCATATTGATAATGCAAATCAAAGCTGTAAATACTTAAATGACGTTGAATCGGTTCCTTAAGCCGCAAAGAATAATGAATTAGGAAAAGCAAGCGATCGGTGGTTGCGAGCAGCGAATGATGGTCGCGGCGAGGGTGCAAACAGAGAGCGAGGCGAGAGAGAGGGGCGCGGCGCGGGGGTGGGGGCGGGGGCGGCGGTCCGGAGGCTGCGCGGCAGCGGCGGCAGTCGCGCCACCGAGGGCAACGCCGCCGCGCGATGTTCCACTGCATCGTGCAGCCGCGGCACGACTGGGGCCCGCCGGACCTCAGCAATGCTCATCCCGGTACGCATTCCCACCGTCGAACGACCGACAAACGAACGCGACACCTTTGCCCCATCTCGTCCATCGACGAGCTGCGCCGTTATGATCTATTAATGGCTGTCTAAAAAATGCTCGCTCCGTGTAAATGCCAATAACTAATTATAACTGCGTCCACGTGAAGTGGATGCTGGGATAGGTTTTTTGTGAAAGCAGCCGCGTAATCGCTGCCGGCGGTCGTGTACGGTACTCCGTGAACATGTGCTCATTGTTGTGATTGTCGTATTGTGAGCGTGCGAGTCCGCCCGAGCGCAGGTGTGCGCCCCGCAGGTAGCAGACGGCTGCCCCTCGCCGAGCCATCTGCCACCATTTTTTGCATAACGAGGAAATAGCAGTACCTTATTTGCATCCAAGATATGAGGTTAACAGCTTCAATGCGGCGTGACTTTCGCATAGCGAGACGGTCGCCGGTGATGTCGTTGTAATTGCCCCTGTCTTCGTATTATTCGTTCGACTTGTTACGTGGTGCTGTCAGTGAGTGTTTACTCGGGTGGTGTTTACGCTCGGCTCGGCGTCGACGGGCGCCCCTCGCCTCGAAACCGGGCACCCTTCCACTCCGACAGTACAATATTTTTATACCGCTCGCTATCAACGGGTGACATTAGAGCGAGTTTATTAATCGACTTCCTCTAAACGGTTCTCGATTCCCCGCCACCAAATAACGGCCTAACCTTCTCATTGTAACAGCTCCAGTCTATTGTCCCACGAAATCGTGAATCATGACCATAAAACGTAAGCCTAATCAGTTTGCGTTGCTCAAGTTGGCACCCGAAAGCCGTAATTTTTTTTTATCCGTATAATTTGCGTAAATGTTGCGTCGCCGCCGTTGAGAGAGTTTCTTCTAACTAGATCTTTGTTTTGAAACGTAACAAAAGAGTTGCCGTCGTAACAAAAGGATTTACGAAAAAACTTTTATTACGTTCGATGCTGTCGTGTTGCTTTATTTACTACCCAATACCCACTTAACTGTAACGTAATATTTTTGACTTGTATTATCTCGTTGACGTCAACACCGAACCTATTTTCCTTATACATGACCTTGTTTTAAGCAGGGACTGCAGCAACCGAACTGTGGTTCATTGAACGCTATAAATTCCGATAGCGAGTTACTATGCCCTATGTAAAAGCTTTACATACAATTACCTTTAAAAATTAAGATCTTTACCGAAGACTTGATACAATAAATCAAAAAAATCATTCAAAGTATTATAAAAATTCATACCGCCCTACCGTGTAACGGTAAGGTATTTAGATAGATACGATATAATACATAATTTTAATTTATGTAAGGAAACCAAATTAATTCAATTTAATTGTTTCCACGTAATTATTATGTAATCTTACTGTGTGCACATACTCTATTCGACACAATCTTAAATTGATCTAATTGAGAACGTAAGCTGTTATGCGCGTCTAGATAACTTTAAACTTCTAGAAAAACTATTGAAATTAATATAATTTTAGTAGAGACACCTAAACGAACAAAACAGGACATATCTGTCATTATAGATATATTGTAGAAAATTAAGTGTAGAGTGATTTTATATGAAGTACCGATTGAAGGTCATCCGCCGATAATCGAGTCCCTCCTGCCCTTTGCAGGGGAGGTCAAGTGAACCGACGAAAGTTTTTATCTCTGAACCAACACGTCATGAATTTTGTTTCGGTCGTACAAAGAAAGTGAATCGATCGATCGATCGAATAACACAACAAAGTTAACGTTTACCATGTAGTTAAGATCCCCAAAGATGTATGAGAAATCAACAATATATTTAAAAAAATAATATTAATATTCCCGTCAACCCCTCGTGGGAAGCTAAATGCTTACGAGAAGGACCACGTCGGTGGTACATTGGCGAGGAGCGAACTCTGTCGCTGACATCTCTACCGACTGGCCAGGGCCGCCTTAATCATCATGCACTTTTTGTATAAGTAGATGTAGAAAAATTAAGAAAAATTGCTTGTACAGTATTGTTCTAGGTAGATAATAAATATAAGTAGGTACGTACCCACTTTTAGCCAAATAGCAAAAATAATGTTTGTAAACAAACCGCCCATACGTTTTTTATTTCACATTTTTATAATGAACGCTCGCTTATTAATTCAATACGATTTTAAAATTGGACGTTTTTGGAAAATTGCACATTTCTATCACTAAGAAATAAAGTGTAATGTTTTGTTTACAAACATTCTATCTATAAATTGGCTCGACAATAGCTTTTTCCGAGCTTGTCACTCGGCCTCTCGGCAACGAGCTAGCTGTTGCATTGAAAGATCTGGAGTTGGAACTACGTGCTATTATGATAAAATATTGCGACTACTTATATCAAAAATGAGGTATAAATAAGTACCCATACTGATTAAAAAATATAATTGCAATAATTAACAATAATTGTGGCGATTAGAGGTTTCATGATTGTTTAATGCACATGGATACATTTTTGATTAAAGCATATGCAATCTAATAATGGTAATAAATTCGACTCGCACCATGAATTTAGCCCCAAACAAAGCGGAGCTCTTTTATAGATAACAAACGGCTGACATGATACATGAAATAGTATATAGAAGACAAATAGCGATGGTCATTACACAAACGTGACTACCTGGTACCTGGATATTCGGTCGGAGGCCCCCTGGCGCAGTAGGCCTGATCGCTACCTTTGCAGCGACCGCTCGTCAATATTGTGTCACTAGAAACATATCTAGTAGTGATGTGCCGAGTCGTTGTTTTTTAGGATCGAGTCGACTCGAGTCAGTTTGTACGGTATTCGAATCATGACTCGATTCCGCGATTCGAGTCCAGTACTCGAGTTCTGTTAATTTTCTGTTAATGAGATCAAGTTCTATTTGTTTTATTAATGTTCTTATATTTTAGGTGTCACTTCATTGCTTAAGTAAACAGAAATCGAGTACGAGCGAGTCGAGCTAACTGGAATACTAGACTCGAGTCAGTTGGACTCGCATAATAGTTTCGAGAGAGCGAGTACAAGATCGATTCTTCCTGACTCGAGTACCGGAATCGAGTCCGGCGTACTCGAATCAAAACAAATTGGTATTCGAATTGGCGAGTCCAAAGCAGGAATCGAGTCTGACTCGAGTCGAGCCGTACTCGGCACATCACTAACAAATATTATATAAAGATAGTCTGTCGTCTCATTCTATAATTTTAAACTAAGTAGCTTGTGCGTATGCGTGTTGTTTACGACCATTAAATAAATCATCGTATTTTGTGACGTCCGAGAGAATATATACAATATATTCTTCTTTTTAATATAAATAGGTAGGCGCTCGACCACTATCTCGCGATGGTAAGCGACGACACGATCTATGATGTGACGCGCTTGGCTAGAAACCTATTTACTCGCGACTTGTAGACCCCTAAATTGTATTGGTAAGAATACACAAAATCAGGCAAAGAGTCCCACGCCTTAGCTCTATTCTCAATATCTCCAACTCGGAAATCGAACAGTTCTCATCGGTCAAACAAACTATCACCGCTTTATTACTTTACTCGCTGCCCAGTGGCAATAAACCCAAATGTATGTTGATGGCGAATCATCCAAACGACTTGACGAATATTCGCTAATTGCCAACTAAGTACTAGACGTGCTCTGAATTTTTGGTTACAGTTATTATTAAGCAACGACGGCGTCGTTTGGCGAAATTGTGAAACAATGAGATATTTTGGTCACGTATTTATCTCGTGCAGCGTGTGCGAAACACCGTGTGGTTTTTATATTTCAATAATAAGCGATTCTTTTAATGGGTTCGCTCTTGGTATCAATTAAGCCCGGGGACAAAACAGGATCCACGGATTTCAGGGCAAACTAGTTCATATGGCTTTTACCACAGCTATCCTCTGAACATAACTTTAAATATGTATAAAATACCTATATAAAAATATGTGAAGAATCGAAAAGTTTGAAAGTAGCCTTTTCAGATGATTTTTTATTGTTTGATAATTTTTTCGGGAGTTGGATCTTAGTTATTGAATTTATATTAAAAAAAAAGTTTTATAAGCAAGAAGTAATGATTGTTGGAAGCGTAAGAAAAAAGGGTTTTTCCGTTTGACATATTTTCGTTTCGCCAGATTTCTGTTACTTCCGATTCTCGTTTCGCCTGATTTTTTTCGACAGTAAAAGTACAATCACAAGGAGTGGTGGATTTAATTAAAGTCACAAGCTTTATTTTATTTGTACGACACATTTTCATTGATTATACATATTTTATGTGGATGCTACTTTATTAGGATCAGCGTAAAGAAGTTAAAAAATATTTTTCTCTACATTATCTTCTTTATGCTTTGTAAACGTGCACTTGAATAGTTTTTTTAAAATTTGATCTAAAATAAAAAAATAATTTCTTATTAAAAAAATCTTATTGCAAATAATATGAAGATGAAACGCATAATCAATAAATTAAGAGAACATTTGATCACTACAATAGAACGCTTAAAAATGTTAGATAGCGCTTTTCGTCGGTAGATTGCCAATAAACAACATTGAACGATGTTAGAAATAGCTTTATTTTATAATATTATCGTTAAACCATCAATATACCTTATTAATACACCCGTATGTTTTCTATTTTATTCGCAGCTGTACGTTTGAGATGACAATTCGACAGGTTGTCGAAAGAAATATCTGTGAAAGCGATAAAACTGGTAATAAATGTTTGTAGTGAGGACAATAACGAGATTTTTACCGGTTTCCGTGCAGACCGCGGCGGCTGCGACCCCTCGCGTGCAAAATGTACCGGAAGCCGTGCTCACGGGATAAGCGTATGATCGACAACTTCCTTCTGATAATGTGCAATTATTGTATATTTCTCCGGGGTTTTGGTTAACGGTCAGACGAACTGCGAAACAATGGCGGTCAGCTGTCGGAACTAGTTGGCACTGTTCCGACAACAGCTTATCTACACATTTCTAATCACTGTACAGAGAAGTTTTTTTTATAAACATAAGATTGATACACGAAAGTTACTCATTTAGGGTTAGTATTGCAATCATCTAATTGTTGCTTATACAGTGGTAATATACTTAAGTTTAATGTCGGTTGGCGCCTAGTGAACGTGTTTGCACAGGTTTTATTACACGTGTTATTTATTTATTTATTTTATTTTGCACGTGTTTGCAAATCAAGGTGCAGTTGACAATAGATTTCTAGTTTTACTGTTGTTACCCAATCACAATCTGTAGAAGTATAGATTTCGTTTATCATCTGTTGTGTCGATTTGGCATGTTTCTATTGAGAGCTAGTGGCGCATTTCGCTGGTTCCTGTATTATGGTAAATTAATTACTTCTGTCAATTAAATACTTCGAGAAGTGTCGTTTATTATTATTCGTTTTAATTATTTGCGAATGCAGTTGTATATCAACCAGACTTGATAGCCGTCATATTCTCTTTTATGTTTATATCTTGCATTATTCAATTCTATCACTTGCATGCGTCCATCGGACAGAGTGATGGTTGAACCGGGTGATGGTATGCTGTATGAAACAAACAAAATTAATTATTATAATAGCATAGCATATGGTTTCAATGGTGAAGTCTCTTGGGGCAAGAAGTGCAATTTATATTCAGCTGGCAAATTCTTTCTTTCCATATTTGTGTTTCAATTTTATCGAGTCAAGGAACCTTTTGCGCGTGTTTTGTTAGTAAGAACTTTCCAGTAAGTACTGGTAGACAGCCCCGATTATAATGTTTGGCCTCTACTTAATGCCCTCTTCCAATGTTAGCCTAAAAGTTTTTATATGCTCGGATTTTTTTAGCTTCTTAAAATCATATTATATGTTGTCGGCACGAAACCTATAAAGTGGGCGAACCGCCCGTTCCGAATACATTTTCTTAAATAGATTCTATTCTTATTTATTCTAAATTTAACAAAATACTTTTGCATTTTTACTACACAAATAAATATGCATGAAATCTATCAATGCAAATGACGCTAATTATGCCACCAGTACTAGATAGCAAAACGCTGCCTAAACAGTCGTTGACAACTTACTTCCTAAAATCGATAACAACTCAATACGATACAGTTAACTATAATAAACTTTAAGTTCTTCAACTTCGGTGATCGGTTACTTTCTTCCCTCGGCGAACAATGTAATGTTGTGATCAAACCCCCTTAGCATCAGTTCTAAGACATTCGGTAGGACCCTTTGAAACTAAGCCTTAGTGGCGCACCAGCTCCGCCGAAAAAGAAAATTTACACTATGGATAACTTCACCCAAATCTGTTCAGTCGTTCGGCCCCAGCGAACGACTAACAAACATCTAAACATACATATGTTCACAATTGAAATAATAAAAGTATATACCTGGCACAGGTTGCCTGCGCTCGAAGGAGCAATGCAGCACATTGATCAGTTTAATATCACAGATCAAATACGATCGGTTAACAAATTCAAGCGCCTCGGATGCTCGTATTGCTATGTTATTCACGTGCCCATTAAATATGTAACAGACTCCAGGATCTCTTACGTTATTGGTCGAACTTAGAAGTATAACTATCCAAAACACATTGAACTTTACTGAGCAGCGGTTAGATAAGTTTAAGTCGAGCTCATTGCAAGAGCGGTATTAATAAAAGATAATAAATTAATCTTAAATAATAATAGAATAGACAATTTATATACTAAACGTAAACATTTTGTATCAGCATATAAAAGAAACGTTGAGTATCAAGCGAATAAAGAGTATTTAATATTCATATGGTCATTAATCAGAAACACTCATAGCCACCTTATTAAAATAGGCATATAAAAAATCTAAACCTATCTAATCTTAAATAAAAAAAAAAAATCTTATAAGAATCATTTAAAAAAGCATTTAGCAGCAAAAGTTTTTACTTTTTCGCTTTCTACTCTTTTGGCAGTATTAGAACATAAGTTTAAAATTTTGTTGATAATAAGTTTTGCTGGAAGTGGGCAAAAATTTACGAAGCTTTTGTCGTCGCATTGAAGACAACCACACTTGAAAATATTTTAGCAATATGACTGGGTCGTATGCCTTATTCGTTTTATTACCTCAAACGTCTTTAATACTTTCTCTCTTTTAGGACCAAAATAATGCTGGCGCAATCCCTACTTCTCCCTCCTCTCCACTATCATCATTCTCTCGTCATCATGCTTCTATTTAGAAATGACTGATGAGCAGTCCAATAAACTCGAGCAATGAAACTTGGCCATTTGCTTAAAATTGACTGCGAAAATCTGACCACGCCTCCCATTTTCGCAAGGAGCTAAAATAGCTTCCCATTCTACAGCGCCGTGGCATGCATATCTTTCTCACCCTTTTCGATGTCCTTAATTATCCTTATTCTCCTGCCTACCTTCGTTCTGGTGCCCCAGTAAAAACACAAACTTAGTTGGGCGCCTTTTCAGTGCGAACTACCAGCTCTGGAGCTAACTTTTTATGTGTTACTAGAAAGTCCATGCAATTTATCATTTAAAATCAAACTCAAGGAGCGTTTTCTGACTTTATTACAATAATCTAACCATATTACGAGAGCAAACAACACAACAACAGTATGAGTTGTCACAGGAAATAGTGGCAGCCAAAAATACGAACCAATTCAAGAATAGACTAGATACTCGCATTAAACATCACATATAATATTTTGAACCAATGCAACATTAGACACAGGCAATGTTTCTGTCTGAATTGAATTGGCTAATAATAATAATAAAACGTTTCTATCATATCATTTATTATTTAAACATATATAAGTATTACTTGAATGGTTGTTTATACTTTGTGACAACCACTTATACGACGACCCATACTTAATCTCTATTGACTGGACCTTTGTAACTTGTTATAAATTAATGTGCATAAACTAATAAAAAACTTCATCGCATTTTTCTGTCGTATCTAATTGTCAGTTGTTATTGATACCTTAAAAGTTGTTACGTAGTTTGAACGAAATATTATATTAAAAACGACAGTTGTTTAGTCTCGGCTAGTATAAATTATAAGGCATATTTGGACATACTTCATGCTAGTTGTTAGTTATATCCAAATAAAAAGTGGCAAAGTATCTTGTGTAATGATAAGATCTGGTTGAGGCGTTTCTAATTGTATGTCCACCACTGTACGTAGATAATACTATAAATTCTTTTTCGCGAATACGCATATACGAAAGAGGCGAAACGTATACAAAATATGTCGAGAGCGTGTAACTTCGCACGAACACGCTGGAACACATGATTGTCAATGTTTCTATCCATTGCAAAATTCAAGAGTAGGACGCTGCCACACAGACGTCTGAGAATCCCGTTTGAGAATATAATTAAAATTAGTATTTATTTATTTAAAAATTTTAGGAAAACTTACAGCTAGGTAAAAGTACAGGAACATGAAATAAATACAGAAGGCCACTTACAAGTTAAATGTATACTTATGTTAACAAATGTTAACTTATTTTATTTATACAGAATATATCTTGACTACATAGAGAAGTAGCTACGTAGTCACATTCCAAATCGTAACGTGTATTAAATACGTGGTCACAACTTCTTGGGTCCTTTAGTTCGTTCGTTAGTTTTGTAAACGGATAGTAGTCTGACGGAGCCAGGTCTGCACTGATGGTTGAAAGTTCGTTTGATATAGTTCACATATAATCACAGCTGTTACTTCACAACTGGAAGCGATCTTGTTATTCTTGAACATTATCAACACTTACATAAACAACAGTCAACACCAGCGAGACGCTACAAATTGTCCGGCGGCTTTTATTTTATTATCGTGAATTTTTAAACGCTTGACCGCAAGCTAGCCTGATGGTAACCGACGATGCGATCTAGGATGTGACGCAGTGTCTAAAAAATACCTATTCACTCGTGACTTGACTCAGGCAAGAGTTCCACTCTTTAGCGGTACGGATCACAAACGCTTAGTGCGTCTCTTTGGTACGTCAACCATATAACGGTGGCGCCTATTTGTAAGTCTGGCTGTCCGATGAAAAAATGGTCACTCCAGCAGCGCTCGAATGGGCTTCTTATTTGTGGCGACAGCCTCTGCCGCTGTGTTAAGTGTTTGTAAACATTGTAATATTGTCCCGTGGCAGACATCCGCATCCAGCTGGCGGAGCAGACGCGAGTGCTGGAGGCGCGCGCCGAGGCGGCGGCCGGCGTGGCGGGCGAGCTGCACGAGTACTGCCGACGGCGCGCCGACCTGGAGCATGAGTACTCGCGCGCCCTGGACAAGCTTGCGCGCGCCGCGCATCAGCGCCACAAGGACCAGAAACACAAGTACCTATCACTACTGTGCTGCCTCCACCGCTGTGGTATATCTACCTGAGGAGAGGAAGCGTCAAATTTACTCAATACTGACTTTTTTACATACATCCTTGGCCTATACAATATACAACACAACCGAACAAATGTAGTCACTATGTTATTTACTATCTAACGTGTTTCCTACTTGGTGAACAAAAGGTATGTTTACAGTCAATGCGCTTGTTGTTGCTTGCGCCCATTTTTATTGTCAATTAAAAGACGTCCTGAATGGGTGGTAGGTTAAAATTTTGGACAATTCATAATAACTTATTTTAAGTGCATTTGAATAAAGTTTTTTTCATTTCATTTCATCTAGGCGACCAAAGTTGCGCTAACATACGTATATACATTTTTGCATATCATATTTTTGCCCTCCTTAAAAAACTCTACAGCATCAAATGATAAAGCACATATAATATCTAGATAATGTGCCGGTGTACGCCGCGTACATACGTTGGATAATAAAATAGTGCAGATGTTTGTGTGGTTAGTAAATAATGTGATAAAGATAAGCTTTTATTGGCGATAAGACATAATTAGTATTAACATCATCATATTTCAGGTCATATACGATCCCTGTCCTCGGGTACATTACATTACATTGTTACATTTGTTGTAATTTTTTTCACTATACAGTGTTATATTATTTCTACCAGATCAATTAAATGGAATGAAGGATTTCGGTAAATGGCGGACATCACTGCCTAAGTTGTTGCCATTTATCACATCACAGTATCGTTATACGGTAACGGTTGTTAGTAAAAACCGTACGATTTTAAAATATTGAGTTAATGTTATAAATAAAGGGAGTAAAGACCGGAGTTTTCAATGTGTAGCCTTGTGGGACACCAGAACTGAACATAATAAATAATATTTGCTATGGCATCTCTCCACAGCCACCCGCTGTGGATATTTGTGCAGATAGCTTATAAACAAACGCCGTATTACTATTATTGTGTTTGAATATTAAAATAAATTATTAGTCTGTCAAAGGCTTCAGAGAAATCCACATAAAGTGTTCATATAAATATCATCTTATTTTATTATTAGCTTCTCCAAAAATGTAATTATAACCGTTATTGGCGATGGAAGTAGTGTCTGGGGATCTCGAATCCGTGTCGATTGTAAACTGACATTTATTTTAGTTAAGCACGCAGCTAGAGTTAAATCAGATAAGTGTTCTCGTGCATGCGTATCAAATTAGCCCTAGTTTTGAAGTTCAATCGACTTGTATTCATCGCAGACGCGAGCAATGGCCACTGACGGGGGCGTTCGCGTGCTGGCAAGCGGCTCTGGAACACACGCGCTCTTTATCGCGCGACCACGCAGCGCTCGCCGAGCTGTACGGCGGCCCGCTCGCCGCCCGCCTGCAGCGCGCCGCCGACGATGTGCTGCGGTTGCATCGAAAGTGCCGGGACATAGGTGCGTCACTTATTGTGCTTTAGATTCACTTAGATTATTATTTAGTTCTTACACTTCCACGCACATTAGTTCACATGACACAAAAACAACTTTTTTAAGGAGTTTACGCATAATTTATTTGATATTTAATCCTGATGTTTCGACTCCTATACAGGAGACGTGATCACAGTGGTCCTCATATATTTTCTACTACTACTACTATCTGTCAAAATTGTTATATAAATCAAGTTGTTTTATTTTGCATTATATTTAGTTACTCAATTGTTGCTACGATTGCATTGTACACTATTGAGTCTACCACCAGTTCGGAAATCGGGAGGCCTTGCCGAGAAGAACTGGCACCAGAAACTCGGGAACTGATCTCCATCTCACTTTTATTATTTGCAAAGGAGCTTATTACATCACTAAGATCTTGCAGTGTGTGTCTTTGGAGATATTATTTTTTTTTATTTTTGGATCCCAAGCAGGTGGAATGTTCCAACCTTTATCTTTATTCAAATTAAGATAGCCTCCCGTAACGTAACATCCTAGGAACAAATGTTTGTTCGCGTTTGCGATAGTCGAACCGGAAACGAGGTGACAGTAGTGTGTCGGTGTGTGGTGCAGTGGCGGAGCGGCACGAGGAGGTGGGCCAGGCGCTAGCGGAGGCGGGTGCGGCGGGCAAGGCGCACCTAGCCGCGGCGGCCGAGTGGCGGGCGGCCGCGCTCAAACTGCGTAGGGCGCACGACCAGCGCCTGCGCCTCGCCGCCGACGACCCGCCGCGCCACAAGAAGCTCAAGGCGCTCGACAAGGAGCTCGACAAGGTGACCACTCTGCGCCCCGTTTCGCCCTGCCATTGTGAGTTGTGATCGTGATTCGTTCTGACCGGTTGCGCGTTGCAGAGGCGCGCTAGGCACAGCGCGGCGAGGGGCCGGGCGAGGCGCGCGCGAGCCGAGTACGCGCTGGCGCTGGAGGCCGCCAACGCCACGTTGCAGCGCTACTACCTCGACGACATCGCGGACATCATGCTGGTCAGTGCCTATCCGAATTTCGATATTTGCTTCTCAACTTACTAATTTTAGTAGGCTGTTTAAATTAATAGAAGTGTATGGAACAGTAGACCACGCAATATAATAGTTAGCCGTATAAGCAATTTTACGCTAGTTAATCGAACCTGGGGCACGAGGCGAGTCAGTCTACAATCACACCGTGACTCATAAACATCTTAATAATTTTATCTATTGTTTAGACTCAAGCGCCTCTTTGATAAAAATAGATCATAACTCATACTACTCACTTGCAATAGGAGTATATTAATGTTGGTACATCAACATTTTTTTTGTACTCTCTCACTTTTTTTTAATCATCATGCGATCAAACACATATATTTAAGTATTTTCGTGTCAATAAACTCAGACTTGGAATCATTTATTCTTTTCTTTGGTGCACCATCATCAGCTTGTACGAGAAGAATTCGTGATTTTAGCTCTGGAGTTTGAGCACTTCAATTCTTAATCCTTCTACCCCTACTTCGCACCCCTGACTAAACACATGGGTAACTCAACAAAGAGCTGTAAGCCGCAGATCAGATCACTGTTCACACATGTGAGCTGGACCTGCGAACCGGTTTACAGATCAGCTCCCTCAGTACCTAAATCTAAACATTTGGTTTCGCCGTTCGCGATTCGTGAGCTGATAACAAAACTCGTGTGTCTGTGGCTCTGTAGGTGAATATACCTAACTTAATGAGCCGTGAGCTGTTTGTTTTGCCGCTGAGCTGCAGATCAACGGTTCAAATCTATTTAATCTGAATATTTGAACCGGTTCAGAACTGAGTTACCCATGTCTACCCTTGACATCGGGTCGATCCTCAATAGTGCTAAATTAGTTTATGTTACATAGAGAGAGAAAGAGAAAGAGAGGGAGTGTAAGATGGGTCCGCCCCGGTTTCCAGTGTACGGAGGTGGGGTTCGAAGCGGTGGTATCGCGTGCGGTACGCTGCGGGGGCTTGGCGGAGGAGGGGGCCGCGAGGGCGGCGGGCGCTGGGGCGGGGGCGCTGCAATTGGCTGCGGGCGCGCTGGACGCGTTGGCTGACCGACAGCGCGTGCTGGACCACCATGCTCGGGCTTTCCAGCTGCCGCGTCCGTTGCCTTACCAGGCTGCGCCGCCTGACCGACAGGTGGGTCACGCTGATGAAGGTCAGAAGTAATGCATTATGAGGCTAAATATAAATGTAAACACAGTACATGATAGATTGAAATAGCAATCAAAAATTGAAAAAAGAATTGAATATTTTTGGAAAAAAGTTAGAAGCTGTTTAAATTTTGTTGTTATTGTTAACAGTTGTCGTATTTTTTATAAATCTTAAAATTATTGTGTTTTTCACATACATGATATAATATTTTATTATACTACAGAATATTAAAAGATTAGTTTCCATTTTATCAGTTCCTACTCAAACAAATATTAATTCATTTACCTATGAAGGAAACAGACGGGGTCCCAGATGAGACCCTCGAGGAGTGTTGATGGAAGTAAATAGAAATTCAGATTAGTAATTCTTGTGTGTTATATTTTAACTTTAAACGATTCGATGTCTAGTAGGGATGTACGGTGAAACATACATTGATTTATAATATGAATTTAATTTTGTTAATATAGCATTCTGCTTACTTAGCACTTACACACTGTTACGCGCAATATCAATTGTTCAGTGTATTACACGCATACGTATCAGCCGGTTTTTTACCTTGTCATCATATATCATTTATCAAGAACTTATTATCAACATGTGTGGGAGTTCACCTCCCAAGGGAACTCTTCGCTGTCTATTAGGGAAGTTTCGTTATCGTGACTAAGTAACGAGTGCCAGCAGGATGCAGAGATGCAGGCACTGGTGGAGGGCGCGGCGGAGGTGGAGGACGGGGCGGCGGCGGCAGCGGCGGGGGAGTTGCGCGCGCGCCTGCAGCAGCTGGAGGCCGGCGCGAGGGCTCTGCGCGCCGAGTGCCGCGAGAGCGCCAAGACTCTCGACGCCGCCGAGGCGGAGCTCGTGCGGCAGGTGCGGCTATTACTCGAGCGCTAGCACTGTACATGGGTAACTCAACAATAAAAAAGGGCCGCAGATCAGATCACGGTTCACATATGCGAGCTGGACCTGCGAACCGGTTCATAGATTAGCTCACTCAGTACCTAAATCTAAACGATACGTTTCGCCGTCGCGGTTCGTTCGTCGAGAATAATACTCGCGTGTTTGTGAATGTACCTAACCTAGTGAGCCGTGAGCTGTTTGATTTGTCGTTGAGCTGCAGATGAACGTTCAAGTCTATTTGATCTAAATATTTGAACCGGTTCAGAGTTGAGTTACTCATGTCTAGCTAGCACTAGTGGCTCCTATTCATTTTGTATGAGGTCTTGCTACACCAACACCTCAACTGCTATATCTTCAGTGATACGAGATGAAGATAAATATCATGTATTTATAACGTGTTTCCACAAATATATAAACGGCTATTAATTAAAATGCTGTTGTCAGTGAGTAATGCGATCGGTGACGGAAAGCAAACTAAATTATAATTAAATATTTCATTTACAAAAGTGCTGATTGACAAATTGATGCTATTGTGTTCATTGTCACATTCATCATTGTCACTGTTAAATATTATGTGCAATGCTCATACAAATGTCTAAGGTCGGCAATGTATTTAATTTTTTTTTTTTTTTTTTGCATTCACTATGCCTTATTTCTATAAGACATAAAATACGCCTCTGAAATCAACCACGCCACCGAGCCCTGAGGTGGGAGGCAGGAGCCCACCTGAGGGCTCGAAGGCGTGGTTGTTTTGAAGCGAAGCTTATACGGATGTTCGGGCCACACGCATATCGCTCGCTCTCCGCGCGGCCACTCTATCCATGCTAAGCGTCAGATTTAACGGTTACACGATATATATAGAAGCCAGCTGCCTCATCTAAGTCCTGTTATTTTAGCACTGTTATTTTTTTACAGGCATATTTTACATGTTATAAGGTTGGCAATACTTATTTTGTCTCTGCTACTAGTAGTATGGATATAAATTCGTCTATGTACTTACACTTCCGTTTATTTTTTTTGACATCTGTTAGATTGCGTTCTGTGTATCACGTTACGGTAAAAGAACTTGATTGATTTAAGCGAGAGTTTTAAAACTCTGCTTTTTGTTAGAAATAATATCAGTCACCACTCGATATATTCAATGCTTCATTCAATTTATCCAATATAGACTTATTCACAATTCCAAAAGCTATTCTAGGATAATTATTCCTTGGAAGCTCTTTGATTATTTTATTATTGCGTGTGAAATATTTAACATACATCTCCAACAGGAGTATGTATTAAAGTAAAGCAGAGACTCGAAAACATTCTTTCGAAACATTGAAGGCGTTTCTTACGGAATTTGAGAAAATCTATATTTGATTTTGTCGCTTCTAAAACAATTTGTAACCTGCACAGATGGAAGGCAGCGATGAGCATTGGGACGTGAGCGGTCTGTTCGGGGCAGAGGCGCGAGAGGGCGTGGGGGCGCTCGCCCCAATAGGGGACGACTCCGACTCCCGCCGCGACCAGGAGGATTATTACCTAGCGGTAAAAATTGCGTTATGGATAAAATTAAATAATATTATTTAGTAACTATGGTTCCTGTCAAAGATTGTTCGGGCCGTCCTTATAAATGACAAAATGGTAATTATGGTAAAAATTGTGTACTGTATACATTTTAAATAACTAATCTAAAGAAATATGGTATGAGTGTGCGTGTTTGGTATGGCTGATGAATGCGGACTGCTTGTGCAATGGTTGAAAATAAGGTCAACTTATAAAGTGATAACAAGGGAAAAATGCATTGTACATAGCTAGTTCGTACAAAGAGAAATAATCAATTCTGTTAGTCGAATGCGAAACGAAAAGCATCGTCCACACCTTTAGCTGAGGTGGTAGAAGTAGAGCGTTTTATCGTGTCGTATTTTTTAAGTGATAACTTCTTTAGCATCGTTGTAAATCGAAAGTCGATGAAACGAAAAAGCGACAGTAACAAGAGACACACATAAAGAACAATGGGCAATTTTGTATGGAACCCGTACCCACCTTGTAGCATTATAGACTAGGTGTCATTTAAAAGACGCATTATTGACTAGCTCAAAAATTAATGAACGAATTAATGAATGAATGGGAGACCGAAGATATGACTTCTTCTTTATTACATTTTTAATAGCCAAATGCCATAACAATTTGACTTTTTACTTTGTTATCTATGCAAAGTGAAAATAACCAGTCATTTTTTCTGTCTAAAGACCAGCTTAGCTTCCTATCGTTCGTTTTTGGTACGGAAAAAATATAAATTAAAAACGAACAATCTTAAAAAAACAGTTTTATTAAAACAAAACATAGCAATAACATTATTTTTAAATTGTGTTGTTACTCTCAATGATTATATCATCCCAAGCGCTTGCCGGACCTACGAAATTATCTAGGTGCCTGCCAACACCTAAGTACGATATTATGCTAACAGTGTGGGCACAGGAACCTAGAGTTCTCATACCCGTCAAGCAGGAGCAATAATACGCTTCGATGGCTTCTCTGCCCTGGACATCCATTTTGATTAAAATATTATGTATAATATATTTTATTTGATACGGGCCTGTATAATATATTTTATTTACCACCAGCAGTTTTCTAACTTGCCAGCAGTTTTCGGTCACTAGCCTATGCTGCGACATACTAGGACTACGGTTAGATGATACTTCAATATAATATATACCCATGTTTCGTATGTTCCCAAACTGAATAGAATGACGTCTTCTGTCAGTTGTGGAAATGCTATTGATGTCGCCGTCACTGTAGTGAACACCGCCCGTTGTCTGTTCATATTTTCTGCAACTACATAATGGCCCAGTCTATTGGGTTCGTTCATTCTGAACTATTATATCAATAATGGCGTGAGCATGCTCAGTCTGTCAGACGCTGCCTCAATGCATTTATGAGGGCTCCGGCAATGCGAAAGTCTTCAAAAACGTGAGGGAGTGTTTTATTTATAAGGGTATGCTTAAATATCTTGTAGTCCCTTTTGAACAATCCGTTTATAACTTCGATGATCCATCGCACTATTGTAATTTGTCGATATTTATTTGCTTGAACGTCCGTTAGCTGTGTGGCATGCCTATCTTTGCTTGGCGGCATATGGGCAACATAACCAGCACTTTCTATATCTGGTATAGAGTCTCTGAAACTTCTATCTAATATAAAAACGTCATCTGTTTCTAATATTAGGTGCACTGGCGACGTTTCATCATTCGTAATCTCACTAATGATTTGGGCATAAGTTTCTGTTCCACTGTTGTATGGTCTACATATATCTATAATATAGCCATCTGGGCAAGTAATTATAAAAGGTTTCAATAAGTTTTTATACTTGTGTAACCTATAAATCTTTTTTTGAAATAAAAAGTTTAAGAATTTTCGGCATTTTCAACGTCGAATATCTTTTATCTCCCGCAAGCTACTAAGTTGCTCCCATAAAATAAATTTATACACTTTCGAAGACCTCTCTAATGGTACCAATTTCAATGTGCTACATGGTGGGTACGTTTTGCTCCATGTTCTTTATAAGATTGAACGTAGGAGAAAATGAGATAGGAAGCATTATACAGTGTCTCTTATGTTCGCTGTAGTTACTCTAGTTACCATAAGCCTCTTGTATCATTTATCGAAAATGTAAGCTCTGAGTCTGAATAAATCTATGTAGTATATACCACTATGATAATTACTAAAACCTTCAATTATCCTCTTCCTAAAATTTTACATTCATCTCATTATCTTGAAACCAACATTTTTGAAGGTTTCATTTCTACCGCGTGTGATTTATTAAAATGATCACCAACAAGGATGCACCAATACTATTATAAAATATGTACTACAAACTTAATAATAACTCGATATAGTGAAACCTCAATCAGAAGCGACAATGGCACGTGACACTCGAAATGACAGCAATAATAACAAGAACACTGTATTAAGAAGGTTTTATATTCAAAACTCTGGAGGCGTTTGGAGTCCCGCAAGGGTCTTCCCTGGGTCCCCAGTTATGTAATTGCCTTTGCAGAAGTTCCGCGCGTACGTGTCGTGCGCGGGACGGCTGGCGCGCGTTGAGGCGCGGGCGGCGGCGGCGAGGGCGCGGCTAGGGGCGGGGGGCGGGGCCGGGGCGGGCGCGCCTCCCGCGTCGCCCCCCTCGCCCCCACTGCGCGCGGCAGCCCGCGCTAGGAGAGGCCGCTTCGCCGCGCCGTTGGCCGACCGTTTGCCGCTGGTTCTGACGTCGTGCGTGCGCGTGATCGCCTCGTACGGGCTGCGGCACCAGGGCGTGTTCCGCGTGTCGGGCTCGCAGGTGGAAATGCAGGCGCTGCGGGCCGCCTTCGAGCGCGGTGAGGACCCACTGGAGCGCGTGCGCGATGCCTCCGACGTCAACTCCGTCTGCGGCCTGCTCAAGCTGTTCCTGCGCGAGCTGCGCCCGCCGCTGCTGCCGCCGCAGTTGCAGGATGCACTGCTCAGGCTGGCAGCCTCGCCAGACGACAAGGTACGCAACGGTGTTCTCTTAGACCTCACCGAGGCATCGAATGAATGAAAATGAAATGAATGAATATATTCAAATGCACTTAAAATAAGTTGTTTTGAATCGACCAACATTTATATCTACCACCCATTCAGGACGTCTTTTAACTGACAAGAAGAATGGCCGCAAGAAACTCGTCAGCATTTACAGAAATAACGACATTTACAATATTATACAACGTCACCATACAGAATTCAAATAAAATTATTCTGTTAACACAATAATAGTGGGGTTTCATTACATCGTTGATTACAAGAAAATCAACAAGTATCTGCTTTAAGTATTCATTCGACTCCATAGCGATCCCGGTGTAACATCACGGGACAGGCTCGGAGTTGATTAATCAGGATGTTCGTGGATGAGCGGGTGCGTGCTTAAAGGGGATGTTGCTGTAAAAAGTTATTAATTAAATTTAATATTGTATAAGGTTCAAACAATGTTCAGTTATAATAAACGTCACTAAAATTATTATATAAAATGTTAAAAATGTATGGAATGTAGTATGAAATGTTTATGAGATGAATGTTAGGGAGTACATCCGTCCGATTAATCGATACTTAACGCACCACTTTTTGCAACGGTAGCGTCGACTGTACTGATCTGCGGTGACCTCGATTCAGTCGTCACGTAACATTATTTTTATTGAAAAATGTGTTTTTTCAATTTGAATTGTTAACAAGTGGTATCCTATTTTGCCGGAATTTGCCATGCTAAGTGATTACTTTCACCACAGGACAAACTATGTGGGGAATAGAAATATTTGACTCATGGAAAGATTTTATAAATATTAAAGTATAGTAATAGTAAATTCGTGTTTTTATAAATATTAAATATTCTGATCATTAAAACAAAACCGACAAGGAAGAAAGTTTTGCATTGTTTCTTATTTTGCATTTCGAAAGCGATCATCTTTAAATGAAAACATTTTATTTAATTTTTTATCGCTAGGTTTTATTGACTTGTTTCAACATATAATTAAAGGTTTTCAGCAATGTACATTCTATTATTGTACTTTTTTCCTCTGCCTCAGTCGGAGAAATAATACTTTTAACAGGATAACGACAATTATAATGACCTAAAAATAACCATGAATTTGTCCAAACGTATATAAAACGTAGAAATACCGCAGGTGTTCGTGCGAAAGCTGCGAGCGACGCTAGCGTCTCTGCCGCTGCCGGGAGTACTGGTGCTACGTTATCTATTCGCCTTCCTCTCGCAGTCAGTACCTTTATTTATCCCTCATTTGGTAAACGAACAGTTACAGATACACACTACCCATTTACCTCATTCATAGAACTCAATTGAAATAGAATCAAAGCTTTTTATTTTTGCAAAAGTTAAAAATAATTGTAACAACCTTTTTGACTAAGGACGGAGCGCGAACACACTTCTGGTCGCTTACACTGATTTTACTTAATGCACTAGACTTTGGATGCATTGATTTTTCAAAAGTTTTTGATAATATTAATCGTTAAATATGAATAACTCAGTAACATCCTTCAGGGATACGACTTGGGGCCCCTCTTGTTGACATCATACACAGAAAGTATAGAGTAGAGATGTGTTTCAGCTTGACTGAGTACAGCGAGTACAACATGATGGACGCGTGGAACCTGGCCATCTGCCTCGGTCCTACGCTGCTGGCTGCGTGGGGTGAGGGTGGAGCGCAGGTGGCTGCGCAGAACCTCGTCAACGAGCTGGTGAAGCGCACCATCGTCCACCATCTAGAGGTGTTCCCGCAGGACGTGGCGCCGCACACGCTCTACACCAGGCAGTCAGTACTACTCTCGGTCTTTTGTGATGTTCACATCTCGGTGCGATACTAAACTTCCTCTCTTGGGCGCAGGTTCGAGTGCACGGCGGCGCCCGAGGACGAGCCCGACGCGCGCGACCTCTCGCTCTACGACGACGACGACGGTACCCACCATACCACTTTTATTTATTTTTTGTTTTCACAAAATTATATTATTATAACTATAATTATAACCAGCATTGTCAACGAAAATGGATGCAATTTTTTTAATACCTATGAGAACTTAAAAAGAGATAAACTAGTGACGTCAAACGGCATTTTAATTAGGTATCTCAATCATAATCACAAAATGTGTAAAATATATATAAAAAGAATTCAAAGGACAAAGAAAACTATGATACTTGATTAAGAATAGGTGTGAATATTAATGATGATAATACGTTATGTAATAGTGATAAAAGTATGTGTGATAATGTTGTGGTACGAATGACTGAAATATATTAGTATGTAAAACGATTTAAAATGCAAAAACAAAGTCCTGTCGTAAAACGTGGAACAGCTGTATTAAAAAAAACGTTGTGTGTACTTATGTACGCACGTAAGAAGTTATACTTCTTTAGCGTAACTATACAAAGATAACTAAAAATTTCCTCTCGTGTGCCAGTACTCTTTGTGCCCACTTACGTGTGCACTGATGCACAGCCCCCTTTTTCTGCCGGCGCCTCCTGCAATTCGCATACCTCTACCGAGTCATCCAGCCCGCTGACTCGCAGCTCTGTTTTAATGGGTCTGGATACCGCAGCCATCCTCTGCAGAATTTCGTCGCACGGGCCGTCTGACTGTTATCCTCTCTCGCGACCTCTGATCATCCGAGCTCCCGACTGTGTAATTTTATTTTTTTCATCAGGGATGCCAAAGTCCGATAGCTTGACATCCTTCTTTGGTTGACTTTTGCCACCGCATATGGCGCCCCTAGCCACCTCTTCCTAGATGGCCAGTACCACCGCCGCCGTTTTGGGAGAGGGCAACGTTGGCCCCTTCGGTTTCACTTGGCTTGCCTACCCTTTTGCCGAGGGAGGGGCGCCTGAGTCTTAGCCGATTCCCCTCCACCCCTACGCCGCCCTATTCCGGCGGAAGGAGTCTCGCTACCTGGTCCCAGGTAGCGAGACTCCTTCCGCCAACGGTTCCCGCCTGTTCGACGATCCGGCGATCGGTGAAGGTGCTCACCTGCCCGCTTCCTTTCTGGATTGAGACTGGGCCCCCTACCTTCTAACAGCGGCTAGCGATAGCCTGTGCCTCTTCCCGTCCAACAACCTCCCATCAATCTCCAGCCCCTGAAATCGGGCGCCCACCATTTTCGTTACTGCTATAGTTTCCGCCTAAGGGTTGTGATCATCTCACCCGGCCTTTTAACTCCCCCCGATAAGACTACCGTTGCGATTCGGCTACCGTTGCCGCGTCTTTCTGGCCATTTGCCGTCTCCATTGACTTCTCGTCAAATTCCTGCCTCATCCCCTGTCGTCTTCTCGCAAATTGATGATCTGCTGTTGTAGCCGCTTGACCATCTCCCTAAGTTTCCTTTCTACTTCAAACTCTCCCTTCTTTGATAGTTTTGACGTGACAACGTCTTATAAATTGGTTTGCCGGGTGACACTTCAAGAAACTGCGTTACGCTCCGCTCACGTTATGCGCTCACAATGAGAGCGAGTGAGAGGCACGCGTCCCTTCCACTCGGGCATGGTTAGCCCGCCTAAGAGCGAGAGAGACAGACATAAAAAGTGGAAGGGACGCGTGCCTATAAATTAATGTTTTAAATATAATTCTTTGTATAAATAAATGTTTTAAATTGTTACTATTATTTCATCCTTCTTCCTACTATACGAATGAATATTCACATTAAAATTATTTTACCACTCAAAGTCGTTGTCACGTAAAACTTTCGCCCGTATACCGACTTTACAGGCAACCAACCAGTTTTTTTTGGCGACCCTGCCTTTTTTTGGCCACCCGCTTCTCGTTATTTTTCACGCCTTCCTGGAGTCTATCCTTCCGCGTCCGTTTTCAGGATCACCACTTATTAAGCCAGCATCTCCTGCAGTTCGTCCAAATCTGGCTCCGAACAGTCCGAGGACACTCCTCCCGCAGAGAAGTCCTCTTCTCTGTTTTTTGAGACAGTCTGCAGGGCACGTCTAACGGCTGGAATGTTGGATGTGAAATGCTTATGTTCATTACGAAAATGTACTCTCTCACGGTTTCGAATCCTTGGCGCACAATCGGAACTAGTACTGTCGCTCATAACTAAATCTAAGTTTTTGTTCAAACTTTTAATAAAAGCGTTAAGAAAATAACAACGTTAACCCTGATTATCTGTTTTGTAGATGAAATAAGCGAAGACGGCGAAAGTGATGAATGGCAAGACTCCAATTCGGCTGAAAACAGGTCAGTGTGACACTGAGGATTTCACCTTTATTTGCTGCCAATTATGATTCAACTATTCGTGCTCAGTTTTCCGTGGACCGAAGTCCGTGGTTCATAGAGCATCATATGCCAACTGATGTCTATTACTACATACTAATTCTGCAAAAATTCTCAGAGCTTCGCAATCTCAGAAGTCCTGGGTTCGACTCCCGGGCCAAGGTATATACCAGACTTTTCTATGTGGTCGGGAAAGAGTGTCTCAATGCGGAATGTGTTGGCGCAGGTCGGCGAGCGTGGAGCGGCGGTCATCGTTGGGCCCGGGCCAGGTGCAGGCCCAGGTTCCGCTCTCGGCCCAGGTACGGCCCCTCGAGACGACCGTCTAGCCAGGACCACTTTATCCCGTCACGAATATTGCATGCTTATATTTTAAGAGTTTTGGTTAAAATTGTATTATTGTCACCCGTTTTGTTGTAGCTGTGACTCGATAACTTTTATGAGAATTAAGGACTGAACTTATAGTTTTCTATACAATATTTCGGCCATTTTCGATGAAAAATGGGTTACGGGAATTGACATTTATTAAATTGGGAGTCGGTAGTCAGTTCAAGGGGTTGCGGAGTGAAGATTTACGATTTCTTAAAATTACAAAGAAAACCGTTATCTCAGTTTGAAAAACTTCTATAATTAAACGGATTTGACGCAGAACGTTCCTTTTGCGATATGACCATGAGAAACTATTTACTTTCGCACAATTGTTATTCGTTAAGAATCACAATTTTTCTTGTTTAATACAGTTTACTCGACTTCGCTTGAGTTGTACATAATATAACTCTTGTCTGTTGGAGTTTGCCCTCTATATGTGACAAAACTTACAAAACCCACTGTCTCTCTTTTTAGTAATATTATGCTGCACTTAATATTAATTTATAATCCACTAATTTAAATGACTAATGAAAATAATAACCAATGCTAATGTTGTTGTTTTTGTACTGTTATAGGACCAGCAGATTACAATATAATATTATCACTTTTATTACACTTCAAATAAATATATGTACCGCATTAATCAATAACTTGCTTTACGCATTAACAAAAATGTTAAGCTCTAAAAGCATGTTTCTTTATGTAATACATAGGAAAAAAAGTGAGAAGGTGACATTCTGTGAATTCGATTTTTTTAAATACATACCGACAATATCACCAGGAGCTGTTAAGTTCTTTAAACAGTGAGCTTATAGGAGCGTCAATCAGACTTTTTGTTCACAAAATTGCAGTAAAATGAAAGAAATTGTTTCTGCCAAAGTTTTTAAAGCTGCTTAGGTCCTACGAAAGGCGTCGCCGACGCACGACGCTAAGGCTAGAACGAACGACGAAAATCTCACCAATTTACGATCGAAAATGGTTGAAGTAGAAACGATCGCTGTTAATACACAGCACGCATGGTTAGATTATAATATATTGGAATAGTAAGCAGTAGAGATAAAGTGTAGAGGCTTGCAGCGTCCATGTTGGCTGCGTGCTTACTTCAGTTCGTGCAAACAGTTCTATATATAGAGTAGACTACTCAGCCTCCAGCGCGACACTTGGCGGACCATCTGTCGGATCATAACGCACAATGGCGTGTTCTCTCGCTCGCACGATTACACGATTTTAATTGTTAATTATTTTTAATGAACCTTCTTGCTTTCCAATGTTTTTGTATTATTTTCTTTGTCATAATTAAAACTTTAAAAAGCGCGCCTATTTCATTTTGACAACTTCGTGAAAGTAAAAATTTCGTTGGAGAAGGGGAGACCGTGCGAGCGAGAGAGCAATATAAGAGTGAGAAAAACAGGTGCTCCTCGAAGTACCGCGCACTATACATTGCCTGACAGAACCCTTGTCTGCTCTATCCATAGAACTGTTCGAGTTCGTGTCAGTCGCGCCATTCCGCAGCTGGTGGGGGGTGTGTATAGGTGCTTAAACAAATGTTTAACATTTATTGTTTTTAAAAATTAAAGTAAACTTAAGGAGAGCATTAGATTATATTTTAATAATGTTGTTTGACTATTATGTATGTAATGTATATACGAGTGGGTATTATAATGTTGCCTGTATATTTGTAGGAAGTGTGAGGTTCGCGCCCCGCTTTATAGATTCTGCCTTGAATAAAGACTGATGAACAATAAACTAGTTTTGCAAATGCATGTCTTTGTTTTAATTTCCGCTTTTGTTGTCACTGTTGAGTGTGTGTGCGTGTCTGCGTGTCTGCGTGTGTGCTTACGTGACTGACACGAGCGATTGGATGTTTTGGTGTTGGTGCATGCATGTCACGATCCGTATCGTCTCACAAATCATTTAATAAACAAATAACTAAGTGTGAGTGTAATATACAATTTGACTCGTCATCAGTGTCGGAGCTTTTAATGGTATTTAGATTAGAGATATTTAATAAGCAATTTTTATCGACAAATTGCCCCTCAAATTTTGATTTTCTCTTACGGCCGCCATTTCGTTTTCTTGGTAACCAAGACCTGGGCTCTCATACTAATTCGACCACCACTACTCATGTTAATGTCCTATCAACATTAAAAAGGTGTTTTTTGATAGCTAAGCATGTGGACAACAGTTACACAGCCATCGTGTTTCAATTGTCATGGAATAAAAAATAGAAAAATAAATAGATTCTTTTTTGTTTATTTTTTAATTATTGGCTTTTTGAGTAAAGCGAAATTTGTGGGGCAATTTGTCGATAAAAAATGCCATATTTCACACCATTATAGGCTCCGACACTGGTGACGGGACATATTGTATAATATGTTTGTATTCGACACGAAACTTACAATTTATCTATGCCAGTTAATAAAAAGACAAATTACGTAACACAAAAGTGTACCCCCAATTTTGATAAGCTGACAAAACCTTTAATGCAGTGTCCAAGTTGCAAAATGTCCAATAGACTCAAATGAAAAGTTAGTTCATTTAAACTAAAACGTGGTCGAGTGGCCGTTCCTGGGTTCGATCCCCGGCCAGGTCAATGTAGAAAACGAACTTTTCTACAGTGGCTCACATCTGGGTGTTGCGGTGCGCTACGTTAAAAGTTCCTTACAGAATAGCAAGTTAATACTTGACATTTATTGAATAATGTTATATTCAGCTGTTAGATACGAGAAGAATACACAGTGACGTCACTGTAGGGTGTTAGTTAGGCCTTACGATGTTGAGGGGGACGTTCCATTTATTAATATTACGTTTATTGGACAATGCGCTTTATTTCAATTATTAGTTTCGGTAGTTCCTACACTTCAGCATAAGTGGTTTTATTTTAATAAATTTGTCAGAGGCTACGCTTATTCCATTGTTTATTGCATATATTTTGATGTTTTAAATGTATATATTTTTAATGATCAATTAAACTAACTGACGAACCATCCATGCTAGTATCTACTTGATATTATGTGGAATAACATGCTTTAACCGCTATAATTGTAATGTTTCTTACATTCACACCAATTAGCTTAGCCCAAAGTGAGCACTATAAGGCTTGTGTTATGGATATTGTAGGTAACGGATAAACATACATATATGATACATAGATATAGATACAAATCATAGGCATAAACTAGCACTATCTGTAAGGATTCCTAATTTATGAACCCTATATGGAACTAATTAATAAAATTTATATTAGATGTAAACAAAAAGAAGAAAGACGCGAACAGAGGGAAACCCAGCTGATCACGTTCTAATCCACCGATCAAGTTTCGAATTAAAAGGTTCCAGCATAATCAGACAACATTTCTGATTCGGTGGGGGTGGCGCTTCGATCACCGTGCTTTCACTTTATGATAACGCTAGTTCCATACAGCTTTGACCACAACAGGCCAGTAAAGTGTATAGCACAGGTGCAGGGGTTATGATTCGCTGTTTTGCCTTTTGCACCGACGGTCCTAAGTTCGAATCCCAGAAGGGGCAGATGCTTGTGTGATGAATACGAAAATTCGTACATGAGTCACGTGTGTCTTATATATATACCTATAAATATTACATATCTATGTATCATATATGTATGTCTAGCCGTTACCCTAGTATCCATAACACAAGGATTATGGTGCTTACTTTGGTCTTTCCTAATTGGTGTAATGGTACTTACTTATTCTTATTACGACAAAAAAACAAAGGACGCGGTTTCGAGTCCTGTCAGGGACTCATTGTTGAACGTTAAACCGTTTGTTCCCAACGAGTTACAATCCTTAGCTGTAAAAAAATAAAAGGGTTGACTTATCGCGTAACAATAGGACAACCGAGGATAATACAATGATAATAGGTAGCAAGTGAATCAAAAGACTATATTCAGTTACAATAACTCAGCTTTAACATTTATCAAACACAATATCTTTTATTTTATTTTTTTTAATTAAGAATTTCCAAACAAAACATTGCGTCTATTTACATATATACATGCAATTTATAAGCGCTTAGCTCGATAGGAGGACTTGAAGACTAATATGAATAAGCAACCTTTTGTTAATAAGTAAAAACACCTGTAATATGAACTGTACTGTAATATGTTTAGGAGTGTGACTCGTTAGGAGAAAAGCTTTTTCTCAAGTCTTGACCTTCCTGCGCGCTAAATAAAAATTGCTAGAAGTACCATAAACATGGGCGACTTGCTGCCATACTAAATGATATGAGCGAACATCGGGGTGATCGAATCCGTACTAAAATTATAATATTAAAAATCATAATATAATGCAATAGATGCTGTTTGAGACATTATGTATGTCCCAAACACAGCATGTGACGTCAGTTCGATGCGCTTGCATCGAATGACATAGTTTTAATTTTAGTATGTATATTTCCGCGGACTAGTACGGGTCGCGTATACTTACTCGTTAACATTTATGATAACAGTTGTTACGTTGTGACAGAACATTATACTTTTCTAACATAAACTTTACTTAGTTCTCATTTAACATTTTATCACCAACAACCCTCGCTCCTCGAACATTGGTCCTTCGAACCTTGGACTTCACGCGCGTCGTATCGTTTCGTATCGGAGCGTGAGGTGTTTGAACTAGTGAACTATTGAAGTGAATTTGTGAGTGAAGGGTTGTAAGGGAACAACAAACACCGGAACACAACATTGACTTGCGTGTTTTGGTAAAGGACACGCAACACACGCAAAACACGGTAACCGGAGAAAACAAGTAAGGTCTTTTTAACTATATTTTTTTAACTGCTTACCTCATCAATCATGGTATCCGTGGAGTCTCAACATTTGCTGGCTGAAGAAATATCTAAAAACTTACGAAAAAAACGTGAAGATGGGGCTGAAAGAAAAAGTAATGTGGAATATTTCAAAAGGTGCTGGAATAAGTTAGAAGAACTATGGAATGAATTTCAATTTAATCATGATCAACTTTTGATGGAGTTGAGTCAAAATGAACCATATTTTGTAGAAAACATATATGAAAGGGTGAAAGAAGACTACAATGTCTTTAAAACATTAATTAACGAGGGGTATCAACGTCTCTTATCGAGCTCTAGTGCGACTGGGGCGGAAGAAAAGTCGGTAGAAACACCTGGAACACGTCAAGATACGCAACCTTCCACAGCAGCAGAAAGAAGTAGAAAAAATCAGGGTGGTTTTAGTCGATTAGATGAGTCATTAAGAAAACAGGAGGCAAATTTTAGAGCATTTGCTAGGACCGTGGCTAACATTCAACTCGAGGAAATGTCGGAGAAGTGGGAATTCGAAGACTCACTCAAACGCTTAGAAAATCGATGGTCTGCTATTGATAACCTGCATTGGGAGATCGATCTTTAGCTTAATGGAAAGGATTTATCATACGAGTCGCAATATGCTAAGTATGAACATCAATTTCAAACGTTGCAGAAGGAGATAAACAAGAAGATGTGGTCCGAAAAACACAGGGAAAAATCAACACCCCTGTTAGACATTCCGGTATTTAGCGGTAATTACAACGACTGGGTTTCTTTCAAGGATTTATTTTTAGAAGTTATACACAACAATCCCAATTTATCTAACGCTCAAAAGTTGCAGTTTTTAAAAACAAAAATTAAAGGTGAAGCTGAGAGACTTGTAAAACATTTCGCAATTACTTCCGAAAATTATCGTACTTGTTGGGAGATTCTCAGTCATAGATTTGATAACAAAAGGTTTATATTCACGTCGCATATGAGTATTTTATTTAACCTGCCGAACATTCAACATAACAGTACCATTCAAATTAAAAGGATGCACGACGTAACAAAAGAAACATTAAATTCTTTAAAAAATCTAGGGATAGACGTGTCAACGTGGGATCCTATTCTTGTTCATATTTTGTGTCAAAAGTTAGACTCTGAAACTTATTCTAAATTCCGTAAAGAATACACGCGAGCTGCCAATATTACAAGAATTGCTCGACTTCCTAGAAAGTAAATTTACTACTTTAGAAACATCTTTTCACCGAAAAACAGAAAACTTTGCTAATCAAAAAACATACAGCATCAAGAAACCTACTTTTAATTTTGCGCAGAAAGGAAATAATAATTGCGCAAGAACATTCCATGTGTCGACTTATAAATGCCTACTATGCAAAAATGATCACGGTATCTATAATTGCAAAATGTTTTTACAAATGCCGAATGACAAAAAATTGAGCACGGTGAATAAACTCGGAATATGCATTAATTGCTTATTTTCGCATAATGGAAAATCGTGTACTTCAACTAAAACATGTCGCAAATGCCCAGGTCAGCATAATACCATCATGCATGAAGCCCTGGACAAAAGCACCCACAGAAAGCCGCTGTTGAGTAAAGAAAAATGTAAAGGAGTAATTTATGGCGTAGGTCAACAGGAAAATAATTGCAAGAGAAAGATAAATATAACATGTGCCTCGCTATATAACGATTATACATTTAATTCCGTAGTTATCATTATGAATAATTTAGTAAAAAGTCTTCCAAACAAAACATTCTCGAAACCATCCTGGCAAGTTATTCAAAACATTAATTTGGCCGATCCAGAATTTTATGTCAGTCGGCCAGTAGATCTGCTTTTAGGAGCTGAGATCTATTCAAATATAATTTTAAGCGGAATAATAAAGAGTGATGACGTCACACAACCTACAGCCCAACAGACACAACTTGGATGGTTGTTATGTGGCAACGCGCAAACTTTTCAGTGTAACGTCATATTATCTAACATCGAGGACATCCAACGGTTTTGGGAGGTGGAAGACATACCAGAGGAGCAAGACTTTTCATCTGAAGAAATTCAATGCTTACAATATTTTCAAGACACCACATTACGTCACGAAAACGGAAGGTACGAGGTTCGACTCCCGATGAAACCCGACTTCCAAAATAAAATTGGCTTATCTAAAACAAAAGCTTTAGCTCAATTTCGTAACCAAGAAAGTAAGTTTGTAAAACAACCAAAATTAGCACAAGCCTATAAAACATTTATGAGCGAATACGAACAATTGCGTCATATGAAACCAATGAACGGGAATACGACACCTGAGTGTTACTTACCGCATCACGGCATAGAGCGCGCCGAATCTTACAACAACTAAATACAGGGTGGTTTTTAACGCATCTTGTAAAACATCAACAGGATATTCGCTCAATGATTTGATGTATACAGGACCTAACTTACAGCAGGATCTGCAGTCCTTGTTAATAAGATGGCGCCAATTTAAATACGTTTTCACTGCGGACATCGAAAAAATGTACCGGCAGATACTTGTAAACCGAGCTGACACCCCATTACAAAGGATAGTTTGGAGGGCGTCGCAAGAAAAACCTATACAAACATTCGAACTGATTACGGTGACGTATGGCACCAAGGCCGCTCCATTTCTGGCCATGATGACCCTAAGAAAGCTAGCGACTGACGAACGTGACAGTTACCCTGAGGCTTCGAAAGTCGTAGAACAATGTTTTTACATGGACGATGTGGTGCATGGGGTTCATGAAATTACCGAAGGAAAGATGTTGATTCAAGACCTTAACTCGCTGCTCCTTTCTGGTGGATTTTCATTGAGAAAATGGACTTCAAATAACCCTCAACTATTAGAAAATATTACCAACGAACATAAAAACAACATCGATTTTAATTTTAAAAGTGAAAACACTCCGAAAACACTTGGGTTATGCTGGAGTCCCGAAACAGACACATTTACATTTAAATACGAAATAACAACGCATCAGAAAATCACAAAAAGAATCCTCTTATCTCAAATCTCAAAGATATTCGACCCACTAGGCTGGTTGGCACCCCTAGTTACAAAAATGAAAATTTTATTTCAAAAAGTATGGAAATCGGACACAAAGTGGGATGAAGAAGTTTCAAGCGACATTTATAAGGAATGGATGAAAATACAAAATGAATTACATTTGATAAAAACATTTAAAATACCTAGATGGTTAAGTAGTAACAAGAATGACGTCTTAGAGCTTCATGGATTTTGTGACGCATCCATTGAAGCTTATGCATGCGTTGTTTACGCGCGAATAAAATCGCATAACAAAATTACAATTGTAGCTTCTAAAACTAAAGTAGTGCCCTTGAAAAAGACGCTTACACTTCCAAAGTTAGAGTAAAGCGGAGCACACTTACTTTCTAAACTTATTTTAAAAATAAAACGAACATTAAACCAGTATGAATTAAATGTACATGGTTGGACGGATTCGAAAGTTGTATTGGGCTGGCTGCAAGGGGAGGCTAGTAAATGGAAACCCTTTGTAGCAAATAGAGTAAAACAAATAACAGAGATTATGCCTGCAAAACGATGGCGCTACGTAAGCACAAATCAAAACCCAGCTGATCCCGCCAGTAGAGGTTTATATGCGTCACAACTACAAAAACAAAATTTGTGGTGGAATGGTCCCGAATTTATGCTTACATTCGAACCATCGTCGTCACCAACATCATTTGTAACAGATCAGGAGAAAAAATTGGGTCAAACAAGCTTAGTTGTAACTAAAAATATAGATCAACACGTCATAGAAATATTATTAACAAAATATAATAACTTTTATAAAATATTGCGTATTTTAGCATGGATACTCCGGGCATTGACACCGAAACGTAAACAATTACCGAGCTATATCACCTTACACGAGTTACGGAATGCAAAATTAACAATTATTAAGTTTGTACAATTTAAATCATATGAATCAGAAATAGTAAAATTACGTGATCAAAATTATTTACCTTCTACATCGAAATTATTAAATTTAAATCCATATCTTGATAAAGACGGAATCTTACGTGTCGGAGGAAGATTAGCTCACGCTAACTTGAACATGGAAATGAAACATCCGAAAATAATTCCTAACAATACTCGTCTCGCTACACTTTTGATAACTCAAGCTCATGAACTAACATTTCACGGTGGGCCACGTCTTACGCTTGCCACTTTGAGGCAAGAATATTGGATCCTCGGTGGGAACAACTCTGTAAAGAAAGAGTTAAGACAGTGCATCACGTGTCGGAAACAAGAAGGAAGAACGCAAAAACAATTAATGGGAAACTTACCGAGTGCCAGGTGTGACCCGGCGCACCCTTTCCATCACACCGGGGTAGATTATACAGGATTTGTCGACATCAAAGCCAACAAAGGGAGAAGCGCTAGAACATTAAAGGGTTACATAGCTATCTTCGTCTGTATGGTCACTAAGGCCATACATCTCGAGTTAGTCAGTGATTTGTCGAGTTCGTCATTCATCGCCGCCCTACGGAGAATGGCTGCAAGACGCGGCCTCCCTCGTCATCTGTATAGCGATAACGGCACTAATTTTGTTGGTGCCAACAGAGCCATTCAAGAAGAGTACCAGCACTTACAAAACGAATTTAAGGATAGTTTCTTACGAGAGATCACGGAAATGAACATCGAGTGGCATTTTAATGCCCCCTCGTGGCCGAGCGCTGGAGGGCTTTGGGAGCGTGCTGTAAGAAGCTTAAAACATCACCTAAGGCGCGTAATAGGTGAACAGAAACTTACTTTCGAAGAGTATGCTACCATCTTATCTCAAGTAGAGGCGTGTCTTAATTCGCGCCCATTGTGTGCTCTTACTGAAAACATAGAAGACTTAGATTTTTTGAGTCCGGCGCACTTTTTGACGGGGCAATCGGGTCTTACTATCATGGAAACAAAAGAAGATGCTCGTACTCGTTGGCACTTAACTCAAAAAATTATGCAAGATATTTGGAAAAGATGGAAAACAGAATATTTGAGTCAACTCACATCTCGCAACAAGTGGCAGAAGGAACATCATAACATTAAAGAGGGAGATATAGTCGTAATTCACGAAGATAATCTCCCCCCTGGAAAATGGGCCATGGGAAGAGTGCTAGAAGTGCACCCGGGAAGCGACGGCCTTGTACGAGTTGTATCGTTAAAAACTAAAAACGGCGTTATCAAGAGACCAGTACTAAAATTATCTGTATTACCATTAGAAAAACAAGCCAAACAAACAGCCGATACTCGGGAATGTATAAAACAAAACAATAACGCAAACCAAGCAAGTCCACGTAGCTTCGTTACCACAGCCATCATGTTTATATGTTTATTTTCCATATTTATTTCACCCGTACAAGCCTTCAATACAACAAAATTAAGTGAAAATCAAAAGATTTATTTTGATAAAATAGCCGAATTGCAACTGATTCGCGACGAGTGGAAGATAATCGCATATTATGATTTAAATCCTTACTGGGATAGTACCTTGACCTATACTCGATACTATAAATATTTACATAGCATGTGCGAGTCAATAAAACAATTCTCACATTGTAAAATAATCATATTACAACTACAACACCTGTATGACGAACTCGAGCGTAATAATAAAGTTTTGCTGAATAACCATTTAAAAGCTCGTGCCGCTCACCGGCGGCGGCGGAGAGGTCTTATCAACGGTGTCGGGTATCTGGCGAATAGCCTATTCGGAGTACTCGATGAGCAGTTTGCACAAAAATATGAACAAGACATTCAACTCGTACGTGAAAATGAAAAACACCTCGCACTTCTTTGGAAAAACCAGACCTCAGTGTTAGAAACAGAATTCAATCTATTAAAACAAACCAAGGAGTATATACAAAAACAAAATAATATGATGGTGAAACATTTATCTATACTGGATAATGCGGCAAATACATTAGTACGTCAAGTTACAGCTGACGAAGAAAAATCGGACTTTACTATGTTAGCCATGGCCGCGAATAATATCCTGACTCACCTGAAAAATGTCCAAGATGCACTGTTAGAGACTATCACAAACATATATAAAGGAACAATGAATATTCATATATTGGACCCTAGAAGTTTGCAGCATGAACTTAACATTATTTCGGGTTACTTGTCAAAGGACCTGACTCTACCGATATATAATATCCAAACAGATATGGCAAATCCTTATCATTTGCTCACTATAAAGGCGAGAGTGACAAAACAATACCTTATTTTTGAAGTGAAAATGCCCTTGATAAGTAGAGACAGTTACTATTTGTACAACATTATTCCCGTACCCTATCAAACGGGAAATAAAATGTTAAAAATAACTCCAATTGAAGAATACGTTGCCATTAACTTACATAAGGACTCTTACTTACCGGTAACTAGAACAGAGTGGGAGCACTGTTTGCCTCGAGACGACTTGACTTACTTATGCCAATTAAAAACACCTATTTACAAAATGAAAACCGACAATGATCTGTGTTTAAGAGCAGATAACAAAGAATATCAATGCTCAGCTAAAATTACTCCTTGCCAAAATAAATGGACTTCTCTACACAAATTAAATCAATATTTATATTTTTGTTGTGGCGAGTGTCAAGTTCGTTCTCTCTGTGAGGATCGCGTTACAATCCATCAGCTGAGCGGAGCCAATATAGTGAACGTAAACAATAACTGCGAAATAAAAACAGAGAACTTTACTATATACACCCATAATAAGTTAAAAAGTAAAATGGAAACCAAAGATTCTTTTGAAACCCTCAACATAGCACCCATAAACCATATTATAAACTTAACAATCGAAGCAGTAACAGAACATCATACTAATGATTCGAACCACATGTTCGTAGATTTAGAACAACAGATAAAAATACTGAAACAACAGAAACCCTTATCGGAGACTTCGAGTATTTCTGTTCATGATCTGCACCACTACACGCTTATATACGGCATAGTGGCGGTGGCAGTGGTGGCGGCTTCGATCTACGGGTGCCGTCGCGTGCGCCGTCGCTGGCGCGCCATGGCAGCGCCCGCGCCGCACGTAGGAGTATTTGACGATTTTAGCTGGCCAAAATTGGAATTATTGAAAGTGGCCGTACCCACTTAATTACCTACCCTTATTATCTCTCGATAATGGTCGCTTAATGAGCAGTTAATGGTTTGGTTATAAAAGTAGTAATTGGAACTACACAGTCTAGTTAAATATCCGATCTATATCTGCGTGGTTCATTTTATTTACGAGCGATTTTAGTGGTGTTTATTGAAGCTGTGCACAAGTGTTTACAACAGAAGTTTTTTAGTTTTATATCATGGATGAATCTATCACAGGTATGTACATTATTTACTCTTACTACCGTTTTGAAATATTAATTACCACAAAAGTTATGTACCATCAAACTTAGCATTTTTTTAACGAATTTTAAAGTAAATTTTGACTTTAAAATTGAAAAAGTTGTAGTGCGCATTGAAACCCTTTTAGCTTTTTTCGTTTTTCTATGAGTTTAAACCACTAGCTATTTTAAAATCTTAATTTCAACTGCCTGTTGATGCCATCTAAAATTTAATCATGTTCTAAGCACATCAAGGTCCAAGATGAATTTTTCAACTTAATTTTTTTTTTCTAGATGGGTCATCATGAATACAAACAATCTCTCGTTTGGATTTCTACAACAGTATTCAGCAGCAGGAGGCTCCAAATTTCAATGAAAAAATGGACTTAGCTGATCAAAATTTGTTATCAAGAAATCAATATACCGAAGAACTAAAAACAGTATACAAGCGTCAAATGTCGAGGTTGAAAGCTATTTTTAGAAAAATGTGGTCGTCTTCATCCAGAACTCATGAAATATTTATTAAGAAGCATGGCCCTTGGCTGCAAGGGAGTTTCCAAATACCGGGTACCCCATCCACTCCATCATCAGCCGGACGACCAAGAAAAAGTTTTGTCGATTCTAGTGAACGTTCAAAGAGGAGAAAAACAGAACAGCTCAGGAAAGATGTGGAACCAGAAGCTATTGTTTTTGCAGCTGAAACTTGTTTGACAACAAGTGGCAAAAGAAGTGCTGCAACCGTCCTCAAAGATCTTTAAACATCTCGAAGAATATTCTGACGAAATGACGAAGTGGAATCTAATTAAATATCAAAATATAGTATGTTATTTACCATAATAAAGTTTGAAAAATAATATATCTTTTATTTCCTCAAATCCAATTGAATAGAATAAAATGTAATCCCTAAAGTACCCATCTTTCCCCTATATCATTGGCGGATTAAGACTTGTTGGGGCCCGGGGCTATTTTTGATTTTGGAGGCCTTTTTTATGGACCAGAGCCTAAAAATGACTAAAAAAAAAATTTTTGGGTGCCCCTAAATTTACGGGGCCCGCGGGCCCCTAGCCCCCCCCCCCCTCCCTCCTTGATCCGCCATGCCCTATATTGAACGCCACTGGCTTGGATTTGTACAAAAAACATTTAATTTACAATTTCTTGTCATATGGTAAAGTTACAGCTGTTAAAAAGAGAGAAATAATTTTGGCCAGCTAAAATCGTCAAATACTCCTACGTGCGCCGCTGGAGCAGAAGCTGCGGCCGGCCCTGGACGCTGCTGGCCCGCGGCCCGCCGCGCGCTCTGCCGTTCCGCTGAGTGATGTGTGAGTGAATATAAGTGAACATAGTGATCGAGTAGTGTACAGTGTTCAAAGTGAAAGTGTGCCACGTTATATAGAAAGGGCCACAACCCCTTTCGTTGTGAGAAAACAAACATTAAGTGAACAAAATATAATTTAGTAATCTAATGACTCTATCAATTAAACTTTATAATTTTAATTATTGTGATATACTTAGTTATTTATTATTATTATTTATGTTGTCATTTGACATGTATTTTTTTAAGAACATTTTTAATTTAAATTAAGTTACGTTATACATTTTATTAATCGATTAATCTTTTTTACGTTGTATATAACATTTTTAAGTTAGAAATAGTAATCTTTGTCATTGCTTCCCTTGGCAAGATGTTTGAGACATTATGTATGTCCCAAACACAGCATGTGACGTCAGTTCGATGCGCTTGCATCGAATGACATAGTTTTAATTTTAGTATGTATATTTCCGCGGACTAGTACGGGTCGCGTATACTTACTCGTTAACATTTATTATAACAGTTGTTACGTTGTGACAGAACATTATACTTTTTTAACATAAACTTTACTTAGTTCTCATTTAACATTTTATCACCAACAACCCTCGCTCCTCGAACAGATGCTGACCGTACAGTGTTTGTTCTCGGTCGCATATGCACTGATTTATTACACCGTAGAACCATGTCACACTAAATCGGCCGAAAGTAAAAATAAAAACAGTATAAATATAAATGTAACATGGTTCAACGGTGTACACATCTTAATGCTCATGACTATATAATCTGTATAGTCGATGCAGTCGCTAAACATAAAGCTTCGCTATCACCATATATTGGAGTGGAGCCGATTGCTAGTTCCAAAAATATAAGCTCTAGAGAGTTCGGTGTACATATGCTGAAGCTTGAAGCTTGAGAAGCTGAAGCTTCTTGAATAAAGAAAAAAAATGTTTTCTTTATTTTTTTTTGCTCCTCTCATAGAGCCAATGTTTTTTGTCCATAACTTTTCTATTTTTGCAAATTTCAAAATTCACGATCTACCCCTTAACCCGTTGATTCGATTCATTACAAAAAATACGAAAATCGGCTAAGAGCTCTTATACACGGGCGGCACGTTGCCAACGACAGTGCCAACTGCAGCCGTCGACACTCGTCGACAACAAGCGTCGACGCGACGGCGGCAGTCGCTGACGCTACAGACAGGGAGCTAGACCAACCCACAACGAACGCGTTCTTCTTTTTCGTTTTTGTTGGCGACGATGGAGTAAAGGTAATAACAGTGTTTCTTCTTCCAAATCCATTTTGAAACTGGCCCAGCTCCCTGTCTGTAGCGTCATCGGCTGCCGCCGATGCGTGTCGACGGCTGCAGTTGGCACTGTCGTTGGAAACGTGCCGCCCGTGTATAAGAGCTCTAAGAACTTCAGTGTTATGGCGTCACATACATTTCGTCATTGACGCTGATCCATGGCAGCTTCGCTCGCTCCGCTCCAATAAGCTTAGTAAGTTTGTTAGTCTTGTGAAGAATAGTCCAATTGTCGTATATGAAGCTGTGAGTCGTATTGTCCACAGGAGACCCAGGAGGGCGCCCCGGTGCCGGGCAACTCTGCCGGGCCCGCCAGGTGAGGGACCGACCACTCCTCTGTTGAGGAATATGGGTTTTATATATATCCAGTGGATAGCGCCAACCACTCGATATCGCAGTGATTAGCGCGCGCTGTTGCGAATATGCAACTTTTGCAAAGGATGGTAATTTTATGGGTTAGCGTTTGTAAGCTCTAGGCGAGTAAATTATTATCTCGAGTTCAATTTAACTCTGACAGAAACGTTAAGTTGTTGGTCCCGGTAGGATCATAAGCATCAGGAAGGTTATGGCCCATTCATCAGTTGGGACATTAAAATATTGATTACGACTGTGCAGCAACAGGTTAGCCCACTTTTTTAAACGTTTAAAAGTAATTGCGCCTTCTCGTGCTGTCTGTAACTATTCTTTAAAGAGGAAGTCTCCGAAAATAAAAATCCACTAGAATTTAAAAGGTCTGTCTATATAAAAAAGCTGCATACATGATTTATATATATCTGAATAGAAGCCTCTCTATAGGAGTTTTATGTAGTCAATTACAGCTCCAATCACGCCCACCCGAGTACACATTGTTGAGCTCCACTGGCATGTTCCCCCGCAGGCGGCTGGCGGAGAGCACGCCCGACCTGGTGCTGGACCTGCCAGCGCGGGCCGCCTCGGCCGGCGCCCCCGCCCCCGCCCTGGCGCCCTCCCCCATCCCCTCTCCCTCTCCCTCCCCATCCCCCGGTGTGGAGCAACCCCCCATACCGGCGCCCGCCGACTCAGCTGCCGATTCCGCCGACACCTTCGTGCACAACCGCGACACGCTCAAGAAACGACCCCCCGCCAGGTTGGTGTCCACCTCTGTCAACCGTCTACCTCTGTATGTTCCACCTTCTTGTACGACCCACTTGTTTTACCAATTTCCATCAGGTCGAGCAGCATCACTGATTCGGCTTCGGCAAACGCATATTTAAACAAAGTTTTTCAACAAAATGGAAATTTTAATTTAAGACTTTTATAACTTGAATTCTATTCATATATTCTATAAATAAAAATATATATATATCTTTTATTAGGAAGATACCAGGAAATATTTCATGTAGCATGGTACTAACTAGGTCAATATCGAAAACTGCGAACGAAAGCGAGAGATGTTAAGTTTTAGAATAGAATATTGTTCGTATGCTAGAAACATAATACATAAAGTTATTCCATAAACATTTCAAGTGCCACAATGATTTGCTAAATTTAGTAGCATGATCAATAAATCAGAACTGTGAACACTGCCACTGGCGTCTGTAGTACAAGTACGCTGTTTTCTAAAAGGTATATTTGGCTAATTTTGGGATGTCCTCTAAAACGAGCACGTCAGGGTGCTCCGCTTGGCCACAACACTGAGTTTACCACGTGCGTGTTTTCAGAAACACGCCGGTGCCGGACGACAGCGGCGCGGAGTCGGACGGCTGCGCAAGCGCCGACTCGGCCCCAGCGCCGCCGGCCGGCGAGGAGTCCGCCCCCGTGTCCGGCCCCGGCTCGCCGTCCGGCGGCAGCCCCGTGCCGGCGCGCAACACGGCGCGCGTCGCCGCCAAGTTCGCCGACCTGACGCTCACCGGAGGCTCGCTCAAGCCCGCGCTCGCCGCCAAGCCGGCGCTGCTCAGGTTCGCTACCCATTCCACACTCTTTCGGCTGAAACTACACTGTTAGGTCGGTCACGGTTCGTTCGCGTTCCGACCTAGTCTGGTAAAATATTATTAAATGATCAAATGATATTAAACAATTAACGCATCCATACTATACAGTCAAGTTCCGGTCGAATCCCATTCCAGTCGCGACCACTCATGAGGAAATTTTGTTTGAGCGAGATCGAACTTGTCACGACATGTGAATGTTCTTTTGTTCACTCAGCTTCGCCCATCGAGCGACAATCGCATCAAATGTAATTAATGTACATTTGAAAGATTTAATTAAATTCATATGGAATAATGGAGACAATTGATTATTTAAGTTAAATCTAATTAATAACGATGTCTGAAACAGTGTGGACTTTAGAAAAGGATAATTTATGCATAAAACATTGATTTTAAAATGATATTTACATTTTTGACCGCGAATATTACAAAAAATTAAATACTTTAACGTTTATTTTATTATGATTTATGAGCAAAATAAATCCCACATTCGATTATTGACGGTTCAATACTGAATCGTGAACTGAGCCAAATTGCCTAATGTGCATATGATTAGATTCTACCAGACAGAGATCGGACCGCTAATGAACCGTGATAGACCTTCTAGTGTGGATCTAGCCTTATTGTTACTCATCGCTATTCATATTACTAGACCAGCCAGCCTCGGGATTAGTTTAACACGTGCGCACCGTGGCACATTATAATGTGTTTGCAGCGCAATGGTTGGTGCGCCCCTTGTTGAATCACCCCTATACATTTACCGTATACGTGTATCTGCCTTACCTTATCTTCACAAATCTAATCGTTTAAGCCCTCTGCAGTTAATATTTGAAGAGTCCTGACGTTTCAATTATTTTTAATGGCGTAAACTTTTAGGAAGTCTCTTACTTGAAAAAAATACTAGTACTAAATACAAGTACAAGCTCATGTACGCCACATCCATTCAGTCTTTGGTCTCAATATTTTAACCGCACTGGTATTCGGGGTTCTATTGAAACTGTACTAGCGAGCTGTATAGCGCGTTATACACACCGGTTTTGTCACAGATTAGTTGACTTAAAGTTCCCAACAGCTGCACAGTAGCTGTAAAATATGGCTGTCATTGAGCCGGGGGGCTGCGACTGGTAGTCCTATGAACATGGACATGTCGTTGATGGATCAATCTCGATCTCTGGATTGCCTTAGTGACACCGCTTGTAATGCGACATTGGACATGACGGACTGGCAATCAGTTGTTATGGAATTGCGCGCTTTTAGAGACGAGATGCGTGGCGAAATGAGATCAAACCGGGCGCAAATGAATCGCGTCGAAGAAAATCTACTTTTACTGACCACCAGGATCGTGGAATGTGAAAGCCGTATAGAAAATGTAGAGGAACGATTTAAAAAATTAGAGCGCCACATAAATACAGAAAAGGAGAATACTAATAATATTTATAATAATGAACTTTTAACTTCTATAGCTCAACTAAAATTGGAGATTAATGAGCGGGACCAAGATCTTTTATTAAATGACCTAGAAATAGCAGGTATACCTGAGCAGGGGGGTGAAAACCTTGTTCATGTTGTGACTGCTCTAGCTAAGAAACGGGGCACTGATCTCACTGAACGGGACATCGTTAGCACGGTTCGAGTTGGTCGAGTGATCGATGCCACTACTGCGGAGGGGCCTAGAATATCGCTGCTGCGGCCCATCGTCGTGCGGCTGACGCGGCGCGCCATTCGAGATCAGCTTCTTCAAGCCGCGCGAGTCTTCCGGGTAATCCACGTAAATTCTATATTAATGAAAGACTTACAAAAGAAAACAGGCGGTTGTTCAGGCGTGTGCGTGAGATAGGAAGAAATCTAAATTGGCGCCAAGTCAGTGCGCCAGTCTCACGATAAAGATGCTCCGCGTCATCGTATCCGTACTGACTCTGATCTTTCCCGAGTTTTTGGTTCTGATAGTGTTAGTTCTAATGATGTTTAATGTATACGACACATGTCACTATAATGTTTTGAATTTGTTATGTGTAAGCTCATATGCTCGCTTCTCACTTAATTATATTTATTTGCCAGCTTATAACTACATCTCAGAGGTATATAAGGTTATTTCGTTAGTCAAGTTTTCTTATAAATCTAATAACAACATATCAATGTACTATTCTAAAATCTACCTTATAAAAGCTTTAAATGCTTTAGTACAATTGTCAAATTTATGTACAGAAAATTTCAAGTATTTGTTGCTGTTTATGATGTTTCTTCTATCATGCTTAAACGAGTATGTCTGCGTATTATTGTTATTATTGCCAATTTTAGCTATTTTGGCAAAATTAAGATGTCACTTTATGTCTGTTATAATCAAAAGGTGTGTCATCTGTTTTAGTGTTTCAATTAATTATTTTTGTTTAAAAACAATTCACAATGTCTATTTTTTCAAAATTAAGGTCAAGTTTTAGTTATAAAACTTATATGATTGTGTGCGCCGCATCGACTCCGACTCAGAATAATGATTCGCAAGATCATTATTTAATTCTTAATTCGTCCCGAAGAGTTTTGGCTCTTGCTTTGCTATTATGCATATTTGTTTGTTGCTCCTTCTTATATTTATTATTATTTAATTATATGATTACTTATTCAATATTTACATTACTAATCCGCAATACAAAAATTACCTTTTCTATGTCAATATTGCAAATTCTTATTTTAAATTTGATTTAAGAAGTGATGTCTCCAAAAAATATTTTTTTGAAATTAGCACTTTATAATGCAGGATCTCTGAATACAGGTCACGATGACTTCCTTATTGCCATGGACCGTTTTAACGCTGATATAGTGGCCATCAATGAAACTTGGTTGACTTCTGGAGAGGAATCGCGTGCTCCTGTTGCGCCCGGGTATCGTTTGCGCAATGTGCCGCGTCCTCGATATATGCGCGGTGGAAGGGGTGGCGGTGTTGCATTTTACGTAAAACGGGATTTAAGAGTTCGTTTTTTGAGACAATTGGGGACCGATATAGAACAGATATGGCTTTCTGCGCAAGTTAACGGATATCGTGTTATTGTGGGTACAGCATATAGACCACAGTGGCTCCATATTGATCAGTTCCTCGATGCACTGACTGAAACTATCTCAGGCTTCCCAGACTATGATCATTTGGTGCTTATGGGCGATTTCAACGTAAATATGCTTGACATTTCTAACAGTGGTGTTTCTAAGATCAATGATTTTCTTCAATATATGGACCTCCAGCAGGTTGTGCGCGACGCTACTCATTATTCTGTTCACACTGAAACACTTATCGACCTTGTGTGCACTAACTGTAAAGTAAGGGAAGTCTCAGTTTCTAATATTACTGGATCCCTAGGCCACGCAATGGTGAATGTAAGCTTAGTGCTCAAGAGACCTAAGGCAGTGCCTAAGTATGTCACGTATAGACCGTTAAAGCGAATAGATCTAGACAAATTTAATGCTGACATAGAGGCTTTGGATTGGGAGTCTATTTTTGAATTGTCTTCAACGGATGACATGGTTGAGAGATTTAATTTTTTTCTTTTATCGGTTTTGGATGTACATGCTCCTGTTATTAAATCCAGAGATCGTTCTGAACAGGGTTTGCCATGGATTACGGACATGATCAAATTTATGATGGGACTACGTGATGAGGCTTATAATAATTTTCGCAAATCGGGGACGGATGTGCATAAGCAATACAGTCGACTCTCGTTAATTCGAAACCCGAGGGACTCTTAAAATATTACGAATTATCGAGTGTTTGAAATATCAAATGGTTCGAAATTTGTGAGAGAAAATAAATAAAACTTCGAATTATTAAGTATTGATCAATTATTATTTATTAACTACTATTCTATAACAATGTCAAAAGTTTAGAGGTACCTTCGTGTACATACATGGATTCATAATATGAATTAATTAATCTTTCAAAAGAACTCTGTTATATTGGTTTGCTTCAAAGCTCATTGCTGCTGCTCAGACTGTTAATCTGTAGGTATACCAACGAAAGAGTAACAGTAACTGAATGATAACTAAACAAACTTATTCGTAAGAAGTGTGTGTCAAATAGTCAAACTAATCATAACAAAAACAAAGGCTCGTGTACGTTGATACAAGTTTGAACTTGTCGCAAAATGTACTTGCAATCTCTATGAGTTCGAATTAACGCGTTATTTTGTTATATAGCAATGTTTTATTAGTTCGAATTACCAAGTGCATAAAATTGTATTGATTTAGTTCGAAATATAAAGAGAGTCTGTAGGGAACTCGTGATAACTTTGAATTATAGAGAGGTTCGAATTATCGCAGGTTTGAATTAACGAGAGTCGACTGTACTACAAAGATATGAAGAATTTGGTTGCGAGTAGTATTCGTAATGAAAAGCGTGCCTTTTTTAATCATTACGTTAACTGCAACATCAATAATGGTAGACTTTTTTGGAAGAACTTAAAGCAGAAAGTAAATTTAAATCAAGAAAAACGCGAGTGCCTTCCAGATGGTTTTGGTGACCCCAATATAATTAATAATCATTTTTTAAATATAACAGGGCCTGGGAGAGTATCCGTTTCTCAGCTGAGTTATTTTGAGAGCCATCGATTTGACACAGTAACACCGCCGCTTAAACTTCATTCAGTAACTGAGGCTGAGGTGGCCAAATATATCTTGACCACAAAATCTAATGCTATTGGCACTGATGATATTAGTAGGGATATGTTACTGCTAACATTGCCGCGTACATTGTCTGTCATAACTTTTATCATAAATAAATCTATAGTCTCCGGCACAGTGCCTCGTCAATGCAAAACTGCATTGGTTACGCCATTACCTAAAGTGGTGTCTCCAAATGAACTCGGAGATCTAAGACCTATAAGCATACTGCCATTCTTGTCAAAGTTACTTGAAAAAGCTGTTTATAGCCAATTAATTAAGTATATAGAAGCCAACAACATACTACCGACACACCAGTCAGGGTTTAGGAGAGGTCGTGGTACAGTAACTTCATTGTTGGATGTGACAGACAATATTCTCACTGACCAGGATGCGGGGCGGGTTACGTTGCTGGCACTCCTTGACTTTTCTCGCGCGTTCGATTGTCTCAATGTCTCTCTGTTACTCGCTAAATTGGTATTTTATTTGTTGTATTTGTTGTATTTGTTAAATTGTATTTTACGGCCTTGCACCTGAAACGGTGAAGTGGTTCAGCAGTTACTTCACTGAACGTTATCAATCAGTGAAGCTGTGCAGGGAGGATGGATCATTTTTGGCATCGAGTCCCCAACTTGTCAGGCATGGTGTGCCTCAGGGCTTCATACTAGGTCCCCTTCTATTTACTATATATGTTGCAGATTTGCCGTCAGCTGTTAAGCACTGTAGATATCATTGTTTTGCTGATGATGTCCAATTATATATCTCTGCACCCCCATATAATATATGCGAGGCTGTTCGCCACATCAACGATGATTTGGACGGTTTAGCTACATGGTCTACAAATAATGGTTTAGTTCTTAACCCGTCCAAATCCAAGTTGATGGTACTTGGCTCAAGCAAGCAGACGGAAAGAGTTTTAGGTAACGTGATATGCGTCGGGATACGTGGTAGTAATATGGAAATTGTCAGTGAGGCTAAAAATCTTGGCGTGGTTTTTGATAGCCAGTTAAGGTTTGAGACTCACGTATTGGGTCTTGTCAGAGGCTGTTTCTATCGGCTGAGAGTGATGTACAAAATTCGTGATTATTTGACCGAGAAAGCTCGCGTAATGCTCTGCGAGTCATTAATTTTATCAAAACTTAATTATGGCGATCTTGTTTATGGACTTCGTCTCTTGGAGAGGACTCGGAAGTTAATACAGCGGTGTTAAAATGATTAATTGCAACACTGAACGCCATCTATTACTCTGTATTCTATATACTCTGTATTCTGTTCTGTTCGTCTCAATATATGCACTGGCTCCATCGTTTTGCTCAGTTCGTGTTTTTTATTTTAATTACCCAGTTCAATCAATTAAATATTAATATACAGTATCAGGTTATGGGCTATATATGTCCGTTAGTATATTAGAAAAGTAATTCGAAACATAAGTGCTGTGATTCAATTAGATTGAAATTAGATAACCTCAAAACCGGCCATTGAAGGCGAGGTCCTTTTTTTTTTCAGCAATTTCAGCTTAAGTTTTTTTTTTTTGAAAAAGTACTTAATAAAATGGCATCACAAATAACAATGGGTACAATTGAGAAACTAATTGGAAGAGAAAATTACCAAAGTTGGAAGTTTGCCGTAAAAAACTATCTCGAACATGAAGAATTGTGGCAGGAGGTTGAATCTGGCACAGGCTATGTATCTGATAGCAAGAAAAATACGAAAGCAAAATCGAAAATAATACTGTTGGTAGACCCAGTTAATTACGTCCATGTACAAGAGGCTACAACAGCGAAACAGGTTTGGACCAAACTTGAAAAAGTGTTTGATGACTCAGGGCTTAGCAGAAAAGTAGGTTTATTGAGAGATTTGATCACCACTAACTTGGACAATTGCTCGAGTGTCGAGGAATATGTCAATAAGGTTATGTTAACAGCTCACAAGTTGAGAAATATCAATTTTGTAGTAGGAGACGAGTGGCTGGGTACGTTGCTGCTCGCTGGCCTCCCTGATTACTACAAGCCAATGATAATGGCTTTGGAGAGCTCGGGTGTGAATATTACTGCAGATTATGTAAAAACTAAGTTGTTACAAGAAGTTAAGGTATCAGATTCAGCTGCTTACTATACCAAGTCATATAATAAACAAAATATTATGTCAAAGTCAATGCCAAAAAATCCTAAAAACCAATTTCAGAGGAAAGGGCAACCCAAAGGGCCACGGTGCTTTGTATGTAACAAGTATGGTCACATGAGTAGGGATTGCTACTTTAAAGACAAAAAAAAGGGTCCGTCAAACAGTGACAATGGTAATGGTTATTATGCTGCTTTTCCAGTTGCTGCTGCATTGGATGGAAGTTGCTGGTATGTTGATTCCGGAGCATCACTGCATATGTGCAATAACAAGAATCGGATGTATGATGTATCCCCATCAACTATCAACAATATTAAGGTTGCAGACAATAAAACAGTAGCAGTAAAAGGCAGTGGCAAGGTGGATCTTCAGATTAGAGACTCAGATGGCATAATACGGACAATACAGGTCAGAGATGTTTTATATGTACCCACACTAACAGTTAATTTACTTTCTGTAAGTCAAATGGTAAATAATGGCTGTGAAGTGAAATTTGAGAGAGATGGTTGTCAGATATATCAAAATAATAAGTTAATATTGACAGCATTGCATCGCAATAACATGTATATATTGAACAATGTTTCTGAAGCACCGGCATTGCTATCAACAACAGATGAGCGAGATATAAATTTATGGCATCTAAGAATGGGCCATCTCAATTTCACCGACTTACAGAAATTAACTGATAGTGCAGAAGGGGTTGAATTATCGAAAAAAGGTAATCAAGTTTGCACAACTTGCTTAGAAGGAAAAATGAGTAGACAACCATTTAAAAATACTGGTACTAGGGCTTCAGAAATACTCCAATTAATTCACTCAGATTTATGTGGTCCGATGGAGACAAGTTCTATTGGAGGTGCCAGATATTATGTTACTTTCATTGATGATTACAGTAGGAAAGTATCTGTCTATTTCATGAAGAGCAAGTCTGAAACTTTAGAAAAGTTTAAAGAATTTAAGAATTTAGTAGAAAATGAAACTAATAAGAAAATAAAGACATTGCGCACAGATAATGGAAAAGAATATATAAACAATGAGTTTAAATTGTTTTTGTGTAAATCTGGTATCCAGCATCAAACAAGTAATCCATATACGCCACAACAAAACGGTATGGCAGAGCGTATGAATCGCACATTAGTAGAGAGAGCTAAATGCCTAATTTTGAATTCCAGATTACAGAAAATATTTTGGGCTGAGGCGGTTTCAACAGCGGCATATATAACAAATCGTTCACCAACAAAAGCTTTGGACTACAAGACACCATATGAAATGTGGACAGGTAAAAGACCAAATTTAAATAACATGAAAATATTTGGTTGTCACGCAATGGTTTATGTACCAAAAGAAAACAGACAAAAATGGGATTCAAAAGCTACTAAGATGATATTTGTGGGTTATTGCGAATACACTAAAGGCTACAGATTGTATGATGAGAGTAAAAAACAAATATACAAGAGTAGAGATGTTGTTTTCTTGGAACACACAGCTAGGAATAATTGTGTAATTATGCCACTCACTTCTTTCCAAGAACAAGAAACAACAACCAAACAAGAATCTGATACCGATACTTTAGTAAATGAAAGTTCAGATGAGGATCGATTGTATGATACCAGCAGTGATATATCAAATTCAGAAAGAGATGATGACCCAGATTACACACCGGAAAGACTTGATGACGATTCTATACCATTAAGAAATATAACTCTGAGGCCAAGGAATATCAAACCTACTACTTATTTTTGTTACGAAAAGGAACCAACAAGTTCATCAGCATTGTTAAAGGAACCAGAGACTCTGGAAGACGCTCTTTCAAGCCCAAAAGCAAAAGAGTGGAAAGAAGCTATGGATAGCGAGTATGAATCGCTCCTTCAGAATAATACATGGACATTGGTAATTCTACCTGAAGACAAAAGAACAATCCCTTGCAAATGGGTTTATAAAATGAAAATAGATGCAAATGGTGAAGTTGTACGATACAAAGCAAGATTAGTCATAAAAGGATTCAGGCAGAGGAAAGGAACTGAATATAATGAAATTTTTGCTCCAGTAGTACGGCATAGTTCAATAAGATATTTGTTTGCATTAGCTGTAAAAGAAAACTTATATATAGATCAAATGGATGCAGTTACAGCATTTTTGCAGGGAGATATAGATGCTGAAATATATATGAATCAACCACCTGGCTATGAACATGGACAAGAAGTTTGCAGATTAAATAAGTCTATTTATGGCTTAAAACAGGCGAGTCGCCAATGGAATTTGAAACTTACTTCTATTCTCAAACAGCTGGGATTGAAAAGTACATCTGTTGATCCATGTATTTACTACAGAAATGATAATGGAAGCATCATCTTTATATTGATATATGTTGATGATTTATTAATTTTTTATAATAATGAAGAGAAAGGTAAAGAAATCAAGCTACAACTTAAAAGTAAATTTGAAATGAAATCGCTTGGACCTGTCAATTATTTTATTGGCTGGAGGATAAGTCAAAACGCAGCCAGAGACCAAATTTATATTGATCAAACTGCTTATATAGAAAAAATCCTACAGAGATTCAATATGACAGATTGTAATCCAGTTCATTCGCCCTGTGATCTTAGCTCCAAATTGATCAGCACAGGAGATCAAAACAATATTATTAGTAATGTACCTTATCAAGAAGCTATTGGGAGTTTGCTTTACCTATCACAAGGTACAAGACCAGATATCTGTTTTGTTGTAAACAAGTTGAGTAGTTTCAACAACAAACCAGAAATACAACACTGGTTAGCAGTAAAAAGAGTGCTACGCTACATAAAAGGAACTAAGGATTATAAATTAAAATTGAGCCAAAATAAAGATGAAAGAAGAGTGTTTGGCTACTGTGATTCAGATTGGGCTTCTGACATTAACAGCCGGAGATCATGCTCTGGCTATACTTTTTTGTTTCAGGGTGCTTCAGTCTCATGGTGTTCTAAACGACAGAACACAGTTGCCTTATCAACCATGGAGGCTGAATATATGGCACTAGCTACGGCCACACAGGAGGCTATGTGGCTAAGGCATCTAGAGTCTGAACTAAATTGGAAGCTTACAGATGTGCCTACCATAATTTATTGTGATAATCAAAGCGCAATCAAATTTGCAGGTATTGATTCTTACTGTGCTCGCAGCAAACATATTGATTTGAGACATCATTTTCTCCGAGAAAAAGTTGCTGATAAGGAAATTCAACTCTGTTATGTTGGGACTCAAGATATGATTGCTGACATACTTACAAAACCAATTTCTCCAAAGAAGACTGATGACTGTTCCATGGCTATGGGTTTGCAATTAAGAAGAGGATGTTAAAATGATTAATTGCAACACTGAACGCCATCTATTACTCTGTATTCTATATACTCTGTATTCTGTTCTGTTCGTCTCAATATATGCACTGGCTCCATCGTTTTGCTCAGTTCGTGTTTTTTATTTTAATTACCCAGTTCAATCAATTAAATATTAATATACAGTATCAAGCGGATCCAGAATGCATGCTGTCGTTTTTGCTTTAAGATTCCACCGCGCACTCATGTGTCACCTTATATCAATAACGCTTCAATGTTGAACATGGAATCGCGTAGGCGCTTACATCTTGCCACTCTAATGTTTGATCTTATCAAATTTAAGAACCCAAGGTATTTGTATGATAAGCTGCAGTTTTTTACACACCATCGCTCAGACAGTGGGCTGAGGACCTTGCGTCCTCTATTATCGATGCAAGTACACAAAACAGTGGCTTTTGCAGGCAGTTTCCGGTATCAGGCGACCAAATGCTGGAATAATATACCTCCACCACTAAGACAAATCACATCCAGACTTACTTTTAAAAATCGCCTAAAAATGTTAACCCTGGAAATGCAAAAATCAGGTTTAGGCACCAGTGGTCGTCTTATGTAGATTTCCGCACTTACTAATGATCAGTATATTTAATGGAAATATCACGATTCGCATTAATTTTTTAATAATATGTGCAATAATAATGTTTTCACATTTTTTTTTATCAACTATTATTTAATTATTCTATTAGAATTTCGTAATTTAATCTATTTTCTTATTTATACATTTTCATTATTACTTTTGACAATGATATTATTTATTTGTTATATTATAATATTTATTGTGTAGTTTAACGCGTTCGCGCTGTTACATGTAGACCCGTGCGTTCTCTGGGGTAGGAGCTGAAAATCAGTGCTTTGCTCTCGGAGCAAAGGTATCGCTGAGCTTTTTCCCTTTGCGTCGTTGCGGCACGCACGCTTAATTTTAAAATTTTATATGTATATGTTAAGATTAATTGTTGTAAACGTGTGTGTGTCTTATGATGCAAATAAACTAATTATCTATCTATCTATCTATCTAAAATAGTACAGTTAAGGAGGCAACGGTGGTCTTAAGGCTGATCGATGCCACGATTTGGGAATCCTTATGATGTTTCAACCAGATAAGAATTGCGTAACTTCTATGATAATATATTGCTTACAAAAGCACTCCAAATACCATTCTATTTTATCCAAATTATCACTTTAAGAACACATTTTGTAATAAATGTATTATTTGATAAATTGTATACGCCAATATAACATATGAGCGGATATTTTATTGTAACAATATTGTTCTATAGATATGAAAAAGTTAATTAGAATTAGATAAGAATATACATATCAATTGTTAAAGTTATCTGCGCCTAAAGAAAGGTGATTTTTTTATAAAATAACAAAAAATAAGCAGGGACAAATTAATCAAAATTAGTCTATTGTTCCTTAATTGAAAATGAATCCCAGAATCCGTAACTTAAACTCTAGAATATATTATAATATCACTATTATGATATTAATATGCCCAACACGGTTCAAGTTGATGAGTTATATATCTGAACGATCCTTTATATCGCTATAGTATCAAAATAAGCAATAATAATTGAATATTAATTCGATTAATCTATGTTAAAAAAATGTTTTAGTGGAGATTTTTACGGGTATTGTTAACCAATGTAATCGTAAAGTACTGGTGTGATCTCCATAAGGATCTTGTACATTAAGCGTAAATGTGACCTTATTAAAGGTTTACTCACAGAATAATAAAAAAGCTGACAAATAGAAAAAAGACATGCATACAGCAATAAGCTGGATAATACTTCAACGAAGTTCTACAAAATAGATTGGCTTCATTAATGTGCTATAACGGCGTATATATACTTGTATATCTGTTTGTATTTCTTTTACCTAATTTACTCTTATCATTTTGACCATAAAAGCAACGTTACCGTATTCACACCAATAGTTACATAAGCTATTTTTCATCATTATCATCATCATCATCATTAGCGCTAAACGTGCCTCTCCTCGCCCCGCAGACGGCCGACGCCGCACCCGCGCGCATCCCCCGCGGGGGCCCCGGCCGCTCTGGTAGCCGCCCCCGTAGGGCCCCTGGCGCCCACGGGGCCCGCCACCGGCGCTTCACAACGCGACTCCGACGCGCCCTGCTAGCGGGGAGTGAGCCGGGCCCGGACGGACGTCACCAACCTTTCTATTGGAAAGCGAATATTGTACCCCTTCACGTTTCCTGCCTTGGAGTTGCACACCTTGGCATGAACATATACTCTAGTAAGGACGCGCGGGATCGCCTCTGCCCCGGAGATTAGATTCGAGCCGAGGCGTCCTTCGCTCGGCGCTGAGGCGCGGAAGTGGAAGCTTCGACTCGTCGTCTAATGTGGACGATTCGCGGCCCCCCAACGACTCCAGCCAGAATCTCGACGTCCGAGGAAGTAGTCCGTAAGTGTGTATCGTTTTGTACCCGCCCCTATATAATGTTTATTTTTGTATGCGCGGTGCGGCGGCGCAGATGTGAATATTTTTCTAGACGTTTTGAGACGAGGCCGAGGCCTGTGTGATATTATTGTACCACGATACGGTGTACTGTATCGAATATCTCGAAATACCTGTAAACGCGTACTCAATAAACCAGTATTACTGACTCCCTTCAGTTTTATTTTTTGCCCCCGTCCCCGCGTATGGAGCATTGAAACACGTCGTTAATCGTCATAGTAATATATTTCTTTTCACAACTTATAACAATTTGTACAGAAGTTGTCGAACAACTTATGCTATGAATATTTAAATTCAAAACAAAGAGTGTCTTCACGTTGAGCCGCGGCCCACGCGGCGCCGTGTTCTACGCTTGCCATTGCCCTGTAAACCTTAGCCGATCAGTACGACATATCTATTTCCAGTCATCAGTAGACCGCTCTACCACTAATTGCCAATCTTTTTCAAATAAACCGTATGGATTTAGGTTTTAAAGTTGAGTGCTTTGACATTTTCGGGCAGGGCGAATTGCTGATCACTGGTCGGTTATGATTCGATTATACTGCAAAAAAGTGTACAAACGCCCTGTGGACCGCGTTTTGGGCAGCATTTTTCGCGATCGCAGCGCTCGCTAATAATTATTAAGCACGACGATCGCGACCCACACTGCCAGGTGATAATTATAACGAAGAATCAACGTAAAAGGAAACAAAACGAAAGCTTCACGTACGTAACCCAAATTACTTATTCTCCCGAACTCGCCGCCGGCCAAGTCAGGGGGATTTTAGGAGGTCCTCCTCTGTTCGTCTTTATCAATCTCCAAAAAATGTTTGCTTACATTTTGTATGTAATTAATACAAATAGCTGACGATTTCTGACGTGCATGGAACACGCGAAGGAGCGAAGCTAGGGTCAGGATCCCGAAACATGCGGGCAGCGCTTCGGTCAGTTCGGAGGCCGACTCGTCAGGTTCGATTTCATCCAGATGGCAGCAGGGACGTCGCTGAGAGGACTAGTTGTGTGTCGCAGAGGCCGCGTCGTGCAGTAGCCTTTAGTATCGCAGGCAGTGGTCGTGGTGCACGGCGTGGTGCATGGGCGCGGCGTTCTCCTTGTCGCGGTAGTGCGGGGGCGCGGAGGGGGGCGGGGCGGCAGCGCTCGCGGGCGGCGGGGGCGCGAACTCGCCGCCCAGCGCGCCCTCGTACTCGTCGCCCGACCCGTCCGACGCCTCCAGGTACCTGAAGGCAGATCGATACATTTTATACCCAAGATTGTTTCTGTTCACGTGGAATGTAAAAAACTGGTTAATTGACTGGGTTTTTTATTGATTAATTGAAAAACCCTCGCTGTTATTAGCAGTCGTTATGTTATATTGGCAACACTATTGTCGTTGGTTCGTCTGTTGGTCTATGACGGTTGACCTCTTTCCTTTTCTGTAATAACAATGTACATTGGTGTTATATTTACCTAATAAAGTCGCACAATAAACTAAGAAGTGTATACATTATATTGACTTAATATTGTCAGTGGGGCTGATGCGGTTCTTGTTCGGTCCGCTGAAAGGCGATAATTCCCAACGCCCTACTAGCCTATGCCGAAGATGATGAATCTTCACATGGTAGCCAATTCGCAAAGTCGCAAGTCACATCTTCAGGACGCAGCAAGTGAGCTGTTGTCAGCAATGAACACTATATGAGTGGACGTTACGTAAGCTCGCTACCTGGAAGGTCTTAAGCAGCTTACCCGAAGAGGCGAGCCGCCCCAGCGGCGCGGCCCTCCCTCCTGCGCGCGCCCCCCGCGGCGCCCGCGTCGCCTCCCTGTGCCCCAGACCCCGCTGCCCCGCCCCCTCCGCCGCCCCCTCCCACACCCTCGGAGCTCGCGCCCGCCGCGAACGAGTTGCTCGTCACGCGCGTCACGCCCGTGGGAACTTTCAGGTTGCGACTCTCAATGTGGCTGTCGAAAATCGTTTCATCATTAATTGTCCTAACCATTCTCTCGACACTCGACAGCACATTTGGATCTGCCTGATATTGTCTTTTGAAGAAATATAATTTATTCTTACAGTGTTACACACTCGGTGTGATTTCGATCGTATAATAGTTAATTGTTCACTAGGGCCGTCATTCGTTAATCCTGCCGTTATTCAAATAATTCCATTGGGTATAGAGGTTATAATTATTGTGATGCAATTATAGCGTTAGACACAGTAGTGTCTAAAGCTATAATTATTATTTAGCTTGGAGCTGTGCAATGTGCTCTGTGGATACTTCTAAGAAGCTAATGATATGCTTAATATCAATTTTTTATTTTAGTCAGAATACCAACAGCGTGTCTCATTTAACTAATTATTTCAAAACTTTGAAGCAATAACCTTAAATGAAAACAGTAACCTTGTTTTCTTTCCTTTTTACACTTATGAGCCTAGCCCAATTTAAACACTGTAAGGATACTAGGGTAAAGGATAGACACAATGATATACCTAATCCATGATTCCGGTACATATTTCTTTTTAGATCAAATATCTGCCTCTTCCGGGGCAATCGTACCCGAGACCGCTGGTGCTTCAAGCAGGCAGTTTTATTGTAAATAGTAGAGAAAAGATAAGTAGTAAGAGTCGGTCGGGCTTACTGTGCGTCGCGGAGGTGGAGCGCGAGCTGCGGCTGGTCGTCGGCGAGGAAGGGGCACTTGGCGCACGCCTTCTTGTTGTGCACCTTGTGCACGTGTGTGGCCAGACGCTCGGCGCGCGCCGCCTTGTACTCGCAGAGCGCGCACGCGAACGGCTTCAGGTGCGTGTTCAGGTGCCGCTTCAGGCACCAGTTGTCCACGCCCGACCACGCGCAGTAGCAGCACGCGTACCGCCGCTCGCCCTGCCACCCACCACGGACCCAACTGTATTCTAACGCTCGGAAGCTCTTTTAATTTACACGCTCTACTCGCAGGGCACAAACGCCTGCCCCGGCATAACATTCTAATGGGACGCGACGGGACCTTCACACGGGAGGGCCGAATGGGGAAGGCGAGAATTCTCCGTTTCAAAAGTGGTATCGAAAGTAAACCTTTCGGCGAACCGGCGCTTGGGCGGCGGGCTGGTGCGGCGGCGGCTGCTTGTGGTGCGGCTGCGCGGGGGGCGCCGCCTCCGCCTTGACGAGCGGCGTGCGCTCCAGCTTGACGGCGCCAGGGGGCGCAGGGGCGGGTGCAGGCGCGGGGGCCGCCGCCAGCGGGGGCGGGGCGCGGAACTCGAGCGCTGCGGGCGGCGGCTCCGCTGGCGGCTTGCTGTAGTAGTGCAGCGCGGGGGCAGGCGGGGGCGCCGAGGGGGGCGGTGGCGCCTTCGCCGGCGAGCGCCGGATGCGGTTCAGGTCGTACGGCTGGTCGCGGTGCATGCGCAGGAAGTGTTTCTTCACGTGGTCGGCGCGGTTGAATTGCTTCTGGCACAAGTAGCAGTGGAAGGGCTTCTCGTCGCGGTGGATGTTTTCGTGGCGCGTGAACAGGTCGCGCCGATCGGTGGCGTACGGGCACGAGGCGCACGCGTAGCGCTTGCCCGCCTCGGCAGCGTCGGGGGCCGAAGTCGCCGCCGCCGCCTCGGCCCCCGCGCCCCCGACGTTCCCTCCGTTGGCGCGTCGCTCATTGCGCGCCTCCACCTGCGGGAAGTTGCCGATTTGTACCTTCTCTCCAGCAACAGCTCGGATAATACTTTTAATTCGTGTAAAGTGTACAATGTTTTAAGCATTATCGTATTATTTAAATACAGTCATCTGATTTTTTGTATGATTTATTTCATTGGCATTTTTTTTTTTAATAATTTATTATTACTCTCTAAAATTCTTTTTACAACCTTGTTGAATTCGAATTTGATATTACACCAAAAAATATAGCTCGATACAAAATAGTTGTCGCCTTAAAATTTCCTTATTATGTTTTATATAAAATTGCTAATATAAAGTTTGATTAAACGTTTAGCGCTAATGATACACTCCAATACTCCTGGACGGAATATTATTGGAAATTTTCCCGGACTCCGTTATGATTTGAAGTAAGCATGTTTTTAATCCCCAGTGCAAATACAGCAAACTCTTGCCCGAGGTGTTGCTAAGTCAGTCGAATATTTGAAACAGTCAAAACTTTGTATCGTGACATGCTATTGTAAAAGTGGCAACTGTGGACATTACCTTGTTCTTGAGCCGCTGCAGGTAGCGCGTGAGGTCGTCGAGCGCGGGGTTGTCTCTGAGCAGGTGGTCAGCGGCTGCGGGGTCCGAGTGGTGGTCCCGCGCCAGGTGCCCGCGCACCCCGCGCGCCCACCCCGACGCGAACCCGCACCCCGCCACCGGGCACTGGAACGCGCGCGCCTGCCAACACACGCTCTCGATAACACACGAGTCCCGTCTTAAAGAATGAGTGAATGTCTAACGTAAAGTCTAACGGTCCCTTCACCTGCGAGTGCGTGCCCAGCCAGTGCTCGGCGATGCGCGCCAGGAAGCCGACGCACTCGCAGTCGGCGCACTTGAAGAGCCGCTGCGCCGGGTTATAGGCGGCGACGCGCGAGTGCGCCCACGCCAGGGGCTCCTCCGCCGCCGACCAGCGGTCCTCCGCGCTCGTGTCGATGCGCGGCGCGAAGTTCGCCTGCCGACACCGAGGCCACATTGCATTGCTTACACTCGCAGTAGTCAATTCAATTAATATCAGCTGACCTTTTGAACTTGCTCTTTCTCTACTTGCTAGAGAACACAAATTCATTTCAATTATAAACCTGCTACATATTCATTGACTCAATACATCTATTCTTTTTGAAGTAATTTTCTTTATGCACGCTTGACTTGGGGAGTAAGCTGGTGAATGCGTGACGAGAGCTTTACGAAAAGTGTGTAAGGCGAGGCGGACAGAGAGGGAGATATAAGTTAGTGCAGATAGAAAGAGAGAAGATATATAGATGGAGCTAAAGAAGTTTTACTTCAGTCGTGTGGTCTAAAGGACACTCGTTTTTTTTATTTAGTATATATAAATCCATATTCACATCTACACGTGTCGCACGACCCGAAGCCAACCCAATGACATAAAATTAATACTAAAACTTTTGTTGGACAACCAAAATATACTACAAAATAAATTGGTAGAACGTTATTTTATTTTGCGCGGTGACATAGTACTCACTCTGATTGAATTCCGCCAAAGCATATCGGTGAGCTAAACTCGGTCACTTGGGGTGTCCGCAAAGCGGGGAACCCAACTGAGTTTGCTGAGGCTCTGATGGGAACAGTAGGATTTATTATGTGGTCACCTGTAGTATTCCTGGCGGTGGGAACCCGTTCTGCATGAGAGCGGCGAGTCCCCAGGCCGTGATATGCTCCTCGGGGCGCAGGTCGTCGTCCAGGTCGCGCTCCGCCGCCGGGAACTCGACCCCCACCACGCCCCCCACGCCCACGCCCACTCCTACGCCCACCCCCACTCCCACGCCCACTGCCTCCTCGCCGTACAGCTTCTTGGTGATCTCCTTGAACATGTCTTCGCAGTCCATCGTGAGGGACGCCACGCTGCCCACGCCGCCGCCGCCCTCCATTGCTGTTCACTGCTGCCGAACGGAATGCCATGAGTCACTGGAACACCTCCTGAGTTTACTACGCATTCTACCTTGAAATACGAGGAATACATTCGTCACAACTGCTTAGTAATTATGATGGATCCGATGCGATTAAATGTCGCATTAGTACAAATAAATATATCGATTATAATAATGGCTCTACTGCGAAAATTAAACTTATAATTCCTTACACTTTCAAAATTGTAAGTTAGTACCTGAGTTAATAGGAAAATGTGAATACTGCGAAATTTCACTTGACCGCCAGAAGTTTCGACAATAATGGATCGAAATCTTAGAACGAAATGCTATTAGGTCGAAACATGGAATGATTCGAAATTATTGATGTATTTATGAAGCCCAATAACAGCGGTTCTAGTATGAGTTTATTCAAATTATTGGTACTATCAAAACCTATAAGGAATAGGAAGTGCTCATAGTCAATACGAGTAAAAACGATCACGTCCTCTCACGCCAAGTTAATCAGTTGTCATGGAATGTAGAGTCGCGCCAAGAAGGGTTTCGTAAGTATCTCAGGAAGCAAGGAGCGGGTTTGGTGTCATTTTTAAGCCTCAAAGAGCAAACAAGGTAACAAATTACGAGTTAAAAGAGAAAGTGACTAGTTTTTTCTGCCGCTTCAAAGAATCTAATGTAGAGCCATTGCATGTCGAAAAGTTAAAAAAATACACTGGAGTATTGAATTATCTGTGGTCTGTAATAATAAAGATCGGTTAATATTTAACGGTACTTTCGTGGCTCCTTATAAGGGTATTTTTACAAAAAAATAGGGTCCATTTAAAATTGCGGATGATTTCATAAAAAGCATAAGATTGATGTTAAGATTAATCATTAAGTGGTAATTTTTGAGATAATGTGTAACGTAAAGATGTGTCCAGGTCTCGTAACTTAGTGTCTTAACTACATAAACTCATTTTCAAAACTCCAGATGGGCAGGGAAGCATGGAATCTGTGGAATTTTTATTTCTTAATGAATTGTTTGGGTTCGTATTTCTTGGCGCTGTGAATATATGACGAAATTGAATATTATTATAATGAGGAGGTGTATCGATTTTAGACACTGACCTTTATGATACAAATAAGCGTACTTGTACATATTATAGAAGTCAGTGGTTTTAGATAATTTTCTATCTATAGTCACTAGTCTATGATCAATGAAACCGGAGATATACCTAATGCCTTTGTCCTAGTTTTACTGACGTTTTCTATGATTCTTTATGTCAACTTAATAAAAATCATGAAAAGTTCATAACAAATGTACCAGGCAAGGATCACAATATTTATGCCACGTATTTGATGAAACTGGAGAAAAAAAACTCGGAACTTTTTATTGGAACTTTTTTAAATAAAGAGGAAAAATAAAACTTATATGTTTTAAAATATACATAATTTAAATACTATTTTTTGAGGTCGGTGCGAACCTCTTTATCTGTATCTTATAAACCTCCTTACTAAAGCGATTTTGATAAAACTGCACAGTTCCGTACTATATATCGTCCAGCAAATTTTTTTTTTCAATATGATATAGTTTTTGAAATATTCGGACACGTCTTTGTACGTTTTTGTATAAGCATGTATGATAATCTATACCAGCTTCTAAATATGAGTACCAAATTCTCTATGCTTTATCGTTAGTGAATTACTTTATTTAAGGTTTTTCTGTTATATATATATATATATATATATATATATATATATAAATAGAGTGATTAATATACTATCGAATATAACGAAAGTAATTAACAGTTTTGGAAAATGTCAATAACTCAAAAAAAGAATACCAGTTGACAATCAGCGTATTTTACGGATATATAAAACAGATTTCATATTTCTGTTTCATCCTAGCCTTTCGGCTGATTAACAGGAGCCATGCCTATACGTAATGTTTGTTATTTCATCGGCATGTGCCTAATTACCTACTCAATTTATTTAAAATTTTAGTTGTGAATTATTTTTTATTCTTTTAAATAAAACAACATGTTTAAGATTATTCGCGCACAATTTGAATTTAATTCTGACGTTTCGACTCCTTTATAGGAGCCCTAAGTAGGTTGATTTATTTAAATGCAGTGCTGGATTTACCATAGAAGCTGAAAAAGCTGAAGTTTAGGACGAAAAAATTAGAGGGCGGCAAAATTGGTCCAGAAAATTGGTACAGAAAAAAAATAAGTTATAGTGCAGTAAAAACAAAGCTTTGCTTTTCTATGCTTAAAAATATACCCAAAAAGTCGTAAAAATAATCTTGAAACTGGATTATTCCCTAAAAATGGAATGAACGTAATTGTGAACAGTGAATCTAATTTTAAAGGTCAGTTGGGGCGGCAAAAATTTTATAGCTTTGGGGCGGCAAATGTGTAAATACAGCACTGTTTAAATGTGTAATGTGCGCGGAAGTCTAAAAACTAGATATTTTTTAATTCTGGTTCTCATTTGTCACTGATTTCAAAAAAAGGAGGTTGTCCATTTTACCCTTCGGACTCGGATATTAAGGAAATATTGATCATTTTATTTATAAATATATAACCTTAAATAAGTGAAAATAATTCACTAAAGATAAAGCCTAGGCATACGTACATCAACCTGTACATGTAGTGGTTAAGACAGGTTGATTGCCTTTCCGCTGTTACAGTGTGTATTGATTTTATATTCTATTTTAGTGACTGTTCATTTTCAGAACTTAACTGGAATGAGAACAACAAGCTAATGTCAAAGGTCGTATCTTTAACGGTCTGAAGGAAATCCATTATTGTTATTCCGTGCATCCAGGTGAATTAAGTTCACTGAAGGTGACGGTGGTGTGACCAAATATTACAATAAATGACGGAAGCTCAATTTAGTTGTATCAAATGTAAGTAGTAACTTGAAGTAAGCTTTGAACGTGCGGTTGATTTTTTTTCTCTACAGTGCGATAAAGCTACTAATTCGTGACAAGATGAATGAATGAACTCCTGTAGAAAATTTCATAGCAATAACTCATAAAGTTGACAGAACATAGAGATTTCCTTCCGAAGTAGAGTTTGTAAGTATTTGATAAAGAATTAAACAATTACGTATTCCTTTTCTAGTATGTGCGAAAGAATGTGAGGAATATAATAATTTGTGCATTGTTCTAATTGTGTGGTGCATAAAGATTTCACCAAACTATTTTAGCCAAGTTTTTTCATTAAACCATTTGTACAATTTGTTTTTAAATGTAGTATATGAACGAAGACGTTTAATATTTTCTAGCAACTTTTTGTATCTACTGGTGCTCTACTCGGAAGAAGCAAATAGGTCAAAGGCTAATATGAGCAGAGCATCTGACTCGTGACTGATGGGACTTTGAAATTTGAGTGGAGCGGGGTGAGCCCAGCGCTTGGCTTGGGCCGTGGGTGGGCCCTTCCGGGTGCATCCGCCGCCCTGCACCGGGCGAACGCTGCCCCCGCGCCCCCACACCGCTGCTTCGTTGCGGGAAAGCCTTTCTCAGCGAACTGCCAGTGAATTACATAGTGCAGGCCAGTCGACTGGAGAGCCCACGAGAACTATTCTTCTATAAAGTAAACGCGTTGTGCGCCTTATTTTTATATAACGTGTATTTATGGCACCGTTCCTTCGTTAAAGCTAATTGAGAAAAAAGAAGTTCTACTGATGTCGTCAATGCTTCTCTACTTAACGAATCATATACTACACGTTAGCTAAACAAAATTTAGTTGTAACAAAGCGCTACAGCGGTTGCAGGTAAATGGAATTGCCAGGAGTCATCAGTCATGTAAAACTGCGATAGTGATGAGATAGGGGCCATTCTTTTGTTTCCGACAGCCTCAAATGACAGAGTTGGCACGGCGGTTGAATCGAGCGCCCTACTGGAGAGGCGCATGTGATTAGCCCCCCCGTGCGGCCGTCAATGAGCGGGCGCGGGCGCGGCTCCGGCGGCGCATACGTACCTCCTCGCGGCGATCGATGCGGCTCGGGTCGCGCGCGGGTGGCGGCTGCGGTCGATATGCACGCGTCCGGCGTCCGGCGAGCGGTCGGTCGGTCGTCCCGCGCGGCGCGCCGGCCGCGACTGCCGCCACCCGCCGGCGCCGCCCATCGATCGCCCGGGCCCCCCTCGCCCGCCCGCCCTTTCACCCCCCGCCGCCCACCGCACCCATTCACTACCGCGCTCGTATTGACCGAGCGCCTACCTGGATACGTACATTAGCCTTCCACAGCCTCTACATTCGCTTTGTTACAACGCGTTCAATGAAAAACCTTTTAGGCGGTTCTAATCCTATCAAATATACGCAAAAAATATAAAATTATCCATCAAACGTCTTTACAAGAATATTAACCTTTCCTATACTGAAGTTATTCAAATAATGGTAACACGAAATGATCAGGTGGTTCGGTTATCCTTTAAATAACCCTAAATCCCGGGGTTTGAGACACCTAAACCAGTCCGTACCAGTAAAATGACAAAGGAATACGAACTACGTATGATATTAACTTGAAAGGCGACACGATTCCTTCAGGCGTTTTGTGTGGAAGTGTCTTATCGATTAGTCGGCGGCGCCGGCGGACGGAACCGCCGCGGCCTCTGCGTAGCGCCGATCGAAACCACCCGCTAGGGTTTATTAACAAGACAAAGGCTAATTTGCATTTTGGCGTTTCGCTTTGTAAATGTTTCATATTCTCCTCTCTTACCTCCTCAAAGTATTGCTGCAAAGTACCGATTTGAAGAACAACAATGTAACATACCAAATATACTACAAAACGTGCCTTCTCTATCGTTTCTGTGACCGACGGCGTTCAACGAGTTCGGCGATAGATAAAACACTGATAACAGCCGCAGAATCCATAGGTGTGTAAGTTGGATACCCTGATAACAAAAATAAATATACCAATTTGTAAAAAACTCGTAGCTCGTAGCACACTACGGCCGTAGCGCGTCGTAGCGCGCCGTCAAACTTCATGAAATCGAACAAATCTGCGCTGCTACAAAATTAAATATTTTTTTAATATATATTTTATTTTTATTCTTAAGTATTTATAACTGTTATACACTAGTTATACACATGTTATACACATACGCACACTTTTGCTTAATTTTGTTAGGATAAATAGTAATTTAATTCAATTTTTAATTTCTTAAAGTTGATATGTAATAAAAACGTATAATATAGATTGAATATTTTGACTGTCACGATTTGTATAAATGTTGACAGTACATCAAAAAACATATTTTAAAAGAAATACATATTTATCAAATCGAAAATAGGACCAGCTCCCGATTATTTCGTAATACTCCTTTTATTTTTGGAACCTACGTACTCGTAGGTAGTAAGAATACCTACCTTATTGAAAAGCAAGTATTATTACCGATTGATTATCAACTTCGATTACCGCTTTCAATTAAATGAAATATAAAACAATTTAGTTGTTCAATTTGTTTACTCCCAGAATTAACTAAACTAAATGAAATAAATGTGATAGTTATCTGGTAAAATGTTGAACAAGTACAATTTGATTCACTAAGTAAATTACATAAATCTCATGAACGAATCTTAAAAAGATTGTTCAAAGAAAACTCAAGTTCTGCAGCGAAGTTGTCTGAACATTGCGCTGCATTTCATAGCTGCAGGTAAAGACGCTTATGTGTGATGACGACTCTGTTATATGAATATTTTGTGATAAATCTCTTTCAGATAAGTTCCTATGTGTACTTCACGATCTATTTACAATTTTTGTGTGTTTTCTCCGAACTAGTTTGTTCACTGAAGCGTTTTATCAATGCATGCCGACGAAACATGATGGCGCCCCTCGAATTTCATATTTCGCATAGTCGGAAGTTATAAACTATGGTTCACCTCAGTATCAATTTTAGATAGTGATATTTTTTTCACAACTTTCTTTCGTCACAAGAAATACTTATAGATTTTAATAATTGCAAAAGCTCATATGAACGTATGCGAGATTTATGACTGTTTGTACAGTCGACAGCATATCCAAACATGCTAAAGTATAAACAACTTTTAAACACATCAGGTTGTAATACAAAACTTAAGCTCACAAATTACAGAATGATCACTCGAATAAAATATTTAAACTGAAGGTGAATTACGAAAACTGATTTTAGTATATTTTCGTTGGTGATCGTCGGCTCCATTGATTCTTTATATTCCGTAATGATCGTACACAAAGTGATTTGTTGATGAGTTTGTGAGTTAATTTCCTCCTGTGTGACTCTTAATGTAATGTATTAGAAGGATAAATTATTAAGTCCCATCACAATCTGAACGATATCAAAGGTCTATCGTAAATTTTGACGATAACTGCCGACGACCCGTCTGTCTCATTCAATTTTTCTGATACCTTCTTATTCGTGTGATACGCCAGTGATATTGCACGTAGCGTGTTTGCTTTGTATCGAATGTCGATTTTTATGGTACGCCCTCTGCATTTGAACAAGTTTGTCAGCTGAACCAGTGCACCGATCTGTGTACTTGAAATGAATAATACTATGCTATTATATTTTATTATTTTTTACGTTAATTTCAGTTAAAATAATGTAGGATCAAAAGGATATGTCATCCGCAAAATTTTAAAATCTGTTACGAGTAAATCTAATCAAGACCTCTTGTTACATCGGTAGCAATCCTGCCTTCTCCACCAACGGTCTTAGTTTCGAATCCTGGTGGGGGCATATATTTGTGTGATGAACATAAGCACTTGTTGTTAGATTTTTATTCATGTATTCTATCTGTTATGTAGTATCCATAGAATTCTGCTACTTGAGACTAAATGATTGGTGAGTTTTTTAATTCGCTAGATTTAAATTCATCTTAAATGTTTTTTTCGTAAATGGAGGGTTGACAATATTTACTGATAAATAATGATCCGTAAAATATTTAGAATAATAAAAAATAATAATAACCCGTGTTTGGACTTTAATAACGCCAATATTCAAAGCCACACCTTTGTTGAATATACTCGTATTATAATGGACGATTAAATGAAATTAAATAATTTGATGAAAATGAGTTCATCTACTCATTGACATCTGGTTAGATAATAAGTTGATCAGAATATTTAATTGACATATATGGAAACAAATCTGGTGTACTCTAGGCAAGGCAATAAGGGTACTATTCTCGCATATAAAGTTACATTGTCTCATAGGTTTGCTATTAGTAAGCTTTGCAAGAGACATGAAACATTTTTTCGGAACTTGGCAGTTTAAGTATTCATAGAAGCTTTTACGTCGTAAACTGTAGGTATAAGTAGATAACATGTGTTTGGGATCTGGAGTTATTAAATATTCAGCGAACTGAGGCGGTTCGTAGCGACATGAAATCGTTGTTGTAAAATACTTTTACGAGGTAACAGCTTTGGACGTGTTACTTTATTACAGAGAGACGCGGTGTTATTAAATTGGGTTAGTGTAGCGGGCGCGGCGGGCGGCGGCGAACGCGCCTGCGCACCGCGCCGCCCGCCCTCCAGCGGGCCGAGCTCGATCCGGCGGGGTTGCCACCGCCGCCACCTTTCACCCACTATCGGCGAAATGTCATTTATACAGTACCAAATGAAATATATCGCTGTACTGTAATGTACTGTCACTTCGGTCATAATATTAGATAAACAAACATGACGTGTTTCATGCTTCTGTGAGCATAAACATTCGTTCTCAAGTACCTAGCGGCCTCGTGCTGGGTCATATAAGTGCGCCTAGTCAATAAACTATCTTTAATTAATTTATTTCTGTAGTCTCTTTACAACATTAGTTGTACTTTTGTAAGTAAGGCCAGTGCGCTGTGCGGGCAACACTGTCGTGGCGGCGCGCGCCGGCCGCACTGGCGCTCGAGCGGTGACGCGTGGGAGGGCGCGGCGGGCGCGGTCGATGCTCAGTCGCGCGCCGACCGCGTTGGTCCCCGCTCGCGCCGTGCCCGTCGCAGCCGCCGGCCGCGCGCCCGCCCATGCCGCGCCCGCGCCGCCGCTAGCGCCGGCGTGGCCGGCGAGGCGCCCGCCGCCGTCCGCCCGTCGGCAGGTGAGCCGTCAGCCCCGGCTCGGCCGTGCTCGCGAGCGCCGCCTCAATGGGAGCGCGCGCCTATTAATATCACTCGCGCACGCCGCAGCCCCGCCCGCCCCCCGCGCCCGGTGACCCTCACCTCCTACCCTCCGGACGCGAAAATAAATACTACACGGGACCCATATTCCCTAATTCTGCACATTCCTCCGTTTTGTAGTATACTACGGCCGCGGTCCGCTTCCGACGCGGCCGCCCGTCCCGGCTCGACTCGTGTGCGTTGAGAATGACAGTGGCGTTGGTGCGTCTGTCGCCCTCGCAGTCGTGCGAATCTCCGCAGAATGTTTCATGCCTAGATGGTAAATGAGAGCCGGTGTGTGAGAGAAGAGTGCTCTGCCAGTGTCCAAAATTGCGGAAGCGATGTTTTACAGTGAATTTTGTTTCCTTCTCGATTCGTGACCGCTCCTCGCCTGGCGAGAGCAGTCTCGGGGCGGAGTCAGCCGCCTCCGCTGGGAGCTGTCGTCGACTTGAAAGCTGTTCGTTTCCGGCACGAGAAGGCCTTTATCGATTCGCTTGTTTGATGGTTGACGCTCCATGCTCTTGGTGAGGATCTCTGTCGCTTTTGTAACGCTTACTGAAAGTTGACGTTTGTTTCTCCGCTTCTCCAGTCTCGTTGCACTATCGATGAACATCGATAACGGGTACAGTCTGCTCGATCACTCGTGGCATGTTTTCGAGCCAGGTAACTCGCTCAATTTTGATTAGCTCTGCGTCGGATCCGTGTGCTTAACGCCACCCACTAATGCGATGATTTCCAGAGAAGAAAGGGTAAGTGAAGCGATTTGTAAATATTGTACGCACGATCGTACATGTTAACGATGGCTGCGACTAAACCTTCTACGAAAAATTATAGTTTCCCATGATCGAGTCAATTGAATTTCTATAATATAGAGGTCAATGAAATCTCTGCGCAATGTTAGTCTATGAATCATGAAAAGGAACCTTGAGTATATTTGTGTAATTTGCAATGAATGCGATGGTCAGAGGGAAGCCGAGCGATCCACGTAAAGACGCCGAGCGCCGGTCAACTGCGTGTGATCGCGCCTTGTTTGCGGCGTAAATCCGACCGAAATAGAGCCGCGTCCTGAAGTGCTGGGTCACCATTGCACATCGACCTGGGCCCTTTTTCAAGGCTACTTTATTTATCGTAGAAAAAAGTATTGAAACAAAACAACAATATGAGAACATATCATGAATGTTAGGCACTGCTACTATTTCTAAATTAGAAAATATCACTACGAGTAGGAAATTCACAGTTCTGTTGTTAAATAAGTTTTAACTTCATGAAGTATGAGTCGACACATTTTCCAAAATGACACAATTACTAGAAACGAGATGACGTTATTTTCGTATTAGATCTTACTCTCAATACAAGACTTACCAGCAATTAAGTTTTAATTGCAGAAAGATAGGAGGATTGCCTAGTGCCTGGTGCACATACCAGTCGATAACATGATATATCATGCTTTACGATTCCTACGATCGACTGTAAAAAGTATTGAAAAGAAAAACTAACCTTACCCAGTATCTCTCTCTAGTAAATAAAAGGGAAATTCTATGTGGAATAAGCATTTGCGCAATATCTTAAGCCAACTTTCCTTTGGTGTTAACATAATTATCAATCTTGTGAGTTGGCATAAGTAATAGCGTTGTGCAAAGCTTTGTTCAGAAACACGATCGCTGAAGTACCTAGTTAGGCATTAGTCCACAACTTTTGCATTTACTTTTGTGATTTCCTGCCCTCAGAAGATTGATTGCCCCGTGGAAACGCTGTGGGCGGCGGAGGAGGTGCTAGGAGACGCACACGAGTGGGAGCGATGGGGGTGCTCGCTGGCGCCCCGGCTTGCCGGATAATCTCGAATCGCTCAAATTCACTTATTACTTCCATTACAAAATATAACATATTTGATTATCATATGCGACCACAACTTTTAATCCGAATTGGATTAGTTAGTGGTTGGGTCGCAATTACTGAAATTAAATACTTAAATATTTATACCACTTTCCGAAAACCGTGACCTTCGTAACAGTCGGTTTGGTATACAGATCAGCATTTCGGTATTGATTGTTGGGCTATGGTCAGGTAAGACCGACCGACTGCTGCACAGTTTCACATTATATCTGCGTCCTACTAAACATTATACATATATTTTTTAATTTACCACCCGCGCGTCTTTAGCAAGTTACAAATTGTTTTATCCATATTTTATAATAAATATCTCATGTTTTTACAGTGAAATTCGTTTAATTAATAACTGAATAATCGATTATATCAATCGAATGGATCATTGTAATGCACCGAAAAGGCGTTTATATTCAGATTCTGTAAAGTTAATCCTCTCATTATTTTATTCAGAATTTTTAAATCACTCCATTGCAGAGTTGTATATAAGTGTTTGGAAATTTTCAAAAACCCATAATCTAATTTTCAAATCCTACAACATCATTAAAAGTGAAGGCTCTTTCTTATCAGTTCAACAGTAATTTTGATTAGGGAGGCGCTTCTTTGACAGTTGGGTTTCGTTGAATTTCCGAACAGTAGGTAGGTATCTCTGATACTTTCGAAGAGTCGTGTGGCTCAGCGTGCCAAATTAGTGTTTGGACTGTTTTTATTGTATTTCTTCAACTAGGCGGTATAACTGGTGACATAAGGGGAGATAAGACCTCGAATAGCGACTCTCATTCGGACCTGATAGGTTCCGTATCAAGTTGGTTGCGAACCGGTCCCTGTGTCTCCCCGTGGACAACTCGGTGCGTGAATAACGATGATAAGTGCTGAGCGGTGTTGTGGTGTTGCAGATGTGCAGCCTGTCGGCGCTGGCGCGAGGCTGCCGGCCCGCGCCCGCGCCCGCTGCCAAGCCCTGCTGCCTCTGCTGGTGCTGCTGCTGCTCCTGCTCCTGGTCAGTACTGCCACCGATACGGGCGCTGCTGTTCTACTTAACATCGCTATTAACTATCCTCAACATTATCTATCAAGATAACTAGGTCGATGCAGTCGCTAAGAATAAAGCTTTGCCAGCACTGTATATTGGAACGGGGCGGATTGGTGATCAATATAAGCTCTTACAGAGTTCAATGTTTTTTGGTCATAACTTTTTATTTTTGTGAATTTCAAAATTCGGGCTCTGTCACTATTTAGTCCTAAACCTGTTGGTTCGTCATTATAGCTGGTCTGTTTGAGCTTCGCTCGCTCCGCTCCAATAATTTCAGTACAATTTGTATGTGTCGTGTGACACTTTGCAATATTAAAAATGATGATCATATAAAATGGAAAACAATTACTATTGTTCAAACTTTTCATAAATGCTGAAAAGAATGTGTTAAAAAATCTGCAATATTCAAATATGCTGGCAAGCCCGCCCAGGCACCGGATGATGACACATGATTCAATAGACTGGTGATTGTGATCCTGGTTAAAGAGAACACATTATTCTTTATTCAAGAGAGTTATTGCGCTAAGAAATAACTATTAATATGATATTACTTTGGTATCGTGAAGGTACACGGTGGGCTCGTTGGCCACCCTTTGCCTTCTGCTTATTGTCTCCGTCAAGACAGGAGAATCGAAAGATTATCACGCGTTTTTTCAAAAATTTAGATCATACTGATTTCCTTAATAATTTCGAATACGCTGATGAGACATTATAAGCTTCTAAACCCGTTGTGAAACAGATAATTTCTCGTCCCGAATCGGTAGATTCTGGGCAGTAGTCATTCTGCGTATTCTGCTCTACACTGATATTTGCAATAGTTTGAATTAATATACTGTATTTTTTGTTTCAGGGCTAAGTGGTGAGTGGAACTAAGGTTGACTGTTACACCGGTGGCCGGTGGTGAATGGTGTCAGAGAACTTTAATATATCGTCATTCACACTATAGTTATCTAATCAATGCCTCGAATCCCTAAAACGATTTCCAACTTAAGACTACATATATGTATAACTAAATACACTCGAGAGCAATGAATCCGGGTCACTTAAAGAATCCTAAAAATCTCGGAAACTAAAAATGCTAGGTTAATGCAATAAATTGTATTTAATAGACAATGTAATACTCCTTAAATGAAGGTATTAAAACTTCTTAGTTATTGTAAAGTTATATCATAAAAAAATCAAATTTGAAAAAGGGCCACTTTCGAAGATGGAACTACGAAATTACAGCATTTGGTTTTGCTTTTGTTTGTAATCTGTCATTTATGTGGGTACATAAACCATGTTGATAGTGCTCTATATTCATTATTCAAGCTGAAATTATGTCGCTTACGCCTGAAGAATGCACCAGAATACTTACAATGCTGGAAACCGGCCGGAGTCAGCGCGATACAGCCAGGACTGTCGGTGTGTCGCTGTCAACAGTACAAAGAGTTCTCCGACGTTACGAAGAAACTGGTTCTAACCTACGCAGACCAGGAACGGGCAGAACCAGGTGTACCACAGCACGAGAAGACCGATACTTGGTGAACACCATGCTTCGAAATCGCTTTCTCACAGGAACTGAACTCACCAATCAGTTTCGACGCCTCGGAGGAAGTAACCCAAGTGCATGGACAGTAAGACGTCGGCTTGCTGAATCTAACTTAAAACCCCTTAGACCTGCAAACGGCCCGAAACTGGAGCGTGGGCATCGTATTTCAAGACTAAGATATGCCCAGAGCCACGTAAATTGGAGTATTGAAGATTGGTCAAAAGTTAAGTTCTCCGACGAATCAAAATTTATGCTCTACAAGCACGATGGAAGACACAGAGTGTATCGAAGACCAGGGGAAAGATTCAAGCAAGCATGCATCGAAGAAAAAGTAGCCTACGGTGGTGAGTCTGTACTTGTGTGGGTCGGAATTTCTTCTGAAAGTCGCACAGAGCTGGTGATCATAGAAAACGGCTCTTTAACTAGCGTAAGATATGTGGAAGAAATCCTCAATGATCACGTTGGTCCATTTATGGTCAATTTAGGTGAGGATGCTATATTTATGCATGACAATGCCCGACCTCATACAGGTAGGATTGTGAATGACTACCTTCAAGAGATGTACATTACTCGTATGGAGTGGCCAGTGCGCAGCCCGGATATCAACCCGATCGAGCATGCTTGGGACGAGCTAGGCAGATGCGTAAAACAACGAAACCCTCCCCCAATCACGCTTCGCGAGCTCAAAATTGCTCTCACAGAGGAATGGGAGAATATTCCCCAAAATCGTATAAGGAACTTGGTGTACAGCATGCCAAACCGCGTAAACGCAGTAATGGAAGCACGAGGAGGCAATACGAAGTATTAAAATTCAAGAAAATCGTAATAAAGTTCAAACATTTCATGTTTCCTATTTTTGTTTTAAGGAGAGATCAGCAGTTTTTTTCTTTATGTAATTTTGTGTTAATAAAATGTATGGTGACTCATATTTTTTTTACTTTCATTTAAGGAGTATTACATTGTCTATTAAATACAATTTATTGCATTAACCTATCATTTTTAGTTTCCGAGATTTTTAACATTCTTTAAGTGACCCGGATTCATTGTTCTCGAGTGTATTAATTGATTTTTGTAATTTTGTAGTAGATTGTTGTTCTGTTGTGTTCACACCCCGAGTGTAATGTTGTTTAATATTTAGTGTGGCGGAAACAAAAACTCAGGCTTTAAAGTAAAAATAGAACATTAGCAGTTCAAGAACTACAGGGAATTCTTGAACCCCTAATGTTTATGATTGTGAAGAAGTGGCCATGTTCGGTAGAGACAAACTCTCGGAGCGTGTACCTAGTTGGTGTTATCCCAGTTTGTTTGTTACACCAGTTTTGGACCGCTTTGATTTGGACACCTTTGGACCGCTTTACCTACTTTCAACTGATCGTTGACCACTTATAACAATTTCACGGAATCGCACTTAATGCTTTTACTAATGTCAGGGTACCGACTCAAAAGCCTATTTCTTATTTTGCTTAAAGTTTATATTCGAATCGAATGACTTAACGAGGAATAATGATGTCAAAATCAAGCCTTGATCAATATTTGATCAATGGACTCAGAGCGGATTAGTCGCTATAAATAACTGCCAATTGGGAGATAGTACTCGTGACAGCGAGATGAATATTTACCTAACTATGTCTGACACAGAGAAACATAGAGGAGAACTTAAATATTTCCTGAAATTGTAATGCAAAATGTCCATGAGGATTGAACTACTTGTATTATCAAAAATTTATTTTGAACTATTTTTTTATATTTAATAATATATATATATATATATATATATATATATATATATATATATATATATATATATATATATATATGTGACAGCAGTGTTTGAATAACTACACTTTCTAAAAACAGAAACTTGTAATGAACGATGTGATCAAAGCCTTGCAATGTCTTATCAATGTTATAATAGAATAATATTGTTTGTATTTTTTATAATATTGTAAATGTTGTTTTTTTTGTTAAAGCTAAAAATACGTAATGGATGCGTAAAAAATATCAAACTATTCAAAGGATACTACAGGTTGTAATCATTGAAATTACTAACAATTGCAATATGGATCATTGGTTGGCTGGCTACATTCAGAGAAATGTTCTCTCATGCCTTCCTGTTCAATGTTTTAATATTTTCCAATAGTTTTAAAATAATTAATTTAAATTACTATTTATTTCTAACATTGATTTTAGTTAATCTCCAATTGGTTTTCTAATTTGAGTGATAATTTTTAACCTGAGACCAAGATTGTTAAATCTCGTCAGCCATAAGTCATTATTTTTAATATTAATTGTTTTTTTTTGTGATGTGAGTGTTGCCTAAAGAGTAGTGGTGGTTGCAGCCTGGCGGCGCGCGGCTCGGAGGGGGGGCTCGGCAAGAAGCCGCGGGAGCCCGGACCCCACGACCCCCTGCTCGGCGACGGAGACGCGCCGTGAGTATCAATCGTATCAACCAGAACTATTGCTCAAATTCTGAGGGAAACGACGTCACAGCGCGGCCTTGGACAGCAAAGATAAGCTCTTTTTGCAGGGGTCGATCAGCGGACGGGTACCCAGTACCTCGAGACACGGATAGCGAATTTCTACCGGTCTCATTGGGAAGTTCGTAGTTACCGCTTGCCGAATTGCCCAAACATTTGTAAAAATGTTTCTTTCGAATATGATGGGATGTTCCTCTCATTGAAGAGACAACGCTGGCCTACAGCGTTAAATTGGAAAGGTACTGGAAAATTTTCGACGGGTGTACACAAGGCTCGGTCGCTCAATTGTTAGAGCATCGGACCGGACTTCCAAAGGTTGCGGGTTCGATTCCCGCCTGAGAATTCACTTGTGAGCCGAGTCGATTTTTTTCAGTATTTTTCTATTAAAAATAATTTATCTTAGAAGATAGCATTGAAAAATTGCACAAAATATATAAAATTATAAAAATAAAAAATGAAGATACATTTTTGTCCAACCAACTAAAGACTAATATGATCGTAACAGCTTTTACTTGTACTCACCATTACTGTTTGATATTGCAGGCCGACCCTTGAGGAGATCCAGAGCTGGGGACAGTCGTTCGACCGGCTCATGCGCAGCGCAGGTACGTTGTACCTTAAGTTCAGAAGATTATTGGCTTGTTGCATGCAATAAATGCAGCGTCCTCGTTGGGAATTAACTTCTACCATACGAAACAATCTTAATCTGTATTCAAGGTAATATTCTGGTAACAAGAGTAATAAAGAGTTACGGGGTGGCGAGATGCGAGTGCACTTTCATCTAAGAATTAAAATGTATTGCCGAATAAGCTTATTTCTATATTTCTTATATGATAGCAACCTATTAATAAAACCTAACTGAAAATGATATAAAAATTGATTAAGTATAAATGGTCCACATATTGTTTAAAATTAACGTAACACGAGTTAGGGATAGTAGTGCCCATCAATGCAGGCAATAGGTATCGGAACTTAGGCATCTTATGTGTTGTTCACATGACCGACTTTAATGATTCCTTTTTCAATTTGCTGAATTTGTTCCGACTTAGGATATAGGATTGGTTCCATTATAATTTGTAGCACAGCGACGCGTGGTCGGGTCAGCTAGTTATAAAATAAATGAGTATAAGTTGTCAAACATGCAAACCTTCCAGCTTTGCTATAGTTTTTATTTTTTTAAAATTAAAACCTTATTTTCCTAGAGTTAAGGTAGACGATAGATCGTACAAGTATTAATTTATAGTAATTTAAAACACATTCAAATGTCACACTCAGGCCTCAGATCTGCAGTATTCAAGTGAGCGAACGAATTTGCTTATTATGCATTATTTATCTTAAATAACAATTTTAGCCAATCTCACAATTAAATTTGGTTATGGAATAAATAATAAGCAAAGAATTTAATGTGTTATACGGTAGACTCTCAAGAAAATAAAAGAATCTTTGAGAGTGACCTGTTCGATGTGTGAATAGTTTAGTTGCATAAATAAAGTCCACCCACCTTTTATTTTATTTTATTTTTATTTTTCTATTAAGTACTACCACATGACTTACATTATCACAATTGCATAGATTAAACAAAGGTTGCAAGAATTCTGATGTATGTCACAATAACGGCGTACATAACATTCTCCAAAACTATATTAAATTAGCAAAAAAAAAAAAAAGAAAAGAAGAGATGGCAACAAAATCAATCCAAACAAATTTAAATTGATCCAAAGATTTTGAAAGAAATTTAATTTAATTACATTGATAAGATGATAATAATATGATTACATTGGGGTACACAAGATTGTCAAAGTTATTAGTGAAAAATAATATTCATCCAATAAAATAAAATAGAAAATCATAAGAAAGTTATAATTTAAGTTACAAGCATAAATCATATTAAATATTAAATATTTTGAAAGAAGCTGACAAGCTTTTGCGTAAAACTTTAGAAACTTGTCTCCAAATATATCGAGGTCTGATATTGTATTAGAAAAGTAGTTATAAACCCTACAAATTCGTGCTAGGGGAGACTGGCAATCCTGATTTGTCCTGGCAAAAGGCAAAGCAAAAGTCTCGGTTAAACGATGCCTAGGGTAAATGGCACTGATAGCTTCATTCGGAATAATAAATCATCGCACTGCACATGTCCACTTATGACCTTGTGAGCGAAACGTATATCCAATAGGTGTCTCCGACTGCAAAGACTAGAAAGTTTAAATTTAGCCAATCGCTGAACATATGGATGCCTGTGTGAGAAACCACTAGTGTGAAAGGCGAGGTATCTAGTGAAATTTTCTGCGTGCGTTCTTTTATTATTATGGTCTAGGTAAAAGACGGGCAAACAGAGACCTAGCTGGTCTCATTGTAGACTCAGAAAATTAGACTACCAACTTACGAGACGGCGGCGGACGGGACTGTTCATGTAAACAGGCACGTAGTAATTGAGTGCAGCACGCCGCTCTCGTCAATTTCTTTAGTTACACGATCCATATCATCTGTACTGAAAAAGTCTTCGTCGCTTCAACTCTATCCTCTTGTTAGTTTTATTATTGAATACACGCGATGTGACTGGGAGTTGAGGAAAGTAATGGTTTAACATAGGGCGCCCTATTGACAAAGCACAAAGCTCACTCTGATACAACTTCTATCTTCGAATGCTTCGCGTAATTGAATGTCGTTACGAAAGGATCCTTTCTTTCTTGCATACAACTGAGGCTAAACATGTACTTTAGATTTAAGAGGAAATAGAATAGAGGAAATAGAGCTGGCCAATCAAACTGTATTTCTGGGTATAACTTTAGATTCTAAGTTACAATGGGGTCCTCATATTGAATGCCTATCGAGCAGACTCAGTTCTGCAGCATACGCCGTAAAAATGATTCGTCAGTTAACAGACTTAAAAACTGCACGCTTAGTCTATTTTAGCTACTTCCACAGTATTATGTCGTACGGGATACTACTGTGGGGAAATGCCGCCGATATTGGCTGCATTTTTGTGCTGCAGAAGAGGGCTGTTCGGGCGATCTATAGGATGGGCTCCCGAGAGTCTTTAAGAGAAAAATTTAAAGAAATTGGTATTATGACTGTACATTCACAATATATTTATGAAAACCTACTGTATGCGCATAAGTGTAAAGATATTAAATTCAGAAAAAATAGTGACAATCATAATTACAATTTAAGAAATAAAGACAAGCTAGCAATGCCCAGGTATAGGCTCCATTAAGTAAGCAACTCCTTTGCAGGTCACTGTATACGAATGTACAACACGCTGCCATGTAACATGCATGACTTGTCAATGAATAAATTTAAATTTTTAATTAAAACTCAGTTATGCAAAAAGGCTTATTATAGTGTTAAAGATTTTTTGAATGATAAGGCAGCGTGGACCTAAAAGAAATGAATTGCTCGTTCTCTGAATCGTTTTGTAATATGCACAATTTGTAAGACATTTGGCGATTTTATAAGAGTTTTGGCACATGAGTTTCTTGCCCGATTCTTCTCATGTTAGCCCCTACGTTCGGAATCGGGTCGCTCGTGGCGATTACATGCGCGGCATCAACTCCGCGGATGTACTTGCCGCTAGCGCACGGGCTATCTTTATTATAAAAGAATATTATCTTGATTCTTCTATGTAAAATTGACGATTTTAAGTGCCCGCAAGGGCCTATGAAATAAAGTTATTTTGATTTTGATTTCAAAGATATCAAAAAATAGCAAAAATATTGTAGATTCCGAAATGTTACTTATTTATTTTTAAATACATTTGAACCACCAAAAACAATTGTTCAAAAGTTTTTTTAGCTGGCAAACTCTATTTTTTTTTATTTGGATGCGTTTTTTTGCTGTAAGTTTTGTGATTATTATTCGATTTCTTCAATATAAAATGTATACAATTTATCAGCAATATTCAGCTTTATGAATTCTTATGTTTTTAATAAATACTGTAGAAGCAAGAAAAAAAACAGTTCTTGCTATTGTCTAAAATAAAGGTCTCCTTTACACCATTTTGAAGGTAAATAGTTTGAAATATATCTGTATTTTCGACAAAAAGGTTACCGATATTAACGCCAATATCGGTCCACATTGTCGGCAGATCAACATTTTATGGCTCTACGTACTAACCTACTGCTCTCTTCTTTAGTTTGTTGATGAGTTGAAACATAATTGCTGTTTCTTCGTGCTGTAGCGGGGCGCAAGGTGTTTCGCGATTTCCTCCGTGGCGAGTACTCCGAGGAGAACATAATGTTTTGGCTTGCGTGCGAGGAGCTCAAGCGGGAGACCGACCCCGACGCGGTCGAGGAGAAGGCGCGCTTCATCTACGAGGACTACATCTCCATACTCTCGCCCAAGGAGGTACTCACTCCACACGCACACACACACACAGAAACATATGCACATCTATACACATGCAACGGCGTATAGGCGGCTAAGCATGAGGTTCAATATTTGTATTGTTAAAATTTATATAAATTAAAATAATTAAATAGAATGCAAGTAAACAATTCTGATTTATATAAATACATCTTAACAGTTCGGAACGGCTAACTAAAATATCGAGAAGGTGGTAGAAACCGACGATAGACGACGTTGATGACGATCATTGCTCTAGTCATCCTGTGATCGCTTCTGTAAAGGAGTCCAAATGTCAGGATTAAACATAAATTATGCGCAAAAAACGTGAAAAAGTTATTGAAATGTGTAATGTGCGCGGGAGTTTAAGAATTAAACACGGTATATTTTTTGGCCTTATTTGGAAAAAGTCAAGTACTTTTCTTAATAATTAATATCTTTGCGACAAATATTAAATTTCTTGTAAATCAAGGTTTGACAATAAAAAATAAGGAAAAAAATGTGTGTGTGTTTCAACTCACGAACGGTGTTAACTCCTCAAGAGCAATTGTCTTTGAACAGGCACAGAAAATAACAAAAGGAATCTTTAAAATAAAAGTGAAAGCTGCGCACGACAGGTGGCGAATAAAAAACGTAACGCTGTCATTCGTTTATATGAAAATATATTCTGAAGGAGTAAACTTAAAAAAAAGTAGGATATTATTAGTATATATTATTTTGAGAAAGTTTCTTTCATTCTGAGGGATTAAAGGTATCCAAGTAACCAGTATTATTTCCAGGAAACGCATGGCTGTTTCCATTGGCTGGATATTTTTGTCCGTCACTGTCAAGCGGAGCCGACAGATCTTTCCTGGAATGAATACAAGAATTTTAGCTTTTTATTTCCAAGATATCACTGCACTGCAAATCCATCGTCAAGTTCTGAGCTTCCAATGTCTCTCGTCTGTCTATAACTTTTATGAGTTCTTGAGATTTAGTGGCCATACTTGGGGGACCCCAGAGATAGTTAATCCACACAACACCAACACTTATTAACATCCAAATTATTCATATTCATATTCATTTAATCTTCACAAATTTACAACAATAGTACATAATATACAGGATGTTTGTGATTATAGGTGTTCGGAGGTATATGCTATAAATTCACATTTTCAAGGTATTGAGATATAAAGGTCAATTTACTAATGATTAAAACTAAATATTATAACTTAATGAGAAAACAAACAAAAATTCAATTCTTAACAATTATTTTAACTTCTTAACATAATTATTAGTGACCTCATTGATTTGTGCGATCATCACTTAAAATATAAAATTTAGTATCGACATTTTACAAACGGATCGCCTATTACGTCCAAAAAGTAAGGAAAAGGAGCCAAAAGCAAGTTTTTTTTACAAAGCATTTTAGACGATCTATCAATCAACAAATAAAAGATAATGCTGATCTAGTCAATGAACAATAAATCATTAAACTGCAAAAAAAACTAGCGCATTTCCATCAACGCCCATGCAGCAGATAATATGAAAATACAGAGATAACTTAACCCTAAAAAATATTAATAAATAGATAATTTCTTTAGGTATAAAAATGCTTAAATGTTTTAATAAAAAAGAATACAATAACTGATAGCTTTTAAGTAATGCAACTTGATGTCAGACTTTCTCAATTGAATCGTCCTCTGCGCTTTGAACTATAAACTGAACATCGCTTGAGTATTAATTAGTACATTAAGAGTACAGTTTTAGTACATTTGACTTCACGGTTTTTAACACTCCTAATTGAGCTTTTTAGCGACAGTTAACAATTCTTCTTAGCAATGTTTTCCTTCAATGCTATATGTGGCAGCAGGAATGATGCAAGGTTGCGTGTGCAGGTGTCGCTGGACTCGCGGGTGCGCGAGATCGTGAACCGCAACATGGTGGAGCCGACGCCGCACACGTTCGACGAAGCGCAGCTGCAGATCTACACGCTGATGCACCGCGACTCGTACCCGCGGTTCGTCAACTCGCCGCTCTACAAGACGCTCGCGCGCATCTCGGGCGAGGCGAGCTCTCCGCCGGCCTCGGCGCCCCCTGCGCCCTCCGCGCCCCCCGGTGACCCCTTGCGCGCCCCCTCGCCGGCCCCCGCCCCCGCGGCCGAGCTCGACCCCGCCCCCGCGCCCGCGCCCTCCGGCCAGTGACCCCGGACGCGCTGACGACCCGCGGGCCGTCGCGCCGCCTCGTTCCGCCACTGACGTCAGGGACGTTCCTCCGATGCCGTTCGTTTCGCGACTGCGGTTTTCTATTCTGTATATAGTCTCGAAGATATACGTTGGTTAAACGGGTACTAATTTTGTACATAGTTAGCGTAAGTGTAAGTAGGAGCGCGCTCCGCCCGCCCCCGCCGCGCGGCAACTTGGCTGGTCCACCGGCCTCGGGGGCCCACCGGGGGGCGCCGCGCCCCCGGGGCCCCACCACGCACTGTGCGGTAGCACGTTTCTAGGTAGAAGCAATAAATAGGTGGACCAATTAAGTTTGCCGAAGAGTCAACGAATAAAATTTGTTTTCATGTAACGTGACGTTTCATTTTGTACAATAAAGTTTCTTTTTGTTTATAATCCTGATTCTAATTTGAAATCCTCCGCAATCGGGTGGCTCGTACACCAGTTTCCATGGTTACGCCATTTCGAGGTGCCGGGTTCAATCCCCGGACGGACCAGAGTGCTGCGATACCGTCAATCCGTGCTACCCAAGTGGCACTTGTGTTATGGAATTCAGCAAAAAATCCACTTTATTTATTTTATTTGTTGTCAACATGAAACTATTACTTAGCCTAGCGTTGTCGCCAAGATCGCCGTAGACATCATCTTTAGATGCAGTACTCAGCCTAAGGATAAAAAAATGATGCAACGAAACTAACAATGGAACAACAATTATTTATCAATGTCTGTGCCTGTTTTGAAACGGATAGTGTGGGAAATTTAACGACTTCTTGTTTGTTTATAAGCCACTGAATGGTTTCATTGATTCGCCAGACTTGTTGCAGCGCTTAAATGTATTTATTCCGAGTGCTGGCAATCTGGCAACAACCACAAACAACATTCTCTCGTCTACCGAATGCGTAGATTTTCCAATTTTCAAAACAAAATTTATATAGGTATATCCTGAAGGCAAGAGCTATCGTTCCTCAATTAAATGAACTGTTATTTTATTACAAGTCTTACTTTAACGTAATCAAAAATTATTTTTTATATAATATATAATATAATATGCAAGAAGATTGTGTTGAAGGTTTTATATCATACATGTTAAAAACACGGTCAGTTTTAAATAAAACCATTTTCTTTTGAGTATTTTATTTATCATAAACATACATGGTTCTGGCTAATGACGTCAGGACTAATTATAAAAAAACAAGAATAAACGCGTCGTGAACCCGGTAAAAGTGGTTTTATTTGAATGTGCGATAGGCGTCGAAGTGTCAGTACTGAGCACTAAAACATTTATCCTTACTAATATTATAAATCGGAAAGTGAGTTTGTTTGTTTGTTTGTTTGTTTGTTTGTTCCGCTTTCACGCCGTAACTACTGAACCGATTGCTTTGAAATTTTGCAGACGTAAAGATAAAAGTCCGGATTAAATAATAGGGGACTTTTTATCCTGGAAAAAATTGATATTCCCCAGGAAAAACAAAAATATTGTGTGCTTGATGGATGGATTGTAGATGGCGCTGTGTGTCGTTTAAAACAAGGTAAAATATTGCAAACGAATATGAACATGTAAATTTTGAAGCTAAATGATACGAAAATGAATCCTCGAAAATGAGGAATTCTCGAGGGATGACGTACAATTTGTTTTATCGTCTAAATTGTTTTTTTTTACATCTACTTATCCTGAAATCACTAAAGTCAACGAATTACTAATTGGTATAAGTATTAGTTACGTTATTTAGTTCTTGAGGTATGCGATAGATGGCGCTGGGTATTTTTTAAAACATGGTAAAGATGTGTTTTTTAAAATACATAAGAAGTGGAATGATAGCTTACGCTATTTAGTGCTTGAGGTATGCGATAGATGGCGCTGGGTGTTTTTTAAAATATGGTAACGATGTGTTGTTGTTTTATCTTTATTCACTGTTTTGCGCTTTTTTTGGTTCCTACCATTTTACATTGAATTGTGTTGTTGTGAAAGTTTTCTTTATACCGCAATATAACCGAATTCCGCGGGCGGAAAGCTAGTCGAAACATAAATGAATAAAATTTAGTTGACAGCCTCAATACATAGTGCATTAGATAGTCTATAGTATATAGAAGTTTATAGTCTGTCTTTTTATTGCGTAGTCAACAGTGTAGTGAAAAGTCGATATCCGAAGGATAAAGATTCCATTTAAGATTTTATAAATTATATGTATTTAAAGCGACCAATATACATAATCCAATCTTTAATATGAGTGATTTAACGTAAACTCAAATTATCTACGTAACGATTTCAGACTGGATGTCGTATTCGACATCAGACCGCGTCTGAGATTTCTGCTCATGTAACTCCGATACTTGACTGTGGGGACTGCCGCAATAAGTAGAATGGTCATTATCACTGATTAGATAATAGTTTTACTTTTTTAAAGGCTTATTGTCAGCGTATTCAGTAAACAAATCTGATGCTTCGACTTTTTCTACATCTGATTCAGAATCAGACTCTGGTATGGTGATATTATCTGAAAATAAAAAAAATATTAAAGTAAACAGAGAATATCAAAAAATATAAAGCAAGCTTTCAAAAAAAAGAAAAAAACTGGTTGGTTGCCTGTAAAGTCGGTATACGGGCGAAAGTTTTACGTGACAACGACTTTGAGTGGTAAAATAATTTTAATGTGAATATTCATTCGTATAGTAGGAAGAAGGATGAAATAATAGTAACAATTTAAAACATTTATTTATACAAAGAATTATATTTAAAACATTAATTTATAGGCACGCGTCCCTTCCACTTTTTATGTCTGTCTCTCTCGCTCTTAGGCGGGCTAACCATGCCCGAGTGGAAGGGACGCGTGCCTCTCACTCGCTCTCATTGTGAGCGCATAACGTGAGCGGAGCGTAACGCAGTTTCTTAAAGTGTCACCCGGCAAACCAATTTATAAGACGTTGTCACGTCAAAAATTAACAATCGATTAGGTCCAATTTTTCCAACGTATTCTCTAAGTTTTATTCAAACATTTACTGGTATGCATTTTCAAATAAAATTATTTTAGTGCCATAAGTACGTATTCGTTTTAGTCTTGGAATGGCATCACAATTATTACAAATCTCGGCAAATCTTCGTATTTTTTACTTTTTGAGGAACCTTTATAAAGTTTCAAAGCAACCAGCAGAAGTACCTACAATGAGTTGGTAGAATTCAATTTTCCGCAGTATAATACATATTTAGATAATTATAATGATACCTACCTGTTAAGATATTACTTTGCGTTACAATTGTGGAAAACCAACACAAAAAGGGTAAATACTTACCAATGGACATCACTATGTTCGAATTCTACACTATTTACTTGAAGAATTGAACAAAACAGTTAACTTCAGAGTTTGTTAATGAATGCCATGAATTAAACGCACGTCGGCTGTCTCACTCGCTCATATCGCTATACTAGCCGATTGCCCGCCGTGTTTGGCAGGACATGCGCGCGCCACTTCGCCACATGAGTAAAGAAACGGAACAGAGACAAAGCTTCTAAAGAGCTAGCAAAATTTATACCTATTTTGGTAGGGTTGGCACAATTGAATAAATTAAAAATATAAATGTTCTTTTTTTCACATTTTTTATTAAAATAGGTTATTTTTTACAAATTACATACTCTAAATTTTTTTTTTATTACTTTTGGTTTTTAATAATTTGTTGTGTCTTTTAATCGAATGATAAATTCTAAATCTAATATAAAGTTTTTTCAAATAATCCAATGGGAAACACTCACATGGCATATGAAATGTACAATCTTGCAAACGTGCTAATATGTCATTACCAATATTAACAATTTGTACATGAAGATCAAAATATTCGCTTTGAGAATGATACCAGAGGGAAGCCCCCTCTCCCACTTGCGAAATCCTGCGCTCCGATTCAATATATTTCCCAAAAAAGGTATTGTAGGTATCTATTCAGAATTACTTACACAATTTTATATAATTTTGGTATAATTTTCCGTAAAATATATAATAATGAGTAGTTTTGATTATAGAGTTGTATACCTTTCAATCTACATAACACATTATAAATATAAATTAAGTTTCAAGTACAAACTTACCTAGTAGACTCCTTGGGATAGTTAAAATAAGAAATATTTTTAGTCTTTCTATTATTATTCATGCACACAGTACAATGTACAACCATATTCACAACACTTTTTAAATACTAAAACTAAAATATTACTACGTATTATGTGAGAAACTCAAAAACAAAAACAAAACACGCACAACGTTCGAGCGTTGCGTCACGCCTGCACGCCCTGAGATTGACCACTGGCTGATCTAGTTTGAAGCGGTTTCGGCTTATACGTGACAAGCCGCCAGTGGTCACGCACACACACGCGTTGCACTTGTAGTGATGTACCTATCACAGCGCATTCGTATGTAGTTTTGTCTATGTTCAGTTTCTTTACTCATGTGACTTCGCCCCGCCGCCCGCCCCCTTGCCGCCAGTCGAGAAGCTGGCATCATCGCGCAACTCGTGCTATGCATTTCAAGCCGCTTGCGGCATTTAAAGGTGGTATTCAACCGTCACAAGCATAAAAAACGGTTAATTAACCGTAAAAAATGAAAAATGCGTTTTTAACCGCTTGGTTAAAATCGTTAATAATCGGCTTCGCATCTAAAGTGCCGCCACTACCACCACCACCATCATTGCGAGTATATTTTATCGAGTGTTTCGCGCACCAATCTTAATGTGTATCTTTGAATTGCTAGAGGTATGCATTGCTTTTATTTTTATTGTTTGTTTTAGAAGTCTTCACCAAGTTTCGCCGTTACCGCGGTCTCCTGGCCCATTGACTGCATACGGCGTTAAACGCACCGTCAAGAATAAATTGTACATAACATTGCTTGTTCACGTTACGAAAAGTTCCAAGGGGTCCATAAAACGTAAACGTATCTTAATTATATTCAGAACCTATAAAAATAATACATAATATGTAAATATAAATTAATTTTACACTTCATTTCTTGGTTTTCATTACGCGTACTATACCCGTTCTCCCTTGAGTGCTTCTCATATGCAACGGACACCTAAATAATAAACATGTTCTACGCGTTTAACTGTCTTTGTTTCGTAAGTGTGTGTAACTTTCGTAAGTAAAAGGGTTCAAGAAAATAAAACAACTGAAAGTGCATGCAATAACCTTTATATTATATGAAATATGTAAAAAAAAAGAAACCGAAGGTTCATTTGACTACACGTGTCCTACAGAATTAATCTTCTGTTTTTCTTTTTAAATATATCCACTACTTCATTCGCATCAATTTTTATCCCATAGTGAATATTCATGAGAGCCAAGCCGTTCAGTCTGTTTTCACTCGATGTGTTCCGCAAGTAGTTTTTAAGTCTTCGTAGGCTTGAAAAAGTCCTTTCTGGTGTAGCAGTGGAAACAGGTATGGTAGCCAATATTCGTAACGACGTGTTAATATTTGGACATAATTTTTGATCGCACCCAAAGCAGATTTTGGAGTAGGGGAGGTGATAGTCATAGCAGCTTTCCACACTTCAAGTTCTGCTTTGACGTCAGATGTACTACTATGTACCAGGAAAAGATACAAGTACCGGGAAAAGATCAATAATATACAAAATAATTGTTATTCATCCAAATTTATTTTATCACCTTCAAAGTATGCTCCTTCAGTAACGATACACTTACGCCAACAAATAATCCAATCATCAAAACATTTTTTAAACGCTGTTTCCGGAATTGAGTTCAGTTCTCGCCGCGAATTCTCCTTTATGTCTTCAACCGATTGAAAACGGGTGCCACGAAGTGGTGATTTGAGTTTAGGAAAAGAAAGAAGTCAGCTGGAGCCATATCTGTTGAATATGGTGGTTGCTTAATGGTATTTGTTGAGTTTTGGTCAAAAATTCGTTCACAATGATGGCCTTGTGCGAAGGCGCATTATTGTGGTGCAAAATCCAAGAATTTTCTTTTCACAAATCTGGCCTTTTTCGTGGAATTTGCTGTCTTAAATGCCACATAACGCTTAAATAATATTTTTAATTTACCATTTAACTTTTTTGAGTGCACAACACCGCGATTGTCAAAGAAAACAATCAACATGTCTTTGACTTTTTATCGACTTTGGCGTGGTTTTTTCGGTTTCGGTTTAGTTGGAAACCGCCACTCCGAAGTTTGTCGACTAGTTTGTAACAACTAACAGTAACAATGTGTTTCATGAATGTTGGGTTGGAATTGACTCGTTCTAGCATGTCCTCAGCGACACTCATGCGATTGAGTTTTTGGAGAAAATTCAGGGCTTTGGGACTGGCCGAGCGGTAACACGTTTCATAGCCAAATGATTAGTTAAAAAAGTACGGATAGACTTGTGAGATACAAAAAGTTTGGCGGCTATCTCTCTTAAAGTTAAATGAGGATTTTCAGTCATTATTTCCTTCACTTTTGCGATGTTGACTTCAGTTGCAGACGTTGATGGCCTACCAGAGCGAGGCAAATCTTCCATCACATCTCGATCGCTTTTGAACGCTTTGTACCACTCATAAGCACGTGTTTTTGATAAAGTCGATTCACCGTAAGCCTTCTGTAACATTTTCAGTAACATCGAATACGAAATTCCATTGGCGACGCAAAATTTAAGACAAACTCTTTGTTCGATATTTTTGTCCATTATGAAATTCGCAATACACACTAGATGTGATATAACTAAAAACAGCACTGTATTTTATCTAGACACGCGGTAGCGTGTCAAGCCAAGTTCAAGAAACAGAACTGGCGAGCCGCACCGTGTGTAATATTACACGAACCATTTGGAGCCACTGTTGACCCCCTCATAAATCAAAAACTATCTCACATAAACTTATCAAATTTATCTCATGTATTGAGACTTGCGAGATACATATGTGTTCTAAATTTCATAAGCTTATCTCAAACGGTTATTTAGATATTAATGTCCAAAAATCCTCATTTTTATCATTGACTGACTTACTGACCTATAGATCAAAACTCTAACCCAGTTCCAGATGACCTAGAGAGTTAAAATTTGGTATGCAGATAGGTAATTAGATGAATACAAAGGAATAAATAAAAAACTGGCAATTTTTAAATAATTAGATTCTATTATGAACGCTTAACATAAATACCTAATTAGTGCCTGTACCTAACTATAGACGTAAGAATCAGTAAGTCATCAAAACTCATGACAGCCGGTCTTTATGTCGCTTGGCGACATCTATGAGTAACCCACAGTCCTTCTTAAAAGCTTGCTGTATGGCACACTTTTTGGTCGACAATTTTTCTTTAACCTCGCCTCTACAGCTCCATTTTTGAAATCCAAGCGATAAGCTGCCAAAAGAAAAGAAAATTAAACGTCATCTAAAATGTTTATCAACAATCTAACAGAAAATGTCACGTGATTATATCATCATCATCATCATCATCATATCAGCCGTACGATGCCCACTGCTGGACATAGGCCTCCCCCAAGGATCTCCACAACGATCGGTCCTGTGCTGCCCGCATCCAGCGTGTTCCCGCGACCTTAACCAGATCGTCGATCCACCTCGTTGCGGGCCTACCCACTGAGCGTCATCCGGCACGCGGTCGCCATTCGAGAACCTTTCCGCCCCAACGGCCATCAGTTCTCCTTGCTATGTGTCCTGCCCATTGCCATTTCAGCTTCGCAATTCTTTGAGCTATGTCGGCGGTTTTTGTTCTCCTACGGATCTTCTCATTTCTGGTTCGATCGCGTAGGGAAACACCAAGAATAGCTCTCTCCATTGCCCGCTGGGCGACCTTGAGCCTTCTTACAAGTCCCATAGTGAAGGACCACGTTTCATTGCCATAAGTCATCACTGGCAACACACATTGGTTAAAGACTCTCGTCTTAAGGCACGGAGGTATTTTGGACGCGAAAATGTATCGCAGCTTCCCGAACGCTGTTGTTGCCGAACGAGTTGGATTCGACGAGAGATCTCTTTCTCGAAGTTGGACTTGCCTAACTGTATTGTATGTCCTAGGTAAACATAGTGGTCAACAACTTCGAGTGTAACGTTCCCAACATTTTCTGGAGCGGGTGTAACATGGGCGTTGGACATAATTTTCGTCTTGTCCATGTTCATCTTAAGACCCACTCGTTGGGATGCGTTACTGAGATATTCGAGCATGGTGCTCAGGTCTTCCAAGGTCTCAGTCATTAGGACCACATCATCGGCAAACCGAAGATGCGTCAGGTACTCGCCGTTGATGTTGATGCCAAGTCTATTCCAGTCCAGAAGCTTAAAAATGTCCTCCAACGCAGCAGTGAACAGTTTCGGAGAGATAACGTCTCCCTGTCTCACTCCTCGCTGTAGTTGTATAGGATTAGAGCTCTGGCTCTGTACTCGGACCGACAGAGTGGCGTTTTGGTACAGGCAACTTAACACTTCGATATACCTGTAGTCCACTTGGCACCTCTGGAGAGACTGCAGCACCGCCCAAGTTTCGATCAAATCAAAGGCCTTCTCATAGTCCACAAACGCCAAGCAAAGTGGCCGATTATACTCTTCGGTCTTCTGTATAACCTGCCGCAGCGTATGAACGTGTTCTTTGGTGCTAAAGGCTTTTTCGGAAACCGGCTTGTACGGGAGGTTGGAAGTCGTCAAACCTGCGAGCAAGACGATTCGTAATGACCCTCGAAAACAGATTGTAGACATGGCTCAGAAGCGAGATGGGTCTGTAGTTCTTCAGTAGGGTTTTATCGCCCTTTTTGAAGAACAAAATCACCTCGCTTCTGCTACATGCCTTCGGCGTTTTGACCTGGACGATGACAGAATTGAAGAGCTTCTGGAGGACTTTAATGTTGTATACTGGCTGGCATATATGTAAAACTACATGTTAATCAAAATTCTTACGATGTTCTATGTCACTATAGACATTAAGGTTTATTGACTTGGTTACCAAATATATTCTTGTACACACGCATTTATAAGTTTTCTTTATCAAATAATATTATTACAACATTCGTTATCAGCACGAGGCTCTAGTATAATGAGTGATCAATTCAGTGGCATTAAATTATTGTCTAGTCGAGATGGGTACAGCATCTGGAAATTTAAAATTCGAGCGCTGCTTATTCATGAAGAATTGTGGAAGTCCATTGAAGGCTACGCTGATGGTGATCCTACCTCTGAAGATGTGAGAATTAGAAAAGATCAGAAGGCCTTGTCTAAGATTTCGCTCACGTTAGATGGTTCAGCCATTACTCACGTCAGATCAGCAAAATCAGCAAAACAAGCTTGGGACGCACTAGCAAATGCTTACGAAGACAAAGGGATGGGCCGCCGGCTATCACTCGAACGCCGCTTATACAAGTATGCTCTGAATGAATTTGTAAATATTGAGTCGTATATAAATGCTATTATGTGTACAGTACAAGATTTAGCAGACATTGGTAAAGTCATAGACGACGAGTCAGTCGCCGCTATTTTGTTAGGAGGTCTGTCAGTTAAATACGAACCTCTCATAATGGCACTTGAAAACTCCAATGTAAAGGTAACAAGTGATTTAGTAAAATCTAAATTATTGAACGAAATGGCAAAAGATGTACCGCAAAATGACGTCTTAGCATTAAGTTCGAAGACATCAAAAAACAAAACTAAAAAACCTGTTGTTTGTTATAAATGTCATGAGCCAGGACATAAGAGTCCTCAATGCCCACACAAAAAAGGAAAGAAGAAAGCCAATATTGGCAGTGTAGTCGAAAGAGTTACTCAAGAAGATTCCACGTTACTCACTGCATTTGTTGCCGAAAATAATGATAAGAAATGTCAACGATGGTACATTGATTCTGGAGCAACTAGTCATATGAGTCCTTGTTTGGAATTTTTTGAAAACTATAAGCCGTTGAGTCATGATGCCGGTTCTGTCACTATTGCGAATGGAGACAAATTGCCAGCTGTTGGAACAGGTGATATAGTTGTTACAGGTATTCCAAGCATTACGAAAATAAAAGATGTTGTTTTTGTACCAGATTTACATTGTAACCTAATTTCTGTTAAGAAAGCTGTTGACAAAGGCTACACAGTTATTTTTGATAAGCGTGGTTGTAATTTTTATAATAACATTGATGTAACTTTTACTGGCAATTCTATTTTACAGGGTACTTATAGTGGTGGTTTGTATAGTTTGAACTTAAATCCAAACAAAGCACAAAAATTTGCAGCATTAGATTGTGGTGGACAGGATTGGCGGCTAACGTAAGTGCACTTTGACTGTCAGAATACAAAGCAATCTTTCTAAAGCATACTGGCAGGACGCAATGGAAACTGCGGTGTACATCAAAAATAGGTCTCCACACCGAGCTTTAGTCAATGAAACTCCTTATGAAAAATGGTACAGTGAGAAACCTAATATTTCTTACTTAAAAGTATTCGGGTGTAGGGCTCTTGTGCATATCCCTTCATGTCAACGCTCTAAGTTAGATTTGAAAGCCGCAGAATTTATCTTTGTGGGTTATTCTGACGATCCAAGGAGCTATTTTTTTAGGGATACGCGATACCCGAGAAAATTAATCAAAGAGAGAGACGCTACATTTTTTGAAAATATTTTTACTGATTTAAAAGCATTTGATAATCAACATTTAAATGCTTTATCTGAAACTCTCATGTCTGAACAATGTACTCCTTTAATAAATAGTGATAATTTAATGCATTCATCTGGTGATGAAGTAACTGAGAATAGCAGTGAAAATTCTTTAATAGAAGACACCAGCGGACGTAGTCAGGAAGATGTTGTTTCTTCAACTGAACCATCTCATGACAACATAGATAACGCTATAGATCGTTACCCAAAAAGAGATCGTAAGCCTCCTGATTTCTTTTCTTATAATATTTTGGTGTCTAATTTTTTAGATGAAGAGCCAAAATGTTATTATGATGCTATAAACAGTGAGGATAAACATTATTGGATCTCTGCTATGCGGGACGAATATAACGCGTTAACAAAGAAAAGTACATGGACATTAGTTGATAAACCTAAAAATAAGTCGTGTATCAAATCCAAATGGGTATATAAAATAAAAAGAGATGCATCAGGTAATATTTTAAAATATAAGGCGCGCTTAGTGGCCAAAGGTTTCACGCAAGTGTATGGCGTAGATTATTTTGAAACTTATGCGCCTGTTGTACGTAATTCTTCTCTTCGAACACTGTTAGCATTCGCTGTTCAAGAAGGCTACAAAATTCGCCATATGGATGTCGATACGGCTTTCCTTAATGGAGACTTGGATGAGGAAGTCTACATGTTACAACCAGAAGGCTTCATTGATGAATTGCATTGTGACAAAGTTTGTTTATTAAAACGTTCCATTTATGGCCTCAAGCAGGCGCCGAGGTCTTGGAACATTAAATTAAAACAAACATTGTCAGCTATTGGTTTCACGCAGGCTCCCTCGGAGGCATGTATATTTAGAAAAACAATAAATGACAATGAAACTCTTTTGTTGGCCGTGTATGTCGATGACATAATTTGTCTTTATAAAGAAGACGTAACTTTTGACAATTTCAAAAGTGACATACAAAAATGCTTCTCTATTAAAGATTTAGGACAAATTGAATTTTGCTTAGGTATGAATGTAAAATATGAAAATAATTGCCTAAAAATTTATCAGAAGACATACATCGAGAAAATAGCAAAACGATTTAATATGAGTGATGTGAAAAGTGTATCTGTGCCGCTCAACAAAAGATTAGAGAAATCAAAGGAAGAATACTCTTACGACTGTCCTTACCAAGAGTTGATAGGATGTCTGATGTTTCTTGCTGTAAGCACTAGGCCAGATATTGCATTCACGGTGAGTTACTTAAGTCAGTTTAACACCAAGTATGATGAAAGTCATTGGAAATGTGCTAAACAATGCTTAAAGTATTTGATAGCAACTAAAGACTTAGGTATAACTTACAGAAAGAATACGGATTGGATACTTCGTGGGTATTCTGATGCTGACTGGGCAAATTGTACCGAAGATAGACGGTCATATACGGGATATTATTTTAGTATCGCGGGGGGACCAGTTACATGGGAAGCGCGTAAGCAGCCGACCGTAGCTCTATCATCTGCTGAAGCAGAATACATGGCCCTTGCCAGCGCTGTCAAGGAGGCTTGTTACTTGAGGCGTTTATACGCTGAACTATCAGGTGAGCTTCACAAAGTTGTTTTGTATTCTGACAGTCAAAGTGCACTTACGTTAGCCGCCAATCCTGTCCACCACAATCGCACAAAACATATTGATGTTAAGTTTCACTTTATTCGTGAAAAGGTCAATGATGGAACGGTAACGTTACGTTTCTTATCGACGGATAAATTACCTGCTGACATACTGACCAAGCCTTTAGGGCGCATCAAACATAAAACCTGCCTAGATGGCATGGGCATCACATAAATTGATATCGACTGCAATTGTAACTTAAGTTTTGTTGTATTGTAGTGTAATTTATGTTTTAGTTTTATTTTAATTTGTCTATGCTATTATGTTGTTTCTTTTTATTGCGAATGTGCTACTACCTTGTTTATTGCTTTTGCGAATTTAGATTATGGGGGCGTATGTTGTATACTGGCTGGCATATATGTAAAACTACATGTTAATCAAAATTCTTACGATGTTCTATGTCACTATAGACATTAAGGTTTATTGACTTGGTTACCAAATATATTCTTGTACACACACATTTATAAGTTTTCTTTATCAAATAATATTATTACAACATTTAAGTACCGGCGTGCCGCCCGGTCTCAGAAGCTCTGTTGTAATTCCGTCATCTCCCGCCGCCTTGTTGTTCTTTAGCTGTTTGAGGGCCATTCTAATCTCGTACAGGCTGACGTCCGGGATATCTTCGGTATCGTGTCGGGTAAGCTTGGCTCTAGGATCTTGAGCTCTGCTTTGGCCTGGTGTGATACTGGAATTCAGCTGCCTATTTAAACTCTCAATCTCTCTCAGGATTTCAGGAGTCGATGAAATGATACTGCCGTCCTCAGTTTTTAGCCTCGTCAGTTGACTTTGCCCTATAGACAGATCTCTAACTCTTGGATAAGAGACATGAAATGAGACTGTAAGACTCAGCGGGTGCCCTACGTTATAGACAGCTTAATAGACAGATCTCGAAGTCGCTGACGAGCGACCTTCGCCAATTTAATACCGAGCGTATTAAAGAGGCCATAGAGTGTAACAAAGGCTCCAAAGCATGTGCGGAGAGCTTCTTCAATTTGGAGTGAAACAAAGAAATAATGACATCATAACACTATTAGTATTGTCATAACAAAATAATTTAGTTTTTTTTTTTGTGGATTGTGTATGGTGACGCCGTATTATATTGTAAATGTCGTTACTTCTGTTAAAGCTGACGAGTTTCTTGCGCCCATTCTTCTTGTCAGTTAAAAGACGTCCTGAATGGGTGGTAGGAAAAAATGTTGGACGATTCAAAACTACTTATTTTTAAGTGCATTTCAATAAAGTTATTTTCATTTTCATTTTTTCTTCTTCAATTGGGACGGTGGGTTTTTAAGTATTTTGACCCTACCGTACGGACAGCATCCACCAACAGGTCGTTTAGATCGTCCACATCTATGCTGTTACCAAGGGTCTCGAAGCGGTTCTGGAGCTCGAGCTGAAAGCGCTCGGGGTTTTGAATCTGGGTCTGCACTGGTCGGAGCGTAGATTTTATCAGTTGCGATCTTTCAAGCTTCACGGTGATATTTCATGTGCCTCTTACCAGTCGGTAATCTCTCCCTGTCTTAACAGCGTTGATCACAGAGACGTCATTCAATGATAAAATCGATCTTATTTTTGACCTTACCGTCGGGACTTATCCAGGTCCATTTGCGAGTTACGGGCTTTCTGAAGAAGGAGTTCATCATATAGAGGTTCTCCCTCTCCATAAAGTCCGCCAGCATCTGGCCTCTGTCGTTCCGTTCCCCAAATCCAAATTGCCCCACTCTCAACTCGTCACCACAGCGCTTCCCCAACTTTGCATTGAAGTCCCCCATCACAACCGTGTAGTGGGATTTGTGACTATGTATGGCCCTAGAAATCTCCTCATACATAGCCTCCACTTCGTCATCGCCGTGTTTCGAGGTTGGAGCGTATACCTGGATGACCGTCAACGAATACCGTGATGATATTCTGAGTACCAAGTATGCCACTCTGCTGGAAACACTACCGATGGATAGCACGTTGTTGACGAGGGACTTGTGGACTATAAACCCGACACCACCCATAGACAGTTGGTCGCCCTCCCGGAAGTACAGCAAGTAACCGGAGTCCAAAATTATAGTGTCCTCTCCCTCTCTTCGGACTTCAGACAACCCGATGACGTCCCAGTGTAACTTGCCGATAACTTCTTGCAACTCTGTAATTTTCGCGTCGGTTCTCAATGTGCGCGTGTTATATGTTGCCAGGTCCAGTCGTCGGTGTTGGTAGCCACAACCTCCCCGGGAATTCTTCGCACCCCCTGCCGCACCGTTACCGTAGCCGCTATCGTAGCTAGAAATGGTTTGGCTGCCGGGGACTAGGGACCGTTTCTTTGTGTGCCTATCCATAAGAGGGGTTTTGCCATAATCGCCACGCTTGGCAGGCGGGTTGGCGATTGCAGTATGACCCGTACGCATAAAGACATGCTGCTGCCCATCTTCTTAGGTCAGGTTTCCCTTTCTCCCCAGAGAACTACAAAAGCTGCTGGAACTGGTCAAAGCGGAGGTGCTCAGGTCTGCTGGAGCAATGATCAGTGCCAGAATCGAGGGGCTCCATATCCCAACCACCAGGCCACCTCTAGCAGCCGACGTAAGGAGAGCGGCAGCGACTGCAGACAAGAGAGGAGGTAGGGGTATACCAAAGGCAGGACCGTCTGAGACCCAGGCTGAGGGGGGGTGCCCCGGAGAAGGGAGAGGACGATGGTCCCTGGACGGAGGTGGGGCCACGAGGGAGGAATAAAAAGGCGAGCCGACCGGTAGCTGCTCCCGCAGCTTCAGCTACTGCCAACTGTGGTGGTGCTACGCTGTTGACAAGGAAGCCCCATCCGGCGCCAAAGAAAAAGAAAAAGCCGAAACTGACCCCCCCGAAGGCGACCGCGGTGGTCATCTCCATCCCGCCGGAGGCTGCCAAAAAGGGTTTCACGTACGCCCAGGCTATAGGGCAGGCCAGAAAGGCATTTAACCTGAGCGATGTAGGCATCGCCGCTGCCGACATCAAAATGAGGACGGCCATGAATGGGGCCAAAATCTTTGAAATCCTGGAGCCCACGGGAGCTGAGAAAGCGGGCGCCTTTGCGACCAAACTGCGGGAGGTACTGGACGACGGAATAGCGGTCTCCAGACCCGTAAAGACGGCCGGCTTGCGGCTCTCCGGGATGGATGAGTCGGTGGGGGCGGAGGAGTTGGCACAGGCGGTGGCTGAGAAAGGGGTCTGCCCCCTGGATCAGATCAAGGTGGGGCCCATCCGGGGAGGTCCGGGAGGCCTGAGTTCCACCCTGGTCAGATGTCCTGTTGCGGCGGCGAAAGTTTTGGCGGACGCTGGCCGTTTACTGGTAGAGTGGAGCTCGGCGAAGATTAAGGCACTGGAGCCGCTACCGCTCCGGTGCTTTAAGTGCATGGGCATCGGGCATACCAGATCGACGTGCCCGAGTAAGGAGGACAGGTCCACCGTCTGTTTCCGCTGCGGCCAGGAGGGTCACAAAGCAGCGGACTGCTCCACGGACCCAAAATGTGCGGTGTGTCTAGCGGCAAAACTGCCCGCAGGACACACAATGGGGGGTCAGAATTGTCGGCCGCCGAAAACCAGAGGTACGCCAGTGACCAGGCGGGTCAAGGCGGTGCAGGCGGCCGAAAATGATATAACAGGGAGCGAATGTCGCCCTAGGAGCAACAGACGCACGCTTACCCCGTATTAGCCGCTGCACCCCTCTTCTCTCAAAAGAGAGAGGAACGGGTAGTGGCGGCCCGGGGTACGGGGTCACGCGGGGAGGAACTCGGGTCACTGGACCAGTAGACGCGGGCGAAGGGGATGGGGGCGACGTCGCAAAGCGAGCGTAGCCTCTTGCCTCGGGCGAGGCAAGCCGACGGAGGTGGGAGTCCGACCGTCGGCATTGCACAGCCTTGCCAGCCTGGGGGGACTCCGGAATGTACCACGGGGTCCCCCGATCGTGAGGAGGCCGCTGGGCAAACCCGTCGCTCTCCACGGTGGTGATTGCCAAAATCGGCCCCACCGGATTGCGACGGAGTAGAGCGGGTACATCGTGGAGTTTTTAGTGGGTAGGCCCCTGCACACCAATCTGACGAGCTTTTATCGTCATATGGGTCTGCAGGGGAGAGTCCCACATAACTCCCGTCCCACTCCCAGCGGCGGGAGTATGCGGAAAGCATTTCCTCCACGTTAAAAAAAAAAAAAATAAAGGTCAGGTTTCCCTTAGTCGGCTCTTACGACACCCACGGGATGAGAGGGGAGTAGTGCTATTCTAGGCCGGCACTACACGGCCATTGATTATATAAAGATGACTTATTTAATGAAAATAGTTCTTACCGATATGGAGTAAGAACTCCATACATCTTATCCAGGCATGTAGTGACGATAATCCGTACTGGAATATATCTTGATTCTTCTCCCTTCGGACAATGGATTCTAGGTTGTTCATGTCAGATGGCTTTGCTTTACAAATATCGCAAACTACTGAAGGTGTATCTGACAAAATTGATGTTATTTTGCCGTCAATCATTGTCATATGTAACTGATGCTCGACTTTTACTTGCTGGATTCTTGATTCTTCCGTTATACTATCTTTTATTTATTTATTTTTATTTATTTATTTATTTTGCATTGTAATACAGTTTCACTTTCACATAAAAGATGTTATAAAAGATGTGATGGACTGAATACAACCCTGATAGGGTGTTGCTTATTTACAAATATAACTTAAAGGCTATCTATTAAAATTATAAAATATCAAAGGAGCATTCCGAGGATTTATGTAAATAATATATAATATAAATATTTGATTATTTGAATTTATCACACATGTATTCTAGAACTGTATAATAACATTTTTCAACTAGAAATTGTTTTAGTTTATGTTTAAATTTGTTACAGTTTTGTTCCATTTTTATATATTGAGGTAGTTTATTATATATTTGTATACATCTATAGGGCCGCTTTTGTACATCTCAAGTTTAGGTGCAGGCAGAACGATATTCTGTTGTCGACGAGGGTTTTTATGAAATTCAAATTTGCTTAGGTGATTTCTTACGAATAAGACCGTTTCCGCAATATATATGCAAGGTAAAGTTAAAATATTTAATCTGATAAAATGTGATTTGCACGATTCCGTTTGCCGTATATTTGCTAGTATTCGTACACATTTCTTTTGTTGCACAAATGAGTCGTGAGCGTCTGTGCTATGACCCCATAGAATAATACCGTAACGTAACCATGCGTAGGCGTAAGCATAGTATATGTTTAGAGCACAAGCGGCATTTGTGTTTCTTTTTATTATATATAATGCATAAATGAATTTTGAAAGTTTATTTTTTATTTCGCTAATATGATTTTTCCAGTTTAAATGAGTATCTATATGAATGCCTAGTAGTTTAAAATTTGATACTTCTTCAAATTTGAGGGCTGTTTTTGCAACTGATAAGTTTGTTGGTTGTTTTTGGTATGGGTGAAATTGTATGAGTTTGGTTTTTTTTGCGTTTACTTCTAAATTATGTTTTGAAAGCCAACCTTTTAGCAATTTATAGGTGGTTTCTATATCACGGCTACAATCGGTATTGTTAGGACATTTGAACAGGATCGATATATCGTCTGCAAACAGTACGACTTGATTTGGGGTTAATTTTGGCAAGCCGTTTATGTACACGAGGAACAGCACACATCCCAGGACGCTGCCCTGTGGGATAGAATGGTTAAGAGTGATGGTGTCTGATTTTACTTGCTGCAGTTTTCCTGCGCGTTCATCGAAATGATCTATCTGTACAAATTGTTTTCGGTTAAGTAGATAAGATCGTAGCCAGTCTAACGCATTGCCGCGAATACCCATTCCATTCAATTTAGACAGCAAAATCTGGTGAGACACCCTGTCATATGCCTTGGACATATCCAGGAGTAGGCCGACGGCATAGTGTCTGTCTCTTATGCTGTTCAAGACTTCTTGAATGTATGTGTACACAGCCAGAGTGGTGGAATGTCCCTGCCGGAAGCCAAACTGGTTTTTGTCGAATAGCTGTATTTTTCTAGAAAGTTCTTTATTCTATTTAACATCGGTTTTTCCAAGATATGAGATAGTGTGGACAGTACTGCTATAGGACGGTATTGACTCGGGTCGTAATTTTTCCCTCCTTTTTTGAGAATTGGTTTTATTTTTGCTAGTTTTAATATATCTGGGAAAGTGCGGTCATTATAAGATTGATTGATTAGTTTTGTTAAGATTGGAGTTAGTTCTTCGCAACAAGCTTTGATTAATATAGGAGGAATATCGTCTGCTCCAAAACTGTATTTGTTCGGGAGGCCTTTTATAGTTTTATAAATTTCCGACTGGGTAACGTTACATAGAAAAATAGAGTTTACGGATTTTTCGAATTCTAATGGACCATCGTTTTGATTGTCTGTAGATTTATTACTATCATGGGAACCTATAGAAGCAAAATATTTATTAAATATGTTAGCCACAGTCAAAGGGCAATCATGTAGTTTATTTCCAGAAAGGAGAGATATATTTTTTGAAAAAGGTGACTTTGAATTATGTTTGGTAATGTTATTTACAATATGCCACATTGTTTTTGATTTATTGCTAGATCGGTTAAGTTTTTTTATGTAATTTTTACGTTTAGACGTTTTTATGCACTTTTTTAGAGCAGATGAGTACTTTCTGTAGTGGTTCTTTAGGGTTTTATTGTTTGATTCAGTAGTTAGTTTTTTTAGCGCCCTTTTATTTTTACAAGAAATCTTAATACCGGGTGTTAACCATGAGGCTTTGTGATTTGTTTTTTGTCTTACAACTATTTTTTTCTTTGGTATGTGCTTGTTCAAAATTTCTTTTAGATTGTAGTGTAGTGCATTGAAATTTTTATTTACATTATTTGATTCGGTTATGAAATTGATCCAGTTTATTTTTTTCAGGGCTTCTTTGAACGAATTTATATTTCTATCATTATATATGCGTTTATAAAATATTCTTTTTGTATTTTTTTCAATCTGTTTTGGTACTTTGTAAATTAGACCTCTGTGATCGGATATGCCTAATTCTTTTACAGATGCTGTAGGTTTACATGTATTGGTAAATATAAGATCTATGCAAGTTGAACTAGTGGGGGTTACTCTAGTTGCACGAGTAATTAATTGATAAAGATTAAGTTCTAGCATCTTATTAATTAACTTTTGGCATGTGTTACTGTTTTCAAACATATCGATATTGAAATCACCTGTGATAATAATATGATTATGGCTTTCAGTTTTTATTTTATCTAAAAGTATATTTAAAAAATTGAAAAATATATCTATCTCTCGGTCCGCTCTATAAATAACAATTAAAAGAATATTTGGTTTCAATTCAATTGCACAACATTCGATGACATAATCCGCCGTTAAATCCTTTATATCTATACGCTCTTTGTAAGTGGTTCCTTTCTTCAAGAATATAGCAACTCCTCCCCCTTTGTGAGTTTTCCTGCAGTATGCTGCTGCGAGCATATAGTTAGGTATTTGTACATAGTTCTTCATATTTTCAGTAATCCATGTTTCCGATATACATACTGCATCAAATTGTCCTTCGTTCGTGATGGATTCAATGAGATCAACTTTGTTACCTAAACTTTGCACATTCTGTATCCATATATTAAACTCAGCGGTAGGTGATTTAGTGTTTATGACTTGGGGTAACGCTTGATGTTCTGTCTTCGTGAGTATAGTTTCTTCTGGAGATGGAGAGACGAAAGGAATTATTTTGACTGTTTCTTAAATTCGTTTGGTTGTATGTAGTCTCATTGCGGAGTTTGTTTTCTATTTCAGTATAGTTTGTATAATATTCAGTGTTTTTGTTTACAGTTATTATTTTCCCTTCATGTAGAGCTGGTTATCTCGAATCACAGCATGAAGACCCCGTTTCCTGGCATTTAACATCTCATCTCGCATCAGTTTTCTATCCGCGCGCATTTTCTCATTCAATATTGGGGATATTGCTATTCCTGTGCCTTGAAGGTAATAGCGATTTTCTATTAGATATTTGGTCATTCGTTTACTAATTAATTCTACGATTAAGGGTCTAATTTTGTTCTGATATTTCCCAATTCTTCGTGTTTCTTCAATATATCCCGTAAGGTCAATATTATAAACATCATAGAATATGTTTATCAGCCTTGATTGTAAGGCGCCTTCAGGTTCATTATATATGTCTTCAATTCCATATAAAACGAATGACTTAGAGTTATCATCGGATTGGTGGATAATTTCAGTCGGTTTCTGACTGGTTTTCCCTAGTTCTTCAATTTCGTTTCTTAGTTTTTCATTTTCTCTTTTCATAGTCGCTATATCTTGAGTAAGTTTTTCTATTTTTATTTCCTGTTCAGTGTGTTTCTGTTTTATCAAATCAAAGTCGTGTTTTATGTCTTGTTTGAGTTGAGTAATGGCGCCTTTTATTTCTGATTGGATGGTATTTTTAATTTGAATTAGGATGGAAGAGTTATTTTCTTTTAGCTTTTCTGTGATCATGGAACTTAAGTTGTAAAGGGTTAACTCAGTTGAGGAGCTAGTTTTTGGAGACAGCGTTTCACTCATCGTATCACCTAAAATGCTTATGGCTGCTACTGTTGACTTGGTTTCCTTTGTAAATTTAAACCTAATTGGTCGGCAGAAAAACGTTGATGAGGGTCGATCGTTTTCCCAAACAATTGTTCCATCACGTTGTTGTAGTCTTATTGGAACTAAACTAGCCATGATAACACTAGAATCGTCCAATTCTGTTTCAGACTTTTGTTTGTAACTGCTTTGACCTGAAGCTCCATCAAAGCCCCACTTGCTAATAAGCAATTAATCTGTTGACGAATCCAAGTCTAAATCTATTACATCCAAAAGTCTTGTGTTAACGACCCTATACACAGACTAGCGAGGATGTGAAGTAAAAATAATGAATTATGTAATTTAATGGATTTATTCGGGATAATTAAAACCTGCACTCTAAATTTAACTTATAATTCCAATACAAGAACACTAGACATGACGAAGGCCTACGACAAAGTGCAGTTTAAAATATTGTTAGATAAATTATATGGTATAGGTATCCGCGGAAGAGCCCACGAATGGCTTAAGTCATACTTAACAAATAGACAGCAAACAGTAGAAATTGAGTTTTATAATAACCAAACTGGACAAATAGAACACATTAGATCAAACGCAAAACATATTAGCGCCTCAATCCCGCAAGGGAGTGTGATCGGATGCCTACTTTTCCTCATCTATATAAACGACCTACCTAAAACTATCAATGAGCCCTGTGTTTTATTCGCAGATGATGTCTCCCTACTCGTTGCAAGTAAAAATAATTTTAACGTAAATGAAAACATTAATTCTATTTTAACTAAAACAGAATATTGGTTGGAAAGGCACAATCTAGAAATTAATTTAAAAAAAACAAAACTTATAACCTTTCACCCGCACCAAAAGACTCCTTTAGATATAAACTTTAGTTTTCACGGGAATAAACTGGAAATTGTCAGCGAATTTAACTTACTAGGGTTAACTATTGATACCCATATAAATTGGAAACAACATGTGAAAAAGATTAGAGCTAAATTATCGAAATTTTCATATGCCCTTAGAGAAGTCAAGAAAACCACAGATCTATCAACTGCACTCACTGCTTACTATGCATATGCTCACTCTTGGCTTAGCTATGGTATAATCTTGTGGGGAAATAGTACCGACGCACCTACTATCTTTACCGCGCAAAAAAAAATTGATTAGGATTATGATGAATATCGATCAGACTGACTCTTGTAAACTCCATTTTCAGAGATTCAAAATAATGACTGTAACCTGCTTATACATTTTTGAAATATGTAAGTTTGTACGTAAATACCCAGAGTTTTACACACTGCGAAGTAACATTCATACCACAAAAATATTACGGCATAAAAACAGATTAAACCTTCCAATTTCCCGATTAACAATGCACTCTTCAGGCCCTTTAGTTATGTCTATTAAGATATATAACAAATTACCAATGGTCATAAAAAATGAAAGTAATTACAATACCTTTTTAAACAATTTAAAAGCATTTCTTGTTGACAAAAGCTACTATAGTATATATGAATATTTTAATGACAAACAAACATAATGATTATACAATAATAGGCTAAATATAATATTAGAATAATCCATGTAAAATTGACATTTACGAATATGAATAATAACTGAGATATAAATAAATTATAATAATAATATTAACAATAACAATGAATATATAAAAAAATATCTTAAATAATTCAAAGCTACAGAATTTAAATTAATTATTTATTTATTTAAAACAAATATATAATATAGGGATTAAATTTCCAATAACCTAAAAATTATTGGAAATTTGTGTGTTCTATTTGTCCAGTTTGGTTATTATAAAACTCAATTTCTACTGTTTGCTGTCTATTTGTTAAGTATGACTTAAGCCATTCGTGGGCTCTTCCGCGGATACCTATACCATATAATTTATCTAACAATATTTTAAACTGCACTTTGTCGTAGGCCTTCGTCATGTCTAGTGTTCTTGTATTGGAATTATAAGTTAAATTTAGAGTGCAGGTTTTAATTATCCCGAATAAATCCATTAAATTACATAATTCATTATTTTTACTTCACATCCTCGCTAGTCTGTGTATAGGGTCGTTAGTCGTGTAGGTCGGTACCAATGGTCATAAAAAATGAAAGTAATTACAATACCTTTTTAAACAATTTAAAAGCATTTCTTGTTGACAAAAGCTACTATAGTATATATGAATATTTTAATGACAAACAAACATAATGATTATACAATAATAGGCTAAATATAATATTAGAATAATCCATGTAAAATTGACATTTACGAATATGAATAATAACTGAGATATAAATAAATTATAATAATAATATTAACAATAACAATGAATATATAAAAAATTATCTTAAATAATTCAAAGCTACAGAATTTAAATTAATTATTTATTTATTTAAAACAAATATATAATATAGGGATTAAATTTCCAATAACCTAAAAATTATTGGAAATTTAATATCAATAAAAACTGTACATAAAATTATAAAAATCATAAAAAAGTTTTAACAATATAATTTTAACTCATTTTATTAAATTCGAACGAAAATCAAACTTAATTTATTAGCTTTAGAATTTACTTCCTCTCTCCTATCAAACTGCCGTGCCCAACAGGGCCCATAATTGATTCAAAACATTTCTATGTAATATCTTTAAGTAACATTATGGAGTGCAATAAAGAATTGAGTATTGAGTACAATATCTCATCATGTAAATAAATTTAAATCTTTAACATCAACTAAGTAAGACTTACAATGCTCACCAGAATATTTATATACAAAGAGTTACATACCCTTCACACAGCTCAAGGCGACGTTCACACAACGAATGACGCCCGGACGGCTGTTGCGCCATTTTTATATTCTCAAGGCAGACGTAAACAACAAGATGGCGGCCATACGAGAGTCATCGTTTAACTTTTAATGGATCAATTTTAAACAATTTAATTAAGCCGAACAGCTAATTTATAACTTTAAACAATAAAATGTTAACAATTAGGTATTCCAGTGTAGTTGCTAACAGATTCGGCCATCCAAGATAAAGTGTGTCCTCACACTTAACATTATAATTGTTAATAACAAAAAATCTTTGCAAAATAAAAATGGGCCTCATTGTCCCCAAAACACTTTATAATAGTAATAGATACCACAGACCTCTTTGTTCTGGGTTTAATCAATATATTTGTATATCACAGGCCTCATTGTCCTGATCGTTACAAATATTAATAGACTTACAGACCTCTTTGTTCTGTGTCTAAAATATTTTGCTGTAAAAGAAAAGGTTATTAACTTATTAATCAATAGTTACGCTATACCTATATATTTCTTTATAATAAAGCATGCAAACCAATCAGTTTCCATTAACAAAGAATTTTCACTGCCTAGGTTGATAAAACTTTCCATAGGTATTTTGTTGACCAGTGTGGTTTCTAGGGATAAAAGGAGACTTTTCGGGCCAAAAATATACACTGATATAAATAATTTGAAAAATTTCATAAATCTGTACAAACACTTATTTAATAAGTATATAATATATCTTTAAATTAGATTTATGGAAAGACAATAAAACACTAAAAATTATACACTAAATCACAACTGCGTAGAACGATTCTACCAGTGCGGTGTTGACGGGACAGACTGACATAAAAAAATAGTGACAGTTGTCACCAGGGATTCAAAAACACCTTTATAAGGATACACTTTCGTAGGGGTTAGACATTAAATCTGTTACAGAATTATTCTTGTATCACTTATTTGGGTGTTTTGAACCTGTTTTGCGTCGAACACTTATAAAAGTGTAACAGATGTAATGTTTTCTGTTACCAATCTGTTAGAAACTATTTTACTTTTAACTATCTATGTGTATACACAATACACCAACATAGGCATTTCAAAGTACCCAAATCATTAGTGAGTTGTCGCATAGTTATGCCAATGTGAACCTTATTGTCTGTAACAGATATGAACTTATGAACCGGTATTTTCTAAAACAGATTCAAAGTGTTACAGTTTCTTTCAGTTTTACTTTTAAAACAGAAATGAAAAACAGTGTTCATAACACTCTATTCGGATACCGTTACAATCCCTGGTTGTCACGCCGATTGATGTTTTGTTGATTGATTTGTATATTATTAATAATCAGAAATTATATTTTGGATGGCTGAATGTTAATAGTACTGGGCCATAACCTTAACATTTACTTTAACTGATTTTTTTTTGGCTAGTTTCCATTGCAACACTCAATTTACCATTTACGTTTAAGTAACTTCTGTTGACATCAGGGATCTAATTTTTTTGCTGGTAATTTTAGATATGGTTATGTACTTACTTACCTATTAATTATTTAGAGAGATATTATCCTGAACCATAATAAATAGTATAATTATCTGTTAAAAGTAAATTGTTATTCTTAGCTAAACCTACATAGGGTTATTGAATAACAATAAAGATCTTGTAATAAAACCATACATATACTACTTTTTTATTCAATTACTTCGTTTCCTACATCTTATGGGTCTTACACAATTCTAATAAAATAAGCTCCTTGAATCAGAATGTAGTGGGTAAGCACAAGTTGTCGACAATTATTAACAGTAGCCATATCACCAAAGTATACGAGTCCAAGTTAATACAGCCAGGTCATTAGAGTAAGTGAAACGAAAATCAATCCAGAAAGAACAACCGATTTTAAACTAGAGATAGCAAAATACCTAAAAGTGAATTATACTAAACGGGATGTATAAATAAATAAAAGGCTTTCTTTTTAATGTGACAGTCGTTCAGGTTTTAACAAGTGTTTCACGGGTCCATATTGGCTCACCCAAAGTTATTTACCCGAAATTGTTCCTCCCAATGATCCGCAATCCGAACGATCACTCCTCCCAAAATCTTTCATCCCAAAGTTTTTATTCATACTATTTGTAGTGCTACCGGCGATGTTCATAACACTCATGTCTCCGAAAATCGTAATTAATAATATCATTAATGTAAATATATTTAAACTCCTACTGTTTTTTTTATCATAACACTTATCTTTAAACATAATTACCATAATATTTTCACTCATACTCAGAAAAAACATTTACCAAGTGTATAAAAAAAATATATATGGGTAGAAGATGATGATTATAGTTTTAATTTGAGGGTATGATTATTATTTGGGGTATGCTTTACATTACGTACTGAGTTGTGTCTATTGCTAAGTTCATGTCGGTGTATTATCATGACGTGCATGTTTGTGTTAATGCTTTATTAATATGGAGGAAAATTATTTAAAAATCATTCAAATACAGTCGCGGAGTATTAAAATTAGATGTACATGGATATATAACATGGAATCAAATTAACTGCCAGGACTTCGTGGAGTGGTTGGGTCAAGTGTAAAGAATATGCTTAATTAGGATTTTATATTGTAAAAAAATAAACGCTTTTTTCGTTTTTTTTTCATACCATGACTTCATTTTATTACTTTTACTGTCATTTCCTATACCTAATCTGTTTTTCAGTTCACCTATTAACTATAAAATAAATCAAACTATCTTCAAATTAAAAGTAGGCATAATCGCGCACAGCTGATGCGTGCGATACAATGAACCGCAGCGCGACGATCGCAGCGCGCGCTCCTTTTATTATAACACTTAAAAAAAACGTTGAACTTAAAAATTTCCGAATTGCTGCTTCATTTAATAACTATCTATACTCTGATCGCACTATTAGGTAAAGCCTGTACTGTAGTTAAACCTGTACCTTATAGTTCGATTGTAGGCAAGTTCAATGATTCTTGGATAATATATTCGTAACTCTTACATAAGCAAAGAAACAAACTATGACAAGTCTAAATATTACATTCAGTGACACTGGCGTGGAAATTAAATAAATATCTTATTTATTATACTGTATAGGAAACACTTACAAGTTCGGTGAATTTGGTGTAAGGTCTTGGTAGTCGATACACTCACATCACATCACAGCACAAAGAACCTAGTTTATAGTTTTAGGCGTTAAAAGTTCATTGCTTTTTTACAAATGTTATTGGATACCGTAAGTATTTTAAATAGGTACTTAAAGTTGGAAGTATGTCTTAACAAGTTATCACAAAACATCACAGAATTAGCATTTTTTATCTAGGTTGTTAATACCGTACACAAAATACACTATACGCAGAAATCGAGATGGTATTCCTTTTTCATTTGACACAATTACAAAGTGCTATAATATCAAACTACTATTTTTAAGTCATTCACAGACACATCATTATGTTATGTTATGATTATGATTATTAGGACATATTTACAAACTGCGTGCGCTAGTGTTGCCAGTAGCCGATATTCAAAACTAACATGAGACGTCTAAAAAAGTAACATCTTATTTAGAAAAAAAAAACTGTAATACTTAAAACTCGCTAAATTTGTCTAGTAGCAAAGAGAATGCAAAACAAAACCAAATTCTACCACTGTGCTGAATCGTACATAGCTTGGACTTTATTGTATTTATTTATTAGCATTCACAATGCCATAGTTCTATGAAATAAAAAACAACATCGCAGTGTCCTCAAGTGGATTTCGAACTCACGGCCTCTCGCTATCTAGGCGACCGCTGAGCTACCGTGACGCTGGTAGACGCGTCGAAATTTACAAGTGCATTTTACTATGACCCAATTTATAAATTAATATCTGCAAAGACATACACTGCGAGACCTAGTGATATAGTTAGCTCTTTTTGTAAATAATATAAGTAAGATGGAGTTCGGTCCCTCATATGCAAGTTTCTTTCGCCAGTTATTCTGCGACGGGCCTCCCGATTGCGGAGTTGGTGGTTAACTCATTAGTTTTATAGTAATCGATATAAAAAAAAAAAAAAAACAAAAATATTTTTTTGTATAAATTGATCAGTAAGGAAGCACATGCAGGACGACCATTACCTTAGTCATCCTGTGATCACGGCTCTTGTAAAGGAGTCGAAACATGAATATTAAATATGGAAAAAAAAAAAGAAATTTAAATGCGCAATTAATCTGGTAAAAGTGTTTTTATTTAAATTGTGTAGCTTGTTTTTTTTTTCAATTTTAGTAGTTAATTCTTACTTGTTAGTAAAAGTACCATTTAGAATCGTGAAACATAGAAGTAACATGTAACGGTCAAAAATAACTAAAAACGGTTAAAAAAAAACATTCTGGCAATACTGGCGTATGCACACACACACAGTAGGTGTACATGCTGGGTGCGGGACAGAGAGAGCGCTAGATCAAAGATGCCGCAACATTAGATTCTTGGAAATACACACGGGGTTTTCGGAAACACATACATAAGGCTGACTACACTTTATAAACATTGTCGATTTTTGGATGTTGCTTTTTCACTTCATAGAAACGTAATCTTTAAATATGAATGTAAACACGCATTCTATGAGTCGAACTCAATAAATTTATTAAAAATAGAGCAAATTATTCAGACAAATTAGGTGCTGTCATTCAATCAAACTTACATATTCACTTTTTGTATAGTAAGTTGATAGGTGCTTTGTACATAACTAGCAGTTGTACATAACTAGTAGAGTGTAGGCAACTGAGGTAGTGATGTTTTCACGATAATTTTCTATAAATATTGGATAGTTCTAAAAACGAATTCTCAACCAATTTGCACTCTTTTTTTTTAGTGTTTAGCTTAGTCCGAAATTACAATTACGAAAAAATACTTCTAAAAAATTAAAATAGTTTTCACTAATTTTAGTTTTACCTTGTTTAAGGTAAAACTAAAATTAGTGAAACAATATTCCGCAGTTGACCTGTGTGAACTTGGCACCCGACTTTGGAAAAATTCGTTTTTTTTATTTTTTTTCGAAAGATTTTGATTAGTAGTAATGCCAAAAAAATAAAAAAAAAATAGTAAAAAAATGTCATCCCCCGAAATTAGAAAAAAATGTTTTTTCTGACTGTTTCTCATAGATGGACGTTAGTAGTGGATTGTAGTGCAATTTTATTCGTTAGTTGTAAAATAGAAAAAATAAAAAAATAATAAAAATGTTTCGGAGCATTTTTAAAAAACTTTTTCATGGCGTAAATACTGTTTCAAGGCTTATATGATTACTACAAACGTTGGAATTGAGTAAGGGGGGTTCGTAAAGGTTAGTAGTGAAGGAATTTTTGATAGTAGTAAAGAAAAAAAATCACTAGGAGCACTTGAATTGAGTCAAACCTGTTTCGGAGCAATATTTTCTGGATAAAGTCTGATTGAAGATGAATACGATTACTACAAACGTTTAATTTGACTAAGAGGGGATCGTAGAGGTTAGTAGTGAAAGAATGTTTGATAGTAGTAAAGAAAAAAATTACTAGGAGCACTTACTCAATTCCAACGTTTGTAGTAAGCGTATTTATTTTCAAACAGATTTTATTCAATGAATACTGCTGCGAAACAGGTTTGACTCAATTCAAGTGCTCCTAGTAATTTTTTTTCTTTACTACTATAAAAATTCTTTCACTACAAACCTCTACGAACCCTTCTTAGTCAATTCCAACGTTAGTAGTAATCGTATTTATCTTCAAACAGATTTTATTCAATGAATATTGCTCCGAAACAGGTTTGACTCAATTCAAGTGCTCCTGGTGATTTTTTTTCTTTACTACTATCAAAAATTCTTTCACTACAAACCTCTACGAACCCTTCTTAGTCAATTCCAACGTTTGTAGTAATCGTATTTATCTTCAAACAGATTTTATTCAATGAATATTGCTCCGAAACAGGTTTGACTCAATTCAAGTGCTCCTAGTGATATTTTTTCTTTACTTCTATCAAAAATTCTTTCACTACAAACCTCTACGAACCCTTCTTAGTCAATTCCAAGGTTTGTAGTAATCGTATTTATCTTCAAACAGATTTTATTCAATGAATATTGCTTCGAAACAGGTTTGACTCAATTCAAGTGCTCCTAGTGATATTTTTTCTTTACTACTATCAAAAATTCTTTCACTACAAACCTCTACGAACCCTTCTTAGTCAATTCCAACGTTTGTAGTAATCGTATTCATCTTCAAACAGATTTTATTCAATGAATATTGCTCCGAAACAGGTTTGACTCAATTCAAGTGCTCCTAGTAATTTTTTTTCTTTACTACTATCAAAAATTCTTTCACTACAAACCTCTACGAACCCTTCTTAGTCAATTCCAACGTTTGTAGTAATCGTATTTAACTTCAAACAGATTTTATTCAATGAATATTGCTCCGAAACAGGTTTGACTCAATTCAAGTGCTCCTAGTGATATTTTTTCTTTACTACTATCAAAAATTCTTTCACTACAAACCTCTACGAACCCTTCTTAGTCAATTCCAACGTTTGTAGTAATCGTATTTATCTTCAAACAGATTTTATTCAATGAATATTGCTCCGAAACAGGTTTGACTCAATTCAAGTGCTCCTAGTGATATTTTTTCTTTACTACTATCAAAAATTCTTTCACTACAAACCTCTACGAACCCTTCTTACTCAATCCCAACGTTTGTAGTAATCGTATTTATCTTCAAACAGATTTTATTCAATGAATATTGCTCCGAAACAGGTTTGACTCAATTCAAGTGCTCCTAGTGATATTTTTTCTTTACTACTATCAAAAATTCTTTCACTACAAACCTCTACGAACCCTTCTTACTCAATTCCAACGTTTGTAGTAATCGTATTTATCTTCAAACAGATTTTATTCAATGAATATTGCTCCGAAACAGGTTTGACTCAATTCAAGTGCTCCTAGTGATATTTTTTCTTTACTACTATCAAAAATTCTTTCACTACAAACCGCTACGAACCCTTCTTAGTCAATTCCAACGTTTGTAGTAATCGTATTAATCTTCAAACAGATTTTATTCAATGAATATTGCTCCGAAACAGGTTTGACTCAATTCAAGTGCTCCTAGTAATTTTTTTTCTTTACTACTATCAAAAATTCTTTCCTTACAAACCTCTACGAACCCTTCTTAGTCAATTCCAACGTTTGTAGTAATCGTATTTATCTTCAAACAGATTTTATTCAATGAATATTGCTCCGAAACAGGTTTGACTCAATTCAAGTGCTCCTAGTGATATTTTTTCTTTACTACTATCAAAAATTCTTTCACTACAAACCTCTACGAACCCTTCTTACTCAATTCCAACGTTTGTAGTAATCGTATTTATCTTCAAACAGATTTTATTCAATGAATATTGCTCCGAAACAGGTTTGACTCAATTCAAGTGCTCCTAGTGATATTTTTTCTTTACTACTATCAAAAATTCTTTCACTACAAACCTCTACGAACAGTTCTTAGTCAATTCCAACGTTTGTAGTAATCGTATTTATCTTCAAACAGATTTTATTCAATGAATATTGCTCCGAAACAGGTTTGACTCAATTCAAGTGCTCCTAGTGATATTTTTTCTTTACTACTATCAAAAATTCTTTCACTACAAACCTCTACGAACCCTTCTTAGTCAATTCCAACGTTTGTAGTAATCGTATTTATCTTCAAACAGATTTTATTCAATGAATATTGCTCCGAAACAGGTTTGACTCAATTCAAGTGCTCCTAGTGATATTTTTTCTTTACTACTATCAAAAATTCTTTCACTACAAACCTCTACGAACCCTTCTTACTCAATTCCAACGTTTGTAGTAATCGTATTTATCTTCAAACAGATTTTATTCAATGAATATTGCTCCGAAACAGGTTTGACTCAATTCAAGTGCTCCTAGTAATTTTTTTTCTTTACTACTATCAAAAATTCTTTCACTACAAACCTCTACGAACCCGTCTTAGTCAATTCCAACGTTTGTAGTAATCGTATTTATCTTCAAACAGATTTTATTCAATGAATATTGCTCCGAAACAGGTTTGACTCAATTCAAGTGCTCCTAGTAATTTTTTTTCTTTACTACTATCAAAAATTCTTTCACTACAAACCTCTACGAACCCTTCTTAGTCAATTCCAACGTTTGTAGTAATCGTATTTATCTTCAAACAGATTTTATTCAATGAATATTGCTCCGAAACAGGTTTGACTCAATTCAAGTGCTCCTAGTGATATTTTTTCTTTACTACTATCAAAAATTCTTTCACTACAAAACTCTACGAACCCTTCTTAGTCAATTCCAACGTTTGTAGTAATCGTATTTATCTTCAAACAGATTTCATTCAATGAATATTGCTCCGAAACAGGTTTGACTCAATTCAAGTGCTCCTAGTGATATTTTTTCTTTACTACTATCAAAAATTCTTTCACTACAAACCTCTACGAACCCTTCTTAGTCAATTCCAACGTTTGTAGTAATCGTATTTATCTTCAAACAGATTTTATTCAATGAATATTGCTCCGAAACAGGTTTGACTCAATTCAAGTGCTCCTAGTGATATTTTTTCTTTACTACTATCAAAAATTCTTTCACTACAAACCTCTACGAACCCTTCTTACTCAATCCCAACGTTTGTAGTAATCGTATTTATCTTCAAACAGATTTTATTCAATGAATATTGCTCCGAAACAGGTTTGACTCAATTCAAGTGCTCCTAGTGATATTTTTTCTTTACTACTATCAAAAATTCTTTCACTACAAACCTCTACGAACCCTTCTTAGTCAATTCCAACGTTTGTAGTTATCGTATTTATCTTCAAACAGATTTTATTCAATGAATATTGCTCCGAAACAGGTTTGACTCAATTCAAGTGCTCCTAGTGATATTTTTTCTTTACTACTATCAAAAATTCTTTCACTACAAACCTCTACGAACCCTTCTTACTCAATTCCAACGTTTGTAGTAATCGTATTTATCTTCAAACAGATTTTATTCAATGAATATTGCTCCGAAACAGGTTTGACTCAATTCAAGTGCTCCTAGTGATATTTTTTCTTTACTACTATCAAAAATTCTTTCACTACAAACCTCTACGAACCGTTCTTAGTCAATTCCAACGTTTGTAGTAATCGTATTTATCTTCAAACAGATTTTATTCAATGAATATTGCTCCGAAACAGGTTTGACTCAATTCAAGTGCTCCTAGTGATATTTTTTCTTTACTACTATCAAAAATTCTTTCACTACAAACCTCTACGAACCCTTCTTAGTCAATTCCAACGTTTGTAGTAATCGTATTTATCTTCAAACAGATTTTATTCAATGAATATTGCTCCGAAACAGGTTTGACTCAATTCAAGTGCTCCTAGTGAAATTTTTCTTTACTAGGGTGACTGATCAAAATGCTAGCACTGCACCAAATAATCAGCACTCCGAATAAATAGTAAAATTATAAGGTTGTCACTAACTAATTTGGGTTACTACTTAAAAAATAAATAAATTGATGTTTTGGAATCCTACTCCTGGCAATACCATACTTTCCGACTTCAAAATGGCGCAAATTTTGTAAAGAAACGTTTGTGTCCTGCAGTTTGTCCTGCTTTTGCCTGTTCTTAGTGATTGAAGGTAAGTTCACGTGTTTACATTTTATATACTATATTAGATGTTTTAGATAATTTATACTGAAACTTTCGATTTATCTGATTTCTTAGATAGTTTATGAAGATAGTTTGAAAAGAAAAATTTGAGGTTATGGTGATATATTGTTAAAAAAATGTGATGCTGATATATGGATCATATATTTTGCGAATTCCAAATTATCAGCACTGGTGTTGATAAATGGAAAATAGTACGTAAATCTTATTACAATTTTTTTATTGCAAACCGTGTTTATTTGATGCATAGAATTCATTTTTTTTCGTAAAAGTAGTTTATACCTTCAGAATCCAAATCTTAGCATGGTGCTTAAAATACATTTGCCATTTGTCTGCATAGTGCTGATAATTAGATCAAAAGCATGCTGATAATTTGGTTTTCCTAGCATTTTATCATTTTTCAGACCCACCTACCATGAAACCAAAGAGAGTAAATATGCCCAATAAAAGAAAAAAATACTCTAACGAAAATCTATTAAAAGCCTTAGATGCAGTAGAAAAGGGTATGTCCAAAAAACTGGCCTCGAAAACCTTCAATGTACCTAGAGGAACTATCCAGTCGCGATTTAGAAAGCCATGCAAGAAGCTACCAGGCCCTGATGCAATATTGTCGAACGAAGAAGAGGAAGTTTTAGTAAAGTGGGTTTTAGATTGCTGTCGGAAAGGATTCCCAAAAAGAAAGACTGATTTACAATTGAGTGTTGCAAATTTCTTAAAGAAGACAGGAAGAGAAAACCCCTTTAAAGATGACATACCTGGTGGAAAATGGTATAACCTTTTTATGCGCCGTCATCCAGAACTCAGTGAACGCACTGCCGAAGCTGTAACATCAGCCAGTGCTAATGTATCAGAAGAAGACATCAAAGGGTGGTTCCACAAAATTGAGTTTTATCTTAAGGAAAATAACTACTTTGACATCTTACAGAATGCGTCTCGTGTTTTTAATGGGGATGAATCTAACTTTCAGTTATGTCCCAAGAGTGGCAAAGTTATTTCATTACGAGGAGAAAGAGACGTGTATGAAGTGGATCACGCTGCAGCCAAAACAGCCCTTACTGTACTGTTTACGTTTTGCGCCAACGGAGTTATTACGCCTCCACTCGTTGTGTTTCCCAACAAGAGGCTTCCCAAGGATATAACATCATCAATCCCAAATGAGTGGGGCATTGGTTTAAGCGATACTGGCTGGATGAAATGTGAACTTTTCTATGATTATATCAAAAATGTATTTTATCCATACCTTATTAAAGAAAAAGTAACATTTCCCATCATACTATTTGTAGATGGGCACAAAACACATCTTAGTCTTGAAGTGTGTGAATTGTGCAGCAAGTTAGAGATTATTTTGATTGCTCTATACCCCAATGCCACACGGATACTACAGCCAGCCGACGTGTCAGCCTTTAGACCTCTCAAATATGCATGGAAGGAAAGTGTCCTGAAATGGAGGAGAGATCATCCTTTGGAGACTCTCACAAAGTATAATTTTGTACCTGTTCTTAAGGAGGCTTTAGAGGTTGGTGTCAAACATACAACAGTGATAAATGGATTCAGGACTACTGGTTTATGTCCCTGGAACTCTGAAGCCATCAACTACAAAAAATGTTTGCATAAAGGAAGTAAACATGATGAAGAACCTAAAGAAGACAAATCAAAATTACAAAAAGATTCTAATAAAGATAGAGTTATGACACTTGAAACTTTACAAAAGATTGTAGGGCAAGAAAAAATTACATTTCTGCAAAGAACGCCGCTTGAAAGCCTAACAGAAACAGAAAGAATTTTAAAGAAGATTTGTTGTTATTTGATGATCAAACTGATGCGTCCACATCCCACGAAGATGTTATCGAGTTTCTCAATATTGATCAATTTCCAGTAATATTAGCAGAAGATTTTGTAGATGAAATGAAAGATATAAACACTGCAACAATGAATGAATCATCTGTTAACAATACTGAAGATTGTCTTGGGAGTGCGCACTTCTTAAGTCTTGATAGTCATCAATATTTACTAACTCCAGTCAAATTGCAGGACGTATTGGTTACGGAAAAAACACCTGAACGAAAACGTGTTAAAAATGTAGAGAGAACGTCATTTGTTCTTACTTCAGCTGAATGGCAGAAGACCAAAAACGACAAATTAAAAGCTAAACAACTTAAAGAAGAAGAACAGGCGACTCGTAAGAAGAACAGATTACTAAAACAAGAAGAAAAAAATAACGCGAAAGTAGAAACTACTAGAAATAAGATAAACAAAAAAGCGAAAGAAACAATAGCTACTAAAAAACAACAGACAAAAGCTATTAAAATACAAGAGAAAAAAGAAAACAATATAAATGCTAACGAAACACAGGAGACATTAATTAATCACCAAGTTTATGATTCATAAAAACAATATGCCATCCTCTCCTGAAAATGAACACCCGTCTATAATAAATATTAAATAAAAATGATTATAGTACTGCCTAATAAAACAATTTTTTATTTCATATAATTTCAGTACCACTATCACAGTGCTGAGAATTGGCTCACTCTATGCTATAAATTGGTGGTGATGGTGCTAGTAAATGGTGATATGGTCATTTTTTACTTTTGCCTATCGAAAAAAAAATTAATAAAGATAAACATTTTTTTTTTCAAATAATCATCTTACTAATTGAATATTGAAACCAGAAAACTCATCATAACAGGTGAAACAGTATTTTTCAATGTTATAAACGCGCTTAAGTTAGGACTAACTCTAAAAGTGCTGATAATTGGATCAGTCACCCTACTATCAAAAATTCTTTCACTACAAACCTCTACGAACCCTTCTTAGTCAATTCCAACGTTTGTAGTAATCGTATTAATCTTCAAACAGATTTTATTCAATGAATATTGCTCCGAAACAGGTTTGACTCAATTGAAGTGCTCCTAGTAATTTTTTTTCTTTACTACTATCAAAAATTCTTTCACTACAAACCTCTACGAACCCTTCTTAGTCAATTCCAACGTTTGTAGTAATCGTATTTATCTTCAAACAGATTTTATTCAATGAATATTGCTCCGAAACAGGTTTGACTCAATTCAAGTGCTCCTAGTGATATTTTTTCTTTACTACTATCAAAAATTCTTTCACTACAAACCTCTACGAACCCTTCTTAGTCAATTCCAACGTTTGAAGTAATCGTATTTATCTTCAAACAGATTTTATTCAATGAATATTGCTCCGAAACAGGTTTGACTCAATTCAAGTGCTCCTAGTGATATTTTTTCTTTACTACTATCAAAAATTCTTTCACTACAAACCTCTACGAACCCTTCTTAGTCAATTCCAACGTTTGTAGTAATCGTATTTATCTTCAAACAGATTTTATTCAATGAATATTGCTCCGAAACAGGTTTGACTCAATTCAAGTGCTCCTAGTAATTTTTTTTCTTTACTACTATCAAAAATTCTTTCACTACAAACCTCTACGAACCCTTCTTAGTCAATTCCAACGTTTATAGTAATCGTATTTATCTTCAAACAGATTTTATTCAATGAATATTGCTCCGAAACAGGTTTGACTCAATTCAAGTGCTCCTAGTGATATTTTTTCTTTACTACTATCAAAAATTCTTTCACTACAAACCTCTACGAACCCTTCTTACTCAATTCCAACGTTTGTAGTAATCGTATTTATCTTCAAACAGATTTTATTCAATGAATATTGCTCCGAAACAGGTTTGACTCAATTCAAGTGCTCCTAGTAATTTTTTTTCTTTACTACTATCAAAAATTCTTTCACTACAAACCTCTACGAACCCTTCTTAGTCAATTCCAACGTTTGTAGTAATCGTATTAATCTTCAAACAGATTTTATTCAATGAATATTGCTCCGAAACAGGTTTGACTCAATTCAAGTGCTCCTAGTAATTTTTTTTCTTTACTACTATCAAAAATTCTTTCCTTACAAACCTCTACGAACCCTTCTTAGTCAATTCCAACGTTTGTAGTAATCGTATTTATCTTCAAACAGATTTTATTCAATGAATATTGCTCCGAAACAGGTTTGACTCAATTCAAGTGCTCCTAGTGATATTTTTTCTTTACTACTATCAAAAATTCTTTCACTACAAACCTCTACGAACCCTTCTTACTCAATTCCAACGTTTGTAGTAATCGTATTTATCTTCAAACAGATTTTATTCAATGAATATTGCTCCGAAACAGGTTTGACTCAATTCAAGTGCTCCTAGTGATATTTTTTCTTTACTACTATCAAAAATTCTTTCACTACAAACCTCTACGAACAGTTCTTAGTCAATTCCAACGTTTGTAGTAATCGTATTTATCTTCAAACAGATTTTATTCAATGAATATTGCTCCGAAACAGGTTTGACTCAATTCAAGTGCTCCTAGTGATATTTTTTCTTTACTACTATCAAAAATTCTTTCACTACAAACCTCTACGAACCCTACTTAGTCAATTCCAACGTTTGTAGTAATCGTATTTATCTTCAAACAGATTTTATTCAATGAATATTGCTCCGAAACAGGTTTGACTCAATTCAAGTGCTCCTAGTAATTTTTTTTCTTTACTACTATCAAAAATTCTTTCACTACAAACCTCTACGAACCCTTCTTAGTCAATTCCAACGTTTGTAGTAATCGTATTTATCTTCAAACAGATTTTATTCAATGAATATTGCTCCGAAACAGGTTTGACTCAATTCAAGTGCTCCTAGTGATATTTTTTCTTTACTACTATCAAAAATTCTTTCACTACAAACCTCTACGAACCCTTCTTAGTCAATTCCAACGTTTGTAGTAATCGTATTTATCTTCAAACAGATTTTATTCAATGAATATTGCTCCGAAACAGGTTTGACTCAATTCAAGTGCTCCTAGTAATTTTTTTTCTTTACTACTATCAAAAATTCTTTCACTACAAACCTCTACGAACCCTTCTTAGTCAATTCCAACGTTTATAGTAATCGTATTTATCTTCAAACAGATTTTATTCAATGAATATTGCTCCGAAACAGGTTTGACTCAATTCAAGTGCTCCTAGTGATATTTTTTCTTTACTACTATCAAAAATTCTTTCACTACAAACCTCTACGAACCCTTCTTACTCAATTCCAACGTTTGTAGTAATCGTATTTATCTTCAAACAGATTTTATTCAATGAATATTGCTCCGAAACAGGTTTGACTCAATTCAAGTGCTCCTAGTAATTTTTTTTCTTTACTACTATCAAAAATTCTTTCACTACAAACCTCTACGAACCCTTCTTAGTCAATTCCAACGTTTGTAGTAATCGTATTAATCTTCAAACAGATTTTATTCAATGAATATTGCTCCGAAACAGGTTTGACTCAATTCAAGTGCTCCTAGTAATTTTTTTTCTTTACTACTATCAAAAATTCTTTCCTTACAAACCTCTACGAACCCTTCTTAGTCAATTCCAACGTTTGTAGTAATCGTATTTATCTCCAAACAGATTTTATTCAATGAATATTGCTCCGAAACAGGTTTGACTCAATTCAAGTGCTCCTAGTGATATTTTTTCTTTACTACTATCAAAAATTCTTTCACTACAAACCTCTACGAACCCTTCTTAGTCAATTCCAACGTTTGTAGTAATCGTATTTATCTTCAAACAGATTTTATTCAATGAATATTGCTCCGAAACAGGTTTGACTCAATTCAAGTGCTCCTAGTGATATTTTTTCTTTACTACTATCAAAAATTCTTTCACTACAAACCTCTACGAACCCTTCTTAGTCAATTCCAACGTTTGTAGTAATCGTATTTATCTTCAAACAGATTTTATTCAATGAATATTGCTCCGAAACAGGTTTGACTCAATTCAAGTGCTCCTAGTAATTTTTTTTCTTTACTACTATCAAAAATTCTTTCACTACAAACCTCTACGAACCCTTCTTAGTCAATTCCAACGTTTGTAGTAATCGTATTTATCTTCAAACAGATTTTATTCAATGAATATTGCTCCGAAACAGGTTTGACTCAATTCAAGTGCTCCTAGTGATATTTTTTCTTTACTACTATCAAAAATTCTTTCACTACAAACCTCTACGAACCCTTCTTACTCAATTCCAACGTTTGTAGTAATCGTATTTATCTTCAAACAGATTTTATTCAATGAATATTGCTCCGAAACAGGTTTGACTCAATTCAAGTGCTCCTAGTAATTTTTTTTCTTTACTACTATCAAAAATTCTTTCACTACAAACCTCTACGAACCCGTCTTAGTCAATTCCAACGTTTGTAGTAATCGTATTTATCTTCAAACAGATTTTATTCAATGAATATTGCTCCGAAACAGGTTTGACTCAATTCAAGTGCTCCTAGTAATTTTTTTTCTTTACTACTATCAAAAATTCTTTCACTACAAACCTCTACGAACCCTTCTTAGTCAATTCCAACGTTTGTAGTAATCGTATTTATCTTCAAACAGATTTTATTCAATGAATATTGCTCCGAAACAGGTTTGACTCAATTCAAGTGCTCCTAGTGATATTTTTTCTTTACTACTATCAAAAATTCTTTCACTACAAACCTCTACGAACCCTTCTTAGTCAATTCCAACGTTTGTAGTAATCGTATTTATCTTCAAACAGATTTCATTCAATGAATATTGCTCCGAAACAGGTTTGACTCAATTCAAGTGCTCCTAGTGATATTTTTTCTTTACTACTATCAAAAATTCTTTCACTACAAACCTCTACGAACCCTTCTTAGTCAATTCCAACGTTTGTAGTAATCGTATTTATCTTCAAACAGATTTTATTCAATGAATATTGCTCCGAAACAGGTTTGACTCAATTCAAGTGCTCCTAGTGATATTTTTTCTTTACTACTATCAAAAATTCTTTCACTACAAACCTCTACGAACCCTTCTTACTCAATCCCAACGTTTGTAGTAATCGTATTTATCTTCAAACAGATTTTATTCAATGAATATTGCTCCGAAACAGGTTTGACTCAATTCAAGTGCTCCTAGTGATATTTTTTCTTTACTACTATCAAAAATTCTTTCACTACAAACCTCTACGAACCCTTCTTACTCAATTCCAAAGTTTGTAGTAATCGTATTTATCTTCAAACAGATTTTATTCAATGAATATTGCTCCGAAACAGGTTTGACTCAATTCAAGTGCTCCTAGTGATATTTTTTCTTTACTACTATCAAAAATTCTTTCACTACAAACCTCTACGAACCCTTCTTAGTCAATTCCAACGTTTGTAGTTATCGTATTTATCTTCAAACAGATTTTATTCAATGAATATTGCTCCGAAACAGGTTTGACTCAATTCAAGTGCTCCTAGTGATATTTTTTCTTTACTACTATCAAAAATTCTTTCACTACAAACCTCTACGAACCCTTCTTACTCAATTCCAACGTTTGTAGTAATCGTATTTATCTTCAAACAGATTTTATTCAATGAATATTGCTCCGAAACAGGTTTGACTCAATTCAAGTGCTCCTAGTGATATTTTTTCTTTACTACTATCAAAAATTCTTTCACTACAAACCTCTACGAACCGTTCTTAGTCAATTCCAACGTTTGTAGTAATCGTATTTATCTTCAAACAGATTTTATTCAATGAATATTGCTCCGAAACAGGTTTGACTCAATTCAAGTGCTCCTAGTGATATTTTTTCTTTACTACTATCAAAAATTCTTTCACTACAAACCTCTACGAACCCTTCTTAGTCAATTCCAACGTTTGTAGTAATCGTATTTATCTTCAAACAGATTTTATTCAATGAATATTGCTCCGAAACAGGTTTGACTCAATTCAAGTGCTCCTAGTGAAATTTTTCTTTACTAGGGTGACTGATCAAAATGCTAGCACTGCACCAAATAATCAGCACTCCGAATAAATAGTAAAATTATAAGGTTGTCACTAACTAATTTGGGTTACTACTTAAAAAATAAATAAATTGATGTTTTTGGAATCCTACTCCTGGCAATACCATACTTTCCGACTTCAAAATGGCGCAAATTTTGTAAAGAAACGTTTGTGTCCTGCAGTTTGTCCTGCTTTTGCCTGTTCTTAGTGATTGAAGGTAAGTTCACGTGTTTACATTTTATATACTATATTAGATGTTTTAGATAATTTATACTGAAACTTTCGATTTATCTGATTTCTTAGATAGTTTATGAAGATAGTTTGAAAAGAAAAATTTGAGGTTATGGTGATATATTGTTAAAAAAATGTGATGCTGATATATGGATCATATATTTTGCGAATTCCAAATTATCAGCACTGGTGTTGATAAATGGAAAATAGTACGTAAATCTTATTACAATTTTTTTATTGCAAACCGTGTTTATTTGATGCATAGAATTCATTTTTTTTCGTAAAAGTAGTTTATACCTTCAGAATCCAAATCTTAGCATGGTGCTTAAAATACATTTGCCATTTGTCTGCATAGTGCTGATAATTAGATCAAAAGCATGCTGATAATTTGGTTTTCCTAGCATTTTATCATTTTTCAGACCCACCTACCATGAAACCAAAGAGAGTAAATATGCCCAATAAAAGAAAAAAATACTCTAACGAAAATCTATTAAAAGCCTTAGATGCAGTAGAAAAGGGTATGTCCAAAAAACTGGCCTCGAAAACCTTCAATGTACCTAGAGGAACTATCCAGTCGCGATTTAGAAAGCCATGCAAGAAGCTACCAGGCCCTGATGCAATATTGTCGAACGAAGAAGAGGAAGTTTTAGTAAAGTGGGTTTTAGATTGCTGTCGGAAAGGATTCCCAAAAAGAAAGACTGATTTACAATTGAGTGTTGCAAATTTCTTAAAGAAGACAGGAAGAGAAAACCCCTTTAAAGATGACATACCTGGTGGAAAATGGTATAACCTTTTTATGCGCCGTCATCCAGAACTCAGTGAACGCACTGCCGAAGCTGTAACATCAGCCAGTGCTAATGTATCAGAAGAAGACATCAAAGGGTGGTTCCACAAAATTGAGTTTTATCTTAAGGAAAATAACTACTTTGACATCTTACAGAATGCGTCTCGTGTTTTTAATGGGGATGAATCTAACTTTCAGTTATGTCCCAAGAGTGGCAAAGTTATTTCATTACGAGGAGAAAGAGACGTGTATGAAGTGGATCACGCTGCAGCCAAAACAGCCCTTACTGTACTGTTTACGTTTTGCGCCAACGGAGTTATTACGCCTCCACTAGTTGTGTTTCCCAACAAGAGGCTTCCCAAGGATATAACATCATCAATCCCAAATGAGTGGGGCATTGGTTTAAGCGATACTGGCTGGATGAAATGTGAACTTTTCTATGATTATATCAAAAATGTATTTTATCCATACCTTATTAAAGAAAAAGTAACATTTCCCATCATACTATTTGTAGATGGGCACAAAACACATCTTAGTCTTGAAGTGTGTGAATTGTGCAGCAAGTTAGAGATAATTTTGATTGCTCTATACCCCAATGCCACACGGATACTACAGCCAGCCGACGTGTCAGCCTTTAGACCTCTCAAATATGCATGGAAGGAAAGTGTCCTGAAATGGAGGAGAGATCATCCTTTGGAGACTCTCACAAAGTATAATTTTGTACCTGTTCTTAAGGAGGCTTTAGAGGTTGGTGTCAAACATACAACAGTGATAAATGGATTCAGGACTACTGGTTTATGTCCCTGGAACTCTGAAGCCATCAACTACAAAAAATGTTTGCATAAAGGAAGTAAACATGATGAAGAACCTAAAGAAGACAAATCAAAATTACAAAAAGATTCTAATAAAGATAGAGTTATGACACTTGAAACTTTACAAAAGATTGTAGGGCAAGAAAAAATTACATTTCTGCAAAGAACGCCGCTTGAAAGCCTAACAGAAACAGAAAGAATTTTAAAGAAGATTTGTTGTTATTTGATGATCAAACTGATGCGTCCACATCCCACGAAGATGTTATCGAGTTTCTCAATATTGATCAATTTCCAGTAATATTAGCAGAAGATTTTGTAGATGAAATGAAAGATATAAACACTGCAACAATGAATGAATCATCTGTTAACAATACTGAAGATTGTCTTGGGAGTGCGCACTTCTTAAGTCTTGATAGTCATCAATATTTACTAACTCCAGTCAAATTGCAGGACGTATTGGTTACGGAAAAAACACCTGAACGAAAACGTGTTAAAAATGTAGAGAGAACGTCATTTGTTCTTACTTCAGCTGAATGGCAGAAGACCAAAAACGACAAATTAAAAGCTAAACAACTTAAAGAAGAAGAACAGGCGACTCGTAAGAAGAACAGATTACTAAAACAAGAAGAAAAAAATAACGCGAAAGTAGAAACTACTAGAAATAAGATAAACAAAAAAGCGAAAGAAACAATAGCTACTAAAAAACAACAGACAAAAGCTATTAAAATACAAGAGAAAAAAGAAAACAATATAAATGCTAACGAAACACAGGAGACATTAATTAATCACCAAGTTTATGATTCATAAAAACAATATGCCATCCTCTCCTGAAAATGAACACCCGTCTATAATAAATATTAAATAAAAATGATTATAGTACTGCCTAATAAAACAATTTTTTATTTCATATAATTTCAGTACCACTATCACAGTGCTGAGAATTGGCTCACTCTATGCTATAAATTGGTGGTGATGGTGCTAGTAAATGGTGATATGGTCATTTTTTACTTTTGCCTATCGAAAAAAAAATTAATAAAGATAAACATTTTTTTTTTCAAATAATCATCTTACTAATTGAATATTGAAACCAGAAAACTCATCATAACAGGTGAAACAGTATTTTTCAATGTTATAAACGCGCTTAAGTTAGGACTAACTCTAAAAGTGCTGATAATTGGATCAGTCACCCTACTATCAAAAATTCTTTCACTACAAACCTCTACGAACCCTTCTTAGTCAATTCCAACGTTTGTAGTAATCGTATTAATCTTCAAACAGATTTTATTCAATGAATATTGCTCCGAAACAGGTTTGACTCAATTGAAGTGCTCCTAGTAATTTTTTTTCTTTACTACTATCAAAAATTCTTTCACTACAAACCTCTACGAACCCTTCTTAGTCAATTCCAACGTTTGTAGTAATCGTATTTATCTTCAAACAGATTTTATTCAATGAATATTGCTCCGAAACAGGTTTGACTCAATTCAAGTGCTCCTAGTGATATTTTTTCTTTACTACTATCAAAAATTCTTTCACTACAAACCTCTACGAACCCTTCTTAGTCAATTCCAACGTTTGAAGTAATCGTATTTATCTTCAAACAGATTTTATTCAATGAATATTGCTCCGAAACAGGTTTGACTCAATTCAAGTGCTCCTAGTGATATTTTTTCTTTACTACTATCAAAAATTCTTTCACTACAAACCTCTACGAACCCTTCTTAGTCAATTCCAACGTTTGTAGTAATCGTATTTATCTTCAAACAGATTTTATTCAATGAATATTGCTCCGAAACAGGTTTGACTCAATTCAAGTGCTCCTAGTAATTTTTTTTCTTTACTACTATCAAAAATTCTTTCACTACAAACCTCTACGAACCCTTCTTAGTCAATTCCAACGTTTATAGTAATCGTATTTATCTTCAAACAGATTTTATTCAATGAATATTGCTCCGAAACAGGTTTGACTCAATTCAAGTGCTCCTAGTGATATTTTTTCTTTACTACTATCAAAAATTCTTTCACTACAAACCTCTACGAACCCTTCTTACTCAATTCCAACGTTTGTAGTAATCGTATTTATCTTCAAACAGATTTTATTCAATGAATATTGCTCCGAAACAGGTTTGACTCAATTCAAGTGCTCCTAGTAATTTTTTTTCTTTACTACTATCAAAAATTCTTTCACTACAAACCTCTACGAACCCTTCTTAGTCAATTCCAACGTTTGTAGTAATCGTATTAATCTTCAAACAGATTTTATTCAATGAATATTGCTCCGAAACAGGTTTGACTCAATTCAAGTGCTCCTAGTAATTTTTTTTCTTTACTACTATCAAAAATTCTTTCCTTACAAACCTCTACGAACCCTTCTTAGTCAATTCCAACGTTTGTAGTAATCGTATTTATCTTCAAACAGATTTTATTCAATGAATATTGCTCCGAAACAGGTTTGACTCAATTCAAGTGCTCCTAGTGATATTTTTTCTTTACTACTATCAAAAATTCTTTCACTACAAACCTCTACGAACCCTTCTTACTCAATTCCAACGTTTGTAGTAATCGTATTTATCTTCAAACAGATTTTATTCAATGAATATTGCTCCGAAACAGGTTTGACTCAATTCAAGTGCTCCTAGTGATATTTTTTCTTTACTACTATCAAAAATTCTTTCACTACAAACCTCTACGAACCCTTCTTACTCAATTCCAACGTTTGTAGTAATCGTATTTATCTTCAAACAGATTTTATTCAATGAATATTGCTCCGAAACAGGTTTGACTCAATTCAAGTGCTCCTAGTGATATTTTTTCTTTACTACTATCAAAAATTCTTTCACTACAAACCTCTACGAACCCTACTTAGTCAATTCCAACGTTTGTAGTAATCGTATTTATCTTCAAACAGATTTTATTCAATGAATATTGCTCCGAAACAGGTTTGACTCAATTCAAGTGCTCCTAGTAATTTTTTTTCTTTACTACTATCAAAAATTCTTTCACTACAAACCTCTACGAACCCTTCTTAGTCAATTCCAACGTTTGTAGTAATCGTATTTATCTTCAAACAGATTTTATTCAATGAATATTGCTCCGAAACAGGTTTGACTCAATTCAAGTGCTCCTAGTAATTTTTTTTTCTTTACTACTATCAAAAATTCTTTCACTACAAACCTCTACGAACCCTTCTTAGTCAATTCCAACGTTAGTAGTAATCGTATTTATTTTCAAACAGATTTTATTCAATGAATATTGCTCCGAAACAGGTTTGACTCAATTCAAGTGCTCCTGGTGATTTTTTTTCTTTACTACTATCAAAAATTCTTTCACTACAAACCTCTACGAACCCTTCTTAGTCAATTCCAACGTTTGTAGTAATCGTATTTATCTCCAAACAGATTTTATTCAATGAATATTGCTCCGAAACAGGTTTGACTCAATTCAAGTGCTCCTAGTGATATTTTTTCTTTACTACTATCAAAAATTCTTTCACTACAAACCTCTACGAACCCTTCTTAGTCAATTCCAACGTTTGTAGTAATCGTATTTATCTTCAAACAGATTTTATTCAATGAATATTGCTCCGAAACAGGTTTGACTCAATTCAAGTGCTCCTAGTGATATTTTTTCTTTACTACTATCAAAAATTCTTTCACTACAAACCTCTACGAACCCTTCTTAGTCAATTCCAACGTTTGTAGTAATCGTATTTATCTTCAAACAGATTTTATTCAATGAATATTGCTCCGAAACAGGTTTGACTCAATTCAAGTGCTCCTAGTAATTTTTTTTCTTTACTACTATCAAAAATTCTTTCACTACAAACCTCTACGAACCCTTCTTAGTCAATTCCAACGTTTGTAGTAATCGTATTAATCTTCAAACAGATTTTATTCAATGAATATTGCTCCGAAACAGGTTTGACTCAATTCAAGTGCTCCTAGTAATTTTTTTTCTTTACTACTATCAAAAATTCTTTCCTTACAAACCTTTTCGAACCCTTCTTAGTCAATTCCAACGTTTGTAGTTATCGTATTTATCTTCAAACAGATTTTATTCAATGAATATTGCTCCGAAACAGGTTTGACTCAATTCAAGTGCTCCTAGTAATTTTTTTTCTTTACTACTATCAAAAATTCTTTCACTACAAACCTCTACGAACCCTTCTTACTCAATTCCAACGTTTGTAGTAATCGTATTTATCTTCAAACAGATTTTATTCAATGAATATTGCTCCGAAACAGGTTTGACTCAATTACTTTGTAACGAGGCGCCATAGCTATATTGGCGACTCGTTGCTTTCATTGCGCTCTTCTCTGGCCATTTTTCATATTTTCTTTTCTCTTCGTTTCCTATTTTAAATTTACTGTCTGTCTCTGTTTCCTATTTTAAATTTACTGTCTGTCTCTGTTTATTTGTTTTGTTCGAAGTTTATTCTTACCAGAGTCAGCGCGTAGAGCGGTTGACTCACCGAAAATAAATTATTTAAATATATTTATAGTGCTGAGCAGTTATAATAAGCTCACAAGTATATAATAAGCTCATAAGCATAATTCACAAGTTTCCTGTATATATATTCTTTACTACCAGTTCCTGTTTCTAAGTCTATAAGTTTCTTTAAGGCACTATTGTAAGTAGCCCTACCTTTTATAATATGTTTTTAGTGATAAATGTGAAATTGTTTTGTATTCAGTGTAATTTACCTTTTTTTTATATAATTGTTTCAGTTGTGCCTTAATTCCTTAAATATAAAAACAAGTGACCTTTTTGTGTGAGCTTTTATTTCTCCGGCTGCACCCCGTCACACTGGCGCCTCAACGTGTATAGAACACCACCATCCAGTCAACCAGTACCGGCGAACCGAACTACTATATTTTGAAGATCGTTGTATGTTGTGTGTGATTTTTTTGTTATCTTTTTCCAAATTCTAAAAGGCTTAGTCGCCCCCCACTATTTTATCGGCCATATTATTAACTTAATCATCTCATCTCATCTCATCCCAATCCTCATTTTATTTAATTTATAGTAGTTGACAATACAACTACATCACTACACAAAACACTTACAAGACACTTTACCCAACATTTACTACATTTTACAGACAAGAAACTATACGCGGTTTCGAAAGAAACCGGCACAAAATTGTTGCTGATTCTGAGCGTCAAGATATCACTCCGAACAGTGCAATTAACACTTACGGGCAGTGCTGAGAGGGAGTACCTCCAGTGTATCCCACATACAAGTCTTAGATTTGGCTAGGCACTTTCCTGGAGGCAATCCGTGCCGACTATCCAGAGGTTCCTACCAGTCTAAACTTGAACACTACACCTACCTAACACTAATTTTATTAAATTTATCTTAGTCTTACTTAACCAGTCCTTGTATAATAGATTAGATAGGAAAAATAAAACAACTTTAGTTTCACTCTCCTTTCAACTCATCACATATCATCCTATCACTTAGACTATTATAATTTATAGTAGTGACATAACAAACACGCAACTACACACTACACTTACAGTACACTTACCCCACATTTACTACACCCATCAGACAGTAAAACTATACGCGGTTTTGAAAGAAACCGACATAAAATTGTTGCTGATTCTGAGCGTCAATATATCACTCAGATCAGTGCAATTAATACTTACGGGCAGTGCTGAGAGGGAGTACTTCCAGTGTATCCCACATACAAGTCTTAGATTTGGCTAGGCACTTTCCTGGGGGCAATCCGTGCCGACTATCCAGAGGTTCCTACCAGTCTAAGCTTGAACACAATACCTACCTAGCACTAGTATTATTTAATTTATTTTAAATCATAACTGTTTTTAAGTAGTTTTTTAAATAGCTAGAAAATTAAAAACCTCTTTTTGAAACACTAGTTATTTATTATACAAGAGTGGAAAGTTCCTTTTTAACCGCGTGCTCGATTTGGATGACCGAGCAAGCGAAGGATTCTAAAGTTGAATCACGAGCGCAGCGAGTGATTCTAAATTAGAATCCTGAGCGTCAGCGAGGGAAACAAACGAGCACAAGGTGAAAAATCTTTCCACTCGAGTGCAATACGTAACTTTTCATCCCACCTCAGCGAGGAAATGACAAAATGAAAAAGAAAACAATTTATAATGACAAAATATTTTTATTTCAATTAAAACACATTAAGATAATCTATAAATTGAAGAAAATAATAAGAAGTAGAAAATAATTAGGAAATATTAAATGTAACGTTGCTACAGTTACTTATGTTAAGTTTAATATTTTTGTTAGGTAATGTTATGTTGGTGTTTGTGAATTGTGCGCTGTTTTGTGGTAAACTATCAGTAATTTTAAATAGTTGTGCCGATTCATTGGATTCTATTGGCGTAAATGTTGGCGAGAGAGGGCTATTGTTTCCAATCTTATGGGGGCTCATTTTAGATGTAGAAGGGCGAGACCAAGAATCTGACAGAGGTTCTTTCAGCGTTATGGCCTCCACGATACTATTACAAATTTTTGATTTACTTTGGATTGAATCCTCTATGTATCCCTCTACAACCGAATTAGACTTCCAGCCTCCATGGCGCTTAAGCGATAGAAGATCAGCCCCTGATTCGGCCAAAAGTGTGGCTGAGGTTCTTCTAAAACAGTGACCGGTGTATAACGGGGGTTCTAAAAGTCCGAGAAAAGTTGCTATTTCTCGTGGAATACTGCCAATTTTATTCTGACCCATAGGTTGTCGGATACACTTTCCGTTGCGATATTGTAGAAAAAATCGTTCAATTGGGGTGTTAGAAGGACGTAAAGCTTGATATTTCTGAACAATGTTTACATATTCCTTGCGAATAACGAAGTTGCGGTCTTTTTTTGTCTTGGTATTTAGTACATTAATTAATAGCAATTCATCAGAATTATGAGAATATTTTGATACGTTATTGACATTAAGTAGTGTAAGTTCATTTGTTCGACATGCTCCGGTTATACCAATAATAAGAACAACCTGTAACAAAAGAAGTATTTATAATCGTAAATAAATTAATCAAATTAAAAATATTGTAAGTACTATGTACAATTTTATCAACAACAAAAAATTACACGTATTGACTTACTTTTGCCGCTAAATATACGGAATCAGGTGCTTTATTAATAAACTTTGCAATTTCAGATGCTGTGAAAACCTTCGATTTTTTTGGCTTATAACCAGATGAGGCTCTTTTTAAAAATGCCACTAATTTATGATAGGTGTCGATATGAACGTCTTTCTTCATCTTAATTGTTAATTTTAGCATTGAATACGTACTCCATAGCGTGCTTGCTTTCTTGGTCTCAGATAATTCTATAAAATATGCCAGCAAAACGTTTTCGGAGAAAGTTTTTGCTCCTTTAGCTAGTCGCCACATGTTAAATATATCGTACTGTTTCAAATACTTCTCTCGTGATTGCTGAGGGAGAAGGCTCATTTGCGCATTATTAACTGTTTCAGTTAACTCAGTTGGCGTTAGATAAACTTCATCGTCGCTAATGTCACTCATTTTAGTTGATTTTTTTGTACAGTTTTTAGGCTATGTTAATTATATTAAGCAATAAAACGTGAAAAACTAGAATGGCGCGAAGCACGCAAATAAAACAAAGAAACCAAGAAGGTTCCAAATTTAAATTTTTTCACAATTTAAAAAGTTCTTATCATAAATTTGGCACCATAGAGGTTACATTAAATAGGTTTAATGACGTTTTGAATTTACAATTATATTGAGTACTCATTATATGTGATGTTCTAAATTCAAATCTACTTTGCCGCTCAAGCGAATAAAATAGAATTTTCCAGCCAGATTTCGAAGCGCAAAATTACACTTTCCGAGGTGGTGGGATGAAAAATAATTTATTTTTTAATAACACTATGAATCCATCACTTTTAAATAAACCTGAGCTTGCTTATGAACTTAGTCTCCGCTCAATTGAATTTCCATCCGTCGCAACCGCTGAGGAATTACGAGAATTACTAAATCCAATAATAGACTCAGATTGTTCTATTTTTTTTCCAGTCCTTACTCCATTGAACGTGATCTTGATAAAATCAAAAACATTCTGCTTATGGTTTCTTCATGATTAATTTATCAATACGTTTAAATAGATTAGAGATTACTACATAACATAAATGACTTTTGCAATACTTCAAACAAATTTTTCATCCATGACAGCCTGTCAATCAAATTTTAAACCTCTTCTGTCCAACAATAACATAACTACGAACTCCTGGCACAAAATTTACTCAAAACTCTTTAGACCTAAAAAAAATCTTTTATTACTTACTTTTTCTTTATTACTTTATTATAACTTTTATTTACGTTTATACTATATATTAACTTTTTCTCCCAATTAGAATTCTCTATCGTTATTACTTTTCCAAAGTAATTATTTTTTTTTTATATATTACTTTTATATATACTACTATTTACAACTCATTCATTCCCTCATTCTATTACAACACATAATAATTACTATACATTAACTGTCTTCATAGAAGACATATTTAATTGTCTGCATAGACGACATCTTCAATTTTGGTCTTCATAGAAGACATACTTAATTATACAGTCTTAGTCTTCATAGAGGGCATTAATTTTTCAGTCTTCATAGAAGGCATATTTAATTTCTCAACCGAGAATAGAACCTCTAAGTCTATTGGAATAGCCTCATCTTGAGGAAAATTTTTCTTCCAGCGGGTTGTGACTGGTTAAATAAGCCTACACTAATTTTTATTTTTCATCAAGCGGGTTGTGACTGGCTAAATAAGCCTACACTAATTTTTATTTTTCATCCAGCGGGTTGTGACTGGTTAAGCAAGCCTACACTGTTTTATTTTTTTTCACCCAGCGGGTTGTGACTGGTTAAATAAGCCTTCACTGATTTAGGGAGTCAGTTGAGTGTTCAATAAATTTTGGATACTCTACCGCGTGGAGTCTGGTTGTCTTATTAAATCAACCATGACCGTTGACTGAAGTATGTTCTGGAAGTATGAAAGTGATGCATGTAAGGAAAGTGATGCATGTAAGGATGCTGGTCTCCTTATTTTCTCATTTCACAATTCTCATCTCATCCATTTTTATTAAAGATATGTTTTCTTTTTTATATTAAATGGTCACATTTTTACATAGTTTTATGAAAAAATCCTTTTTATACTCAGGATTTTTTCTTCCAGGGGGGAGCGGGTATTGTAACGAGGCGCCATAGCTATATTGGCGACTCGTTGCTTTCATTGCGCTCTTCTCTGGCCATTTTTCATATTTTCTTTTCTCTTCGTTTCCTATTTTAAATTTACTGTCTGTCTCTGTTTCCTATTTTAAATTTACTGTCTGTCTCTGTTTATTTGTTTTGTTCGAAGTTTATTCTTACCAGAGTCAGCGCGTAGAGCGGTTGACTCACCGAAAATAAATTATTTAAATATATTTATAGTGCTGAGCAGTTAAAATAAGCTCACAAGTATATAATAAGCTCATAAGCATAATTCACAAGTTTCCTGTATATATATTCTTTACTACCAGTTCCTGTTTCTAAGTCTATAAGTTTCTTTAAGGCACTATTGTAAGTAGCCCTACCTTTCATAATATGTTTTTAGTGATAAATGTGAAATTGTTTTGTATTCAGTGTAATTTACCTTTTTTTTTATATAATTGTTTCAGTTGTGCCTTAATTCCTTAAATATAAAAACAAGTGACCTTTTTGTGTGAGCTTTTATTTCTCCGGCTGCACCCCGTCACAACTTGAATTAAGTGCTCCTAGTGATTTTTTTTTCTTTACTACTATCAAAAATTCTTTCACTACAAACCTCTACGAACCCTTCTTAGTCAATTCCAACGTTTGTAGTAATCGTATTTATCTTCAAACAGATTTTATTCAATGAATATTGCTCCGAAACAGGTTTGACTCAATTCAAGTGCTCCTAGTGATATTTTTTCTTTACTACTATCAAAAAATTCTTTCACTACAAACCTCTACGAACCCTACTTAGTCAATTCCAACGTTTGTAGTAATCGTATTTATCTTCAAACAGATTTTATTCAATGAATATTGCTCCGAAACAGGTTTGACTCAATTCAAGTGCTCCTAGTAATTTTTTTTCTTTACTACTATCAAAAATTCTTTCACTACAAACCTCTACGAACCCTTCTTAGTCAATTCCAACGTTTGTAGTAATCGTATTTATCTTCAAACAGATTTTATTCAATGAATATTGCTCCGAAACAGGTTTGACTCAATTCAAGTGCTCCTAGTAATTTTTTTTCTTTACTACTATCAAAAATTCTTTCACTACAAACCTCTACGAACCCTTCTTAGTCAATTCCAACGTTTATAGTAATCGTATTTATCTTCAAACAGATTTTATTCAATGAATATTGCTCCGAAACAGGTTTGACTCAATTCAAGTGCTCCTAGTGATATTTTTTCTTTACTACTATCAAAAATTCTTTCACTACAAACCTCTACGAACCCTTCTTACTCAATTCCAACGTTTGTAGTAATCGTATTTATCTTCAAACAGATTTTATTCAATGAATATTGCTCCGAAACAGGTTTGACTCAATTCAAGTGCTCCTAGTAATTTTTTTTCTTTACTACTATCAAAAATTCTTTCACTACAAACCTCTACGAACCCTTCTTACTCAATTCCAACGTTTGTAGTAATCGTATTTATCTTCAAACAGATTTTATTCAATGAATATTGCTCCGAAACAGGTTTGACTCAATTCAAGTGCTCCTAGTAATTTTTTTTCTTTACTACTATCAAAAATTCTTTCACTTCAAACCTCTACGAACCCTTCTTAGTCAATTCCAACGTTTGTACTAATCGTATTTATCTTCAAACAGATTTTATTCAATGAATATTGCTCCGAAACAGGTTTGACTCAATTCAAGTGCTCCTAGTGATATTTTTTCTTTACTACTATCAAAAATTCTTTCACTACAAACCTCTACGAACCCTTCTTACTCAATTCCAACGTTTGTAGTAATCGTATTTATCTTCAAAAAGATTTTATTCAATGAATATTGCTCCGAAACAGGTTTGACTGAATTCAAGTGCTCCTAGTAATTTTTTTTCTTTACTACTATCAAAAATTCTTTCACTACAAACCTCTACGAACCCTTCTTAGTCAATTCCAACGTTTGTAGTAATCGTATTTATCTTCAAACAGATTTTATTCAATGAATATTGCTCCGAAACAGGTTTGACTCAATTCAAGTGCTCCTAGTGATATTTTTTCTTTACTACTATCAAAAATTCTTTCACTACAAACCTCTACGAACCCTTCTGTGGGGTGATTTCCCTCACTTATGATAAATGATAGAAAATGATATAATTGACTGATAAATGATATTATAAGATGATAAGGTAAACGACCGTCTGATATGAATGCGTGTATTGCACTGCACAATTGATACTGGTATAACAATGAGTAATTGCGAGGTAAGCAGAACGCTAAATTAACAAATTTAAATACATATTATAAATGTAGGTTTCACCGTACATCTTGCGCCTCTCAAGAAAAGGACAATAAAAGATGGATAAGTCTTAATAGCAAAGCACTTAAATTACCAAATAACATATTATGATACTTAAATATAAAGACTTTGAAAACTTAAAAAATATAATATTAAAGGAATAAAAAATGTCATGTCTCTTTCACTTTCACTTAATATCCAGTTCACTCTATTGTCACTGCACTAGGGACTTCAAATTTTACCGATCGTACCCGTGACCCTATTGGCGAGGTCCCTTGATCTACAGTTCTAGCACTATTAACACTAACACTAGCTTGATCTGTTTGGCGCTCCGGTGGCATCTGTACTCCAGTTTCCACGGAGCCCTCCTTAAGAGGGTTCCTCCTGCGCCACCACAAGAAGATAAGCACGGAGACTGTTAGCAGCCATACAATAGACAAAACATAAATGGCTGAATAGTGATGGACGTCATGGATACTCAGGTCTTGATATTTCTCTTGCTCTTTGATAGTATTAATCTGATCTCTTAAATTCGAATATAATTGTTCATGATTTTCAATTTTGTAGTTACTAAGGTTAGTCATACTAGTATTGATAAGGTTATTCAGAGCAGACTGAGGTATATTCACGTTTTCAAACTGTTCCTTAATACTTTTGAAATAATGGTTATGTGCATAAATAGTAAACGTATCCCCCTTTAGTGTGCATCCTTGTTGCAGACTAAGTAAGCCGTTTCCGATTAAATCAACTATTTCCATCTCTGATTCACAGAACACACGTACCCTGCATAGTTCATAACATGAGAAGATCCATGTGTTATCTCTGTGTAATTTAATCCACCGGTCACCTTTTAATTTCGACACAGTCTCGGAACAATATAATGCTTCGTTAGGTAATTTTATTTCGCAAATGGATTTCTGTACCTTTAAATCATAGACGGGTTTATCTACGGAGCATAGGAGCTTGTTGTTAGTGTGTATATGTACACAAGAATTTAAATCGAACTCGGATAGCATAATTGCCATATCTTTTCTCAAGTTAAAGGCAATATATTGAAAAGCCAGTTTCACTTCATAAATTGACTCGTCTCTTTTTTGCGGAATTGATATTATTTTGTCGACTTCATATACTTCATTGCTAACCAAAGGTATGCGGATTTCAATGATAAAATAATCATGGTGAATGCGTGTAAAAATACGTAGTAGGTTATATAGTTCTCTAGTATTCGAATTATCGATTGGTAAAGTGAGATCGTTTCGTAGCTGATTAACGATAATGCTTATCTGCTGTCCCAATTGCTCTGGTGACAGTAAGTGAGGATCAATGCGGCCGTTTTGTAAGTCAATGAGTGAGTCTAGTAAGGTTTGCTGCATCCGTCTCAAGTTGGAAATTATGATACTAGCAGCTAATGCAGATGATGTTAAATAGAGTTCTTGATTCGTAACTAATCGTACCTCATTAACTCGAAGGGTAAGGTTATTCATGTGGTCGTTGATAGAGGCAAATTGCTGATTCATGATATCTTCATTGCGCTTTAGAATATTATTTTGGGATTCAATTATGAGCGTCTGATTTTTGATAAGATTCTGTAGATGATTCTCGTTGCTAGCTATCTTCTTGATATCAATTTCATATTGTTTTGCAAAACTTTCATCCAACACCCCAAATAATGAGTTCATTGCATAGCCAATTCCATTTATAAGTCCTCTTTTTCTTCGCTTATTCTGACTCTTAAGTAACTCGTTATAATGTTTAATTTCGCTCAACTCGTGTTCCAATTGTAATGTGATACTTTTATATTGTGTGTCCATGGTACAACTCACTTCTTTTAAGTGTGTTACGTAATGATCAATGTTTGATATACCTTGCCAATAAGTTGATAAATTATAATAAACAACTAACTTCCATTCATCTCGGATATGTAGTAGATCGGATATTTTGTCAAAATACAAGCTTTGATGGTTGAGTTTTGTTACGTTATATGAATTCGATGTCGACAGTTGCATGCTCGGGGATAATATACATAAAAATAAAAGCAATTTTGTGAATAAAGTATTCATAACTGGCTTCCTTTTGCGTCGTAATTCTTTTGAACCGGAGTCATCTTTAGCGGATTTATGCGATGCGCTGTCATCGTCATCGTGTAAAGGCAATACATATAGTTTATTTATCGGTCGTTTAATGATATTGGTTTGGGTTTTAAGTGATACAACTCGGACTAAACCGTCGCTACCGGGATGGGTGTCTATTACACGGGCAATTGCCCATTTTCCGGGTGGCAAGTTGTCCTCTTTAATAACTACCACGTCGTCAATTTTTATATTTTTGCATACCTTTCTCCATTTTGAACGGCTCTGAAGTTGCTGTAAATATTCATTTGACCATTTTTTCCAAAATTGTTTGTTTATTCCTTGTACCATTTGCCATCGTGTTGATAAGTTGACAATATCGGGATCGGTTTGCGGTCTTGATATAAGGGTATCTCCGATTAGAAAATGTCCTGGTGTTAGATAAAGGTCATCTGGGTTCTCGGTGAGAGCACACAAGGGTCGAGAATTCATACATGCTTCTATTTGCTGTAATAATGTGGTAAGCTCCTCATATGTGAGTTTTTGCTCTCCTAGGGTGCGTTTCAAATGATACTTGAGGCTTTTGACGGCAGCCTCCATGAGTCCCGACGCATTGGGCCATGCAGGAGCGTTGAAGTGCCAGGTTACTCCTAACTCACTCAAGTTTCTAATAAAGTCTGGATTGATACATGATATGATTTGCTGATATTCTTCTTTTAGCAGTCGCGAAGCACCTACGAAGTTAGTGCCGTTGTCGCTAAACATGTCTTTCGGGGTCCCGCGCCGAGCGCTTAATCTCCGGAATGCGGCTAGAAAGGAAGTTGAGCTCAAGTCGGACACTAATTCTAAATGTACCGCCTTTGTTGTTAAACAAATAAAGACGGCTACATAACCTTTGCTAGTTCGGCTCCCTCTGCCCTTGGCTGATTTAATATCTATATAACCGGTGAAGTCCACGCCTGTTCTTGCGAATGGACGTGCGGGTGTAACTCTTGGTTGGGGCAGGTCAGCCATGATCTGTTGATGCTTTTCTTGATTCAACTTATAGCATTTAATACATCGTCTGATTTGCTTTTTCACAGTGCGGATTCCACTGATAATCCAATAATTTTCTCTAATCTGTGATAAAGTGAGCTTCGGTCCGCCGTGTAATGTTGTTTGGTGTGCCTGATTAATAATAAGTTCCGTAAATCGGCTATGAGATGATAATATAATGGGATGTTTTGCGCAATAATTTAAGTTTGCGTGTTCGAGACGGCCACCGACCCTTAAAATTTCATCTTTGTCTAATATTGGTGATAAACTTGATAATTTACTACTTTTTCTAACGTGTCCATGTTTCTTTAAATAAATTAAATCGTCTTCAAAGTCGATAAGTTGCAACTGTTTAATAATTAAATGAAGAGCATATTGAATTTCATGCGGCGATAAGACTTTATCGTATGGCGCCGGCAGCTGATCATGTTGCTTAGAGGCGCGTGCGCGTGTTATGAAACGCGATACTCAGCCCATTGTTTTAATTACCTTAGTGATAGAGCTAATATTATTTAATAATTGTATTATTAAAGACGGCGTACTTGATTGTAATGTTAAGAAAACTCTAGGCTTTTTTTCTTCGATTGATGGCGATGGATAAGTGATAGGAGTGGCTTCTTTACTGTTGAACATAGGTAGCCATTCTGGCCCTTGCCACCACAAAGTATGCTTTGATAGTTGTGCTGTAGTCATTCCTCTAGAGGCACAGTCCGCGGCGTTGTCTTCCGATTTTACGTGGCGCCATGATAATGATGGTATGATATCTATTATTTGTTTGACTCTATTAGCCACGAATGGTTTCCATTTTGATATATCTCCCTGGAGCCATCCTAGGACCACCATGGAGTCTGTCCACGCATTAATTTTGATATTTTCGATAGCTAATGAGTCCACAGTTTTTCTGATTAACATTGATAATAATAAAGCACCTAACAATTCCATTCTAGGTAATGATATTTTATTCTTGTGTGGCGCTACCTTTGTTTTCGCCGCTACCAATCTCGATGTATATTCACCCTTATCGTTTTGTGTTACAGCGTATATAGAACATGCGTAAGCCTTCTCTGACGCATCACAGAACCCGTGTAATTGAACTAGGCCTTCTGTATTTCCTATGTGCCGTGGTATGATTAAATTATTTATATTTCTTAAATCTGCTCTTAGTGATTGCCACTCGTTCCAGATGTCGCTTGGTAATTCGTCGTCCCAGGATAAATCATTCAGCCATGTTTTTTGAAATAAAAGTTTAGTTTTTATTGTGATAGGACCTAACCAACCGAGCGGGTCGTATATTTTTGAAGTATCTGATAACAATTGTCTTTTTGAATTGTAGTTATGATTTTCTTGATAATCTAATTTGTTTTGAAACGTAAAGGTATCAGATGACGGGTTCCATTGTAAGCCGAGCGTTTTACGTGATTCTGAATCTTTAAATTCGAGTGGTGTATTAAGTTTGTGAGACGGTAAATGCCTTATGAGATCAAATTCGTTGCTGGACCATTTTCTGATATTTATTCCCGCTCCTTGCAGGACTTCAATTAGCTGACGTATTAATTCTTTTAAATGCTCTTGATGATTGCTCCCACTCATTAAATCGTCCATATACATTTCGGTTGTTAATGAGGTTGCTGCGAGGCTGTAATCGGGATTATCGGTTGCTATCTGTCTTAATGTTCTCATCGCCAAGAAGGGTGCGGCCTTTGTTCCATACGTGACGGTGGTTAAGTAATATTTTTCTAAAGGTTGTGTAGGTGAGTCTCTCCAGATAATCGATTGTAGAGGTTGATCTGAGCTTCTGATAAGAATCTGACGAAACATTTTTTCAATGTCCGCAGTCACGACGTATTTATGTTTTCTCCACTGAATGATAAGAGTTAGGAGGTCTCTTTGTAAGTTAGGGCCACATTCCATCAAATCATTAAGGCTGTACCCGGTTGATGTTTGCGAAGATGCGTTGAATACGACCCTTAATGCAGTGGTGGTCGAATCTAGTTTTAAAACAACGTGATGGGGTATGTAACATCTAGGCGTCATTTCGAAATCATGTGTGACCTCTGCCTTACGCATATGACCTAGATCTCGGTACTCTTGCATAAACTGTCTATATTTTTCTAATAAAGTTGGATTTTTCATCATTTTTCTTTCTTGTTGGAGAAACTGCGCTATTGCTTTAGGCTTTGATGTGCCGAGTTGATTTTCAAAGTCTGGTTTCATCGGTAAGGCAACCTCGTACCTACCGTCTTCCAAACGTCTTGTGGTAGCCTTATAAAAATCCTCGCAGTAACGTTCTTCCGTGGTTAGGGGCTGGGCCGATGACTCCTTGATATCTTCTACATCCCAGTATTTAGCAATGTCTTGAATATTGTTTAAGACGACGTGGCAGTGGAATGTCTTTACATTGCCAGATAAGACCCATCCTAACTTAGTTTGCTGTGCTATAGGAGACTGCGTTGGACCCTTAATTAAACCGTTCATAATGATATTAGAATAGACACTTGCATCTAATAGCAAATCTATGGGTTTTGATATGTTGTATTCGGGATCGGCCAGGTTGATATGTTTCAGATGAGGCCATATTTGTTTGCTAAATGAGGAGTTAGGTAAGTTATTGACAACTCGCGACATAACAAGTGCATCTGTTGTAAACTGGTAGTCGTCATAAATCGACATACAATCTAGACTGACCATGCCTTTACTTTTTATTGTAGAGGAGCTAATGCCTGATACTGATGCGGGGTACTTAGTGCGGCGTAGGCCCAATATCTGTGCTGCATTTTCTGATATAAGTGTAATTTGAGAACCCTGATCCAATAGTCCCCTCAGTGTGAAGTAAGTACCATCAATCGCCTTAACCTTCAATGATAACGTTGTGAGTAATATTTCTTCATCTTCATTGGCCACATGATTTACATTTAGCGATGTATTATTAAAAGGCGCTGCTAAGCTCTTATTACTTGTCGAGGCCGATGGTGTCGCATGCGGTGTTGAGTTCACGTGTCGAGCATTAGTTGATTGACCGATAATTGCATCATGAATTAATGTATTGTGCGCTAAGTTGCATTCTTTGCATCGTTTAGTGGAAATGCATTTATTGCCGTAATGCTTAAATAAACAGTTTTGACAAATGTCGTTTTTCGCAATTGTCCTCAATTTGGCATCCGCTGGAAGGTTGATGAACCTTTTGCAATGAAATAATTGATGATTATAGTTATAAGTACAGATTGGACATCGTATATTATTATTAGTTGCGAATGATTTAAAATTATTATTTTGATATTTTAGCGGATGATTATATTTGTTCGGCGCATATTTATTGGATTGATATTGCTGGTGAGATGTGAACTTTGGAGATGGTTGTTCCTTTTCTTTCTTGCTTATAGGCTCGAGGGCGGTAAATTTACTCTCAAGAAAACTCATGAGCTCGTCCAATGATGGCAGATCGCGTGGTGATTTGCGTGATTCCTTATAATCGCTATATGTGACAACGTCTAGCTTTTTTGAAATTAAATGTACCAGGAGTGGATCCCATGTTGACGTATCAACACCTAAGTTATGGATTGCGTGAATGCACTCCATAGTTGTATCATGGAGGCGCTTTAACTCGTAGGATGTCTGCTTATGTATTGACGGCTGATTTAAAAATAATTCTATTTGATTGGCAAATAATACTTGGGGGTTGTTGTACCGATGAGTTAATATATCCCAAGCGGTGTCATAGTTCTCCGCCGAGATGTGAAGGTGTTGGATGAGACGCTCCGCTTCCCCTCTTAATTTCGTTTTCAAATGCTGCATTTTTTGTGCCTTACTGATTAATACATTATTATGGATGGTCTCGGTAAATAAGTCGAAGAAGGTAGGCCACTGAGTATATTTACCGGAAAATGTAGGTATATCTATTTTGGGGGTTGAATGGTTTAAATGAACAGTTGAGCTCAATTTCTTATTTAGTTGTCGTTTTATACAAAGATATGTTTTTTCGGACTTATTGAATTCATTATTATAATGTTCATTTTCTCCAAGTAAAATATTATCTATACGTAAATGCAAATCGTCAATAATTAACCAGCGTCTATCTAGATTCTTCAGTTCATCCTCGATTTCCCATTTTTCTGATAAATCTAAGTCATCTATACGATCTGATAATCTATAAAATGCTCTAAAGTTCGTTCTTTGCTGCGCTAATAACTCGTCTACTTCTCCGCAGGGTACTGTAGCTCTATCAACTCTTGATATTTTCGGGATTTCAAACGCTATCTTGGGCACCTCGCTCGTTCCGTGAGGGGTGCTGGGGTCTGTGACAGGGGTTACAGAAGTTACAGGGGGATACGTGGAAATTAACTGCCTGGTAGTTTCATAGTACTCCTTGAAACGAGTATAGATATTCTTCGTGAAATATTCATGTTGCTTATCTTCGTAGCCCTCCAGAGTTCTATCGTTGGCCATGAACTCACTCCAGAGGTCATCCAATGTCCGGATCCTTTTTTCAAGGTAATCTCTAGTCTTACGGACCGAACTATCTTTGCTAAAGTTAACACCGATGCGCTCAATTACGGAAATAAGCTCGCTTTGACGTGCAAGTAGTTTATCCATGATGAGTTAAAGTTGATGAATAATAGGTAAAGAAGAAAATGGAAAGATCTTACTTGGAGCTCGTCGATAGTTTGAGCAGTGATTACCAGCTCAACCTGTGATACCTCTGCGATGCCTTGGAACCCACGACAGTAGGTTTTACTTGATACAGGAAACCACTTTTCACAGGTGATATAAAGATATAGTTTGATAAACTATATCTTTATATCACCAGGTTTACCAAATAACACTTCACGTATGAATATAAATACAAGCAAAATTAACACATTTTTTCGAGAAAAATAAATACAAATTAGTAATTTTACATCAAAACATAGCAGGAATACTCAGTAAAAGAGATCTCTTCCAAGTAACGCTAGAAGAGTTATCAGAAAGTTTTAATCCTATAGACGTAGTATGCTTAACAGAGACGTTCATTGAGTCTGGCAACGAATCTTACTTTTATCTGCCTGGCTTTAAATTAGCTGAATCATTTTCACGAAAATATAAGAAACGAGGAGGGGTATGTATATTATGTAGAAGTAATTTAGAATACAAAAAGTTAACATACCTCAAAGAAATTTCTATTGAAAAGTTTTTTGAATGCTGTGGTATAGAAATACCTGAATATAAATGTATAATCATTTGCATCTACAGGATACCAGACAGCACATGTTCCAATCCTTACACGTTCTTAGATAATTTAGATAACCTGTTGTCAAAACTAAAAGCGAAAATTAATAAGAAAATTGTTATTCTTGGCGATTTCAATATTAACACATTGAAAGAAAGTAACATATCTAAGGAGCTCTTCAGATTACTACAAAGTTATGGATATAAGTCCCATATTTCCGAACCTACGAGAAAAGACTCGTGTATTGATTTAATAATAAGTAATATATCGGATACTAATAGCATGATTCATCAACTTGGACTATCAGACCACAACACAGCACAATCCATAGAAATTCCGGTAGGTAGTAAACCAAAGTTGTTAACCCATTACTTTGTTAAAAAACGAGATTTCAACGCTCAGTATGTAAGGAAGTTCTATGAATGTTTGCAAAGTTTATCGTGGTCTGATATTTACATGGAAAGTGACGCAAACAAAGCTTTTAATGCATTCCATGAAGTTTTTGCTTTATTTTTTAACTTATGCTTTCCTGTGCGGAAAATCCAAATAAAGCCTAATCGTCAAAACAAGACTTGGGTCACCAAGGGTATTCGTTTGGCTTGTAAAAGAAAACGTATACTAAGATTCTCATACTATAAAAAACCAAACCCACATCTTAAATCCGGCTATCGAAATTACACGAAGATATTAAAAAGGTGTATGACTGACGCTCAAAAAATTAGGAACAAAACATTTATCCTCAAATCCAATAATATATCTCGTGCATCTTGGGACTTAATAAAGGGTAAATATAATCATAAAAACAAATACGTGAAACAAATTATACACAACAATAAAATAATTGACAAGCCTGATGACATTGCAAATGAATTTAATAATTATTTTATAAATTTGACATCTACTAATAAATCAGATACAACTGCTAATTCTAAAAATATCCAGCATATAAATGATAGCATTTTCTTATTCCCAACGGATGATAGAGAAATATGTAAAATAATTGGGAGCCTGAAAAACTTAAATGCCGTCGGCTATGATGAACTTACTACGAACATAATTAAGGCTGTTAAATGCATTATTGCGCCTGTTCTAAGTCATATAATTAATCGCTCCTTTGAGCAAGGTGTTTTTCCTGACAAACTGAAAATAACCGTAGTAAAGCCCATCCATAAAACGGGCAACAAAGACGCTCTTGAAAACTATAGACCTGTCGCTATAATGACCATATTCTCAAAGATCTTTGAAAAGGCTATGTTTCACAGGATTCTTAGTTTTGTAAACAAGGTAGGAATATTAGATCGAAATCAGCATGGGTTCCAAAAAGGCAAGTCCACAACATTAGCAGCTTTTGGACTTACTAATACAATTCTCGCCTATGTTGATAAATCAATTGAGGTCACAGCGGTATTTTTTGACATGAGTAAGGCGTTTGATTTTGTTTCTCACAAAACACTCTTGTCAAAATGTGAAAAATATGGTCTCAGAGGTAACGCCCAAAATTGGCTCAGAACGTATCTATTCGAACGAAAACAATACGTTGAAGTTAAAAACATAGATAGTAGACTATATGAAAAGCCATATGCATCCGAGAAAAAAATTAACTACTCGGGAGTTCCGCAGGGCAGTATTTTGGGTCCATTGCTCTTCCTCTTGTATATTAACGACCTTCCTCAAGCTACAAACCATTTTTGTACGTTGTTCGCTGATGATGTTGCAGTAGTGATCCCCAATTCTTACGAGTCTTTAAATGAATATAATAAAGAAATAAATGAAACTGTATGTAATATTATAAACTGGCTTACCCAAAATAATTTAAAAATCAATGTAACTAAAACAAAATATTTGCAATTCCACAATCAACGCAATAATAAGTTAAGTGAACTCTTGGTGGAATACAAGGGTCAGTTGATTGGTGAAACTAAGGAGATTAAGTTTTTGGGGATTGTCATAGATAACAACCTGACTTGGAAGTCGCATATACATCGAGTGTGTGGCAAGGTTAGTAGCTCTTCATATATGTTATGGCGACTCGTTAACGTAACTGACTTGAAAACAGCTTTATTGGCATATCATGGGTATGTGGCTTCCATACTAAGATATGGAATGGTGATCTGGGGCAACTCGGTTGATATAGATCGACTTTTTATCGCCCAGAAACAATGTATTCGTTCTATTTGTAACATTTCACGAATGACCAGTTGCAAGCCTTATTTTGTGCAGCTGAAGTTATTAACAGTACCATCCATGTATATATTTGAAATATGTATCTTTGTTAAATCCTATCCAAGTATTTTTAATAAGAAGAGTGACGTTATCCCTAATTATAATAGAAGATACCCAAATAGACTTATATATCCAATGGTGTCCTCAAGTCTGTATAGTCAGAATTCTTATCCAATGGCAATAAAAATATTTAATAAACTACCAAAGGACATTAAAGAATCGCCATTAAACTTGTTTAGAAAACAACTGTTGCAGCTTCTTCTGCTCAAGTGTTACTATGATTTAAAAGAATACCTAACTGACAAATTGTAATGAATTGCGATTTCAATTGTTTATTAGTGCATTAGACCTCTATTTGTCTGATATTAAAATGCTATATTACTGTTAATAATTTAAAATAAGATCCCTGATGATGATAGTAATGTGCGATTATATAATTATTTGACATCTTTTATTCAGCAATTTAATAATGTAATATAATAATGTAATTTAATAATGTAATTTAATAATGTAATTTAACAATGTAATTTAATAATGTAATTTAATAATGTAATTTAATAATGTAATTTAATAATGTGATTTTCATAATTATTATTAAAACCAATCATGTAATATTTGCGTGCCAGTGCCTGGTGCAACACTTGATCATATATAAGGTGGAATCAAATTAACTGCCAGGACTTCGTGGAGTGATAGGGTCAAGTATAAAGAATATGCTAAATTAGGATTCTATATTGTAAAAAAATAAAAGCTTTTTTTCGTTTTTTTCGAACTATGACTTCATTTTATCACTTTCACTGTCATTTTCTATACCTAATCCTTTTTTCAGTTCACCAATTAACTATAAAATTAAAAAAACTATCTTCAATTAACAGTAGGCATAATCGCGCACAGCTGATCTGCGCGGTACAATGAACCGCAGCGCGGCGATCGCAGCGCGCGCTCCTTTTATTACAACACTTAAAAAAACGTTAAATTCTAAATTGCTGCTTCCTTAAATAATTATCTATACTCTGATAGTTATAACGGATTACCTAGGTACCTAATAGTTCGATGATATCTTCGTAACTCTATCAAGCAAAGAAACAAACCATCAAAACTCTAAGCAAAATTAAAGAGGTAGATGAAAACATCTAATTTATTATACTGCATAGTAAACACTTACGAGTTCGGTGAATTTGGTGTAAGGTCTTGGTAGCCGATACCTACACTCACATCACATCACAGCACAAAGAACCTAGTTTATGGTAAGATAACTTTCTATCACCTCTGACGACTCTCACTTGTTAATATGGTATTATGTACACAAAAATTGATAGCATACCTACCAAGATAATAAGCCTTACTGATATTACAAATTATTACCTTCTGGCTTTTAAAAGTTCATTGCCTTTTTACAAATGTTATTGAATACCGTAAGTATTTTAAATACTTAAAGATGGAAGTATGTACTTATCAAGTTATCACAAAAAATCTTCACAAAATTAGCATTTTTTTATCTAGGTTATTAATAATTTACACAAAGTACACCACACGCAGAATGGAGATGGTATTCCTTTTACTTTCGACATCATTATAATATCACAGGACAAAGGATTATAATATCAAACTACTATTTTAAGGCATTTACAGAAACAACATTATGTTATGATTGTGAATCATGATTAATGATTGATTGTGAATGATGACATATTTTATTTACACACTGCGTGTCCTAGTGTTGCCAGTAGCCGGCAGTCAAAAATAACACGAGACATCTCAAAAAATACCTTTACTCTATTTAGAAAAAAAAAATTAAAACTCGCTAAAGACTAGCAGCAAAGAAAATGCAAAACAAAACCCAATTATACCACTGTGCTGGCTGGTACATAGCTTAGACTTTCTTATATTAATTATTTATTAGCATTCACAATGCCATAATTCTATAAAATAAAAAGTGGATCCTCAAGTGGTTTTCGAACTCAAAACCTTTCGGTATCCGGGCGACCGCTTAGCTACCGTGACGCTGGTAGACTCGTTGTTTACAAGCGCATTTTACTATGAGCTAATTTATAAATTAATTCCAAAGACACACACTGCGAGACCTAGTGACATAGTTAGCTTTTTTGTAAATAATATAGGTAAGATGGAGTTTGGTCCTTGCTGTGCAAGTTTCTTTCGCCACTTTTGAGAAGGGCCTCCTGATTTCAGAACTGGTGGTAAACTCATTAGTTTACAGTAATCGTACATACAATAAGATAAATAAAAAAATGCAAAACAAAACAATTTTATTTGTGTAAATTTATTTAGTTATGAAGCACATGTATGACTTTGGTCATTATGCATTAAAGTTTCTGTAAAGGAGTCGAAACATGAAGATTAAATATTGAAAAAAAAAAACAAATTTAAATGCGCAATTAATCTGGGAAATGTGTTTTTATTTCAATTGTGTAGATGTTTTGTACATGGAGGAACACCTCCATACACTCCTCCACACGAGACGGTAAAAAATAACTTAAAATGTTACAAAAGTAACATTCTGGCAATACTGGCGTGCGCAGACACAGAGTGAGCGGCAAATGACTGAACTACCTGTCGATTCATTCATTCATGATGGGTGCGGGACAGAACGCGGTAGACAGGGTTCCCAACTTAGGGGTTTTCTCCCTCAATTTAGGGGGTAAATAAGAGAAATGGGATTTTTTTTGGAGGGGTTTTATATGTTTAGGGATATTTTCAGGGTTTTTGTGACCCTTCATAATTTTTCTTTTACATTTTATTTATCGAGAAAAATAAAGATGTAAAATATACGCCCTGGGACAGTCCTAACTAGCAAACAATTTTTTTTACCTAGTGATCTCGGACTTAGCGACATGTTGTGTACTTATAATCCAACTACAGTAGTTGGAATTTTAAATCGAAATGGTGAATTCAACCCATCTCCTAAAATGTTAGGCTTATTCAGTGTCAACATGCATGACTTTATGAACTCTGATTCGTCAGAAGAAAATGAAATAATATTTGACGTTATAAATTTAATTTATTTTTACAAATAAAAATTTAACAAAAATATGATATCATACAAATTATTTTTAAGGGGATTTCCAAGTAATTAGGACAATTTTAGGGGTGTTTGAATTTAGTTTTAGGGATAAATATTTTTAACAGTTGGTAACACTGGCGTTAGATCAAAGATGCCGCGACATGAGATTCTTGGAAACACTTCACGAAATTCTTGGAAACACGTACTTAAGGCTGACTTAAGGCTGACGTACTTAAGGCTGACTAAACTTTATGAGTACCTAACATAGTGGATTTTTGGATGTTGCTTTTACCATCATAGTAACGTAATCTTTAAATTTGAATGTAAATGTGTTCTATGAGTAGAAATCAATAAATGAACAAGAAATAGAATTACTTAAATTAGGTAATGTCATTCAATCAAACACTTCTTGTATAGTAAGTTGATAAATGCTTTGTACATATCTAGCAGTCGAGTGTAGGCAAAATGAGATGGTGTTGTTTTCAGCAATAACTTCTATAAATGTTTGATAGTTCTAAATAACGAATTCTCAGCCAAATAGCATCCTTTTTTTTTTGCTTAGTGCTAAATTATATCTCCCACTTAAAAAGATTAGATTCGTCTTTGTTGAAGGTAAAATTAATGAAAATAATATTCCGCAGTTGATCTAAAATAATAAGCACTACATTAATTTGTGTTTCCGATTTGATTTCGATTGTACTTATGTTTTATTTTATAGTAAAGATAAATCTGTATTAACCTTTTAACAATAAAACTAATTGAAAAACGAAGAAAAGCTACAGATTCTTTGAAAGTAGTCCTATGCTTATAGTTGTTGCCTGAAAAGTCTTATAGACACATTTTTAATCAACACGTTATTACCGTGTAACGATGCTCTATATAATAACTCAGCCTTCAAGTAGGTATACCTACATCCGAGCTTAAATAAAAATTTTGCGAATCGCAGTCGCTTTCTTGACAGCGTGCAAGTCTTTTGTTGTGTAGTATCGTAAGTGAGTCGATATTAATCATGCCTCGTTATACTAACCAGGAGTACATGGAAATGCTATTTTGCTACCGTGAATGTAACGAGGTGCTGAGCGCTGCAGTAAGACGGTATGAAGAAAGGTTTGGCGTAAGAGTCAGCCATCACACGATCCTCAACGCCGTGTACCGCTTTCGAGAACATGGCCGCTTCGACCCACCGGCGGCGGACGCTGGTAGACCCCGCGGTCCTGCCGCCTTGGAAGAAAATATAATTGATTTCTTTCGTCGGCATCCGATGGCTAGTACTAGGGACGCTGGCGCGGTGTTCGGAGTTACTCATTTTTATGTTTTGCATGTTTTGCATGAAGACGAAGAGGGTCCTAATCACCCATATCATTTTACCAAAGTGCAAGAGCTGGCGCCTTTCGATTTGCCAGCTCGGTTGCAATTCTGTACTTGGCTGCGCGAGGAGCGCCGACAGATATTATGGACAGACGAATCGACATTTACAAGAGTGGGAATGTTTAACATTCACAATTCCCACTTTTGGAGTAGCGAAAATCCACGCTTGGTCAGACCCGCTCACTTTCAAAGACGTTTCAGCGTGAATGTATGGGCTGGGATTCTGGGAGATCAAGTTCTTGGTCCAGTGTTTTTAGACCGCCTCAACACGGAAACATATTTAGACTTGCTGCAGACACAAATCGAAAATATGTTGGAAGACGTCCCTGTAGCATACCTACGAAGAATGTATTTTCAACACGATGGTGCTCCTGCCCATTATTCTCAACGTGTTCGAGAATACTTAAATACGACCTATGGTGCAATGTGGATAGGTCGTGGTGGTCCAGTGCCGTGGCCTGCTCGTTCACCAGATTTGACTCCACTGGACTTTTTCTTTTGGGGTCGTGTAAAAGATTTAGTTTATGGTCAAACCGGCCACGAGATCAGTGACAACGTTGAACTAAAGAGACGCATTGAGGACGCATTTAGTGTTGTGAAAAGTGACAGAGACACATTAAAAAAAGTGGAAAGACACGTTCGCAAGCGAGCCTTCCTTTGTGTGCAACAACGTGGCGGACTTGTACAACAATTTTGTAGATAGGTAGATAGATTTTTAGAGAATGTAAATAAGACTTGTAAATAAGGTGATGAACTTTTAAACACGCCAAATTAGTGTAATGATAACAGTATGGTTAATTTTGTTACTACATAGGTAATCAATTACTATTTAGTTAATATCATAACAAATAACATTGTAAACCTACTTAATTATTACATTAATTTGACAGTCCAAAGCCTGTCAAGTGTGATGGAAAAATCTCATTTTTGTGAAGTGATGAAAGTAAATCAGCTGTAAGTTTATACCTACACCGGACTCAAACGTAAGTATTTACATTACGAATGTAATGTTTAATGATGAAATGACAGGTAAGTAATCTCATCTATCATTGCTTTGCATTTTACGTTTTCTGATGTGAAAATAAAAAGAGTAATACGTTCTAACTATCAGCGTATAGAAAGTTATTGAAAGAAGAAGCAACTCAGAATTTAAGGTGTTAAGTGACGTGCTGCGCTCGCCGTGATGTGGTTCGTTGTACCGCGCGTATCAGCTGTGCGCGATTATGCCTATTTTTAATTAAGATACTATGATTATTTTTATAGTTAATAGGTGAGCTTAAAAATGGTTACGTATTAGAAATGACAATGAAAATTATAAAATAAAGGCATGGTTAGAAAAAAAAGAAAAAAAAAATTTTTTACAATAAAAATCCTCGGTTCACTTACGATACCACACAACAAAAGACGTGGACGCTGACTAGAAAGCGACTGCGATTCGCAAAATTATTGCTTGAAGCACAGGTGTATACCTACTTGTAAAGCATGGCTGAGTGATTGTTTAGGGCGTCGATACACCTTAATAATATGTTAATTAAACATGTGTCTATAAGACTTTTTAGGCTTCGCTTTTCAATTAGATTTGATTTAAAAAGGTAAATACAGATTTTTCTTTACTATAAAAACAAGTAAAATTGAGTTCGGAAACAAAAATCATATTCGTGTTTATTATTTTAGATCAACTGCGGAATATTGTTTCACTAATTTTAGTTTTACCTTAAACAAGGTAAAACTAAAATTAGTGAAAACTATTTTAATTTTTTAGAAGTATTCTTTTGTAATTGTAATTTCGCACTAAGCAAAAAAAAAAGAATGCAAATTGGTTGAGAATTCGTTTTTAGAAATATCCAATATTTATAGAAAATTATCGTGAAAACATCACCACCTCAGTTGCCTACACTCTACCAGTTATGTACAACTGCTAGTTATGTACAAAGCACCTATTAACTTACTATACAAAAAGTGAATAATTATGTAAGTTTGATTGAATGACAGCACCTAATTTGACTAAATAATTTGCTCTATTTCTAATTTATTTATTGAGTTCGACTCATAGAATGCGTGTTAAATTTACATTCATATTTAAAGATTACGTTTCTATGAAGTGAAAAAGCAACATCCAAAAATCGACAATGTTTATAAAGTGTAGTCAGCCTTATGTATGTGTTTCCGAGAACCCCGTGTGTATTTCCAAGAATCTAGCGCTCTCTCTGTCCCGCACCCAGCATGTACACCCACTGTGTGTGTGTGCATACGCCAGTATTGCCAGAATGTTATTTTTGTAACAGTTTCAGTTATTTTTGACCGTTACATGTTACTTCTATGTTTCACGATTCTAAATGGTACTTTTACTAACAAGTAAGAATTAAATACTAAAATTGAAAAAAAAAACAAGCTACACAATTTAAATAAAAACACTTTTACCAGAATAATTGCACACTTAAATTTCTTTTTTTTTAATATTTAATATTCGTGTTTCGACTCCTTTACAAGAGCCGTGATCACAGGATGACTAAGGTAATGGTCGTCCTGCATGTGCTTCCTAACTGATCAATTCATACAAAAAAAAATATTGTATTTTATTTTTTATTTTTCTTATTATATCGATAATTATAAAACTAATGAGTTAACCACCAATTCCACAATCGGGAGGCCCGTCTCAGAATAAATGGCGAAAGGAACTTGCATATGAGGGACCGAACTCCATCTTACTTATATTATTTACAAAAAGAGCTAACTATATCACTAGGTCTCGCAGTGTATGTCTTTGCAGATATTAATTTATAAATTGGCTCATAGTTAAATGCACTTGTAAATTTCGACGCGTCTACCAGCGTAACGGTAGCTCAGCGGTCGCCTGGATAGCGAGAGGTCGTGAGTTCGAAATCCACTTGAAGACACTGCGATGTTGTTTTTTATAGTCGTATTTTATTTCATAGAACTATGGCATTGTGAATGCTAATAAATAAATACAATAAAGTCCAAGCTATGTTCCATTCAGCACAGTGGTAGAATTTGGTTTTGTTTTGCATTCATTTTGCTAGGTACTAGACAAATTTAGCGAATTTTAAATATTACAGTTTTTTTTTCTAAATAAGATGTTACTTTTTTAGACGTCTCATGTTAGTTTTGACTATCGGCTAATGGCAACACTAGCGCACGCAGTTTGTAAATATTTCATAATAGTCATAATCATAACATAACATAATGTTGTGTCTGTGAATGACTTAAAAATAGTAGTTTGATATTATAGCCCTTTGTAATTGTGTCAAATGAAAAAGGAATACCATCTCGATTTCTGCGTGTAGTGTATTTTGTGTACGGTATTAACAACCTAGATAAAAAATGCTAATTTTGTGATGTTTTGTGATAACTTGTTAATCATACTTCCAACTTTAAGTATTTAAAATACTTACGGTATCCAATAACATTTGTAAAAAAGCAATGAACTTTTAAACGCCTAAAACTATAAACTAGGTTCTTTGTGCTGTGATGTGATGTGTATCGACTACCAAGACCTTACACCAAATTCACCGAAGTTGTAAGTGTTTCCTATACAGTATACTAAATTAGATATTTATTTAATTTCCACGCCAGTGTCACTGAATGTAGTATTTAGACTTGTGATGGTTCGTTTCTTTGCTTATGTAAGAGTTACGAAGATATTATCCAAGAATCATTGAACTCGCCTACAATCCAACTATTAGGTACAGGTTTTACTACAGTACAGGCTTTACCTAATAGTGCGATCAGAGTATAGATAATTAAATTACATTAAATAATGAAGCAGCAATTCTGTTTTTTTTAAGTTTAACGTTTTTTTAAGTGTTGTAATAAAAGGAGCGCGCGCTGCGATCGCCGCGCTGCGGTTCATTGTACCGCGCGGATCAGCTGTGCGCGATTATGCCTACTTTTAATTGAAGATAGTTTGATTAATTTTATAGTTAATAGGTGAACTGAAAAAACGATTAGGTATAGGAAATGACAGTGAAAGTGATAAAATGAAGTCATGGTATGAAAAAAAACGAAAAAAAGCTTTTATTTTTTTACAATATAAAATCCTAATTAAGCATATTCTTTACACTTGACCCAACCACTCCACGAAGTCCTGGCAGTTAATTTGATTCCACGTTATATAATCTTTTGTAATAGCTTTTCTACAGTGTTTGCTTGCAAATAAATTATCTTATCTTATCTTATCTTATCTAAAAGTCAATTCACTTATTTTTCACTGTTTAACTTATTTAGTCTATTATATTCTAATTTAAGTAGTTTATGATACAAATAACTGACACTGCACCTTTCAGTTTAATTTATGATATTGTTACAAAAAATATTGTTGATAGTACAAGAAAATTGCACAATAGTCACAGTTTGAGAGTCACTAAACTGCTTACAAACGGAACGGAAAACGGAACTTTCGATTTTTGAATAAAATTGATAAGCTTAATACGAGGTCCCGCTTTTGACCTTTCCGCGCGTTGGATCAATTGCTCGAAGGACCAAAATGTGGGGTGATTTCCCTCACTTATGATAAATGATAGAAAATGATATAATTGACTGATAAATGATATTATAAGATGATAAGGTAAACGACCGTCTGATATGAATGCGTGTATTGCACTGCACAATTGATACTGGTATAACAATGAGTAATTGCGAGGTAAGCAGAACGCTAAATTAACAAATTTAAATACATATTATAAATGTAGGTTTCACCGTACACTTCTTAGTCAATTCCAACGTTTGTAGTAATCGTATTTATCTTCAAACAGATTTTATTCAATGAATATTGCTCCGAAACAGGTTTGACTCAATTCAAGTGCTCCTAGTGATATTTTTTCTTTACTACTATCAAAAATTCTTTCCTTACAAACCTCTACGAACCCTTCTTAGTCAATTCCAACGTTTGTAGTTATCGTATTTATCTTCAAACAGATTTTATTCAATGAATATTGCTCCGAAACAGGTTTGACTCAATTCAAGTGCTCCTAGTAATTTTTTTTTCTTTACTACTATCAAAAATTGTTTCTCTACAAACCTCTACGAACCCTTCTTAGTCAATTCCAACGTTTGTTGTAATCGTATTTATCTTCAAACAGATTTTATTCAATGAATATTGCTCCGAAACAGGTTTGACTCAATTCAAGTGCTCCAAGTAATTTTTTTTCTTTACTACTATCAAAAATTCTTTCACTACAAACCTCTACGAACCCTTCTTAGTCAATTCCAACGATTGTAGTAATCGTATTTATCTTCAAACAGATTTTATTCAATGAATATTGCTCCGAAACAGGTTTGACTCAATTCAAGTGCTCCTAGTAATTTTTTTTCTTTACTACTATCAAAAATTCTTTCACTACAAACCTCTACGAACCCTTCTTACTCAATCCCAACGTTTGTAGTAATCGTATTTATCTTCAAACAGATTTTATTCAATGAATATTGCGCCGAAACAGGTTTGACTCAATTACTTGAATTAAGTGCTCCTAGTGATTTTTTTTTCTTTACTACTATCAAAAATTCTTTCACTACAAACCTCTACGAACCCTTCTTAGTCAATTCCAACGTTTGTAGTAATCGTATTTATCTTCAAACAGATTTTATTCAATGAATATTGCTCCGAAACAGGTTTGACTCAATTCAAGTGCTCCCAGTAATTTTTTTTCTTTACCACTATCAAAAATTCTTTCACTACAAACCTCTACGAACCCTTCTTACTCAATCCCAACGTTTGTAGTAATCGTATTTATCTTCAAACAGATTTTATTCAATGAATATTGCTCCGAAACAAGTTTGACTCAATTCAAGTGCTCCTAGTAATTTTTTTTCTTTACTACTATCAAAAATTCTTTCACTACAAACCTCTACGAACCCTTCTTACTCAATTCCAACGTTTGTAGTAATCGTATTTATCTTCAAACAGATTTTATTCAATGAATATTGCTCCGAAACAGGTTTGACTCAATTCAAGTGCTCCTAGTGATTTTTTTTCTTTACTCCTATCATAAATTCTTTCACTACTAACCTCTACGAACTCCCCTTACTCAATTCCAACGTTTGTAGTAATCATATAAGCCTTGTTAATACAGTGATAATGACAATCAAAATAATAAATGAGTGTTATTGCTGTTTACCGCAGCGTGTATATGAAGTAAAATGTAAAAATTCAACAACATATTGATAAAAATCTATAAATTGTATCAAGTCATTTCACGAAGATGAGAGATATCTTACACATCTGTTCTACTATCAAATCAACATAATTAATTTTATGGATTTTTTTTTCCAACAAAGGTTTTTTTTCTTCTCTTTTTTTTAACCTCCAAACATTTTTGCTGAAGATATACAGGGTGTCCCAAAAACGACACGTCACAGTGACACTGGGGTTAGGCCAGCACAAGAGGCATCGAATAAGCCTAACATGACCTCAGTAAAAGTTGCTCGGTTTTCAAGATATTGTCAATTTAAACTTTTTCAAAATTTTCACGTTTTTTAACGTGTTCAGTGCTAGCATTACGTTAGATAGCCCTCAGGTTTCGATTTTTCTTTTGTACTCTTGTTGCGAATAGTTGCTTAAGATGATAGAAGTGTTATTTCGTTGATAACTAATGTAAAATGTGGAAAAATACTGGATTGAACTTGAAAAAATTGAACAACGAAAAATTACTTTCAACTTTGATCACTTGCCGTGAAAAAAAATTCAAAGAAACTAAATGAGCAAATAACGTTAAAAACTTGCATGTCTTATGCTTATTCCAAAATGGTATAACACATGTGTCTTATTTTAATATTATACGATTTTTTAATGCTTCACTAATACTAGGAACCCCGGAAGCTACCGCTAGCAGGTAAAAAAATAATGTCACGCGCAACGATAAGGCATTGTTATTGTTATCTATTAGCTTTTTTGTTTGTCAAATGCATGAGAATGAAAGATAAGGATAGTTTATTACCCTTTTGTCGGCTAGATATTGTAAGCAAATAGCTTTGTTTTTGACGTACGTGTCGTTATCATCTTTTCAAAGAAATGGAGAAGAAAGAGGGGTTGTAGTTTTAATTCTTATGGCCCTGCACTGCAAATCAAGTTGTTACGACAGTTCGTTACCTTGCGTTTCGTACGACAACCGTGTTAATCTCTGCGTTCCTTGTTTCCGTGTATTCCTTAATTTAAATCGACTTGGCTTTTCTCTGGACTCTGATTTCTGTTTTGAACGACAACTCGGCGCTCTGTTGGACACTGATATTGCTTTACGGAACTGTCTTATTAACGATGGCAAATCGTGGTACCCAATACACTCACCGTGACTACTCGGACATGCACTTGATTTACGGCGAAACCAGGCAGGTTTCCAATCGAGGCAATGTTTCGTACAACGCAAGATTGGCTGCAAGATTATACTCCGAAAGATATCCAATCCGTAATCCGACGACTTACGAAGTGATCTTAAGAGTTGTGAACGCTTATCGTGATGGCAGATTACCTGGAGTGAGTCACTCAGAAGGAAGACCTCGGACTGTTGACGACAACGTGGTGTTAGAGCAAGTACGAGAGGAGCCAGGAACTTCAGTGCGAATTATTGAACGCCGCACTGGTGTTCCCAAATCTTCGGCACATCGAATTTTAAAACGCCACAAATACCATCCCTACCATATCCAACGCGTCCAAACACTGCTTCCGGCGGACTACGCTGCGCGTGTCCAGTTTTGCCGGACAATGATTCAGAAATGGAGAGAAAATCCAAATTTCTTCAATGAAGTGTTATGGAGCGACGAATCAGCCTGCAAAAGGGATGGGTATATCAATTTGCACAACATCCATAGCTGGCAATTAGACAACCCACATGAAAAAAGAGAAGACCGATCACAGTACCAATTTAAAATTAATCTGTGGACGGGAATTTTCAACGGTCAAATATTGGGACCGGTCGAGTTGCCGCCTGTTCTGAATAGACAAAATTATTTAGAACATTTGCGAAACAACCTTCCTGTATTATTGGAAGATACTCCGTTGGCGCTGAGACGAAGGATGTGGTTCCAACAAGATGGCTGCCCAGCACACTATGCCTTACCAGTACGTCAGTACCTAAGCAACGCATTCCCCGAAAGATGGATTGGGCGACAGGGGCCAATTTCATGGCCACCGCGTTCCCCGGATCTAAATCCCTTAGATTTCTTTTATTGGGGTTGTCTAAAAGACAAAGTTTATGCGAAACCAATAAGATCCGAAGAAGAGTTACGGCGACGTGTATTCGATGCAGCTCGCACCATATCAGAAATCAGCTTAAGAACATTGAGCCGTAATTTTATTAGGCGATGTCACTTATGTATTAGAGTTCAAGGGAGACAGTTCGAGCATTTACTGTAAACTTATTAAACCAATAAGATACATGTGTTATACCATTTTGGAATTGGCATAACACATGCAAGTTTTTAAAGTTATTTGCTCATTTAGTTTCTTTGAAATTTTTTTCACGGCAAGTGATCAAAGTTGAAAGTTATTTTTCGTTGTTCAATTTTTTTCAAGTTCAATCCAGTATTTTTCCACATTTTACATAAGTTGTCAACGAAATAACACTTCTATCATCTTAAGCAACTATTCGCAACAAGAGTGCAAAAGAAAAATGGAAACCTGAGGGCTATCTAACATAATGCTAGCACTGAACATGTTAAGAAACTTGAAAATTTAGAAAAAGTTTAAATTGGAAATATCTTGAAAACCGAGCAACTTTTACTGAGGTCATGTTAGGCTTGTTCGATGCCTCTTGTGCTGGCCTAACTCCAGTGTCACTGTGACGTGTCGTTTTTGGGACACCCTGTATATCTTTTACAAATCTATATATCATTCATATTTGTGCAATCTGTTAACCCAGAGGGTTGTAAAATGTTTTACATTTCATAAAACAATAAATGTGTTTTTGGCGCGCTGAACGTAACAGCTGCTTTCATTTTTTGATAATTAATGAAGGTTCCTCAATATTTAACTAGATGGGGTCTTAAGGAGTAAGGTTTAATAAAACTGGACTTGTTCTTATTGTAAATATTATTACAATTTACACTGTGCAATTGTTTCCATAAACGTTTCTTTAATATCAATACCACCAGTAACATCAATATGTCAATAATGCAATTTCAGTTATTAACAATAAGCTCTATGCTGCTAATGAAATTTAGGAAATAAACCATGATAAAAACTAGCAATATTGATCCTCCTATTCAATCACGCTATCAAATTACGTCACAGAGATTTACCGATGATTGTCTATACCTTTACTTTGTATGTGACGTTGATCAAATTCATTATGTTACTACACTCGGCGTCAAAAAAATCGCACCTCTAAGAAAATCACGTTCAAATGGCATTAACTCTGGATATGCACATGCAGTCGTATTAATTATAATTTTATTTAAAAGGTTACTTAATTAACTTAATAAAAAAACATTATTTTTCATTATCAAATAAAACCTAAAGCAACAAATAAAGGGTCACAAAAATTCTAAGGAAATTTTGCTGCTCGGGAGAGTCGCGAGTTGCGCTAACTTTGTGGGTATAAAGAGGTCAACACGGGTTCAATGTGGGTCATTCGCTATTAAACCGTTGAAGGGGACACACGCACTGATTTTACTGAAGAAAGAACATCTGGAAAATGGACACTACAGCTGATGAGGCCGCTCAAGTGGTTGCACTACTGCAAGCAGGGGTGCGGCAGTGTGATGTCGCCCGGCAACTGAATCTGAGCCGTTTTTCGGTTCGTAGAGTCTACCAGCGCTTTTTAGAGACCGGTGGCTATATCCGGCGACATGGGTCCGGTAGACGTCGCTGCACTTCGGAAAGAGACGACCGGTTCGTTGTGTCGTACTCTTTGAGAAATCGCTTCTCAAACGCTGTTCAGCTGCAACAGGAGCTCCAGGCAGTTCGCAGACGCACCGTGAGTGTATCCACGGTTAGAAGAAGACTGAAGGAGAAGAACATAGCAGCCCGCAGAGCTGCTACAGGTCCAAAATTGACTGCAGCGCACCGACGAGCCCGCTTGCAGTTTGCTCGCGACCACGTCGATTGGACCATTGAGCAGTGGGGAGCTGTTCTCTTCTCAGACGAGACACGAGTGTGTCTTTTCTGCAACGACCGACGAAGAAGAGTATACCGGAGGCAGGGTGAACGTTTCGCTCAAGCCTGCATCCAGGAGACGGTGGAATATGGAGGCGGATCCTGCATGTTCTGGGGCGGTATGTCGGCTGCCGGCAAAACCGACCTGGTCTGCGTCTCCCGGACCGGAGGTGCTCGCGGACAAGGGTCGCTGACTGCGCGCCGCTATATCACAGAGATCCTGGATGTGCATGTGGTCCCTTTTGCCGAATCTTTTGGCGAGGGGTTCACATTAATGCACGACAACGCTCGCGCACACACTGCAGCCATCGTGAACGACTTCCTGCGGAGGTCCCAAATTCCTGTGATGCAGTGGCCAGCGAGAAGTCCTGATCTGAATCCGATAGAGCACCTCTGGGACCATCTTAAACGTAAGGTTCGATCTCGGGATCCGGCTCCTTCGACTCTAGAGGAACTCCAAACCGCGGTGATTGAAGAATGGGGTCTTATCCCTCAAGAAGAGCTCCTGAAGTTGGTGAGGTCTATGAGGGACCGTATGGAAGCCGTCATCAGGGCAAGGGGGGGTAACACTAGATTTTGAGTTAATTTTAAGACACTTTTTGTACATTTTTTTTGTAAATTATCGATTATTAATTAGGACTTAATTAAGATTTTTTATTATTTTTCAAATTTTTATGCTTTTTGTATAATTTTAATTAAAAAAAAGATTGCACTTAATTGTTGTTTGATGCTCCTTTTTGTTACCTTTCTAATGATACCTAACACTATCCTCTATATAAGGTTTAGGAATTTTTGAATAAGATTTTTATAAGGTGCGATTTTTTTGACGCCGAGTTTATTATGAACTTCCTTTAAAAAAAAAATAGACGGTTTTTTACTTTTTACGTGGGCTTGAAATTGATCCCGCTTCTGATATGTTAACGACCCTATACACAGACTAGCGAGGATGTGAAGTGAAAATAATGAATTATGTAATTTAATGGATTTATTCGGGATAATTAAAACCTGCACTCTAAATTTAACTTATAATTCCAATACAATATCTCATCATGTAAATAAATTTAAATCTTTAACATCAACTAAGTAAGACTTACAATGCTCACCAGAATATTTATATACAAAGAGTTACATACCCTTCACGATGTGCTCAAAGCGACGTTCACACAACGAATGACGCCCGGACGGCTGTTGCGCCATTTTTATATTCTCAAGGCAGAGTTTGCAGTTTAATAGTTGCTCCGTCTTCTTTAATAATGAAATCTTCTTTTGCTGGATAACATTTTGACTTCACTTGTTTGATTTTGTAATATGAGGGGTATAAATGGGACCCACTTTCACTTGCTGACTCTCTTAAATTGATAAATAATAAAATAAAATAAATTAATTTTTATTTTTCACCAAAACGCATGCATTATAACAATTTTATTTTTCGACTTATATACTAAAATACAATTTAAAATATATAAACTAACGCTAGATATAACATATTTAACTGAATACGCATGGTAGGACATGGGAGGACTGGAGCCCAATATAGGATCACCCCGTATTTCGGGCCTCCGGGACCCCCTCCTGGACAGGTACCGTACAGAAGTGTGTTTAAGAGGGTGTGTGTAAGTATGTGTGAGAGTGGTTGTAGTCATGTGTGAGGGTATGTTTGTTGATTGTATGTATGTGTGAAAGTGTATCTATTATGTATGTGCGTGTGTCGGTATGTGTGTGAATTTTTGCAATAATATAAACATAAACATAAACACTTTTTTATTTGGTACTAACACAGGACATTAACAAACAACACAAAGACAGTACAGCGATTGACACATCAACCTAGACTGATTGGACTTTGAACTGTTAGAAGACGGTCGCGGAGAAACGTGTGAGAGTGTGCGATATATTTTTGTTATTTCCTCTCAGTCACGCACCGGGCACCGAGCTAGCGGCAAGTCGGTCAATTACGATTTTGATTTCTTTCTTTAACAGGCGTAAAACATAGAATCGCTTGACAAATGTGAGTGTGGCAGCCGGCTCAAGCGAAACTATGTTTTATAATACAGACAGTGCAAATAGAGTTTAAAATCATATGAAATTGAGCTTGGCGCTTGCACGAGCGCAGCGCTTCGGAGAGTTGATGTTAAATGGCTAGATGAGCGCGTTTAGTAAAATATTGGTAATAAATTTGAATTGGATTCTTATGCATTATTGGTTTATTTTGCATTAAGGATATTCTAAGCTATAGCTTCTATATAGTGTATGTTGATGATAGACATGACTATTCGTATAAGTAATGTTTTATTCATATTGCAATCGCAATTAATTTATGTGTCATTAAAAAAAAGTAAAATACACAGCATTATGCAAATTTATACGAAACCTTAATGAATTACTAATAAACAAAATATTTCTACACAAAATAATGAATTTTGTGACGTTTCCTCAGAAATATTTGTTTATTAGTAGTAGCGTAGTTAAAATATTATAATTGTTCAAAGGTCAGATATGCGGTAGTGATTGGGTTATATATTATGTTAAAAAAATATATCAAAATGTGTATACCCCGTTAAGAAACAAAAATATTGTTACTGTGCGGGAAAATACGATAGGCAGATGAGTGAATAAAAAAAGTAAATTTTTAAAACCCTCAACGTTAATATGTTCTACGAATTCTTAGTTGGTCAGTTAGGGTCAAGTCAATTCAAATTGAAGCGGAGTCGAATTAAATTTTCATTATTTAATAAGGCAAATCCGCCTTTAAAACAACATATTTCTTTCATCTTTGGACAAACAAAAAACTCCGACCTCACAACTACAGCACGGTAATTTTATCTAACAGTATTTTAACTCGGCCGAAGTCTTGAGAAAGATACCTACAGCCGAGCGCTACGTAATCATGCGATAGGGCTGCCCGCATCCAGCATTTTAATTACATTTGTCAACTTTGGGTTTCCTTTTAGTTTTGTGGTAGTAAATATACTTTCTTTATTTAAACAGATAAAATAAATTGTGAAATTAATAGGAAGAGTTAAATAAAAATGCGTGTTTTTTGATTGGCAGATTTACTAATTTATGTTTATGTTTAAATAGCAAGCTTTTAAATTTGCGACCGAAAATTTGCATACGAAATGCTTTTTTTATTAAATTTTAAACTATAAAATATTCGCATTATAATATAAATTTCATTAAAAATTATTTTGGAAAACATGGACAAGGTGGAAAAAAAGGTATATATTTTACTTGATTATAGATACCTGTAGTTACTTTAATGTTGATATATTTGGTTTTAAATGAAGTTCGGAATATTTCTTCCATTTTTTCTACATATTCCACAAAATCATCACTGGGTACTATCAAAAAAGTGTGAGAATTAGTCTTATTGTATTCCCGGTACGTTAAATATCGACTCTCTGAACTGAAATTTTGGCTTCTTTGATCGACTTCAAAGCGTGACAATCATCATGTTTCTCCAAAAAACGCTTAAGATGATAGCCACAAATATAAAATAGTGAATTGTATTTCCTTCTCGTTATATTAAATAATAAACTTGAATGTATTTTGTAGAAAAAGTCGCGCGATTATTGTTAAAAACTAACACACCGTTCGTTCGTCAGCGTCAAGTCCACTTACAGTTACAATATTTACTGAAGTCCACAAACAATTTTGAACAGAAGGCACAGAAGGAAACAAGCACAAGACACAGCACAGCACAAAAGAAAGTCAGTTAAGAAAGGTAGAAAGTAGAACAATATGAAAGCACAAGTAAAAGCGGAAGAGAAAGTATATAATGTAATGCGTTGCTAGGTAAATCGGCGTTTGCAAAACAGCGTGCGTTCCGCGTCGTAGTTAGCTCGCGACTGGTTTGACGACTCAGCGCAAGCGCAGCGGCCAGGTAGATAAGGAGAACGAAAGGGTTATGTACATGGGCGCGCGGCTAGTGCGAGGGTCATGCGTATCGATATGTTTCCGACATCGACTAACTGATACACTGATGTTGAATAAATAAAGATAAATAAATATTGTTATTAAGTGCTATAAATGTAAATATATTTTTGTGATAACAGATTAAATATAAGTTTTAGATTTAATTTATAATTAAGATTGTAATATATGCATATTAGGTTTTATAAATAATATTATGTTAATATGTGTAAATAATATGCGGTTATATATAACAAGGTAGCCTACACCGTGAAGCTACAGCGTTTTGTATGGAGAACGAAGTCTACGCCGCCGGCGCGACTGCGGGAATTGAAAAAACATTTAATAGGTCAACGGTGAAATGTTCAAATTTTTTCGTTCGCTCGAAATGTGGTGGATTGCGCTCTTTTTTAGTTTTTGTGGGGGGGGGGAGGAACTTTACTATATCAACTTTTGGAAATTCGCTTGGATTCGCTTCGACTCTGTTCCAATATTAATTGACAATGTCGGGTGTAAGATTTTCAATTGGTTCCCATAGGATAAAGCGAAACAGATTTTGTGGGAGCATAGTTATATCAAATGTAGGTAAAGTAATTGAAACAATTTTTTATGTAAAAATATTAACATTTATTATCACAATTGCATACATTCTATACTTAATCAAAAATTCTAAATAGGCTCGACAGTATATTAATTAACATTGTTAAAAAACCGTTAAATGACATGGCAAAAATTCAAGGCTGGCTAAAGATAAAATAAGTTTCCTTAACAATTTTATGATTTCGATTAGGAAAAGATATCAATAAGTAAAAAATTTAAAGAAAGCGCTGCGTAACGTAATACAAAATGTGCTTAGGATTAGGAACACCTTAACTAGGAAGAAATGAAAAGCAATATCTGAATTGAAAATTATGCCGTACCTATCTGTAGTAGGTACCTATGACAGAGATTTTCACTCTACGGCTACGATAAATGTTAAGTCACCTAAAAAGAATTTTCCCGTTAATGATAAATCAGTCTTAAAACTTTAATAAAAACAATCAACATATATAAAATATAACTCAAAACCTATATGAAAACATTTTAAACAATTTAACAATCAAATATAAAGTAAAATCGTTTATAACAATTAACAATCAAATATAATCTTAAAAGGTTATGTTGAAATATGTAGTCAATTTTTTTTGCCGGCCTTCTGGTTTTTAACCCGACGTCTTTAAGTCGGCGCAGGATTGTTCTTGGTGATACCTGAAATAAAAAAATACTTATAATACTTAACGTATTGTGCTGTATCGCGGTACACTCTGGTATAATAAATGATGCGGAAATGATCTTGACACATCCTGTATGGGAGTTTATTCAGCTAGTGACATCACGTCATGATTTGAGTTATAATTTGCTTAAAACACTGGACCATTGGATAATTCTTATTGTTATGTAGGTATACTTTTTAGTAGACACATGATTTGTATAAAAACAATACAAAAAATTGTGAATGGATCAAAAGATTTTGACATCTTTTTTACTTTAACAAAATGATTGCCATGGTAACGGGTCATAGCCACTACGAAGATCCCGGAATATCTAATTTAAAACAAAAGAAATTTAAAATTTTAGTATGTTCAATTTCATAATACATTCTAATTATAAAAATGTCAACGGTGCCAGAGGTGGGACTCGAACCCACGACCTTTCGCTAACCGGGCGACTGCTATTCCATCTGAGCAACCGGGACACTAATGTCGTGGGTTCGAGTCCCACCTCTGGCACCGTTGACTTTTTTCTAGTATTTGTATTTATAGAAAGAATAACATTGCTAAATGCAAATAAACAATAAATATTATTATTTATTTCTTCGCACGTCTTCACATCGAATATACATGTTTACTGTTTTTAAATAAAAACTTACACTATACTGCGAGGCAAAAGTTCTGGTGGTCAGGAATGGTTGACTGGTATGTGCCTCCACTATGGCTCGATCTTGCTCAGCTGTGGTGGCGCGTTGATAGTGCTGCCGATGGTGAGCAGATAAATCACCGCCAGTCTCCTCATTACGGCGCAATCAAAAATTTATTGTTGTTCGCTAAAACAAAAACATTAATGTAATTAAGCTGTCGCGACAGACAAGCAGAAAAAATATTAAATAGAAAAACTAGATTTGTTTAATATATATGATATTGAAACGATGCAAGTCATGAGATTTTGCTAAATTAAAAATGTTTAATAAGAAGCTAATTAAGTAAATAAAATAAATAAATAAATATTTCCTACATTCACACCAATTAACCTAGCCCAAAGTAAGCACTTTAAGGCTTGTGTTATGGATACTAGGTTAACGGATAGACATACATACAAGGCCATTTTATAAACACCATCCAAATTTATATATTATATTCTTTGAAGAAAATAACGAAACAAGATTTTTTTCTTTTAATATCACTCAGTACTAAAATATTAAGTTAAGCCTACACAAAGTTATCCGAGGAAAACTACCGATTGCTGTCACAGTCACGCTACGCACGGTGTTGTAGCAGATGATTACACGACCCCCGCCCCGCCCTCCCGTATTTCATTGATACATTACAATGATTTTCATAAGTTGCAAATTTAAACGAAAAAAAATAGGAACGTCAAATTGAAGAAGAGATAAGTTGATTTGTTCTTTGATTATAACAATATTAATCGATAACACTTTTAATAAATAAAAAATGAACATAAAAGTAAGCCACACCTTATGCACTTACGTCGCATTTTTTAAAATTTAATCAACTTATGTAGAATAATTGGTTGGAGTAAAGCAAAGGGTGTTTATTAACCACAGAATCTAAAAAAACACAGGGATCGCAAAGGCAATTCGAAAATCGCAAAAACAAATGCAGTGCCAAAACCTTAGTACCTACCTACCTAAGTTATTTTTGTCTATTTTACACGATAGGATAAAGAAATGTATAATTAATAGTTCTATATTTTTGTGAAAAATTTCACAAGTCTTAGCCACCCTGCACACATTTTGCTTTACTCCAACAAAATAATTAATTAAAAATCCAAACAAAATACACTTACATGAAGTTTGAAAACAATCACTTTACCTTAAAGTGTAGGTAATTTCTCTCTAAACAGTCTTGCACGTTTATGAACATTGTCTTTAATTGTATTACTTGTTTTTTCACTTTGTCACTTCGTTAAATGCACGGATTATATTTATATTAAGTTCTCGAGGCTTTGGGCCTTCTTCACATAAACCCGTCGCTCAATTTCGCCCTCGATTTCAATTGCAAGTGTGAACACATTTCGTTAGGTAGATAATTATGCGACGTAAATGCGTGAACGCAACATTGTACATCGCGGAAAGTCCGCGGCTGACTGATTTCATTGCGCCGATGTCGTTACAACTTGCGCGCGCAGCTCGGTGGGGCGCTTCGGGCGGTCGGTCGTTCAACTGTAAGTACCTATTTTGCCAGTAACCAGCTGTTGTAATAATTCGCTCGGACAAAATTTTTTTTTGCGGAAATTTTACCTCCCAATTTTTTTTCATAAATGAAGTGTTTGAATGATATCTAATGCCTAGAAAAAATTTGGATGGTGTTTATAAAATAACCTTGTATATCATACATAAATAAGTAATATTCATAGAAATATATACAAACATCCATGACTCAGGTACAAATGCTCGTATTCATCATACAAACATCTGCCCCTTCCGGGATTCGAACCCAGGACCGTCGCGGTGCGAAAGGCAGGATCGCTACCGTTGCACCAAACGGTCGTATATATAAATATGTATAATATAAAGGCTAGGCGTTCGTCATACATTCATATTGAAAGTTTCTCTACATATTGTCCCTGAATATGCACGCAAGAACAGTACTGACTAAAAGTCTGCCGCAGGAGCAAGAGATTTGCAGCTTTAGTTTTAGGGACAAAATTGTTTGATCCTCTAAAATTTAGTTGATCTATAATAGTAGCACATTGAGTAAATGAGCTGTTTTAAAAATGTTTTATTATGAATATTTATAAAATATTACATCTGAATTAATTTTATAGATATTTTCTACGCATAAATCTATGCTATATAATATACCTAATATATGTAATATAATCTATAATATTATTAAACTGAAGAGTTTGTTTGTTTACTAGAACGCGCTAATCTCAGAAACTATAGGTCCGATTTGAAAAGTTATTTTAATTTTAAAAAGCCAATTTATCGCGGAAGGCTATATAAATAAACTTCGTTCAAGGCGCCATGATAGGTGTGCAAACATATTTAAAAATGTGGTATACGACAATTTTATTTAAATCCTACTTTTTTTATCCCGGATAATATAAAAAATGTTATATATAATATTATAAACAGTATGCGGGTATGTGCAAGCGGCTGACCGGGCGAGCCTGGCCCCACGCTGTCTGTAACGTTGTAACGCTGAAGCGCAGCAGAAAGCATATTTCACTGACAAACTATTGTCGAATTGTATTACCTGAATGTGGAAATAAGATCTAAAATCAAGTGATTCAATAAACAATTTAATAATATCGTATTATCATGTCCGTTTCAACCGCGCGGCCACCTCATAATATTTGATGAAACTTTGCCAGGAATTAGTGCTAATTTGTTACTTTACATACCTCTTTTCGTGAATTTGTTACAAAAAAAACTAAGACGCTATGACAAAGAATATTTGGCCGCTAGAACCGCCACTTGCCGTAGTCATCGTCCGTGATTACACAGAAACTTCATAATGCAGATAGACGAATGATGCATCAAAAGAAAGGTCTTAATTTGTTCAATTTGTAACAAAAATAAAATACGTCAAAACGTAAATAAACAAAAAGATATGCAATATTTAGTTTTCAGGTTATGAGTAGGTAGGTATGTCACCATAAATATCAACAATAGAGGCTAATGTGTATGGACAATTAGTTACTAATTTGTTACAGCGAATAAACGTAAAAAAATACTAGAAAGTGGGTTCAATAATTTTTTACAGTCGATTTTAGTTGGCCGCTCGGACAATATTCATAACGGACAATAATCGCTTTTTAAACACCGTCCGATCAATAATTTTAACAATAATTTGGAAACAAAAGAGATCCTTTTTCGGGAATCGTGCCCGTCATAAAACACCTGCGGAAAGTCAATGAAACGAAAATCTTATCAGTAAATACTTTAAAGAATTAAGAACAATAGACATCAATATGGCTGCAAAACGAACCGCATATTCCTTCAAATACTCTGTTTGAAGCTGTTTGAAGCCAGCGCGCGCGCTCGTTGATTTTGAGTCCTATTTCAACAAAGGCAACGTCGATAATACTTCGACGGTGAAAAAGTGCTCTGTCCTGCGCTCCCGGGCCGGTCGGACGATAGATACCTACTTGTTGTTATTATTTTGTTTAAACTTTTCAAATTACCTAACAAATTACCTAAGTATCATGCTTATTACTCAAAAAAGAGATATTTAAGAGACCAACTAGAGTTCAGTAAAATTGAAAAGTAAAATTATCCCCAAAACTGAAACGTAAATCTTTTGTAAAAAAAATGTATTTTGGCACTTAAATAATGCCACTTTGAATGCAGTTCATTTATCCGTAGATTACTCAATAAAATAATATATCACAAACAAACACACTTTAATATTTATTGATTTGACTATAGATTTATCTATTTGGCAATAGAAAATAATAATAGACGTAATAATTGGTATATAAATCAAGTAAAAATATACCTTGTCGCGTTCTGCCCCCTCACCCACTTTTTTTTATTTCGGAGGGAAACAAAAACGCCAACTAATAAGAAACTAATAAGAAACTGATAAGAAGCTAATAAGAAACTAATAGGAAACCAATAAGAAACTAATAATTTTATTCAGTGCCGTGGGTAGGCCTTAAGAAATTGGCGAGTGGCTGGATTCCCGCAGTTAGCTGGTACCTTCCTTGACTCCCGTAGTGTTGCTGGAGATGATCGGTTGCAAAAAAATCGGGTCTCTCGTCAGCACCGACGTTAGTTCTCGGGGGGTAAGAGTCTTGAGGCGACCTCGGACCCTGGAACGCGTCGTGAGAGGGCCTTACTATTTATTACTCCCTTTAAGAAAATCCGATAACGATCACCAGCGACGACTAATATTAGAAAAGCACCCTAGCAGTCGTTGTGCCGTGGTGTTCGCAATCGGATACGGAGATCAGAAACTAAATACAATAAATCTAAATAATACCTTTTGCTACATTGTTAAATTATTATTTTTATTATAAAATTTTGATTTGAAGGTAGAAATAGATAGAAGCGAGAAGAATTTCAATTACTACATTAAATAATTACAATTTCTAAGATACAATACAAAATACGCTAATTAAGACAGAATCTAAGGCATTTTGAAAAGCACTTTTCTTAATTTTTTTGTTTTAAATAAGTTTTAATGAATAATACAATTCTACCACTTACCCAGTTTGGGGTTTATCGCAGTCACTAACACTTTAGTTAAGATAAATATATGTTGATTGTGTATTGGACGTTAATACACAACAAATTCCAAAATACTTATTTTAATTAAAATTTATAAAACAATTTTGAAACAACTAAACTCGGCGTCAAAAAAATCGCACCTTATAAAAATCTTATTCAAAAATTCCTAAACCTTATATAGAGGATAGTGTTAGGTATCATTAGAAAGGTAACAAAAAGGAGCATCAAACAACAATTAAGTGCAATCTTTTTTTTAATTAAAATTATACAAAAAGCATAAAAATTTGAAAAATAATAAAAAATCTTAATTAAGTCCTAATTAATAATCGATAATTTACAAAAAAAATGTACAAAAAGTGTCTTAAAATTAACTCAAAATCTAGTGTTACCCCCCCTTGCCCTGATGACGGCTTCCATACGGTCCCTCATAGACCTCACCAACTTCAGGAGCTCTTCTTGAGGGATAAGACCCCATTCTTCAATCACCGCGGTTTGGAGTTCCTCTAGAGTCGAAGGAGCCGGATCCCGAGATCGAACCTTACGTTTAAGATGGTCCCAGAGGTGCTCTATCGGATTCAGATCAGGACTTCTCGCTGGCCACTGCATCACAGGAATTTGGGACCTCCGCAGGAAGTCGTTCACGATGGCTGCAGTGTGTGCGCGAGCGTTGTCGTGCATTAATGTGAACCCCTCGCCAAAAGATTCGGCAAAAGGGACCACATGCACATCCAGGATCTCTGTGATATAGCGGCGCGCAGTCAGCGACCCTTGTCCGCGAGCACCTCCGGTCCGGGAGACGCAGACCAGGTCGGTTTTGCCGGCAGCCGACATACCGCCCCAGAACATGCAGGATCCGCCTCCATATTCCACCGTCTCCTGGATGCAGGCTTGAGCGAAACGTTCACCCTGCCTCCGGTATACTCTTCTTCGTCGGTCGTTGCAGAAAAGACACACTCGTGTCTCGTCTGAGAAGAGAACAGCTCCCCACTGCTCAATGGTCCAATCGACGTGGTCGCGAGCAAACTGCAAGCGGGCTCGTCGGTGCGCTGCAGTCAATTTTGGACCTGTAGCAGCTCTGCGGGCTGCTATGTTCTTCTCCTTCAGTCTTCTTCTAACCGTGGATACACTCACGGTGCGTCTGCGAACTGCCTGGAGCTCCTGTTGCAGCTGAACAGCGTTTGAGAAGCGATTTCTCAAAGAGTACGACACAACGAACCGGTCGTCTCTTTCCGAAGTGCAGCGACGTCTACCGGACCCATGTCGCCGGATATAGCCACCGGTCTCTAAAAAGCGCTGGTAGACTCTACGAACCGAAAAACGGCTCAGATTCAGTTGCCGGGCGACATCACACTGCCGCACCCCTGCTTGCAGTAGTGCAACCACTTGAGCGGCCTCATCAGCTGTAGTGTCCATTTTCCAGATGTTCTTTCTTCAGTAAAATCAGTGCGTGTGTCCCCTTCAACGGTTTAATAGCGAATGACCCACATTGAACCCGTGTTGACCTCTTTATACCCACAAAGTTAGCGCAACTCGCGACTCTCCCGAGCAGCAAAATTTCCTTAGAATTTTTGTGACCCTTTATTTGTTGCTTTAGGTTTTATTTGATAATGAAAAATAATGTTTTTTTATTAAGTTAATTAAGTAACCTTTTAAATAAAATTATAATTAATACGACTGCATGTGCATATCCAGAGTTAATGCCATTTGAACGTGATTTTCTTAGAGGTGCGATTTTTTTGACGCCGAGTGTAGTAACAAGGCAGAGTAGTCTTAGTGCGGCTGCGCGCATCGGAGTGCTGGCAAAATGAGAAAGGAATGACCGGCCGGCGGCGTTGATGCGAACGGTTCCCGCAGAGAACAATAGATGTAAAAAAAAACGAACGATAAGACGGCGCACGGACAAACGCTAATGCGTGTTGATTTTGGTTGTATTATATCAACATTATAGTTTTTATAGTATGTACGTTTACAACGTTACAACCTTTTATCCTAAACACAGCTCATTCACAATAGATCAACTAGATTTTAGAAGAACGTTTTCTGTCTCTTACTCATTTTGATATCTAATTCAGTTCACATTTAAGAAATAAAATATGACTATAATTTATGTAATAAAATAAAACAATTTAATGGCTATGAAACATTTTTACAATTATAATTAACACTGATAAACAGAGACAATAATACAGAAAAACAGTTAAAACTCTAAATTAAACTCTAAACGGTTAATTAACAAGTGATTATATTGAAATATGGTGTTATTTAAATAATTCAGTAACACTTACCGTAATTCCAGTTCTTCTTTCAATTTCTTTAATGGTGTAACCACTCTCTACATACTCATACACGTAAACAAATTGACGCGATTTCACAGTCCGACGTTAATTTGGCAACTGGCGGGTGGGGGTGCGCAGGAGCGATTCAAATGTTACGCGCTGTGATTGGCTTAGACCGGAATCTCTGTCCCTCGCTAACGATTTTGTGTAGATTCTATAGCATAGTTATAGTTATATTGGGTGTATACCTTCATGTGTCCATCTCTGTACCCTTATCAGTCTTATAAAACAATGAAGAAAAATCGAATATGAGCATACCTATAATCACTATATTGCTGTTGTACAATTTTGGTATGAAAAATAATGGTCACTAATAAACTGAAATAATAATTTATTTTTGTAATCACAATCGCAGAATAATGAAATCAATGTAAAGACAATGTTTTACTTTTCATAAACAAATACGATACGGTTGTAGTAACTTTTTTGTGAGCAGTATCTGTACCCCGTTCACTCAGTTCGCGCGACCGAGCAATGGCGGTTAAAACTATTATATTTTCGTGCGTATAATTGTGAATTGTTATTGTGAAGTAATTAGTGTATTTTGTGATAATCTGGCTTATGAAATCGAAAGGTAGAGTGTCAATAGTGATATTTAGTTTTAAAGTTAATGTGAAACGTGCGTAATTTGTTTTCTACGAAACTTGAATAAGTTTAGTTTATCAAAATAAATCAAAAACATGAAAACAAAACAATGTTAGTATATTTTATTCAAATGAAAAGGAACAAGTGATGCTTTTATCATAATGCTTTTCTTTCGTCTTTATTACATAATTGTATATGACAATGACCTATTATAACTAGGGAATTGGACAAACGACGATTGCCTTAACAAGCCGTTAAAATGTTTTTTTTTTTTTTTTTTTTTTTTTTGGCTAAATCCATTGCGCTACCGGTGCTGAGGTGGTGTGCGGGTGACCTAAGCAGATCAAACTCATTGAGAGTTCTTTTCGCATGCAGCTGAGTTCTATAGTTCCTGATACTTTTTAGAAATAGTTCTGGCGTTTTTACCTCGAAAAATGTCAATTAAGAAAATGATCTGCTAACTTCCCGATCTTTTTTTTTTTTTTTTTTTTTTTTTTTTTTTTTTTTTTTTTTTTTTTTTTTTTTTTTTTGGTTATAAATATTATTTAGATCTTAGGAAACATTTTTCTAACAATTTATGCAAATAAGCTATATTTAATTTTTTTTTTTGGAATTGTTTAGAATAAGGAATTTCATCTTTAAATTGCAAAAAATCAAAACTTGAACAAAATCACTCTGTTTTGTTCTATAAGTATAAAATTTAGTTAATAAGTAGATTTTAGCAAAGTGCTTCTTTTTCTATTTGTTTCATTGTGTCAAGTTTAACACTGAAAATTTTATGAAATCTTAATAAAAAAAAAAAAAAAAAAAAAAAAAAAAAACAAAAGTATCAGGAACTATGGAACTCAGCTGCGGTTTGGTTTGGTTTGGTTTGGTTTGGTTTGGTTTGGTTTGGTTTGGTTTGGTTTGGTTTGGTTAGGTTAGGTTAGGTTAGGTTTTTTTTTTTTTTTTTTTTTTTTTTTTTAATATCCGTTTAGGTTACGGATTACCCCCCGCTAACGGTGTACGAGTTTCACCGTATTTATTTACTTAGGCAGTAGCTATTTGTTTTTGATTTGTGTTAATTTGCATATTTATTTATGCGAGAATGATTTCGGATGAAAGGATTTATATTTTATTGGATTTTTTTTAATTGAGTTTTATAGTGATTTATTGTGTGTGTGGTATGTGGTTTATATGATATATAATTGTTGTCTTTGAGTTTTATGTTAGTTTATTCCGTAATCGATTCTGTCTGCTAATTTGGACAGATATCCATTTCTGATCGGACATAGGTTTGATGTGGATGAGTGTTTAGTGCATGTTTTGTGCTCCTTATTTTTATTGCTGGTGGTGCAGTTTATGCAGGTGGCTGCTTCTGCATTTGTTTTTTGTGGACAGTCCTTATAGGTGTGGTTGTTTTCTGAGCAGTGGCTACAGTAGGTTTCATTGTTGCTGCAGTGTTTGCCAGTATGACCGAACTTCTGGCATTTAAAGCACTGCAGGAGGGGGGCGTGTTCTGTTATATGGATGCGGCGGTGATCTATGTTTATTCTATCTAATGAAATTGCGCTCTTCCACACATCAGGCGTTGCACGGAAGATTGCGTTGTAGAGATTTGGATTTTTATTTCTTTTGGCAAGACAAGCTGTGAGTTGTGAATTGGGATTATTTAAAGCTGTTTGTATTGGTGTATTTTGAGTGATTATATATTGTTTTAGGTGGTTAGGTTAGGTTAGGTTAGGTTAGGTTAGGTTAGGTTAGGTTAGGTTGGGGTGCAAGGTCGGATAGAACCTCCACGTGTGCCCGGCCCATTGTAGGTCCCACTTCACACGTGCGGTGGGAACGACAATGGGTTCGGGCCGGTGCACTCTGGGCGCCTTCGTATGTAATCCCTTCGGGGATTGCATACGAAGGTGGCTAATAATCCGACACAGGGGGGGAGCTCGGCTGGCTGACCCGGGTAGCCTGGGTAACGGCAGCCGAGCAGGGGTATACCGTAACCCCGTACATGGTGCGGGGCCGGGGGCTGTTATCCTTCGGGATGGGGGCCGCGAGGAAGAAAACCTCTTTAAAAAATTACAAGAGGGGGGACCTTACGGTCCGTTCTGCACGTCGCCCTCTGATTGCAGAGGGTTGCTACGTAGCAGGCATAGGTAGGCCTGGGTAGGCCTGGGTTACATCAACCTAGCGGGGGCATACCGCAACCCTGTACATGTTACAGGGCCGGGGGCCGCCATCTTTCGGGATGGGGGCCGCGAGGAAGAAAACCTCTATAAAAATCACTAGTGGGGGACCTTACGGTCCGGTCCGCAAGCGCGGACGCGTCGGGGCGTCTACTGGTCTGAGGACCAGTTCCAGCCCACCCGCAACCCTGTACGTTGTGCAGGGAGTGGGGGCCGCCACCTCGGTGGGGGCTGCGTGGAGAAAACCACTCTAAAAAATCCTCAAAGTCCTGGCACTGGGATGCGTGGTGTCGGGGCGCCTCGTTGAGGTGGCTGGCGGAGGACGGTCAGCCCGTTAGCGGTCTCCCTGGGGTACCTCCCGACCCCCCAGGTGTAGATAGGGTTACCCGGGTACAGGGGTCTCTGCCCGGGTGGACTTTTATTTCCCCCATTCTCGTGGGTCTAGTATGGATGTCAATAAAAAATTAAAAACTTTGTATGGTAAGGATGAGCAGAGGGACAACGCACAGAGTCCGGGTATAAACTGTGCCGAAAACAGTTTTGAGAGTCTGGAGTCAGACGCAGAGGCGTCCGAAGACGTGGCAATTTTGTCGCCAGTTTCTGGAGGTCGGAAGCGTGTGTCGAGGCGGTTGGTGATAGATTCCGACGACGATTCAGACCAGGAGGAACCACAGGTTTCAGCGGCTCCCAAGATTGGGACAGCACGCCGAGGGCGTGGCTCACAGCGGGCATCGCCGGCGCCGAGCACGATTGGTGGCTCCATTGGGGCCAGAAATGAACTCAGCCGACAGGAGCTTGCCGATTTCGAAGAGGCTGTTGAAAAAGAGAAGAGTGCTCGCGAAAAGGCTCGTGAGTGGGCCACAAGGCAATGCGAGCTTCTTCGAAGTGGATCGACGGGCAGAAATAGCCCCTCCTATGACGAACCAGGAGCAGCTATGAGGGCCTGGGAACTCTCCGGCCTTGAGATCCCTGCCGAGCCAGCGGAAGAGGAAGCACCGGATTTCGTAAGGGACAGTGCCCTCAAGGAGATTGATAAAATCCTGGAGGAGACCGTAAAATCCAAAAATCTGAAGGGCACTGTGGTGAAGGCTATCAGGAACGCGACGACATCGCTGAGGAGAGCGGTGTACAACCTGGCAGAGCGGTCGATTTCGGAGCAAAATCGGCGGCTCGAAGAGGAAAACGCACGATTGAGAGGAGAAGTAGCGGCTCTGCGCGTGGAAGTTGAGAACATCCGCGACGCGCTTAGAAGAAGGCCCCTCACAACAGAACGGTCGGCCTCTGATAGGGCAACTCCAGCACTGGAAATAGAAGATCTGAAGAGGTCCATCATCGAGTCGGTGGGCACGCTGGTGAGCGCTCGTTTGGAGGGACTTGAGAAAGATGGCCGACTTCTTCCGTCCGCACCGCGACGACCATCTCTTGCGGCGGATAGGAGAGCGTCGACCCAAGAACTACATACGACGGCGTCAACGGTCCGGCACCCCAGGACCCCGGCTGCTAGCGCCACTTATTCACAGGCAGCGACGGGTCACAGCGAGTGGAGCACTACCCGGTACCGCAAGGGTAGACTGAGACCGACGCAGGAGACGCAACATCTTGCAAAGACGGCACAGACAGCAGGACCTGCTACAAATGCAGCACAAACTGCCAACCGGACTGACCTCACGCCAGCCCTAACGACACGGGTGGCGAAGAAGACGAAGGAGAAAAAGAAAAAGGGGGGCAAGCTTAAGGTCCCTCGAACCTCGGCTGTAGTTCTGACCTTACAGCCTGAGGCGATAGAACGGGGCGTCACCTACGCCCAAATAATTAAGAGGGCCAAAGACTCTTTCTCTCTCCACGAGCTGGGTATTGAAGGAGTAAAAACAAGAGTTTCAGCAACAGGTGCTCGAAAACTGGAGGTGTCCGGCAACGAGAACGGCACAAAAGCCAATCTGCTTGCCAACAGACTGAAGCAAGTGTTGTCGGATGTGGCCCGTATTGATAGGCCCTCAAAGACCGTCGAACTGCGGGTTTTAGGGCTTGACGACACCGCCCAGTCGGTCGAGATAGCCGAAGCCATAGCAGCCAAGGGCGGTTGCAAGCCCGGCCAAGTTAAGGTTGGAGTAATTCGTCCGGGTCTGGGCGGTACCGGTTCGGCGCTGGCCCGGTGCCCAATAGAGGTGGGAAAGATTCTGCAAAAGGATGGTCGTCTCCAGGTTGGTTGGAGCATAGTACAGGTGCGGGTCCTTGAGCCTCGCCCATTGCGTTGCTTCAGATGCATGGGCGTAGGCCATACCAGGTTTTTGTGTCCTTCGACTGTTGATCGCAGCGGACTCTGCTTCCGCTGCAGTAAAGGTGGACACAAAGCGGCTGACTGCAAAAAAGCAGAGCCGCATTGCGCCGTCTGTGCCGAAGTGGGTCGTCCGTCAGGGCATATGATGGGAGGCAGGAGCTGCGGTCCTCCGACCGTCAGGGGCAGAGAACCCGAAGATAGGATTGCCCAGCCTTCTGTGGTGCGCGAGCCCATGCAGTCCGAGTTGGAGGACGAAATGTCCGATTAAGGCGCGTGCTGACGATGCAGCCTCAGGCAGTGGAACGGGGATATTCTTACGCCCAAATGATCAAAAGGGCTAAAGACTCCCTCTCCCTACAAGACGTTGGGATTGAAGGGGGAGTCAAGATGAGAGTGACAGCGACTGGAGCTCGCAAACTAGAGGTACCCGGCGCCGAAAATGGCGCCAAAGCAGACCTGTTGGCCAGCAGGTTGAGGCAAGTATTGGCCGACGTAGCCCGAGTCGAGAGGCCAACGAAGATGGCCGAATTGCGCATCCTGGGGCTTGACGACACAGTAGCCTCAGTAGATGTGGCGGAAGCAGTGGCGGCTAAGGGTGGTTGTCAGCCCGGCCAGGTTAAGGTAGGCACAATCCGTCTAAGGCAGGGAGGCGCCGGTACGGCAATGGTCAAGTGCCCAGTAGCAGCTGCGAAAACAATTGCCGACAAAGATGGTCAGCTCCAAATAGGCTGGAGTATTACTCAGGTGCGGGTCTTGGAGCCCCGCCCACTGCGTTGTTATCGATGCATGGGTGTGGGCCACACCAGATACCTGTGTCCGAAAAGAATGGACCGCAGCGGACTTTGCTTCCGCTGCAGCAAAGGTGGACACAAAGCGGCTGACTGCAAATCTGCACAGCCGCATTGCGCTGTTTGCGCCGAGGCGGGTATCTCTTCGGAGCACGTAATGGGAGGCAGGAAATGCGGTCCTCCTGCCGTCAGAGGCAAGGAACCAGTGGAGCAGACCGCCCAGCCCTCAGTGGTGCGGCCCACTCTCTCCGAATTGTCGGAGGGTGAGATGTCGGAGTGATAGCTCTGACCAACCCTATACAGAGGTTGCACGGAAGCGTGACGAGGCGCGTGCTTCGCTGATGAAGAAGGAGGAGATGGGATTACACCGACATTGGTGCACCCCTAATCTCGCCCGCAGGGGTCTGGGGCGTACACAGGCCTTTGCCAGAGGTAGGAGGAGGCCTTAAGTGGGGTCCGTTTGCGGACGCTCACCGTCGGGGCCACGGTCGCGTTTTACTTCCCGTGGTTACTACCCGACCGCTGGCACACTCTCGGATGACCTGATGTCGTTAGAGAGTCTGCCAGTGACAGGTTGTCGAGGGAACGCCGCTGTGTTTTAGTGGGTATGCCTCCGTGCACCCACCAGGCGTCCCTCGTCGGGTGGGTGCACGGAGGAGAGCCCCACATAACCCTGCCGTCTGCCAAGCGGCAGGGTATGCGTAAGGCATTTCACAGCGTTAAAAAAAAAAAAAAAAAAAGGTTAGGTTAGGTTAGGTTAGGTTAGGTTAGGTTAGGTTAGGTTGGGGTGCAAGGTCGGATAGAACCTCCACGTGTGCCCGGCCCATTGTAGGTCCCACTTCATACGTGCGGTGGGAACGACAATGGGTTCGGGCCGGTGCATCCTGGGCGCCGTCGTATATAATTCCTTAGGGGATTGCATACGACGGCGGCTAATAATCCGACAACAGGGGGGGAGCTCGGCTGGCGTCCTGGGTATCCCGGGTAGCGGTAGCCGAGTATGGGGAGTTTTAGGCGACGCCAGTTCTGGTGTCGCCGAAGGAGCTCGTAACCCTGTACGTAGTGCAGGGCCGAGGGCCGCTACCTTCAGGTGGGGGCCGCGGGGAAGACAACCCCTCTAAAAAATCACCCGTGGAGGGCCTTCGGGCCAATAAGGGGGAGCTCGGCTGGCGTCCTGGGTATCCCGGGTAGCGGTAGCCGAGCTAGGGGAGTTTAGGCGATGCCAGTTCTGTCTGGTATCGTCGAAGGTGCTCGTAACCCTGTACGTAGTGCAGGGCCGAGGGCCGCCAGCTTCTGGTGGGGGCCGCGGGGAAGACAACCCCTTTAAAAAATCACCCGAGGGGGCCTTCGGGCCCAGCTCGCGTCAGCGGGCAAGTCGGGGCGTGTCCCGATCCGAGGATCGGTTCCGGCCCAACCGTAATCTCGTACGTGGTGCGGGAGCGGGGGCCGCCACTTCGGTGGGGGCCGCGTGGAGAAAACCACTATAAAAAATCTTCAAAGTCCTGGCACTGGGATTCGTGGTGTCGGGGCGCCTCTTGGAGGTGGCCGGCGGAGCGCAGTTGGCCCATTAGCGGTCGCCCTGGGGTACCTCCCGACCCCCCAGGCGTAAGTAGGGTTACCCGGGTACAGGGATCTCTGCCCGGGTGGACGTCGTTTCTCCCATACTCGTGGGTACAAAAATGAATGCCTCTAAAAATAAAAATAAAAATTCAAGACGTGGTTCAAAACCAGTATCTGGTGGAGAACGGAGGATGGACAGCGCACAGTGTCCGGGGCTAAACAGTGCCAAAACAGCAGCACCTTCAAGAGAGAGTAAGGCGGAGAGGGAGCGGTCACCCGTTTCTTTCGTGCAGGAGAGAAAAATGGAGTTGAGGCCTCGCCCCACCCGGAGGGAACAGCCCCCCCAAGAGACCATGTCGGAGGAGTCATCAGATGACGGCTCGTTTGATGAAGAGAATGATGCCCTCAACGAAGCCTTCTTAGAAGACGAATTCGTCCGAAAGGAAGATCGAGAGATGTGGACTGAACTGCGGGAGGAGGCCGCAAGGCATGCGGTCAATATCCAGAGCACGTACAAGGACGGGCATTGTACGAATGAGAAGTTTGTGCTGGACGAAGTAACCGAGGTGATGAACTCGATGATCAGCATGTCCAACTTCGCGAGAAATATCCTCACCCGCGAAGGGACAAAGATAGCTGCAGTGGTAGAGGCGAACCGGAGGTTGAACTCGGAGTTGGCGAGCCTGAAGCGAGAAGTGGCCGAGCTGAAGCAGGCTGCGGCGGCAAGGGCATTAGAGATTGCCCAGGAGAAGCCTGCTATTGACGAGATGTTGCTGCATGCAGTACGGCAGGCAGTGAGCGAGCAGTTGGTGGCCTGGGAGAGGCCCACAAATGAGGCAACGCTGTTAGAGGCAGTACAGCGGACGGTCGACGAGCGACTCTCGGCTTGGGAGAAGCGAGTCATTCACCCTCTGAATACAGCGGGCGGACAGACAGGCCCAGCACGTAGGGAACCAGAAGCGCCGGTTGCTCCAACACCCACACATGGCGAGAACTGGACAGAGGCGGTCGGCCGCAAGAAGCGGAGGGCGGAGGCAAGGCGTATGGTAGCAGAGGTCGGCCAGGCTGCACGAGCGGGACCAAGACCGGCAGTGGCCAAGAAGCCGAAACCAAGACGGCGAGTGGTGCTCAACCCACCGAGGGCTGCAGCGATTGCTCTAACGCTGAAGCCGGAAGCGCTAGAGTGCGGCGAGTCGTATGCCCACGTGATGAAGAGGGCCAAGGCAGCGGTTTCCCTCCCTGACATTGGCATCATGGCCGGACTCAGGACGAGGGAGACACAGACGGGCGCACGCCTCATAGAGGTACCGGAGGGAAATGGGCTGGCGGACAAGCTGGCGGAAAAACTCCGAGAGGTCGTCGGTGACGTAGTCATGGTATCCAGGCCGGAGAAGACCGTAGAGTTGCGGATCTCTGGACTGGATGACTCGATTGAGGAGGAGGATGTGGTGGACGCCATGATGGCCAAGGCGGGTTGTCCGAGGACGGCCATTCAGTTGAGGGGCTTGAGACCTGGAGCCGATGGTCTCAGTTGGACGCTGGTGAGATTGCCTGTAGCCGCCGCCAAGGCAATAAGCGAAGACGGGAAGCTGCGGGTCGGTTGGAGCACCGCAGAGGTGAGGGTGCTAACCACCCTCCCTCTGCGATGCTTCAAGTGTCTATCCCTCGGGCACACGAAACCCAAGTGCCCCGAGGCGACGGACAGGAGTGGCCTATGTTTCAGGTGCGGGGCGCCTGGGCACATGGCCGCCTCCTGTAAGCGGGAGCCGGCATGCTCGGTGTGCGCTGCCTTCGGGCGGCCGGCCGACCATGTCATGGGCAGTCGCAAGTGCGACCCACCGGTGGTGAAGGGGAGGCCCCCTCCACCACCGGTGGACCCCATGGAGGAAGGGGCACCCAGCCCGTCGGGTGCCCAACCCCCCCCGTAAAAACGCTCGGGGGGGAGAGAGCCTCTTCCACCCCTCCCTCGCGGGAGGGGCGTGAAGATGCCGGAAGCGCGGGCGCGAGCGGGGGTCGCACGCGGAGCGCTTGAGGAGGACCCTCGGTACCATCTTCCGAGGGTAGGACCCCCACTCGGAAACTACGGGTGATAACGGAGTTTTCTCCTTTATCGCCCGGCGTGGCCGAGGGGGGGTCCGATGGGATGGCGGCCGCGGAAGCCTTCCGGGAACTTTTGTTTCCGGGGGACTTCCGCGGACGCACATCCCGGTGAGGTGGGGGGGGGAAGGCCGTTAGCACACCTCGGCCGCCTCCGGCCTGCACTGGGCGGGGCAACCGCGCCGCCTGCGGTGGCGCCCGGGAACTTGTTCTTGAGACTTGTTCTTGGGTGATCATCGCGGGCGCGGGAGTCTCGTCCTGTGTGGGTCGGGGTCGGTCGGGGGGTGTGGTTTATTCCTTCCCTCACCGAAAGGGGGCCAGCGGCTGTCGGAACGGGAGACTGGCAGTCGCATTGCACTTGGCCCTCAGGCGTGCGGGGTGTTCAGGGCGTCACGGTTCACCCCGTTGCTCCGTCCCTCACGGAGCATAGGCGAGGTCCGCCCACGAGCGCGGACCCACACTGGAGCGGGTTGCGGTCGATTCCGGCCAAGGGCCCCGCGACCCGCTCCAATGTGTATTGGGACGCCGCAGTTTTTAGTGGGTAGGCCTCCAAGCCTTTACCGGGCACTAGGCCGGGTAGAGGCATGGAGGAGAGCCCCACATATCCGCCGTGTTCTCCCGACACGGCGGAATGCGTAAGGCATTTTCTGCGAAAACAAAAAAAAAAAAAAAAAAAAAAAAAAAAAAAAAAAAAAAAAAAAAAAAAAAAAAAAAAAAAAAAGGTTAGGTTAGGTTAGGTTTGGGGTGGGGTGCAAGGTCGGATAGAACCTCCACGTGTGCCCGGCCCATTGTAGGTCCCACTTCACACGTGCGGTGGAAACGACAATGGGTTTTGGGCCGGTGCACTCTGGGCGCCTTCGTATGTAATCCCTTCGGGGATTGCATACGAAGGTGGCTAATAATCCGACAACTGGGGGGGGGCTCGGCTGGCTGACCCGGGTAGCCTGGGTAACGGCAGCCGAGCAGGGGTAAACCGTAACCCCGTACATGGTGCGGGGCCGGGGGCTGTCATCCTTCGGGATGGGGGCCGCGAGGAAGAAAACCTCTCTAACAAATCACTCCTTTTGGGCGGTGTCTGGTCCTTGGACCAGCTCCGGCCAACCCGCAGCCCTGTTCGTGGTGCAGGGAGTGGGGGCCGCCACTTCAGTGGGGGCCGTGTGGAGAAAACCACTCTAAAAAACCTCAAAGTCCTGGCGCTGAGAAACGCGGCGTCTGGGCGCCCGTGAGCGGGTGGCTGGCAGAGTGTGTCAGCCCATTAGCGTCACCCAGGGATACCGCCCGACCTTCCTGGTGTAGTTAGGGTTACCCGGGTACAGGGGGCACTGCCCGGGTGGACTGTTTAATTCCCCCACACTCGTGGGAACAAAATGGAGACACTCAACTTTAAAAAACTTTTTTCCAGTGATGATAGGGACGAGAAGTCCGGTGAAAAGAAAGGAGCGAAGGGAGATTCGGCTTCCAAGCAGTCGGAAGCGACGACGGCGACAACAACACCTGTCGCTAGGGAGGAAGAGAAAGAGGCTATTTTTAAACAGCCAAACGAACGAGTTCCAATAGTTAGACTCACTCGAACGCCGATACCTATGGCGTCGGGGTCAAGCGAATCCGTTCAGAGGTGCAGGAGCCGCAGCTCATCTTGCTCTTCGCAGATGTCTGTGGGCTCCGAAAACACGGAATCGACACTTGGACGCAAACGTCCTCGATCTAAGGAGCCCTGCAAGTCGGGTGGCAGCAGCTCGGATAACGATGGAAAGCCGGCCGCCAAAGTACTCATGGCTGAGAAAAGGGGACTAAGCGAACCGACATCTACCGGCAGTCGCGTAGACCTCTCTAAAGTTAGGCCCCAACCGAATCCGAACAAGCGGTTGGAATTGGAGATGGAGGCAGAAGAAAATATTGCCCAGAAAGCGAGTAAAGTTCTGCCGCAATTGACCATGGAGAGCAACACGGCACCGATAAATTTGCGAGAGATGCCGACACTGGACATTTGTGCACAGATTAAGGAAACAGCCGATGTCATTACAGATGTTGCCACCAGATCCGGCCACTTGAAGGGCACTTTTGTGCGAGTCCTGAAAGAGGCTGCAGCACACATCCGTAATGCTATGGAGGAGATACCGACTCGCAACGGGTCAGACGAAACTCGGAAAATCGAGAAATCATATAAAGCGTTGCAGGCCGAATATGCTAGGATGCGGACGGCCTACACACAGCTGAAGACGGACAGCGAGTGGATGCGTGAAGAAATGGGAGCTCTAAAAAACGAAGTCGCAAGTTTAAAGAAGAAAGCTCCCTCTTCCGCGCCATGTTCGAACTGCGCTGGACACAAAATTGACACAGAAAGGATTCTGGCGATAATGAACGCCAGATTCGAGGGATTGCAAGACAGACTGCTGCCGGAGCCCCGTCGGCGTCCTCCTCTTGCCTCTGACCAGGCAAACCAGAGAGTCCAACACTCAGCAGCTTCATCGCGGACGGCAACAAGTGCGACACTAACACAAGTCGTACAAACCCCCGACCCAGGCCCACAGGAAAGGCCATCGGAGAGAAAGAAGGGGAAAAAGAACAAAAAGAAGAAAAGGGTCAGCGCTGCGGCCGCCGAAGCAGCTGCAGCTCGTACTCATGCCACTCAGGTACAAGAAGAGGTACCATCTGCACTGCCACTATCCACCGACGGGGAATGGACCACGGCTGGCAGGCGAGGTGCTAAACCAAAAACGACGCAGGAGACGCCTAAAGTAGGAAAGGCGAAAAAGATGGAAAAGGCTAAAAAGCCGAAACAAAGAAAATTGCGTCCACCTCGCTCGGCTGTTGTGGTCCTTAAGTTGCAGCCTGATGCCATCAGCAAAGGGGTTTCATACGTGGACGTTCTTGCAGAAGCAAAGGGTCATATAGATCACTCTATTGTAGGATCTGGCCTGAAAATAAGAGTAACCGCTACAGGTGCTCGAAAAATCGAAGTCGCAGGGGAAAATAACTCTGAGCGGGCTGATAAGCTGGCAGAGAAGCTAGCAGAAGTAGCCGGCCCAGATTTGGTCCAAATCTCGAGACCAACAAAGGCCGTTGAACTTCGTGTCTCCGGCCTGGATGAGGCGGTTACTCCCGAAGAAGTGCGCACGGCCGTCGCTGCAGCTGGAGGCTGCATGGAAGCGGCTGTTTTTGTTGGCAGTATACGTCGTAGCCATATGGGACTCGGATCCGTCTTGGTACGATGCCCTGTGATGGCCGCCAAGCAGCTGACTACGGGCAGCAAAAGGTTGTTGGTGGGTTGGGTCTCAGCGGCTGTTCAACTTTTGCCGCCGAGGCCTATGAGGTGTTACCGCTGCCTAGAGGAAGGGCACGCGCAAGAACTATGTTGGTCCAGCGTCGACAGAAGTGGGCTCTGTTTCAGATGTGGCAAGCCCGACCATCGGGTAAAAGATTGCACGGCCAAGCCACATTGCATATTATGTGCAGCGGCCAAACTGAGCGCAGGTCACACTCTGGGGGGCAAGTCCTGTAAGGCCCCCCGGTCTGCACCACCGAAGACACAACAGGCGTCTGTCGCCCCACCGGTTACAACCGAGCCAGAGGAGGTGATGGAGGCGGCTGCCACGTGAGGTGGCCGCACTGCAGTGGGGATTGCTGGGGCAAGCGCCCAAGCGATCCCTGCGGAGAGGGCCGGGCGGCGGAAACGGGGAATTTCCGCTGTCCACGACAGGGCTCTCGTGGTGGATGGGCGCGTTTGTGTTTCGGCGCGCCCATACCGTAGGAGGGAGCTATAGAGCTCCAAGATGCTGGGGTCCCACCATTGGACCACCGGCGACGAACCGCGGTAGCATACACCATTCCCGTGGTTCGCCGCACACGCGGTAGACGGAGCACCCTTGGGTTTTTAGTGGTCACACCACATAACCCCTCCGTCTCCCCGTGGCGTAGGGGTATGCGAAGGCATTTTCCCAAGGTTAAAAAAAAAAAAAAAAAAAAAAAAAGGTTAGGTTTGGGGTGCAAGGTCGGATAGAACCTCCACGTGTGCCCGGCCCTTTGTAGGTCCCACTTCACACGTGCGGTGGGAACGACAATGGGTTCGGGCCGGTGCACTCTGGGCGCCTTCGTATGTAATCCCTTCGGGGATTGCATACGAAGGTGGCTAATAATCCGACACAGGGGGGGGCTCGGCTGGCTGACCCGGGTAGCCTGGGTAACGGCAGCCGAGCAGGGGTATACCGTAGCCCCGTACATGGTGCGGGGTCAGGGGCTGTCATCCTTAGGGATGGGGGCTGCGAGGAAGAAAACCTCTATAAAAAATTACGAGAGGGGGGCCTTCGGGCCCAGCTCGCTACGCGAGCAAGTCGGGGGCGTGTTCCGGTCCGAGGACTGGTTCCGGCCCAACCGTAGCCTCGTACGTGGTGCGGGAGCGGGGGCCGCCACTTCGGTGGGGGCCGCGTGGAGAGATACCACTGTAAAAAACTCTCAAAGTCCTGACACTGGGACTCATGGTGTCGGGGCGCCTGAAAAGGTGGCTGGGGAGTGCATCAGCCAATTAGTGGTCGCCCTGGGGTACCTCCCGACCCCCCAGGTGTAAGTAGGGTAGCCAGGGTACCGGGATCTCTGCCCTGGTGGTCCTTTGTTCTCCCATACTCGTGGGCTCAATTATGAACGTTTCTAAAATTAAACTAAACCTAAAAAAAAAAGAGAGGAAGATGAGAAAGGACAACACACAGCGTCCGACCAAAAACTGTGTCGAGGATGATCGTCGCTCGTTTATGGCGTATGATAGTGAGGAGCCGTACTCGTTTGGCGAGGAGGACGAAGTAGGTGGCCTTTCGGAAGCGGAGCTTTTGGACCTCACCGGAAGTCGGAAGCGCCCAGGTGAAATAAGTGAGACGTCGGACTCTGAGGACGTTGACGTAGTTCCGTCAAAGCCAAGGCCGAAGGTGCATTCGGCAGCAAGAGGTGGGGCCCATTCAGTAGGCCCCTTTTGCGGAGATGCCCTTGCTCTTGAAAAAGAGATTTGGCGGCGCTACGAAGAGCTAGAGGCAAACGACATGGAGCTGGAGACGGAAGAGTTCCACAAAAGAAGCTTGGCTGAGCTCTCCAAGCCCTCGTGGCAACGCAGCCCAGCGAGGGAGATTCTCGGTGATGACCTCCACCGTAGCGACATTCCACCTGTAGCCATCACCATCACACAGGCTGCAGAGATAATACCGGAGGAGACAAGGAAGGAGGAAGAGAGGCAAGTGGTAGGGGAACCGAGCAGGCAGCCTGGTGCACCATGTCCAGGTACCTCCAGCAAAGCTGACGTTTCGGAGCCGACTGACGACTTGCCCCAAAAAAGTGTGGATGAACCAGCCCGAACCTCTGAGGAGAAGGTGGGCTCGAAAGGGAAGGGAGTGGGAAAGGCAAAGGCAGCGAAAGCGGCTAAGCTCCCCGCCCCGCCCAAAGAGATTTTGGTAGGGCTATCATCAGTGACCCTACGCGACAGGGCCCTCCAGCACGTAAGGGCCATCAGTGAAGTGGCTAACGAGTCCCGCAACCTCAAAGGGACCTTCAAGAGCGCCTTGTTATCAGCGGTTGCCGGACTTGAGGTGATTGCTAAAGAGTTTGCCTCACTCAACGCAACGGACGAGATCGTTCGACTCCGTGAGGAATTGAAGAGGCAATCGGAGGAAATGGCGACGCTGCGTAGCCAACTCAAGTCCGTGCAAGAGGCGCAGAAGGCAGGCGCTAATCAAGATAACGTGGGGGCTCAGAACAACTCAACCCTCCCACGAACAGACGGGACTAACCCTAGAATCCTGCCCGGAGACTACTCCGAGTTTCTGGAGGTGGTCAAGGCAGAGATTCTGCAATCGGTGGGCACACTGATAAATGCGAGGCTGGAGGGACTCCGGATCCCTGTAACCAGACCGCCACTCATGGCGGACAAAAAGAGGGCGACGGCAGCCGCTGTTCAAAACCGGACAGACCAATCCCAGCCAGCCCCCGGGGCTCGTACATCTATGGGAACGGCTGAGACCAGCGAAGAGGCACCCAGGGAACAACCCTGGACGGTGGTGGGGCCCAAGGGCAAAGGTAAAGGCAAGAGGACGGTGCCCGTTGCCGCTGGCCCTGCAGCTGGGGCGGTGACTGTCCAAGAGAAACCGAAGCAGCCACGGCAGAAGAAGAAGAGGCCAAAACTGGCCAACCCGAAGACTGCGGCGGTAGTGATCGCCATCCCTGCGGAGTCGGCTGCCACAGGACTGACATACGCCCAGGTCATCTTCAAGGCAAGGAAGGAGTTCCGGCTTGGTGACCTGGGCATAGAGGACATTCGCATGAAGGAGGGGATGACAGGGGCCCGCATTTTGGAGATCCCAGGTCCGACCGGAATGGAGAAGGCGGACGCTTTGGCGTCAAGACTGAAGGAGGTCCTGGGAGATCAGGTCAGCGTCACCAGGCCCGTGAAGCGCGCGGGTCTACGCGTGTCCGGGCTGGATGACTCGGTGACGGAGCCAGAACTAAAGGCGGCAGCTGCGGAGAAGGGAGGATGCGCCCCCGAACACATCCTGATGGGCCCAATACGTCCGGGCCCGGGCGGACTGGGAGTCACCATCCTGAGGTGCCCGATAGCTGCAGCAAGAGCCCTTGCTGATGGGGGGCGGCTGTTAGTGGGCTGGAGTTCGGCGAAGGTCCAGGCACTTGAACAACCTCCGTTGAGGTGCTTCAAGTGCATGGGTATTGGACACACGCGGCTTCTCTGCCCGTGTAAGGAGGACCGCTCTAACACCTGCTTTAGGTGCGGCGGGGAGGGTCATAGGGCTGCGGCATGCAAAGTCGAACCCAAGTGTGCGGTCTGTCTAGCTGCCAAGCTGCCGGCTGGACACCAGATGGGTGGTAGGAGCTGCCGCCCGCCGACGACGCGTGGCAAACCGGCGAAAGAGACGGTCCGGGAGGCGCAGACAGTTGCTGGCAGTGTCGAAGATGGGCGAATGTCACCCTAAACATTGTCAAACGCATACTTGTCCCCGCATCGACCGCTGCTCCCCTCTTCTCTCAAATGAGAGCGGAACGGGCAGTGGCGGCCCATCCGAGGCCAAGCAGAGAGGCATGCGGGTCGAAGGACCGTACACGTGGGCGAAGGAGATGGGGGCGGCGCCGCGTAAGCGAGAGTAGCCCCCTACCCCGGGCGAGGCTAGTCGACGGAGGATGGGAGTTCAACCGTCGGCATTGCACAGCCTCGCCAGCCTGGGGGGACCCCGGAATGTACCGCGGGGTCCCCCGATCGTGAGGAGGCCGCTAGGCCAACCCGTCGCTCTCCACAATGGTGATTGCCAAAATCGGTCCCACTGGATTGCGACGGAGAAGAGCGGGTACATCGTGGGGTTTTTAGTGGGTAGGCCCCTGCACACCAATCTGACGAGCTTTTATCGTCAGATAGGTCTGCAGGGGAGAGTCCCACATAACTCCCGTCCCACTCCCAGCGGCGGGAGTATGCGAAAAGCATTTTCCTCACGTAAAACAAAAAAAAAAAAAAAAAAGGTTAGGTTAGGTTAGGTTAGGTTAGGTTGGGGTGCAAGGTCGGATAGAACCTCCACGTGTGCCCGGCCCATTGTAGGTCCCACTTCACACGTGCGGTGGGAACGACAATAGGTTCGGGACGGTGCACTCTGGGCGCCTTCGTATGTAATCCCTTCGGGAATTGCATACGAAGGTGGCTAATAATCCGACACAGGGGGGGGAGCTCGGCTGGCTGACCCGGGTAGCCTGGGTAACGGCAGCTGAGCAGGGGTATACCGTAACCCCGTACATGGTGCGGGGCCGGGGGCCGTCATCCTTCGGGATGGGGGCCGCGAGGAAGAAAACCTCTTTAAAAAATTACGAGAGGGGGGACCTCACGGTCCGTTCTGCACGTCGCCCTCTGATTGCAGAGGGTTGTAACGTAGCAGGCATGAGAGGCGGCGAAGTAGCCGCGGGACCCAACTCTGGGTCAGAGGAGCCAGGTGTGGCTTCTGAGACGGGCGACCTTTTCAGGTTGCGGTTTCGGGTCGGCGTCCCAGACGTTTCTGGGTAGCGGCGACGCGATTCGGGCTCGACCGGCGTCCTGGACATTCCGGGTAGCGGCGGTGCGAGCGGGGGCGGCGGGTCTGCTGGATCGCTAGTGCGACCAGTGGACAGGCATTCGATGCCAACCGTCGGCCAACCCGTTACCCCGCGTTGAGCGGGGCCGGGGGGGGCGTGCCCTTAATTGGGTGACCCTACGAGGAGAAAACCTCAATAAAAAATCCCCAACCCCAAGTTTGCTGTCGCGAATTGGCGAGGGGGTGAGTGGCTGGTGGGAGACCAGTTTCTACACGACAGCGGAGCAAGGGACCGGCGGACCCCCTGCTTCGAGAACCCTACGCTTACCCAGGCATGGGGCCTCTACCTGGGTGGACCTACGTTGTCACCATACTCGTGGGAATCATATGGAATCTCTCAACTTTAAAAACATGTTTGGAGGAGGAGCAGGCGAGAAGCCTAAGAAGACGGAGGAGCCGCGAAAGACAGCATCAAAGCTGTCCGCGGAAAATTTGAAGACGCAGGAGCCGCAAAAGTCTGCATCAGAGCAGTCCGCGGAAATGGAAGAGAAGGAGGAGCCACCAAAGGCTGTCTTTAAACAGCCCGTGGAAAAGCCGGAGAAGAAGGAAAGGCTGAAGGAGCCAGTCGTCAGGCTCACTAGAAGTCCCGCTTTAGCGGCGATGTTAGCTGGAGAGGAGTGGGTTCCGATGAGCCGAAGCCCGTCGTGCTCGTCCTTTGTCGACTCCGATGACGACATGGCTGAGGCTATACCTGGCCGAAAACGTTCAAGGTCCCGAGCAGGAGATAAAATCGGAGACCAAGAGGATGACTCGGAGACGACGCCGGCGAAAATAGCAGCCGCCCGCCGTGGCCGCGGCCGCCCCGCTACTACGGGCCAGTACGTCGGCGTAGGAAAGATGAGGGCCGAGCTGGCTGCTGCTAAAAAGCTGCAAGAACAATTAGAGGAAGAGGTAGCCGCGGCGGCCAGCCGGATTAGACCGCCACCAAAACCCAGAGTCGAGACGCAGAAGGAGGACACCAATATTGAGGAGATGGCCACCTACGAGCTCCTCAAGAGAGGAATGGACGGAGTCAAAGTGGTGCTTGAGGTTGCCAAAACATCCAGCAACCTCAAGGGCACTAGCATCAAGGCTCTACGAGATGCGGCAGACCTGATCGCGAAAGTTATGGACGGGATGGTCAGCCGTAACACCGTGGCCGATACGAAGAGGCTTGAGGACCGGCTGGAGAAAACGAGAGAAGAGCTGTCGCGAACTACGGCAGAGAACTCCTCCATGCGACAAGACAACGCTGCCCTACGGGACGAAGTAGCAGGGCTGCGACGCGAGGTGCAGTTGCTGCGTGAGCAGTTGGAAAGGGCGCATGTCGGATCCAACGTGCGCACTGTCAACACTGTGGGTACCATGTCGGTCGAAGAACTGCGCCGGCTCATAGCGGAGCAGGCAGGCACAATGGTGAATGCACGCATTGAGGGGCTTCAAAGCCGGCTCTTGCCAGAAGAGCGTCTGCGGCCGCCACTGGCAGCGGATAGGAGAAAGGCTCCAGCACCTGCGCCGATGATAGAAAAGTCCACTCCTGGCCCTTCTAAGGACGCTGTAGTCCCACCTGCCGGGCAAGCTGCTAAGCAAAAGAGCAAGAAAAAGAAGGGCAAGAAACAGACGCAGCCTGGTATGGCATCTGCTGAACCAAACCAGAGGGAAAAAACGCCTGCCGTAACCACCGGCCCCACTGCAATAGAGGAGCCATGGCAGACGGTAGGGAAAAAGGGCAAAGTTAAGAAGCCCCAGAAGGTGAATGACAAGCCGCCCCGGCAGGCTAAAAAGGTGAGGTTGCGCCCCCCACAAACAGCAGCTCTTGTTATCAAGCTGCGCCAGGAGGCGCAAGAAAGCGGGGCGTCTTATGCGCAAGTGCTCCTTGGGGCCAAACGGGAGATAAACCCCCGAGAATACGGGTGCGAAAAGGGTTTCGCCATCAGGCTTACCCAGACGGGTGCCCGTAAAATTGTGTTGCCGCCCGGTGTAAGCGGAGAAAACGCCGACAAATTAGCGGAGAGGTTTCGCGAGGTGATGGACCCGACACTGGTCGAGATCTCCAGGCCCACAAAATGCGCAGAGTTTCGCGTGTCGGGCCTGGACGATACCGTTACAGTAGAGGATGTGCGGGCGGCGGTGGCAACATCAGGTGGGTGCCCAGGGGCGGCCGTGATCGTCGGCGACATTCGCCCCAGTCGCTTTGGAATGGGTGCCTGCCTGGTCCGATGTCCGGTGACGGCCGTTAAAAAGGTCACGGAAGGCGGCAGGAAATTGTTGGTGGGCTGGGTTTCTGCGGTAGTTAGTGTTCTGCCGCAGAAACCTATGAGATGTTATAGGTGCCTCGAAGTGGGGCACGTAAGGGTGATGTGCGAGTCGGCGGTGGACCGGTCGGACACCTGCTATCGTTGCGGGAAGACCGGCCACAAAGTTGCAGAGTGCACTAACTCGCCACGCTGTGCATTGTGCGTGGCGGCTGGGAAGCCGAGCAACCACCCTCTGGGCGGCCAAGCCTGTCGGGCTGCCCAGCCACGGGGGAAGACGGCCAACAGGCCTACGAAGAAGAAGGCCACGCCACCGGCCCCTAGCGCCAGCTCCGCAGATGGGGCCGAGGCGATGGAAGTAGCCGCGTCTGTAGCGGTAGAGTAATACCAAAACGGGGAAGGGTAAAAGGCCCAGACCCTGTTGTTGGTGAGAGTCGGGCGGCAGAGATGGGGAAGCTCTGTCGCCCACTGCAGGGCTTTCGTGGTGGATGGGCGCGTTCTGTGTTTCGGCGCGCCCACACCGAGGGAGGGGGCCTGTAAGCCCCTAAAGAGGGGTCCTAAGGACCGCCGGCGGCGGGCCGCGGTAGTATCCTAGTTTCCCGTGGTTCGTCGCATAGCGGCAGACGTAACACCGGGGGGTTTTAGTGGGTATGCCCGTCAGCCTATTACTGACGGGTGAGTCCCACATAACCCCGCCGTCTCCCCAACGGTGGGGTATGCGTAACGCATTTCCCCCCGTGTAAAAAAAAAAAAAAAAAAAAAAAAGGTTAGGTTAGGTTGGGGTGCAAGGTCGGATAGAACCTCCACGTGTGCCCGGCTCATTGTAGGTCCCACTTCACACGTGCGGTGGGAACGACAATGGGTTTTGGGCCGGTGCATCCTGGGCGCCTTCGTATATAATCCTTTCGGGGATTGCATACGAAGGTGGCTAATAATCCGACAACTGGGGGGGGCTCAGCTGGCTGACCCGGGTAGCCTGGGTAACGGCAGCTGAGCAGGGGTATACCGTAACCCTGTACATGGTGCGGGGCCGGGGGCTGTCATCCTTCGGGATGGGGGTCGCGAGGAAGAAAACCTCTTTAAAAAATTACGAGAGGGTGGACCTTACGGTCCGAGGCGGCGTAGTAGCCGCGGGACCCATCTTTCCGGGTAGCGGTAGTTTGGGTCAGAGGAGCCAGTTGTGGCCTAGGAGACGGGCGATCGTTTCAGGTTGCGGCTTCGGGTCGGCGTCCCAGACGTTTCTGGGTAGCGGCGACGCGATTCGGGCTCGACCGGCGTCCTGGACATTCCAGGTAGCGGCGGTGCGAGCGGGGGCGACGGGTCTGCTGGATCGCTAGCGCGACCAGTGGACAGGCTTCGGTCACCGTCGGTCAACCCGTAACCCCTCGTTGAGTGGGGCCGGGGGGGACTGCCCTTCATTGGGTGACCCTACGAGGAGCAAACCTCTATAAAAAACCCTAATCCCAAGCAAGCTGCGCGGCGAGGGGATGAGTGGCTGTTGGGTGAACAGTCGTAAGGTAGCCTCTGGAGCAGGGGACCGGCGGACCCCCTGCTTCACAACCCTACGCTTGCCCGGGTATGGTGCCTCTGCCCGGGTCGACCGTTATTGCAACCCTACTCGTGGGACTCATATGGAAAGTCTTAATTTTAAAAATATGTTTGGTGGAGGAGCAGGCGAGAAGCCTAGGAAGACGGAGGAGCCACGAAAGACTGCGTCAAAGCAGTCCGTGGAAAGCAAGAAGACGGAGGAGCCGCCAAAGGCTGTATTCAAACAGCCCGCGGAGAAACCGACAAGAACGGAGGTTTTAAAGGAGCCCGTGGTGCAACTCACCAGGAGCCCTGTCCTTGCGGCCATGTTGGCAGGCGAAGATTTCGCTGAGATGAGCCGAAGTCCGTCATGCTCATCTCTTATGGACGATTCGGACGACCAGCTGCCTGAGACGGCTTCTGGGCGCAAACGCTCGCGCTCGCTACACAGAGAAAGGTCAGGCAGCGATGATGGAGATGGCAAAACCCCGGCGAAGATTGCAGCCGCTGAGAAACGTGGACGCGGCCGCCCTGCCACTACGGGGCAGTACATAGGTGTGGGTAAGATGCGGGCTGAGCTTGCTGCCGCTAAAAAAGCGGAGTTTGAAGCCCAATTGGAAGCGGAAAGAACAAGGGTGGAGAGCAAAACCCGTCCACCGTCAAAATCCAGAGAAGACTTACATAAGACGGATATCAGCCCCGAAGACATGACATCCCTGGAGCTGATGAAAAAGGGGATGGACGGTGTCAAAGTGGTGCTCGAGGTGGCCAAGACCTCAAGCAACCTCAAAGGCACCAGTGTGAAGGCCTTGCGGGACGCAGCTGACCTCATCGCTAAGATGCTGGAAAGCATGCATGGCCACAACACCATGTCGGACGCGAACAAGCTGGAGACCCGGCTTGAAAAAGCCTCAGAGGAACTTTCCCGCACAACTGCGGAAAACAGGAGCATGCAGCGCGACAATGCCTACCTACGCGACGAGGTAGCAGGTTTGCGCCGCGAAGTGCAGCTGCTGCGGGAGCAGCTTGAGAGAGTACAGGGTGGAGCTGACCTGCACCCAACGAGCAAGCGGACGAGAAACACTGTGGGGTCCATGTCGGTCGACGAGCTCCGTCGCTTGATAGCGGAACAGGCCGGTAACATGGTGAACGCCCGCATAGAGGGGTTACAGAGCCGGCTGTTGCCAGAGGAACGTCTGAGACCACCACTGGCGGCGGACAGAAGGAAGGCCCCAGCGCCTGCGCCCATACTGGAAAGATCTACTCCTGGTCCTTCCAAGGCCGCCGAGGCGCCACCTGCCGGGCCGGCTGCCAAGAAGGGCAAGAAGAAGAAGCCTAAAAAACAGGCGCAGTCTGGAACGGCGCCTGTGAGACCAGATCAGGCGGAAACAATTCCTACCACAGCCACCGGCCGCACAACAACAGAGGAGCCATGGCAGACGGTAGGCAAAGGGGGCAAAGTCAAGAAGCGCCAGGTGGCAGAAAAGAAAATGAAAGGCCAGGCAAGGAGGGTGAAGTTGCGCCCTCCGCAAACTTCTGCGGTGGTTATTAAGCTCCGACAGGAGGCGCAGGACAGCGGGGCTTCCTATGCCCAAGCACTCCTGGGGGCCAAACAAAATATCAACCCCCAGGATTATGGCTGCGAGAAGGGGTTCGCCATTAGGCCCACCCAAACGGGGGCCCGAAAAATTGAGGTGCCGGTCGGCGTAAATGGCGAAAACGCCGACAAATTAGCGGAGAGGCTAAGGGAATTGTTGGATCCAAATTTGATAGAGATCTCCAGGCCCACAAAGTGTGCGGAATTCCGCGTGTCGGGTCTGGATGATACAGTGTCAACAGAGGACGTTCGGTCCGCGGTGGCAAGGTCGGGTGGGTGCCCAGAGGCGGCAGTGGTCGTCGGCGATATTCGCCCCAGCCGCTTCAGAATGGGTGCCTGCCTTGTGCGATGTCCCGTGGCAGCCGTCAAGAAGATTACGGAGGGAGACAAAAAACTACTTGTGGGGTGGGTTTCTGCGGTGGTCAACGTCCTGCCGCAGAGACCCCTTAGGTGTTTTAAATGCCTGGAAGTGGGGCACGTCCGCGTGATGTGTGAGTCGGCTGTGGACCGGTCCGATCTGTGCTATCGGTGTGGAAAGACCGGCCACAAAGTCGCCGAATGTGTAAGCTCGCCGCGCTGCGTATTATGTGCGGCAGCTGAAAAAGCGAGTGACCACCCACTGGGCGGCCAGGTCTGTAGGGCTGCCCAGTTACAAGGGAAGGTGACTAACAGACAAAAGAAGAAGCCGGCCGTGCCACCGGCCCCTAGCGCTACGGCTGCTGATGGGTCTGAGGCAATGGACGTAGCAGCCGTCTCTACAGCGGCAGAGTAAGGCCGAAATGGGGTGAGGGCAATAGGCCCAAACCCCGTTGTTGGTGAGAGTCGGGCGGCAGAGATGGGGAAGCTCTGTCGCCCACTGCAGGGCTTTCGTGGTGGATGGGCGCGTTCTGTGTTTCGGCGCGCCCACACCGAGGGAGGGGGCCTGTAAGCTCCAAAAGAGGGGTCCAAAGGACCGCCGGCGGCGGGCCGCGGTAGTATCTTAGTTTCCCGTGGCCCGTCGCATAGCGGCAGACGGAACACCGGGGGGTTTTAGTGGGTATGCCCGCCAGCCTCTAACTGGCGGGTGAGTCCCACATAACCCCGCCGTCTCCCCAGCGGTGGGGTATGCGTAACGCATTTCCCCCCGTAAAAAAAAAAAAAAAAAAAAAAGGTTAGGTTAGGTTAGGTTAGGTTAGGTTAGGTTAGGTTAGGTTCAATTTCTCCAGGGGTGCAAGGTCGGATAGAACCTCCACGTGTGCCCGGCCCATTGTAGGTCCCACTTCACTCGTGCGGTGGGAACGACAATGGGTTCGTGCCGGTGCATCCTGGGCGCCTTCGTATATAATCTCTTTGGGGATTGTATACGAAGGTGGCTAATAATCCGACAACTGGGGGGGGCTCGGCTGGCTGACCTGGGTAGCCTGGGTAACGGCAGCCGAGCAGGGGTAAACCGTAACCCCGTACATGGTGCGGGGCCGGGGGCTGTCATCCTTCGGGATGGGAGCCGCGAGGAAGAAAACCTCTTTAAAAATTACGAGAGGGGGGCCTAAGGGCCCATCTCGCTACGCGAGCATGTTGGGGGCGTGTTCCGGTCTGAGGACTGGTTCCGGCCCACCCGCAACCCTGTACGTGGTGCAGGGAGTGGGGGCCGCCACTTCGGTGGGGGCCGCGTGGAGACAACCACTCTAAAAAATCCTCAAAGGCCCGGCGTTGGAGTAACGCGGCGTCGGGCGCCCGTGCGCGGGTGGTTGGCGGAGAGCGTCAGCCTGCGAGCGACACCCTCAGGTACCTCCCGCCCCCTGAGGCGTAAGTAGGGTTACCCGGGTACAGGGGTCTCTGCCCGGGTGGACTTGTTACATCCCCCATAATCGTGGGAACAGTATGGTAATTGAAAAATCTTTAAATAAAAACTCCGTTGTTGTAGTGGAGAAGTGTGCGGCGGCGGATGCCGCTGCCGAACGTCTTCTCGGGGACAAAGCTCAGTGTCCGAGTTTAAACAGAGCAGGAAAGGACGAAATGCCACAGCCAGGCATGTCGAAAGAACAGGCAGCTTCACCTGCCACAAGGATGAACGAGGAGGCTGTAATTGACGCCTCAGAAAATCTAGTAGACGAGACAGCCGATTGCAGCATATTGAGTGCTAAAGATAATACGCACAACATCGTGCCTATAGAGGAAAACCAAGTAGCGTCAACTCTACGCTACGATCCAATAAACTACGACGAATTAAGAACCGCCTCACAAGCAGGCTGCAGCGATAAAACTGCGGCGGAAACCTGCTTTAAAAGACCAAAGAGGCTTTGCACGAAAAGAACCAAAACGCCTGGGAGCGTTTCTAGTACGGAAACAGAAGGGGAGGTGGAAATTAACGCTCCTTACCGTAAGATTTCCACTGCTCACAGAGGGCGACAGGTGACAAACCCGAGCGGAACTACCAGAGCTAGCTCCAACCGTCTCAAGCATTGGGCTAATAAGGATGGAGAACTCCAAGCTTTGGCCGACTGTGAAGAATGGTCCATGGACGAATTTTTATACTCGGAATCTGAGGATGCATTTTCGGGCGCCGAAGACCCTAATGTTGACCCCTTACGCATCGAGGCTATGGAAAGGCTAAAGGCTATCTCAGATGTGGGCCACAAGTCAGGAAAACTCAAGGGCACGTGTCAGAAAATGATTAAAGAGTCGACGAGGGCCCTTGCCAAAATTGTAGAGACCATGTCCGCTAGGACATTTGGAAATGCAACCGAAGCAATGCGGCGATTACAGGCGGACAATGCGCGCTTGAACAGAGAGCTGGAAAATTTGAGAAGTGAAACAAAAGCTCTCCGTAAAGAGTTCGCGCAGCGTAAACGAACGCAATCCCAGCAGAAGGATCCGTTATCGGAAAGGTCATTAAACGACCCGAAGATATCGCTAGAAGAGATAGAGGAGCTTAAGCGATCCCTATTTATATCTATAGGGGATATGGTAAATGTGAGATTGGCTAGTTTGGAAAAGAGGCTGCCTCCAGAACCTATTCTGAGGCCACCTCTAGCGGCTGACAAAAACAAAGGCCAAGGTCCAGCCGTGCCTTCTGCAGCACCCAAACCAAAGCCAAACTCGCGCACGAAGCAAACTCCGGAAGCAACGATGAGCACGCCTATCCCTGCTCCGCAGACACAACCAAGGCGCACTCAAACGACGACATCGGTTGCGCCAGAGGAAGAACCATGGACGGAAGCAACATCGCGTAAGAAAAAGCGCAAACAAAAGAAGAAGGAGGCAGCAGTCGCTGCTGCAGCTGCAGTCGTCCAGCCGTCCAAGAAAAAGACCGCGCCTAAAAGACCAGTGCCATCAGTATCTGCGTTACCAGCTACTACAGGTCAGTCTAAAAAGGCTAAGAAAAAGAAGGCCAAACTCACACAGCCGAAATCAACTGCGGTAGTGCTGACCCTCCAGTCGGAAGCGATAGACAAAGGAGTCACATACGCAGAAGTCCTGACGAAAGCGAGGCAAGCCATGCAACTAAAAGACCTAGGCATAGAAGGCGTGCGTTGCAGGCAAGCACAAACAGGAGCTAGGATTCTTACAATCCCTGGATCCAACACCGTAGAGAAGGCCGACGCTCTTGCCAAAAAACTAGAAGAGATGTTGTCCGGTGTTGCTAAAGTGACCCGGCCCACCAAATGCGCTGACCTGCGCATCTCCGGATTAGACGATTCAATTGTCAAAGCGGATGTCGTCGCCGCCATCGCTGATAAAGGAGGTTGCTCTCCCGACCAGATTAGGGTGGGGGAAATCAGATTTGGAATAGGAGGATCAGGTTCGGTGCTAGTCAAATGCCCCGTGGTCGCTGCCAAAACCATTATAGAGGGTGGCAGACTCCTGATCGGGTGGAGTTCGACTCAGGTTAGAACACTAGACCCCTTGCCCATGCGTTGTTTCAAATGTATGGGCATCGGTCACATTCGGCCACGATGTCCAACAAATGTCGACCGTAGCGAATTATGTCACCGTTGCAGCAAACCAGGTCATAAAGCTATGGAATGTACTGCGGAACCTAAGTGCGTAGTATGCGCCGAAGCAAAACGTCCCTCAGGACACATAATGGGGGGGAATAAATGTAAACCCCCATCAACGAAAGGCAAGGAAGTAACCAGGGCCCAAATTATACTTCCATCCGCAGCGCAAGAAATGCCTGAAGAGGTTGACATGCAACATATTGATGGATAGCTACAACCACATGCAAATTCTTCAGAGCAACATCAACCACTCTGCCAGAGCGCAAGATCTATTAATGCAGCACATGGCGGAGTGGGAGATAGAATTAACAGTTGCAGCAGAACCGTACTCCATACCTCCTCGTCCTAATTGGATCGGAGACATCGACGGCTCGGTGGCAGTTATTGTACCGGCTACCAAGGCCCCACCCACGGTCAAAGAAAGAGGACCAGGTTTCATCGCAGTTGTTTGGAGGGGAATTGCAATCATTGGGGTATACTTCTCTCCCAACAGAGGCGTAGCTGCGTTTGAAGATTATCTCGACGTACTCGGTCCGGTAGTGAGAAGGATGTCGCCAATGCCCGTCCTCGTGATGGGGGACCTAAACGCCAAAGCTACGGCTTGGGGCCACCCAATCACAGATGCAAAGGGGGAAGTTCTGACGGAATGGGTTGCAACATATGGCCTTGTAGTATCCAATAGAGGCACTGTCAACACCTGTGTGAGAAGGCGGGGGGGGTCCAGAGTGGATATAACGTTCACGACCCCCGCTTTTGCCTCACGCGTACAAGACTGGCGAGTTCTTTTCGATGAGTCACTCTCAGACCATCGTTATATAAGATTTCAGATCTCCTCTTCCCAAGCAACAAATGCCACATCGCTGCCTAGAGGAAGGAGGTACCGCTTCCCAAGATGGGCACTATCTAAGCTGAATGTAGAAATGGTGGAAGACGCAGCTATTGTGGCTAGTTGGAATCCTACACCCACCGATGACAGAGACTTAGATGAAATGGCAGCGTCCTTTAGCAGAGACATGACTGAAGTTTGTGATGCGGCGATGCCCCGTGTGAACAACCACCTTTTAAACAAAAAGCAGGTATATTGGTGGTCGCAAGATTTAGCCGATCTCCGCACCATCTGTAACCGAGCTCGCCGAGCACACAAAAGGTGTCGTCGTCGACAACATACAGTGGAAGAAGAAGAGCTTCTTCACAGAGCTTATAAAGAAGCCAAGCGTACCCTCCAAATGGCCATAACAAAAGCGAAAGAGGACGCCAGATCGGAGTTTTTGGCAGAACTCGACAGAGACCCGTGGGGACGTCCGTATCGTGTGGTGCGAAATAAAATGCGGCGTCAGCCACCGATCACTGAAAATCTTGATCCTCAACTTCTCTCGGACATAGTAGTTGGACTCTTCCCAGAACAGGAATGCTTCAATGCTCCTGCAATCTTTATTCCCGTAGTAGAACCACATAGTGCCGTTCCTCCTATTACTATAGAAGAGTTAGAGACTGCAACAGATAGGCTTAAAGCCAAATCAAAGGCCCCCGGCCCAGATGGAGTACCCGGAAGAGTCCTAGCTCTAGCGCTTAAACACCTCGATGAGCGCCTAAGAGACCTCTTCAATATCTGCCTGTTGTCAGGACAATTCCCAAGTGTCTGGAAGGATGGTCGACTGTGTCTTCTCAGAAAGGAGGGCCGCCCCGTAGAATCACCTTCGGCATATCGCCCAATTGTGCTGCTTGACGAGGCGGGCAAACTTTTAGAGAAAATCCTCGCAGCCCGTATCACGCAGCACCTAGTCAACATAGGGCCAGATTTGTCGGAGCATCAATACGGCTTCAGAAGTGGGCGCTCCACGATTGATGCAATTTTGACATTGAAGCATCTGGCAGAGGAAGCGGTGGAAGCAAAGGAACGACTTATGGCGGTATCGTTAGATATCGCCAATGCTTTTAACACCATTCCGTTTGTGTGTATCAGCGAAGCGCTCAAGTACCACCGAGTACCTTTATACCTGCGCCGAGTCATCGAAGACTATCTGAGTGGTAGACGAATTTTATTTATAAGTTCGCGAGGAGAACTTCTTTCGCACCCAATGAGTCGAGGGGTCCCTCAGGGGTCAGTGCTCGGCCCCCTGTTATGGAATATGGGCTTTGACTGGGTACTAAGATGTACTCTCCCGCCTTTCAGTAATATAATATGTTACGCAGACGACACATTGGTTACAGTCCGGGGTAGAGATGCAGACGAGCTGCTACGGCGAGCAACTACATGCGCCACCATGGTAGTTCAACGTATTAAAATGTTGGGACTTAAAGTAGCCTTAGACAAGACTGAAGCCATAGTGTTCTACGGCCCTTACAAGAGGATGCCAGCGGGAGCCCACATATGGGTCGACGGAACCAGAGTGCAAATTCAACCCCACATTAAATATCTGGGTCTTGTTCTAGACAGCCGGTGGTCCTTCACGGAACATTTCCGTCAGTTGGGGTTAAAATTGGTGAACGCTGCGGCTGCCTTGAGCCAGCTGCTGCCTAATATTGACGGACCTAACACTAGCTGCAGACGTCTATTCGCGGGAGTGATCCGCAGCATGGCCCTGTATGGTGCGCCGGTGTGGGTGGATTCACTAAGCCATAAGAATAAAGCGCTACTGCGAAGACCACAACGTAGCATGGCACAGAGGGCTATACGGGCGTACCGTACAGTGTCTTGGACAGCGGCATGCGTGCTAGCAGGCTCCCCACCGTGGGAACTCGAAGCAGAGCTACTTGCCCATTTGTACCAATTCAGGTTGGATAGAAGAGAGCGAGGAGAACGAACCGCTCCTGAGGAGATGTTAGCGGCAAGGCGCATGGCACAAGAAGCTCTCATGCAGCGATGGACCGAACATTTGGAAAGCACTCCTTATGGTGTCCGCACAGTGGATGCTGTAGGCCCGGTGCTAGACGAATGGGTCTCAAGACGACATGGAGCACTCACCTTCCGATTGGTGCAAGTGCTCACGGGGCACGGCTGCTTTGGCGGCTACCTGCACCGAATTGCACAACGGGAGGCAAGCCCTCGGTGTCATGAGTGCGGTGCTGCAGAAGACTCGGCGCAGCACACCCTTGAGGTTTGCGCAGCCTGGAGCGAGCAACGCCGCACCCTAACGGGTGAGGTGGGGTCAGATCTTTCCCTACCAAGAGTGGTTGCTGCCATGCTAAGCAGCGAGAGGATATGGGAAACCATGGTCTCCTTTTGCGAGCAAGTCATCTCGCAGAAGGAGACCCTGGAGAGGGCCCGCGAGGAAGACGCTCAAGCGGACCTGCAAAGACGCAGACGAACGGGAGTGAGGCGGCGGCGGTACAACCGCCAACTCCCTCCCTAACAGGGTCAGCGGGCCGGAGGCTAATTAGCCCTTGACCTACTATGTCCTTGTGTGCTGGAGAGATGCCCAAATGTGCTCGGGCATCTCCTGTTTCGCCTAAAAGGGCGGAGCTCAGGTAACTGGGCTGACCGGGACGGCGAGGTAGATTCCCAATAAGTACCCCTTGTCGTCGCTTACCGGTAGAGAGGGCACATCGTAGGGTTTTAGTGGGTATGCTTTCGAGCACCCACTGGACGCCGTTCGTCGGGTGGGTGCTCGAAAGAGAGCCCCACATAACCCTGCCACCCCCACAGTGGCAGGGTATGCGTAATGCATTTCCCTACGTTAAAAAAAAAAAAAAAAAAAAAAAAGGTTCAATTTCTCCAGGGGAATATCAATCACTGTGCTGGCTCTCAAGATCTGATTATGCAAGAGCAAGCACAGCGATCTATTGACGTAGTGGTTATCGCAGAACCGTATTTTGTTCCCAACCATCCAAACTGGGCTGCTGATACGGTTAATTCCGTCGCAATTTTAACTCGCGCTCGTTTCCTCCCTCTCACGGTTAAAGAAAGGGGACCAGGTTATGTGGCAGTGACAATCGGGGGAATTGCTATAGTAGGAGTGTACTTCTCTCCAAACAAAAGTGTGGCTGAACTTGAAGATTTTTTAGATAGACTAAGCCCCGTAGTGAGAAGACTGGCTCCTACTCAGACTCTGGTAATGGGTGACCTCAACGCAAAATCTACGGCATGGGGTGCCCCTTCCTCGACGGTGCAGGGCGATTTGGTGCTGGAATGGGCAGTTGGACTAGACTTGGTTGTACTTAATAGGGGTACGTCGAACACTTGCGTGAGGTGGAACGGTGGATCCAAAGTGGACGTAACATTTGCTACAACAATTATCGCAACGCGAATTTGTGATTGGCAAGTCCTTGATGAAGATGAGACACTGTCCGACCACCAGTACATCACGTTTAGTATCTCACCTTCTACACGTGTTAATTCCATCAATCGGTCTAGCCCAAATGTGCATTTTCCGCGATGGGCCCTCACACGTTTTGACCGTGAGCAAGCTGAAGAGTCGGCCATCGTAGAAAGTTGGAATCCTTTTCCTTTGTACCCTCGAGGGGTAGATGAAATGGCCAGTGGACTTAGAACTTCCCTCACTATTGTCTGCGATGCTTCTATGCCACGTGTTAAGAATCGTCCTGCCAGAAAGGAAGTTTACTGGTGGTCTCAGGAAATCGCCGAACTTCGTGCTACTAGCTTCAGATGTCGTCGTGCATACCAGCGCTGTCGTCGTAGGCGCCATACAAATGAGGAAGAGGAACACCTGCACAACACTTATCTGGAGGCTAAGAAGAAATTACAGATAGCCATCAGTAAGGCTAAAGCTATGGCTAGGGAAGAGTTCTTGGAAAGCCTGAACAATGACCCGTGGGGCCGCCCTTACCGCTCAGTGCGCGCAAAAATGAGCCAGGCAACACCCACCGAGTCCTTCCAACCAGAACTACTTCGGGAAATTGTCACTGAATTGTTTCCAGTGCGGACAGAATACATAGTCCCAGCTATGGCCCCGGAAGAAACAGAGGCGGAACAAGAAACCGTATTTGACGACATTCTGGTAACGGAAAATGAATTGGAGAGTGCTATCGATTGTCTTCGCCACAAAAACAAGGCTCCCGGCCCGGATGGAATCCCTGGTCGTGTCCTGCCGCTGGCATTTAAACATCTAGGAGGTCGATTTCGAGATCTTATCGACAAATGCCTGACGACGGGTAAATTCCCAAAATCATGGAAAGATGGACGGCTATGCCTACTGCATAAACCAGGAAAACCCGCAGACTCGCCTGCTGCTTTCCGGCCTATTATTCTCCTTGATGAGACGGGGAAACTGTTGGAGCGCATAATCGCCGCCCGCATCAATGAACATCTGAAAACGACTGGTCCTGACCTCTCAGAAAAGCAGTTCGGTTTTCGGGCAGGGCGTTCCACTATCGATGCGCTGATGGAGCTCAAGCAAATGACGACAGAAGCTATGTCCCGCGGCGAAAGAGCATTGGCGGTATCTCTAGATATAGCCAATGCCTTCAACACCATGCCCTTCGAATGCATCGAGGAAGCCCTCCGTTACCACGGAGTACCACTGTATTTGAGAAAAATAGTGGGGCACTACTTAAAGGAAAGAGACGTGCTTTATATAGACCACGCAGGGCAATTGTGCTCATGGCGAATGACTTGCGGTGTTCCACAGGGGTCGGTTTTAGGGCCACTCCTGTGGAATATAGGGTTTGATTGGATCCTACGTGGGGTGCTCTTACCTCGAACCAACGTGATCTGCTATGCAGACGATACTCTTGTGTTAGTTCGCGGTAAGAGCTTTGAAGAAGCAATGCGATTGGGCTCTGCCAGTGCTTCGCTAATAATCCGGCGGATCGAGATGCTCGGCTTAAAGGTGGCAGTACAGAAAACAGAAGCAATCTTCTTCTATGGGTCGGGACGGAAACCGCCTGCCGGAGCACAAATATCTTTAAACGGCGTAGACGTCCCTGTGAAAGGGCATATGAAATATCTGGGTTTGATCCTGGACGGCAAATGGAAGTTTGATGAGCATTTCCGTCGACTCTCACCAAAGCTAGTAAATGCTGCTTCCGCACTTGCTCGTCTCCTGCCGAATATGGGTGGACCAAGTAGTAGCTGCCGTAGATTATACGCGGGAGTCCTTAAAAGTATGGCGTTATACGGGGCCCCGGTTTGGGTGGACGCTCTAACGAGAGAAAACAAGGCTCTACTACGCAAACCGCAAAAGGTTATAGCTATACGAGCTATTAGAGGATATCGTACAGTATCCCGTGAGGCAGCCTGCGCTCTCGCGGGCACACCGCCTTGGGAGCTCGAGGCACTTGTGCTAGCGAAAACCTACCAACACAGAGTGGAGGCAAGAACGCGAGGGGATAGACCAGCCCCTGAAGAGATGCGCCGAGTTCGGCTTCGGGCACAAGAGGAAATGGTCCAACATTGGGCCCACAGAATGTCCTCTGAGGAATACGGACGTCGAACCCTTGAGGCGTTGTGCCCGCTCCTGGATCGTTGGATGGAGCGTCGACATGGGTCGCTGACCTATCACCTAGTGCAGGTACTCACGGGCCACGGCTGTTTCGGTGGCTACCTGCACCGGGTTGCCAGACGGGAGGTTAGTGCAATATGTCACGAGTGTGGTGCGACCGAAGACTCGGCTCAGCACACTTTAGAGGAGTGCACAGCGTGGAGTCAACAACGCCGTGACCTGATGACAGTTGTAGGAGGAGACCTCTCTCTGCCCAGACTGGTAAGCGCCATGCTGGACAGCGACAGGGAATGGAAGGCCATGGCCTCTTTTTGCGGGGAGGTGATGACGCAAAAGGAGGCCGCGGAGCGGGCCCGTGAGGACGACGCCCTGGCGGACCCGCTCCGACGAAAGCGGCTTGGGAGGAGGCGACGTCGATACGCGCACCTCCTCTCACTTTGAGGTGGCTAGCGGGTGGTTGGCAGGGTAATTAAGCTGCCGCCTGCATTGTACAGCCTATTTGGACTGGGGAGATGCCCAAGTGCACACGGGCATCTCCCATGGGATGTGAGGTGGCCTGGATAAACGGGCCGGCCGCCGTAGTGGAGTGGAGCCATACAATAGGGACCCAAACTGCTACGGAACGGATGTGGGTGCACCGAGGGGTTTTAGTGAGTAGGCCCGCCAGACCTTTACACTGGCGGGAGAGTCTCACATAACCCCACTACCCACCCCGTAGTGGGGTATGCGTAACGCATTTCCCCTCGTTAAAAAAAAAAAAAAAAAAAAAAAAAAAAAAAAAAAAAAAAAAAAAAAAAAAGGTTAGGTTAGGTTAGGTTAGGTTCCCGTGTGCAGTTTCTGGTCTGCCATCGGGCGCGTCCCCCGGGTGGTGGATAGGGGAATGGCCCCCAGATATGGGGGCTACCGGATTCGGCGTGAACCAAAACCAGTGGCGGGCGGCGTTCTGCCGCAGAAGCTCGTAACCCCGCACGTAGTGTGGGGCCGAGGGCCGTCACCTATTGATGAGGGCTGCGAGGAAGAAAACCTCTCTAAAAAATCACTGGCGAGGGCCTTTATGGTCCGGTCCGCTTTGCGGATGACGTAGGCTCCGGGTCGGCGTCCCAGACGTTTCTGGGTAGCGGCGACGCGGTTCGGGCTCGACTGGCGTCCCGGACAGTCCGGGTAGCGGCAGTGCGAGCGAGGGCGACAGGTCCGTTCGTCTGTGGTGGGCACATGCGGCGGATGGGCAAATATTGTCAACTGTCGGTCAACCCGTAACCCCACGTTGAGCGGGGCCGGGGGGGCTGCCCTTAATTGGGTGGCTTCGCGAGGAGAGAACCTCAGTAAAAAACCCCAATCCCAAGCAAGCTACGCGGCGAGGGGATGAATGGCTGTTGGGAGAACAGTTACAAGGTAGCCTCTGGAGCAGGGGACCGGCGGACCCCCTGCTTCACAACCCTACGCTTGCCCGGGTATGGTGCCTCTGCCTGGGTGGACCTCTTATTTGCAGCCATGCTCGTGGGAACAGTATGAGTAATTCTAAATCCTTAAAACTAAAAATTCCTATTGACGTTGGTGGCCCTAGCTCGGGCGGAAGCGAGCGGAGAAATCTGCCTAGCTCAGGCGCGGGAAACGAGCAGACGCCATTGGCGTCCGATGCATACGCGTCGGCAGAAGAAGAGGAGACTAGGCTGTCAATTTCTGGCAGCCGATCCAGTCTCACTGGCGTTGGGAGGAAGCGCCCATCTAAGGGTCCTAGAGCCTCTGACACAGACGATTCGGCTGACGATGTTATCACTGCGGCTGAACCTAAAATCACATCAGCAAAAAGAGGTAGAGGTCGGCCAAGAACTCGAAGTACCTACATTGGCGTGCCGGAAGCCAAGGAGGAGTTAAACCGTCTGGCTGCTGAGGAAACGGCGGCCGAGAACACGGCGGCGGAAGACGAACTAGTTTGCCGCCCTATTTCGGTAATGGCCGCCGAGGCCGACTTATTGTACAGGGAAGCACAGGACTGGACGTTCGATGGGGTAGGCCCGTCAAGACCAGAAACACCCCCTGGGTGCGAGAGCGAAAACCAGCTCATAACCCTCTCAGCAGTCAGACTAAGAGAGTTAGCGTGCGAGAAACTGCGGGCCATCAGCGAAGTTGCTCAAAAGTCGGGAAAGCTTAAGGGCACCTCGCAGAAGACGCTGAAAGAGTCGACAAGGTCCCTCGGAGACATATTGGAGACTCTAGTGGAAAAGACAGCGAATGATGAAACGCGTCGCCTCAACAAGGAGATTGCAGAGCTTAAGGCTCAAGTAAGGGCATTAGAAAGGCAAGTGCGCGCTTCGGAGAGCCGCTATGCAACAAGAGAAGCGCCTCCTCCTGCAGAAAATCTGAGCTCTGTGCTGCAAGCAGACGTCATAGAGGAGCTCAAGCGGTCGCTCACCGTCTCAATTGGAGAGATGGTGAACGTAAGACTCGCCAGTTTTGCACAAAGGCTGCCTCCAGCCCCTATAGTTAGACCGCCGCTGGCGGCAGATAGAAGAAAAGAGCCGGCTGTGGCCACAACTACTCAGCCAGCACCAAAACAAACGAACAGGCGTGCTCCTGCCCCAGCATCGGGCCCGTCCACCTCACGCAGCAAACCAAGCGGCCAGCAGGCACCACCAACGCCCGCCCCAACCGCTCCTGTTGAAGAGGGTTGGACCGAACAAATGGGCAGAAAAAAGCGGCGAAAACTGGCGGCTGCAGCAAAGACTGCTCAAGCGGTGCCTAAGACAGCAGCTTCAGCGGCGCCTAACAAAAAGGCTATGAAGAAAAAGAAGAAAAAGAAGGCAATCCTTTCTTCTCCACGATCGGCAGCCATCGTCCTGACCCTCCAGCCGGAGGCAGTGGAGAAGGGTGTGACCTATGCCCAGATCTTAGGCAAGGCAAGGACAGAGATGCAATTAAAGGACTTCGGTCTCGAGGGAGTACGATGCAAACAAGCAGCAACAGGAGCAAGAATACTCTCCATCCCTGGTGCCGCTAACGGGGACAAAGCCGATGCGCTGGCTGAAAAGCTAAAAGAAGTTCTAGCAGGAATGGCCAAAGTCGACAGGCCCACGAAGTGCGTAGATCTACGCATCACTGGGCTTGACGACTCAGTTGCAAAGGCAGACCTTTTGGCTGCTATTGTCCAAAAAGGTGGCTGCCCCCCCGGCCAAGTAAAAGTCGGGGAAATACGGTTTGGAAGAGGCGGCGCCGGCACTGCTCTGGCAAAATGCCCTGTGGCTGCAGCCAAAATAATAGTAGAAACTGGTAGGCTCCTTGTAGGCTGGAGCTCCGCTCATGTGCGTATTCTCGAGCCCATGCCCATGCGCTGCTTCCGGTGCATGGGTCTTGGTCACACCAGTCAGCGGTGTCCTACGGAGAGTGACCGCAGTAAAATCTGCTACCGATGCAGCAAGGAGGGGCATGTTGCGGCAAATTGCGAAGCGGAGTTCCACTGTGCTGTTTGCGCGGACGCGAAACGCCCAGCTGGACATAGAATGGGAGGGAGGAAATGTAATCCCCCCCACATAAAGCCCAAGGAGGGTCTAGGGAAGCGTACTGCTCCGCCGGTAAGGGAGCAAAATACGCTGGCTGAGGTTGAGATGTCGGAACTTGATGGATAGGTTGCGACATCTCAACTTCTTCCAATGCAATATAAACCACTCCACCAGGGCGCAAGACCTTCTAGCTCAATCCCTGGTGGAGTGGGAAATCGACGTCGCCGTTGTAGCGGAGCCTTACTATATCCCACCCCGACCTCACTGGGCTGGAGACCTCAATGACTCCGTAGCAATCACCACATCTGCAACCTCGCGCTACCCTCTTGTAGTAAAAGAAAGAGGGCTCGGCTATATCGTGGCCACCTGGGGAAACATCGCAGTGGTTGGGGTTTACTTCTCCCCTAATACAACGATCCCGGAATTCGAAGCCTTCATTAATCTTCTGGGTCTGGTTGTGAGAAGGCTTGCACCAATGCAGGTGGTCATCATGGGAGACCTTAATGCGAAATCCGCAGCTTGGGGATCCCCTGTTTCGGACGACCGCGGAAACATAGCGGCGCGCTGGGTAGCATCACTGGGGCTCTGTGTAGTAAACCGCGGCACAGCCTGGACATGTGTTAGGAGAGAAGGAGGGTCCATCGTGGATATCACATTTGCCACCCCCGCCTTAGCATCGCGTATTTCAGGCTGGTGCGTGTTAGAGGAGGTGGAAACTCTCTCCGACCACCTTTACATAAGTTTCGGAGTCTCCACCACCAGAACGTCAGACAGGCCACCATCAGGCACTTCAAGAAGGGCACGCTTTCCAAGATGGGCACTAACACACCTGGATAGGGAGCTCGCAGAGGAGGCGGCCATCGTGGCCAGTTGGGCTCCTCCAAATGCAGACCGAAGCGCAGATGAGGAAGCCATCAAATTCAAGGAAGACTTGACGGCCATATGCGACGCCTCTATGCCTCGCGCTCAAGGCCCTCACCACAACAAAAAGGCAGTTTACTGGTGGACCGCGGAGATTGCTGCTCTCCGTATAACCAGCAACAGAGCACGCCGTGCCCACAAACGGTGCCGCCGCCGGACACATTCGGAAGCGGAGGAGCAACTCTTACACGATGCCTACAAGGAGGCTAAAAGACACCTTCAAAAGGCCATTACGGAGGCGAAGTCTAGGGCTCGAGAGGAGTTCCTCCAAGACCTTGACCGCGATCCCTGGGGCCGACCATATCTTACTGTCCGCAGTAAAATGAAGAGCTGTGCGCCCCAGACAGAGCATTTTGAGCCGCAGTTGCTGCAAGAGGTTGTTTCGGGACTATTCCCCAGAGTAGCCGCCTTCACACCACCTACGATGGCGCCTCCAATGGAAGACCCAGCGGTTGCGGAGGCTGTGCCTCCCGTCACTGAAGAGGAACTCGATGCGGCGGTGGATCGTCTTCGCGCCAAGAAGAAGGCCCCTGGCCCTGACGGAGTGCCCGGCTGCGTGTTGGTCGCAGCATGCCGACACCTTGGGGGCAGGCTCCGAGATCTGTTCTCGCGTTGCTTGGAGTCCGGAAGTTTCCCGGCAGTTTGGAAAGAGGGTAGACTGGTGCTGCTTCAAAAGGAAGGGCGACCTCCGAACTCCCCATCAGCTTTTCGACCCATAGTATTACTGGACGAATCTGGCAAGCTCTTTGAGCGTGTGCTCGCTGCTCGTATCGTCCAGCACTTGGCGGCCACGGGTCCCGATCTCTCAGACCGCCAGTTCGGCTTCCGCGCTGGGCGATCCACTATTGATGCCGTGCGAGAACTGAGGTGCATCTGTGACAGGGCACTGAGAAGAGGGGAAAAAGTGCTGGCGGTGTCCCTTGACATCGCCAACGCTTTCAACACAATTCCCTTTGAGAGCATCATGGAGGGCTTAAGATTTCACGAAGTGCCCGCATACCTCCAGAAAGTCATTAAAAACTATCTTGAGGGCCGGAGGGTGAAATTCATTGGATCCCGGGGAGAAATGTGCAACCGGGAGATGACTTGCGGCGTCCCACAGGGGTCGGTGTTAGGACCACTCCTGTGGAACATAGGGTACAATTGGGTACTGCGAGGTATTCTGCTGCCCCGAATGAGTGTCATATGCTATGCAGACGACACGCTCGTCACCGCTCGGGGCAGCAGTTATGCGGAGGCCGCTCGTCTAGCTACCGTCGGAGCAACACTGGTAGTTAAGAGAATCCGACTTCTGGGATTGAAAGTGGCCCTCAACAAAACCGAGGCCATTCTTTTCCATGGGCCAAGAGGAGGACCGCCTGCCGGCGCTCACATCTCAGTGGATGAAGTCCGAGTCCCAGTGCAACCCACTATGCGCTATCTAGGAATCACCCTCGATAGCCGTTGGAGCTTTCTGCCACACTTTAAGCAGTTAACTCCACGGCTTACCGATGCAGCATTGGCGCTTGGTCGCCTATTGCCGAACATTGGCGGCCCTAGTGTAAGCTGCCGGCGCCTTTACACCACGGTAATACGCAGCATGGCTATGTATGGTGCTCCGATTTGGTATAGCTCCTTAAATGCTCGGATCCGGGCTCTGTTACGGAAGCCACAGAGAACCATGGCTATAAGGGCCATACGAGGGTATCGCACGGTGGCCGGAGCAGCCGCTTGCGTGCTAGCTGGCACACCGCCTTGGGAGCTAGAGGCAGAGGTGCTGGCCGAAACATACGCCTACAAGGTGCAGGCAAGGGCGAGGGATGAACGCCCAACCGTAGAAGAAGTGGAGAGGGTGAGGCGTGAAGCACAGGATGCTGTGATAGAGCGCTGGATTGAGGACTCGGAAGTGCCGGAATATGGTGCTCGCACTATTGAAGCTGTACGACCGGTCTTGCGCGAGTGGGTGGCGCGACAGCATGGCTCGCTGACCTACCGTTTGGTGCAGGTGTTAACCGGACATGGCTGTTTCGGTGATTACCTGCACCGAATCGGTAGGGAAGCGACTCCAATGTGCCATGACTGCGGCGCGGCTGAAGACTCGGCGCAGCACACCCTGGAGGTGTGCGCGGCCTGGAGTCGCCAGCGCCGCACTCTAATGGCGGAGGTTGGGAGGGACCTCTCGCTGCCCAGCGTGGTAAAGGCCATGCTGGACAGTGACAGGGCATGGGGGGCCATGGCCTCCTTTTGCGAAGACGTGATGTCGCAGAAGGAGGCCGCGGAGCGGGACCGTGAAGACGATGCCTTCGCGGATCTGCTCAGGCGCAGACGGCCGGGAGGACGACGGCGGCGGTTCGGCCGCCATCTTCCCCCCTAACGAGGTCAGTGGGTGAGGACAGGGTAACCCCTCACCCGTTCTGCACAGCCTCGTCTGTCTGAGGAGATGCCCAAGTGTGCACGGGCATCTCCTGCATCGCTAGAATTTGGTCCGGGTAACTGGACCGGCCGCGACGGAGTGTAGTTGATTCCCAATAAGGAGCCCACACCGTCGCAACCGGCAAGAGAGGGCACACCGAGTGGTTTTTAGTGGGTAGGCTTTCGTGCCCCCACTCGGTGTTGACCTGGGTGGGTGCACGAAAGAGAGCCCCACATAACCCTGTCGTATACCCAACGACAGGGTATGCATAAGGCGCATTTTCCACTCGTAAAAAAAAAAAAAAAAAAAAAAAAAAAAAAAAAAAAAAAAAAAAGGTTAGGTTAGGTTAGGTTAGGTTAGGTTAGGTTAGGTTAGGTTAGGGGTGCAAGGTCGGATAGAACCTCCTCGTGTGTCCGGCCCATTGTAGGTCTCACTTCATATGTGCGGTGGGAACGACAATGGGTTCGGGCCGGTGCATCCTGGGCGCCGTCGTATATAATTCCTTCGGGGATTGCATACGACGGCGGCTAATAATCCGACAACAGGGTGTGAGTTCGGCTAGCTGACCCGGGTAGCCTGGGTAACGGTAGCCGAGCAGGGGTATACCGTAACCCCGTACGTGGTGCGGGGCCGGGGGCTGTCATCCTTCGGGATGGGGGCCGCGAGGAAGAAAACCTCTCTAAAAAATCACTCCTCTTGGGCGGTGTCTGGTCCAAGGACCAGCTCTGGCCAACCCGCAGCCCTGTACGTGGTGCAGGGAGTGGGGGCCGCCACTTCGGTGGGGGCCGCGTGGAGAAAACCACTCTAAAAAACCTCAAAGTCTCGGCGCTGAGAAACGTGGTGTCGGGGCGCCCGTGCGCGGGTGGCTGGCAGAGTGTGTCAGCCCATTAGCGTCACCCACGGATACCGCCCGTCCTCCGTGGTGTACTTAGGGTTACCCGGGTACAGGGGGCACTGCCCGGGTGGACTGTTTAATACCCCCACACTCGTGGGAACAAGATGGAAACGTTAAATTTTAAAAAACTATTTGAAAGTGGTGGTAGGGACGAGAAGTCCGGTGAGAAGAAGAAGGAGGAAGTAGCGAAAGACGACAGCGAAAAGGCTGCGTTCGTTGAACCTGCAGCGGCCCGTCAACCGATTGTACGTCTATCGCGTTTAGAATTGCCGTCAACATCCGCGGCACAGGATAGAAGTAGGAGTAGCTCTCGAGAATCGAGAAGTACGCCAATGGACATGACGATTGACTCAATTGGCAGAAAGAGAACCAGAGAGCCCAAACAACCGGGCGGTACCGGCTCAGAGGAAGATGCTGCTCCAGTTGCAAAAATTAGTGCAGCTACTGAAAAACGAGGAAGAGGCAGGCCTCCAACATCTGGCCATTACGTAGGACTAGCTCGAGCCAATAAAGAGCTCAGGCAAACTCAGCTGGAGTCTGAAGTGCAGAACGAGGTAGCAGAGCTGGCCACTAAGCCTTGCCCCCCATCCATACCAAAATCAAAAGGGGTGGCCCAATCACAGGAAGGAAAGCCCGAGGACTTAGCAAATTGCGAACTTCTTAAACTCGGCCTGGATGGCGCCGAGGCTATACTAGAAGTCGCTGCGAAGTCCGGTCACTTAAAGGGCACCAGTATTAAGGCGCTCAAAGACGCAGCATCTCTGATACAGAAGATGCTCACGGAGCTATACGGCCGCAACACTAGTTGTGACACTAAGCGACTAGAGGAACGATTCCTCAAAACCCAGGAGGAACTCTCACGCATCAACGCGGAGAATGCACGCTTAGCAGCCGAAAATCAACGGCTCAAAGAAGATATGGCAGCTCTCCGGCGAGAACTTGAGCTGGTGCGCGAGGAGCTGACCAGGCAGCGGGGTGAACCAATCCAGGTCTCCAACACCGACCGCAGACAACGTCGCCCACAAAACACCGTGAGCGATATGACCGTAGAGGAACTACGACGGCTTATTGTCGACCAAACGGGCCCTATGTTGAACGCCCGCATAGAGGGTCTGGCAAGAAGGCTGCCGCCGGAAGAACACATCCGGCCACTGTTGGCAGCCGATAAAAGGAAGACTGTGGCAGAAGCCACGCCATCAGGAGAAGACTCGGCAGGGCGCTCTCGAGTAACTCCCGCTTCATCTAAGGGAGCGAAGAAGCGCAAGGCCAAAAGGACCAGCTTGGCTGCTGCTGCAGCAGCTGCAGCTAGATTGCAAGCCACATCTACTCAAGAGGAGGCACCTCCCCCACCTCAACCATCTAATGGTGGCTGGGAGACGGTCGGTAAACAGGGAGCTCCGTCGAAGCCGACGAAGGGGATCCCACGGCCGCCCAAGAAAAAGAAACAAAAGAAGAAAGTGACGTTACGTCCACCTCAGACGGCTGTGGTTGTGCTTAAGCTGCAGCCCGAAGCCATAAATAAGGGGGTGACGTACGCCGATATCCTGGCTCAGGCGAAGGATAAAGTAGACCGCACCATCATTGGCTCGGGTCTCAAAATACGGGTTGCCGCGACAGGAGCCCGCAAAATTGAGATCGCTGGTGACGACAACAGCGCGAGAGCTGATCGGCTGGCTGAAAAGCTGGCCCAAATTGCAGGCCCGGAGGTGGAAGTTTCGAGGCCAACCAAGACGGCTGCTTTTCGAGTGTCTGGCCTCGACGATGCAGTCACGGCCGAGGAAGTAAAGTTGGCCGTAGCCACAACGGGAGGGTGCCCAGAGACAGCCGTAACAGTCGGAACCATACGCCGAAGTCGCCTCGGTCTCGGTACCGTTCTGGTGCGGTGCCCGGTTGCCGCCGCCAAGCAACTATCTGTAGGCGGCAATAAACTACTAGTAGGCTGGGTCTCGGCGGTTATTCATCACCTACCGTCGAGACCCATGAGGTGCTATAAATGCCTCGAGGTGGGCCATGCCCAGGAAATGTGCTGGGCTGCGGTGGACAGGAGTGGCCTCTGCTATAGGTGTGGCCAGCCTGACCACCAGGCTAAAGATTGTACGGCCAAGCCGCATTGCGTGCTGTGTGCGGCGGCAAAATTAAGCGCAGGCCATACACTGGGGGGAAAGTCCTGCAAAGCCCCCCGGTCGCAACCAGAGAAGCAAAAGCAGGCGTCCACGGCCCCTCCGCCCAGAGCTGAAACCAGCCTACCAGCGGAGGCCATGGAGACGGCTGCCACAGTAGAGGCGGCTATGTGTAGCGGGGTAGCCTAGGCAAACCCCGCTGAGAGGGCCGGGCGGCGGAAACGGGGAATTTCCGTCGTCCACACTAGGGCTCTCGTGGTGGCAGGGCGCGTTTGTGTTTCGGCGCGCCCGCACCGTTGGAGGAGCTTCTGAAGCTCTAATATGATGGGGTCTTCCACAGGACCGCCGGCGACGAACCGCGGTAGAATACTCCGATCCCGTGGTTCGCCGCACTTGCGGCAGACGGAACACCCTTAGGTTTTTAGTGGACACACCACATAACCACTCAGTCTCCCCGTGGCTGGGTGGTATGCGAAGGCATTTTCCTAAGGTTAAAAAAAAAAAAAAAAAAAAAAAAAAAGGTTAGGTTAGGTTAGGTTAGGTTCGGCGGCGGGCCGCGGTAGTATCATAGTTTCCCGTGGCCCGTCGCATAGCGGCAGACGGAACACCGGGGGGTTTTAGTGGGTATGCCCGTCAGCATTTTACTGACGGGTGAGTCCCACATAACCCCGCCGTCTCCCCAACGGTGGGGTATGCGTAACGCATTTCCCCCCGTAAAAAAAAAAAAAAAAAAAGGTTAGGTTAGGTTAGGTTAGGTTGGGGTGCAAGGTCGGATAGAACCTCCACGTGTGCCCGGCCCATTGTAGGTCCCACTTCACACGTGCGGTGGGAACGACAATGGGTTCGGGACGGTGCATCCTGGGCGCCTTCGTATATAATTCCTTTGGGGATTGCATACGACGGCGGCTAATAATCCGACAACAGGGGGGGAGCTCGGCTGGCTGACCCGGGTAGCCTGGGTAACGGCAGCCGAGCAGGGGTATACCGTAACCCCGTACATGGTGCGGGGCCGGGGGCTGTCATCCTTCGGGATGGGGGCCGCGAGGAAGAAAACCTCTTTAAAAAATTACGAGAGGGGGGACCTTACGGTCTGTTCTGCACGTCGCCCTCTGATTGCAGAGGGTTGTAACGTAGCAGGCATGGGAGGCGGCGGAGTAGCCGCGGGACCCATCTTTCCGGGTAGCGGTAGTTTGGGTCAGAGGAGCCAGTTGTGGCTTCGGAGACGGGCGACCTTTCAGGTTGCGGCTTCGGGTCGGCGTCCCAGACGTTTCTGGGTAGCGGCGACGCGATTCGGGCTCGACCGGCGTCCTGGACATTCCGGGTAGCGGCGGTGCGAGCGTGGGCGGCGGGTCTGCTGGATCGCTAACGCGACCAGTGGACAGGTATTTGATGCCAACCGTTGGCCAACCCGTAACCCCACGTTGAGCGCGGCCGGGGGGGACTGCCCTTCATTGGGTGACCCTACGAGGAGCATACCTCTATAAAAAACCCTAATCCCAAGCAAGCTGCGCGGCGAGGGGATGAGTGGCTGTTGGGTGAACAGTCGTAAGGTAGCCTCTGGAGGAGGGGACCGGTGGACCCCCTACCTTCACAACCCTACACTTGCCCGGGTAAGGGACCTCTGCCCGGGTGGACTGATTAATTGTCACCATACTCGTGGGACGTAAATGGAAAGCTTAAATTTCAAAAATATGTTCGGAGGAGGAGCAGGCGAGAAGCCTAAGAAGAAGGAGGAGGAGCCGCGAAAGACTGCATCTAAGCAGTCCGCGGAAACAGCGGAGAAAGGGAAGTCATCGGCGGCCGTATTCAAACGACCAGCCGATAAATCTGAGAGGGCTGAGAAGCCGAGGAATACGGTTTCTGCTCCATTGAGTCGGAGCACTTCATGCTCGTCTTTAATGGACGAATCAGACGACAACCTAACTGAGGCGGTGCCGGGACGCAAACGCTCGCGATCTCGTGCGAGAGGATTGCGCGGCAACAGCGAAGACGACGAAGAAACCACCCCGGCGAAGTTGGCGACTGCAGAACGACGCGGTCGTGGCCGCTGTGCTATCACGGGGCGATTTATAGGTTTGGGCAAGGCGAAGGCCGACTTAGCCGCTGCCGAAGCGGACCAACTAGCCCAGTCAGCGGAGGAGGCCCTAGCGGCGGAGACCCGAATCCGCCCACCAAAACCTAGAGCAGAGATTCGCATGCAGGCTGCCGACTTTGAAGAAATGGCTACATGCGAACTTCAGAGAGTAGCAATGGATGGCGTTAAGGCGGTGCTCAACGTGGCCAAAACATCCGCGAACCTCAAGGGCACCAGCGTTAAGGCTCTCCGCGATGCAGCAGACCTGATCGCGAGAGCCATGGATGGCATTGTCAGCCGCAACACAGCGGCCGATACAAAAAGACTGGAGGATCGGCTGCAAAAAACGACGGAGGAGCTGTCGCGGACTACGGCCGAAAATTCCCGCATGCAACGAGACAATGCCACCCTACGTGACGAGGTGGCGGGTCTGCGTCGCGAGGTGCAGTTGCTGCGGGAACAACTGGAGCGTACACAGGGCGGGCCTGATCTGCGGATACCAGCGGGGCGCAGGGCAGAGACTGTCGGCACAATGTCGGTCGACGAACTCCGACGCTTGATAGCGGAGCAGGCCGGCACGATGCTCAATGCCCGCATTGAAGGACTGCAGAGCCGGCTGCTACCAGAAGAACGTCGGCGGCCGCCACTGGCAGCAGACAAGAGGACGACGCCAACGCCTGCGCCGACAGCGCAAGCTGTAAAACCTGGCCCACCCAAGGCTGCCAATGCTCCACCCGGGCGAGCAGCCAGGAAGAAGGCCAAGAAGAAAGCGAAGAAGCTTCAGAAGGCTGGTGCTACAGCACCTTCGTCAGAGGGCCCACTCCTGGATGTTCCCGCTCCCGTTCCCACAACCGAGGAGCCCTGGCAAGTGGTGGAAAAGCGGGGCGCTAAACAGAAGCAGCGCCCAGTGTCAGCGAGGGAGAAAAAGAAAAAGGTGTCCAAGGTGAAGCTCCGCCCACCACAAACGTCGGCGGTAATAATTAAAATCAGGCCGGAAGCCATTGAACAGGGGGCGACGTACGCTCAGACACTCCTGGGGGCGAAGCGCCAAGTCAACCCCCAGGACTATGGCTGTCAGGGCGGCTTCTCTATAAGGCCAACACAAACGGGGGCCCGAAAAATAGAGTTGCCAGTCGGCGAGAACGGCGACAATGCCGACAAACTCGCCGAAAAACTGAGAGGGCTCCTCGACCCAAATCTGGTCGAGATCTCCAGGCCCACGAAATGCGCGGAGTTCCGCGTGTCGGGCCTGGACGACACAGTTACGGTCGAGGACGTCAGGGCGGCTGTGGCAACAACGGGTGGGTGCCCAGAGTCGGCTGTGAGCGTTGGTGATATTCGCTCCAGCCGATTCGGGATGGGTGCCTGCCTTGTAAGATGCCCGGTGTTGGCCGTCAAACGGCTCTTGGAGGGCGGTAGGAGGTTATTGGTGGGCTGGGTCTCTACGGTAATTAGTGTTTTGCCGCAGAGACCTATGCGGTGCTTCAGGTGCCTTGAGGTGGGACACGTTCGCGCGGTGTGCGAGTCGGTGGTGGACCGGTCTGACGTCTGTTATCGCTGCGGGAAGACCGGCCACAAAGTGGCGGAATGTTCGGCCACGCCGCGCTGTGTGATATGCGCAGCGGCCGAAATAGCGTGTGACCACCCACTGGGCGGCCGAGGCTGTCAGGCTGTCCAGTTAGGAAGGAGGGCGGCAAACAGGCCCAAAAAGAGGACGGCCGTGCCATCGGCTCCTAGCGCTACGGCTGCTGGTCGGACCGAGGCAATGGACGTAGCCGCCTCGGTGGCGGCAGAGTAACGCCATGACGGGATAGGGCCATAAGGCCTAGACCCCATCGTTGGTGAGAGTCGGGCGGCAGAAACGGGGCATTTCTGTCGTTCACTACAGGGCTCTCGTGGCGGATGGGCGCGTTTCGTGTTTCGGCGCGCCGCATCGAGTTTAGGGACTTTGAAGTTCCCACAAGAGGGGTCCTCTTTGGACCGCCGGCGGCGGGTCGCGGTAGTGCCTTGTTTCCCGGGACCCGTCGCATAGCGGCAGAGGAAACACCCAGGGGGTTTTAGTGGGTTCAAGCCCCACATAACCCCCCTGTCTCCCCGTGGCAGGGGGGTATGCGAAGGCATTTCCCCATGGACAAAAAAAAAAAAAAAAAAAAAAAAAAAAGGTTAGGTTAGGTTAGGTTAGGTTGGGGTGCTGGGTCGGATAACCTCCAAGGGTGCCCGGATCATTGTAGGTCCCACTGCATACGTGCTGTGGGAAAGACAATGTTCTCGGGACGGTGCACCCCGGGCGTCGTCGTATGTAATCTCTTCGGGGATCGCATACCACGGCGGCCAATAATCCGACATGGTAGGAACCTGCACGCCGCTCTCTGATTAGCAGAGAGTAGTAGCGTAGCAGGTATAGGTAGGAGACGCCCTGGCCACGTTAGCTAGGTAGGCGTAGGTAGGTGTTAGGCGGTAGGGTTAGGAATGTTAGGTGTTAGGGTTAGGTAGGAGTGTGGCCTTGGTGAGTAGGCTTCGGGCCAGCGTCCTGGGGGTAACCTGGGCAGCGGTGGCGCGATTCGGGCTCGACCGGCGTCCTAGATAATCTGGGTAGCGGCGGTGCGAGTGGGGCGACGGGCTTGTTCGGTCATGAATTCATGTCTGAACGGCAAGCTTCGGCTGCCGTCGGCTAAACCGTAACCCCTCGTTGAGCGGGGCCGGGGGGGCTGCCCTTCATTGGGTGATCCCGCGAGGAGTCAACCTCTCTAAAAAATCCCCAATCCTAAGGTAGTCACGGGCCGAGGGGATGTGTGGCCAATGGGAAATTGGTTCCAACGTGACCTCTGGAGGGAAGGAATGGTGGACCCTTCCCTTCACAACCCTACACTTACCCGGGTACAGGGGGCACTGCCCGGGTGGACCGTTTTTTCCCCCACGCTCGTGGGAACTTTATGGATAAAGAATCAAATAAAAACGCACCTAAGGACGATGAAGGAGAGGAGATGGCAATGTTGGGCTCAGACTCTGGCTCCAACTTGTCGGGGGATAAGGTGGCAGAGTCACCTGCAGAGAGGCGGAAGCGCAAGCGGAGACGACTGTTCTCAAAGAATGAAGCTGGTGCTGCAAGACCTGACTCTGGTTCTAACTCGGAGGAATCCGAAGTGGCTGTCGGGGCATTTACCCGAAGTAAAAGTAGAGGACGTCCACCCACAACTGGACAGTATGTCGGATTGGCTAAGGCTAAAACCCTTTTTGTGGAGGCTAGGAGACGTGAGCTGGAGCTGGTAGCGGAGGAGGAGATGGCTGACCTAGCTCAGCAGACCAGACTTAGAAGGGAAAACAGAGCAGAGGCTATGGCAGGCAATCCGAGTGAAGAAAGGACAGCTGAGGCACTTGTGATGCAAGTCAAGGATGACCTACAAGTTGTCCGGAAGGTAGTCGCGAACTCCAAAAACCTCAAAGGGACGTTTGCAAAGTCCCTAAAAGAGGCTGCGGCGTCCATTGAGGAGGCGGTGGGAACACTGAGGTGTCGCACTATAGGAGAGGACAATGACAAGTTGTTGGCTGATAACACTCGTCTGAAGGCCGAAATGGAGGACCTAAAAAAGGAGGTAGCCGAGGTGAAATCAGCGTTGGTAGAAATGCGGCGAAAATGCAGGTGTGGGCAGGGATTGAACCCTACTACGCCTGCTACTGACTGCGGACGGCAACCAGACCAGTCATTGGTGGACCAGAACCTGATGAGAGAGGTGATGTTGCAAGTCGGAGAGATGGTGTCAACCAGGCTGCAGTCGCTGGAGGAAAGGCTGCTGCCAGCAGAACGATTGCGTCCGCCATTGGCGGCAGATTTGTCAAGGGTGAGAAGCTCTTTTCCGTCGGCACCACCGGTGCTAAAACGGAAAAGACCAAAGAAGACAAAGAAGAGCAAAGCGGGAAGGGCCAAGGCTGCACCTTCTGCAGTTAGAGCTCCGATCCCGACTCCAGTCCTGGCGCCACTGTCGGTGGCACAACCGATTGAGAGAACTACGCGACAACCTGTAGAGGGCGTGTGGTCGCAAGTTGGTGCCCGTATTACAAGGGCGAGGAATAATGAAAGAGCAAGGCTGGGCCCAGGTCAGCCCGCGGCTGTTGGTGGAGGAAAGGTGTCAGTACAGCCGACGCGGTCGGCGAGGTCGATCCTTCGTCCACCACGTTCGGTGGCTGTCGTTCTGACATTGGATCCGGAGGCGGCGAACAGGGGTGAAACATATGCGGCGGTGCTCACAAAAGCGAAGCAAAGTATTAACTTGGACGAGCTAGGCATTGATCGCTCCAAGTTCAGGTTCAGGGAGACCAAGACTGGGGCTCGAATGATTGAGCTGAGTGGAACAACATCAAGCGAGAAGGCGGATGCGCTTGCAGAGCAGTTGAGAGACGCTTTGGCGGGAAGCGTCAAAGTGGCGAGACCAACCAAGACTGCAGATTTGCGTATTTCATGGCTGGATGACTCGATAGTAAAGTCAGACGTGCATGCTGCGGTGGCTGAAAAGGGGGGATGTTCTGCCGAATCTATCAAGGTCGGAGAGATCCGGCGTGGGACGGGAGGTCTTGGCACTGTTTGGGTACGGTGTCCTGTATCAGCTGCGAAGGCTTTGGTGGAGGCGGGAAGGCTATTGGTTGGCTGGAGCTCTGCGCAAGTTTCAGTGCTGGAGCCACGGCCTATGAAATGCTTTCGATGTCTGGAGGTTGGACATACACGGCCAATGTGTACAGCTGAGGTCGATCGTAGTGCTCTTTGCTATCGCTGTGGCAGGGAAGGGCACAAGGCTGCAGCTTGCTCTGCAAAGCCGCACTGTCCTGTCTGTGCGGAGGCGGGCCGTTCCGCGGAGCACAGCGTGGGCACAAGACTGTGCCCTCCACAGCCAAGGAGGGCTCCAGCCGCTGGTGTAGCAGCAGCGTCGGCGGGTGCGACTCAGTCGCAGGTGGAGGACACGATGGATATCAGCCATGGATAGAGTCATCTCAGCTCAATTCCTCCAGGCGAATTTGAACCACTGCGCTAGTGCACAGGATCTCTTTATGCAATCAATGCGGCAGTGGTCAATCGACATCGCGGTGGCTGCCGAGCCTTATTTCGTTGCCTCCCGTTCAAACTGGTTTGGGGATGAGAGTGGTCTCGTGACTGTGATACGGTCGGAATTCTCTTCCACTCCATCTTTGCGACTTAGAGAGCGCGGACCTGGCTATGTGGCACTACAGTGGGGCTGCAATGTTCTGATCGGGGCGTACTTCTCCCCTAACAGGGTACTTTCGGAGTTCGAGGCTTTCATGGACCGACTAAGCGAGGTGGTGCGTAGGGCAGCCCCATATCCTGTCATCGTTCTCGGGGACCTCAATGCCAAGTCCACCACTTGGGGCTCGCTATCTACGGATCCACGGGGGGAAGTGGTCGAGGACTGGGCAGTTGGGTCTGGTCTAACGCTGCTTAATCGGGGAAATGTTCCTACGTGCGTCAGACCGCAGGGAGATTCTATCGTGGATGTCACCTTCGCCTCCCCTTCCCTGGTACCATCAGTATCAGGGTGGAGAGTCATTGTTAGGGAGGAATCATTGTCCGATCATCGGTACATCCGCTTTGGTTTTGGTCTGTCGGGGGCAGCAGGTGTCTCGAGTCGCACTTCGGCGGGCACAGCATTTCCTCGCTGGGCCCTGACGAAGTTGAAACGAGATATCCTAGTTGAAGCGGCGATTGTTCAGGCCTGGTTCGCCGAGCCGGCTGCTCCTCTGGAGGATGTGGATGAGGGTGCTGAGTTGTTGGCTGGTGCAATGCAGGCAGCCTGTGATGCTTCCATGCCACGAGCTAAGCGCATACCTCCCAAGAAGGCGGTATACTGGTGGTCCCAAGAGCTGACGGACCTTCGTGCGGGCTGTATTGCTGCACAGAGGGCATATACTCGACATCGGAGACTCCGAATTCGGGATGCGGACTTTGAGCTTCGTGAAGGGGAATTGCGAGCATGTTACAAGGCCGCCAAGAAGGAACTGCAACTTGCAATTTGCAAGGCAAAGGAAAGCGCGAGAAAGGAGATGTTGGCTGGCCTTAATAGAGACCCTTGGGGGCGTCCATATAAATGGGTGCGCAGTAAGCTGGGTAACGCGGGCCCTCCGGTCACGGAGTCACTAGACCCAGGGTTGCTAGAGAGTGTGGTTGACAGCCTATTCCCAAACCAGGATAGATTTGTCCCACCTCAAATGAATCCATGGAGTAGTAGTATGGCATCCCAGGAAGCTCCAATGATCACGGCGGAAGAATTGGACGATGCTTTTTTAAGGTTGCGGGCGAAGAATACGGCCCCAGGACCTGATGGGGTGCCTGGTCGTGTCTGGGTCTTAGTCGAGGAGGTTGTGAAGGAGCGTTTTTGCTGTCTTCTCAACAAATGCCTGGAGGTCGGAAGATTCCCGGCGAGATGGAAAGTGGGCAAGCTCGTGCTCTTGAGAAAGGAAGGTCGTCCAGAGTCTAGTCCCTCGGCCTATAGGCCTATTGTACTATTGGACGAGGCGGGAAAGATGCTTGAACACATTCTCGCCTCCCGCATTGTCGAGCACTTGGCTACGGTTGGGCCCGATTTGGCTGATAGCCAGTTTGGATTCAGAAGGGGTCGATCTACAATTGATGCCGTGAAACGCCTAAAACAGCTCTCTGATGATGCGATTGCAAGTGGTGGAGTGCTTCTGGCTGTGTCCTTGGACATAGCCAATGCTTTTAACACGCTACCACTAGATTGCGTCCTGGAAGCGCTACGGTATCACAGGGTACCTTTGTATTTGCAGCAGCTGCTGGCCGACTATATGCGCGGTCGTCAGGTGGTATACATTGACCGAGACGGGCGGATCGTGAGAAAGGACGTAACATGCGGAGTACCGCAGGGGTCGGTGCTCGGTCCTCTTTTATGGAACGTTGGCTATGACTGGGTGTTGCGGGGAGCGCTTCTGCGGGGCCTGTGTGTCATTTGCTATGCGGATGATACTCTGGTGACTGCTAGTGCCAAAACGCAGGAAGCTCTGCTGCTTGGTGAGGTGGGTGTGCGACATGTAGTGCAACGCGTCGAAAGACTTGGGCTTCATGTTGCGCTTAATAAGACTGAGGCACTGTGGATGCATGGGCCTCGTAATAAGCCGCCTCCAGGATCTCGGCTTGTTATCGGTGGTGTTGTGATCGAGGTGGCAGCGAATATGAAGTACCTGGGTTTGGTGCTGGATAGTAGGTGGACCTTCAAGGAACACTTCCAGCGCATCTCGCCGAAGCTGGTGGCTGCTGCTGGTGCCCTGGCAACACTTCTTCCCAATTTAGGAGGGGCAAGTGGATTGGTTAGGCGATTATATGCGAGGGTGATTCGCTCGATGGCACTCTACGGGGCGCCAATATGGGTCGACTCATTAGGTGCAGAAAACAGGGCTCTGTTGCGAAGACCCCAGCGGATTATGGCGGTAAGGCTGGTCCGGGCGTATCGGACTGTATCCTTCGACGCGGCGTGCATGTTGGCAGGTACTCCGCCCTGGGAGCTGGAAGCCGAAGTGTTGGGCACTGTGTACAGCCGCTGTGCGGAGATGCGGAGAACCAGGTCCACCCCAATGCCTGAAGAGGTTAAGCGGTGGAGAAAGAGAGCGCAGGAAAGTATGTTCGTGCGCTGGCAGGAGCTGCTTGGACGATCGACATCTGGGCAGCGCACTGTAGAGGCGATTTTGCCAGTATTTCGGCAATGGGTAGAAAGAAAGGAGGGCAATCTTTCCTTCCGGCTAACGCAAATCCTCTCGGGACACGGATGTTTTGGGAGGTACTTGTGTATGATTGCAGGGAGGGAACGAACGATGCGGTGCCATCACTGTGACGCGGCGGAAGATACGGCTCTACACACGCTGCGTGACTGTCCGGCGTGGGACAGGGAACGAACGCATCTGTGTTCTGTCGTAGGGCAGGATCTATCGCTTCCGGCTGTGGTAAGTGCTATGGTTGGAAGTGGAAGGGCATGGCATGCTATGGCATCATTCAGTGAAAGGGTGATGTCACAGAAGGAGGCAGCAGAGCGCGAGCGGGAGGAGAATCCTCTCGCGGATGTGGCTCGGCGTCGACGTACGGGGAGAAGGAGGCGGCAGTATGGTAGGTCTCCTCCTTTAATGTAGCCAGACCGCAGCCGTGAGGGGTGGGAGACTGTCGTGGCCGCATTGCACGGACTGAGCTTGGTTGGGAGTGTCCAGGAGTTCACTCGCCTTCTAACAGGTAAGGGTAGTGCCAAATGGGAGTCCCCCCAATGTCGGGGGGAGCGGTGGTGTCCATTGGGACATCTTTGGGGAGTGGGTTGCGGTAGAATGCTAACGCATTTACCCGGGGCCTACTCCCAGACAGTAGGTGGCACCTCGTGAGGTTTTTAGTGGGTATGCCTCCAAGCCTTCATCGGGCACTAGGCCGGATGGGGGCATGGAGGAGAGTCCCACATAACTGCTTTCTCGCTCCCATGGAAGGCAGTATGCGTAACGCATTTCCCTCACGTTAAAAAAAAAAAAAAAAAAAAAAGGTTAGGTTAGGTTAGGTTAGGTTAGGTTAGGTTAGGTTTTTTTTTTTTTTTTTTTTTTTTTTTTTTTTTTTTTTTTTTTTTTTTTTTTTTTTTTTTTTTTTTGTCGCTGTTCCTCTAACGTAATCAGAGACCTTATTTGCGGTTCTGTTTTTACAATTGTTGTTTTACTACTCTTTCATACTAGTTCTCGCTTGTTTTCTTCTCGTACTTTCATTCAACATACTTGTTCTTTCTTACATTCATCTCTTTCTTTCTGTTAACGGATGGGATGTCCGCCTAGTTTCTATCTTTATTTGTATCTTTATTTCTATCTTTATTTCTATCTTTATTTATATCTTTATTCATTATTCGGGTAAATAAAGGGTGACTCACTTTCTAAGATTTTGTTTTTCTTACATAGTTTTTTATGCTTATTTGTTATGCTTGTGAGCTTACATTCATAATTTCTATTGTCTATTCTTAATTCTTATTATATTGTTTTACACAATTATGTTCTTATGTCTATATCTTAAGTGCTATTTGTTACATTGATTACATCTTGTTTTAAGTTACATATAATTCTATGTTATTATTTCTATCGTGATATACTAATACACAGTTCATTATTACTAGATGTCTATGTAGGTTGTATACAATATCGTCCTCTACTTATAGTTGTTATTCTATCTTTTACTTATTTTAACATAACATCTGTCAGTACATAGTTCAGTTGTTCTTATTCTATTATTTTATCTTACTATGTATATATATTCTTATACTATATTACCATTACATTAATTGTATCAATAGACTTAAGTTTGTCTTTTGGGTTTATGTCTATGATGTTATAATCCTAATTACTCTTTTGCCTGTTTGTTTTGCCATAATATTGATTATAACGCGTATGTATGCCGATGGATACATATTTGTTATACGTTTATTTTACTTCTTATTTTCTACTTTATTGTTCAGGGGATTATTTTTAGTTTATCTGTTTTGTCAAATTATTGTTTGTGTTGTTTTTTATTTTATGTCACTATATCTTTTGGCTTATTTATAATTATTGCCTAGTTTCTTTTATAACGCCTATATATACTTTATTTATATATAATTGTTATATATTAAATGCATTATTTTTGTTTATCTTGTTCTGTGACGAGTTTATTTTTGGGTTATTATTTTCTTAGCTCATCACCGTTGTTAACCAACTGTGCTTTGCTGAGTGTGTTTGTCAAGTAGTTGTATTTGTGTTTTTGTATGTGTCTGTGTTTTGTGTAGTCTGTAATGTTTTTGTTTAGTGTAGATTTTCGCTGGGTGGGATACTAAGTATGTCATCCAGCGAATGCTTGAGGTGTGGTGTGTTACATGTAAGCTGTGGTGGATCGTGCTAAGTAGTCCCACTTTTGTCGCACGGGGCATTCGTCGCTGAAGGCGCTGTGTTCACGATTGTCTAATTTGGCTTTAGTGCAGTTGCAACATTGTGGTGCTAATCCGGCCTGTCTGTCCGGACAATCTTGTCTCATGTGCAGGCCTCCACAATGGCCGCACTTTTCAGCGCCCTCAGTGCAGAACCTTCTGCCGTGTCCGTACGCCAAACATTTGGAACATTGTATGAGGGGAGACTGATCCTCCACTCTGACCCTCTGGAGGTCAACGTGGAGAAAGCCAGCCCCCGTCATACGCTGCCAGATTCTTGGTCTCACTTGAATGACAACGTGAGCAGTTTGGGGATTCCTTGTTTGCTTCTTATATTTGATGGAGAGGTCTCGTTCTTCCTCCGTGGCATCCTGGAAGATGGTGTCGTTCTGGGCAAGAATGGCCTGGATCACCTCCTCGTCATTATTGTCCAGGACGACGTCTCTCAGGATTACCAGCGGATCTTTATTTTTGATATCCATGAACTGGAGATCCCTTCCTGCTGTCTCAATTTTGTCTTTTACTCGTTTGAGTTCTTCTTTGGTTGTGCATCCAACTATGACCTTTTGGTCCCTCGCTTTTCGCACTCTATCTATCTTCAATCCCTCTTTTTTGGCGTTTATTACTTCTCTAACGACTCCAATTACCTCGTCGTTTGTGAGCATTGGATTTTTGGAGGTAATGACGATAGAGTGCAGCGCCGGTTGTTGGACACAATGCCTTGCTGTGACGTTGGCATATGTTCTCTTGGTGGTATGGGTCTTGTGTGTGTATTCGCGGGCCGGTCGCTCTTCCGTGGGGGAAAAGGTTTCCAGCAACTGTGTAGCTCTCTGCAGCTCTTTTCGCATTAAGTCTTGGTGGTTCTTGAGCGCTTGGAGTTGTTCCTCTTGGTTTTTGATTAGTTGCTGGAATTCCTCTCCGCCTATCCCGCCGTTGTTCGCCTCATTGAGGCGTGCATCGACGAGCGCACACAGGTCGTCGACTTTTCCCTCAACTCGGTCGGCCCGCAATCCTCCTTGTTTGGTACCCTGCTTTGTCCATTTTGCCGCAGAGGTCTCCGTCGTCTTCTCTACAAAGGTCTCGAGGCCATGAAAGCGTCCCTCTATCACCTCTTCCAACTCTGCAATACGATCGATTATGGTCTGCTGGGATGAGAGGCTTGCGTCATGGCGGGCCGCGGTTGACTTTGCGGCTTCTTCCTGCTCCTTTATCCTCTTCCCTATCTCGAAAAGGATGGTTAGCCCCTTGTCGGCTGTCTCCAGCAGGAACTGTTTAACATCTCTCCGCAGTCCCGTGTAATCGGCAATCCTTATTGGAATCTCTTCCATTGCCTTCATTAGCTCCTGCAGGAGACAGTCGTCCGTCTTTTCTTTAATCCCCGCTCCGGTCCTTATGAGCTTCTCCATTAGGCTGAGTGAACGCCTTTTCACTTGTGGCCTCTTGATGAAAGTTGTGCCCGAGTCTTGATTAGGAGATTGCTCCGGGGAGACGGAAGATGATGTGCCAGCTTTCGGCTTTATCGGTGGTGACCTGACCATCGACATGTTGTTAATATTTATTTTCTTTTATGTTGCAGGTGGTGCGGGAGTGAGGGTGTCAGCTGTGAGGGTGCGAGTATGTGAGTAGTACGTGGGAACAGCTCGTCAGTAGTACGGTAAAATGTAAGTATTAATTCTATTGTGCACTCTCAAAAGAGGTGTGCACATTTGTGTATATTTTAATGCGTTAAATTTAGTTTTATTTGTTTGCAGGTGCGGTCCTACTTGATGGGATGCAAGGAGCAACTACGTCTTTTCCTACTTAGGTGGGTGGCTGCTCGTATACTGTCGGAAACAGTAAGGTCGACCACGTTTGTCACTTATAGTGAGTCTTAGGCTAAAACTAATATACACCCTCAAAAGAGTGATGCGTATATATGTCAATTAAAAAGCTAAAAATTTTTTCCCTATATATCACGTATATTTTTGTGATTTTTCTCCCACTTGCAGGTAAGTTACGCCGCTGCTGTTGGGTAGGTGTAAGTAGAAAAAATTTTTAGATGATTTTTAAGAGGAAAAAATTTTTTCAAAAAATTATTTTTTGTACAATTTTAAATTTCTGCCGGGGCAGTTTTGTGTACTTTTAAAAACCCTTTAAAATGAGGGGTCGCACTCCCCTGTAGGTCCAATATCTCCGGAGATATGGCGCCTTGAAAATTCGGGGGTGGGGTACCGGGGGTGCGGGGGGGTGAGGTGGGGGGGGGGAAGGTTTCGTGGGGGTGCGATTGGAGGGGTCGGGGGTCAGGGGGGTCAGGAGGGGGTCAGGGGTTTCAGGGGTGAGGTGCCCTTACCTCCCAGACAGAACAGAACCAAAAAATGAAATAAAATTTACAAAAAATATACAAAAAAAAAACTTTTTTGGGGGACCCTTACCGCCCAGGTACGAATGTGGCAAGGTGCCCCTGTACTCCTAGGCACGGCAAAAACAAAACCAGAAATTTTGAGTACAAAAAATTTGCAAAAAATCCTTTCCCCGAGGTGCCCTTACCTCCCAGACGCAACAAGACCAAAGTGGAATAAAATGACGTTACGAAAACTACAAAAAATTTACAAAAAATACAAAAAATACAAAATACAGTGTGGCAAGGTACCCCTAGTCACAACAAGAAACAAAAACTAAAGAATTTAATACAAAAATTTACAGAAAAAATTTTTTCCTCCGAGGTACCCTTACCTCCCAGACGCGTCAGTAAAATAATGGATAAAATAAGTTACGAAAATGCACACGATAAAGCCGGAACAAATTTAAGTTAAACTGCAAAAATTTAACAATTTTTTCAAAATTTTTTGGGTGCCCTTACCACCCAGACACTATAAAATATGGTAATTTTAATGATTATATAGAAAATTTAAGATTAAGGTTAATTTTAATTTGTCTTAGGTAGTGAACTTACGATAATTTATTTAATGATTAATCGGCCAAAATTTAATAGAGATAAATGTAACGATAAGTTTACTGACGGAAAACTTAACAACGGAGACCTGGTAACGGAAATTTTATCCGGTTGTATTAAAGTGGGGCAAAAAGCGGGTTAATCTATTAATGCATTTGCCTGCAAAGTTATCTCGTAATTTTAAGAACTTTCTGCTGTGCATTCCCTATCCTGTAACTCTGGAGGGTTTTATGTTATCAGGTTGTTCCGTGTGTCCCCGGGTTGCTTAGGGGATGCCCCACGCCTGGATGTATAATTTTGGTAAACAACCCCTAAACGTTGGTCAGGGGGTTAGGCGGGGTTAGGATTAAAGAACAGGTGCAGCTACAGTTTGTAGTTGTTTTTGTTGTTCCCTAAGCAAAATCTCTATTTTTATCTCTATTCCTGGACCAGGTCACTACCGCCCAGCTTTACCCTAAGTTTGGTTCCAGGGGGTGCCAGGGTTAATTTCTTATGAGGGTTTATAATATTGCAAATTTCGAAAGATTTTACACAAATTTAAAGTCCAATTGCTCCCAAACTACTATACCTAAAATTTTGATTTCTGCTCTAAAATCGGTTTTGGAGCAGCCCCTATCCCTTTCTGTCCCTAAAAAATTTATTTTTCAAAATTTGGGGAAGTCAATTTCCAAGTCGCGATCTCCGACCAACTTGATGTGCGGTTGGTATCTCGACCTAAGAATCTTCAGAGTGCCAGCGCTCGGAGTCTGTTCAAGATATTCGGATTTTGGTTTTTTACTCATATAGGGCTACTGCTCAACTTTATAAGGCATAAATTTCAGAATTTTTTAATATAATTTGAATTTTATAACAAGCTTTACAATTTTATGTCCCGTGGACCCAACTGTTTTTGTCACTTCCTTAAAAACTATACGATTAAAAGCAAACTTTTTTATAGTAACTACTAAGAAACCAATCCTACTTAACTATCTTAACTTATATATTGGGGTAGTAACCCTCATCCCTTAGATTTCGAGCAGCTAATGTTTTGACCTTAGGGTCCTGTCGGGTTAGCTGCTCGATATCTCCGGTATTTCCCGGCGAAAATCCCTGAAACTTTTTATGTGTAATCTAAAGGAGGTAATTGAATTTATAAAAATTTAAAAAGAATATGCTATCGCTGAAAATTTTTGACAAAAAATTTTTAAAGTTCGGGGATTTTTACCGGGAATTGTAACCTTAAAATCTCCGTGGGTTGTGGTCCAATTTTCGCTTCCAAGGTGTCCTGTGACTCGGGGGGATGCTGCCTACACGCTGGTGCTAGTGGCTCCCGGCTCCTCCCTCAGGAACACTGACCACGTGCCACGTGGTTTTTGGAAAATTCGTTGTATCTTCTTAATTTTTCGCAGGAAAAATCTGGATTTTTCCCAGGTTGTAGAAGATGTCTCGACGCTAGTTTCTGCAGTACCCGATTGTGCGGTCACCGATCTTGTTCTCGTGGCGTTGACGTCGGAAGGTCGGGAGCACGTGGTTTTTCCGGTTTTTCGGGGAGAACTCTCTCAGTTCTCACCCGATCTCCTCCGTTTTTTCACTATTGCACTCCACTCGTTAATACGCACACAATGGTGTATCACACGACACAATCCGGGCACTTTTACTATTTTTGCTGATTTTTCGGCCGCGGAGCGACTTAAAAACGTGATGCTTGGGTCTGCGGGTGCGGCGTAACTGGTTAGGTTAGGTTAGGTTAGGTTAGGTTAGGTTAGGTTAGGTTAGGTTAGGTTAGGTTAGGTTAGGTTAGGTTAGGTTAGGTTTTTTTTTTATATTATCTTATTTTTTTAAAATAGTCAAACTGTTTCAGTTATTTAATAAAGTTTTTGCGAGAGGGGTTTGTTAAAGTACGTAGTTACAAACAAGGGTTGAGGCTAAGGATACCTCTCGCCTAGAGTGTAATTACAGAGATAGAGGAAGAGTTTGTAGACAGAGAGAGCCTACAAACTGGAAAGAACAGCAAGAGAAAAAGGAAAATAGAAGTAGAATGTAGCTTCTTTGAAGCTTAAAGTTATTAGTAATGAATAGTTTATAAATTATTATTGTATTATATGAAATGATTATATTATATGTTTATTGTTATAGATGGTGAACATTGGGAATAATGAAAACTTAGTCGAAGTCGTAATTAATACGCTCCTCCAATTTACGAAGGTAATTCAAGCGGGTTGGGCATTGATTTGAGGTGGACGAGTGATTAATATTAATATTAAGTTTGGTGTTTTTCAGGTTTAAATTGGAGCAGTTTATGCATTTAGCGGCGGAAGCGGAGTCTTTGCTGGGGCAATTTTTAAATTGATGGTCGCTGTTAGAGCAGTGGCTGCAATGGTGTATTTCGGAAGTGCAGTGCTTGCCAGTATGACCAAATTTTTGGCATTTGAAGCACTGCAGTAATGGGGCGTGCTCCTCAACATGTATACGGCGGTGGTCGATGTTTAATTTTTCGAATAAAATGGCTTTGCGCCATACATCGGGTGTCGCTCTGAAAATGACATTATAAAGTTTGTCATTCCTATTTTTTCTTGCTAGGCACGCTGTGAGTTCCGCACCTGGTTTTTCTAAGGCATTTTTAATTGGGGTATTTTGTGCTATTATGTAGTTTTTTATTTGGTCGTATTTAATGTCTTTGGGAATGCCTTTAACTATAAACATCGGCTGGAGAAGATGTGCCATTTCAGCCTTGACGTTGTTGTTATTTTTTAGGTTGTTAATTGTTTCAGCGCACTGTGTTTTGGTTTCAAATTGTACCTTGACTTTGTTGTTGGAGATAGGGTGATATTTGGTGGGTGCGTAGGGTACATTTTTAAAGCTATAGCTTTCTTGCCATTTAGTAGTAACTTCCTGGCGGGTGGTTGCAGCTGGAATCGTTATTATTATAGAGGGTTTAGTGGTTTTTTCAGTGGGTTTTATGGTTGTTTCGATTGGGGCTTTATTATTAGTTTTCACAGCGGTGGCGTATGATTGCGGGTTTGTATTGGTAAGGGTATTAGAAGTATTTCCTGAGTTGAATTCATCGTGGATGGTGTCTTTGATTATTTTCTTCAAGTGGTTTATGTCGAGCTTGCAATCGTGCTTAGGGATGGATTCTTTTATCATTGCTTTCAGGGTGTCTTCATTGAAGTTGCAGTTGTGTTTTGTTATTGTTGGAGCTATCGGAATGTTAAGCATATTGCGTACACTGTCATCAATTTCTTTAACGCTAGTTTGTATTACGTTGAGGAGGTGTATTACCCGTTTTTTTGTAACGTCGTTAGTACTGGCCGATTCCAGTAGCACCGCCATTTCATTAACCGATACAATTATCGAATCAGTTTCATTCGACAAGATGTCAGAAATATTGGTCTCGTATTCAGAGTCCGAGTGTTCAGAGTCAGAGTGCTCGGAGTGTTCCTGCGAGAAGTCGTGGCTGGTAGAATTAAAATGGGGAGAGGATAAGTTTTTTGAGGGTGCAGTTTTAGCTGTAGTGCTTTGGTTGGTTTTAGGTTTGTCCTTTTCCAGGGATGTTTTGTTGGTGTTTGTTTCAGGTAAGGATAGCACATTTTCGGATGCAGAAGGCGTTGGTGCATTGGGGGTGTTTTTGGTTCTAGCCGCGCTAGAGCGCGTTTGTATTTTGCGCATTGTCGGTGAAGACGCAGGCGGAAATTGGAGTATTAAGGACTTCCTATTTGACATATAGTATGTTAGCTATGCGTGATTGTGGTTCTACACAATACATGTAGTTGCACGGTTAATTAATATCTTAAGAAGAAACAAACAATTAAAAGGAATAAAAACTAATTAAAACCAAAATAAATACTTTTTACTTACAAAGAATTAAAAAACTATTAGAAATTTTAAAGATTTATAATAAGTCGAATTATTGTTCGATTTTGATGAAGTAAAAACTTACGTGCTAAACTTAATAATATCTTAACAGATATGTAGAAAAAAAAATAGGAAAATGATTGAAATTGGCGATTTATATGGTTTTACAACATGGAAAAATTTGTGTTAAAAAGAGTGAATTTTGGAGCTTTTAGAAAAACTGTGTTTACTGTTCGATTTGCTTCTTGCAACGATATATTATAAAGCTTGGGTAACTAAGTATCTATATTTAAACAAAATAAGAATAACTGATATAGTTCGGAAAAAATAAGGTTTTTAAATTCTAGTAAAATTAAGGTGTATTTTTGGTCGACTTTGAGAATTATTTTTTCTAAAACTAAAGTAGATATGAAAAAAAAATATTAAAATAAAAGTTAAATCTTAATGAGATATTTAATATAAAACTACAACTAAAACAATCGGTTAAAACCGAGAGAACTTATAGACTATGTAATATTGGTGAAAAAAGGTATTAAAAATTATAAAAGTTTTTAATGAATAAAAGTACTTATTACTATAGGTATTAAAACAATGCAATAATATTATATAAAGGTTAATAAGGGCTATATAAATATCCAAACAGATAAGGGAAATCTCTTGTGGATCTCGAGATATAAGGGTTTCTGTTTTGGTTAAAAATAGGTGTTTTTTGGTCAATTTTCGGGAATTTTTTCCTCTAAAACTATAAGAGATAGAGAAAAATGTTTTCTAGATTAAAGTTAGGATTCAACGAGATCTACAAAAGAACACAAACAAATTAAAAATTGGATAAAATAGAAAAAAGTTATGCGTGAAAAAGTGGTAAAATTGGGTCGATTTTTAAGGATTTTTTGGAAAAACGCTTATTTTCCGGAAAATTGTTAATAAATTTTCAGTTAAAAATATGGAAAAGATGCCTTAGGGGCCCTGCTAGCTATAATTGAAAACAAAATCAAAATCGGATAAAAGATGAATTTACTGTGAATTTTTTAAAATTTTGGGGTCGGCTGATTTTGCTCAAAAATGCACCTAAGCTAAGAGGGTCCCATACAAAAGACATCAACGCTCGGTCTGCTGACTCGGCAACATTGACTTTTGTATGGGGGAAAATTTTTGGGAATTTATTTTGGGAAAACTATTGGAGGGATCGATTTGGGGTCAAAGGGGGGTCGATAGAGGAGGTCGAGAGCTATGCTTGGGAATTTTTTCGGAAAAGTTGGGAAGTATTTAGTAGCAATTTAAGGGTGGTTAGGTTAGGTTGGTTAGGTTAGGTTAGGTTAGGTTAGGTTAGGTTAGGTTAGGTTAGGTTAGGTTAGGTTAGGTTAGGTTAGGTTAGGTTGGGGTGCAAGGTCGGATAGAACCTCCACGTGTGCCTGACTCATTGTAGGTCCCACTTCACACGTGCGGTGGGAACGACAATGGGTTTGGGCCGGTGCATCCTGGGCGCGTTCGTATATAATCCCTTCGGGGATTGCATACGAAGGTGGCTAATAATCCGACAACTGGGGGGGGCTCGGCTGGCTGACCTGGGTAGCCTGGGTAACGGCAGTCGAGCAGGGGGGATGAAAGACGACGCTAGTGTCTGGTGTCGTCTAGCTCGTTGCCTTGCACTTGTGCAGGGTCGAGGGCTACCACAAGGTGGCTGCGAGGAAGACAACCTCAATAAAAAATTACCAAGGCGGTGGGGCAACTTGCTCCTAACAAACTCGTAACCTTGCACATGGTGCAAGGCCGAGGGCCGCCACTTTTTGTGGGGGCTGCGGGGAAGACAACCCCTTTAAAAAATCACCCAGACTGGGGCGGTGTCTGGTTTTAGGACCAGCTCCGGCCGAACCGTAACCCTGCACATGGTGCAGGACCGGTGGCCGCCTTCGTGGGGGCCGCGGGGAGTTAACCCCTATAAAAATCGTCAAAGACTGGGCGTTGAGAAACGTGGCGTCTGGTCGCCCGTGCGCGGGTGGTAAGCAGACTGTGCTAACCCACTAGCGTCATCCTGGGATACCGCCCGACCTCCCAGATGTAAGTAGGGTTACCCGGGTGCAGGGGGCACCGCCCGGGTGGACAGTCCTTTCCCCCATACTCGTGGGATTAATATGGGAGACAAAAATAAAACTAAACAAAAATCTACTAAGAGTGGGTCCGTGAAGGACGGAGTTAAAAATACGCCGCAAGCTGTTCCTAGACAGCCAATTACGAGAGCATCTGCCGCGAGGCTGAACAACGTGCCAGTGGCATCCACCAGCGGGATGATAGAGGAGATAGTACTCCGAAGTCGTAGTTCGTCATGTGTTTCCGAGTCATCTATGTGCGCGGAATCGTTGGCGAAAGAGTGTAAACGTCCTAGGACGGAAGAGCTGAGTGTTTCGGGTGACAGCAGCGCTGAGGAAGAAGAAGCCGCAGAAAGTCCAGCAACTGCGGTCAACCCCACAGGGCGAGGCCGTCCACCTACCACTGGACAATTCGTAGGATGGGCCAAAGCTAGAGCAGAGGAGAAAGCCGCCCGAAGGCTCGATCTAGAAGAACAAAAAGAGTGGGAAATTATGGAGCATGCAAAGAAAATCTTGCCACCACAAGGACATAAAGAGGGCACTCTCAATCTAAGAGAGTGCACAACAAGCGACATCTGCTATAATGCGAAAAGAATAACAGAGGTTATTACTGAACTGGCCAATAAATCTGGCAATCTTAAGGGGACGTATGTGCGCATTCTGAAGGAGTCCGCGGCCCGAATAGCCGAGTGCCTCGACTTTGTAGGCAAGCGAAGTAGCTCGGAAGAATGTGCACTACTCGACACGAAGTACAAAAAGGTTGTGGCGGACTGCACCACACTGAAGAACGCCTGTCAAAGTCTGGAGAGGGATAACGAAAGCCTTCGAGCACAAGTGGACGAAATGCGAATTGAGCTGGAGGTTTTAAAGAGGACTCCTGCGCCCGCTTGTCAACATGGCACAAATGGGAACGCAGTACCTGGAATAGGGCAAGCGCCAAACATGGAGAAGGCCCTAGAGAAACTGAAGCACTCTCTGATGACGTCGATCGGGGAAATGGTTAACACCCGTTTAGAAGCAATCGAGAAGAGGCTACCTGCCTCACAGCCCATGCGGCCGCCTCTAGCGGCTGATAGGAGAACCATAACGCAAGCGGCACAAGGGGCCCCAATTAGGCGGACAAAGGAACCCATGGCCCGGCGTACAAAAGCTGCCGTCGACGTAGCGAGGTCGCTACAACCAACACCAGGGACGAGTACTAACTCTTTGCCGGCCACGGAGGAAGGCTGGGAAGAAGCGAAGAGCAGGAAGAAAAAACGGTCTCAACGGATCTCTGCTCAGAAAGCATCGCAGGAAACGGCAGCTAAATCAACTTCGGCTGCCAAGACGAAACAGAAAAAGAAGAAAAAAGTCAGACTGAACGCCCCACGCTCGGCAGCTGTCGTCATGACCCTTACGCCGGAAGCGATTAAACAAGGAGCGACGTACGCTAGCGTCATTCAGAAAGCTAAGGAGGCCATCAACATTTCGGAACTCGGAATAGATGGGCTGCGCGTTCGTGAAACGGCTACTGGCGCCAGGAAGCTGGAAGTACCAGGAGTTTCGAGTGGGCCGCTGGCTGATACTTTGGCCAACAAAATTAAGGAGGTGGTGGCTGACGTAGCTGTAGTCTCACGACCAGTGAAGAGTGCAGAGCTACGCATATCGGGACTGGACGACTCAATACAAGCGGCGGACGTGGCCTCGGCCATAGCCACGAAGGGAGAGTGCCCAGAAGGGCAAGTAAGAGTGGGAGATATACGCGTGGGCCCGGGTGGAGCAGGAACAACAATTGTTAGCTGCCCCGTAACAGCCGCAAAGATTTTGGCAAGGGATGGCACAGTACAGGTAGGATGGAGTACCGCTGATGTACGAGCCCTACCCCGTCGTCCAATAAGGTGCTACCGCTGCCTGGGCACAGGACATGCCAGGCATGGGTGCCCGTCAGAGGTCGATCGCAGTAACCACTGCTTCCGCTGCAGTCAAGAAGGCCATAGGGCAGCGGACTGCACTAAGAAGTTCTGGTGTGTGGTATGCGCCGAGGCGCAAAGGCCAGCAGGCCACCGGATGGGAGGCAGGAGTTGCGGCCCTCCTGTAACAAGGGGTAAACCCCCAGAAAAAGCGACCGCCCCGAGGGCGCCTGAAGAAGACCAGGCAGAAGACGTGGATGAAGAGGCGATTGAAATGGAAGAGGTGTACCTTCAATCGCCTATCGAGGCCAGCAGGCGGGGAGTGGGTAGCCCCTTGCCTGCATAGCACTGGCTTCGAGGGACTGAGGAGGAAGGTGCCCAAGTGTGCTAGGGCATCTTTCTAGTATACGCGGGGGCTCAACAGGGGCCAGTCAGGACAGCCTGGTTGATTACCAACAAGGAGCCCAGGCTGTCGGTTCTGACCGTGACGGCACACAGACAGGTTTTAGTGGGTATGCCTTCGAGCACCCATCGGACCTCCCTGTCGTCGTCGGGTGGGTGCTCGAAGGAGAGCCCCACATAACTCCGTCGCCTGCCCAGCGACGGAGTATGCATAAGGCCGCATTTCCTGTCTTTAAAAAAAAAAAAAAAAAAAAAAAGGTTAGGTTAGGTTAGGTTGGGGTGCAAGGTCGGATAGAACCTCCACGTGTGCCCGGCCCATTGTAGGTCCCACTTCACTCGTGCGGTGGGAACGACAATGGGTTCGTGCCGGTGCATCCTGGGCGCCGTCGTATATAATTCCTTCGGGGATTGCATACGAAGGTGGCTAATAATCCGACACAGGGGGGAGCTCGGCTGGCTGACCCGGGTAGCCTGGGTAACGGCAGCCGAGCAGGGGTATACCGTAACCCCGTACATGGTGCGGGGCCGGGGGCTGTCATCCTTCGGGATGGGGGCCGCGAGGAAGAAAACCTCTTTAAAAAATTACGAGAGGGGGGGACCTCACGGTCCGTTCTGCACGTCGCCCTCTGATTGCAGAGGGTTGTAACGTAGCAGGCATGGGAGGCGGCGGAGTAGCCGCGGGACCCATCTTTCCGGGAAGCGGTAGTTTGGGTCAGAGGAGCCAGTTGTGGCTTCGGAGATGGGCGACCTTTTCAGGTTGCGGCTTCGGGTCGGCGTCCCAGACGTTTCTGGGTAGCGGCGACGCGATTCGGGCTCGACCGGCGTCCTGGACATTCCGGGTAGCGGCGGTGCGAGCGTGGGTGGCGGGTCTGCTGGATCGCTAACGCGACCAGTGGACAGGCATTTGATGCCAACCGTTGGCCAACCCGTAACCCCACGTTGAGCGGGGCCGGGGGGGACTGCCCTTCATTGGGTGACCCTACGAGGAGCACACCTCTATAAAAAACCCTAATCCTAAGCAAGCTGCGCGGCGAGGGGATGAGTGGCTGTTGGGTGAACAGTCGTAAGGTAGCCTCTGGAGGAGGGGACCGGTGGACCCCCTACCTTCACAACCCTACACTTGCCCGGGTAAGGGACCTCTGCCCGGGTGGACTGATTAATTGTCACCATACTCGTGGGACGTAAATGGAAAGCTTGAATTTTAAAAATATGTTCGGAGGAGGAGCAGGCGAGAAGCCTAAGAAGAAGGAGGAGGAGCCGCGAAAGACTGCATCTAAGCAGTCCGCGGAAACAGCGGAGAAGGGGAAGACATCGGCGGCCGTATTCAAACGACCGGCCGATAAATCTGAGAGGGCTGAGAAGCCGAGGAATACGGTTTCGGCTCCATTGAGTCGGAGCAGTTCATGCTCGTCTTTAATGGACGACTCAGACGACAACCTGACTGAGGCGGTGCCGGGACGCAAACGCTCGCGATCTCGTGCGAGAGGATTGCGCGGCAACAGCGAAGACGACGAAGAAACCACCCCGGCGAAGTTGGCGACTGCAGAACGACGCGGTCGTGGCCGCTGTGCTATTACGGGGCGATTTATAGGTTTGGCCAAGGCGAAGGCCGACTTAGCCGCTGCCGAAGCGGACCAACTAGCCCAGTCAGCCGAGGAGGCCCTAGCGGCGGAGACCCGAATCCGCCCACCAAAACCTAGAGCAGAGATTCGCATGCAGGCTGCCGACTTTGAAGAAATGGCTACATGCGAACTTCAGAGAGTAGCAATGGATGGCGTTAAGGCGGTGCTCAATGTGGCCAAGACATCCGCGAACCTCAAGGGCACCAGCGTTAAGGCTCTCCGCGATGCAGCAGACCTGATCGCGAGAGCCATGGATGGCATTGTCAGCCGCAACACAGCGGCCGATACTAAAAGACTGGAGGATCGGCTGCAAAAAACGACGGAGGAGCTGTCGCGGACTACGGCCGAAAATTCCCGCATGCAACGAGACAATGCCACCCTGCGTGACGAGGTGGCGGGTCTGCGTCGCGAGGTGCAGTTGCTGCGGGAACAACTGGAGCGTACACAGGGCGGGCCTGATCTGCGGGTACCAGCGGGGCGCAGGGCAGAGACTGTCGGCACAATGTCGGTCGACGAACTCCGACGCTTGATAGCGGAGCAGGCCGGCACAATGCTCAATGCCCGCATCGAAGGACTGCAGAGCCGGCTGCTACCAGAAGAACGTCGGCGGCCGCCACTGGCAGCAGACAAGAGGACGACGCCAACGCCTGCGCCGACAGCGCAAGCTTTAAAACCTGGCCCACCCAAGGCTGCCAATGCTCCATCCGGGCGAGCAGCCAGGAAGAAGGCCAAGAAGAAAGCGAAGAAGATCAAGAAGGCTGGTGCTACAGCACCTTCGACAGCGGGCCCACTCCTGGCTGTTCCCGCTCCCGTTCCCACAACCGAGGAGCCCTGGCAAGTGGTGGAAAAGCGGGGCGCTAAACAGAAGCAGCGCCCAGTGTCAGCGAGGGAGAAGAAAAAGGTGCCAAAGGTGAAGCTCCGCCCACCACAAACGTCGGCGGTAATAATTAAGATCAGGCCGGAAGCCATTGAACAGGGGGCGACGTACGCTCAGACACTCTTGGGGGCGAAGCGCCAAGTCAACCCCCAGGACTATGGCTGTCAGGGCGGCTTCTCTATAAGGCCAACACAAACGGGGGCCCGAAAAATAGAGCTGCCAGTCGGCGAGAACGGCGACAATGCCGACAAACTCGCCGAAAAACTGAGAGGGCTTCTCGACCCAAATCTGGTCGAGATCTCCAGGCCCACGAAATGCGCGGAGTTCCGCGTGTCGGGCCTGGACGACACAGTTACGGTCGAGGACGTCAGGGCGGCTGTGGCAACAACGGGTGGGTGCCCAGAGTCGGCTGTGAGCGTTGGTGATATTCGCTCCAGCCGATTCGGGATGGGTGCCTGCCTTGTAAGATGCCCGGTGTTGGCCGTCAAACGGCTCTTGGAGGGCGGTAGGAGGTTATTGGTGGGCTGGGTCTCTACGGTAATTAGTGTTTTGCCGCAGAGACCTATGCGGTGCTTCAGGTGCCTTGAGGTGGGACACGTTCGCGCGGTGTGCGAGTCGGTGGTGGACCGGTCTGACGTCTGTTATCGCTGCGGGAAGACCGGCCACAAAGTGGCGGAATGTTCGGCCACGCCGCGCTGTGTGATATGCGCAGCGGCCGAAATAGCGTGTGACCACCCACTGGGCGGCCGAGGCTGTCAGGCTGTCCAGTTAGGAAGGAGGGCGGCAAACAGGCCCAAAAAGAGGACGGCCGCGCCATCGGCTCCTAGCGCTACGGCTGCTGGTCGGACCGAGGCAATGGACGTAGCCGCCTCAGTGGCGGCAGAGTAACGCCATGACGGGATAGGGCCATAAGGCCTAGACCCCATCGTTGGTGAGAGTCGGGCGGCAGAAACGGGGCATTTCTGTCGTTCACTACAGGGCTCTCGTGGCGGATGGGCGCGTTTCGTGTTTCGGCGCGCCGCATCGAGGTTAGGGACTTTGAAGTTCCCACAAGAGGGGTCCTCTTTGGACCGCCGGCGGCGGGTCGCGGTAGTGTCTTGTTTTCCCGGGACCCGTCGCATAGCGGCAGAGGAAACACCCAGGGGGTTTTAGTGGGTTCAAGCCCCACATAACCCCCCTGTCTCCCCGTGGCAGGGGGGTATGCGAAGGCATTTCCCCCTGGACAAAAAAAAAAAAAAAAAAAAAAGGTTAGGTTAGGTTAGGTTAGGTTAGGTTGGGGTGCAAGGTCGGATAGAACCTCCACGTGTGCCCGGCTCATTGTAGGTCCCACTTCACACGTGCGGTGGGAACGACGATGGGTTCGGGCCGGTGCACTCTGGGCGCCGTCGTATGTAATCCCTTCGGGGATTGCATACGAAGGTGGCTAATAATCCGACACAGGGGGGGAGCTCGGCTGGCTGACCTGGGTAGCCTGGGTAACGGCAGCCGAGCAGGGGTACACCGTAACCCCGTACATGGTGCGGGGCCGGGGGCTGTCATCCTTCGGGATGGGGGCCACGAGGAAGAAAACCTCTTTAAAAAATTACGAGAGGGGGGACCTCACGGTCCGTTCTGCACGTCGCCCTCTGATTGCAGAGGGTTGCTACGTAGCAGGCATAGGAAGGCCTGGGTAGGCCTGGGTTACATCAACCTAGCGGGGGCATACCGCAACCTTGTACATGGTACAGGGCCGGGGGCCGCCATCCTTCGGGGTGGGGGCCGCGAGGAAGAAAACCTCTATAAAAAATCACTAGTGGGGGACCTTACGGTCCGGTCCGCAAGCGCGGACGCGTCGGGGCGTGTACTGGTCTGAGGACCAGTCCCGGCCCACCCGCAACCCTGCACGTAGTGCAGGGAGTGGGGGCCGCCACCTCGGTGGGGGCTGCGTGGAGAAAACCACTATAAAAATCCTCAAAGTCCTGGCACTGGGATGCGTGGTGTCAGGGCGCCTCGTTGAGGTGGCTGGCGGAGGACGGTCAGCCCGTTAGCGGTCTCCCTGGGGTACCTCCCGACCCCCCAGGTGTAGCTAGGGTTACCCGGGTACAGGGGTCTCTGCCCGGGTGGACCGATTAATTCCCCCATTCTCGTGGGTCCGTTATGAGTGAAAAAATTAAAACTTTAAAAATTGTGAAGGAGAAGGGAGAGAAGAAGAGGGACAACGCACAGAGTCCGGGTGTAAACTGTGCCGAAAACCGTTTCGAGGAGTTGGAGATGGACGCAGGTGGGTCAGTCGATGAGACAATTTTGCCTGACATAGGTCGGAAGCGAGTATCAAGACGGCTAATAATAGATTCCGACGATGATACAGACGAGGAACAGCCGCAAGTTTCTGCCTCTCCCAAGATTGGGACAGCACGCCGAGGGCGTGGTCCGCAGCGGGCTTCGCCGGCGCCAAGCACGATTGGTGGCTCCATTGGAGCCAGGAATGAGCTTAGCCGGCAGGAACTTGCTGATTTTGAAGCGGCTATCGAAGAGCAGGAGAGAGCTCGCGAGTGGGCCACTAGGCAGTGCGAGCTTCTTCGGAGTGGCTCTACGGGCAGGGACAGCCCCAGCTACAGCGAACCTGGAGCGGCAATGAGAGCCTGGGAACTTTCCGGACTTGAGATCCCAGCCGAACCAGCGGAGGAGGAAGCGCCGGACTTCGTGAGGGACAGTGCCCTTAAGGAGATTGACAAAATACTGGAGGAGACCACGAAGTCCAAAAACCTAAAGGGCACAGTGGTCAAGGCGATAAGGACCGCGACGACATCACTGAGGAGGGCGGTCTACAATTTAGCAGAGCGGTCGGTATCGGAGCAGAATCGGCGGCTTGAAGAAGAAAACGCACGATTGCGAGGAGAGGTAGCGGCTCTGCGCGTGGAAGTGGAGAACATCCGCGAGGCACTCAGGAAAAGGCCCCTTACAACAGAAAGACCGGCCCCAGGTAGAGAACAGGGCCTGGATTTGGAAGAACTGAAGCGGTCCATCATTGAGTCGGTGGGCACGCTTGTGAGTGCCCGTTTGGAGGGCCTTGAGAAAGACGGTCGACTTCTTCCGTCCGCACCGCGACGACCACCTCTTGCGGCAGATAGGAGAGCGTCGACAGAAGAACCGAATGCGACGGCGTCAACGGTCCAAAACCCCAGGACACCGGCTGCTAGCGCCACTATATCACAGGCAGCGACGGGTCCCAGCGAGTGGAGCACTGCTCGGTATCGCAAGGGCAGACTGAGACCGACGCAGAAGGCAGGACAACAACCACAACCTGCCTCACAGACGGCGCAAACTACTGTGCAAGAATCTGGGACCCAACGTCCTGAAGAGACGGGCACAATTCCAGCCCAGAGGACACGGCCAGCGAGCCAAAAGAAGAGCAAGGAGAAGAAAAAGGGGAGGAAGCTTAAAGTTCCCCGAACCTCGGCAGTAGTCCTCACCCTACAGCCTGAGGCGATAGATCGGGGCGTCACTTACGCTCGGATAATAAAGAGGGCAAAGGACTCCTTCTCCCTCCACGATCTAGGGATAGACGGCGTCAAAATAAGGGGCACCGCGACAGGGGCTCGTAAGATAGAGGTGTCCGGCAATGAGAATGGCACAAAGGCCAATCTCCTTGCCAATAGGCTAAAAGAGGTGTTGTCGGACGTGGCCCGTGTTGACAGGCCCTCCAAAACCGTAGAGTTGCGGATTTTAGGGCTTGACGACACTGCCGTTTCCATTGAAGTAGCTGAGGCAATAGCGGCGAAAGGTGGCTGCCTACCTGGCCAGGTCAAAGTGGGTGCAATTCGTCGGGGACAGGACGGTGCCGGTTCGGTGCTTGCCCGGTGCCCAATAGAAGCGGGCAAGATCTTCGAAAAGGACGGCCGCCTCCAAGTAGGGTGGAGTATCGTACAGGTGCGGGTACTAGAACGCCGCCCAATGCGGTGTTTCAAGTGCATGGGCGTAGGCCATACGCGGTACATGTGCCCCTCAAGAGTTGATCGCAGCGGACTCTGTTTCCGCTGCAGCAAGGGAGGGCATAAAGCGGCTGACTGCAAAAAGGCAGAGCCGCACTGCGCTGTTTGTGCCGAAGCGGGTGGCCCGTCAGGGCATGTGATGGGAGGCAGGAAGTGCGGTCCTCCGAAAGTAAGGGGGAAGGAACCCGAAGTCCAGATTGCCCAGCCTTCTGTGGTGCGCGAGCCCGCGGTGTCAGAGTCTGAGGGCGAGATGTCGGAGTGAGACTTCGATCAAGCCTGGCATAGAGGGTGCGCAAGCGAGGCCTATAGAGGGGTCCGGTCACAGACGCTCACCGTCGGGGCCACGGTCGCGTTCTTACTTCCCGTGGTTACTACCCGACCGCTGGCACACTCTCGAACGACCTGGTGTCGTTGGAGAGTCTGCTAGTGAAAGGTTGATGAGGGAACGCCGCTGTGTTTTAGTGGGTATGCCTCCGTGCACCCACCAGACGTCCCTCGTCGGGTGGGTGCACGGAGGAGAGCCCCACATAACCCTGCCGCCCGCCAAGTAGCAGGGTATGCGTAAGGCATTTCACAGCGTGAAAAAAAAAAAAAAAAAAAAGGTTAGGTTAGGTTAGGTTAGGTTAGGTTAGGTTAGGTTAGGTTAGGTTAGGTTAACGGGAGATAAACCCCCGAGAATACGGGTGCGAAAAGGGTTTCGCCATCAGGCTTACCCAGACGGGGGCCCGTAAAATTGTGTTGCCGCCCGGTGTAAGCGGAGAAAACGCCGACAAATTAGCGGAGAGGTTTCGCGAGGTGATGGACCCGACACTGGTCGAGATCTCCAGGCCCACAAAATGCGCAGAGTTTCGCGTGTCGGGCCTGGACGATACCGTTACAGTAGAGGATGTGCGGGCGGCGGTGGCAACATCAGGTGGGTGCCCAGGGGCGGCCGTGATCGTCGGCGACATTCGCCCCAGTCGCTTTGGAATGGGTGCCTGCCTGGTCCGATGTCCGGTGACGGCCGTTAAAAAGGTCACGGAAGGCGGCAGGAAATTGTTGGTGGGCTGGGTTTCTGCGGTAGTTAGTGTTCTGCCGCAGAAACCTATGAGATGTTATAGGTGCCTCGAAGTGGGGCACGTCAGGGTGATGTGCGAGTCGGCGGTGGACCGGTCGGACACCTGCTATCGTTGCGGGAAGACCGGCCACAAAGTTGCAGAGTGCACTAACTCGCCACGCTGTGCATTGTGCGTGGCGGCTGGGAAGCCGAGCAACCACCCTCTGGGCGGCCAAGCCTGTCGGGCTGCCCAGCCACGGGGGAAGACGGCCAACAGGCCTACGAAGAAGAAGGCCACGCCACCGGCCCCTAGCGCCACATCCGCAGATGGGGCCGAGGCGATGGAAGTAGCCGGCACGCGCTCAACTTACAGGACGCCTACAGAAGCGGACAGACATTGAAAGGACGGTTTGTGTTGGACTCGGTGAACGGCATGATGGACTCCATGTTCAGCATGTCGAACTTAGCGAGGGAAGTCCTGAAGCGGGAAGGGTCGAAGATCGAAGAGGTGCTGCGAGCAAACCGGAAGCTGAGTTCCGAGGTCGAGAGCCTGAAGAAGGAGGTGGCTGAGCTGAGAGAGGCTGCAGTGGCAAGGTCCGTAGAGCCCGCACAGGAGAGGACCGCAATCGATGAAAGACTGCTACAAGCAGTGCGGCAAGCGGTCGACGAGCGGATGACGGCCTGGGAGAGGCTTGCCACTCACCCCTCGAAGCCGAAGTCGGGAGAAGGCGGACGTGCTGCGGAAGAGCGATCGATAGGCTCCACACGCAGAGAGGAGGAGGCTGCAGTGCATCCAACAGCTGCCCAAGGCGGTACCTGGGCGGAGGCAGTCGGCCGTAAAAAGCGCAGGCAGGCGGCAAGACGCGCAGCGGCGTTGATTGGCCCAGTGAAGAGCGCGGAGCCCAGCTCGATGGCGACCAGAGGACCAAGGCCGAGACCGAGACGCGGGGTACTCAACCCGCCAAAGACGACGGCAGTTACCTTAGTGCTGAAGCCAGAAGCGCTGGAGTGTGGGGAATCTTACTCCCATATGTTGAAGAGGGCCAAGGCGGCGATCTCCCTCTCTGACATAGGCATCACGGCCGGGGTCAGAACCAGGGAGACGCAGACGGGAGCTCGCCTGATCGAGGTGCCGGAAGAGAGCGGGGTGCTGGCGGACAGGCTAGCCGAGAAACTCCGGCAGGTTGTTGGGGACGTGGCGGTGATATCAAGGCCGGAGAGAACGGTAGAACTGCGGATCTCCGGACTCGACGACTCCGTCGAGGAAGATGACGTCGTAGATGCCATGATGGCGAAAGCGGGTTGCTTGAAGACGGCCATCCAAGTCAAGGGCATGAGACCTGGTGCCGACGGTCTCAGATGGTTGACTGCCAGACTGCCAGTAGCCGCCGCCAAAGCAGTCAGTAATGGGGGAAAGCTGTGTGTCGGTTGGAGCGCCGCAGAGGTTAGGGTGTTAACTGCCCTTCCTCTGCGGTGCTACAGGTGCATGGGAGTCGGGCACACGAAACCCAAGTGCCCGGCGAGGGAGGATAGGAGCGGCCTGTGCTTCAGGTGCGGTGCACCAGGTCACATGGCCGCCACCTGCAAGCGGGACCCAGCGTGCTCGGTGTGCGCCGCCTTCGGGCGGCCGGCCGACCACGTCATGGGGAGTCGCGTATGCGACCCACCGGCAATGAAGGGGAAATCCCCTGAGCCGGTGGTCCCCATGGAGGTAGGGGTACCCAGCCCATCGGGTGCCCAACCCCCCCCGTAAAAACGCTCGGGGGGGAGAGAGCCTCTTCCACCCCTCCCTCGCGGGAGGGGCGTGAAGACGCTGGAAGCGCGGGCGCGAGCGGGGGTCGCACGCGGAGCGCTTGAGGAGGACCCTCGGTACCATCCCCCGAGGGTAGGACCCTCATTCGGAAACTACGGGTGATACCGGAGTTTTCTCCGTTATCACCCGGCGTGGCCGAGAGGGGGTCCGATGGGATGGCGACCGCGGAAGCCCTCCGGGAACTATTGTTTCCGGGGGGCTTCCGCGGACGCACATCCCGATGAGGTGGGGGGGGGGAAGGCCGTTAGCACACCTCGGCCGCCTCCGGCCTGCATTGGGCGGGGCAACCGCGCCGCCTGTGATGGCGCCCGGGAACTTGTTTCTGGGTGATCATCGCGGGCGCGGGAGTCTCGTCCCTTGTGGGTCGGCGTCGGTCGAGGGGTGTGGTTTATTCCTTTCCTCACCAAAAGGGGGCCAGCGGCTGTCGGAGCGGGAGACCGGCAGTCGCATTGCACTTGGCCCTCAGGCGTGCGGGGTGTTCAGGGCGTCACGGTTCACCCCGTTGCTCCGTCCCTCACGGAGCATAGGCGAGGTCCGCCCACGAGCGCGGACCCACACTGGAGCGGGTTGCGGTCGATTCCGGCCAAGGGCCCCGCGACCCGCTCCACTGTGTATTGGGACGCCGTAGTTTTTAGTGGGTAGGCCTCCAAGCCTTTACCGGGCACTCGGCCGGGTAGGGGCATGGAGGAGAGTCCCACATATCCACCGTGTTCTCCCGACACGGTGTGAATGCCTAATGCCATTTTCTACGAAAACAAAAAAAAAAAAAAAAAAAAAAAAAAAAAAAAAAAAAAAAAAAAAAAAAAAAAAAAAAAGGTTAGGTTAGGTTAGGTTAGGTTAGGTTAGGTTAGGTTAGGTTAGGTTAGGTTGGGGTGCGCAGTTCCGGGACCTCCCCGTGGTGCACCCTGGGCAACGGCTGGTTGATAGATCGACGCCTGCCGCGTCGAACCATCAACCAGACGGCTGACTCCGGACATAGGGACCGTGGCACTCTCCGTCTGCTTTTGTCCGTCTACCGGGGCGGCGGTTGTAGTGTCCACGAGGCGTTGAGTTGGTGGTTGTTGTGGTGGTGTCCCTCCCTCTTTTATCCTCCGTTTTCGGAGGGGGGAGGGACGTGCAAAGGCCCTTTTCAGGGCTACAAAGGAGAGGTTGCTCTCCGCATACCTCTGCTTTATCAGAGGTGGCGGAAGATGCGGCAGCGGAGGGTCCTTTTTTCATAGGACAGTGGAGCTTCAGCTCGGAGGATGGCGAGCGGGATACTCGCGGACTACTTTTGAGGTAGTTTTTTGTGTTGTCGGGCTTCATGCCCAGTGGAGCTTCTGCGCTCGGGGTGTGGGTGGCTTTTTAAGCTGCGGGGACCCGTAGGGGTCCAGAGGCCGAAAGGCGTAGGTTGGCGGACAGGAGTCTGCGGCGCGGTGGGATCGGCATTCCACGAAAGTGGCTGTCGGTCAGGCTTCGGCCACCGCCGGGCAACCTGTTACCCTTCGCAGGAGTAGAAATTGATCTAACAGGCAGGCATGTGTTGCAGCCTGCGAGGGACCAGGAGGGCTTGCCTTGATTGGTCGGCCCTAACAGCAGAAAAGCTGAATAAAAAATCCCCTAACTTTCGCCATTGAGGCGCCTCTAAGAGGCCTCGTGCGATGGCGAACGCCCGTATTTGCGGGTTGGCAGGGGGGGACATACCTCTGCCCGCTAGCGGCCAACCCTGAGGGACCAGCCGCCCCCTTAGGTTTTGTAGGCTTGCCCGGGTGATAGGGCTCCGCCCGGGTCGACTTTTTATTTCCCGAAAACTCGTGGGATTAGATTATGAAATGTTCCAAATCCAAACCCGATGTAGGCGCAGTGGGCGCGAGAAGACGTGGCGCAGTGGGCGCGAATGATGATGGCGCAGTGGGCGCGAGCGTTGGTAGCGCAGCAAGCGCGTTTAGAAAGACGAAGAATGGTGCGCACACTAGTGATGCAGGAAAAAAGTCGGAGGTTGTCCACATTGACGAGGACGTATCCGACGTATCAGTCGGATCGATGGCATCGGCACGGTCGCTTCGCTCGAATAAATCAGCAAGGTCATGCAGATCAGCGGACGAAACCAAGACCGACCAAGAGAGACAGGCTCAGAAGCCGCGCAAACGAATGCTGGAGAATAGCGGAGGAAGCTCTACAGAGGAGGAGTCGTGTGGGAGTGATGAGTCGTTCCAGGCCTCTGTATGCAGCAAATCCAGCAAGCATAGAAGCACACCGCTGAAGAAAGGTAGAGGCAGACCCCCCACAACGGGGGAATACGTGGGTCTGGCTGATGCTAAGGCCAAAGCGAACAGGGAGATGCGCGAGCAGGAAGAGCTGCGCGCGGAGCGGGAGTTGGCAGAGTACGCCACAGAGAAGCGCCAGACGCGTGCGGACTCGCTGCGTATCATAGCGTCGTTGGGGGGCTCAGAAGGAGGACCTCTTACCACCGATCAGGAGGCGAAGACAACGGAGTTGCTCACTAGGAGCGTCACTGATGCCTGCTCGATTGTCCAACAGATAGCGGAAAGATCCTCTAACTTAAAGGGCGGATTCGTACGCAATCTGAAACGGTCAGTTGAGACAATCGTCGAGGACATGAAGACTCTGGCTGCCCGGAACATATCGGAAGAGACAAGGCTGTTACAAAACACTAACGCTCGCCTCCAGGAAATCAACGCTCGCCTCCAGGAAAGCAACGATCGCCTTCAAGCAGACATGGCCAAGCTTCGCAAGGAGCTTGACGAAATGAAGGCCATCGTCATGCGGAGGCAGCCAAACCAGGACGTGACAATGGCGGAAGTTAATACACCCGCCCCCTCAACAGAGATAGTGACGCAGAGCATGATGCTCAAAGCCCTGGAGGGGATGGAAGCGAGGCTGATGGGCACAATGTGCAACCGGCTCAATGCACGAATGGAGGGACTGGAGCCTAGGCTCAACCCAGCTCCCCGCCTTCGTCCCTCACTCTCGTTTGAGAGGAGAGACGAGATACAAGGCTCACCCATTAGGGAAGAGACACCGGTGTCACTCCAAGCCCCTGTGAGGTCCAAGGAGACGGCGAAGAAAAAAGAGGCTGTACCTACTACAACAGCCGCGAAGCGGGACCCAAAGATAGTTACTGCTACTGAGGGACAAGGAACAAATAAGGCCCGAACAGCCGAGGCGCAAAAGGTGCCAAAAGAGGCGGTCACCAAAAAGAAGACCAGGAGGAAGCAGACGAAGGGCAGGGAGCCGATCCAGGAGAGATCGGCACCCAGAGAGCCGCGCCCTCTCCCACCAGTGCCGTCTTCCATGGACAAGGGGTGGAACGTTGTGGCGGCGAACGGCAAGCACAAAGAAGCTGGGCCGAAAAAGCCACAGCAGAAGAAGGTAAAGCCCAAAGTGAGACGTCCTCGCACGACGGCAGTGGTAATCACTCTGCTGCCGGGCGCTTCAGAGAAAGGACTGTCCTACAGTGCCGTCATGGCGGAGGCCAAGCAGAAGCTCGACCTGGATGCGATGAATATCCCGGGTGTTCGTTTCCGCAGAGCGGCCACAGGGGCTGTCATTCTAGAGCTGGCAGGTGGACCCGATGAAGAGAAGGGGGAAGTTTTGGCCAGCAAACTAAGAGAGACCCTGGATGAGTCGGGTGTCAAGGTGGCCAGACCCGTTAAATGTTCGGAGTTGCTGGTGACGGGACTGGATGACTCCGTGACGCCAGATGAAGTCGCAGCAGCTGTCGCGAAATTAGGAGAATGCCCCACCTCACAGGTTAAGGTGGGCGCTGTGCGGTTCAATCGCTCCAGCATGGGGACGGCATGGGTGAGCTGCCCGGTGACGGCTACCAACAAAGTGCTCGAGGGGAAGCTCCGGGTTGGCTGGGCTGTGGCAAGAGTCAAATTGCTGCAGCCTAGGGAACTCAGGTGCTTCAAGTGCTTAGAGTTGGGCCATGTGGCCAGTAAGTGCGCGGCAGCGGTCGATCGGGGGCAGCAGTGCCATCGCTGTGGGCAGAACGGCCATAGAGCGGCCGATTGTAGGGCCGATCCCCACTGCACGCTGTGTGCGGAGGCGGGTCGTGCGGCAAATCACTGGCTTGGGGGGAAGCTTTGTTCGGCGCCCAAGCGGAAAGTGGATCGGAGAGGTCAGGCTATGGCGGCAGACAAGGCTAGCAAAGCACAGACCACCCGCCCGAACGGGACTCGTGGAGAAGAAATGGAAGTGGCCCAATAATAATGACCAGTACACCTCCACTTCGTATATTGCAGGCGAATATCAACCACTGTGCCAGGTCTCAGGATCTTTTATTCCAGAGTGCGGCACAGTGGTCGATAAACGTGACGGTCATTAGTGAGCCCTATTTGATCCCTTCCCGAGACGATTGGGTGGGGGACCACGACAAGACGGTGGCCGTGGTGGTGAACGCAGCGAATGGCGCTCCCCCAATTGGCAAGACAGTGAGAGGGCACGGTTTTGTCTGCGTTCTTCTAGGAGACGTTGCTTTGTTGGCGGTGTATTTTTCGCCGAATAGGCCAGTGGTTGAACTCGAGGGATACCTTGCCGGTCTTGACTCCGTCCTCCTCGGTTGGTGTCGGCGTTATCAGGTGGCAGTCGCTGGAGACCTAAACGCCAAATCGACGGAGTGGGGCTCTCCGGAAACAGACCCGCGAGGGACCGTGGTTGAGGAGTGGATTGCCGCGAACGGCCTGATTGTCCATAACTGCGGGACGGCAGATACGTGCGTGCGATGGAATGGGGGCTCGAAGGTGGACGTTACGTTCACAAGCCCCGGTCTCGCACGCCGTGTCCAGGGCTGGAGGGTCGTGGTGGGGGAGGAGTCGTTATCGGACCACCGGTATATCCGGTATGACCTCTCCTCCAGTACACGGAACCCGAGCGGCCAAAGCCGAACTGTTGCTGATCCGGGCCCTAGATGGGCTTTAAAGAGGCTAGACCATGACGCGTTTGTTCTGGCGTCAATAGTTGAGAGCTGGTCTCCCATACCAGAGTCACCATCGGCAGATGGAGAGGCGGAGTGGTTTTGCGAGGCGATGTCCCACATGTGCGACGTTGCGATGCCGCGTGTAAGATCACTCCCGCCTAAGAAGCAGGTGTACTGGTGGTCGGCTGAACTGGCACGTCTCCGGGCAGCGTGTGTCTCAGCCAGACGCCAGTACACCAGAAGCCGCAGAAGGGGCAGAAGGCGCCGTAACCCCAATGAGGAGGAGGAAGCCCGGTATTATGCTGTCTATCAGGCGGCCAAAAAGGAGCTGAGAGTACAAATCAGCGAGGCCAAGGAGCGATCTTGGAAGGAGTTGATGGACGTGTTGGACGGCGACCCATGGGGCAGGCCTTACCGGCTCGTTATGAGCAGACTTCGCCCCTGGGCTCCACCACTGACGTCCAACATGGATCCTGAATTGCTGGACACAATTATGGAGGCCCTATTTCCAAGTTGTCCTGCGAGGGTGACGCCGCCCATCCCAAGGCCTTTATTGGCAAGGGAGGAAGACGGGCAGATTCCGGAGGTGACGGAGGCTGAACTGGGTGCCGCTGTTCTCAGGCTCAAAGCCAAAAACACGGCCCCGGGTCCCGATGGAACGCCTGGCAGAGCATGGGTGCTCGCCCTCGATAACGGATTAGAGCACAGGTTTAGGAGTCTTCTTACGACCTGTCTGCAGGAGAGAAGATTTCCCCATAGGTGGAAGAACGGCAAACTTGTGCTCCTCCAAAAGGGAGGGCGCCCTATTGAGTCGCCATCCGCCTATCGGCCAATCGTGTTGTTGGAGGAGGCGGGCAAGATACTTGAGAGGATCATCGCTGCCCGCCTAAACAAGATCCTGGACGAGACCGGGTCTAACTTGGCTGAAAATCAGTTCGGTTTCCGGCGGGGCAGGTCCACCCTGGACGCCATATCCAGGGTGAGGGCCCTAGCCGAAGAGGAGGTGGAGCGTGGAGGAGTTGTGTTGGCGATGTCACTCGACATCGCCAATGCATTTAACACCCTGCCGCACGCTTGCATCATGGCGGCGCTCCTGTACCATGGTGTTCCACTATACCTACGGGAACTGATAGAAAACTATCTGACGGATAGGACGGTAGAATATCCTACAAGAGACGGCTGGCGATGGAGAAACGTCGAGTGCGGTGTTCCACAGGGGTCGGTACTTGGCCCACTCCTGTGGAACATCGGATTTGACTGGGCGATCCGCGGCGCCAACCTCAGAGGAGTTGAGGTAGTTTGCTACGCCGATGATACACTGGTCACCGCTCGCGGGAATACGTTCCGTGACGCGAGCGTGTTGGCAACAGCAGGCGTAGCACACGTTGTCAGGAGAATCAGAAGTTTGGGGTTGAAGGTCGCTCTGGAAAAGTCGGAGGCTATTTGCTTCCATGGCCCGCGGAGGAAACCACCAAGTGATGCACGAATCGTCGTGAGCGGAGTTCCCATCGGCGTCGGGTCGACGCTCAAGTATTTGGGCGTCGTACTAGACAGTCGATGGAGTTTCAAGGCGCATTTCGAGCAGTTAGCTCCGAAATTGAATAGGACATCGTCCGCCCTCAGCCGGCTCATGCCGAACTTGGGTGGACCGAACACAGGTTGTCGGCGTTTATTTGCGGGAGTCCTACGCTCGATGGCGTTGTACGGTGCGCCCATATGGGCGGATGCCCTGAGTCGCCACAATTTAGCCGTTCTGCGGCAATCGCAGCGGGTCGTGGCACTGAGGATGGCTCGGGCGTATCGGACCGTGGGGTACGAAGCGGCGTGTCTTCTTGCCGCCTCACTCCCGTGGGACCTGGAGGCAAACGTTCAGGCAGTCGTTTACAGCAAGACCAAAGAGGCAAAAAGCCGGGGGTCTGCTCCACTGCCCGAAGTCATTGAAGGTTGGAGAAGCGATGCCAAAGGCGAAGCCCTCAGACGTTGGAGGCGTAGACTACGCGAACCTGAGGCAGGCCGCCTAACCATACAGGCCATTCGGCCCGTGTTCATGGAGTGGCTGGAACAACGAGAGCAGAGCGGGAGTCTGCTCTCTCACCGCCTCGTGCAGGTCCTCTCAGGGCATGGTTGTTTTGGGAGGTACCTGTGCAATGTGGCGAGAAGAGAGCCGACTCCGGCGTGCCACCAGTGCGATGCAGCGGAGGACACCTCCGCGCACACAGTGGAGGAGTGCCCGGCCTGGGCAGCTGAGAGAGCGGAGTTGGCCGCTGTTGTTGGAAGCGACCTGTCGCTACCGAACATTGTTCAATCAATGATTGACAGCGACAGGGCGTGGGAGGCAGTCTCTGCCTTTTGCGAGGCTGTCCTCTCCGAAAAAGAGGCCGAAGAGAGGCGGCGGGAGGATGACCCGTCGGCACACCCTCTGCGGCGCAGGAGGACGGGGCGACGCCGTCGGGATTACGCCGGCACAGTCGTGCCATGATTGATTGGTGGTTGGTGTTTTCCTACTAGGCCGTCGGGCGGGACCATTTTTACCCGACGACCTGGTGGGACTTGGCAGGGAGGCGGCGACATACACGTTTTCCGGTATGTCGCCGCAGTGGAGAGTCCGGCAGCGGACACAAGCAGTACGGGGGGCGGTAGGGAGAAAGGCCTGGCTGTAGCCCTTACCTCCGTATCTGCTGAAGACGGGAAACCTGGGGGAGGTTAGGTTAGGTTAGGTTAGGTTAGGTTAGGTTAGGTTAGGTTAGGTTAGGTTAGGTTAGGTTAGGTTAGGTGAGGTTAGGTTAGGTTAGGTTAGGTTATGCGTAACGCATTTCATTGCGAAAAAAAAAAAAAAAGGTTAGGTTAGGTTAGGTTAGGTTAGGTTAGGTTGGGGTGCAAGGTCGGATAGAACCTCCACGTGTGCCCGGCCCATTGTAGGTCCCACTTCACACGTGCGGTGGGAACGACAATGGGTTCGGGCCGGTGCATCCTGGGCGCCTTCGTATGTAATCCCTTCGGGGTTTGCATACGAAGGTGGCTAATAATCCGACAAAGGGAGGGAGCTCGGCTGGCTGACCCGGGTAGCCTGGGTAACGGCAGCCGAGCAGGGGTATACCGTAACCCCGTACATGGTGCGGGGCCGGGGGCTGTCATCCTTCGGGATGGGGGCCGCGAGGAAGAAAACCTCTTTAAAAAATTACGAGAGGGGGGACCTCACGGTCCGTTCTGCACGTCGCCCTCTGATTGCAGAGGGTTGTAACGTGGCAGGCATGAGAGGCGGCGAAGTAGCCGCGGGACCCATCTTTCCGGGTAGCGGTAGTTTGGGTCGGAGGAGCCAGGTCTGGCTTCAGAGACGGGCGACCTTTCCAGGTTGCGGCTTCGGGTCGGCGTCCCAGACGTTTCTGGGTAGCGACGACGCGATTCGGGCTCGACCGGCGTCCTGGACATTCCGGGTAGCGGCGGTGCGAGCGGGGGCGGCGGGTCTGTTGGATCGCTTACGCGACCAATGGACAGGCAACCGATGCCAACCGTCGGCCAACCCGTTACCCCACGTTGAGTGGGGCCGGGGGGGTTATGCCCTTAATTGGGTGACCCTGCGAGGAGAAAACCTCAGTAAAAAACCCCAACCCCAAGCTTTTAGTCGCGCATTGGCGAGGGGGTGAATGGCTGGTGGGAGACCAGTCGCTACACGACTACGGAACAGAGGACTGGCAGCCCCTCTGTTTCGTCAACCCTATGCTTGCCCGGGTATGGTGCCTCTGCCCGGGTGGACTATGTACTTGCAACCACTCTCGTGGGAACAAAATGGGAATTGTCAAAAATAAAACTTTTAAAACAAAAAACGAAGAAGGCGAGCCTAGCTCAGGCGGAAGCGAGCGTACCCTGACGGGTGAGGTGCCGAGCTCAGGCGAAAATGAGCAGTCTGTTACCGCCGAATTTTTGTCGGCTGAAGAGGGAAGATCGAACTCTAAATTAGGAAGAGTTGAAACTAGGAACCGAAGCGTGGTTCGACTAGAGTTTGGAACCAAATATGGGAATGCGTCTGCGGCAAACGCTGCGGAAGAAGATGTCATGTCCACTGAAGATGAAGAAAGGGGACTATCTTCAGCCCCCTCCCTTATGAGTGTAAACACTGCGGAAGGCGGTAAAAGAAAAAGGTCCCTGGGACCTAAGGACCCCTCGTCTGGATCAGACTCTGATACATTACGGGCTGCTGCCAAGCCCAAAATTGCAAAATCCCGCCGCAATCGTGGCGGGCGGTCCGCCACCACTGGACATCATGTAGGTCTGGCAAAAGCCAAAGAGACATTGAAGGAGTTGGAAGCGTGCGACTACATGGAGGAAGTCGACCGGACAATTTCTCAATCAGACTGCGAAACAACGTTGCGCAGGTCGACACGCTTGTCCCAGCGCACGCCCTCCTTTCACAAGGACGAAGACCTGACTGAACACAACGAATCTGACCCCACCTGTACCAAGGCGTTCAGCACGATTGACACAATAGTTAAAGTGGCCAAGACGAGCAAGAACCTTAAAGGGACTTATCAACGCGCCTTGTACGATGCGGCTGATACCTTAAGGAAAACAGTTGAGACTCTCGCAGCCCGAACAACATCTGAGGAAATTCGCCGCCTCCAGGCTAATAACGAGCGTCTCAGCCATCAGGTCGAGCTTATGCGCAAGGAAATGGCGGCCCTTCGCAAGTCTAACTGTGAAAGGTGCTCATGTTCGAGAACAGACCACACAGGATTTACACTCGACAATGACGGGGTCGAGGAGCTAAAGCGCTCCATAATGGTGTCAGTGGGCACTATGATAAATGCCCGCATGGAGGGCATACAACCTAGACTTTTACCTGCCAAGACGATCAGGCCCCCATTAGCGGCCGACAAAAGAAGTGAGGAGGCGCCAACCTTTGCCAATGTTGCAGCCACTTCGATGGCATCAAAGCCACCGCCCGTGCATAAAGGCAAGGACAAAGCCGCCACATCGACAACGCAGGCAAACTCTACTCAGCCAGCCGGGTTGCCCGAGGATGAAGGCTGGATCGAGCAGATTAATAAGAAGAAGAAGCGGGCGGCCAACAGAAAGAAAAATAAGGTCGCAACTGCAACCACGTCGGAATTGGTTACGCCTACACAAAGAACACCGCGGCCTCCTGTGTCGAAGGCGAAACCAACAGTTTTAAAGAAAACACCAGCGACGAATGCTAAAATCAGTATGACCCAAGCGCAAAAGAAGGCGTCGACAAAGGTCAAGCTCACTCCCCCAAAATCGGCAGTGGTTGTCGTAACCATCCAACCAGAGGCCGCTGAGAAAGGAGCCAGCTACGCTGAGGTGATGGGGAAAGCCCGGCAAAGCGTTGACCTACAATCGCTTGGAATAGAGGGCCTACGCATAAAACAAGCTGCAACGGGGGCCAGAATCATGGAGATCCCTGGCGCTGACAGCAGCACCAAGGCCGACATGCTAGCGGATAAATTAAGAACTGTCCTATCGGAAGTTGCGACGGTAGCCCGACCGACTAAATGCGCAGACTTGCGCATTACAGGGCTCGATGACTCTGTGCAAGGGTCAGAGATAGCGACGGCAATAGCTGCCAAAGGGAAATGTGCGGTAGAAAATGTCAAGGTCGGAGTAATACGTGCAGGTGCCGGTGGCATAGGATCGGTATTGGTGCGCTGCCCAGTGGCGGCGGCTAAAGTGCTTAAAGAAGCAGGTCGGATCCTTGTCGGTTGGAGCTCCGCTCAAGTCAAGGCCCTTCAACCCATGCCCATGAGGTGCTTCCGTTGCATGGGCACGGGGCACACGCGTCCCAGATGCCCGGCTACAACGGATAGAAGCACAATATGCTTCCGCTGCGGAGACGAGGGCCACAAAGCCGCGGAATGTTCGGCAGGAAAGCCTAAATGTGCAGTATGCACCGCGGCTGGGCGTCCTGCAGGACATATGATGTGTGGCAGAAACTGCATACCACCAGCGACGAAAGGAAAAGGGGCCAACTTGACCCGGGTCCCACCTTCAAGAGAGGCTCCTATTGCGGAAGTTGAAATGCTCGATGGATAGGTCGCCCACCAACTACCTACAAGCAAATCTTAACCATTGTGCTGCAGCTCAAGATCTTTTCATGCAGCACATGGCAGAGTGGAATATCCAAGTCGGTGTAGCCTCGGAACCCTACCGGGTCCCTAATGGGAATTCGTGGGCAGGAGACGCTGCAGGGTTAGTCGCCATCTATGTGCGCCGGAATGCGAATTCCCCACCTCTCATTCCAAGGGAAAAAGGACGCGGCTACGTAGCGGCAACATTTCAAGGCATCGGAATTGTCGGCGTATATTACTCTCCGAATGGTAACAGAGCCGGTATGGAGGCGTTGCTAGACAACCTAAGCGGCGTTGTTGGAAGGATGGCCCCTGCGCAAGTAATCGTACTGGGGGATTTTAACGCAAAACACTTTGCGTGGAATTCCCCAGTTACAGACGTCATGGGCAATGTGGTAGCCGATTGGTTTGCGACAACAGGACTCTGCGTTGCCAATAGGGGCAATGAATTCACCTGCGTCAGGCGGCAGGGGGGGTCAATAGTAGACTTAACGTTTACTACCCCTGCCCTAGCTTCACGAACCCAAAATTGGAGAGTCCTTACGGATGAGGTGTCTCTCTCGGACCACAGGTATATTAGGTTCGAAGTTTCTCTAGGCACTCAGACTAATGGTCCAACCAACCTAAGCAGATGTTTGAATGGCTTCCCTAGGTGGGCTGTTAAAAAGTTAGACGTCTGCATGGTGGAAGAAGCTGCCATAGTTGCAGATTGGTGCTGTCCTGCACAAATCCAGGAGCGAAGCATTGACGAGCAAGCCGAACATCTCCGCTCAGCATTAACCGCGATCTGTAACTCGTCAATGCCACGGGCCAAACAGCAACCGGACAAGAGGCAAGTCTACTGGTGGTCGCAGGAAATAGCTGATCTTCGTGCTGCCAGTATTCGAGCAAGAAGGGAATACGCACGCTGTCGGCGGCGTCGCAGGCATTCACCGGAAGAGGAAGACTTGCTGTATCAAGCATACAGGGAAGCCACTACAACCTTTAGAGTCGCCATCCATAGAGCCAAGACTGAGGCGTGGGACGGTTTTGTTGCTGAGCTGGATAATGATCCGTGGGGACGCCCATACAGAACGGTGCGCAACAAAATGCGACAGCAGGCACCTTCAACACAGTCCTTCGAACCTAACCTTCTAGCAACGGTAATTACTGGTCTGTTCCCAGATAGGAATGAAGATGGTCCACCTATTATGGCCATACAAACGGAGGATCCTCCTTTAAACACAGATTTTCCGCGCGTCTCCGATGAGGAATTAAGGGAGGCGTTAGAGCGCATTGGGTCGGCTAAGAAAGCGCCAGGACCAGATGGAATACCGGGCAAGGTACTTCTTCTTGCCATGAAACACCTAGGGAACCATTTCATCGACCTCCTTAACGCATGTCTTGTCTCAGGACGCTTTCCCAATGTGTGGAAATATGGGAGACTCTGTCTGCTGCAAAAGGAAGGGCGACCGCCGGATTCTCCCTCTTCTTTCCGCCCCATCGTCCTCTTGGATGAAGCGGGAAAGATATTTGAGCGAATCTTGGCAGCCAGAATTATCGCACATCTCGAAACAGAAGGCCCCAACCTGTCAGAGAATCAATATGGCTTTCGACATGGACGTTCCACCATCGATGCTGTAGCGGAGCTCAAAAGATGGTCTGAGGAAGCGACACAAAAAGGGGAGACGGTGATAGCAGTGTCAATCGACATTGCCAACGCTTTTAACACCATCCCCCTTAAGCGCATATTAGAGGCACTGCGGTACCACAACCTACCCCTCTACATTCGCAAAGTAGTTGAAGACTACCTGGAGGGCCGCAAAATCCTCTACATTAACAGTGACGGGCAGATGATCTCAAGGCAGATGCAATGCGGGGTCCCACAGGGGTCAGTTCTTGGACCACTTCTGTGGAACCTCGCATATGACTGGATACTACGAGGAGAATTACTACCACGCATGAAAGTCGTTTGTTATGCTGACGACACCCTAATCGTGACTAAGGGCCAAGACTTTGACGATGCAAGACGCCGTGCCACTGTAGGAGTCGCCCTCGTTGTTGGTCGGGTCGAACTGCTTGGGCTAAAAGTAGCCGTCTCAAAGACTGAAGCCATCGTTTTTCATGGTTCTCGTGGCAGACCACCTGCTAATATGTACCTTAACATAGAAGGACAAAGAGTGCTCATTGGAGCTCATATGAAATACTTGGGCTTGGTACTAGACAGCCGATGGCGGTTCAATGAGCACTTCAAACAACTGTCGTCCAAGCTCGTAAGTACCGCGACAGCGTTAAGTAGGCTCCTTCCGAACCTAGGGGGGCCTAATGCAAGCTGCCGAAGACTCTACGCCGGGGTGGTAAAAAGCATGGCCCTATATGGCGCCCCAATCTGGAGCAGCTGCTTAGATGCGGAGGGGAAGGCCCTACTACGAAGACCACAGAGAATTGTGGCCACACGTGCTGTTCGGGCCTACAGGACGGTCTCTGGTGCTGTAGCTGGTGCGCTAGCTGGAATGGCTCCGTGGGAGCTTGAAGCCACGGTTCTCGCGGAGACATACCGATGCCGATCACAAGCAAGAAGACGCAACGAACGCCCTGCCATTGAGGAACTGGTGCATGCAAGACGGCAAGCCGAAGAAGTATTGATGGAGCGATGGGTCGAGCTACTTGAGACCTCTTCGGCCGGAAGAAGGACGCTAGACGCGCTGATTCCAGTCTTGAGAGAATGGGTGAGCCGCAAGCGTGGCAGCCTAAATTTCCATCTGGTACAGATACTCACCGGACACGGCTGCTTCGGCCGGTATCTGCACCGGATTGCCCAGAAGGAGCCGACGTCGGCTTGTCATGACTGTGGCGCTGTCGAAGATACAGCACAGCACACGCTGGAAACGTGTCCAGCTTGGAGTCTGCAGCGCAACCGCCTTACAGCAGTGGTGGGGCAAAACCTCTTGCTCCCGAGCATAGTCAGCTCCATGCTTGAGTGCAACACAAAGTGGGAAGCTGTAAGTGAGTTTTGTGACGAGGTGATGTCGCACAAGGAGGCAGCGGAACGGATGCGCGAAAACGATCCTCTGGCGGATCCGTGCCGCCGTAACAGGACCGGAAGAAGGAGACGTCAGTATGACAGACTTCTCCCACCAGACAGTATGGGAAGGGGAGGGGTCGGTTACCCCTCTTCATCCTGCGATGGCCAGCGGGGGTTGGGCTTGGGAGGCTCAACTCTCGCATTGCACAGGCCGTCGCCGACGCAGAGTGTCCCACGCATCCCGGGACACTCCGTCATTCTGCGCTTTCCGCCAGAATATAGACGGGTCTGCCTAGGGCGGACATCCACCGGTGGGGCCGCGGTAGTGTCCGCAAGGGTTCCCATGACCCCACCAGGTGTCACTGCATCGTCGAACGACTCATCGTCGGAGAATGAGGAGTGGTTCGACGAGTCACTGGCACCAAGGTGATTGAAGGGATGTAGTGGAGTTTTTAGTGGGTAGGCCCCTGCAGACCAATCTGACGAGCTTTTATCGTCAGATAGGTCTGCAGGGGAGAGTCCCACATAACTTCCGCTGCACTCCCAGGGGCGGAAGTATGCGAAAAGCATTTTCTCCACTTAAAAAAAAAAAAAAAAAAAAAAAAAAAAAAGGTTAGGTTAGGTTAGGTTAGGTTAGGTTAGGTTAGGTTAGGTTAGGTTAGGTTAGGGGTGCAAGGTCGGATAGAACCTCCACGTGTGCCCGGCCCATTGTAGGTTCCACTTCACACGTGCGGTGGAAACGACAATGGGTTTTGGGCCGGTGCACTCTGGGCGCCTTCGTATGTAATCCCTTCGGGGATTGCATACGAAGGTGGCTAATAATCCGACAACTGGGGGGGGCTCGGCTGGCTGACCCGGGTAGCCTGGGTAACGGCAGCCGAGCAGGGGTATACCGTAACCCCGTACATGGTGCGGGGCCGGGGGCTGTCATCCTTCGGGATGGGGGTCGCGAGGAAGAAAACCTCTTTAAAAAATTACGAGAGGGTGGACCTCACGGTCCGAGGCGGCGTTGTAGCCGCGGGACCCATCTTTCCGGGTAGCGGTAGTTTGGGTCAGACGAGCCAGGTGTGGCTTAGGAGACGGGCGATCGTTTCAGGTTGCGGCTTCGGGTCGGCGTCCCAGACGTTTCTGGGTAGCGGCGACGCGATTCGGGCTCGACCGGCGTCCTGGACATTCCAGGTAGCGGCGGTGCGAGCGGGGGCGACGGGTCTGCTGGATCGCTAACGCGACCAGTGGACAGGCTTCGGTCACCGTCGGTCAACCCGTAACCCCTCGTTGAGTGGGGCCGGGGGGGACTGCCCTTCATTGGGTGACCCTACGAGGAGCATACCTCTATAAAAAACCCTAATCCCAAGCAAGCTGCGCGGCGAGGGGATGAGTGGCTGTTGGGTGAACAGTCGTAAGGTAGCCTCTGGAGCAGGGGACCGGCGGACCCCCTGCTTCACAACCCTACGCTTGCCCGGGTATGGTGCCTCTGCCCGGGTCGACCGTTATTGCAACCCTACTCGTGGGACTCATATGGAAAGTCTTAATTTTAAAAATATGTTTGGTGGAGGAGCAGGCGAGAAGCCTAGGAAGACGGAGGAGCCACGAAAGACTGCGTCAAAGCAGTCCGTGGAAAGCAAGAAGACGGAGGAGCCGCCAAAGGCTGTATTCAAACAGCCCGCGGAGAAACCAACAAGAACGGAGGTTTTAAAGGAGCCCGTGGTGCAACTCACCAGGAGCCCTGTCCTTGCGGCCATGTTGGCAGGCGAAGATTTCGCTGAGATGAGCCGAAGTCCGTCATGCTCATCTCTTATGGACGATTCGGACGACCAGCTGCCTGAGACGGCTTCCGGGCGCAAACGCTCGCGCTCGCTACACAGAGAAAGGTCAGGCAGCGATGATGGAGATGGCAAAACCCCGGCGAAGATTGCAGCCGCTGAGAAACGTGGACGCGGCCGCCCTGCCACTACGGGGCAGTACATAGGTGTGGGTAAGATGCGGGCTGAGCTTGCTGCCGCTAAAAAAGCGGAGTTTGAAGCCCAATTGGAAGCGGAAAGAACAAAGGTGGAGAGCAGAACCCGCCCATCGTCAAAATTAAGAGATGATGCATACAAGGTAGATGACAACCCCGAAGAGATGACGTCCCTGGAGTTGCTAAAGAAGGGAATGGACGGTGTCAAAGTGGTGCTCGAGGTGGCTAAGACCTCAAGCAACCTCAAGGGCACCAGTGTAAAGGCCTTGCGGGACGCAGCGGACCTCATCGCTAAGATGATGGACAACATGCACGGCCACAACACCATGTCGGACGCGAATAAGCTGGAGACCCGGCTTGAAAAAGCCACGGAGGAACTTTCCCGCACAACTGCTGAAAACAGGAGCATGCAGCGCGACAATGCTTACCTACGCGATGAGGTAGCAGGTTTGCGCCGCGAAGTGCAGTTGTTGCGTGAGCAGCTACAGAGTGTGCAGGGAGGAGCCGACCTGCACCCAACGAGCAAGAGGGCGAGAAATACTGTGGGGTCCATGTCGGTCGACGAGCTCCGTCGCTTGATAGCGGAACAGGCCGGTAACATGGTGAACGCCCGCATAGAGGGGTTACAGAGCCGGCTGCTGCCAGAGGAGCGTTTGAGACCACCACTGGCGGCGGACAGAAGGAATGCCCCAGCGCCTGCGCCCATACTGGAAAGAGCTACTCCTGGTCCTTCCAAGGCCGCCGAGCCGCCACCTACCGGGCCAGCTGCCAAGAAGGGCAAGAAGAAGAGGCCTAAAAAACAGGCGCAGTCTGATGTGGCGCCTGTGAGACAAGATCAGGCGGAAACAATTCCTACCACAGCCACCGGCCGCACAACAACAGAGGAGCCGTGGCAGACGGTAGGCAAAGGGGGCAAAGCCAAGAAGCGCCAGGTGGCAGAAAAGAAAAAGAAAGGCCAGGCAAGGAAGGTGAAGCTGCGTCCTCCGCAAACTTCTGCGGTGGTAATAAAACTCCGCCAGGAGGCGCAGGAAAGCGGGGCTTCCTATGCCCAAGCACTCTTGGGGGCCAAACAAAAGATTAACCCCCAAGATTATGGTTGCGAAAAGGGGTTCGCCATTAGGCCCACCCAAACGGGGGCCCGTAAAATTGAGGTGCCGGTCGGCGTAAATGGCGAAAACGCCGACAAACTGGCAGAGAGGCTTAGGGAACTGTTAGATCCAAATTTAATAGAGATCTCCAGGCCCACAAAGTGTGCGGAATTCCGCGTCTCGGGCCTGGATGACACAGTGTCAACAGAGGACGTTCGGTCCGCGGTGGCAAGGTCGGGTGGGTGCCCAGAGGCGGCTGTGGTCGTCGGCGATATTCGCCCCAGCCGCTTCAGAATGGGTGCATGCCTGGTGCGATGTCCCGTGGCAGCCGTCAAGAAGATTACGGAGGGAGGCAAGAAACTACTCGTGGGGTGGGTTTCTGCGGTGGTCAGCATCCTGCCGCAGAGGCCCCTTAGGTGTTTTAAATGCCTGGAGGTGGGGCACGTCCGCGTGATGTGTGAGTCGGCTGTGGACCGGTCCGATCTGTGCTATCGGTGTGGAAAGACCGGCCACAAAGTCGCCGAATGTGTAAACTCGCCGCGCTGCGTATTATGTGCGGCAGCTGAAATAGCGAGTGACCACCCACTGGGCGGCCAGGTCTGTAGGGCTGCCCAGTTACGAAAGAAGGTGACTAACAGACAAAAGAAGAAGCCGGCCGTGCCACCGGCCCCTAGCGCTACGGCTGCTGATGGGTCTGAGGCAATGGATGTAGCAGCCGTCTCTACAGCGGCAGAGTAAGGCCGAAATGGGGTGAGGGCAATAGGCCCAGACCCCGTTGTTGGTAAGAGTCGGGCGGCAGAGATGGGGAAGCTCTGTCGCCCACTGCAGGGCTTTCGTGGTGGATGGGCGCGTTCTGTGTTTCGGCGAGCCCACACCGAGGGAGGGGGCTTCTGAGCTCCCATAAGAGGGGTCCTCTTGGGACCGCCGGCGGCGGGCCGCGGTAGTATCTTAGCTTCCCGTGGCCCGTCGCATAGCGGCAGACGGAACACCGGGGGGTTTTAGTGGGTATGCCCGTCAGCCTTTTACTGACGGGTGAGTCCCACATAACCCCGCCGTCTCCCCAACGGTGGGGTATGCGTAACGCATTTCCCCCCGTAAAAAAAAAAAAAAAAAAAAAAAAAAAAAAAAAAAAAAAAAAAAAAAAAGGTTAGGTTAGGTTAGGTTAGGTTAGGTTAGGTTAGGTTAGGTTAGGTTAGGTTAGGTTAGGTTAGGTTAGGTTGGGGTGCAAGGTCGGATAGAACCTCCACGTGTGCCCGGCCCATTGTAGGTCCCACTTCACACGTGCGGTGGGAACGACAATGGGTTCGTGCCGGTGCATCCTGGGCGCCGTCGTATATAATCCCTTTGGGGATTGTATACGAAGGTGGCTAATAATCCGACAACTGGGGGGGGGCTCGGCTGGCTGACCCGGGTAGCCTGGGTAACGGCAGTCGAGCAGGGGTATACCGTAACCCCGTACATGGTGCGGGGCCGGGGGCTGTCATCCTTCGGGATGGGGGCCGCGAGGAAGAAAACCTCTCTAAAAAATTACTCCTCTTGGGCGGTGTCTGGTCCAAGGACCAGCTCCGGCCAACCCGCAACCCTGTACGTGGTGCAGGGAGTGGGGGCCGCCACTTCGGTGGGGGCTGCGTGGAGACAACCACTCTAAAAAACCTCAAAGTCCTGGCACTGGGATACATGGTGTCGGGGCGCCTGGAATGGTGGCTGGGGAGTGCATCAGCCAACTAGTGGTCGCCCTGGGGTACCTCCCGACCCCCCAGGTGTAAGTAGGGTTACCCGGGTACAGGGGTCTCTGCCCGGGTGGACCACCCTTTCCCCCATTCTCGTGGGACTAGTATGGAGTTGAATAATTTTTCTAATAAAAACCTTTTTGTCGTTGTGGAGCGACTACAATCGCCAACTTCTGGCGATTCCGTCGCGGAGGACGTAGCTCTGAGTCCGAGAAAAAACAGAGCCGAACACCAAGAGGTACCTATCTCTAGCATCTCTGGATGCAAAGAGCCGGAAGTGGAGAACGATGATGCAGCGAGTGTGGTATCTGCAGCGGGCAGTACCAGCACTATTAGAACTCGCAGCAGAGCCCGACTTGAGCTTAATCGTTCGCCTATAAATCTGTCCAGCGAGGCTAAAATTGATGACCAAATAACAAAAGTGGCGGTCACGACAAATGAAAACCGAGTGGAAGAGGAAACGCTATCGGACGTCTCGAGCAATGGCCAGAAGAGACTTTACCATAGTATTGAGGAGTCCGATTCAGACACAGGAGAGGAAACAACCGGGTCGATACCAAAAACTTTAGTGTCCCGAAAGGGGCGTGGTAGACCCCCAACCACAGGAAAATACATCGGCGTGGGCAAGGCGAGGGAGGAATATCGCCGAGAACGGCTTGCGGCTTTAGAGACCATGACTAAAGCCTCGACGAGTGCCGTTAGACCTTCGCCGGAAGACCGCTCACTAAGAAGAACAGAAGCGGCCTCAGCATCTTTCGATGATTTCGTGTGTGTTATGACGTCGGATGCACTCAAGGATAAGGGCATCAAAGAGGTGGAGTTGCTACTGGGCAACATTAAAAAGTCAAAAAATCTCAAAGGGTCGTGTCAGAGAGCGATGATTGATTCAGCAGCGACTCTTCGAGATGTCATCGAGACCTACGCATCACGGACAATGACGGAAGAAACGCGTCGGTTACAAGCTGACAATGCTCGTCTCCGCCAGGAGATGGAGAATATGAAGGCAGAAATAAAGGCCCTCCGCACCGCGTTCTCAGAGAGAAATCGCTCACAAACGCTGCCATCGCAGCCTAGCTCTGCACCTAGCCAATGTTCGGCCCCTGAGCCTAATTGGGTTGAAGGCTTAAAAAGGTCCTTAATGACGTCGCTTAGTGAAATGCTGAACTCACGTTTGGCAAGTGCGGAAGATCGTCCTGTGGTTAGCAGAAACAAAGCCAGCTCGAACTCCAACAAGCCATCTAAGGCTTCCAATGAGACACAAGCCGCAGTCTCCGCATTCAAACCACCATCTAAAACGACCCGAAGCTCGGCTGCAAAGCCTCCCGCTCCAAGCGTGAGCCTTAGTGCAGCTAATACACCAGACGTACCAGCTCCAGGTCCAATCGAAGGCGAGTGGCAAGAGCAAAAAAATAGGAAAAAAGAAAGAAGGAAGAAGAAGAAAGCGGCAGATGCCGCTGCTTCCGAGGCTGCCAAGAATAGGGCTAAACAAGCAGCACAAAAGCCGCAGGCGACTGCCAAAACACCCCAAACGGCTAAAGCCAAGAAGAAGAAGAATAAGCCAAACCTTACACCTCCTAAGTCCTCGGCGGTAGTCATAACTATTCAGCCAGAGGCGATGGAGAAAGGAATGACGTACGCGACGGCTCTCCTAAAAGCTAGAGAAGCAGTGAAACTTGGAGACCTTGGCATTGAGGGAATTCGTTGCAGGCAGTCGGCGACAGGGGCAAGAATACTTACGGTTCCAGGTGACACTAGTGCTCAAAAAGCCGATCTTTTAGCCGAAAAGTTAAGGGAATTCTTCGCAGAGTCAGCAAAAATCGCCAGACCTGTTAAATGTATCGACCTGCGCATTACGGGATTGGATGATTCTGTGGAAAAAATAGATGTCATCGAAGCAGTGGTAACGGTTGGTCGCTGCTCTGCTGAAAACGTCAAGGCGTCAGATATTCGTTTTGGTCCGGCGGGCTCCGGTTCGACTGTGGTGTCATGTCCGGTTGAGGCAGCTAAACTGTTAGTTGATGCGGGAAGGCTCCTAGTAGGATGGAGTTCTGCAAATGTTAGGGCCTTGAATAGTCGTCCATTACGGTGCTATCGCTGCCTCGGAATAGGTCATACTAGACAGCGGTGCACATCAAAAATTGACAGGAGCGATCTATGTTTTAGGTGTGGCAAAGATGGTCACAAAATGTCCAACTGTTCTGCTCGTCCCAATTGTGCAGTGTGCGCAGACGCAAACAAAGCGGCAGGCCACGTTATGGGGGGCAAGAACTGTGATCCACCTATCGGCAAGAACAAGGAGGCCTCGAAAACACAGACCTCTTTCCCAGTGACGGCTCGTAACAAAGAGCATGAGGTACAAGAACTGGAGCTTTAATGGATCAGCACAAACACATCCAATTCCTCCAGGGAAACATCAATCACTGTGCTGGCTCTCAGGACCTGATAATGCAAGAGCAAGCACAGCGATCTATTGACGTAGTAGTTATTGCAGAACCGTACTTTGTTCCCAAACATCCAAACTGGGCTGCTGATACTGAAAATTCCGTCGCCATTTTAACACGCGCTCGTTTCCTCCCTCTCACGGTTAAAGAAAGGGGACCAGGTTATGTGGCAGTGACAATCGGGGGAATTGCAATAGTAGGAGTGTACTTCTCTCCAAACAAAAGTGTGGCTGAACTTGAAGATTTCCTAGATAGACTTAGCCCCGTAGTGAGAAGACTGGCTTCTACTCAGACACTGGTAATGGGTGACCTCAACGCCAAATCTACGGCATGGGGTGCCCCTTCCTCGACTGTGCAGGGCGATTTGGTGTTGGAATGGACAGTTGGACTAGACTTGGTTGTACTCAATAGGGGTACGTCGAACACTTGCGTGAGGTGGAACGGTGGATCCAAAGTGGACGTAACATTCGCCACACCAATTATCGCAACGCGAATTTGTGATTGGCAAGTCCTTGATGAAAATGAGACACTGTCCGACCACCAGTACATTACGTTTAGTATCTCACCTTCTACACGGGTTAATTCCATCCCTCGGTCAAGCCAAAATGTGCATTTTCCGCGATGGGCCCTCACACGTTTTGACCGTGAAAAAGCTGAAGAGTCGGCCATTGTACAAAGCTGGAACCCTTCTCCTATGAACCCTCGAGGGGTAGATGAAATGGCCAGTGGACTTAGAACTTCCCTTACTATTGTCTGCGATGCTTCTATGCCACGTGTTAGGAATCGTCCTGCTAGAAAGGAAGTTTACTGGTGGTCTCAAGAAATCGCCGAACTTCGTGCTACTAGCTTCAGATGTCGTCGTGCATATCAGCGCTGTCGTCGTAGGCGCCACACAAATGAGGAAGAGGAACACCTGCACAACACTTATCTGGAAGCTAAGAAGAGGTTGCAGCTAGCTATCAGTAAGGCTAAAGCTATGGCTAGGGAAGAGTTTTTGGAAAGCCTGAACAATGACCCGTGGGGCCGCCCTTATCGCTCAGTGCGCTCAAAAATGAGTCAGGCAACCCCCACCGAGTCCTTTCAACCAGAACTACTCCGGGACATTGTTACTGGATTGTTCCCAGTACGGACACTACATATAACTCCAGCTATGGTTCCGGAAGAGACAGAGGTGGAACAAGAAACCATAGTTGACGACATCCTGGTAACGGACAACGAACTGGAGACCGCGATCGACTGTCTACGCCACAAAAACAAGGCTCCCGGCCCGGATGGGATCCCCGGTCGTGTCTTGCCGCTGGCATTTAAACACCTAGGTGGTCAACTTCGAGAACTTATCGAGAAGTGCCTGACGACTGGTCAATTTCCAAAATCATGGAAAGATGGACGGCTATGCCTACTGCATAAACCAGGAAAACCTGCTGACTCTCCTAGTGCATTCCGGCCGATTATTCTCCTTGATGAGACGGGAAAACTGTTGGAGCGCATAATCGCCGCCCGCATTAATGAACACCTTAAAACGACTGGTCCTGACCTTTCAGAAAAACAGTTCGGTTTTCGGGCAGGGCGCTCAACTATTGATGCGCTGATGGAGCTTAAACAAATGACGACAGAGGCTGTGTCCCGCGGCGAAAGAGCGTTGGCGGTATCCCTAGATATAGCCAATGCCTTCAACACCATGCCCTTCGAATGCATCGAGGAAGCCCTACGTTATCACAGAGTGCCACAGTACCTGAGGAAGATAGTGGGACACTACTTGAAGGAAAGAGACGTTCTTTATATAAATCACGCAGGGCAACTGTGCTCGTGGCGAATGACTTGCGGTGTTCCACAGGGGTCGGTTCTAGGGCCACTCCTGTGGAATATAGGGTTTGATTGGATCCTGCGTGGGGTGCTCTTACCTCGAACCAACGTGATCTGCTATGCAGACGATACTCTTGTGTTGGTTCGCGGTAAGAGCTTTGAAGAAGCAATGCGATTGGGTTCTGCCAGTGCTTCGCTAATAATCCGGCGGATCGAGATGCTCGGCTTAAAGGTGGCAATACAGAAAACAGAAGCAATCTTTTTCTACGGGCCTGGACGGAAACCGCCTGCCGGAGCACAAATAACTTTAAACGGCGTTGACGTCCCTGTGAAAGGGCATTTGAAATATCTGGGTTTGATCCTGGACGGCAAATGGAAGTTTGATGAGCATTTCCGTCAACTCTCACCGAAGCTAGTAAATGCTGCGTCCGCTCTTGCTCGTCTCCTGCCGAATATGGGTGGACCAAGTAGTAGTTGTCGTCGATTATACGCGGGAGTCCTAAAAAGTATGGCGTTATACGGGGCACCGGTTTGGGTGGACGCTCTTACGAGAGAAAACAAGGCTCTACTACGCAAACCGCAAAAGGTTATAGCTATACGAGCTATTAGAGGATATCGTACAGTGTCCCGAGAGGCAGCCTGCGCTCTCGCGGGAACACCGCCTTGGGAGCTCGAGGCACTTGTGCTAGCGAAAACCTACCAACACAGAGTGGAGGCAAGAACGCGAGGGGACAGACCAGCCCCTGAAGAGATGCGCCGAGTCCGACTTCGGGCACAAGAGGAAATGGTTCAAAATTGGGCCCACAGAATGTCCTCTGAGGAATACGGACGTCGAACCCTTGAGGCGTTGTGCCCGCTCCTTGATCGTTGGATGGAGCGTCGGCATGGGTCGCTGACCTATCACCTAGTGCAGGTACTAACGGGCCACGGCTGTTTCGGTGGCTACCTGCAGCGGGTTGCCAGACGGGAGGTTAGTGCAATATGTCACGAGTGTGGTGCGACCGAAGACTCGGCTCAGCACACTTTAGAGGAGTGCACAGCCTGGAGTCAACAACGCCGTGACCTGATGACAATTGTAGGAGGAGACCTCTCTCTGCCCAGACTGGTAAGCGCCATGCTGGACAGCGACAGGGAATGGAAGGCCATGGCCTCTTTTTGCGGGGAGGTGATGACGCAAAAGGAGGCCGCGGAGCGGGCCCGTGAGGACGACGCCCTGGCGGACCCGCTCCGACGAAAGCGGCTTGGGAGGAGGCGACGTCGATACGCGCACCTCCTCTCACTTTGAGGTGGCTAGCGGGTGGTTGGCAGGGTAATTAAGCTGCCGCCTGCATTGTACAGCCTATTTGGCCTGGGGAGATGCCCAAGTGCACACGGGCATCTCTCATGGGATGTGAGGTGGCCTGGATAAACGGGCCGGCCGCCGTAGTGGAGTGGAGCCATACAATAGGGACCCAAACTGCTACGGAACGGATGTGGGTGCACCGAGGGGTTTTAGTGAGTAGGCCCGCCAGACCTTTACACTGGCGGGAGAGTCTCACATAACCCCACTACCCACCCCGTAGTGGGGTATGCGTAACGCATTTCCCCTCGTTAAAAAAAAAAAAAAAAAAAAAAAAAAAAAAAAAAAAAAAAAAAAAAAAAAAGGTTAGGTTAGGTTAGGTTAGGTTAGGTTGGGGTGCAAGGTCGGATAGAACCTCCACGTGTGCCCGGCCCATTGTAGGTCCCACTTCACACGTGCGGTGGGAACGACAATGGGTTCGTGCCGGTGCATCCTGGGCGCCGTCGTATATAATCCCTTTGGGGATTGTATACGAAGGTGGCTAATAATCCGACAACTGGGGGGGGGCTCGGCTGGCTGACCCGGGTAGCCTGGGTAACGGCAGTCGAGCAGGGGTATACCGTAACCCCGTACATGGTGCGGGGCCGGGGGCTGTCATCCTTCGGGATGGGGGCCGCGAGGAAGAAAACCTCTTTAAAAAATTACGAGAGGGGGGACCTCACGGTCCGTTCGCGGAGGCGGCGAAGTAGCCGCGTTACCCATCTTTCCGGGAAGCGGTAGTATGGGTCAGAGGAGCCAGGTGTGGCTTTGGAGACGGGCGACCTTTCAGGTTGCGGCTTCGGGTCGGCGTCCCAGACATTTCTGGGTAGCGGCGACGCGATTCGGGCTCGACCGGCGTCCTGGACAATCCGGGTAGCGGCGGTGCGAGCGGGGGCGGCGGGTCTGCTGGATCGCTAACGCGACTAGTGGATAGGCATTCTATGCCAACCGTCGGCCAACCCGTAACCCTTCTTTGAGCGGGGCCGGGGGGGACTGCCCTTCATTGGGTGACCCTACGAGGAGCATACCTCTATAAAAAACCCTAATCCTAAGCAAGCTGCGCGGCGAGAGGATGAGTGGCTGTTGGGTGAACAGTCGTAAGGTAGCCTCTGGAGCAGGGGACCGGCGGACCCCCTGCTTCACAACCCTACGCTTGCCCGGGTATGGTGCCTCTGCCCGGGTCGACCGTTATTGCAACCCTACTCGTGGGACTCATATGGAAAGTCTTAATTTTAAAAATATGTTTGGTGGAGGAGCAGGCGAGAAGCCTAGGAAGACGGAGGAGCCACGAAAGACTGCATCAAAGCAGTCCGTGGAAAGCAAGAAGACGGAGGAGCCGCCAAAGGCTGTATTCAAACAGCCCGCGGAGAAACCAACAAGAACCGAGGTTTTGAAGGAGCCAGTGGTGCAACTCACCAGGAGCCCTGTCCTTGCGGCCATGTTGGCAGGCGAAGATTTCGCTGAGATGAGCCGAAGTCCGTCATGCTCATCTTTTATGGACGATTCGGACGACCAGCTGCTTGAGACGGCTTCCGGGCGCAAACGCTCGCGCTCGCAACACAGGGAAAGGTCAGGCAGCGATGATGGAGATGGCAAAACCCCGGCGAAGATTGCAGCCGCTGAGAAACGTGGACGCGGCCGCCCTGCCACTACGGGGCAGTACATAGGTGTGGGTAAAATGCGGGCTGAGCTTGCAGCCGCTAAAAAAGCTGAGTTTGAAGCCCAATTGGAAGCGGAAAGAACAAGGGTGGAAAGCAGAACCCGCCCACCGTCAAAACTCAGAGATGACGCACACAAGGTGGATGACAACCCCGAAGAGATGACCTCCCTGGAGTTGCTAAAAAAGGGAATGGACGGTGTCAAAGTGGTGCTCGAGGTGGCTAAGACCTCAAGCAACCTCAAAGGCACCAGTGTGAAGGCCTTGCGGGACGCAGCGGACCTCATCGCCAAGATGATGGATAGCATGCATGGCCACAACATCATGTCGGACGCGAATAAGCTGGAGACCCGGCTTGAAAAAGCCTCGGAGGAACTTTCCCGCACAACTGCGGAAAACAGGAGTATGCAGCGCGACAATGCCTACCTGCGCGACGAGGTAGCAGGTCTGCGCCGCGAAGTGCAGTTGTTGCGGGAGCAGCTACAGAGTGTGCAGGGAGGAGCCGACCTGCACCCAACGAGCAAGAGGGCGAGAAATACTGTGGCTTCCATGTCGGTCGACGAGCTTCGTCGCCTGATAGCGGAACAGGCGGGTAATATGGTGAACGCCCGCATAGAGGGGTTACAGAGCCGGCTGCTGCCAGAGGAGCGTCTGAGACCACCGCTGGCAGCGGACAGGAGGAAGACGCCAGCGCCTGCGCCCATACTGGGCACGGCCACTCCTGGTCCTTCCAAGGCCGCCTCGGCGCCACTTGCCGGGCCAGCGGCCAAGAAAGGCAAGAAGAAGAAGCTCAAAAAACAGGCGCAGTCTGGTACGGCGCCTACGAAATCAGATCAGGCGGGAACAACTCCTGCCACAGCCACCGAACGCTCAACAACAACAGAGGAGCCGTGGCAAACGGTTGGCAAAGGGGGCAAAGCCAAGAAGGCAGAAAAGAAAAAGAAAGGTCAGGAAAGGAAGGTGAAGCTGCGCCCTCCGCAAACTTCTGCGGTGGTAATCAAGCTCCGCCAGGAGGCGCAGGACAGCGGGGCTTCCTATGCCCAAGCACTCTTGGGGGCCAAACAAAAGATCAACCCCCAAGATTATGGCTGCGAGAAGGGGTTCGCCATTAGGCCCACCCAAACGGGGGCCCGCAAAATCGAGGTGCCTGTCGGCGTAAATGGCGAAAACGCCGACAAATTGGCTGAGAGACTAAGGGAGCTTTTGGATCCCAATCTGATAGAGATCTCCAGGCCCACGAAGTGTGCGGAATTCCGCGTGTCGGGCCTGGACGATACAGTATCAACAGAGGATGTTCGGTCCGCGGTGGCAAGGTCGGGTGGGTGCCCAGAGGCGGCTGTGGTCGTCGGCGATATTCGCCCCAGCCGCTTCAGAATGGGTGCCTGCCTGGTGCGATGTCCCGTGGCGGCCGTCAAAAAAATAACGGAGGGAGGCAAGAAACTACTTATTGGGTGGGTTTCTGCGGTGGTCAGCGTCCTGCCGCAGAGGCCCCTTAGGTGTTTTAAATGCCTAGAGGTGGGGCACGTCCGCGCGATGTGCGAGTCGGCTGTGGACCGGTCCGATCTGTGTTATCGGTGTGGAAAAACCGGCCACAAAGTCGCCGAATGTGTAAGCTCGCCGCGCTGCGTATTATGTGCGGCAGCTGAAAATGCGAGTGACCACCCACTGGGCGGCCTGGTCTGTCGGGCTGCCCAGTCACGAAGCAAGGCGGTTAACAGGCAAAAGAAGAAGCCGGCCGTGCCACCGGCCCCTAGCGCTACGGCTGCTGATGGGCCTGAGGCAATGGACGTAGCAGCCGCCTCTACAGCGGTAGAGTAAAGCCGAAATGGGGTGAGGGCGAAAGGCCCAGACCCCGTTGTCGGTGAGAGTCGGGCGGCAGAGATGGGGAAGCTCTGTCGCCCACTGCAAGGCTTTCGTGGTGGATGGGCGCGTTCTGTGTTTCGGCGCGCCCACACCGAGGGAGGGGGCTTGTAAGCTCCCAAAGAGGGGTCTCAAGGACCGCCGGCGGCGAACCGCGGTAGTATCTTAGCTTCCCGTGGTTCGTCGCATAGCGGCAGACGGAACACCGGGGGGTTTTAGTGGGTATGCCCGTCAGGCTTTTACTGACGGGTGAGTCCCACATAACCCCGCCGTCTCCCCAACGGTGGGGTATGCGTAACGAATTTCCCCCCGTAAAAAAAAAAAAAAAAAAAAAAAAAAAAAAAAAAAAAAAAAAAAAAAAAAAAGGTTAGGTTAGGTTAGGTTAGGTTAGGTTAGGTTAGGTTAGGTTAGGTTAGGTTAGGTTAGGTTAGGTTAGGTTAGGTTAGGTTAGGTTAGGTTCCCGTGTGCAGTTGCTGGAACTGCCATCGGGCGCGTCCCCCGGGTGGTGGATTGGGGAATGGCCCCCAGATATGGGGGCTACCGGATCCGGATCTGGCGTGAACCAAAACCAGCAAAAGACGGACCCATCTGGCGTCCCGGACGTTTTCCGGGTAGCGGCAGTTTGGGTCACAAGAGGGACGAGGATCTTTCCTCGTATTTGGTCTTGGACCTACTGGTCCGTTTCGCTTTGCGAATGTCGATGGCTCCGGGTCGGCGTCCCAGACGTACTCTGGGTAGCGGCGGCGCGGTTCGGGCTCGACCGGCGTCCCGGATAGTCCGGGTAGCGGCGGTGCGAGCGGGGGCGATGGGTCCGTTTGCTCATGGCGGTCATGAGCAGCGGACAGGTGAAATCTCACCAACCATCGGCCAACCCGTTACCCCTCGTTGAGAGGGGCCGGGGGGGGTATGCCCTTAATTGGGTGACCCTGCGAGGAGAAAACCTCAATAAAAAACCCCAACCCCAAGTCTGTTGTCGCGGATGGCGAGGGGGTGAATGGCTGGAGGGAGTCCAGTCATTACACGACAACGGAACAGAGGACCGGCAGCCCCTCTGTTTCGTCAACCCTATGCTTACCCGGGTATGGTGCCTCTGCCCGGGTGGACTTTTTATTTGCAACCACACTCGTGGGATCAATATGGAAAATGATCAAAATAAAAACTCTTTTAAAACCCAAGACGAAGACGGTGAGCCTAGCTCGGGCGGAAGTGAGCGTACCCTGATGGGTGATGTGCCGAGCTCAGGCGTAAATGAGCAGACTAACACAGCCGATTTCTTATCGGCCGAAGAGGAAGGAGTAAAATCTACACCTGTTTTGACGGAAAAAGTCGAAGTTAGGAAGACTCGAAGCGCTACTCGGTTGGCGCTTATATCCAAATACGGAAGTGCATCTGCGACAAGTGCCGCAGAAGAAGAAGTCATGTCCACTGAAGACGAAGCCAGAGGGTTATCATCAGCCCCGTCTCTCATGAGTATCAACGCTGCAGAGGGAGGCAAAAGGAAAAGGTCTCTCGGATCTAAGAATCCCTCGTCTGGATCGGACTCAGATTCTCTAGGGGCTGCTGCCAATCCCAAAATTGCGAAAGCTCGCCGCAGTCGTGGCGGGCGTTCCGCTACAACTGGACACCATGTAGGTTTGGCAAAAGCCAAAGAAGCACTGAAGGAGATGGAAGCGTCTGACTACATGGAGGAAATCGATTTGACAATCCGTAAATCAGACGGTGACTCGACGCGACGCAGATCGGCACGCTTATCCCAGGGCACGCCATCTTTTCAAAAAGATGAAGATACGACTGAGTACATCGAGTCTGACCCTACCTGTACCAAGGCGTTCAGCACGATTGACGCCATTGTTAGAGTAGCCAAGACAAGTAAAAACCTTAAAGGAACTTATCAGCGCGCTTTGTATGACGCTGCTGACACTTTAAGGAAAGCAGTTGAAACCCTAGCAGCTCGTACAACGACGGAGGAAATTCGGCGCCTCCAGGCAAATAATGAGCGTTTGAGTCACCAGGTCGAACTTATGCGGAAAGAGATGGCGGCCCTGCGGAAATCCAGCTCCGAAAAGTGCTCCTGCCCCAGATCGGATCACGCAGGAACCGCTCTCGATAGTGATGGAATTGAGGAGCTCAAGCGCTCCATAATGATGTCGGTTGGTACGATGCTCAATGCACGCATTGAGGGCTTGCAAACTAGACTGCTTCCAGCCAAGACGATCAGACCTCCTCTTGCAGCTGATCAAAGAAATAAAGAGACTTTGACCTTTGCTAAAGTCGCAGCCGGCCCTGTAGAGGCGAATCTGCTGCCCGCACAGAAGGGCAAGACCAAAGCAGCTCCGCCTTCAACACAAATCAATGTTGATCAAACAGCCGGACCACTCGGGGATGAAGACGACTGGACCATGCAAGTAAATAAAAAGAAGAAGCGCGTGGCCAATAAGAAAAGTAAAGCTGCAGCCTCAGCCGAGTCGAGAAAAGTGATCCCTTCAACATCGAAGGCACCGCGCCCCCCTGTAGCGAGGGCAGTACCGGCAAATTCAAGGGAAACACCAGCGGCGAAATCCACAACTGGCAAAACCCCAACAAAAAAGAAGGCGCCAACGAAGGTTAAGCTCACAACACCTAAAACTGCGGTAGTTGTTCTTACAATTCAGCCCGAAGCTGCGCAAAAAGGTGCAAGTTATGCTGAGATCATGGGGAAAGCAAGGCAGAGTGTAGACTTGCAGTCCCTCGGAATAGAAGGCCTACGTATTAAGCAAGCTGCAACAGGAGCGAGAATCATGGAGATTCCAGGCGCTGATAGCAATGCAAAGGCAGACCTCCTGGCAGATAAACTTCGAACTGCCCTATCGGAGGTGGCGACGGTAGCCCGACCAACTAAATGCGCAGACCTGCGTATCACAGGGCTCGATGATTCGATACAAGGGCCAGAAATAGCGGCGGCAATAGCTGCCAAAGGTAACTGCGCTGTTGAAAACGTTAAGGTTGGAACCATACGCGCAGGAGCTGGCGGTATAGGTTCTGCCTTAGTGCGCTGCCCCGTCGCGGCGGCCAAAGTTTTGACTGAGACGGGTCGAATCCTGGTTGGGTGGAGCTCAGCCCATGTAAAGGTCCTTCAACCCATGCCTATGAGGTGTTTCCGCTGCATGGGCACGGGACACACGCGCCCCAGATGCCCAGCTACAGCGGACAGAAGCACAGTTTGTTTCCGATGCGGAACTGACGGTCACAAAGCTGCGGAATGTTCAGCGGCCAAACCAAAATGTGCCGTCTGCACTGCAGCTGGACGCCCCGCGGGGCACATGATGTGTGGAAGAAATTGCACACCGCCGACGACTAAAGGGAAAGGGGCCTCATTGACCCGGGCTCCATCTACAAAAGAGGCTCCGCTTGTGGAGATTGAAATGCTCGATGGCTAGGTCGCATATCAGCTATCTACAAGTGAATTTAAACCATTGTGCTGCAGCCCAAGATCTCTTCATGCAGCACATGGCAGAATGGAATATTCAGGTCGGCGTTGTATCGGAACCTTATAGTGTCCCTAGGGGCAACTTGTGGGCAGGGGACACTGTTGGTTCAGTCGCAATATACATTCGTGGTAATGCAAACTCTCCACCACTTGTGGTCAGAGAGAAAGGCTGCGGTTACGTAGCGGCAACTCTGCAAGGTATCGGAATCGTCGGGGTTTACTACTCTCCAAATGGTGATAGAGCCGGTATGGAACGACTCCTGGATAACCTTAGCGGCGTCGTAGGTAGGTTGGCCCCTGCCCAAGTAATCGTGCTGGGGGATTTCAACGCAAAACACTCGGCGTGGAATTCCCCAGTTACAGATGTAATGGGCACAGTAGTAGCTGACTGGTTTGCGGCAACTGGGCTATGCGTTGCAAACAGAGGCAATGAATTCACCTGTGTCAGGCGGCAGGGGGGGTCAATAGTAGACTTAACGTTTACTACCCCTGCCCTAGCATCACACATCCAAGGTTGGAGAGTTCTAACAAATGAGGTGTCGCTCTCGGACCACAGAAATATTAGGTTCCAGGTGTCGCCAGGTAGCCAATCGAACGATCCAACCAATCCCGGCAGATCTCCGAATAGCTTCCCCAGATGGGCCATCAAAAAGCTGAACATTGATATGGTAGAAGAGGCTGCTATAGTGGCAGACTGGTGCTGTCCTGCCCAAATTCAAGAGCGAAGCGTTGACGAGCAAGCCGATCATCTACGCTCAGCACTGACTTCTATTTGCGACTCGTCAATGCCACGTGCTAGACAATCTCCGGGAAAAAGACAAGTCTACTGGTGGTCGCAGGACATAGCAGACCTTCGCGCCGCCAGTATAAGGGCAAGACGTGAATATGCGCGTTGCCGGCGGCGTCGCAGACATTCTCCAGACGAAGAGGATCTGCTGTACCAAGCATACAGGGAGACCACCGTGAATTTGAGAGTTGCCATCCACAGAGCTAAAACTGAGGCCTGGGACGAGTTCATTGCGGAACTTAACAACGACCCGTGGGGGCGCCCATATCGGACAGTGCGCAACAAAATGCGACAGCAGGCACCCTCAACCGAAACGTTTGAGCAGAGCCTTTTAACTAGGGTAGTTACTGGCCTCTTCCCAGACAGGTCGGAAGACGGCCCTCCAATCATGGCCGTATCAGCGGGAAATCCTCTACCTGATACAGACTTCCCACGTATTTCCGAAGAAGAACTGAAGGAAGTATTAGAGCACTTAGGTTCATCAAGGAAAGCGCCGGGACCAGACGGAATACCGAGCAAGGTCCTTTTCCTCGCTATGAAACATCTGGGAAAGCGCTTCGTGGAACTCATGAACGAATGTCTGGCCTCCGGTCGCTTCCCAAGTGCGTGGAAAAATGGTAAACTCTGCCTGCTGCAAAAGGAAGGACGACCACCGGACTCTCCCTCTGCCTTCCGCCCTATTGTTCTCCTGGACGAAGCAGGAAAAGTTCTCGAGAGAATTCTAGCGGCAAGAATCAATGCGCACCTCGAAACGGAAGGGCCAAATCTCTCTGAGAACCAATTCGGCTTTCGGAAGGGACGATCCACGATCGACGCCATTGCAGAACTTAGGAGATGGTCTGGGGAGGCAAACAAAAAAGGGGAGAATGTAATAGCAGTATCAATTGATATTGCTAATGCATTCAATACCATCCCCATTAAACGCATAGTAGAGGCACTGCGGTACCACAACTTACCTCCCTATATTCGGAAAGTAATTGAGAACTATTTGGAGGACCGCAATATCTCATACATAGACAGTGAAGGGCGAATGGTATCGAGGCAAATGCAATGCGGGGTCCCGCAAGGATCGGTCCTTGGACCATTACTCTGGAACCTCGCATACGATTGGATTCTGCGTGGACAACTACTACCGCGTATGAAAGTAGTTTGCTATGCTGACGACACCGTGATCGTGACAAAGGGACAGGATTTCGAAGAGGCGAGGCGACGCGCTACTGTCGGCACATCTCTAGTCATCGGTCGAATTGAGCTGCTTGGATTGAAGGTGGCTGTTGCGAAAACGGAGGCCGTCGTCTTCCATGGCCCCCGCGGCAGGCCACCAGCAAACGCACACCTCAACATCGAAGGTCAAAGAGTGCCCATCGGCACTAATATGAAGTACTTGGGTCTTGTTCTGGACAGCCAGTGGCGCTTTGAAGAACATTTCAAACAGCTGTCGCCCAAGCTCATCAACGCCGCAACGGCACTAAGCAGACTCCTTCCCAACTTGGGAGGGCCAAATGCAAGTTGCCGAAAGCTCTACGCTGGAGTCGTCAAAAGTATGGCCCTATATGGCGCCCCAATCTGGAATGGCTGCCTGAACGCCGAGGCCAAAGCCCTATTACGCAGACCTCAGAGAATCGTGGCCACACGTGCAGTCCGGGCTTATAGGACCGTCTCTGGTGCTGTAGCCGGTGCGCTTGCTGGGATGCCTCCGTGGGAGCTCGAAGCTTCAGTTCTCACGGAGACCTACCGTTGCCGGGCAGAATCGAGAAGACGAGGTGAGCACCCCGCAATCGAAGAGCTAGTGCGCGCAAGACGGCAGGCTGAAGAAGCGGTTAAAGAAAGATGGGTGCAACAACTTGAAGCCTCCACTTTTGGAAGAAGGACTCTGGATGCATTAACACCAGTCCTGGGAGAATGGGCAAACCGCAAGCGTGGTAGCCTCAACTTCCACTTGGTGCAAATTCTAACCGGACATGGATGTTTCGGCCGGTACCTATATCGGATTGCCCGAAAAGAACCGATGCCGACGTGCCTTGACTGTGGCGCCACCGAAGACACGGCTCAACACACGCTGGAAGCGTGCCCAGCCTGGAATTCGCAGCGCAACAGACTAAAAGCTGTGGTTGGACCGAACCTCTCGCTCCCGAACGTGGTCAATTCCATGCTTGAGAGCGACAGCAAATGGGAAGCCGTTACTGAGTTCTGTGACGATGTGATGTCACAAAAGGAAACGGCGGAGCGGATGCGCGAGAACGATCCGTTGGCAGATCCACGCCGCCGTAGAAGGACTGGAAGAAGAAGACGTCAGTTTGACCGGCGTATCTTACCAGACAACATGGGAAGGGGCGGGGCATATTACCCCTCTTCTTCCCGCGATGGCCAGCAGGGGTTGGACTTGGGAGGCTCAACCCCTGCATTGCACAGGCCATCGCCGACGCGGAGTGTCTCACACATCCCGGGACACTCCGACATTCTTCGCTTCCCGCAAGAATACAGACGGGTCTGCCTAGGGCGGACATCCACAGGTGGGGCCGCGGTAGTGTCCGCAAGGGTTCCCATGGCCTCACCAGGTGTCACTGCTTCGTCGAGATACTCGTCATCAGACGATGACCAGTTGTACGACGACCCAGTGACGCCAAGGTGATGGAAGGGATGTAGTGGAGTTTTTAGTGGGTAGGCCCCTGCACACCAATCTGACGAGCTTCGTCGGATAGGTCTGCAGGGGAGAGTCCCACATAACTTCCGCTACACTCCCAGTAGCGGAAGTATGCGGAAAGCATTTTCTCCACTTAAAAAAAAAAAAAAAAAAAAAAAGGTTAGGTTAGGTTAGGTTAGGTTAGGTTAGGTTAGGTTGGGGTGCAAGGTCGGATAGAACCTCCACGAGTGCCCGGCCCATTGTAGGTCCCACTTCATACGTGCGGTGGGAACGACAATGGGTTCGGGCCGGTGCATCCTGGGCGCCGTCGTATATAATTTCTTCGGGGATTGCATACGACGGCGGCTAATAATCCGACAACAGGGGGGGAGCTCGGCTGGCTGACCCGGGTAGCCTGGGTAACGGCAGCCGAGCAGGGTTATACCGTAACCCCGTACATGGTGCGGGGCCGGGGGCTGTCATCCTTCGGGATGGGGGCTGCGAGGAAGAAAACCTCTATAAAAAATTACGAGAGGGGGGGCCTACGAGCCCAGCTCGCTACGCGAGCATGTTGGGGGCGTGTTCCGGTCCGAGGACTGGTTCCGGCCCACCCGCAACCCTGTACGTGGTGCAGGGAGTGGGGGCCGCCACATCGGTGGGGGCCGCGGGGAGAGAACCCCTATAAAAAATCGTCAAAGTCCTGGCGCTGGGATTCATGGCGTCGGGGCGCCTGCGAAGGTGGCTGGGGATCGCATCAGCCCACTAGTGGTCACCCTGGGGTACCTCCCGACCCCCCAGGTGTATGTAGGGTAGCCAGGGTACCGGGATCTCTGCCCTGGCGGTCCAGTTTGTTCTCCCATACTCGTGGGTCTAAGATGGAAGTGTTTAAAAATAAAAATCAAAAAGCCGTAGAAGAAAGTGGAAGGCGTCTGAGGTCAGCTTCTGGCTTCAAACGCGTAGCGGACAGCGCACAGAGTCCATCCAAAAACAGTGCCAAAAAGACGAAAGACATCGAAATGTCCGGTGACAAGGACGATGAAGAAGGTGCTGCTGCCAGGCTCAGATTCGTCAGCCAGGAGAATCTAGACACATGGCACAACTACAGAGAGACGGGAGTAAAGTGGCTGAAGGAGATTACTGCGTACGTCGCCAGAACGTATGGGCCAGCAGAACGGGATAATATCCTTAATCCCCTTAAGAGTTTCTCGACGACTTTCCTCGAACTAGCCGAGTGGACGAAGGAGATTTTATATCACGACGATGACTTCCTGGACCTGCAGGAGGAAAACACCCGACTCCGCAGAGACGTGGAGAAACTCCAGAGGGCTGTGGCGAAGCTTCAGGAAAATGACCGCAACAAAAACCCACCTAGTGGGCCCAGCACGGAAAAACCTAGACTGACGGATGAGCAGCTGCTGCAGGCCATGCAGCGTATGCTGGACGAGCGACTGGAAGGGCTCGAACGACGTCTTGTCCAGCCGCAACAGCTGACAAACACATCACGCACCCCAGGACATATAGATGTTACCAGAACACTGCCTGCATTATGTCCGAGAGAAAATTTGACAGGTTTGAATGTTCCCCCCACTGCTCCCAAGCCTAACGCTTGGGTTGAAGCAGTAGGGAGGAAAAAGAAGAGAAAAATAGAAAGGCGGGCTGCAGAAGAAATGGCTAAGGGTATCGCCACAGACGTAACCACAGCGGAGAAGACAAAAAAGGCGCCGACGCGAAGGAGGACCAAACTTGTTCCTCCCGAGACCGCAGCCGTAACCATCACTCTGCGGCCAGAGGCCGTACAACGTGGGGTGACGTACGCCCAAATTATGATTAAGGCCAAAGCCGAAATATCTCTCCCTGACGTGGGACTTGAAGGTGGTGTAAAGGTGAGGGAAAGCCAGACGGGAGCCCGTGTACTCGAAGTGCCGGAAACAAGCCGAGGCAAGGCCGATACACTAGCCGAAATGCTCCGCGGCGTAATTGGCGATGACGCACTGGTCGCAAGACCCGAGAGAACTGCGGATTTGCAGATTTCGGGTCTCGACGACTCAATTTTGGAAGACGACGTTGTAGAGGCGGTGGCCAAGAAGGCTAACTGTGAAGCCGCGGCCATCAAGTCTCAAAAGATAAGAGTCGGCCCGGATGGTACCGGGCGGATTAATATCAGGTGTCCGGTGGCTGCTGCAAAAGCGGCCTGCATCGACGGCAAGATACGGGTTGGATGGAGTGTCGCAGACGTGAGGGTTCTGACCCCTTGCGCTCTGCGATGCTACAAATGTATGGGGTTAGGGCACACCAAGCCCAGATGCCCCTCTGACGTGAACAGGGAAAGCCTGTGTTTCCGATGTGGAGAGCCGGGACACAAGGCTACCAACTGCAGTGCTGAGCCTAAGTGTTCGGTCTGCGCCGCCAGCGGGCGGCCGGCCGGTCACATAATGGGAAGCCGGAGGTGTGAACCGCCGTCGACTAAGGGGAAGCCCCCTGAGCCGGCAGCGCGTGAGGCGCCAATTCAGGGGATGTCTGACTAAAGCATCCCATAACGAGGTCAGCGGGTGAAGATAGGGTAGTCTCTCGCTCGCATTGCACGACTTCGTTACGCTGGAGGAGATGCCCACGTGTGCTCGGGCATCTCCCGCACAACCAGAAAGGGGTCCAGGTAGCTGGACTGGCCGGGGCGGTGTGATGTTGAATCCCAACAAGGAGCCCACGCCGCCACAACCGGTAGGAGAGGGCACACAGACAGGTTTTAGTGGGTATGCCTTCGAGCACCCACTGGACTACCCTGTCGTCGTCGAGTGGGTGCACGAAGGCGAGCCCCACATAACTCCGTCGCCTGCCCAGCGGCGGAGTATGCATAAGGCGCATTTCCTGTCTATAAAAAAAAAAAAAAAAAAAAAAAAAAAAAAAGGTTAGGTTAGGTTAGGTTAGGTTAGGTTAGGTTAGGTTAGGTTAGGTTAGGTTAGGTTGGGGTGCAAGGTCGGATAGAACCTCCACGTGTGCCCGGCCCATTGTAGGTCCCACTTCATACGTGCGGTGGGAATGACAATGGGTTCGGGCCGGTGCATCCTGGGCGCCGTCGTATATAATTCCTTAGGGGATTGCATACGACGGCGGCTAATAATCCGACAACAGGGGGGGAGCTCGGCTGGCGTCCTGGGTATCCCGGGTAGCGGTAGCCGAGTATGGGGAGTTTTAGGCGACGCCAGTTCTGGTGTCGCCGAAGGAGCTCGTAACCCTGTACGTAGTGCAGGGCCGAGGGCCGCTACCTTCAGGTGGGGGCCGCGGGGAAGACAACCCCTCTAAAAAATCACCCGCGGGGGGGGGCCTTTGGGCCAACAAGGGGGAGCTCGGCTGGCGTCCTGGGCATCCCGGGTAGCGGTAGCCGAGCATGGGGAGTCTGAGGCGATGCCAGTTCTGCCTGGTGTCGTCGAAGGAACTCGTAACCCTGTACATAGTGCAGGGCCGAGGGCCGCCACCTTTGGGTGGGGGCCGCGGGGAAGACAACCCCTCTAAAAAATCACCCGATGGGGCCTTCGGGCCCAGCTCGCGTCAGCGGGCAAGTCGGGGCGTGTTCCGATCCGAGGATCGGTTCCGGCCCAACCGTAACCTCGTACGTGGTGCGGGAGCGGGGGCCGCCACTTAGGTGGGGGCCGCGTGGAGAAAACCACTATAAAAAATCGTCAAAGTCCCGGCACCGGGATACGTGGTGTCGGGGCGCCTCTCGGAGGTGGCCGGCGGAGCGCAGTCGGCCCATTAGCGGTCGCCCTGGGGTACCTCCCGACCCCCCAGGCGTAAGTAGGGTTACCCGGGTACAGGGATCTCTGCCCGGGTGGACGTCGTTTCTCCCATACTCGTGGGTATCAAAATGAACACATCAAAAGCCAAAAAAATTAAAACTAGACGGGGTCTGACGTCGACCATCGACGGAGGACGGAGCAAGGACAGCGCACAGGGTCCGGGCCTAAACAGTGCTAAGACGGCAGTTAAACCCCCAAAGGAGGGTAAAGCGGTGAGGGAGCGCTCGCCCGTTTCGTCCGCGCGAGACGCTAAGAGCGTTATGAGGCCTTCCCCAACCCGGAGGGAGCAGCCCCCTCAGATGATCGTGTCGGAGGAGTCATCGGATGACAGCTCGGTCGATGACGAGAATGATGCTCTCGACCAAGCATTCCTGGAAGATAAGTCCGTACGGAAGGAGGATCGTGAGAAGTGGTCTGAGTTGCGGGATGAAGCCTCGAAGCACGCGCTCAACATCCAGGATGTGTACAAGGACGGGTATTGTACTAACGAGAGGCTCGTGTTGGACGAAGTTAATGGGGTGATGGACTCGATGATCAGCATGTCCAACTTCACGAGGGATATTCTCACCCGTGAGGGGACTAAGATTGCTGAGCTCATGAAGGCGAACCAGAAGCTGAACTCTGAGTTGGCGAGCCTAAAGCAGGAGGTGGCTGAACTTCAAAGGGCCGTGGCGAGCAAATCTCTGGAGCCTGCACAGGAGACGCCCGTAAATGACGCAAGGCTGATGCAAGTGGTATGTCAGGCAGTGGACGAGCGACTGGCGGCCTGGTCGAGGCCTACAAATGACCATGAGAGGTTGCTGCAAGCCGTGAAACAGGCGGTCGACGAGCGTATGTCCGCTTGGGAAGGACTTACTTCTCAGAAGTCGGGAGATGGACGACGGGCTGCAGAAAAAAGAACAACGGGCCCAACGTGCAGACAAGAGGAGGCGGTGGTCACCCCACTGGCTATCCAGAGCGGAACTTGGACAGAGGCGATCGGCCGCAAAAAGCGGAGGGAAGTGGCCAGGCGCATAGCGGCGGAAAACAGCCAGCCGAATCGCACAGAACCGGTAGCGACGGCAGTAAGGAGACCGAGGCCAAGACGAAAGGTGGAGCTCAACCCACCCAAAACGGCGGCAATCTCGCTCAGGCTGAAGCCAGAGGCACTCGAATGTGGGGAGACCTACTCCCACTTGTTGAAGAGGGCCAAGGCAGCGGTGTCCCTATCGGACATGGGCATAACAGAAGGGGTAAAGACCAGAGAGACGCAGGCGGGAGCACGCCTTATTGAGGTGCCGGACGTGAGCGGAGTGCTGGCCGATAGACTGGCGGAAAGGCTCCGACAGGTTATTGGGGACGTAGCGGAGGTATCCCGGCCGGAGAAGACCGCTGAACTGCGGATCTCCGGATTGGACGACTCCGTTGAAGAGGAGGATGTGGCAGAAGCCATTATAGCCAAAGCCGAGTGCCCACGTATGACCATCAAGTTAAGGGGCATGAGAGAGGGGCCCGATGGTCTCCGATGGTTAACAGCAAGACTGCCGGTGGCCGCCGCCAAAGCAGTCTGCACCGAAGGCAAGATCCGAGTCGGTTGGAGCGCCGCAGAGGTTAGGGTGTTAACTGCCCTCCCTCTGCGGTGCTTCAAGTGTCTTGCACTCGGGCATACCAAGCCCAAGTGTCCGGAGGTGACGGACAGGAGTGGCCTGTGTTTCAGGTGCGGGGCGCCTGGCCACATGGCCGCCTCCTGTAAGAGGGAGCCAGCATGCTCGGTGTGCGCCGCCTTCGGGCGGCCGGCCGACCATGTGATGGGCAGTCGCAGGTGCGACCCACCGGTGGTGAAGGGGGGGGGTCCCTCCACCACCGGTGGTCCCCATGGAGGAAGGGGCACCCAGCCCGTCGGGTGCCCAACCCCCCCCGTAAAAACGCTCGGGGGGGAGAGAGCCTCTTCCACCCCTCCCTCGCGGGAGGGGCGTGAAGACGCCAGAAGCGCGGGCGCGAGCGGGGGTCGCACGCGGAGCGCTTGAGGAGGACCCTCGGGACTGACTCCTCGAGGGTAGGACCCTCACTCGGAAACTACGGATGATACCGGAGTTTTCTCCGTTATCGCCCGGCGTGGCCGAGAGGGGGCCCGATGGGATGGCGGCCGCGGAAGCCCTCCGGGAACTTTTGTTTCCGGGGGGCTTCCGCGGACGCACATCCCGGTGAGGTGGGGGGGGGAAGGCCGTTAGCACACCTCGGCCGCCTCCGGCCTGCACTGGGCGGGGCAACCGCGCCGCCTGCGGTGGCGCCCGGGAACTTGTTCTTGAGACTTGTTCTTGGGTGATCATCGCGGGCGCGGGAGTCTCGTCCTGTGTGGGTCGGGGTCGGTCGGGGGGTGTGGTTTATTCCTTCCCTCACCGAAAGGGGGCCAGCGGCTGTCGGGGCGGGAGACCGGCAGTCGCATTGCACTTGACCCTCAGGCGTGCGGGGTGTTCAGGGCGTCACGGTTCACCCCGTTGCTCCGTCCCTCACGGAGCATAGGCGAGGTCCGCCCACGAGCGCGGACCCACACTGGAGCGGGTTGCGGTCGATTCCGGCCAAGGGCCCCGCGACCCACTCCAATGTGTATTGGGACGCCGTAGTTTTTAGTGGGTAGGCCTCCAAGCCTTTACCGGGCACTCGGCCGGGTAGAGGCATGGAGGAGAGTCCCACATATCCACCGTGTTCTCCCGACACGGTGGAATGCCTAATGCATTTTCTACGAAAACAAAAAAAAAAAAAAAAAAAAAAAAAAAAAAAAAAAAAAAAAAAAAAAAAAAAAAAGGTTAGGTTAGGTTAGGTTCCCGTGTGCAGTTGCTGGAACTGCCATCGGGCGCGTCCCCCGGGTGGTGGATTGGGGAATGGCCCCCAGATATGGGGGCTACCGGATTTCGGCGCGAACCAAAACCAGCAAAAGATGGACCCTTCTGGCGTCCCGGACGTTTTCCGGGTAGCGGCAGTTTGGGACAAAAGAGGAACGAGGATCTCTCCTCGTATTTGGTTGTGGACCTACTGGTCTGATTCGCATTGCGAATGTCGAAGGCTCCGGGTCGGCGTCCCAGACGTACTCTGGGTAGCGGCGGCGCGGTTCGGGCTCGACCGGCGTCCCGGATAGTCCGGGTAGCGGCGGTGCGAGCGGGGGCGATGGGTCCGTTTGCTCATGGTGGCCACGAGCAATGGACAGGTGAAATCTCACCAACCATCGGCCAACCCGTTACCCCTCGTTGAGAGGGGCCGGGGGGGGTATGCCCTTAATTGGGTGACCCTGGGAGGAGAAAACCTCATTAAAAAACCCCAACCCCAAGCTTGCTGCTGCGAATTGGCGAGGGGGTGAGTGGCTGGTGGGGGACCAGTCTCTACACAGCAGCGGAGCAGGGGACCGGCGGCCCCCCTGCTTCGTTAATCCTACGCTTGCCCGGGTGCAGAGGGCACCGCCCGGGTCGACGGAATATTTCCCTCCTACTCGTGGGACTAAAATGGAACCAATAAAACTTATATACCCCCCTTTAAAAAACAAAGATGTTGACAGTGGGCCTAGCTCAGGCGGAAGCGAGCAAACCCTTACAGGAGATGTGCCTAGCTCCGGCGAAAGTGAGCAGAGGGATCGAACAGCAAAAGAAGCGGCGTTTCTATCAGCGGAAGAGGGACAAATCGGTCCCACTCCTAGTAAAACCGCGCCGAAGCGAAGCAAACGCCTCAGAAAAGGACCCTCACCAGACTCCTCCGGCGAGGACTCTACAAATTCTGTAGGCGCTGCAAAGAGGGCAGCCATATCAAAAGGGCGACGCGGGCGCAGTTCAGCGACTGGCACAGATACCGCATCGGCAAGGACGTCAGAGGGCGAACTCGATCCCCAGGCTTTCCTTGCCGAAGCGACAGGGACGTGGTCTATGGATGAGGACGAGATGGAGTCTAGCACCAGCCAAAGCCTAGAGCCGCCCCAAGCAAAAAGATTAAATGTGCTTGAACTCAGGCAATTGGCTATGAGGAATATAAAAGCCATAACAGAGGTTTCCCATCGCTCGGGCAAATTAAAGGGTACGTCTCAAAAAGCCCTTAAGCTAGCAACTAGGACGATCGGGACTGTGGTCGAAGAGTTTCTCGAAAGAAACATGTCCGAGGAGAATCGGAAAGTTCTGCAGGAGAACGTTCGATTGAAGCGCGAGCTAGAGCTTGCTAAGGCCAGAGAAAAAGCCTTAAGCGCTTCATACGAGGAAAGCCGCAGGGCCATGAAGAACCCGGCGCCTCAATCAGCTGCACTTCCACCTAAGGCGCCCCTTATGGGACCACCGATGGCACCTCCGAGAGCCCCTCCTCCGAGAGCGCTCCCAAGAGTGCCTAGTCCGAGAGCGCCTACTCCTAGGGCGCCTCCTCCAAGAACGGCGCCAGCAATAGAGGCCACTAGGAGCACGACTGTGTCTCTCGACAGTAATGCCCTAGAGGAGTTAAAGCGGTCACTCCTAATCTCCATTGGAGAGATGGTGAATGTGAGGTTAGCGAGCTTGGAGAAAAGGCTTCCACCGCAACCAATTCTGAGACCACCACTGGCTTCAGATAGGCGTAACGGTGAAGTTCCGGCTCCGGCACCGGCACCAACTCAGATCTCCCAGCCAAGACCCATCGCGAAGCCTCGTCAAAAGGTGAAGTCGAAGGCCCCAATCGCAAGAATGGCAGCCCCAGTGACACCAGCGACACCAGCGGAAACCTATGCGTCAGCGGCTCAAGCGCACCGCGCCCCGCTCCAAACTGACGAAGAAGGCTTTACTCCGGCACTCACCAAGAGCCAGAAGCGCAAGGCGGCTAAAGCGGCTAAAGCCGCTGCAGCTGCTGCCGCAAACCTGCCGCCTACCGTGACTCAGGCAGTAAGAGGAACGAGCTCACGCAAAAATAGGAAAAAAGCCAAGCTCAACGCACCGAAAACGACTGCAGTTGTCGTAACGCTGCAACCGGAGGCAGTTGAAAGGGGTGTCACATATGCACAGACCCTTAAAAAGGCGAGGCAGGCCTTCCAACTTCAGGAGGTTGGACTTGAGGCTGTACGTGTTAGGGAAACTGCCACCGGGGCCCGAATACTACATGTCCCTGGAGCAACCAGCAATGATAAAGCAGATGCACTTGCCGCTAAACTACGTGAGGTGTTGTCGGAGGACGCAACCATCACTAGACCCACAAGAAACGCAGATTTGCGTATATCAGGGCTAGATGATTCGGTCCAAAAAGAGGACGTCCAGGCTGCTGTGGCGCAAAAAGGCGACTGTAGCCTAGACCAAGTTAAGGCCGGTGATATACGCCCGGGGCCCGGAGGCACCGGCAGCATAGTCGTGAAGTGCCCAATAACGGCAGCCAAAAAGCTGATAGAGGCGGGCAGGCTACTTGTAGGCTGGAGTTCCGCCCAAATCCGAGCACTGGACCCGAGACCCCTACGCTGCTACCGGTGTATGGGCATTGGCCACACACGCCTTCGGTGCCCATTTAAGACAGACCGCAGCGGACTCTGCTTCCGCTGCGGCAAGCAAGGACACAAGATGGCGACATGCCGAGCAGAACCACGGTGTGCGATATGCGCGGACTCTAAACGGCCCGCAGGTCACGTTATGGGAGGGCGAAATTGCAACCCCCCATCGATAAGGGGAACAGAGACTCCAGGGACCCAGGGAACTCCGTTGGCTGCAGAGCAAAATGCGCTAGAGGAAATGGAAACCGGTAACATCGATGGATAGGTCACAACCTCTAAATTTCCTCCAGGGAAACCTCAACCATTGCGCCAGGTCGCAAGACCTGTTCTTGCAAGTCATGGTGGAGAGGTCCATCGATATCGCCGTTGTTGCCGAGCCTTATTTCCTTCCGTCCCAACCCAACTGGGTACAAGACCTAGATGGCTCTGTGGTCATACACACTCCAGCCCGCCTTCCTCCTCCTTCTGTCGTCGGTAAGGATGCAGGCATTGTAGCAGCGACGTGGAACGGCCTCGCATTAGTGGGGGGCTACTTTTCGCCCAATAGGAGTTACGCCGAGTTCGAGGACTATGTAAATAGGCTCGAGAGAATGGTCCGACGGCTACCTCCAATGGAGGTGCTAGTATTGGGGGATCTGAACGCGAAGTCCGCTGCTTGGGGATCTCGCGTTACTGATGATAAAGGGGAGCTGCTGTCAGACTGGGCGATGTCATCTGGCCTAGCCATTGCAAACCGAGGCAGAGTTTACACCTGCGTGAGAAGGCGGGGGGGGTCCATCGTAGACGTCACGTTTGCGACCCCCGCTTTGGCTTCACGCATCATGGGCTGGCGCGTGCTAGATGGTGAGGAGACCCTATCTGATCACCAATACATCAGCTTCAGGATCACTCCCACCTCAACATCCAATAGCACACCTCAACGGAGCACAAGGAGGGCAAACTTTCCCAGATGGGCTTTAACCCGCCTAAACGCCGACCTAGCGGAAGAGGCGGCAATAGTACAAAGCTGGGGATCGTCACCTGGGGCCAGCCAAGGAGGAGTTAACGAGAAAGCGCTATCTTTCCGCTCAGTCATGACGGAGATATGCGACGCGGCCATGCCTCGAGTTGGGAGCCGTCCTCCGAATAAAAAAGAGGTACACTGGTGGTCACCAGAAATCTCAGCCCTCCGCAACACCTGTAATGCTGCTCGCCGGGCGCATAAACGTTGCCGGAGGCGCCACCATACTGAGGAAGAGGAAGGAACCTTGCACAGAGCATACAAAGCGGCGAAAAAGGCCCTAAAAGACGCCATCAGTCGCGCAAAAGATAACTCCAGGCAAGAATTCCTCGAAGAGCTTGACCGAGACCCCTGGGGGCGTCCGTACCGTATGGTCCGCAGCAAGCTCCACCTTAGGGCACCTTCCACGGAGGAATTTCAACCCCAACTCCTGGCGAGGGTAGTAGAAGGGCTGTTCCCTGAACAAGAGGAGTTCACCCCTCCTTCAATGGTCCTACAGGATCCAGACAGTGAGGCTACCGAAGATCCTCCTCCAATAACAGAGCTGGAGTTCGAGGCTGCAGTCGACCGTCTCATGACACGGAAAAAAGCGCCAGGACCTGATGGCATTCCAGGACGGGTCCTCGTTCTTGCCTTAAAACACCTGGGAGGTCGCTTGCGTGAAGTATTTGACGCGAGCATGACGGTAGGCCAATTTCCTCGCCCTTGGAAGGATGGACGCCTAGTCCTCTTAAAAAAAGAGGGACGACCTCCAGAGCAACCCTCGTCGTTCCGTCCCATCGTCCTGCTGGACGAGACAGGGAAACTCTACGAGCGTATCTTGGCCTCCCGTATCGTCGAACACCTGACAGCGATTGGGCCAGATATCTCCGAGCGGCAATATGGATTTCGCAGAGGGCGGTCCACAATTGACGCTATTATGGAGCTCCACCGACTATCGAGAGAGGCGACTGAAGATAGAGAAAGACTGTTGGCAGTATCGCTAGATATTGCCAACGCGTTCAACTCACTTCCCTTCACCACCATCATGGAAGGGCTTCGTTTCCACGGGGTGCCACTCTATCTCCGCCGTGTTATATATAGTTACCTCTCAGGGAGGAGAGTGCTCTACGCCGGACAAGGAGGCGAGCTATTGGTCCGCAACATGCAGCGCGGTGTTCCACAGGGCTCGGTCCTCGGCCCGCTCCTGTGGAATATCGGGTTTGACTGGGTCCTGCGAGAAACCTTACCGCCTCGGATGGATATCATCTGTTATGCAGACGATACCCTGATAACCGCCCGAGGCAGAACGTATGAGGATGCCAAAGCAACGGCAACAGCTGGGGCAACGCTGATAGTGGGGCGAATAAGGCAGCTCGGACTGGAAGTAGCCCTCGGGAAGACCGAAGCCATCCTGTTTTATGGCCCGCGCGCAGCTCCACCTCCTGATGCGCACATAGAGGTAGACGGGGAGAGGGTGGACGTAAAACGTCACATTAAATACCTCGGCCTAGTGCTCGACTCAAGGTGGTCGTTTCGCGAACATTTTCGCCAGCTCGCTCCGAAGCTTGTGGGTGCGGCGGCTGCTCTTGCCGCAATACTGCCCAACGTAGGAGGACCAAATGAAAGCTGCCGTCGCCTCTATGCGGGGGTACTCAAGAGCATGGCCCTGTACGGTGCTCCAGTGTGGGTTGAAACTCTCAGTGCTCCAAACCGAGCGCTGTTGCGGAAACCGCAGCGGACCATAGCACTGAGAGCTATCAGAGGATACCGCACAGTGTCCTGTGCGGCGGCGTGCGTTTTGGCGGGCACCCCTCCGTGGGATTTGGAGGCGGAGGTGACAGCCGAGGTCTACGCCTATAGAGCTGAACTGAGGTCCCGTGGCGAACAAGCGGCTCCAGAGGAGATTCGCCACATACGAGGGTTGGCTCAAGATGCCGTTGTAGAGCGCTGGGCGGAAGGCCTCGAGGAACCCGAATTTGGGCCTCGAACCATCAACGCGGTGCGTCCAGTCTTGGGACAGTGGCTGGCTCGCAAGCACGGATCCCTCACCTTCCACCTGGTGCAGGTACTGACTGGGCATGGCTGCTTCGGCCGCTACTTGCACCGGGTTGCGGGAAGAGAACCGACCCCAGCTTGCCACGAATGCGGAGCACCTGGAGACACAGCGGAGCACACACTCGAGGAGTGCACTGCGTGGAGCCCCCAGCGCCAAGAGTTGGTGGAAGTCATCGGTGAGGATCTAACCCTTCCCAGCTTAATACGCGCCATGCTAGAAAGCGAGAGGGCATGGGAAGCGGTAGCAACCTTCTGTGACGACGTGATGGCGCGGAAGGAAGCCGCAGAGAGGGAGCGGGAGGTTGACGCCCACGCTGACCCGATAAGGCGCCGACGTTCTGGTGGTAGAAGGCGGCGCTACGCCGCGCAACTCCCACCTTCTTAACGAGACCAGCAGGCAAGGTCTTGGCAGTCCTTCGCCTGCCTTGCACGGCCTCGTTTGTCTGAGAGGACGCCCACGCGTGCTCGGGCATCCTCTGCAAAGGGTGGTGGTCCGTCTGTCGGACCCGCCGGGATAGGGCGGTAGACCTCTAGAGGGGAGCCCGTCCTATCAAAAATCCGGCTCTGAGGGCACACACTTGGGTTTTAGTGGGTAGGCTTCTGCCCACTAACCCAACGCTTGTTCGCCGTTGGTTGGTGGGCAGAAGAGAGTCCCACATAACTCCGCCGCCTGCCCGGCGGCGGAGTGTGCGAAAAGCATTTCCCAAGTATAAAAAAAAAAAAAAAAAAAAAAAAAGGTTAGGTTAGGTTAGGTTAGGTTAGGTTAGGTTAGGTTAGGTTAGGTTAGGTTAGGTTAGGTTAGGTTAGGTTGGGGTGCAAGGTCGGATAAAACCTCCACGTGTGCCCGGCCCATTGTAGGTCCCACTTCACACGTGCGGTGGGAACGACAATGGGTTTGGGTCGGTGCATCCTGGGCGCCGTCGTATATAATTACTTCGGGGATTGCATACGACGGCGGCTAATAATCCGACAACAGGGGGGGAGCTAGGCTGGCTGACCCGGGTAGCCTGGGTAACGGCAGCCGAGCAGGGGTATACCGTAACCCCGTACATGGTGCGGGGCCGGGGGCTGTCATCCTTCGGGATGGGGGCCGCGAGGAAGAAAACCTCTATAAAAATTACGAGAGGGGGGCTTACGAGCCCAGCTCGCTACGCGAGCATGTTGGGGGCGTGTTCCGGTCCGAGGACTGGTTCCGGCCCACCCGCAACCCTGTACGTGGTGCAGGGAGTGGGGGCCGCCACTTCGGTGGGGGCCGCGTGGAGACAACCACTCTAAAAAATCTTCAAAGGCCCGGCGTTGGAGTAACGCGGCGTCGGGCGCCCGTGCGCGGGTGGTTGGCGGAGAGCGTCAGCCTGCTAGCGACACCCTCAGGTACCTCCCGCCCCCTGAGGCGTAATTAGGGTTACCCGGGTACAGGGGTCTCTGCCCGGGTGGACCGAATAATTCCCCCATACTCGTGGGTCAAGCATGGAAACTTTAAATTTTAAAAAACTTTTTTCTAGTGGTAGGGACGAGAAGTCCGGCGATGCAAAGAAGGAGGAGGAGAAAGAAGCTGCTTTCAAGCAGCCCTTAGGAAAGCAACCTGTAGTACGTCTGACGCGAACACCTTTACCGTCAGCATCGACAGCTTACACTGATAGGAGTAGAAGTTCGTCTCGCGAATCGAGAAGAGACGATATGGACATGACTATACCTCCAAGTCCAGGGCGGAAGCGCTCAAGGGAGCCCAAGTTGCCAGGCGAAGGAGGTTCTGACGAGGAATCCTCACCAACCCCAAAAGTGAGCGCTGCTACCGAAAAACGCAGCAGAGGACGGCCGGTTACAACCGGACAGTATGTTGGGCTACCCAATGCCCAAAAGAAGATAAGCGAACCTCGGCAGTTTGATTCAGAGTCTGAGGTAGAGCTAGAACTTGCAGAGGCAGCAAGCAAAGTACGCCCTCCGGCAAAAGGCCGGAAAATTAACAAACCACAAGAGGAGGATCCACGGGTCTTAGCGAATTGTGAAGTGCTAAAACGTGGCATGGATGGTGTCGCGACCGTCGTGGAAATTGCATCGAAATCGATGAATCTGAAGGGCACTAGTGTCAAGGCTCTCAAGGATGCGGCGGCAATTATCCAAAATATGATGTCCGAAATGTATGAGCGGAACACATCGGACAGCACAAAAAGGCTGGATGAGCGACTTATGAAGGCGCAGACGGATCTCGATCGCACGAGCTCAGAAAATGTACGAATCTTAGCTGAAAATCAGCGGTTACGAGAGGAAATGGCGGCAGTCCGGCGCGAGCTCGATCTCGTCCGCGAACAACTCACCAAGTTGCAGGAGGGGGACAACCAACCACCCTTCCAAGATTCAAGACGACGTCGCCCGCAAAGCACCGTGGGCAATATGACGGTGGAAGAGCTCCAAAGAATGATCGTGGAGCAGGCTGGAACGATGGTGAGTGCCCGTATTGAGGGCCTGAGCCACCGACTACCACCCGAAGAGAGGATACGGCCACCCCTGGCAGCTGATAAAAAACGGCGGGCGGCTGAAGCAGCGCCGCCAACAGCGCTTGCTTCTCAACCATCACAGGAAGCCTCTTATCCAGCCAAAGGGAAGAAAGAAGGAAAGAAGGCCAAATCTGCCAAGAAGAAGAGTACTACTGCAGCGTCTACCGCAGGAGTAGCAACACCGACGGCACCTGAAGGTAGAACAGCCTCCCAACCCGCGGACGATGAGGGATGGGAAGAAGTCAGGCATAAAAAGAAGAGGTCGAAGGGTCCAGCGGCGTCTGCGAAGGAACCATCTGCACCAGCCAGTAAGACAACGCAGAAGCTAAAAACCACGAAAAAGAAGACGAGATTACGTCTGCCCCGCTCGGCAGCAGTCGTAATAAAGCTGCGGCCCGAAGCAATAGAACATGGTGCAAGTTATGCACAAGTGCTTGCCGGGGTCAAAGGAAGGTTAGACGGCGATATTATCAAAGGTGGACTAAAATGTAAAGTTGCCGCCACCGGCGCTCGTCTGATAGAGGTGGCAGGCGAAAACAATGACGAGAGAGCCGGCAAACTCTTAAGTCGGCTGCAGGAGATTTTCGACTCAAACGTGGCGGAAGTATCCAGGCCCATGAAAACAGTGGCATTCCGCATCTCAGGCCTGGACGATTCAGTAGAGGTAGAAGATATCCAAAAGGCGGTCGCAGAAGCGGGAGGATGTCCCGCTGACACCGTCATTGTCGGTGAGATCCACCAAAGCCGTCTTGGTCTAGGGACTGCCCTGGTGAGATGCCCTGTGGTGGCGGCCAAAAGATTATCGGAAGGTGGCAACCGCAAAATCCTAGTGGGATGGGTCTCGGCAGCGATTAACATCTTACCGCCCAGACAAATGCGCTGCTATCGGTGTTTCGAGGTTGGACACGTCCGAGCGAAATGCACGGGCGTCGATCGGAGCGGGCTTTGTTTCCGTTGCGGAGCTCCGGAGCACTTGGCAAAAGACTGTGTTGCGGCGTTGCGGTGTGTTGTGTGTGCCGCAGCACAAGTAAAGGCGGATCACATGCTAGGGGGGAGTTCATGCAAACCTCCCCTGCCTAAACGTGCAAAAAAGTCGTCTGCCAACGCCATATCGCCGCCTGTAGCGAATGAGGCGATGGATATAGCCACTAACAGTGGCAGTGAGGCAGCGGGACTGGAAAAGGCGGCAGGCCTGAGACCTTCCGCGCTGTGAGAACTGGCTGACGGAAACGGGGAGCTTCCGTCACCAATGTAAGGGTTTTCGTGGTGGAAAGGCGCGCCTAGTGTTCCGGCGCGCCTCACCGATGAGGGGAGCTGTAAGGCTCAAAAAAAAAGGTTTGGGTCCGTTAGGACGACCGGCGACGGACCGCGGTTGCAATTTCATGACCCCGTGGCCCGCCGCAGTAACGGCTGAGGAACACCCAGGGGGTTTTAGTGGGTTCAAGCCCCACATAACCCCCCTGTCTCCCCGTGGCAGGGGGGTATGCGAAGGCATTTCCCCCTGGACAAAAAAAAAAAAAAAAAAAAAAAAAAAAGGTTAGGTTAGGTTAGGTTAGGTTTTTTTTTTTTTTTTATTAATACTTAGTTATCGTTTTTAAGGGTATAATATTTGCATTTCTTTGATTTTTGTTTAATGTTTGCCAGAGGGGCTTATAGAAATTAATGTTAGTTTGTTCCAGAATCCCTTCCCTTGCATGCTATTCCATACATGTTTGGGTGGGGGAGTCTAGGGGGGGGAAGGGAGTAGAGGACAGATTGCTTAAGATGTGGAAAATAGTATAACAGAAAAGTAAAGAAAGAGAAGTATGAAGATATAGATGGTTGGCCCAAAGATAAAGGGTCATTAATAGTACTTGGAATTTTCCAACTTACAATTGATTAATAAAGTGTAGTTGTTAATTACTTAGGTGCCTATGTATGTTTTTTTTTTTTTTTATTTTTTTTTTTTTTTTTTTTTTTTTTTTTATTTTTTTTTTTTTTTTTTTTTTTTTTTTTTTTTTTTTTTTTTTATATATATTATCTATTTACATTTTTCTTTTTGTATGTCTTGCAGATTCTTCGGATCAAGAGTCGTTGAATGCCTTCACTTGAGAATAAGTGTTGTGCACGAAAGCGCAAAAGGCTTTAGTGAGTGAAGGCTTGGCTATGATGTCCGAGAAGGAGTAGGGACAGCCTTTGAAGTTAAGGCATTGGGACAGATAGTTGTGTCTGCCAGTGGCGAATCGCGGGCACTCTTCGATAAGGTGTTTGGGTGTCTGGGGAGTTGAGTTGTCGCATGGGCAATAGTCATCGGTGGTGATATGAAAGCGAAGGAGATAGGATTTGTGGGCTCCGTGGCCCGTTAGGTACTGGGTGAGGTAAAATGATGGCGGAACTATGGATTGGAGCTCACTAATGAGTCCAATTGAAGGAAGCAGGGATCTGGTGTGTGATCCCTGTGAAGATTGGGTGTATCTATTGGCCCATGCGACGTAGGCTTGGGAACGGGATATCTTTTTAGGGTAGGAGATAGGGAAATGGTTGTATGCAGCAGAAGAGTGAGCAGAGGCCGCAGCTCCGGCGGCTTGGTCCGCTAGGCAGTTGCCGGCGATTCCCGCGTGCCCCTTTACCCAACAGAATTTGAGAGTTCCGTGCGATGAGTGGTTCGCGATGACTTGGTGGATCGCGTTTACAAGAGGATCTGAGCTGCTACGTTGGGCCAGAGCCTCAAGTGCTGAGCGGGAATCAGACAAGATGAGAGTATGAGCGTAGCCCCTCTCGGCTGCTAACTGGCACGCTCTCCAGATTGCATAAAGCTCAGCCTGGAAAACTGTGCAGGCCGAGTGAAGCTTAAATTTACGGGTGATCACACGGTGGGCATCTTGGCGGTCAGGGTCGATGCACACTAAGGCAGCGCCTACCGAGTCGTTCTCCAGCTTACTGCCGTCCGTGAATATTTGTACGCTGGTTGATGTGCAGGCCATGTCTATGCGTTCTTGTGTTGGTGTCAGGTCGAACGTGACTGAGACGCGCTTGGAGGGGTGCAGAAGTTTTGACAGAGGGACGGGAGTTTCGAGTGGGATGTCAGATGGAAGATATGTGCAGGTGTAATTGAGTCGGGACCTTTCAACTTCTCTAATCCGAAGAACCTCCAAATCAAGTGGAAGAAATCTAGCGAGAGCAAGAGCCGCACATGTTGAGATGGTACGGTAGCCTCTGATTGCCTTAATCGCAAATCCTCTTTGTGCCGATGCCAACATATTTTTGATGTTTGTTTGTTTGGCTATGTGACCCCATATACCAGCTGCATATGTCACGGTGGGGACGATAACATACCGGTATATGGAGTCAATGTTCTCGGGGTGTGCGCCCCAAGAGGGACGTACGAATAGGCAAAGTCTGTTGAATAGCTTGATTACTTTTCCGATTATGTGTTTAGCATGGCTGGTAAATCTGAGACGATCGTCTATAATGACGCCTAATAATTTGAATTCGCTGGAAAATGGTATGGAGGTGCCATTCATATTTATGTTGGCCAGGGCTGCTTTTTTAGAGAATGCCAGCGCTTTGGTTTTATCTGGGCCAAATGACAGTTTGACCTTTCGGCCCCAGGATGTTATGGTATTTAGAGCTTTATTAGCAGCGTTCTGTAATGCCACCGGATCTTTAGCGGCCACAATCAGGAGCACGTCGTCCGCGTAAGCCTGCATGTGGCAGCCCTCAGGAAGAGGCTGTTCTAGGAGATCGTCAAGCAGCAAATTCCAGAGGGCCGGGCCACACGCAGAGCCCTGAACACAGCCCCTCTCCATTCCCCTCTCAGCACTAGCTCCCGCATATGAAAGCAGAACGTTGCGGTTGGTGAAGTAATTTTTGACCAAATTGAAAATATTGGAAGGACAATGTATTTTTCTCAATCTGTCTAAGATTGCGGGCCACCACGCACGGTTAAAGGCAGCCTGGATGTCGAGAGAAATAGCTGTACAGAGTAAGCCGGCTGCACTGGCAGCTTTGATTTGATTCACAGCCTCATTGAGTGCGTGTGAAGTTGAAGTATGTCTTCGGAAGCCAAATTGCTTGGGATTGAGCGTTCCGGTGGTGGCTTGGTGGTGAACAATGCGGCCGATAAAAAGTTTCTCCAGCATTTTTCCGAACACAGAAATGAGTCCTATGGGACGGTGGTTTTTAAGAGAACTGCTGTCTTCTAGACCAGGTTTGGGTATTATTTTGACTACCGCACTTTTCCACGACCGCGGAAAGTGCCCCAGCCTAAGACAGCAGTTCATTATGTCCGTGATGAAAGCAGGAAAGTTTCTGGTCACATTTGAACATATGTCGGATGTAAGGCCATCCAGTCCAGGTGCTTTTTTATGTGACATGTCCCTCACAGCTTCGAGCACTTCATCCTGTGTAAAGGGGAGGTCATCAGATGAGTTTAAAGCGTCGGCGCATGATGCGCGAACCTCAGCTTGTATGGGTGAGTCCATTGCAGTTGGATCAGCAGGAAAGAAATGGGCAAGGAGGGCATCCGCAGTCATTTGGTTGTCTGTTGTGTAATGATAATCGTCAGTCAAAATGGCTGCAGGAGGCTTATTGGGGGCGCCAGACCGGAGAAGACGATTGGTCATAGTCCAAACGTTCTCCCCCGTCTGGAGCTCGCAAAACTCCCTGAAGCTGTTTGTGGACTCCTTTCTTATCGCATCCGAGTACTCCTCCTTTTTTTCCCGGTGTAGTTCTGCGAGTCGCCTGCATTCCTCAAGCGAGGAGCTGTTACTTTTGGCTCTAATAGCGTTACGGCGGGCTTCGTCTACTTCTAGCTTCAGGTTGGTGAGTCTGACAGTCCACCACGCAGCTCGAGGTTTTGGTGATGTGTTGTTGTTGCCACGGGTAGGGAATGAGGCGGCTGCTGCCTCATTGATGCAAGCAGTCAGGTCTAGGACTAAATTGTCCAAGTCGTAAGCGTTGAGTGAGTCAAAGTTTACGTTGAGGAAACCGGCCTCCCGCATACGCAGAGTTAGCTCTTCCCTAAATTGGACCCAGTTTGTGTCTTTGGTGATGGAATAGCGGTAAGTAGAGGTGTTAGGGGTGTACGGAAGGGAGGATACGCCGGTGGCCAATGTGAAGCGGATAAGTTTGTGCTCGGTAGAAAGCATAGCGTTCTGGTCAACATGCCAGTCAACAATACGGTTGGCTATATCCTGTGAGACTATGGTTATGTCTATATAAGATGGTCGATAGATGCCGTGGGAGATTGTCTCAAACGTAGGCACCGCGCCTGTGTTACAGCAGTGTAAGTCATTTCCCTGGATGAGGTCAGAGACTGAAATTCCTCTAGGATTGAACCGATCCAAGGGATCCCATGTGGGGTGCCACCCATTGAAATCCCCTCCTACGATACAGCATGTTTGGGAGCCGTTGAGCTCCTGTAAAACAGTAGAAAGGCTGTTAAGGGTGCCATACGCATCGTTTCTTGGTTCAACGTATGCGGAAATGATGAGCCATTGGCGGTGATTTAGTGAAATCTTGAGAACCGCGAGGTTAGGAGTCGAAAACTGAGGAAGAAAAATGGCGCCTAGTTTATCGCACAAATTCCTGTTCATTATGATAGCAGCCTTTACGACTCTATCAGGAACAATTTTTTGGAAGATATGTGTATCCTGGATATTTTTGACGAATTTGTCTGACCCAGTGTAGGGTTCAGACACTAAACCTATTTGATTAGGGTTTTTGCAAAATTCCCTAAGAAATTCTTTGGAGCCTGATATGGATCGGTCGATATTGCATTGGATGAATTTTAATGAGAAATTATTGTTGGGTGCCATAATCGATTTTGCTTATTATTTTATTTTTCATTGCTGATACTCTGGGGCAACTAGGTGAGAAAATGGAATGTTCGGTATTACGGCTCAACTTAAATCTCGCATTGTAATTAATACAACTAGTACACATGGGTTTTAGTGACTTCTTCTTGTCCTCACAGTTGGGTTCATCGTGGCCCGCCTTCCCGCAGTGAGCGCACACAACTGGGGCGGAGCATTTGGACGGAGAGTGCCCAAATTGAGCACATTTGCGGCATTGCACAAAAGGGGAGAACTCCTCCAGGTGCACACGCTGGTAGCGCGTTCGCACACGAGGAATATCTTTGAGAGCTTGCCATGCAGTAGGAGACACTCCCAGCACAGCATTATAGAGGTTGGGGTTCCTATTCGAGCTGACGAAAAGTAATTTTAGGTCATTCCCGGCTTTGAGCTCTGAGAGCTCATCGTTATCCTGAACGAGGATGGTGGTCAGATCGTCTTTGGACATGTCTTTGCTAATACCCTTGAGGATAACTCGTGGGAAGATTTTCCTCTCGGGTTCCGCCTTTGCGCCCGATTGGTCTTGGTTAATGAGTTGGATGGCTGTGGCAACGTCCTCCTTTTTGTCGAGTTCAATGCGGAACTTCCCTTTTGATAGTTTACTTATATTAGAGACACCTATTCTGGGGTTATTCTTATTGCGAAGATGTTTGTCGAGAACCTTGATGGCGTCCTCTCTCGTAGGAGACTCTTTGCCGCAGGAGATGATGATCGCTGCGCGAGTAGCTTGTTCTCGATTGACTAAGGCCAAGGCTTGTGTATGCCGCGTGCTTGTGGGAAGATTCAGGGAAGATGGTCCCGCAGCCATCTGTGCATAAGTCCTGGTAGATGTGGATGTGTTAGGGAGTGAGGTTGGAGCCATCTTAGAGAGCTCTGAGCGGACAGCCTTAGATACGGCGCGCTCAATGACTGAGGTAAGATGGCTACTTACAGTTTCCCCTTGTACTTTGGGTTTTTCTGCGGATACGCTATTTCCAGTTAAAGTGGATGGGTTATCCATGTGAGTGGAAGAGGGTGCGGCCGTGACGCTCTTGGAAGGATGAGACTTGAGTAAATTTCCTAAATACTCATCGGAGGTCTGCGCGGCCTTCTTGATCCACTCCTTTTGGGTCTTAGTAAGGCCTTTTTTAGCGTGGTCGATACGCCAGCAAATGCCCTTGAGAAGCGTTGATATGTTACCAACCATCTCCTCCAGATTGGAAGGATTGGCGGGTGTAGAAAAGCAGCCGTCGAGATCGACTTCGCTTGGTGGATCAGGGAAGTATTGAGCTGCAGCAGGTTTGGGTTTGGGCTTCTTCTTCTGGTTAGGTTAGGTTAGGTTAGGTTAGGTTAGGTTAGGTTAGGTTAGGTTAGGTTAGGTTAGGTTTTTTTTTTTTTTTTTTTTTTTTTTATATCCGTTTAGGTTACAGATTACTCCCTGCTTACGGTGTACAGGCGAGTTTCTCCGCATTTATTTTTAGTAGGTGTTGTTATTTGTTTTATTTCTTTGTGTTATTTTTGCAAGTTTTATTTTGCATTTGTTTTCGGATGGATTGTTTATTTAGGTTTATTTGATGTTTCTGTTGGTTTATTGTTTTTGTTAATTGATTTGTATTTTGATAATTTAGATTTGCTGTATTTTTAATATTGGTTTGATTTATGTTTGTTTTTATTTATTTTGTGCCATAGTTTATCCTGCCTTCTAGTTTGGCCAGGTAACCATTTCTTATTGGGCACAGGTTGGATGTGGAGGAGTGGTTGTGATTTAGTTTTTCGTCTTTATTTTTGATGTTTATATTTGTGCAGTTTATACATTTGGCTTCTTCAGTTTTACTTTTATTGGGGCATTCTTTGTATGAGTGGTCACTGCTAGCGCAATGACTACAAAAGATTTGGTTGTTTGTGCAGTGTTTGCCCGTATGGCCAAACCTCTGACACTTAAAACATTGGAGGAGAGGGGCATGTTCAGCTACGTGAATTCGACGATGATCGAGGTTTATTCGTTCTAAGGAGATTGTGTTTCTCCAGACTTCAGGGGTAGCGCGGAAGATGGCGTTATAAAGGTTGTCGTTCTTATTTTTCTTAGCTAGACATGCTGTTAATTCTTCGCCGGGTTTGTTGAGTGTGGTTTGTATTTGTGTATTTTGGGATAGTATGATTTCTTTTAGTTGATCGAATGGGATGTCTTTTGGTATTCCTTTAATGATGAACATCGGCTGTAGGAGTCGAGCCATTTCTGCAGTTACTTCTTTGTTAGTTTTGAGGTTATTTAGTGTTTCTTGGCATTGGGAGTCTTTTTCAAACTCCACTTTGACTTTATTGGTGGTGATGGCCTGGAATTTTGTGGGTGCATAAGGCACATTTCGGAAGGAGTAGCTTTGCGTCCATTTTGTGGTTGCTTCTTGTCGGTTTTGTGCATTGGGTATGGTGACAATTATTGCTGGTTTGCTTGTTTTAAGAGTTGGTTTGTTTATTATTGGTTCGGATGATTTATCTTGGGTTTTAGTTATTGCAGCGTATGATTTGGTGATTGGTGTTGGTTGAGTTTTTATTGCTGTTATTTCTTCCTTGATTGTGTCTTTGATTAATTTCTTCAGTGTATTAAAGTCAAACTTACATTCGTGTTTAGGGGTTTCAGTAGATTGGGTATTTTCTGTTTTATTGGGTGTTAAATAATTTATAATTTTGTTGGCTAAATCTTTAATTTTATTTACATTTTCTTTATTTCTTAGGTATTCAGGGGTGTTAACTATTTCAATTATTGAGTCGCATGATTGTGTAATACCTATTGTAACTATGCCAGGATATTCAAATTCTTCAGTTTCTTCTGTTTCTTCGGTTTCTTCAGCAAGAATTAAATTAGGTGGTAAATATTCGTCTTCCATGTATTGGTCGACGAGTGTGTTTACTGATTCTACGGAGTTGTAGTGTGAATCTTCAGAGGAGCCGGATTCGGTAAGATAGCCTTGTGGTTCGGATTGTTTAATTTTAGTTGTTTTGGTGGTAGTGGGTTGTTTGTTTTTGGATGTGGTAGGTTTTGGAGAATCCGGTTTCTTTTTGGCTTTTATGCCGGAGCGTGTGTTGATCTTCCTCATGGTTGGGGAAGATAGATCTGGGAAAGTTAATTTTATTGATTCCCTTTTTTTCATGCAGTATTTAAGGTATAAAAAAGAGAAATCTGAGTGATTTTATTTATTTATTGCGTAGAGGTTATTGAATAGTATATACTATATTAAGAAAATTTTTGAAATTTTAAGTGGAAGTATTTTTTATAATTTTTATTTTCTGAAATTTCAAATATTTTTGAAAAATCAGGTATTAGCTTTAGCGAGTTAATTCAAAAACCGTTTCGAGGTTTTAATGAATGCTACTTAAGGAAAAAATAATATTTAAAAAATATTGAAATTTGGCAAAAATATAATGTTTTAGAAATTTTAGAAATTTTATCGAAATTAAGAAAGTTTGAAGTTGAATAAAAATTTTATTTGTGAACAGAATTACTTGGTGCAACAATATTATGTAGTGCTAGTGGAGTTTTAGCTATTGGTTCAAACAGATTGAAGATATCTCTAGTACTTTAGAAAATATAAGCTTTTCTGTTTTGTTGAAAATGGGTGTTTTTTGAGTGAATTTCAGGAATTTATTTTGGGGAAAGTATTAGAGATATGGGAAAATTCTATCTAGAAAAAAGTTAGTATTCAACGAGTTCTATAAGAAAATGTAACAAAAATGAAAATCGGTTGAAACCGAAAAAAGTTAGAACTAAAAAATGGTGAAATTTACGTCTATTTTTACGAAAATTTTGAAAAAATGCTTATTTTGCAAAAACTAATAAGTAGATTTGTAATTAAAAATGCTCAAAAGATGCCTTAGGGGCTCAGGAATCTATAATGGGTAACACGAAGAAAATCGGACGAGAGTTGGAAAAGTTATGGAGATTTGAAAATTTTTGGGTCGGCTGATTTTGGTCAAAAATGCACCTAAGCTCAGACGGTTTCATACAAAAGACTTCAACGCGTCGAGTGCTGACTGGGCAACATTGACTTATGTATGGGAAAAATTTTTTGGGAATTAATTGTGGGAAAACTATTAGTGGGAGGGGGTTTTAGTCAAAGAGGGGTCGGTAGGGGTGGTGGAGAACTATCTTGGAGAAAATTTTTAAAGTCGTATGGTAATACTTGGTCGTATTTTATCGGTTGGTTAGGTTCGGTTAGGTTAGGTTAGGTTAGGTTAGGTTAGGTTAGGTTAGGTTAGGTTAGGTTAGGTTAGGTTAGGTTAGGTTAGGTTAGGTTAGGTTAGGTTAGGTTAGGTTAGGTTAGGTTAGGTTAGGTTAGGTTAGGTTAGGTTAGGTTAGGTTAGGTTAGGTTAGGTTCACCTCGGCCGCCCCCGGCCTGCACGGGGCGGGGCAACCGCGCCGCCTGCGGTGGCGCCCGGGAACTTGTTCTTGAGACTTGTTCTTGGGTGATCATCGCGGGCGCGGGAGTCTCGTCCTGTGTGGGTTGGGGTCGGTCGGGGGGTGTGGCTTATTCCTTCCCTCACCGAAAGGGGGCCAGCGGCTGTCAGGACGGGAGACCGGCAGTCGCATTGCACTTGGCCCTCAGGCGTGCGGGGTGTTCAGGGCGTCACGGTTCACCCCGTTGCTCCGTCCCTCACGGAGCATAGGAGAGGTCCGCCCACGAGCGCGGACCCACACTGGAGCGGGTTGCGGTCGATTCCGGCCAAGGGCCCCGCGACCCGCTCCAATGTGTATTGGGACGCCGCAGTTTTTAGTGGGTTACCGGGCACTAGGCCGGGTAGAGGCATGGAGGAGAGCCCCACATATCCACCGTGTTCTCCCGACACGGTGTGAATGCGTAAGGCATTTTCTGCGAAAACAAAAAAAAAAAAAAAAAAAAAAAAAAAAAAAAAAAAAAAAAAAAAAAAAAAAAAAAAAAAAAAAAGGTTAGGTTAGGTTACGTTAGGTTAGGTTAGGTTAGGTTAGGTTAGGTTAGGTTAGGTTAGGTTAGGTTAGGTTAGGTTTTTTTTTTTTTTTTTTGTGGTATCCGTATTTAGGTTACAGATACAATTCCTTGCTTTCGGTGTACAAGCGAATTATATCTTAATTGTTTTTATATGTGGTGGATTTTATTTACATTTGTGTTTTAATATTTATTGTTTTTATTTTTGCAGATGGTGTTTTTGCGGATGTTGGTGTTGAGGTGTTTTTTCTCATATTATATTACATTTTTATTGAATTCTTTGAGGTTGTTGATTATGTATTTTACATAATTGTTGTAGGCGTGGGTGGTAGTTTCTTTGATGATTATATCTTTTAGTGTGAAGGGGTTAAGATTTTGATTGTTTGTATTTGTATAATTAAAAGTTTGTGTGTATTGTAGGCGGCTATTATTAAATTTGGGGCAATCTTTTATTAAATGGTCGATGGTTTGTATTGTGGTGTTGTCGCAAGGACATTTATCTGTTGATTTTATTTTAAAGCGATGTAAATATTGTAAGTGGTAGCCATGATTGGTAAAGAGTTGGGTGTTGTAAAAATTGGTTGGTATTTTGGTTAGTGTTTCGGTTAGTATTTCTATGTTAGGCAATAAGTCTTTAGTGTGTTTTCCGGTTGTGCTGTTGATGTATCTTTGATTGATTTCAGTATTTATTTCTTGTATAGCTTGTTTTTTATGGTAGGAGATAGGAAAGTTATTGAATGTGAGTGGTACTTTCATTGTTGCTGCTTTCTTGGCAGCTTCGTCGGCTAGTTCGTTACCGGATAGGCCAGAATGGGCTTTGATCCATGCGAATCTCATTGTGCCCGTCTGTTGGATCTGTTGTATTATTTTATGTGCCTCTGCTATAATAGAGTTTGTAGAGTTTCTATTTTTTAGTTCGAGTAGGGCAGACTGTGAGTCTGAAAATATTGTGCAGTTTGTGACATGGTTTTTGCTGCACCATTTACACGCTTCCAGGATGGCGAGTGCTTCCGCTTGGAAGACTGTGCATGATGAGTGAAGCTTGTATTTTTTGGTTATGGTCTTTTTGGCGGGTGTAAAGGCCACAAAAGCTGCTCCCACTTGGTCACTGTGTTTACTGCCATCAGTAAATATTTGATGTGTATTGGATCCAGTTAAATTTATTATTTCTTCATTTGTTGTTACTGTTTCGATTTTTATAGTTATTCGGTCGGCGGGATGTAGGAGTTGTGAGGGGTGTATGTGGTTGTGGTAGGATATATCGTCAGGTAAGTACGGTGTGTGTTTGGTAGTTTTTGTTTTTTCAATGTTGGCTACTGTTTTAACTTTCAGATCAAGTGGGACCAGTTGTGCTAGAGCTATAGCTGTGGAAGTGGGAATTGTGTGGAAGCCGCGGATTATTTTGATGGCGAATTGGCGCTGAAGTGAAAGTAGTTTTTTGCAGACTGATTTGTATTTTAGAGCGCTGGGAGCCCAAATTTCAGCAGCGTATGTTATAATAGGTTGTATGACCATATTATAAATAGTTTTAATGTTGTCGGATTGTATGCCCCAAGTGGGTCTTACGAACATATTTAATTTTTTATTGACTTGATGTGCTTTGTTTATTATGTAGTTGACGTGTTTAATGAATTTAAGGTTGCTATCGATTATAACTCCAAGATATTTTATTTCTTTTACTAGGTTTATTTTAATGTTGTTTATTTTTACGTTGATATTTTCGGCTTTTTTGGTGAAGGCTATAATCTGAGTTTTTTCAGGAGCGATTTCCAGTTTGGCGTCATCGGTCCATGTATTAATGATTTTGATTGTTTGTTGGATTTTCTCTTCAAGGTCTGTTGTGGTTTTTGAGCTTAAGATTAGTAATAGGTCGTCCGCGTATGCTTGGATGTAGCATCCTTCCGGGTACTCTTTGTTGAGCAGTTCGTCCATTATAATGTTCCAACATGCTGGCCCAAGGACGGAGCCTTGGACGCAGCCTTTCGTTTGGTCTTTTGTTATTTCGGTGTCTGCGTATTGGATTGTGACTTTTCGGTCGGTTAGGTAGCTTTGTATGGTGTGATAAAGGTTTTTGGGGCATTGTAGTTCTCTCAGTCTTTTTAGCAGTAATGGCCACCAGGCGTGGTCAAATGCGCCTTTAATGTCCAAGGATATGCCTACAACTTGCTTTTGCTGGGTTTTGCGTTTCCGGATTTCGTCGATTGCTGCATTGAGTGCGGTGTTGGTGGACTTCTGGGCTTTAAATCCGAATTGTTTTTGGTTGCTCAAGTTTTTGTTCTCTAAATGGTATGTTAATCGTCGTACTAGTAGCTTTTCTATCAATTTTCCGAATACAGCTATTAGCCCTATTGGTCTATAGGAACTAATGGCTTTGTAGTTATCTTTGTGGGGTTTTGGAATTGGTTTAACTATCGTGGTTTTCCATTGGGTTGGAAAGTGACCTATTTCGATGCAGTGATTTAGGAGTGTGGTGGTAAGTTTGGGGTACTTTTCTATAAATTTATGGATTATGTCGGAGGTTAGGTTGTCGTTACCAGGTGATTTATTTGGGTTGAAGGAGTTTATGCAGTCTAGTACTTCTTCTGTTGTTAGGGGTTTGTCGTTTTTAGTTGATATTGTGTCGTTCTGCTGTGATCTAGTTGTTTTTTGGGTAGCGTTGTCAGTTTGTGGGTTATCTTCTGGGTAGAATTTGTCAAGTAGTGCGGTTGCTGTGTCCTTGGAGTCTTTTGTGTGCGTGTTGTCATCTTTTTGTAGTGTAGTTAGAGGTTGTTTTTTAGGAGCATGTTTCAGAAGTTTATTTGTGAGGGACCATACGTCATCCTTCCCTTGCATGCTGCAAAACTCTTTAAAATGTTGAGTAGATGCCTTTTCAATGGCTTTGGAGTATTTGTCTTTAGCTTCCTGTTTTTCTTTGAGTATATTTTCTAGAGGTTTGTTGTTTCTTTTTAGTTGTTGCAGTCTGTGGTGAAGGTGAATGTTTTCTTTTTTAAGTTGATCGAGGTCATCGTTCCACCATTGCGGTTTGTTTTTGATTCCTTTGGCGCGGGGTAGTGATTCATTGCAGGTTTTTTGTATGGTGTTTGTTAGTTCTTGTATATATTTGTCGGTTTGTGTATTGGTTAGATTGTTTATGTTGATTGTATCAAGTTGAGAGTTCTTCATGTTGATTTCTAGTTTTGTTATGAATTCGCTCCAGTTGGCGTGTTTAGTGTTGTACTTGAATGTTGTGGTGGTCTTGTTTTTGTTTATTGTTCGTTTATTTATATTTATATTAAAAGATATGGCTTCGTGTTGCGATTGTATGCAGGCTTCGGTGTTAACTTTCCAGTCTGTTATTAAGCTGTATATATTGTTGGATGTAAGTGTTAGGTCGACGATAGATTGTCTGACTATTCCATGGGTGGTTGCTTGAAAGGTGGGTTCGTTACCTGTATTTATGAGTGTAATATTATGTGCGTTGATGAAGCTATTTATTTCGCGTCCTCTCTTGTTGTTGCTTGGTGAGCCCCATGTTCGGTGCCATCCATTAAAATCACCGCAAATTATGTGATTGGCATTAGGTTTTGAGTGTAAGAAGAATTCGAGCTTATTAAGTGTATTGAATTCATCGTTTTTTGGTTCAATGTAGACGCTGGTGATGTATAGATTTCTGTTATTACATTGGACGTTTACTATGCTAAGGTTAGGGGAGGAGTATTCGGGTATACCGATTACTGTTCCGAATTTTTGTTTAATTAGTACACATGATTTGGTTCGTCTATTATTATCGTAATGTTGGTGGATTTCGTAGTTATTTATTTTGTTGACATAGTTATTTTTGCCCACATATGGTTCTATAATTATTGCGATATCGTATTTATTACTTGTTATATATTGGATGAATTCGTAGTGTGCTTTGTAAGATTTATCTACATTGCATTGAATTATTTTTATATGTTTATCCTCCTGTGATACTTTGTTATGAAATGTTTTATTTTGTGGTGTATTGAAATGGTTTGAATTGTTAGGTTTACTTAGAGCCATAATCTATACGGTTTTCGATTTTAACCAGATAAGCTTTTCTTATCGGGCATTTGTTTGTGGTGGATGAGTGGTTAGAGTTTGTTTCGGGGGGTTGATTGTTTTTTATATTGTGCATAACACAGTTAATGCATCTGGCTGCTTCTGGGACGGTTTTCTTATCGCAGGAGTGATAAGTGTGTTTTTCGGAGCCGCAATGGCTGCAGATGGATAGTTCGCTTGTACAATGTTTGCCTGTGTGGCCGTATTTAAGGCAGTTGTAACACTGCAGTAATGGGGTGTGTTCACTGATATGGACCTTGTGGTGGTCGATATTGAGTCTTAACAGTGCAATAGCACTTTTCCACACGTTGGGCGTGGCGCGGAAGATTGCATTGTACAGTTTGTCGCTCTTATTTTTTCGAGCGAGACATGACACGAGTTCAGAGTCAGGTTGTTCATAGGCGGATTTTATTGTTGTGTTTTGCGCGAGGATGCACTGCTTGAGCTGAGTTAGTGGGATATCTTTTGGTACACCCTTTAGGATGAACATTGGCTGGAGCTGTCGTGCAGCTTCGGCTTGCAGGTTTTTATTGGGTTTGAGTTTATTTAGGGTTTCGTCCCTCTGTGCGGTGGTTTCGAATTCCACCTTCACTTTATTCGTGGAGACTGGGTGAAATTTGATAGGGGCATATTGTTCGTTGCGGAAGGAGTGGTATTGTTGCCACTTCATTAGAGCTTCTTGACGGTTTTGGGCTGTGGGGACGGTGACAATAATTGCGGGTTTGCTACATTTTTCTGTAGGTTTGGGTTGTGTTTGCGGGTAGATGGGTGTTTTGGCTGCATCGGCGAATGATTTTTTGGGTGGTTGTAATGTGACTTGTTTTATGAGATTTTCTTTGAGTTGATCGAGTTTTTTATTGCTGTACTCGAGCAGTTTTGTATTTTGTTCTAGCTTGTTTTGCAGCTCTTGAATTTCTTTATTTTGGTTGGTTTTTTCATTGACAAGGCCAGAGATTTGCTCTTCCATTGCATCTTGTAATTGATTGATTTTATCTATGATTTTATCTTCTCTGTCGTCTGCTATTGTGGTTCTGATATCTATTATTGATCTTCCTTGGCTTTCTTGTAGCCTGTCTTCCATTTCTGCTATCCTAGACTCTAATTCTATCATTTCTGCTATTTTCTTTTCTGCGTTTTCCTCCAGATTGATTTTTATATCTTTACGTATGTTTTGGCATTGCGATAATTTGTCTAACACGGAATCTAGATATTCTAAAACGCTTCTTATAAGCGATATAGTTGTGCGACCAGCGACCTCAGTGGGAACGAATCCCTCTTGGCGTTCAGCCATTATGTCTGCTAAACGTCTTCTAGAGTTTGGTTTTTTGGTAGGAGCCCGTTTGGCATCTTTGGGTGATGGTGGGGTTGCAGGGGTTGAGTAGGACGTATTTATTGATTTAGGAGGTGTAGGGGGAGGCGTGCGGTGCATCATTGTGGTGTTTTTATGTTAAATTTGTAGTTTAGTTAATTAAGAAAAATTTTATATTTAAAAGAGTATAACTTAGAAACTATGATAAATAGAGAGAAAATGTATTAAAGTAATTTGTTACGTAGGTTACATACTAACATAAACAAAAACGAGAATAGAAAAATAACTTATAACTATGATTTTATATAGGTTCTAAATTTAAGAAATTTTTATGCAAAAAGTGACAAAGTCAAAATGAAATAAAATAATGAAAAACTTAACTAACTAACAAAATACTAATTACATAAAGTGCGCAAGGCTTTAAAGTAAATATATTAACAAACAAAACTTAAATATCTAGCAGGAATCAAAAGATATGGAGTGTTCTGTGATTGGAGAAAATAGGTGTTTTTCAGTGAAATTTCGGGAATTTTTTCCCCGAAAACTATGAGAAATAAAAGAAAAAGTATATTACAAAAAACTTGCGCCCTGCTGAGATCTACAAATAAACACAAGAAAAATAAAAATCAAATAAAACTGAAAAAAGTTATTAACAGAAAACGGTGATTTTAAGCCTTAAAATTATGATTTTTTAAGAAAAACAAGTATAAAAAATTAAAAACTAAAAAATAATAGAATTAAAAATATTTCTAGGATACCTTAAGGTCTAACCTATTTAACAAAATTTAAATGACGGAAATCGGTTTGATAGTTTTAAAGTTATTAAGAGTTGAAAAATTTTGGGCCGGCTGATTTTGGTCGAAAATCCACCTAAGCTCAGCCGGTCCCATATAAAAGACATCAACGCTTCACGTGATGAGTCAGCAACATTGACTTTGTATTGGAAATATTTTTATTTGTTTTTTAACTATTTTACTGTGGGAAAACTATTGTAGGGTTAGGTTAGGTTAGGTTAGGTTAGGTTAGGTTAGGTTAGGTTAGGTTAGGTTAGGTTAGGTTAGGTTAGGTTAGGTTAGGTTAGGTTAGGTTAGGTTAGGTTAGGTTAGGTTAGGTTAGGTTAGGTTAGGTTGGGGTGCAAGGTCGGATAAAACCTCCACGTGTGCCCGGCCCATTGTAGGTCCCACTTCACACGTGCGGTGGGAACGACAATGGGTTTGGGTCGGTGCATCCTGGGCGCCGTCGTATATAATTCCTTCGGGGATTGCATACGACGGCGGCTAATAATCCGACAACAGGGGGGGAGCTCGGCTGGCTGACCCGGGTAGCCTGGGTAACGGCAGCCGAGCAGGGGCACACCGTAACCCCGTACATGGTGCGGGGCCGGGGGCTGTCATCCTTCGGGATGGGGGCCGCGAGGAAGAAAACCTCTGTAAAAATCACTCCTCTCGGGCGGTGTCTGGTCCTAGGATCAGCTCCGGCCAACCCGCAACCCTGTACATGGTGCAGGGAGTGGGGGCCGCCACTTTGGTGGGGGCCGCGTGGAGATAACCACTCTAAAAAATCCTCAAAGGCCCGGCGCTGGAGTAACGTGGCGTCGGGCGCCCGTGCGCGGGTGGTTGGCGGAGAGCGTCAGCCCGCTAGCGACACCCTCGGGTACCTCCCGCCCCCCGAGGTGTAAGTAGGGTTACCCGGGTACAGGGGTCTCTGCCCGGGTGGACCGTCTTTTCCCCCACACTCGTGGGACTAGTATGGAGTTCAATATTAAAACAAATAAAAAACCTGTTGTCGTGGTGGAGCGACTTCAATCGCCAACTTCTGGCGATGTTGTCACGGAGGACATAGCTCTGAGTCCGGAGAAAAACGGAGCCGAAAATCTAAGAAGCATAGAAGAAGCAAGCTCTTGCATTTCTCGATGCCCTGAAAATGAAATGCAGCATAACGAGGATGCAGCAAGTGTAGTGTCAGCAACGGGTAGTAGCAGCACTATTACAACCCGCAGCAAGACGAGACGGGAGCGTGAAGGCACGCTCATTTCACAAGGTGAGGCCGCCTTGTCCACGGATAAAACAACCTTTTTATTACCGGAGGTGGAAATGTCTTCAGACGAAGATTTTATGGACTGCGGGGCGGAAGCTGATGTCACCAATAGCCACCAGAAGAGGCTAGACGGACGCCCCAATACTGAAGAAAAGGACTCTGACTTTGAGGTCGACGTACCGGCAGCGACAAAAACGCCTGCAAGTCGCAAAACAAGAGAGGAATTTCGGCGGCAACGGCCAAGCGCTGGAGTTGCTGAAACTGAAAACTCGACGAGCATAAGTAGTGATGACCGGCTGCCCAGGAGGTCCGAAGCGGCTACTGCATCCTTCGATGATTTCGTCCAGACGATGACATCGGATGGACTCAAGGAAAAGGGTATGCACGATATCGAAGTACTGCTCGGTAACATCAAGAAGTCGAAAAACATCAAAGGATCTTGCCATAGGGCAATGGTCGATGCTGCAACTTCGCTCCGGGATATTATTGAGACATTTGCCACCCGTTTCCTGACCGAAGAAACGCGTCGCTTACAAGCAGACAACGCTAGGCTTCGTCAAGAGATGGACAATATGAGGGCTGAAATGAAGGCACTACGGACCGCTTTCTCAGAAAGAAATCGATCACCCCAGTCCCATGGTCTTAGACAAGAGGCAGGCCTCAGCGAGGAATTTAAAAGATCGCTAATGGTATCGATAGGGGAAATGATAAATTCGCGATTCGCGAGCATAGAGGAGCGATTGCCACCATCTAAGACGTCGCGTCCCCCTTTGGCAGCAAATCGGAAACAAGTCGCAGCTATGACAGATTCTGCTACGGCGCAAAAGAAGATTTCTTCGCAATCTAAAGCGCAAACCGCTGGTCCATCTACGGCTGTCACAGCAGTTCAACCGGTCAACGGAATAGTAACGGCTACTACTCCTTCAGAAGACTGGACTGAGGCGGTTAGCAGAAAGAAAAAGAACAAAAAGAGAAAACAGAAAGCAGTCGAAGCTACTACTAACACGCCGTCGCTAGCGTCACAACCGCAGGCAACACCTAAATCTGCTAGTAAGCAGCCTAAGGAAGTTAGGACGAAAAATCCAAGAAAGCCTAAGAAAGTCAAACTTAGACCCCCGAACTCTTCGGCGGTTATTATCGCTATACAACCTGAGGCGGAGGAAAAGGGCGCTTCGTACGCTTCCGTTCTCACTAAGGCAAGAGAGGCACTTGCGCTAAGCGATCTAGGTATTGATGGTGTACGAGTTAGACAGTCTGCGACCGGAGCAAGAATGCTTCTTCTACCTGGCGCCTCCAGCGGCCCGCAAGCAGATGCTCTTGCCGGCAAACTGAAAGAAGTACTCGGAGATGTGGCGCATGTAATCAGGCCTACCAAATGTACAAGCGTACGTATATCAGGCCTCGATGACTCCATCACTAATGAAGATGTCCTGGCTGCAGTGGCTAGTAAAGGTGGCTGCCAGCCAGATCAAATAAAGCTCGGAAACATCAGATATGGGCCGGGAGGAATGGGTTCTATCGTTGTACAGTGTCCTATAGCTGCGGCAAAAGCGATAATCGATGCTAGGAGACTACTCGTAGGGTGGAGCTCAGCTCAGGTCCGTGCCATGGACCCTCTGCCCATGAGATGTTTTCGGTGTATGGGGCTAGCCCATACCCGACAGAGGTGCCCGGCAAAGACAGATAGGGGAGAGCTGTGTTACCGATGCAGTAAACAAGGCCACAAAGCTGCCGATTGCTCTGCCGAATTACACTGCGCCGTATGCGCCGAGGCGCACCTACCTGCAGGGCACATCATGGGAGGTAGAAACTGCAGGCCCCCAGTCACAAAGGCTAGAGATCCGTCTCGGAAAGAGGCGTCGAAGTCGCAGACAAAACGCAATACAGCGTCGCCGGAGGAAGTAGATTTGGATAAACAATGACCCAGCACAACCATACTAACTTCCTACAAGGGAATCTAAATCACTGCATTCGCGCTCAAGACTTATTTATGCAGGCGATGTTGCAGTGGTCCATAGACGTGGCTGTCATGGCAGAACCATACTACATACCTCCGCAACCGAACTGGGCTGGAGACCTCGAAGGCTTAGTTGCAATTGTGAATTCTTCTTCCGCTAGCGCTCCCCCTATGTCTATTTACGAAAGGGGACCAGGATATGTAGCGGCCATTCGAAGAAATGTAGCAATTGTAGGGGTCTACTTCTCTCCAACTAGACGATTCTCGGAGTTCGAAACCTATATGGAAGAACTTGGTGGTTTGGTACGTCGACTAGCTCCTAGACAGGTCATGCTGATGGGGGACTTAAACGCCAAATCGACGACCTGGGGCTCTCCGGAAAATAATGTCAGGGGTGATCTAGTAGAAAGATGGGCAGCAATCACTGGACTAGTCGTATTAAATCGAGGCACCGCCTACACATGTATCCGACGGAATGGGGGGTCCAGAGTCGACGTCACATTTGCCACACCTGCCACTGCAGAATACATCCAGGATTGGCGGGTAGTAAGCGACGAGAGTTTATCTGATCATGCCTATATTAGATTTAGATTCTCCGCTCCACAGCGTACACCGGAATCTCCAGACCCAGCGGCTAGATATAGAAAGTTCCCACGTTGGGCTTTGTCACGTCTTAGCAAGGACCTAGCGGAAGAAGCAGCAATTGTGCAAAGCTGGAATTCTGCTCCTACAACTGCAGAGATCGATGTACGGGCTGAGCACTTTGGAGCTTCCCTCACAGAAATCTGTGATACCGCTATGCCACGACTTTCGCAGAAACCCCCGAAAAAAGCCGTATATTGGTGGTCTTCCGAAGTCGCTAGCCTTCATGCTGCCTGCACGCGAGCACGCCGCGCCCATGCGAGATGCCGCCGCAGACGACACTCGACCACTGAGGAAGCCCATCTATGGGAAGACTATCGTCGAGCAAAAAAGGCTTTACAGATTGGAATCAGCGATGCAAAATCTGAGGCGAGGGAAGAGTTTTTAGCGGAACTCAATAATGACCCATGGGGGCGTCCTTATCGATTAGTACGAAACAAATTAGCCCGCGCACCCCCCACTGAGTCATTTGATAGAGAACTCCTTGCGGAAATAGTGACCGCACTGTTCCCTGAGAGGGATGAACATACCGCTCCCACAATGACACAGCTAGAATTGGAGATGGGAGAGGAGCAGCAAGTGGTTCCGCTGATCAGTGAGAACGAGCTTAAGAATGCTGTTGATCGAGCTTGTGCTAAAAATAAGGCTCCAGGACCTGACGGCGTACCTAGCCGTATCCTACCGGTGGCCCTTAAACACCTGGGAGATCGTCTGCGGGACATCTTCGACTCATGCTTCACGAGTGGCCATTTCCCTAAAGCATGGAAGAAAGGGAGACTAGTGCTACTGCAGAAGGAGGGGCGCCCACCTAACTCCCCCTCTGCATTCAGACCAGTCGTTTTACTGGACGAGGTAGGGAAGCTGCTGGAGCGAATTATAGCGGATCGTATAAATGAACACTTAAAGACGACTGGCCCAGATCTCTCGGACTCGCAATATGGATTTAGAAATGGAAGATCCACAATAGACGCCATATTAGAATTGCGACGAATCTCGGAAGAGGCAACATCCAAAGGTGAGAGGGTTTTGGCAGTATCTTTGGATATAGCCAACGCCTTCAACACTCTTCCTTTCTCTTGCATCGAAGAGGCCCTCAAATACCATGGTGTACCACAATATCTCAGGCGCGTCGTCGCGAACTACTTGCGAGATAGAGAAGTACTTTTTCTAGGTCACCGTGGAGAAATGTGCACCCGACGAATGTCCTGCGGGGTTCCTCAGGGCTCGGTGTTGGGCCCACTGTTATGGAATATCGGCTTCGATTGGATCCTGCGTGGGTCCCTACCATCTCATACAAAGGTCATCTGTTATGCCGATGACACTTTAGTCGTTTCACAGGGCAGCAGTTACGAGGAAGCAGCTCACCGGGCTTCTACGGCAGTAACTCACGTTTGCGAGCGTATTGAGCTCCTTGGCCTACAAGTTGCCTTGGAGAAATCCGAGGCTATTTTATTCTATGGTCCTCGTGGGAAACCACCACTTGGAGCCCACATTATGGTCAACGGACAAAGAATAATGGTGAAGGGATATATCAAATATCTAGGTCTGACTTTGGATGCAAAGTGGAAGTTCGAAGAACATTTTCGCCGGCTGTCTCCAAAACTGATCGGGGCCGCTGCGGCACTGGGTCGACTGCTGCCGAACATGGGAGGACCAAGTTCTAGCTGCCGTGAGCTCTACAGTGGGGTAGTCAGGAGTATGGCTCTATATGGAGCTCCTGTCTGGGCAGATATCCTTAACACGGAGAGTCGGAAATATCTTCGTAAAGCCCAGAGAGCTGTTGCACTCAGGGCTATTAGGGGGTACAAAACCATATCTTGGGGAGCGGCCTGCGCGCTTGCCGGAACTCCCCCCTGGGAGCTAGAAGCCTCTGTATTAGCAGAGGCCTACAAATACAGATCTGAAGCAAAGGCCAGGGGAGAGCGCCCGGCAATAGAAGAAATTCAGAAAATTCGGGAGCTGGCAACACAAAACATTGTGGAACGGTGGGCTGCAACCATGGAAACGGCTGCATATGGTCGTAATACATTGGATGCTCTGTGCCCCGCCCTCAAACGCTGGAGGAAACGCAATCACGGCAGCCTAACGTATAGACTCGTACAGGTCTTATCAGGACACGGCTGCTTCGGGCGGTACTTGCACAAAGTAGCGAGAAGAGAAACTACGCCCCGCTGTCATGAGTGCGGGGCTCAAGAAGACACGGCGCAGCACACTCTTGAGGTGTGCCCCGCCTTCGAGAGTCAACGTCAGACTTTGCAGTACGCAATTGGCTCAGATCTATCACTGCCTAGCGTGATCGACAAAATGCTGAGCAGTGAGGATACGTGGCGTGCAATGGTTACCTTCTGCGAGGAAGTCATCTCGCAGAAGGAAACCGCGGAGCGGGTCCGCGAGGCAGACGCCCAGGCGGACCTTATTCGACGCAGACGCCAAGGGAGGCGGCGGAGGCAATACGCCAACTTCCTACTCCCACGACGTGGACAGCAAGCAGCAAGCCGGGTAGCTCGTCGCCAGCATAGCACGTCCACGTCTGACAGAGGAGATGCTCACGTGCGCTCGAGCATCTCCCATAACGCCAGGGGCCCCATAAGCAGGGCACACAGAAGGAGCCTGGTCAGCCGGGCCAGCCGCCGGGGTGGATTGTGGTAGTATGCGCAAGCGAATCCCACACCGCCCTGCCATGGCGGCGTTGAGTGCACCGTAGGGTTTTAGTGGGTAGGCCTCTGAGCACCCACTGGGCTCTCTCGTCGGGTGGGTGCTCAAAGGAGAGCCCCACATAACCCTGCCGCATACCCGGCGGCAGGGTATGCGTAAAGCATTTCCCTACGTAAAAAAAAAAAAAAAAAAAAAAAAAAAAAAAAAAAAAAAAAAAAAAAAAAAAAAAAAAAAAAAAAAAAAAAAAAAAAAAAAAAAAAAAGGTTAGGTTAGGTTAGGTTAGGTTAGGTTAGGTTAGGTTAGGTTAGGTTAGGTTAGGTTAGGTTAGGTTAGGTTAGGTTAGGTTAGGTTAAGGTTAGGTTAGGTTAGGTTAGGTTAGGTTAGGTTAGGTTAGGTTAGGTTAGGTTAGGTTAGGTTAGGTTAGGTTAGGTTAGGTTAGGTTAGGTTAGGTTAGGTTAGGTTGACGTTTTTCGGTGGGTCAATTATTGGCGATAAGTTCGATTTTCGGAACTTAAGTTGAGCTTTCGGAGACGCAACTTTCGGCGAAATAAAAATTGAGATCGGTTCGGAGTGTGTGGAGAAATTTAAGTTTTAGTGAATTTTTAGTTTGTTCACTTTTTCTTTTTTTTCTCCATACATTTGAGGGTTTTTTGCCGGTGAATTGTTAGAAGATCGTCGAGGTAGCAAAGTGTCGGGCACCCCTATCTCGGTTTTCGAGATAGCTGTGCGCGCCTTTCTGCCGGATTGGTCTCCGCCCTTTTCAGGGCGAGCAATTCCCTAGCAGGAACCAGTTGGGAGAGGTCGGGGGAGTCCTCCACCTTGTCGTTGTTCGACGAATTGGCGGTTTTCGCCAAATTGCCGAACAGCGTCCAGGGACAAACCCGATTTTCTCGGTGTAGGAGTGGGGGAGTTGGTCCCCGGTTCGAGTAGGGGGCTTCAGTGGAAGAGTTCTCGTGCCGCGAAATCTCGCTGGCGCCACCACTGAAGCGATTCGGTAGTTAGGACAAAACCTAAGTTCAACTTAGGTTTTGGTTTTTCTCCGAAAAATCGGAATTTCTTGGGGAAGTTTGTTGGTAGTTGGGGTCGTCGAGGGGAGTGCTCTCCCCTTTTCGACTTTTGTTGGTTTTCGGTGGAGTAGGGGCGTTCCAGTCGGGAAGACTATTCCATCGACTTTAGTGGTATTTTTACTGGGGAATCGCTCTCCCTAGGCGCTAGTGGTGCCGGGGATGAGCGAAATGTCGAATAAGGGCGGCTTATTCAAGAATTTGGAGGCGATGGGCTCCGATATGGATGCCTGCTCGGAAACTCCAGGGGGAAGTAGGAGCCAGAGCGCGGCCCGTAAAAGGCCGAGCTCTGGAGGGCGACTGAGCTCCAGTTCGGGGAGCGACGTAACAAAGGTGGCCTTAAGGAAAAAAAAGGCTAAAGGAAGAAGCTCTAGAGCGGGAAGACCCGTATCAGGTGGGAACAGCGCAAACTTCTCGCTGAATTTGAAGGGGGGTTCCGACACCAGCCTCGAAGAGCAGCTGGTGATGCAGATTGAGGCGGAAGGAGACAGACCGGCCTCGGCAATGGTACTGAGGAGCTTCAACAAGAAGGCGAACGGCAGGAGGGCCTCCTCAGCCTCATCGGAGGAGGAACTCTCGGAGTGCTCTGAAGTGGGCTCGGGAGAAGTGGCAGAGGAGGTTAGAGAGCAGAGAGAGGTGGTCAAGACTGTGTTCCTGAACACCTCTGCGGCTTTGGGTGAGGCAGACAGAAGAAGCGTACAGAAAGTGATACGCAAGCTAGGCGGCGCGGCCAATACATTGGGAAAGGCCAATTCGAAGAAGGGGAGGAAAGTCCCTGAACCGGATCCTGAGGTCCGTAAATACAGGGAGGCCCTTGAGCAGCTACGCGTGGAAGTAGCAACGCTCAAGGAAGAAAACAAGAACCTCAGGAGACAATACGACGAGGTCGCTAAGCGCGCAGCGGAGGCAAGGAGGTCCCCGGCACCAGCACCGGCAGTAAGGGTGGAACCAGGGCAGCCTCTCACCATGGAGGCCATGGCGGAACTGTTTGAGTCGTTCCGCCGCGACACCATGGCCGCGGTGAGAACAATGGTGGACGCCCGCGTAGAGGGACTGGAGAAGGACGGACGCCTTCTCCAGGAGAAGAGCCACCGGCCACCACTGGCAGCCGGGAAGAAGCAGCCCGCCCCTCGCACTATGGCAGGTAGGGAGGCGCGTGGCGGGCAAGAGCGCCCGCAATCCACGACACCGGCGACGGCTCTGGAGCCACAAAACGCGGAGGAGCAGGGGAACGGCTCATGGGCGACGGTGGCGGCCAAAACCAAGAAACCGGCGGGGACTGCCCAAAAAACAACGGCGGCAAAGCCCAAACCAAAGCCGGCGCAGATCAAGCAAGCGGGGCCGAAGCTGGTGGCCCCGAAGACGTCGGCGGTGGTGCTGTCCATCCCCGATGAGGCGGCCAAGAAGGGGGTATCCTATGCCGCGGCCATCATAAAGGCCCAAAAGGAGGTCGGACTGGGTGAGCTCGGCATATCCGACCTCAAGATCAGGGTCACCCAGTCCGGGGCGCGCCTTATGGAGGTGGGCGGCGAAAATAGCGGGGCCAAAGCCGATGGCCTCGCTAAAAAGCTCACGGAGGTGCTGGAGGGGATGGCGTCGATTTCGAGGCCCACCAAGATGGCGGATATTAGAGTTAGCGGCCTCGACGACTCCACGGGGCCCAGCGAGCTGCGAGCCGCGATCGCCAACAAAGGGGGCTGCCCACCCGAACAGGTAAAGGTGGGCGAAATACGGGTGGGCCCCGGTGGCCTCGGAACCGCAGTCGCGCAATGCCCGGTGGAGGCGGCAAAAAAGCTCGCCATAGAGGGCAAAATACGTGTAGGGTGGACGGTGGCCTCCATCAGGGTGCTGGAGCCCCGCACCCTGAGGTGCTACCGATGCCTGCAGCCGGGGCACACCGGGGCGCTCTGCCCCGCCAGTGTCGACAGAAGCGCCCTCTGCTACAGATGCGGTAGAGAGGGGCATAAGGCGGCGTCTTGCAATGCGGATCCGAGCTGCGCCCTTTGCAAGACGCTGAAGCGCCCACACGGGCACATCATGGGGGGCAAATCCTGTAAGCCCCCCGCGGTTAAGGGAAAGCCCCTCCCAAGGGCTTTTGGAGCGCAGCGCGCGCAGGCCCCGGCGGCCATGGAGGTTGTTGATACGGTCCAATAATGCCTCTAAGACCGTACAACATCCTCCAGGCGAATGTAAACCACTCCACAGGTTCGCAAGACCTGCTAATGCAGAACCTGGCGGAGTGGTCGGTGGACCTCGCCATCGTGTCGGAGCCCTACTGTGCCCCTCCGCGGGACAACTGGGCTTCGGCATCAGACGACACGGTGGCGATCGTGGTCCCTACGACGGCAGTCGGCGCCCCCCCCCTCACACTAATCGAGAGGGGAGAGGGGTATGTGGCCGTCGGTTGGGCAGGGATTGCGGTGGTGGGCGGGTACTTCTCGCCCAATCGACCCCTCCGGGAGTTTACGGAGTGGGTCGATAGGATGGGGCGCGCCGTCGGGAGACTGGCCCCCAGAAAAGTCCTCCTGGGGGGGGACTTAAACGCCAAGCACCAGGCGTGGGGGTCCCTCTCGGACGACCCGAAGGGGGTCGTCCTGGCGAACTGGGTGGCAGCGATGGGGCTGGCGGTGCTTAACACCGGCACCGCCTTCACCTGCGTCAGGGGAAGCGGCGGCTCGAGGGTCGACGTCACCCTGGCGGCCCCATCCCTGGCACCCAAAATCTCGGCGTGGCGCGTGCTCTCAGAGGAGGAGTCCCTGTCGGACCACCCCTACATTAGGTTTGAGGCTGACCTGAGGGGTGGATCTGGTGGGCGCCCGGGGGGGGGAACGCAGTCCTGTTTCCCCAGATGGGCCCTCACCAGGCTCAACAGGGACCTGGCGGAGGAGGCGGCTGTGGTGGAGCGGTGGAAGATCCGGGACGAAGACTGGGGGCAGCACCGGTCGGCGGAGGAAAGGGCGGCGCGGATCAAGACGGCCCTCACGGCTGTCTGCAGCGCCTCCATGCCCAGGGTAACTGGTCGACCCGGTAGGACCGCCGTCTATTGGTGGTCCGACGAGATCGGGTCGATCAGAGCCGCTTGCATTCGGGCGAGGAGGGCGCTGCAGAGGTGCCGCCGGCGGCGCACGAGAGTGGACGGCGAGGAGGGGACTCTTGAGGCCGCCTACAAGGAGGCGAAAAGGCGGCTCAACCTGGCCATCAGGCAGGCGAAGGATGCGGCCTGGGGCGAGTTCTTGTCCAGCCTGGACAGGGACCCGTGGGGCCGCCCTTACCGAACGGTCAGGGGAAAAATGAGAGGCCAAGCTCCGGCCACCGACCTGATGGAGCCGGAGCTGCTGGACAGGGTGGTCTCCGGACTCTTCCCCGCCGTGCCGCCGGTCCTTCCGCCGAGAATGGTGCCCCCCCCAGTCCCGCCCAACCAGGCGACCGGGTATGAGCCGGTCACCGCCGCCGAGATGGCCGCTCTCGTTGACCGCCTCAAGGGCCACAAGAAGGCGCCGGGCCCGGACGGAGTCCCAGGCAAAGTCGTCCCCATCGCCGCGGACCACCTAGGGGAATTCCTCCAGGACACCTATAGTCTGTGCCTGGAGAGAGGTGAGTTCCCCAAAGCCTGGAAAAGGGGACGACTATGCCTGCTGAAGAAGGAGGGGCGGCCGGCGGACTCGCCGTCCGCTTACAGGCCAGTGGTGCTGCTCGACGAGGCCGGCAAGGGACTGGAGAGAGTCATTGCCGGCCGGGTGACGCAGCACCTGGAGGAGGTGGGCCCGAACTTGTCGGACAGGCAGTTCGGGTTCCGGAGGAACCGGTCAACGGTCGACGCGGTCTTGGCCCTCAAGGAGGAAATCGACAGAGCGGAGAGGCTCGGGCAGGGGGTTTTCGCGGTGTCCTTAGATATTAGGAACGCATTCAACTCCCTGCCCTACGACGTCGTATTGGAGGCCCTCAGGTTCCACCAGCTTCCCCCGTACCTCCGGCTTATCATTGAGCACTACCTTAAGGACAGGGTGGTGCTCTACGCCGATTCGCGGGGGAGCTTGGTGGAGCGGGAAATGGTGTGCGGCGTTCCACAGGGGGCGGTTCTGGGTCCGCTCCTGTGGATAATGGCGTATGATTGGCTCCTCAGAGGGCGGCTCCTCCCCCGTGCAACGGTAGTGTGTTATGCCGACGACACACTCATCGTTGCCAGGGGGAAAACGTACGAGGAGGCCAGACGCCGGGCCAGGGAGACCGCGGAGGCCACTATCGGGCGTATCCGGGCCATGGGTCTGAATGTCTCGGTCGATAAGACCGAGGCCATATACTTTCATGGCCCGAGGAGGGCACCCCCAGTGCGGGCGAGGGAGGTGGTACTGGACGGGGTGAGGCTGCCGGTGCAGCCCCACATTAAGTACCTGGGGCTGGTGCTGGATGCTCGCTGGAAGTTCAGCGAGCACTTCCGCCAGCTAGCCCCCCGCCTACTGAAAGCCTCCCAGGCACTGGGGAGACTCCTGCCAAATGTCGGCGGCCCAGGGTCTAACTGCCGCCGACTATATGCAGGAGTTATTAAGAGCATGGCCCTCTACGGCGCGCCCGTGTGGGCGGACGCCGCCGCGGAGGAGGGACTGGCGCATCTGAGGCGGTCCCAAAGGACGGTCGCGGCCCGTATCGGTAGGTGTTACCGTACGGTGTCGCGAGCGGCGGCGTGTGCCATTGCAGGTACACCTCCATGGGACCTGGAGGCTCGTGTCCTACGGGAGGTGTACTTGCAAAGGAGGGAGGCGGGGGTGCGAGGAGATAGGCTCGCACCCGAGGAGGTCCGGCGGCTCCGGCAAGAGGCCGAGGAGAGCATGATGGGGGAATGGGAGGGGTCCCTCATCAACCCACCATATGGTGTACGCACTCTCGAGGCATTGAGTCCAATGCTTCGAGAGTGGAGAGCCAGGCGCCATGGGTCGGTGACCTTCAGGCTGGCGCAGGTGCTTACCGGGCATGGTTGCTTCGGTAAGTACCTGTGCCGGATTCGGAGGGAGCCGACCCCGTCGTGCCACCACTGCGGCGCTGCGGAGGACACTGCCCAGCACACCCTCGAGGTGTGTGCGGCGTGGTCTCCTCAGCGCGGCAGTCTTGTCGCGGCGATAGGGAGCGACCTCTCGCTCGCCGCCGTAGTGCGAGCCATGGCGACGAGCGAGAGGTCCTGGGAGGCGGTGGCCTCCTTCTGCGAGGACGTACTCTTGCAGAAGGAGGCCGCCGAGAGGCGGAGGGAGGAGGACCTCAACTCCTCCCTAATAAGGCGCAGGCGTCGGGGGGGCAGGTGGCGGCGTTACGCCACCCGCATCCCTATCTAGGGCGGGACCGTTCCCCCCTCCCTAGTCGACGCCAAGGTGGAAGGGGCACCCAAGGAGGGTGTCCACCCCCCACGCGAAAACGCGCGAATGGGGGGAGAGGGTCTCTTCCCACCCTTCCCCGCTGGGAAGGGTTGGGTCAAGAGGCCAGTAGCGCGGGCGCTCGCGGGGGTCGCGAGCGGAGCGCTTGAGGAGGACCCTCGGGAACAGCATCCCCCGAGGGTAGGACCCTCCCTCGGAAACGACGGGTGATAATGGAGTTTTCTCCTTTATCCCCTGGCGTGGCCGAGGGGGGGTCCGATGGGATGGCGACCGCGGAAGCCTTCCGGGAACTTTTGTTTCCGGGGGACTTCCGTGGACGCACATCCCGGTGAGGTGGGGGGGGGAAAGGCCGTTAGCACACCTCGGCCGCCCCCGGCCTGCACTGGGCGGGGCAACCGCGCCGCCTGCGGTGGCGCCCGGGAACTTGTTCTTGAGACTTGTTCTTGGGTGATCATCGCGGGCGCGGGAGTCTCGTCCTGTGTGGGTTGGGGTCGGTCGGGGGGTGTGGCTTATTCCCTCCCTCACCGAAAGGGGGCCAGCGGCTGTCAGGACGGGAGACCGGCAGTCGCATTGCACTTGGCCCTCAGGCGTGCGGGGTGTTCAGGGCGTCACGGTTCACCCCGTTGCTCCGTCCCTCACGGAGCATAGGAGAGGTCCGCCCACGAGCGCGGACCCACACTGGAGCGGGTTGCGGTCGATTCCGGCCAAGGGCCCCGCGACCCGCTCCAATGTGTATTGGGACGCCGCAGTTTTTAGTGGGTAGGCCTCCAAGCCTTTACCGGGCACTAGGCCGGGTAGAGGCATGGAGGAGAGCCCCACATATCCACCGTGTTCTCCCGACACGGTGTGAATGCGTAAGGCATTTTCTGCGAAAACAAAAAAAAAAAAAACAAAAAAAAAAAAGGTTAGGTTAGGTTAGGTTAGGTTAGGTTAGGTTAGGTTAGGTTAGGTTAGGTTAGGTTAGGTTAGGTTAGGTTAGGTTAGGTTAGGTTAGGTTAGGTTGGGGTGCAAGGTCGGATAGAACCTCCACGTGTGCCCGGCCCATTGTAGGTCCCACTTCACTCGTGCGGTGGGAACGACAATGGGTTCGTGCCGGTGCATCCTGGGCGCCTTCGTATATAATCCCTTTGGGGATTGTATACGAAGGTGGCTAATAATCCGACAACCGGGGGGGGGGCTTAGCTGGCTGACCTGGGTAGCCTGGGTAACGGCAGCCGAGCAGGGGCAAACCGTAACCCCGTACATGGTGCGGGGCCGAGGGCTGTCATCCTTCGGGATGGGGGCCGCGAGGAAGAAAACCTCTGTAAAAAATCACTCTTCTTGGGCGGTGTCTGGTTCTTCGACCAGCTCCGGCCAACCCGCAGCCCTGTACGTGGTGCAGGGAGTGGGGGCCGCCACTTCGGTGGGGGCCGCGTGGAGACAACCACTCTAAAAAACCTCAAAGTCCCGGCGCTGAGAAACGTGGTGTTGGGGCGCCCGTGCGCGGGTGGCTGGCAGAGTGTGTCAGCCCATTAGCGTCACCCATGGATACCGCCCGTCCTCCGTGGTGTACTTAGGGTTACCCGGGTACAGGGGGCACTGCCCGGGTGGACTGTTTAATTCCCCCACACTCGTGGGAACAAGATGGAGACACTCAATTTTAAAAACTTATTTTCTGGAGGTAGGGACGAGAAGTCCGGCGAAAAGAAGAAGGAGGAAGCAAAGAAAGGCGACGGTGAAAAGGCTGCGTTTGTCGAACCAGCAGCGGTCCGTCAACCGATTGTTCGTCTTTCGCGAATGACATTGCCATCAACATCTGCGGCACAAGACAGGAGTAGAAGCAGCTCTCGAGACTCGAGAAGCTCGACATTGGATATGATGGTGGATCCAATAGGTAGGAAAAGATCTAGAGAGCCGAAACAACCGGGCGACATTGGCTCAGAAGAAGAAGAAGCTGCACCAACAGCAAAAATAAGTGCAGCCTCCGATAGCCGAGGAAGAGGTAGGCCTGCAACAACTGGCCAATATGTTGGACTAGCTAGAGCTAATGCGGAACTGAGTGCTGCTAAACAACGACAGCTTGAGGCGCAAGAAGAGGTAGCAGCCACAAAGCCTTGCCCCCCATCCAAACCAAAATCAAAAGGGGTGGCTCAACTACAAGAAGGAAAGCCCGAGGACTTAGCCAACTGTGAGTTACTCCAGCGCGGCATGGATGGCGTCGACGCTGTTCTAGAGGTTGCCGCTAAGTCCGGCCACTTAAAGGGCACTAGCGTAAGGGCTCTTAAAGATGCTGCATCTCTAATACAAAAGATGCTCAACGAGATGTATGACCGCAACACTAGTTGCGACACGAAACGACTAGAAGAACGATTCCAGACAACACAGGAGGCACTCTCGCGCACCAATGCTGAGAACGCGCGTATCGCAGCCGAAAACCAACGGCTCAAGGAGGAAATGGCGGCTCTCCGACGAGAGCTTGAGCTGGTGCGTGAGGGGATGAACATACACAGGGAAGGATCAACCCAGCGTAAGAACTCCGATCGCAGACAACTTCGCCCACAGAACACCGTGGGCGATATGACCGTGGACGAACTATGTCGGCTCATTGTCGACCAGACGGGCCCTATGCTAAACGCCCGCATAGAGGGTCTTGCAAGGAGGCTGCCGCCGGAGGAGCGTGTCCGGCCACCGTTGGCAGCTGATAAAAAGAAGAAAGCGGCAGAAGCCGCGCCATCAGGAAAAGACTCAGCAGGACGCTCTCTAGTAGCACCCGCTTCATCTAAGGGAGCGAAGAAGCGCAGAGCTAAAAAGACTAGCTTGGCTGCTGCTGCAGCAGCTGCAGCTAGATTGCAAGCCGCACCTGCTCAAGAGGAAGCACCTCCCCCACCTCGACCATCTAATGGTGGCTGGGAGACGGTCGGCAAACAGGGAGCTCCGTCGAAGCCGACGAAGGGGACCCCACGGCCGCCCCAGAAGAACAAGAAGAAACAAAAAGTGACGTTACGTCCACCTCAAACGGCTGTGGTTGTGCTCAAACTGCAGCCCGAAGCCATTAGTAAAGGGGTGACGTACGCCGATGTCCTGGCTCAGGTGAAGGGAAAAGTCGATCGCACCATAATTGGCTCGGGTCTCAAAATACGGGCTGCCGCGACAGGAGCCCGCAAAATTGAGATCGCTGGCGACGACAACAGCGCGAGAGCTGATCAGCTGGCTGAAAAGCTGGCGCAAATTGCTGGCCCGGAGGTAGAAATCTCAAGACCAACCAAGACGGCTGCTTTCCGAGTGTCTGGCCTCGACGATGCAGTCACGGTCGAGGAAGTAAAGGTGGCCGTAGCCACAACAGGAGGGTGCCCAGAGACAGCCGTAACAGTCGGAACCATACGCCGAAGCCGCCTCGGTCTCGGTACCGTTCTGGTTCGGTGCCCGGTGGCCGCCGCCAAGCAACTGGCTGTAGGCGGCAATAAACTACTTGTAGGCTGGGTCTCGGCGGTTATTCATCATTTACCGTCGAGACCCATGAGGTGTTACAAATGCCTCGAGGTGGGCCATGCCCAAGAAATGTGCTGGGCTACGGTGGACAGGAGCGGCCTCTGTTATAGGTGTGGCCAACCTGACCACCAGGCTAAAGACTGTACTGCCAAGCCGCATTGCGTGCTGTGTGCGGCGGCAAAACTGAGCGCAGGCCATACACTGGGGGGAAAGTCCTGCAAAGCCCCCCGGTCACAACCCGAGCAGCAGAAGCAGGCGTCCACGGTCCCTCCGCCCAGAGCTGAAACCAGCCTACCAGCGGAGGCCATGGAGACAGCTGCCACAGCAGAGGCGGCTATGTGTAGCGGGGCAAGCTAGGATAGCCTAGACAAACCCCGCTGAGAGGGCCGGGCGGCGGAAACGGGGAATTTTCGTCGTCCACATTAGGGCTCTCGTGGTGGCAGGGCGCGTTTGTGTTTCGGCGCGCCCGCACCGTTGGAGGAGCCTCTGGGCTCTAATAAGATGGGGTCTTCCACAGGACCGCCGGCGACGAACCGCGGTAGCATATTCCGATCCCGTGGTTCGCCGCACTTGCGGCAGACGGAACACCCTTAGGTTTTTAGTGGACACACCACATAACCACTCAGTCTCCCCGTGGCTGGGTGGTATGCGAAGGCATTTTCCTAAGGTTAAAAAAAAAAAAAAAAAAAAGGTTAGGTTAGGTTAGGTTAGGTTAGGTTAGGTTAGGTTAGGTTAGGTTAGGTTAGGTTAGGTTAGGTTAGGTTAGGTTAGGTTTGCTGAACCAAACCGCCAACGGAGAGCAGGGCGCAGAAGGCGACAGTACGCCCAAGCGCCAATATAAGACGCCATCAGCGGTGGGCTTCTGCCCCATCGCTCATTTGGCGCGAGTCGGCGCGCGCGGTGTCCCCGCGCGCCACTCTAGTAAAAGCTGTAAGGGGAGGACGTATCTCTTTTCTTCTCCCTGAACACCGAGAAGGAGCCTGAAAAAAGGCTATCGCGTTCGCCGGTCGTGGAAGCAAAGCTTCGGCGGCACCCGCGTACCCGACGAATAATATGCGAGAAGAGGACACCGCTGTGTTTTAGTGGGTAGGCCTTCGTGCACCCACCGGTCGTCCTTTCGTCGGGTGGGTGCACGAAGGAGAGCCCCACATAACCCTGCCGCCCTTTAAGTGGCAGGGTATGCGTAAGGCATTTCACAGCGTAAAAAAAAAAAAAAAAAAAAAAAAAAAAAGGTTAGGTTAGGTTAGGTTAGGTTAGGTTAGGTTAGGTTAGGTTAGGTTAGGTTAGGTTAGGTTAGGTTAGGTTAGGTTAGGTTAGGTTAGGTTAGGTTAGGTTAGGTTAGGTTAGGTTAGGTTAGGTTAGGTTGTTCTGCCGCAGAAACCTATGAGGTGTTATAGGTGCCTCGAAGTGGGGCACGTAAGGGTGATGTGCGAGTCGACGGTGGACCGGTCGGACACCTGCTATCGTTGTGGGAAGACCGGCCACAAAGTTGCAGAGTGCACTAACTCGCCACGCTGTGCATTGTGCGTGGCGGCTGGGAAGCCGAGCAACCATCCTCTGGGCGGCCAAGCCTGTCGGGCTGCCCAGCCACGGGGGAAGACGGCCAACAGGCCCATGAAGAAGAAGGCCGCGCCGCCGGCCCCTAGCGCCACATGCGCAGATGGGGCCGAGGCGATGGAAGTAGCCGCCTCCGTAGCGGCAGAGTAAACCCACAATGGGGAAGGGCAAAAGGCCCAGACCCAGTTGATGGTGAGAGCCGGGCGGCAGAGATGGGGAAGCTCTGTCGCCCACTGCAGGGCTTTCGTGGTGGAAGGGCGCGTTCTGTGTTTCGGCGCGCCCACACCGAGGGAGGGGGCTCATGAGCTCCCAAAGAGGGGTCCCAAGGACCGCCGGCGGCGGACCGCGGTAGTATCTTAGTTTCCCGTGGCCCGTCGCATAGCGGCAGACGGAACACCGGGGGGTTTTAGTGGGTATGCCCGTCAGCTTTTACTGACAGGTGAGTCCCACATAACCCCGCCGTCTCCCCAACGGTGGGGTATGCGTAACGCATTTCCCCCCGTAAAAAAAAAAAAAAAAAAAAAAAAAAAAAAAGGTTAGGTTAGGTTAGGTTAGGTTAGGTTAGGTTAGGTTAGGTTAGGTTAGGTTAGGTTAGGTTAGGTTAGGTTAGGTTAGGTTAGGTTAGGTTAGGTTAGGTTAGGTTAGGTTAGGTTAGGTTAGGTTAGGTTAGGTTAGGTTAGGTTAGGTTAGGTTTTTTTTTTTTTTTTTTTTTTTTTTTTTTAAATCCGTTTGGGTTACGAATACAATTCCTCGCTATTGATATACGAGCGAACTCTACCGTATTGACATATAAAAGTTTTTAATATTTTAGGTGTATTATGTTTTTATTTTGGCATATCATTATGCTTGTAAAGTGTCGGATGGTTGGTTTTATTTGAATTTATTTGGTGTTATTTAGGTTTTTTAAGGTTTTGGTTTTAGGACTATTATATTATTTAGTTTTTGTACGGTAGGCGTTATTGGTAATTTTATTGTGTGAATTTGATTTTAATTAGTGCCATAGTCTATTCTGTCGCTTAGTTTCGACAGGTAGCTGTTTCTGATGGGGCACTGGTTTGATGTGGAGGAATGATTTGTATTTAATTTTTGATCTTTATTTTTATTTATTTGTTGGCAATTGATGCAGGTGGCTGTTTCAGGTTTTTGTTTGTTTGGGCAGTTTTGGAATGTGTGGCCACTGTCTGCACAATGACTACAGTAGGTTTCATTGTTTGTACATTTTTTGCTTGTATGTCCAAACTTCTGACATTTCAGACATTGTAGCAAAGGGGCGTGCTCGGCTATATGTATTCTACGGTGGTCTATATTTATTTTGTCTAGGGATATTGCGCTCTTCCACACCTCCGGGGTGGCGCGGAAGATTGCGTTATATAGTTTTGGGTTCCTATTCTTTTTTGCGAGGCAAGCTGTTAATTGAGCATTTGGGTTATTGTTTAAGGCTGTTTGGATGGGGGTATTTTGTGTTACTATATATTGTTTGAGTTCTTCGAATTTTATCTCTGTAGGTATGCCTTTTATTACGAACATTGGCTGTAGGAGACGAGCCATCTCTGCAGTAATGTTGGTGTTAGTTTTGAGTTTGTCTATCGTCTCGGTGCATTGGGCTTTGTTTTCAAATTCTACTTTGACTTTATTTGTAGATATGGGCTGGAATTTCAGAGGTGCATAAGGCACATCTTTAAAGGTGAAACTTTTTTGCCACTTATTTGTGGCTTCCTGTCTATTGTTTGCGTCGGATACTGTTACTATTATGGCAGGTTTTGATGTTTTCAATGTCGGTTGTAACTTTTTGGGTTCAGGTTGGGTGTTAGTTTTGGTGACTGCAGCATAGGATTTTTGGTTTTGTTTTTGTAGATTTTGTTTTGGGTTGAGCTCTTCCTGAATTGTTTGTTTTATGAATTGTTTTAAGTTATTTAAATCGATGTTGCAATTGTGGGTGGATGTTTGTGGGGTAGGTAATTCTGGAGTAGTTGTTATTTCTGTCTGTTTATTGTTGGGTATTGTTTTGAGGATTTCATTTGCTAGGTTGCGGATTTTTGTGTTTGTTTCGATGTTATTGAAGTTTTGGAGGGGTTCGACAATGTTCAGGATTTCGGCTGCATATTGTTTGATAAGAAGTCTGTTTATGCTGGGTTGGTAGTCTTCGGTTTCAGATTCTTCTTCTGCGAGGATTAGGTTGTCAGGCAAATACTCGTCTTCGAGATATTCGTCTGCAATTGTATTGACAGATTTTAAAGATGTTGTCGGAGTTATGGTTCTAGAAGATCCGGAGCAGGTTTCTTCGTCGTCGGAGTTATCAGATGTATTAGTCTTTGGAGTTTTGGGTTTAATGGTTTTGGTTTTAGAAGTGGAGGGTTTGGGAGACTCGGATTTCTTTTTGGTTTTCGCGCCAGAGCGCGTGTTAATCTTCCTCATGGTAGGGGAGGAAGACGGCGGATATTCTAATTTAAAGCTAGGTCTTTTTGACATAAAATGGTGTTTACTTAAGTTTTATTGGTATTTTTGTGTGTTGATTATACACACAAGTTAGGTTTAGTTATTTGTTATTTATTTGATGTACTATGCAGGTTGAGAAGTTAATAAATGATTTTTTATGTAAAAAAGAAAATATATGTAAAAAGTTAAAAGTTTGTAACGGCGTTAAAAATAGAAGGCGCTGTAACCTAACCGGTTTTTATTAGTTAGTTGGATGCGCAGTGTTGAAATCTATGTTCTAGTCCAAAAAAGTAATCTAAAAGTGGTCAATTCGATTTTTAATCGAAGTTGAAATTTTTAAATTTTGGAGAATTTAGAAAATTTCCAGTAAATCGAGTTATGATCCGATTTGCTTCGAAAGAGTTTTATTGGATTGGGTTCGGCGAGTTTAACAGAATTACTGAAGAAAATTTAGAAAAAAGTTGAAGTTTGCGATTTTACGCAATGTCGGAAAATGACTTAAAAATTTGAAGTTAAGTTGGTTTGGAAAAAATTGGTTTTTGGGTGTATTGATTTGGTGCAAAGATATTTGGTAGAGCTCGGGGAGTAGGTTGTCACTATCCAAAGAGAAAATTCCTAGCTATTATACTTTCCGAAAGATAAGGTTTTGAATTTTGGTGAAAAAAGGGTCAAAATTTGGTGATTTTTAGGAATTTATTTCTCCGAAACTATAAGAGTTACGGAGAAAAGTTATTAGGATTAAAGTTGTGTCTCAATTAGATCTACAGAAAGAAACAATAGAAAGAAAAATTGGTTGAAACGGAAAAAAGTTGTATGCGGAAAAGTGTGAAAAATTTGAGTATTTTTGCAAAGTTTACGGAAAAAAGCTTATCTTAGCAAAAGTTGTGGATCGATTTTTAATTAAAAATACTCAAAAGATGCCTTAGGGGCTCTGTTAACTATAATGGGTAGCAGGAAGAAAATCGGTTGAGATTTGAATTTTTTATGAATTTTATAAAGTTTAGTGGTCGGCTGATTTTGGTCAAAAAGTCTACCTAGGGTCGGGAGGTTTCATAGAAAAGACTTCAACGCTCACACGACTAGGTGTTGAGTTAGACTTATTGACTTAGTGAAATTTTCGGAGATTTTCAATGTTTTTTATTTCGAAAACTATTAAAGGGGGACCCCTTGGGTCGATGGTATGAGGAAGGAGTCGTAAAGTTTTAGGGGTAAGTTTATTTTGAGAACGATAGGTGTAGTCTAAGCGTTTCGGTTAGGTTCGGTTAGGTTAGGTTAGGTTAGGTTGGTTAGGTTAGGTTAGGTTAGGTTAGGTTAGGTTAGGTTAGGTTAGGTTAGGTTAGGTTAGGTTAGGTTAGGTTAGGTTAGGTTAGGTTAGGTTAGGTTAGGTTAGGTTAGGTTAGGTTAGGTTAGGTTAGGTTTTTTTTTTTTTTTTTTTTGTTTATTCTATTCGCTGCTCCTCTAACATGGTGGTCAGAGACGTTTTTCGGCTACTTTTCTCATACATTCTAGTTCCATCAGTTGCTACCGCTCGTACTTTCATACTGCATACTCAAGTTCATCCATCACCTTTCATTCTTTAACGGGGGGGTACACCCCGCCTATTTTGTGCCTATTTTATCTTTATTTACTTTTATTTCTACTAGGTAAATAAATTTAAGACCGGTTTTTCCATTCCTTTTTACAATTTTTCCTTATCATTACTTTGCTTACTTACTTTTCCTATCTAGTCTATTACAATATTTTTATGCCGAGTTTTGTAGCTGGGCTTTTTTACAACTGTTCCTCTACTACAATTTGTTCTAATCCTAAGCTTTTTTACTTTTATACTATTTATTCATTACATGTCTGTTTCTTACATTGTTTTTCTTAACATTACATTGGCTTATTGTGCTTTTGTTCTTATTTTACTATATTTTTATTACATACTGGCTCTTTTGTGTACATCATGTTGTACATCGTTTCTATTTCATTATTATTTATAACAGTTCCAGTTTACTATTCTTTTACTAACTTGTTTATTACATGTCTATTTCTATTATATTCTAATTCTCGATTTACATTGGCATCTTATATTTCTTATCTTTTTATACTATTTTGTTACATAGTTCTTTTATGTTGTTCATGTATTTTACATCCGGTTAGGTTAGGTTAGGTTAGGTTAGGTTAGGTTAGGTTAGGTTTTTTTTTTTTTTTTTTTTTTTTTTTTTTTTTTTTTTTTTTTTTTTTTTTTTTTTTTTTTTATATTCACTGCTCCTCTAACATAATCAGAGACGTTGCTCAGCTAATTTTCTCTTTCAATCTAGTTCTCACTGTTACTACTTCTGGTACTTCCATACCGCATACCTAGTTCATTCTTCGTCTTTCATACTATAACGGGGGGGTGCACCCCGCCTATTCTATTTTATTTTTGTAGCCTTTATTTACAACTGGGTAAATAATCTTTACACTTTTTCAGCTTTTGTTTTTACAATTATGCTCTTATCTATTACATTTTGTTCTTATTTTCTTATGCTATTTTATGCTATTTTCTTATTTAATTATTAACTTTCTTTTACATCTTATTTTACATACTTATTGTCATTTCTCAATTTTAACTATCTTTAACGGTTTTGGCTTACATATCTACATGTAGTTTTTGTTACTTTTCTTGCTTCCTTTTTCTACTATTAGTTACATCATGTTACTAGTTTAGTACATTTTTACAATTTTATTCTTGTCTATTACATTTTGTACTTGTATTCTTATACTATTTTATTTTTCTGTTTTTATTACATTGTTTACTTAACTTAATGTCTTACTTTACATCATTATTGTACTTTTGTTAAATTTTAACTAGTTTTACATCATATTGTAATCATGTCCTGGCATATTACTGTTACTTACATTTATGTTCTTAATTTAATGCTATTTATTTCTTCTTATTCCTACTATTACATTCATTATATTTTCCAATATGTGTTACGCATGAACTCACATTGCTTTTGTTGGCTTTATATAATTATTTACTTTTCGTATTCTGCTTATGCTATGCTTACAGTGTTGTTCTACTACCTTCTCCTTTTCTGGTTTTACATAGTTTTTAGCTTACTCTAATAATTTTACATCTTGTTGATCTTCTCTACTTGTCTATTTATGACTTCCTTATTTCTATTCTTACAACATATTCTTATTGCTATTTTATATTCTTATGACTATTAATTGTAATTGACTGTTTTCGTGCTTTGTTATCTTATTCTACGGTACATTTTGTTTTGTCTAATTTGAGGCAGTTGTGGCTTTCTTAACATACTGATAATTTATTTTCTACTGTTTTGAGCCATGTTGCCCAGTTTTGACTACTTCTATATTTGCCTTACTTTTCACTTCACCCTATATTTACTACAACTTATGTTTGATACTATTGTTTTACCTATTCCGTAGTTTTGTTTATATTGGTTTCCCTATTTTCAGTTTCCGTTCCTTGTGTGGCTACTTTATATATATATCTTGTATATATATTGTGTCTACCTTCTTTTGCTCTTGTTTTATGTTGGATTCTACATTAAATTAAGTTGGTATTTGGTCATCAAATACCATTTTAATTTTAGTTTTGGTTCCTGGCTCTCCCGCGAGTGGGTTCGTATCGTCAGGATATTCTCCCTCTGCGCGGTTGATTTGTCGAGTTTGTATTTGATTGGATATGGATTGTGGTGTTTATGGTATGTATTATTATTGTAGTATGTAGTGTGTGGGTGTAGTTTGTGTAGTAACCTGGCGTTAATTGTATGCTGTAGTTGAGCGCGCGAGGAAGTCCCACTTCCTCCTTGTTGGACATTCGTGGCTAAAGGCATCGTGGCCTGTTTCCTGCATCTTGGAGTGCGCACAGTTGCGGCACTCCGGTTCAGTGCCTGCCAATCTGTTCGCACATTTTGTGCGCAGATGGGGGCCCCCGCAGTGACTGCAACTGTCCACACTCTCTGTGCAAAATTTACGGCCGTGGCCAAAGGCGAGGCACCGGGTACATTGGATGAGTGGTGACTGGTCCTCCACCCTGACCCTTTGTAGGTCAAGGAAGAGGTAACCAGCCTCCGTCATCCTTCTCCATATTTTCGGCTTCACCTGTAAAACCACGTGGGAGGAATTGGGGTCTCTCGTGCGCCTCCTGTATTTGATGGCAACTTCTCTTTCTATTTCTGTGGCATCTTCAAATAGTTCGCTGTTTTGTTGATGTATAGCGTCAATTATTTCTTGGTCTGTATTTTCAGCCAGCACGTCCTTCATCAGAACAAGCGGGTCTTTATTTTTAATTTCCGCCACTTCTAGTCCTTTTCCTTTAGTCAGTAGTTTGTTCTTTATTCCCTCCATTTGTTCCCTTGTACTGCAGCTAATTATTACCTTCTGGTTTTTAGCCTTCCGCACCCTGTCGACTTTCAGGCCTGATCCCTTCGCGTCTAATATGCTCTGTGCCTTTCTTTTGACATCATCCGCTGTATCAATGATTTCTTTTGACGAAATCGCGATGGAGAATAGCGCTGGGGGTCCCCTTCCCGGGTCGGGGCGGGCGGAACGGTAAGCCTGGTCCGCCCGCACCGACCTCGGGGTGGGTTCTTTGGTTTTAGTCGCCATGGTGCGTACGGCGTCTCTTGTTTCCGTAGTCATTTTTGCGACTTTATCAATTTCCTCAGTTATGTTAGGGTTTTCTTTTTGCCATGCCAGGACGTGGTCGACTTTTTGGAGGATTACTTTCTGTCGAATCGTCGACTCCTTTGCCAGTTCTTTATTAGCCTTGAGTTGGTCTAATATCTCGCTCTTCTGTTCAGCCCCGTCCTGGTGCGGCATTTCTTCTTGGAGAGGTATTCTTTCCAGTATGCTTGTGTTCATGTCCTGCTTCCTGTTAAGTTCTTCAATTTCCTTGTTCAATACATCGTATCGTTCTTCCATGGACCTGTATGCCATATCCGTTATTTTATTGGTGTCATGTGTTACTTTTGTTAGCCCAGTAACTAGGGTTTGGAATAGAGTTACTCTTGTCTCCAGCATTTTTGTCATGGCTGTTTCGAGATGTTGGGTCTTTTCGTCGATGTATGCTTCCATGGTTGTAAATGATCGTTCCACGCTCTCTTTGGTTTTAGTCTTGTCTATCTGTTCTTGGAGCTCTTTGACTATTTTACCCAGCTGAAACAGTATTTTTAGGCTAGTGTCCGCGGTTGCCTCCAGCCATTGTTTCGGCTCTTTCTTCATTTGTGGGCACAGTTTCAGCTTTTCTGGAATACCTTCCATATTCCCCATCAATTGCTGCAGTAAGTCTCCTATATGTTCCTTTTGGCTGGTTGTGGGATCCCTGTCGTATTTTTCTCGAATATCCAGAGATCTCCGCTTTCTTCCCGGTCTCCTTATAAAGGTTAGTCCGGGGTCCTGGGTCGGAGATGAAGCTTCGGGCGAGCCAGGATTCGATTCCTTTGCCGTACTACGGCCTGCCGCTGGAGTGCGATACATTTTGTTGTGTTTGTGTAGGTTTGCGCGTGTGTTGTGATATGTATGTATGTATTTGAGTAGTGTATGGTAGTGTTATGTAGTTTTTAATGTGTGTTTGTGTGTGTGCTGTGAACTGTGTATGTGTGTTAGAGTGATGTGTGGTTGTATTGTGTAGTATTTATGGTTTGGTGTGTGTGTTGTTGTGGCTGTATGTGTATGTGTATCGTGTTTTAGTATTTGTGTGTTAATATTTTATTTTTATTCCCAGGTGCGGTTCTACTAGGCGGGGTGTGGGGAGCAGCTTCGTCTAATGTTAAGATGGTAAGTGGTAAAAATTTTTTATTTACTCTAAGTGAATGTTGTCCACACTTACCGCTCAGGTAGGTCTTAGAACTAAAACTAATGTGCGCTCTCAAGAGAGAAGTGCACATATATGTCACTTTTGGAAAAAGGAAAATTTTTCCGTTAGTATGCGTCAGTTTTTTGTTCGTTCCGTCAGTTTGTAGGCTAGTTGCGCCGCCGCTGTTGGATGGGTCTAACTGAGTGAATTATTTGGTAATTTTTGGGACCAAAAAATTTTTTGCAAAAATATTTTTGGAAAAATCCAAAATCGCTTGGGGCAGTTTTGTGCGCCTTTTAAAACCCTTTGAAATGAGGGGTCGCACTCCCCTGTATGTCCAATATCTTCGGAGATATGGCCCCTTGAAAATTCGGGGGTGAGGTACCGGGGGTGCGGGGGGGTGAGGTGGGGGGGGGGGAAGGTTTCGTGGGGATGCGGTTGGAGGGGTCGGGGGTCAGGGGGGTCAGGGGGGGGTCAGGGGGGTTCGGGGATGAGGTGCCCTTACCTCCCAGACGCTAGAACCAAAATGGAATTGGATAAAGTTACAAAAAATACAAAAAAAAAAAAATTTACAAAAAAAAATTTTTTTTTTTTGGGGGTCCCTTACCGCCCAGACACTGATGTGGTAAGGTGCCCCTACCTCCCAGACAAATTTAAAAAAAAAAAAATATAAAAAAGTACAAAAATTTACAAAAATTTACAAAAAATTTACAAAAACTTTTTTGGGGGGGACTCTTACCGCCCAAGCAATTTTGTGGTGAGGTACCTCACGGATGCGAAAATAAAATGATTTACAAAAAAAATTTCCAAATTTACAAATTTAAATATTCTTAAGGGTACCCTTATCACCCAGCCGCGGAACCCTCAACACCCAGATGCTAAAATGTTTAGATTTATTAAAAATTTTTAAGATTTACAAGTTAAACTTTTATTTGAAATGTTTAAGTTAATTAATGTTAATATGATTAAATTAAATTGGTGAAGTGATTAATGTTGGAACATTAATGGATAATTGGTGTCTTATAACTGAAACAATAATTATTTTACGGGTTAATACGGAACATTTAAGTTAAACTATGGAACAAGTTAACGACTGTATTAATGTTTCGCAATAATTTATTTTACCAAGTTATGTTGCGGTCGGTCTTAATCTAGATTTCCAGACTTTCCGTAATAACTCCCGTTGTATTGGTTCCAGTGGGACCAAACAAGGATCCGCGGAGAGCCTGGATACTACTGCTTCCCTTGGGATAATTTTAGTCCACCCGCCGCCACCAGCCCCTAAGCTAAGGGGTGGCTTAAGGTTGATTAAGAGTTGGGGTAGCCGCAAACGAGGTTGTTTTATGATAATTTGTGCTCAAAGACTTTTTATAAAAATGGGTTCCTATAGGGGAAGGAAGGGTTTATCCCCTCCCGGATTTTCGGGCTCAAAAACTGGGGGGTGGAACCGCTATGTGTTCCCGAAAATTATTGTTAAATGAAATAATGCTAGTGAATATTACTCTGATTCTATCCGGTCTAAATTTAAATTTTTCCGGTAGGGGTTGTTTTTGGGACAGTGCCCCTCCGAAGGTGTGTCCAAAAAGCGAGTTTTTGGGAAGTTGAGGAAGTCAATTTCCACTCCGCGATCTCCGGCAACCTTAATTAGTGTTTTTCGGGCTATATTTTTAATTTTGTAACCACTTCGCGCTCGGCACTTTTCAATTTTTGGGGGTCAAGGCTTTTGTGGTCGATAGTGATCTATTTTAGTTATCTACTATTACAATTTTGGATTTTTTGCACACTTATGTTATAATTATTTTAGTTTACCAACTTATGTCAAAGGAGCTGCTTTGGGAAATTAAGTTTGTAATCTCTCTAGTGGTTAAATACTCTATTGCTTGTCGAAAATTTTTTTAAAAACAGCTCCTGTGGTTGCAATTTGTATCCAATAACACTATGAAATAAGGGTGGGCCCCCTTAGGTTTCGAGATTTTGAGTCCTGAAGGTTCGTCCCCGTGGGTCCGTTTCACTAAAGGGGTCAATATCTCGGAAACTATTCTATATTAAATTCTAAAATTTTACTATATTGAACAAGATAACATATACTACTAAACTAAATTTTTGAATTTGGGGGTTGCCACTGTCAATTTTTTGAAATAAAGCCTTAAAGTTTCTAGGTTAATATGATCAGCAAAAACCTTGATATCTCCGGTTTGTGTGGTCCGTTTTTGGTTCTTGAAGCAGCCGATGACTCGCCGTAAGAAGCTCTCCAACGACGTGGCAGTATGGTCCCGCTCGTCCCACGGGAACACTGACCACGTGCCACGTGGTTTTTGATTAATTGCTTGTTTCGACCTGAATTCCGGGTCGAAAAATTCCGGAATTTTTGTCCGATGTAGGGGTTGTCAATCCGCTTCTTTTGGCACTTCAAAAGCCGGTGGTCGTCGATCTCGTTTGGGCAGCGTATCCGCCCAAAGGTGTAAAATTTGTCGTTTTTGAGGTTTTTCGGGTGTAACTCCCTCAAACCTTCACTGATCGCCACCAAACTTTCACTGAAGCACAGCACTCACTAAGACGCGTCTAATGGTGTATCGCACAGCGAGATCGGGCTACTTTTACCCTTTTTTGCTATTTTTCGAGCGCGGAGCGACGTAAAAACGTGACGCTCGGGGTTACGGATGCGGCGCAACTGGTTAGGTTAGGTTAGGTTAGGTTAGGTTAGGTTAGGTTAGGTTAGGTTAGGTTAGGTTAGGTTAGGTTAGGTTAGGTTAGGTTAGGTTAGGTTAGGTTAGGTTAGGTTAGGTTAGGTTAGGTTAGGTTAGGTTAGGTTAGGTTAGGTTAGGTTAGGTTAGGTTAGGTTAGGTTAGGTTAGGTTAGGTTAGGTTAGGTTAGGTTAGGTTAGGTTAGGTTAGGTTAGGTTAGGTTAGGTTAGGTTAGGTTAGGTTAGGTTAGGTTAGGTTAGGTTAGGTTAGGTTAGGTTAGGTTAGGTTAGGTTAGGTTAGGTTAGGTTAGGTTGTGGGGAGGCTAAGGGAGGCCTTCACGGCAATCTGCAACGCCTCCATGCCGAAGGTGACTGGGCGACCCGATAAGACCGCCGTATACTGGTGGTCTGACCAAATCGCGTCGCTCAGGACAGCCTGCGTTCGGGCACGGAGGGCGTTGCAGAGGTGCCGTCGGCGACGGAGGAGGGTGGAGGGCGAGGAGGAAGCCCTGACCACCACCTACAGGGAGGCCAAGAAGCGGCTCAACCTGGCCATCCGACAGGCGAAGGACGCGGCCTGGAACGAGTTCCTGTCGACTCTCGACAGGGACCCGTGGGGCCGCCCCTACCGGATGGTCAGGAAGAAGCTGAAGAGCCAGGCTCCGGCGACGGAAACGCTGGAGCCAGAGCTTCTGGCCAGGGTGGTGTCGGGCCTCTTCCCCGACACGTCGCCGATCCTCCCGCCCAGGATGGTCCTCCCACCCATCCCTCGCGAGCAGCCGCCAGGATACCAGCCGGTGACCACGGAGGAGGTGGAGATGGTCATGGACCGCCTCAAAGGCCAGCGGAAGGCGCCAGGGCCGGACGGAGTCCCGGGCAGGGTCATCCCCATTGCCCACGAGCACCTAGGTGAGTTCCTCCGCGAGACGTACAGTCTCTGTCTCGAGAGGGGGGAATTCCCTAGGCAGTGGAAGAGGGGCCGACTCTGCCTGTTGAGGAAGGAGGGGCGTCCGGCAGATTTGCCTTCCGCCTACAGGCCGGTGGTGCTGCTCGACGTGCTCGGCAAGGGTTTGGAGCGCATCATTGCCGAGCGCATCGTGCAGCACCTCGAGGAGGGCCTGGGCCCGAACTTATCGGAGCGACAGTTCGGGTTCAGGCGCGGGCGGTCCACGGTCGATGCCATCCTAGCCCTGAGGGATGTAATCGACACAGCAGAACGGCTGGGGCAGGGAGTGTTTGCGGTGTCATTAGACATCCGCAACGCATTCAACTCCCTGCCGTATGAGGTGATCAGGGACGCCTTGAGGTTCCACCAGCTTCCCCCCTATCTCCGGGTCATCGTGGAGCACTACCTGCAGGATAGGGTGGTGCTGTACGCTGACTCGAATGGGGAGCTGGTGGAGAGGAGCATGTCGTGCGGTGTTCCACAGGGAGCGGTTCTGGGTCCGCTCCTGTGGAACATGGGGTACGACTGGCTCCTCAGGGGGACGATCCTCCCCCGCGCGGCGATAGTGTGTTACGCTGACGACACACTTATCGCCGCGAGGGGGACGACTTACCTCGAGGCGCGTCGCCGGGCCAAGGAGGTGGCGGAGGTGGCCATAGCGCGCATCCGGGCCATGGGACTGGATGTCTCGGTGGATAAAACCGAGTGCATCTTCTTCCATGGCCCGAGGAGAGCCCCACCGGTGAGGGCTAGGGAGGTCGTGCTTGATGGGGTGAGGCTTCCAGTGCTTCGCCACATCAAGTACCTGGGGCTGCTGCTGGACGCTCGCTGGGACTTCAGCGAGCACTTCAAGCAGCTAGCCCCCAGGTTGGTGAAGGCCTCCCTGGCCTTAGGAAAGCTCCTGCCGAACGTCGGCGGCCCAGGCACCACGTGCCGCCGACTGTACGCAGGGGTGATCCGTAGCATGGCCCTCTACGGGGCCCCGGTGTGGGCAGAAGCCGTAGGGACCAAAGGAGTGGCAGATCTCCGGCGGTCCCAAAGGGTGATTGCGACCCGCCTTGTACGAGGGTACAGGACGGTGTCGCGATCGGCGGCTTGCGCGCTCGCAGGTACACCACCGTGGGAACTGGAGGCACGTGTCCTACGGGAGGTGTATCTGCGAAAGGTGGAGGCCCGGGTGCGTGGAGATAGGCCCGCACCCGAGGAGGCCCGGCGAGCTAGGAGGGATGCCGAAGAACGGCTGATGAGGGAGTGGGAGGAGTCTCTCATCGACCCGCCATTCGGGAAGCGCACCCTCGAGGCACTGAGACCGGTGCTTCGGGAGTGGTGCGCTCGGCGCCAAGGGTCGGTGACCTTCAGGCTGGCGCAGGTCTTTACCGGGCACGGGTGCTTCGGTAAATACCTGCACCGGATTCGAAGGGAGCCGACCCCGTCGTGCCATCATTGCGGCGCTGCGGAGGACACTGCCCAGCACACCCTTGAGGTGTGTCCGGCGTGGTCTCCTCAGCGCGGCAATCTTGTCGCGACGATTGGGGGTGACCTCTCGCTCGCCGCCGTGGCGCGAGCTATGGTGACGAGCGACGGGTCCTGGGAGGGGGTGGCCACCTTCTGCGAGGACGTCCTCTCGCAGAAGGAGGCCGCCGAAAGGAGGAGGGAGGAGGACTTAGACTCCTCTCTCATAAGGCGCAGGCGTCGGGGGAGAAGGTGGCGGCGTTATGCCACCCGCATCCCCATCTAGAGGATGGAGCTCCGCTTCTCCTCTAGAGACGCCCCAAATGGCGGAAGGGGCACCCATTCTGCCTGGGTGTCCACCCCCCACGTGAAAACGCACGAAGGGGGAGAGGGTCTCTTCCCACCCTTCCCCGCTGGGAAGGGCTTTGGGTCAAGAGGCCAGTAGCGCAGGCTCGCGGGATGAATGCCTCGCGAGCGGAATGCGCTTGAGGAGGACCCTCGGGAACGGCTTCCCCGAGGGTAGGAGCCTCACTCGGAAACTACGGGTGATACCGGAGTTTTCTCCGTTATCGCCCGGCGTGGCCGAGAGGGGGTCCGATGGGATGGCGACCGCGGAAGCCCTCCGGGAACTTTTGTTTCCGGGGGACTTCCGCGGACGCACATTCCGATGAGGTGGGGGGGGGAAGGCCGTTAGCACACCTCGGCCGCCTCCGGCCTGCACTGGGCGGGGCAACCGCGCCGCCTGCGGTGGCGCCCGGGAACTTGTTCTTGAGACTTGTTCTTGGGTGATCATCGCGGGCGCGGGGGTCTCGTCCTGTGTGGGTCGGGGTCGGTCGAGGGGTGTGGTTTATTCCTTCCCTCACCGAAAGGGGGTCAGCGGCTGTCGGAGCGGGAGACCGGCAGTCGCATTGCACTTGGCCCTCAGGCGTGCGGGGTGTTCAGGGCGTCACGGTTCACCCCGTTGCTCCGTCCCTCACGGAGCATAGGCGAGGTCCGCCCACGAGCGCGGACCCACACTGGTCCGGGCCGCGGTCGAGTCCGACAAGGGACCCCGCGACCCGCACCACTGTGTATTGGGACGCCGTAGTTTTTAGTGGGTAGGCCTCCAAGCCTTTACCGGGCACTCGGCCGGGTAGGGGCATGGAGGAGAGTCCCACATATCCACCGTGTTCTCCCGACACGGTGTGAATGCCTAATGCCATTTTCTACGAAAACAAAAAAAAAAAAAAAAAAAAAAAAGGTTAGGTTAGGTTAGGTTAGGTTAGGTTAGGTTAGGTTAGGTTAGGTTAGGTTAGGTTAGGTTAGGTTAGGTTTTTTTTTTTTTTTTTTTTTTTTTTTTTTTTTTTTTTTTTTTTTTTTTTTTTTTTTTTTTTTTTTTTTTTTTTAAACGGTTAGGTTAGGTTAGGTTAGGTTAGGTTAGGTTAGGTTAGGTTAGGTTAGGTTAGGTTAGGTTAGGTTAGGTTAGGTTAGGTTAGGTTAGGTTAGGTTAGGTTAGGTTAGGTTAGGTTAGGTTAGGTTAGGTTAGGTTAGGTTAGGTTAGGTTAGGTTAGGTTAGGTTAGGTTAGGTTAGGTTAGGTTAGGTTAGGTTAGGTTAGGTTAGGTTAGGTTAGGTTAGGTTAGGTTAGGCTAGGTTAGGTTAGGTTAGGTTAGGTTAGGTTAGGTTAGGTTAGGTTAGGTTAGGTTAGGTTAGGTTAGGTTAGGTTAGGTTAGGTTAGGTTAGGTTAGGTTAGGTTAGGTTAGGTTAGGTTAGGTTAGGTTAGGTTAGGTTAGGTTAGGTTAGGTTAGGTTAGGTTAGGTTAGGTTAGGTTAGGTTAGGTTAGGTTAGGTTAGGTTAGGTTAGGTTAGGTTAGGTTAGGTTAGGTTAGGTTAGGTTAGGTTAGGTTAGGTTAGGTTAGGTTAGGTTAGGTTAGGTTAGGTTAGGTTAGGTTAGGTTAGGTTAGGTTAGGTTAGGTTAGGTTAGGTTAGGTTAGGTTAGGTTAGGTTAGGTTAGGTTAGGTTAGGTTAGGTTAGGTTAGGTTAGGTTAGGTTAGGTTAGCTTAGGTTAGGTTAGGTTAGGTTAGGTTAGGTTAGGTTAGGTTAGGTTAGGTTAGGTTAGGTTAGGTTAGGTTAGGTTAGGTTAGGTTAGGTTAGGTTAGGTTAGGTTAGGTTAGGTTAGGTTAGGTTAGGTTAGGTTAGGTTAGGTTAGGTTAGGTTAGGTTAGGTTAGGTTAGGTTAGGTTAGGTTAGGTTAGGTTAGGTTAGGTTAGGTTAGGTTAGGTTTTTTTTTTTTTTTTTTTTTTTTTTTTTTTTTTTTTTTTTTTTTTTTTTTTTTTTTTTTTTTTAAATCCGTTTAGGTTACGGATTACTCCCTGCTTGCGGTGTACAGGCGAGTTTCTCCGCATTTGTTTTTAATAGGTGAAGTTATTTTGTTTATTTCTATGTGACATTTTTGCAACTTTTATTATGCATTTGTTTCGGATAGATCATTATTTATGTTTATTTGATATTTCAATGTTAATTGTTTTATTTAATGGTTTGTATTTAAGTAATTTATTTATATTGTAATTGTTGCTGTTGGTAGTTTGATTTATATTTATTTTGTTTATTTTGTGCCATAGTTTATCCTATCTTCTAATTTTGACAGGTAACCGTTTCTTATTGGGCACAGGTTGGAGGTGGAGGAGTGGTTGTGGTTGAGTTTTTCATCTTTGTTTTTAAGGTTTATGTTTGTGCAGTTTATGCATTTGGCTGTTTCTATTTTATTTTTGTGTGGGCATTCTTTGTATGCATGGTCACTGCTAGCGCAGTGACTGCAGAAGATTTGGTTGCTTGTGCAGTGTTTGCCCGTATGGCCAAACCTCTGACACATAAAGCATTGGAGGAGAGGAGCGTGTTCAGCTACGTGAATTCGACGATGATCGAGGTTAATTCTTTCTAAGGAGATGGTGTTTCTCCAGACTTCAGGGGTAGCGCGGAAGATGGCGTTATAGAGGTTTTCATTTTTATTTTTCTTTGCTAAACATGCTGTTAGTTCTTCGCCGGGTTTGTTAAGTGTGGATTGAATTTGAGTATTTTGGGAGAGTATGATGTCCTTTAGTTGGTTGAATGGGATGTCTTTAGGTATTCCTTTAATTATGAACATCGGCTGTAGGAGTCGAGCCATTTCTGCTGTTACGTTTTTGTTGGTTTTTAAGTTGTTTAAAGTTTCTTGACATTGGGAGTCTTTTTCAAATTCCACTTTTACTTTGTTGGTGGTGATTGCCTGGAATTTTGTGGGTGCGTAAGGCACATTGCGGAAGGAATAACTTTGTGTCCATTTTGTGGTTGCTTCTTGTCGGTTCTGTGCGGTGGGTATGGTTACAATGATTGCTGGTTTGCTTGTTTTGAGAGTTGGTTTATTTATTGTAGGTTCGGATGAATTGTTTTGAGTTTTAGTGATTGCAGCATATGATTTGGTGTTTGGTGTAGGCTGAGATTTTATTGTTGTCATTTCTTCCTTGATCGTGTCTTTTATTAGTTGTTTTAATGAGTTATAGTCAAATTTGCATTCGTGTTTGGGGGTTTCATTTGTTTGGGTATTTTCTGTTTTATTTGGTGTAAGATAGTTTATAATTTTGTTAGCTAGGTCTTTAATTTTATTGACATTTTCTTTATTTCTTAGGAATTCGGGGGTGTTAACTATTTCCATTATTGAGTCGCATGTTTGTGTTATACCTATTGTAACTATGCCAGGGTATTCAAATTCTTCAGATTCTACAGTTTCTTCGGTTTCTTCCGTTTCTTCAGCTAAGATTAAATTGTTCTACAGAGTTGGAGTGTGAGGAGGCCTCAGAGGAGCCGGATTCGGTAAGATAACCTTGAGGTGTAGATTGTTTTACTTTAGTTGTTTTGGTGGTGGTAGGTTGTTTATTTTTAGATGTGGATGGTGTTGGGGAATCCGGTTTCTTTTTAGCTTTTACGCCGGAGCGTGTGTTGATCTTCCTCATGGTTGGGGAGGACAGATCGGGAAAAGTTAATTTTGTTGATTTCCTTTTTTGCATGCGATATTTATTGTAAAAAAATGTGAAATCTGAGTGATTTTATTTATTTATTATGTAGAGGTTATTGAATATTATATACTAGTTTAAGAATATTTTTGAAATTTTAAGTGGAAGTATTTTTTATAATTTTTATTTTCTGAAATTTCAAATATTTTTGAAGAATCAGGTATTAGCTTTAGCGAGTTAATTCAAAAACCGTTTCGAGGTTTTAATGAATGCTATTTAATGAAAAAATAATATTAAGAAAATATTGAAATTTGGCAAAAATATGATAGTTTAAAAATTTTAATAATTTTATCAAAA